>JASWHV010000007.1:40206467-41456467 GCA_030760725.1 Neostapfia colusana | reverse complement strand
GTGTGCATGACTCGGTTTGCCCAGTGATGAGCTAACCCCCACGAATTTTGGGATTTTGTGGGAGCTCGGTCTCAAGACACCCGAAGCTTTCCCGGCGAAATACTCCCTCGACAGCCCATGAAATGAAGAACGGTAGGGACTAGAAGAGTCAGCACCTTAAGGCGGTCCTTTCTTGTATGGCTCGTCGGGCACGAGCGCGCCTGTGCTGGCCGGACGCCGGCGATCAGAAAGGGCGGCGTTTCTGTGCTCGCGCGGAAACGAGGAAGGAACTCGGTAGGAGGGGTTCTCGTTTGGAAAGCAGGAGGAAGGCGGCGTGGGCTGTGCGCTGGCCTTTAAGCCGCGGTTTGGCACTGTGAGGTGGCCGATCGCTGCCTCGGTGGCTCGCCGCCGTTCACTGTCTCGCGCGCGAAGTCGGGGTCGGCTGCAGCAACCGACTGCCCCTCCAGTGTGCCACTGACCTGTGGGCCTCCCCCTTTCTCCTTTTCCCCTAATATTTCTTTTCTGTTTTTGTTAATTATCCCACCAGCTACTCACAATTTAATGTGAGACTTAGCTCCCAAGTCTTTGTTTGAATTTGGATTCTCAAATTCAAACTTTGTTTGGTCAAGTTTGCTTCATATTCAAACTGAAATTCAAACTCAGTTTTGAATTCTAGCAAATTTAACTCTTGACAAGATGAGCTCCAATGGGGCTGGAAATTGGTGGGTTTACTCAGAAAAATGTGCTGAGTGTAGATATGGAGCTAACTTTTGAATTTGGATGATGAAAGTTGCTGCAATTTGAATTTACACTCAAATTGGCCTCTTTTTGAAATAACTCAAAAGTGCCTCAAAAAGTGTTGAATTTGCATGAGCTTTGGACTGAACCTTCCCAAGACTTTTTAAATTCTAGGGGTGAGCTCAACCTCTCATGTTTAAGTGTAGAAACCATACATTGTGAAAGTGAAGGCTTTCCCTTCTAATCACTCCTTTGATAGAGGCCACTTGCTCTTCACAATATGTCACAAACTACACACAACAAAACTGTTGTGTTGTGAGGTGCATAAAAGTTTTTGCAAGTCCCTTTTCTTGGGCTTTTACATCCCTCCCCCCTTAAAAGAATCTCGTCCCGAGATTATAAAAGAAGAGATAGCAATGTAATAGGGACTTACCCGTGTTGAGAAGTCATGAACTCCGGGTAATTTGAGCGAAGGAACTCCTCGCTCTCCCACGTCGCTTCTTCGGCGGTGTGGTTGCTCCAGAGTATTTTGTAGAACCACAACGTTTTGCTGCGTGTGGTTCTGGCTTTCTCATCAAGAATTCCCACCGGATATTCATTATATGTTAGATCCGGCTTCAGCTCGCCGATGTCTTCGGTAGGAACAGCAGTTGTATGCTTCAAGCATTTCCGCAGTTGCGAAACATGGAAAATATCATGGACACTAGTCAGAGATGCCGGTAGCTCCACTCGATACGCTGCTGGTCCACACTTCTCGGTGATAGCGTAGGGTCCAATGAAACGGGGAGCGAGCTTCCCCTTCACACCGAATCGGTGCACGCCCTTCATTGGAGACACGCGGAGGTACACGTGTTCCCCAACGTCAAAGTGCAACGGCCTACGCCTCTTATCAGCGTAGCTCTTTTGTCGGGATTGAGCGGCCTTCAAATTGGCTTGAATTGTCCGAACGCGCTCTTCGGCGTCGTTCACCACATCAACTCCGAATGTGACCCTTTCACCGGACTCGCACCAATTTAATGGGGTGCGGCATTTACGACCGTAGAGAGCTTCATAGGGTGCCATTTTGATACTCGCCTGATAACCGTTGTTGTACGAGAATTCCGCCAATGGTAGGTGATCATCCCAATTCCTACCATGGTGGATGGCACATGCTCTCAACATGTCTTCCAGGACTTGATTCACCCTTTCTGTCTGACCATCCGTCTGAGGGTGATAGGCGGAGCTCCTGATCAACTTAGTACCCAATGCAGCGTGTAGCTGCTCCCAAAAGCGAGATACAAATAATGCACCTCGATCTGAGACAATGGTCTTGGGTATCCCGTATAGGCATAGAATCTTCGCTATGTATAGCTCCGCATACTTGCCGGCATTGTAACGTGTATTCACCGGAATGAAGTGAGCCGTCTTGGTTAACCGATCAACGATTACCCATATGGAATCATGCTTGTTGGCTGTTAGGGGTAATCCCACAATGAAATCCATGCTCACATCTTCCCATTTCCATGCCGGGATCTTCAGGGGTTGCAACAGCCCTGATTTCTTCATGTGATCCGCCTTCACTCGTCTACACGTATCGCACTCAGATACGTACTTAGC
This sequence comes from Neostapfia colusana, assembly GCA_030760725.1. Taxonomy (NCBI): domain Eukaryota; kingdom Viridiplantae; phylum Streptophyta; class Magnoliopsida; order Poales; family Poaceae; genus Neostapfia; species Neostapfia colusana. The sequence goes on along the minus strand of JASWHV010000007.1, from coordinate 41,454,154 downwards.
TACCTCCCGCTTCATCCGGGTCCACCAAAATTTCTTTTTCAAATCTTGGTACATTTTGTTGCTGCCCGGATGAATGGAGTATTTAGACAAGTGAGCTTCATCGAGGATCTTTTTCCTCAACTCCATATCTCGGGGTACGACTATGCGGTCATTGAACCACAACGTCCCCTCATCATCCTTCCGGAAACATTTAATTTCTCCATTGTCTATCCGTCTCCGGAGATGTGCCATGCCTTTATCCGTTTTCTGAGCTGCAATGATGTCCTCCCTAATAGTAGGGATGAGGGCAAGGTTGTACAGCGATCCATAAGGAACCAAGTATAAACTTGGCTCTTCCTCCTCCACCGGTGTAATGGTGAGGTGATGGACATGTGATTTCCGACTCAGCGCGTCGGCAACCACATTCGCCTTGCCGGGGTGGTAATGGATCTCAATCTCATAATCTTTGATCAGTTCTAACCACCTCCTCTGCCTCATGTTCAGCTCCTTCTGGGTGAAAATGTATTTCAAGCTCTTGTGGTCGGTGTAGAGATGCACCAAGTTCCCCAGGAGATAGTGCCTCCACATTTTCAGCGCCAACACCACGGCAGCAAGTTCAAGATCGTGAGTCGGGTAGTGCTGCTCATGGTTCCGAAGTTGGCGTGAGCCATAAGCGACCACACGTCCTTCTTGCATCAACACGCAGCCGAGCCCAATACCGGACGCGTCACAATACACGTCGAAGGGCTTCGTTGTATCCGGTTGAGCCAAGACCGGGGCTGTCGTGAGATGCTTCACTAATGTTCGGAACGCTCCCTCACACGCCGTGTTCCAAACATATTTTGTCCCTTTCTTCAGCAACTCTGTCATCGGCTTAGCGAGCTTGGAGAAACTTGGAATGAATCTCCGGTAGTATCCCGCTAACCCGAGGAAGCTTCTGACTTCATGAACGGAAGTGGGAGCTTTCCATTTCAACACTTGCTCGATTTTGCTAGGGTCAACCGCAATGCCTTCAGCTGAGATGATATGTCCCAAGAATGGCACTTGGCTGATCCAAAATTCGCATTTGCTGAACTTGGCGTAGAGCTTGTGGTCTCGCAATCGTTGAAGAACGATCCGCAAGTGTTCGGCATGTTCAGCTTCGGTCTTGGAGTAAACCAAGATGTCGTCGATGAACACTACCACGAACTTGTCCAGCTCCGGCATGAACACCGAGTTCATGAGATACATGAAATGGGCTGGAGCATTTGTGAGACCAAAGGACATGACGAGATATTCGTATAAGCCGTATCTCGTCGAGAACGCCGTCTTCGGAATATCCTCCGCCCGGATCTTGATCTGGTGATATCCAGAGCGAAGGTCCATCTTTGAGAATACACTTGCCCCCACAAGTTGATCAAACAAGATGTCAATACGGGGCAGGGGGTACTTATTCTTGATGGTGACGGCGTTGAGCGGCCGGTAATCCACACACAGCCTCAGGGTTTCATCCTTCTTCTTTACAAATAGCGCCGAGCATCCCCAAGGAGAGGAACTCGGCCTAATGAAACCCTTGCTCAACAGATCATTGAGCTGTTCTTTCAGTTCCGCCAGCTCATTTGGAGCCATCTTGTATGGTCTCCGTGATATGGGCGTAGTCCCGGGTGCGAGCTCGATCTTGAACTCAACATCCCGCTCAGGTGGCATGCCCGGAAGATCGTCCGGGAACACGTCGGGATATTCCCGGACTACGGGGATGTCTTCTAACTTGAGAACTTCAGCATTATTAATTGCTAAAACTTCCCGGACTGGCGTGTCTAACACCATGGAATGCGGACGGTGGAATGGAGAATTTAGGTGAACCGTCCGTGTCCGAGTCTCTAGGACAGCGCCATGGTATTGCAGCCATGACATCCCTAAGATTGCATCAATCTTTTGTCCCATAAGGATGATCAAGGTGGTGGGATATAGTTTCCCACCTAAGCACAGAGGTGCCTTTGGAACCATCATATTAGTTGAAATCTTCCCTCCCGGTGAGCAGATCATATAAGTGCAGTCGGTTGGGAAGACTTGCAATTGATGTTTAGCCACATAGGATGCACTTATAAAGCTGTGGGTTGCACCCGAATCAAATAATATGACTATGGCTTGATGGTTGAGAGTAAACGTACCCGCCAGCACGTTGTCTCCCTCTGGGGCGTCCTCACTGTCGAGGTTGCGGACGCCTCCAGTCCGCTGACCAACCTTCTTCGCCGGAGGTCGGCCTCGAGCACCGCCCTGAAACTGGGCTTGCCCGCTGCTCTGCTGCCCCTGGGGACAGTCCTTCGCAAAGTGGCCCGCCTGGCCACACATGAAGCAGGTGAAACGGGGTGGTCCCCCGCTAATCGGCGGGCGGAAACCCGGGGCGCGTTGTGGCGGTGGAAACGCCCGGGGTACCGTCTGCTGCTGCTGCTGTCTTGGTGGTGGCATCGGCGGACGGAACGGAGGTGCCTGAAAGGGACGTCCCCCGAACCGTTGCGGTCGCGCCGGTGGTTGCCACTGCTGCCCGGATGGTGTCCGATACACCATACGGTACTTCTGGGGAGCGCCACTCCCACCGCTGCTAGGTGGAGCGCTACGCTTCCTCTGCTCAGCTGCTAACTCCCGCTGAGCGTCCTCTTGCATGATGGCGGCATTGACTAGATCGTTGAATGTGCCGCGGTTCCATTGTACGAGGTGGGTCTTCATTTCGGGATGTAACCCCCGATAGAAGTGCTCCCTCTTCTTCTCCTCCGTGGAGATGTAGTCTGACGCATACTGCGCCAGATGGTTGAAGGCACGGGAGTAGTCGTGGGCACTCCTCCCGCCCTGCTTCAGTTCCAAAAATTCTTGGAACTTTCTCTTCATTATTCCGGGAGGAATGTGATAGGCGCGGAACGCCTCCCGGAACTCTTGCCATTCCACGGCATGGCCAGCCGGACGTGAGGCGACATAATTCGCCCACCACGCACCAGCGGCACCGTGGAGCTGCTGTGCTGCGAACAGCGTCTTCTGCCGCTCCGTACACTGGAGCAGCCCGAACTTGGACTCGATAGTCCGCAGCCAGTTGTCCGCCTCCAGTGGTTCTTCGGCTTCGGTGAACACTGGAGGGTGCGTACTCATGAAATCCGAGTACGACACTTCGCGGGGCTCACGAGGCCCTCGCTCTTGACGTCCTCCCGCCTGGGACGTATTCTGCACGATCGTGCGGAGCAGGTCGGTCTGCTCCTCACGACCTCCCACCAATGCCGCTATAACATCCGCTAGAGTAAGCGGAGGCGGCGGTGGTGGCTGCTGCTGCGGGGTGCTGTCGTAGGCCGGTGGCTGGGAGTCATCGCCTCCACCTTGGCTAGAGCCACCAACCTCGTGCGTGGTCCTAGTACGAACCATCTGCAACCATACAACATTACACATCAGTCCCGCAAAATTTGGCATGCAGTTCCATTATAATGGGCGTAAAATTATTATGACAACAAAAACATTGCGATATATCTCGTAAGCCGATAATGTAATAACTTGGCACAAGCTACACCATTACCAGACCAAACACCTGCTAGTTTAATCCAACTTGATGAACCTCCACTTTGGAAGCTCAACATAACTAGGTTTGGTCACTACGAGACATTACTATCGCGTTGTCATCCCATATCACACCCTTAGGGTACAACACCCTCTCCAATGAGCTCAACTGTCATTCTTCTGTCAGAATGACCAGTTTCTACCTATCCCAAGCTTTGATCTGGTTCTGTGCATTTTCATGACTCAAGTTGAATACCAAAGTTAAAGTTAACTTTAGTATCTTTCCAACGAGTACTCATTTGCCCCCAGGTCAGATTTGACTAAAAAGTTATGCTAATTCAAAGTCAGCAGAATTTCTGGAAGAATTTTTAACAGCACCTCCCTTGGAAGTGGCTGTTTCCAACCCTGATTTCCACTAAATTCTGTGCTGACATTTCAGGAACTTTGAATTGCAAAGATGGCAAACATCTTCTACTCTTTCTAAGGATGGATTATATGACAATTTTAGGTTTTTCGACTGGGAGTTATACTTGAAAAACAGATCAGTTCAGAGGATGTTTTACTCTGCCCTGGTTCTGGACAGTTTACATTTCTCTGGGCTTTAAGCCATCTTCAGGTGAGTTTCAGCTCTGGGCATCTACAACAAAGTTGTAGAGTACTTCAATACCTTTCCAGAGCTATGTAGCACACCTCTCTCGGCTAAAAGACCTGTGAGTTATGCCCTGTTGAAGATCAGCAAACTTGCTGTCCAAAACAGAGCACTCTGCTTTTCATACTTTTGGCTATACTGCTCCGCTATCCCATTCTTATACCCAACCAGGGTCCTAAATGTTGAACCTATAGGTTTTAATTCTTTGTTATCATTATTCTCATGCATATGCCTACCATATCTCGGTACTACGTTCCTCACAAAAGAAAATCCTATCCGGATCATACCGGTATATACGTCTCAAGTGTGGCACTAAACGGTCCCTCGCACACGTTTTCTACACGGATACATACGTGGTTAGTACCTGCAGAAGACCACACAATAATGGTGCACTCAATGGTTATTCATTTCAGGCAGTTCCATATTTGAAGTAAATACAAACGCCCGTATCATTTCCATACGGCCGTCCTTGAGCTAAGTCACGTCTCAAGGCACGTGATCGTGTTTCAACACCACACGACGGGGAACCCGAGTATGTCATGAACGGGTCGTCACGGTTGGGAATGTTATCAACCCAACAGATACCACCTACTGCCCTGCAGGGCACGCCGATGGCAAGCGCTGCGTATGTCCTCCTGGGCTATTTCCAGACGAACACACTCTCGCGTTACTGACCACACGATGGGGTCTCCACTTACTTGCCTAATGCACGCTAGGGATCAGCGTTTCATATGAACTCAGGAACATGAAGAGTCCAAGAGGTTCATATTGACGTCTCACACCAAGCTGTGAGATCAATCCCCGAACCACGTTCCTCGTCAGGGAGAGCTAACCGAAATTGAACCGCTTTCGGTGGCGTTCCTTACCATACTTACCAGAGCGTAGGTGCGTCGTTACATAATTGAAATTCAGAATTATAACATATAAGTTAGTCTTGCCACTTTAAGTAACTATGCTAATATAGTCCTTACTTGGGCAACTACCGAATCCTCACCGTATACCTAAGTTTTTCCCATAATGCCGTCCTTTAGTACGGTGCTATCCCCACTGCAGCTCTGATACCAGGCTGTGGCGGACCGGGATCCGCTCATCCAGGATCGCAGAGGGTGGTGCCGCGCGATGCGACACCCGACAGCACACGTCATAAGAACACAATATATTACATGGGAAAAACAGCTGAAACTGTACAAACAAGTACAAACTTCAGTTATAATTATTGTTCTATTACACAGCGGAAGACTACACTATACAACTCACGCCCGCCTATTTAGCAAAAGTCGGTTGCCCAGCCCTAGGGCAACCCACACTAGCTGCACGTCTCAGCTCAGCGCGGCGTGTACGGCTCCCACTCAGCCGTGGTCCCCGACGGAGGGTAACCCTCGCCGGTGGACTCGTACTCCGAGTCCGTGGGTGGCTCCTCACCTGAAAAACACTTAAGCAGCAACCGTGAGCACGAAGGCTCAGCAAGGCTTAACCGACTCACCTAAGCATGAAACTCTACATGAGGAGTACAATGGACATAGGATAGTAACATTTCAGCAAAAGGACACGCCTACAAGTTCATCCTTAGTTCATCTTTTAGCAACAAGTTAACAGTTCATGAAATCTGAAATTTAGTAAGCAGTATTTGGTGGCACACATGTAGCAATACAATTATATCAATCAGCATCATTGAATCAACATATTTCATCCATTAGTCTACGTTACGACGCAGTGAACAAGCAGTACTCGTCACCGCGAGGGACGGCGAATCGACTCGATATACACCTGCAGGGAAAACCCAAAGAGCACGTCACGTACGCCCACCCGTGGAGCTGCACAGCACGCTCACTCGATGTCGTACGGGACAACCTTTCACCCAACAGCCCAAACGTCGAACCGGTCGCACCGAAACGAGCAGGAGGTTCCCCACACGGAGCATCTCTCTATGCCCGTTGGCAGATTTCCACCTTGCTGCCCTCAACCTACACCTATAAATCGGTGTGCTATGCCTCGACGCCCGGAGGTTTAGGCTACATCGGTTTATCGGGGCCCATATATCCGATATGCCTTCGGTACGTTCAATACTTGTTCAGCAGGGCCGCACACGGATCGGTCCTCAATCGACACGGGCAGGGCTGCGCACACAAGACTCTCTCTTGCTGCGCCCTAGCCCCTGCCTAGTCTCATTTTTATTACTAAAGTGATCTCACATCACTCAACCGAACCCGTGTGTTCCCAGCCTATCTCGCGAGTAGATTCCAACTACTCGACTTGTACCGAAGTCCTATGACTCATTAAGCATAGCCTTTCTACTCGAGGTCCTTGACACTACCCTCACTCTTTTAGGAACCTTTGGTTATGCAAGTGGGGTTTCATTCATCCTATACCTAATGCACATACATACTTCATATGACACATGTAAACAAAGTAAAACTTTTAAAAATGGTTAATGCAAACCGGGGCTTGCCTTGTTGCTGCTGGTCAGGAGTTAGTTCTTCGTCCGGAAGGAGGAAGTCCAGCACCTCCGGAGTCTCTTCCTCAACGGCTACACGTTAATGAAATACTACATGTTAATTTAGATGCAAATGTGAGGTTTAGAGTAAGACTTCTACTATTAGTGCTAATAACCAGCCTCTCACACCTGGAACTTTGTTTAAGAATTTAAATATGAACTGGTGTTGGTGGTTTGGCTTGGGCTTAGTCCCATGGTTAAGTGCTAAGTGGTTTTCTCCCTTTTCCATCTTAATTCCTTAAGTGGGTAAACAGGACAGGGGTGATCTAGAGCTCCAATGGAGCTGAGAATTTTTGTGTGAGTTCCTTGTCACAAGAAAACTCTCTGGACCAAACACTAGCACTTTTCATGGAGTGGTTTGCTCAGAATAATTCTCTTGGCAAATCAGCAAGGAAGAATTAATTCTGAGGTAATACCCCTGTTCATGCTCAACTTAATGAACTACAATTTCTATTATAGCTCATAGAGTTTGCATGAATTTTCCTAGCATTTTTGGAGTCAAGGTTTGCCCAGAATTGAATTTCCAAGTTTTGGAAATTCTCTGAAAATGTTTCTGCATTCAAATGAACACAGCACCTTCCAATTTAAATTGCTCTGACAAAATCAACTCCAAATGGTCTGAGACTTTTACAGGGGTTTACTAATGTCCTAAAGAACATTCTGGCAAAATTTGGGGATTTTTGGATGAACCAAACTCCCTCTAAAATTCTTTTGCTGAAAAGCTTTAAAGAATTTTCCAGAATTAATTAATGGGTTTCATACAAATTGGGTTATATATCTGGACAGAGCTAGGCAAGATGAATCCAACCCAATTTGAATCACTAAATTTGGAGCTTCCTAGCAAAAGTTATGGGGTTCTAAAGTTTACACTAAAACTGGAAATTCCAAAATGTTTAAACCCTGCGGGTGGGACCCACTCCTCGAGCCGGTCCACTCAGAAAGCGGCCACACCGCGGCCCACGGGGTTTTACCCGCGCTTCCGCACCGAATCCCGGCCGCAAACCCGATCCCCGCGCGAGGTCAGAGGCTGACCGGCGGACCCGGCCCCCCTTCGTCTACCTCGCGCTCTCCCGCAGTTCCCGCGGCGGCGCTTTGCCGGAGCGCTCGCCGCCGGGCGTTTCCCCGCCCGACCTTTGACAAAACTTGCCGCCTGTGCCTAAATCGACTCGGAGAACACGCTGGTGCCCTCACCGGAGCTCGGCAATGGCCGGAACTATGCCCGCGACGGTGACAGAGCCTCCCTCTGCTCCGGTGACGTCGTCCGGGCTACTCCGGGCCTTATTTCTCAAGCGGTTTGCCCCTACAGCTCCACCGTGGCATGCTGCGCACGAATATGAGCTTGTTTGGCCATGGAAATAGCCGGAACTGGGACCTCACCGTCGACCTAGGCCCGATATCGACTGTGCTTCAGAAAACTTCAAAGAACCGTCAACCTAGCCCACGGTTTTTACTGGTTTTTGATCCTAGGTGGTCGTGGCCGTGTATAGAGCGTGTGCATGACTCGGTTTGCCCAGTGATGAGCTAACCCCCACGAATTTTGGGATTTTGTGGGAGCTCGGTCTCAAGACACCCGAAGCTTTCCCGGCGAAATACTCCCTCGACAGCCCATGAAATGAAGAACGGTAGGGACTAGAAGAGTCAGCACCTTAAGGCGGTCCTTTCTTGTATGGCTCGTCGGGCACGAGCGCGCCTGTGCTGGCCGGACGCCGGCGATCAGAAAGGGCGGCGTTTCTGTGCTCGCGCGGAAACGAGGAAGGAACTCGGTAGGAGGGGTTCTCGTTTGGAAAGCAGGAGGAAGGCGGCGTGGGCTGTGCGCTGGCCTTTAAGCCGCGGTTTGGCACTGTGAGGTGGCCGATCGCTGCCTCGGTGGCTCGCCGCCGTTCACTGTCTCGCGCGCGAAGTCGGGGTCGGCTGCAGCAACCGACTGCCCCTCCAGTGTGCCACTGACCTGTGGGCCTCCCCCTTTCTCCTTTTCCCCTAATATTTCTTTTCTGTTTTTGTTAATTATCCCACCAGCTACTCACAATTTAATGTGAGACTTAGCTCCCAAGTCTTTGTTTGAATTTGGATTCTCAAATTCAAACTTTGTTTGGTCAAGTTTGCTTCATATTCAAACTGAAATTCAAACTCAGTTTTGAATTCTAGCAAATTTAACTCTTGACAAGATGAGCTCCAATGGGGCTGGAAATTGGTGGGTTTACTCAGAAAAATGTGCTGAGTGTAGATATGGAGCTAACTTTTGAATTTGGATGATGAAAGTTGCTGCAATTTGAATTTACACTCAAATTGGCCTCTTTTTGAAATAACTCAAAAGTGCCTCAAAAAGTGTTGAATTTGCATGAGCTTTGGACTGAACCTTCCCAAGACTTTTTAAATTCTAGGGGTGAGCTCAACCTCTCATGTTTAAGTGTAGAAACCATACATTGTGAAAGTGAAGGCTTTCCCTTCTAATCACTCCTTTGATAGAGGCCACTTGCTCTTCACAATATGTCACAAACTACACACAACAAAACTGTTGTGTTGTGAGGTGCATAAAAGTTTTTGCAAGTCCCTTTTCTTGGGCTTTTACAATGATCACTTACCGTTGGCGGAGTTTTCATACAACAACGGGTATAAAGCGGGTATTAAAGTGGCACCATATAAAGCTCTCTACGGCCGGAAGTGTCGCACCCCGCTGAATTGGTATGAGTCTGGCGAAAGAGTTCTGTTTGGGGTTGATCTTGTCAACGAAACTGAAGACCGAGTTCGGTTGATACAAGAAAATTTGAAGGCTGTACAATCCCGACAGAAGAGCTATGCTGATCAAAGGCGTAGGTCATTGAAGTTTGACGTCGGAGAGCACATTTACCTTCGTGTATCTCCAATGAAGGGAATTCACCGGTTCGGTGTAAAGGGGAAACTCGCTCCCCATTTTATAGGTCCTTTTGCTATCACGGAGAAGTGCGGACCCGTAGCCTACCGGCTGGAACTACCGGCAAGTCTTGCGGGTGTACATGACGTGTTTCACGTGTCACAGCTGCGGAAGTGCCTCAAATTTACCGCTGCTGTCTGCACCAAAGAAATTGACGAGTTGAAACCGGACCTTACATACACCGAGCGACCGGTTCCGATTATGGATGAAAATACCCGGGTAACCCGGAACCAGACGATCAAGTTTTACAAGGTGCTGTGGAGTAATCATACCATGGAAGAGGCGACTTGGGAAAGTGAAGATTACCTCCACACCAACTATCCGGAACTTTTATCGTTGTACAGTTTGTAATTACCTCTCCTGTCTCGTTCTTCTTTTGTAATCTTGGGACAAGATTCTTTTATAGGGGGGAGGAATGTAAAAGTCCCAAAAATGTATATGAATAAAACCAAGGTTTGAATTCATATGTGTGGCAAATTCATGAGGAATGGGACTTGCTAAAACTTCTCTTCATGCAAAGTGCTACGTGGATGTTCATCCAAAAAGAGGCTCACATTTTCATTTGATGGTGTTGAACCAATATGGACTTAAACATTTATTTACATGAAGTTTAAAAATCAGATTTCAAATTCAAAGTTCACACAAATGGTGGCCAAAACTTTGAATACTCATGCATCCCTATACTTTGGAATTTGAGGAAAAAGTTGTATGATAAACTTTTCATTTAGAGTGGGTTCAAAAGGAATTAAATAGACGCATTTTCAAATTCAAACCGAATTAGAATTTGCTATGCAAAATTCAAACTGAATTCGGGTAATTAAAATTCTAGCCCACCTTTGAAATTCATAACTTTGGCATTGGAGAGGAATAACTTGAGGAGATCTTTTGGGGAGGAAATTTGGGGTGGACCCCACATGTCATTGAGCTAAATTAGTGGCTTACACAGAAAGCAAACAAAGTCTGCTCTGTTTTCAACTCAACGAGGAGCTTCTCACCGTGTGCCACCGAGGGTGCTGCCTCCACCTCCTGCTCCCCTCTCATGCGCTGGGGACCATTTGGCTGCTGCACTTCTTTCCCTCGGTGTGATCCTCCTCTCCAGGCCGAGCAAAACAATCTTTGTTACCTCCTCGCGAGCAAATGCACGAACAGAGCCTCCTCACACCGCCGCACCTCGGGAGCAAATAGGAAACCAGGAAAAACGTGTGTGTGACTCCACTCCGAGCTACTAAACGGCACCACAGACCATTTCCCACTTCCTCGTTGCCAAAACCAACGAGCTCCGGCGTTTCCCGCGCACTAGAGCACTCATCCGCGGCGACCTAAAGAAACACGGCGATCGTCTTCACGTGGACAGCGTTCCACAGAGGTTTTCACACCCGAACAAGCATGGCCACGGGAGCACCCCACCTTGGTGCTGCTCTCCTCCAAATCTTGGAGCAAACCGTGGATCATCGCCGTCTAGTTTGAAGATTTTGCTCTGGCAGCTTCAAACCGAGTGTCCGGTACTTAACTCCAAAATTCTCACTCTCTAATCCTCTGTAGATCATCAAACTCTCCACATAGATGCTGGACTAGCCGGCGAGCATCTTTTCGTTAGCAACCGTCGCATGAAACCACCTCGGAGCGGTGGATTTTGAGCTCTTCCGAGCGTGTCCTTGGCGGAACTAATCGGTCGCACGGTGACAACCGATTTGTGTCCGTTCCCGAGCCATTTGGAGTACATGCCGAGATTTGTGATCACCCTCTGGTGCTGTAGAGCAAGTTAGTCGATGTTTTGGCAGGCTAGAACCGGCCGACGGCGCCGAAGTCCACCCGAGGCCTCCGCACGTCGCCGGGGTACTTCCGATCACCGGCAGCCCGAGCAAGTGCCACCATCATGCTTACCAACCTCCTAAACCCACTTGCGGCAAGCCTCATATTGGGCGGCAACCAGAAACGTCGGGATGAAGAGCTCCGGTTGCAGTCTGGCGAAGGGGGCGGCGCGCGAGCGATACAGGCGGCTGGAGGAGGAAGAAGGGACGGGCCCCAGCTGTCAGCGGCTTAAATTTAAATTCTGGATCTCCTATGGATCTCATATCCTCTGTGAAGGCGCGCTGGAACCCTGTGAACCGGTGTGGCTCAATTCTGATTGGCTGGAGTTTAAACCCGTGGGCCCAGGCAATTTTCTATAGAAAAACGATTCCAGAGATTGTTCCAACTTTGGAAAATCATATCTCTGTGTAAAAACCTCCAATTTGAGTGATTCCAATTGGGTTGGATTCATTTTTCAAAGATGTATCGAAATATGAACTCCAATTTGTATTAAAGCCAATATTAAATTCTGGAAAATTCTTTGAAGTTTTTCTGAAAAAAAGCATAATTATTGAGGGAGTTTGGTTCATCAAAAAATTCTCAAATTTTTCCATAATATTCTTTAGCATATTGTTGACCCTCTAGCAAATTTTCAGCTCATTTGAAGATCATTTGAGTAGGAATTTGCTAAATACAAACTGCTGTGTTCATAAGAGTCCAGAAACATTTTTAGAAATTGTTGCCCACTTGTAAAATCTATTCTAGGCAATTCATAGCTCTAAAAATCATAGGAAAAATTTAGGCAAGCTCTCTGAGACATACTTGAAATTTTAGTTCACTTAATTAGGCATGCAAATGCACATTACTCCAGAATTAATTCCTTTGAATAGAAATGCTTAAAGAATTGTTCTGGAGGAACTACTCCAGTAAAAGGTCTAAATTTTGGACCAAAATACTTTCATTTGACAAGGAACTCACATGTAAATTATCAGCTCAAGTTGAGCCCTAGAAATCCCTGTTCTTGTTCTACCATGCTTATGTATGTGGGAAAAATACATCAAGAGCATTGTAGGAATTATGAAGAACACAATTTTACTCCACATTAGCTGCAATGTGGCAAGATAAATCCCTAGGTTGTAGCACCCCAAAATTTTGATTCAAAACCTTAAATCATGTTAAGAGGGGAATTTAAAATTTTTTGGACGTGTTGCATGTTTTGCAAAAATTCAAATTCAAACTGGAATTCAAATTAAACTCAAATCAGAAAAGAAATGGAAAAAGAAAAAGAGAAAACAGAAAAAAACCGGCCAGTGGGCCGAAACCCACCAGCCGGCCCAACTTACCCCGCGCCAGCCCGCAGCCGCGCGCCCGCGTTTTCTCACGCTGACAGGCAGGACCCACCCGGGCTTCGTCTTCCACCTCGCGCCGCGCCGGACTCTCTCTCACCGAATCCAAACCGATCGGAACTGCTGCGGATCACAGCCGAATTTCGCTCGAGGAGGAAACGGACATGATCTAAACCACCCCGCCGCCTTCCCCCGTCTCTAAAAACCCCGGCCCCGTTCTGTTTTTCCCACGCGATCGCCGATTTTTACTCCGGTGAGAACCGAGACTTCTCCGGTGAATTCCAGCCGATCTTAGCTCGGAAACTCCGATCTAACTCGCTGGTCTTGATCCACCGCCTCCGGGGAACGTTGCAGGTGCAGAAAACTCGGTGACTTGCGGTGTAAACACAGCGCTGACGAGCTTCGCCGTGGTTTTGCCTCGGACCTCGCCGCCGATCACCTCCCAGGACCTCCGAGCCCAAGAAAACCCCCGAGGTGAGATCCCCGACCTCCCCTCTACCGATCTATGCCATAAGATCACAGTTCTAGGCAGAATTCTCGAGGATCCGAAAGTTTCCGGCGAGATCGCCGCTTCCCGCCGCCGTGCGCCGCTGGCAGCGCCGCCCTCGCTCGATCAGAGCGACGTGGCCGCTTGTGCGCCGTTTATTTTAAATCGCATGGTAGGGTTTAGACCCCCGCGTACCGGTTCGATGTTATAATCTCGGCCGTCGGTTTAAAATCGGACGGTCCACGTCAGCCCCGCGTTATAAAGACTGGAAATCTTACGTGCTACCCCCTGGGGTTCTCGGGAAATAAGAGATAGCCCCGGAAACTTCTGATCTAGCCCCTGGAACTCCAGAAAATCATGTAAATTCATTTAAAAATCAGTTTTAGCCCCTGGACATAATAAAAATTAGGAAAAACACCTCTGATAAGTGTAGCTAGACCCCTGGAAATTTTGAAAATAGTATTATAGACCCTGTAGTGGGGTGAGTTTATGTTTTTAGCCCTGTTTAGTATTTAATTTAGGAAATTGAATATGTAACTAGTGTTTAAAAAATTAAAAAGTGGGACAAACATATTGTCAAAATTAAGTTAAAGACTTTCTCAGTGTTTAGGAAATTTTGGAGTGAGATAAAAACATATTTTGAACTGAATTGAATCTGTTTAATTTATTATTCACAATTAGGGACACATTTTTAAGTAATAAATAGTTTTAGAAAATAGGGAAAATAATTATGAAATAGTTTACATCAGAGGCAAAGGTCAAAATATGTTATTAAATTATTTAGGACCAGAACCTATTCTGTTTAGATGATGTGTATTACTAATTTCATAATAAAATACACAATTATGCATAGGAATATAAATCTGAAAATATAGCAACTAGTAAATGATAAATGGAGTTTTTAAAATCCAATAAGTTCAGTTTAGGGTTGGTAGAAATTATGAAGGTACATATGGGGAAGAAAATACTTTTCATACACACTAGGTAGTGAAAAGGTGTAGTAGTTGAATATAAGAAATTTATTGGAAACTCATATATATAGTATGTAAGTATAAATGTGGACACAAAAGTAGGAATCATATACACATGGTTAAAAGTGCATGCAAACCACAACTCAACACACATAAAGTAACCACAACACATATAATGGTAAAGAACTTTCATAAATGTGAATGTGTGGTTTGTATGAAGTAGAAGTGTGAACTATGTCTTATGATTGTTGTTTTTCTTTTGCTATGTGTGATGGTATGATGTAGAACCTGCTCAAGAGCAAGTTATTCCTTTCCAAGACCAGGACTACCCATTTCAAGAGCAGCAAGAAGGAGGCAAGTGTCCTTGACCACTTTGATCCTATGCTAGGATGTGTAGATAGAATTATTTGCATTGTCAAGTTAAATATGAAACCCATGCTAGGAAGTTTCCCTAGAATTGCATCACCTTGTTTCCTTGTAGCTTGGGTTGGGATTTATTTTATCATGTCATTTATTATTATGCATATGCTTAGCCATGCTTAGAATGGGGTATTTGGGATATGAGATCATCAATTTATTTTTACCATACTCTTGAATGAGATATTATGAGTTATGTAGAGGTAGGGATCAAGGCAAGTTGGATGTTTTGGTTGTGTGCTGGGTGCACGAGACTCGGGTTTGTGTTTAGTACTTGCCTGGATCCTAAGGACCGGTTCATGGAGCATGTAACCTGGCTTTACAGTGCCAACCATATGCTGAGATGGGGCAGCTTGGCCAATTAATTAGGTGTATCCCCGGTGTAGTATGGGTGTGTTTGATGGTGCGGGGAATAGGTGTCAGCTGGACTACCATATGAACCGCAAGGCTCAAGAGGGGGCCACTGCAGCGGGGTTGGAGCCTCTTGTATGCTGTTAGGGGTGAAACCTCAGTGGGCCCTCGCTCGTCGGGAATCCCTTTGTAAAGGCTTCGTAGTGATCTCCTGGCTACACACCTGGGAAGTGTGAATGTGGTTCGTAGCCACTGGCAAAATGGAGGTTCTTTTAGTCCACCCGACAACGGGGGATGAAATCACTACATGTGGGTACAGTGGTACAAACTTTGCAGAGTCAAAACTGTCATGACAGCCGTGCTCACGGTCAAGAGCGGCTTGGACTTATTCATGATTAGAGGAGTGATGGTTTTGGAAGTTAAGGATGTTAAGCGGGGAGCTTAACATTGGAAATGATGTTATGGTTATTGGGTTATGATGATGGGATGGGAGATTGGGACCATTTCACCTGTGTCGTAATGTAGGTGCTTAATAAGCTAAGGTGATAGGTATTTAATTGCATAGTGCTTTAACCATGAGTTCAACCTCTCCTTGTTCTAGCCATGCATGATATAATTTTCCCACACTTGCTGAGTACCCTTGGTACTCAACCTTGCATATTTGTTGGTTTATATTCCTGCTCAGGTCAAGACAATGAGGTGGTGTATAATGACCAAGAATTTGGACCCGAAGAAGGTTTCTAGGTTCATGGAGACCCCCGGGCAACGCCTGTGATGGAGCCCTAAAGAATAATATTCCGCTGCTAGTTTATTTACTTGTGATGAACTTATTATTGTCCATCGAGACATTTGCTATGTAAGACTTATTTATATTTGACACCTGGCTTGTAATAAATGATGCTTCACTATTTGTCATCACATGTATGAGAAAATGATCCTGGCATACATGTGATATTCACTCGGTTGTTCTTCGGAAAAACCGGGTGTGACAGAGGTGGTATCAGAGCCAAGGTTGCCCGTAGGAACGTGGACCTAGGTAGAAATGGACGTATTTAAGGGCCCTATTTTCTTAAAAACTATTTTCCAAGGTGTGGGTTGAAAAGTGTTATTTAAGGAGTCATTTTCTTCATCTTACCCCTACTTTCATTCAAAATAGGATTTTTGTTTGAGAGTTTATCTAACCTAATTTTAAATTCTTTTTGTTTTAGATGGTTCGCATGATTCGCACCGCTCGCAAGTCCACAGAAGGGAGAGTTCCCGTAGTACCCTTGCCGAAAGAGAGGAGAGTCGTCCGGTGACGTACCTTTCCTACGGATTGGCAGTAGGAGGCTTGTTGCGCCGTCTTCGGCGTATGCTCGAAGCCGCCGGCAATACGTGCAAGCTAATTATCCACTATAACTCCACCAGGACCATCCGTGAGAAGAGGGAAGAATGGAGCTCAGAGATGAGGATTATACACGAAAATCAGCTGCTTAAGATTCACCACTCTCCAGCTTGTCGGGCAACACAGGTCGATGCGGAGAAAGATGTCACCTGGGAGGCCATCACCTGCCAGAGTCACATCTATCGTCACCACTTGGACAAAACTGAGTACATGTATGTCCTCCAACGTGAAAGTGGTACCACGGAGTACAAGTACCCGCCAGTGCAGCAAGGGACTTCCCATGAGCACATGGACTTGTGCTTGGAGGATGCTGCTATGCTCAGCACTCGACTGCAGGAGTGTCAACAAGAGCTTCAGGATGTCCGGGACACCCTGAAGGAAACGGAGGCGTTGCTGCGAGCCTGCTTAAAGGCGAGGGAAAGAGGAGATGGGAATGAACTGTGTGTCACCGCGAATGATATATGGACTCCTGACTCCCCGAATCGCCGAGCGATCAGGCGTCGTCGCACTTCTCCACCAGCAGCCTCCCCACCCAAAGCGGAGTCAGAAGGCAGCCGCAATGATGAGGAAGATCCTGAGGAGCTAGCTCAAGAAAACGAGTAGTGTAGAGTCCTTCCCTTAGTTAGCAAGATGTCGAATAGTCAAGTCGTTACGTTAAGTTAATGGTGTGTTAATGCTTGGTGTGTGACATGAGTTGTGGAAGCCATGAGCAATTGTCCACAGCCTCGTCTTCAGATTGTTTTGCTTTGGTGTGTGAACCCACATGAAATAATAGTGCATTTATTTGGTGTGAGATATGAACCCTCGTAAAAGTATAACAAAGCCTCAACACTTCAAAGTACAAACAAAATGAAAGTAGTAAGATGATACTAAATGCTTTCAAATTAACATTGGTTGATTCTGCCAGATGGCCGGAAGAGGAAAAGGACGTGCTGCCAACCCCGCCAACAACAACGATGAGGCATGCAACCCTCATCTTTCTGGAGGCCAGGACCGGGGTGGTCGCCGTGAAGGAGTTGATCCCCTCCACCAAATGCTGGAGAATCAGAATCAGCTCATCCAGAACATGACTCAAGTGGTGGCCAACTTGCATCAAGTTCCACCTCCACAAGCTGCACCACGCCAACCAAGGTTGAGTGAGTTTCTAGAAACTCAACCTCCAAAGTTTGCAAGTGCTGCTGAACCTCTGGAGGCAGATGATTGGCTGAAGACCATTGAAAGTAAGATGAGGATTATACAATGCCAAGGGTATGAGAGGGTGCTGTTTGCCTCTTATCAATTGCATGGACCTGCTGCTGATTGGTGGATCGCCTACGTGGCCGCCCATCATGACCCTGAGAACATCACATGGGAAGAGTTCAAGCGTAGCTTCCGCAACCATTACATCCCAAGAGGTGAACTCAAAAACAAGAGGAAGGAGTTTTTGGGACTGCAGCAGGGAAACATGACGGTGAGGGAATACCTCACTAAATTTACTCAACTATCCCGTTATGCCCCACGAGACATAGAGACTGATGAGCAGAAACAAGATTGCTTCGTGGAAGGGCTTACCGCTGAGATGCAGTGTGCAATGTCCTCAAATGAGTATGAAAGCTTCCAAAAGATGGTGAACAGAGCATTTGTGGTAGAAAGGAAGCTAAAGGCCCTGGAAAATGAGAATAAGAGGAAGGCCGGGTGGTCACATCAAGCCTCAGGGAGCAACACCTGCCCACGTATGATGCAGCAACCTACGGGGCAGACGAGCCGTGCTGCGGTACTCTATTCAGCACCAAGAGGGTACAACCCAAACTACAGGCCTTCCGCAGCACCAGCACAGCCGCAACGTCAGTTTGTGCAGCAGCCTCGCCCCGCATATCCACCTCGACCCGCAGTTCAAGGACCCCCAAACCAACCCCAAGACAACAAAGGCCAGGCATCTAAGATTGGGGTGCAATGTTTTAGCTGTGGTGAAGTGGGGCACTACGCCCATAAATGCCCAAAGAAGAAGCCTGCGCCGCCACAACAGCAGAATGTAATGAGAGGACGGGTGAACCACGTCACTATGGAGGAAGCACAAGAGGCACCCGACGTGGTAGTTGGTAAGTTTCCTGCCAATTTACACCTTGCAACTCTGCTGTTTGATTCTGGTGCTACCCACTCGTTCATTGCTCAAGGGTTTGTTAAGAAGCATGACCTAGCAACCACACAAATGAACCATATGCTAGCTGTAAACTCTCCAGGTAGAGAAATAAGGACAAGACAAGTGTGTCCCAAAGTGAACCTAGACATTAATGGGGTAGTATTTACTGCTAACCTCATAGTGATAGATTCACAAGGGATAGATATTATTTTGGGTATGGATTGGTTGACCAAACATAAAGGAATCATCCATTGTTCGACCAGAACGGTGGAACTAACTCACCCTAGTGGCACAAGAGTAAAGTTCATAACGATACACGAGCCTAGGAGGGACATTAAATTAAATCAAGTGGAGGTGAAAGTTGAGGAAATCAGGACTATCAGGGAATATCCAGATGTTTTTCCGGAGGAGTTGCCAGGTATGCCTCCCGACCGTGAAGTGGAATTCGCAATTGAGCTAGTACCGGGAACAGCCCCGATATACAAGAGACCTTATCGGATGGACTCCAAGCATCTAGAAGAACTCAAGGATCATTTGAGAGAATTGACGGAGAAGGGGTATATTCGCCCTAGTTCCTTACCATGGGGAGCTCCGGTGATATTTGTGCCCAAGAAAGACGGAACCCAAAGGTTATGCGTGGATTACCGTGCTTTGAATGAGGTAACCATCAAGAACAAGTACCCATTGCCTCGCATTGAAGACTTGTTTGATCAGTTGAGGGGAGCTTGTGTGTTCTCGAAAATTGATCTCAGGTCGGGATACCACCAACTCAAGATAAGGCAATCTGATATTCCCAAGACAGCTTCGTATCTCGGTACGGACTGTATGAATACACTGTCATGCCTTTCGGGCTAACCAATGCCCCGGCATACTTCATGTATCTCATGAACAAGGTATTCATGGAATATCTGGACAAATTTGTGGTGGTTTTCATAGATGACATTCTCGTCTTCTCCAAAGATGAAGAGGAACATGAGAAACATCTAAGGTTGGTATTGCAGAGGCTGAGAGAACACCAATTATATGCCAAGTTGAGCAAGTGTGAGTTTTGGCTGAAGAGAGTTCCCTTTTTAGGACATATAATCTCGGAGGGAGGAATCTCCGTAGATCCCGCCAAAATCGAGGATATACAGAAGTGGAAGACCCCTGAAAATGTCGGGGAAGTTCGAAGCTTTTTGGGATTGGCTGGATACTATCGACGGTTTATTGAGGGATTCTCCAAGATCTCGAGACCTCTCACCAAACTGTTGGAGAAGGGAATCACATTCACCTGGACGCCACAGTGCGAGACGAGCTTTCAGGAGCTAAAGAAGAGATTGACAACAGCCCCAGTGTTGGTTATGCCAGATATGCAGAAGAATTTCACAGTGTACTGCGATGCCTCTGGAAATGGGTTGGGATGTGTTCTCATGCAAGAAGGGCATGTCGTGGCATATGCATCCCGGCAGCTTCGGAAACACGAGAAGAACTATCCTACACATGACCTAGAACTAGCCGCAGTGGTACACGCGTTGAAAATTTGGTGGCACTATTTGATGGGGAAGAGGACAGAGATATATACGGATCATAAGAGTTTGAAGTACATATTCACACAGCCAGACCTCAACCTCAAACAAAGGAGATGGCTAGAGTTAATCAATGACTTTGATGTGGGCATCAACTATCATCCCGGGAAAGCAAACGTCGTGGCCGATGCTTTGAGTCGGAAAGTGTAGGTCAATAAGTTGAGCTTGAAGGACATGCCTGCAGAATTGAAGGACGAGGTTATAAGGCTCAATCTATGTCTAGTAAATAGTAGTGAAGCCATCGCCATGGAAGTGGACTCCACACTCGAGCGAGACATACGCGAGGGCCAAAAGAATGATGAGAAGATACAGGAAATCAGGCAACTCATCAAGGAAAATAAAGCTCAAGGTTTTAGAGAGGATGAACAAGGTACGGTGTGGCACGGGAAAAGGATCTGTGTGCCAGAAGTAAAGGAGATCCGTGAATTAATTTTGAAGGAGGCTCATGATTCCGACTATTCCATTCATCCTGGGAGTACGAAGATGTACCAGGACCTCAAGAGCAGGTATTGGTAGTATGGCATGAAGCGAGATGTCGTGGAACATGTTGCCCTATGTGACACATGTTAGTTGGTGAAAGCAGAACATCAACGACCCGCAGGATTATTGCAACCACTCAAAGTGCCTGAATGGAAATGGGAAGAAATCAGCATGGATTTTGTCGTGGGATTGCCTAGGACCCAATCCGGTTATGATTCAATATGGGTCATCATTGATAGGCTAACCAAGGTAGCTCATTTCATCCCCGTGAAACAAAGCTACAGCGGATCCAAATTGGCAGAATTGTACATGTCAAGGATCGTGTGTTACCATGGAGTGCCAAAGAAGATAGTGTCAGACCGAGGGACACAGTTCACCTCGAGGTTTTGGCAGAAGTTGCATGAAACCATGGGAACCCATCTGAACTTCAGCTCTGCCTATCATCCCCAAACTGACGGGCAGACGGAAAGAACCAATCAGATCCTTGAAGATATGTTAAGAGCATGTGCACTCAAAAACAATAGGAGTTGGGACAAGAACTTACCGTATGCGGAGTTTTCCTATAACAACAGCTATCAAGCTAGTATGAAGATGTCACCGTTTGAAGCTTTGTATGGAAGGAAGTGCAGAACTCCCCTATTTTGGAACCAAACAGGAGAAAGTAGAGTGTTTGGTCCAGAAGTGCTACAAGAAGCCGAGGCGAAGGTGAGGGAGATTCGCAACAAATTGAGGATAGCACAGACACGCCAAAAGAGCTATGCCGATGTACGAAGAAGAGAGCTCATTTTCAACGTGGGAGACTATGTTTATCTCAAGGTGTCCCCTATCATAGGACTTCGTCGGTTCAAGGTGAAAGGGAAATTGTCACCTCGATACATCGGACCCTTTCAAGTTTTGGAAAGGAAAGGCGAAGTGGCATATCAACTAGAGTTACCGGTTCATCTATCGGACGTGCACGATGTATTCCATGTGTCACAACTCAAGAAATGTCTGAGGACGCCTGAAGAGGTGTTACCCATGAATGAAGTGGATGTAGCTGAGGATTTGTCTTATGCCGAGCAACCATACAAGATTTTGGAGACAATGGAACGCCTCACCAGAAATAAAAGAATCCGGATGTGAAAGGTGCAGTGGAAGCATCACTCAGAAGAGGAAGCCACCTGGGAGCGGGAAGATGAGCTCAAGGCACAATTTCCGGAATTGTTTTCTTAGAAACACCAATCTCGAGGACGAGATTTCTTTAAGGGGGGTAGAGCTGTAACACCCCAAAAATTTGATTCAAAACCTTAAATCATGTTAAGAGGGGAATTTAAAATTTTTTGGACGTGTTGCATGTTTTGCAAAAATTCAAATTCAAACTGGAATTCAAATTAAACTCAAATCAGAAAAGAAATGGAAAAAGAAAAAGAGAAAACAGAAAAAAACCGGCCAGTGGGCCGAAACCCACCAGCCGGCACAACTTACCCCGCGCCAGCCCGCAGCCACGCGCCCGCGTTTTCTCACGCTGACAGGCGGGACCCACCCGGGCTTCGTCTTCCACCTCGCGCCGCGCCGGACTCTCTCTCACCGAATCCAAACCGATCGGAACTGTTGCGGATCACAGACGAATTTCGCTCGAGGAGGAAACGGACATGATCTAAACCACCCCGCCGCCTTCCCCCGTCTATAAAAACCCCGGCCCCGTTCTGTTTTTCCCACGCGATCGCCGATTTTTACTCCGGTGAGAACCGAGACTTCTCCGGTGAATTCCGGCCGATCTAAGCTCGGAAACTCCGATCTAACTCGCTGGTCTTGATCCACCGCCTCCGGGGAACCTTGCAGGTGCAGAAAACTCGGTGACTTGCGGTGTAAACACAGCGCCGACGAGCTTCGCCGTGGTTTTGCCTCGGACCTCGCCGCCGATCACCTCCCAGCACCTCCGAGCTCAAGAAAACCCCCGAGGTGAGATCCCCGACCTCCCCTCTACCGATCTATGCCATAAGATCACAGTTCTAGGAAGAATTCTCGAGGATCCGAAAGTTTCCGGCGAGATCGCCGCTTCCCGCCGCCGTGCGCCGCTGGCAGCGCCGCCCGCGCTCGATCAGAGCGACGTGGCCGCTTGTGCGCCGTTTATTTTAAATCGCATGGTAGGGTTTAGACCCCCTGCGTACCGGTTCGATGTTATAATCTCGGCCGTCGGTTTAAAATCGGACGGTCCACGTCAGCCCCGCGTTATAAAGACTGGAAATCTTACGTGCTACCCCCTGGGGTTCTCGGGAAATAAGAGCTAGCCCCGGAAACTTCTGATCTAGCCCCTGGAACTCCAGAAAATCATGTAAATTCATTTAAAAATCAGTTTTAGCCCCTGGACATAATAAAAATTAGAAAAAACACCTCTGATAAGTGTAGCTAGACCCCTGGAAATTTTGAAAATAGTATTATAGACCCTGTAGTGGGGTGAGTTTATTTTTTTATCCCTGTTTAGTATTTAATTTAGGAAATTGAATATGTAACTAGTGTTTAAAAAATTAAAAAGTGGGATAAACATATTGTCAAAATTAAGTTAAAGACTTTCTCAGTGTTTAGGAAATTTTGGAGTGAGATAAAAACATATTTTGAACTGAATTGAATCTGTTTAATTTATTATTCACAATTAGGGACACATTTTTAAGTAATAAATAGTTTTAGAAAATAGGGAAAATAATTATGAAATAGTTTACATCAGAGGCAAAGGTCAAAATATGTTATTAAATTATTTAGGACCAGAACCTATTCTGTTTAGATGATGTGTATTACTAATTTCATAATAAAATACACAATTATGCATAGGAATATAAATCTGAAAATATAGCAACTAGTAAATGATAAATAGAGTTTTTAAAATCCAAAGAGTTCAGTTTAGGGTTGGTAGAAATTATGAAGGTACATATGGGGAAGAAAAATACTTTCCATACACACTTGGTAGTGAAAAGGTGTAGTAGTTGAATATAAGAAATTTATTGGAAACTCATATATATAGTATGTAAGTATAAATGTGGACACAAAAGTAGGAATCATATACACATGGTTAAAAGTGCATGCAAGCCACAACTCAACACACATAAAGTAACCACAACACATATAATGGTAAAGAACTTTCATAAATGTGAATGTGTGGTTTGTATGAAGTAGAAGTGTGAACTATGTCTTATGATTGTTGTTTTTCTTTTGCTATGTGTGATGGTATGATGTAGAACCTGCTCAAGAGCAAGTTATTCCTTTCCAAGACCAGGACTACCCATTTCAAGAGCAGCAAGAAGGAGGCAAGTGTCCTTGACCACTTTGATCCTATGCTAGGATGTGTAGATAGAATTATTTGCATTGTCAAGTTAAATATGAAACTCATGCTAGGAAGTTTCCCTAGAATTGCATCACCTTGTTTCCTTGTAGCTTGGGTTGGGATTTATTTTATCATGTCATTTATTATTATGCATATGCTTAGCCATGCTTAGAATGGGATATTTGGGATATGAGATCATCAATTTATTTTTACCATACTCTTGAATGAGATATTATGAGTTATGTATAGGTAGAGATCAAGGCAAGTTGGATGTTTTGGTTGTGTGCTGGGTGCACGAGACTCGGGTTTGTGTTTAGTACTTGCCTGGATCCTAAGGACCGGTTCATGGAGCATGTAACCTGGCTTTACAGTGCCAACCACATGCTGAGATGGGGCAGCTTGGCCAATTAATTAGGTGTATCCCCGGCGTAGTATGGATGTGTTGGATGGTGCGGGGAATAGGTGTCAGCTGGACTACCATATGAACCGCAAGGCTCAAGAGGGGGCCACTGCAGCGGGGTTGGAGCCTCTTGTATGCTGTTAGGGGTGAAACCTCAGTGGGCCCACGCTCGTCGGGAATCCCTTTGTAAAGGCTTCGTAGTGATCTCCTGGCTACACACTTAGGAAGTGTGAATGTGGTTCGTAGCCACTGGCAAAATGGAGGTTCTTTTAGTCCACCCGGCAACGGGGGATGAAATCACTACATGTGGGTACAGTGGTACAAACTCTGCAGAGTCAAAACTGTCATGACAGCCGTGCTCACGGTCAAGAGCGGCTTGGACTTATTCATGATTAGAGGAGTGATGGTTTTGGAAGTTAAGGATGTTAAGCGGGGAGCTTAACATTGGAAATGATGTTATGGTTATTGGGTTATGATGATGGGATGGGAGATTGGGACCATTTCACCTGTGTCGTAATGTAGGTGCTTAATAAGCTAAGGTGATAGGTATTTAATTGCGTAGTGCTTTAACCATGAGTTCAACCTCTCCTTGTTCTAGCCATGCATGATATAATTTTCCCACACTTGCTGAGTACCCTTGGTACTCAACCTTGCATATTTGTTGGTTTATATTGCTGCTCAGGTCAAGACAATAAGGTGGTGTATAATGACCAAGACTTTGGACCCGAAGAAGGTTTCTAGGTTCATGGAGACCCCTGGGCAACGCCTGTGATGGAGCCCTAAAGAATAATATTCCGCTGCTAGTTTATTTACTTGTGATGAACTTATTATTGTCCATCGAGACATTTGCTATGTAAGACTTATTTATATTCGACACCTGGCTTGTAATAAATGATGCTTCACTATTTGTCATCACATGTATGAGAAAATGATCCTGGCATACATGTGATATTCACACGGTTGTTCTTCGGAAAAACCGGGTGTGACATAGGTAGTATATAACATGCTGTAAAAGTTTTGAGGCCATTGGAGTTTTTGTTCTTCAGTTGCATTTAAATCTTTTCAGTTTCTCTCTTATGGTCATTAGGAACCTTAGTTGGTTTGAAACTAGAACACTAAGACAACTTTATATGATTCATATTCCTTTGCACAACAGAGGCAAACAAAGCCATTCTTGGCATTTCCACACAGTCTCTGTTCCTAAGAAATCAAGTCTTTAATTCTTTTCATTGCATTCTATAAAACTTGTGCATATACATTTCAATAGGAATCACAACGGGGATTCGAAGGAGTGGTTCATCGAAGTGGATTAGACTCCGGAGAATCAAGGGTTGATCAGCAAGGATCACTAACTGCTTATATACGACTACCCTGCAAAACAGGCAAGCTCCGGTTTGCATTTAACAACTTTTAAGTTTTTACTTTGTATTCACTTTCGGTTAAGATATGAGATGTGCATTAGGTCTAGTTGTTTGATACTCCTCTTGCATGACCAAATAAAACCATGGAGTATTGGGTAGAAGTCTTTACATCGTGTAAAACTGCCATGCTTAAGTAAGGTTCGGTAGAAGTCGAGTGGTAAGATGCTACTCCCATGATCAGGACAACAGGGGCATATGGGATTGGTTCAGAAAATGTGTAGCAAGTTAAAGTTGAGACCGTAAGGTTGTAGGGGCAGCAGGACATAGGGGCCTGGGTGCTATAGACCTGTCCATGTCGGTCAAGGAACGATTAGTATGCGACCCTGTTGAGCAAGTTTGAGTTGTGTACCTGACTCATGCTGGCTATATGGGACCCAGTAAAACGATGTACCTCGGGAAGCTTGCGTTGAGCCTTTTTGGGTAGCCTCAGGTGAGACGGCCGGTGTGCAGTATGTGGGTAACATTCTCATGACATCTCATGTCAGTAGGTGCACCATGAGAGTGGCTACTGTACGGGGCGATTTGATCGATTCAACGTGGGTAAAATGGGGGAAAGGCTGCCACGTACGACATCAGTGATGGTTGCTGTAGGCAACGTCGAGTACAGGCGTACGTGTCGTGTAGTCCGGGTGTTATTGATTCGAATCACGGTCGCTCGCAGAAAAGGACCGAGCATACTTGTTCTCACAGTCGTGAAGTAGTAAGAACTTGCATGAGAAAGGAACTAATCATTATTGTTTGAAGTTTCATACTAGCTTTGTGATGGATCTTGATGTATAGTTAGAGCAAACTCAATTCATTTACACCATGAGCAATTTACATCGGGGGAAAGTGTTTCTTGTTTGATTGTGGACTCCCACTGTGGCGTGCCCAATATTAATTTTAAATTGCTGCAATTAACACTTGAAAGTAAGGATTCACTTTTAGGCGAGTTTATTATGCTTTATGCCATCCCACTTTATATTACACCCTCATGTGGAGTTTCATGCCTAGGGTGACAGTTAAGTCTTGCTGAGCGTTATACTCACAGATGCTATCCGAGTTGTTTTGCAGGTATTCACTTCATGCTTATGAGAAGGGATGCCGATCAGACTCGGAAACCTCCGAGTGGTTACTAAAGAGCATCCTCGCCGCTGCGGTTTGTTCTTCGTGTTGCTAGTAAGAAACATCCGCGGGCTGGACTGTTTCTTTGTTGCTAAGTTAGAAATGAGTCGTGAGAGTTATAGTCTTCCGCTTTAGCTTATTTTTAGATAAGTATTTATAAAATACTCTTGTACGCTTCCGCAAACAGATTTGGGTAATGTGATGTGTTTTCTCGGCCCGTGTGCTGTTGGGTGCCGCATATCATGGCACCACCCGACGAGGTCCTGCCGGGGCCGCATCCCACACACTGTGCAGCTGCTGCGCCACGAAGAGAGTCTTCTGCTGCTCCGTGCATTGGAGCAGCCCGAACTTGGACTCAATCGTCCGCAGCCAGTTGTCGGCCTCCAGTGGTTCTGCCGCTTTGGTGAACACCGGAGGATGCGTACTCTTGAAATCCGAGTACGTCGTAGTGTGGGGCTCACGAGGCCCCCTCTCATGATGCCCCCCCCCCCGCCTGGGACGTATTTTGCATGATCGTGCGGAGCAGATCGGTCTGCTCCTAGCGGAGGCGGCGGTGGTGGTTGTTGCTGCAGGGTGTTGTCGTAGGCAGGTGGCTGGGAGTCATCACCCCCTTGCTGACTAGAGCCACCGACCTCATGCGTGGCCCGAGTACGAACCATCTGCAACCATACAACAATAAAATCAGTCCCATAACATACTTCATGCAGTCGAATAAAATAGGCGTAAACATAAAGACAGTAAACATGCGATACATCTCGTAAATAAATAATGTAATAACTTTGAACAAGCTACATCATTACCAGACCAAATAAAACTAGTTAAATCCTACTTGATGGACTTCCTCTTTGGAAGTTCACCTCAACTAGATTTGGTCAATATGAGACGTTAATATCGCTTTGCCATCACCTATACTACCCTTTATCTTCAATATAACACAAACATGGTCTCTAGCAAAAGAAACATGGGTAGGAAATATACTCAAATCTTTTACTAGTTGAAGATAACCCCTCATGAGTATGTTCTACCCCATTGGAAGTAATCAAGCCCCTTAGGGTACAACAATCTCTCAAATGAGTTCAACAGTCCATCCCTCTGCCTAGAATGACCAGTTTGTACATATCCCAGATTTTGATACATTAATGGGCATTTTAATGACTTAAGTTGAATATCAAAGTTAAAGTTAACTTCCATAGATTTCCAACGAGTATTTATTTGCTCCCAGATCACCTCTCATTAAAAAGTTATGATAATTCAAAATCAACAGAATTTCTGGAAGAATTTCAACAGCACCTCCTTTGGAAGTTGCTATTTTCAACTCTAAATTCCGCTGAATTCTGTGCTGCAATTGCAGAAACTCCGAATTACAAAGATGTAACACATCTCCTAAACTTTCCAAAAATGTATCATATGATAATTTTTGATTTTTCTACAGGAAGTTATGCTTGAAAAACAGAACAGTCCAGAGAGTTTTTGAATCTGTCCTGGTTCTGGATAGTTTACAATCATCTGGAATTTCAACCAATTAAGCTGTGATACTGTTCTGGAAGTCTACAACAAAGTTGTAGAGAACTTAAACCTCTTTCTAGAACTATATCACACACCCCAATTGGCTAAGTAACCTGTGATTTATGCTCTGTTAAAGTTCAGTAAACTTGCTGCCAAAACAGAGCACTCAGTTTTTCAATCGCTTTGAACTGAACTAATCAACTTCTGAATTTTTCTACCCAACCAGGGTCCTAAATATTGAAACTTGGTTATTTTAGTTCCTTGTTACCATTATATCTAATGCAAATGCCTATTATATGTCGGTACTATGTTCCCCACAAAAAGAAATTCCTGACCGGATTATACCGGCATATACGTCTCAATTGTGGCACTAAACAATCTCTCGCACACGTGTACTACACGGGATACATACGTGGTCAGTACCTGCAGAAGAACACTCAATAGTGATGCACTCAAAGGTTGTTGTCATTTCAGGCAGGTCCATATTTGAAAGTAAATACATACGCCTGTATCATTACCATACGGCCGTCCTTGAGTTAAGCCACGTCTCAAGGTACGTGATCGTGTTTTTACGCCACACGACGGTGAACCCGAGTCACTACAGGATTTCCGTAAGCATACGACGGCCAAAACCATCGTATATAAGACCAAAGCCGTTGTATATAATCTATATACGATGGCTAGCGGTTATATACGACGGTTTGTGGCCGTCATATATACCTAGTCACATATAACCTTATATATGACGGCACCGTCATATATAAGACCTTATATACGATGGCCCCTAATATACGATGGCCAGTTTCGTAGAGAAGGGCCAGCGGGCTGGGCCTTTATATACGACGGTTCTGGGCCATGGCTGTTGTATATAAGGCCTTATATACCACGGTCTGGGCCTAGCCGTCGTATATTATTTAGTCTTATATACGACGGTCTGGGCCTAGCCATCGTATATTATTTAGGCTTATATACGATGGCCCTGTATAGATACCGTCGTATATAAATCATACAGGCCGTCATATATAAGGTTTTCCATTTCTTATTAAAAAACAGAAAATGGCTAACCTGGCTCGATGGCCAGCTACACAGGCAATCACAGAACAGATTCACATCCACATCCACATATAGAATCACAAAGTGCAATAGTACACATCCATTTTACGACGTCTGACATCCACAATCAAAAACAAATTCACAAATCTATTCATTACAAGCCCCTCCACTACCTCTGGGGGCGAAGAAGTCATCCTGCCGTGGTGAGCCTGGCGCCCGTAGCCGCAGTGGTGGAGTCTGAGCCTCCATCCCTGATCCCTGCGAAACACGGTGACATATGCATAAGTTTACAATGGTGTTTTCATATTCAATTGTTTAGTTGAACTTAATGTAACTTCCTTTTTGTACCTGTACTCCAGAAAACTGCTCCTGTGGTGGCGTCGGCTGCAGCACGAATGGCGGTGGCTGCCACAACGGTATCTAGATTTGCTGCCCTAGTTGTCGAGCTAGCGCCTATCATTTCAAACATTACAATTTACACTTTATTGAAATGCAATATAATTAAAGTACAATTATTAGTTTCTTACTTCCATTGCCGCTTGCATCTGTGCCATATAGGACGCATGGTACGCCATGGCGGCCCTGTTGTTCTCTCGCTCCCTCGCCAAGGCCTCCTCCTGCTGGGCCAAGCTCTCCCGAAGCGCCATCACCTCTAGATCTCTCTCGGTGACACGGTGGCTAGAGGAGCCTACGCCAGCAGCTTAAGACTGTAAGCAGCCGCCTCTCGCAGGTCATGCCTCCCTGGAGTCGACGACTCTAGAGAATATGGCAAGCCTACAAAAAAACGAATCAATTGAAGGTAAAATCAAATAATCTTGAATTGAAAACAATGAAAGTAAATGAATTCACCTTCCGTGTGCTTTTCCACCTCCGCTTGCATACGTGGTTTGAGGGTCGATGTTGGGGGAGTTTTCCCAATCGAACCCTTCGCCGTGTATCCTCACAGCCTCTTGCCAATACCTAGTCTGAAAAACAACGAAATTGTGTAAGTTCAACAACATATATAGTGTCAACTAATTTGCGAGGTCATGAAACTTACCAGGCGCTCCGCTGCACACTGACTGCACTGCTCCGGCTGAGAAGGGTCAGCGTGACCTCTCCAATAGACCGCAGTAGCGCTCGGTCGCACGCCGGTCTCCTTTTCATGTGAATATATGTTAGTACGAACAATACTACATTATGAATATAAAAAACCACCAAGAAACTTACCATCCATTTAGCCATCCGCACGAAACCTTGGACGCCCATACCGTGCTTCCCCGAGCTCCCTCTGGCATCTCGAGCCTTCTTGGACTTAGCGATAAACTCTTCGCTAGCCCAATACCATCAAAGAGACACTAACCAAGGGACACTAACCTGCACACATGCGTAGTTCATTAGATGTTACTTACCAAAAGTAATATGAATAACTTAAAGAATACACACCTTACCTCTGCGTACTGCTCCTCTTTCAAGTACGTGTCGGAGGCGTCTCTGAACGAACCAACCTCCTGGTCATGAAGCTTCAAGTAGTCATTAACTACTTGACTCCGAGCGTTCGAAAGAATTTGCATAACAAGCTTCCGAGCGTTCACTTCAAACACGGAGCGGGCGTGATCCATCTGCTCGGCCGGGTCCTCAAGGAGGTACCTGAGCTGTAGGAAGCCAACACAGTTCGACATACGCACATTAATATTTAAAGGAACATAAAGTATTGAAACTTCAAATATTTATGAAAGTTACTTACCCAAAAATCTGCCCACATGACTCCCTGTAGGTTATCGTTCTCCTGGTGAGGAACACGCGCGTAGTCATCCCACGATGTCTCTGCACGTCCATCGATCGCACCGGGGTAGTGCAGACGCACTAAGTTCCCGATGCAACCGTTCACCGTCCTGTGGTGTTTCTTCCCATCGTACGAAAGGTCCTCCCAAGAACTAAAAAGACATTTGTTAAGTCATTTAATAAGACCATAGTCTTTGAGAACAAATAGAAATGAATACTTTATTAATGCGTTACCTATCTTCAACCAGACGAATAATTACCGGATCTCTAGGAATCGATGGAGGGCCAACAAAGTTACTCCTCCTCGTACGTCTCCTCCGCTGCGGCACCACGTCTGGTGACCCAGAAGGGTGGTCACCGTACTTGTCCTCATGCTGGATGCCCTCGGGCTCACTCCCCGAAGGCATGCTACGCTGCGTACCCGTCTCCTGAGGTGCCGCTCTGGCCTCAGACTCATAGTCCAAATCAGACTACAGTGGTAAAGTAAGTAAGTTAAATTGAAAAAGTGATTTTAATAATTTTGTGCATTGTAGAAAAATTTACCTCTGTACGCCGCAAACTGACAACCCTGTCCCGCAATTCCGGACAGGCACTTAACAGCTGAGTGCGTATGCTCCCGCTGTAAGTGGAACCGTAGAAGTAGTCGTCTCTGTCCTGCGGGGGGAGGAAACCCCTCACCCTCGAGGCCTTCTCCCCCTTCGAACCCTTAGAACCCTTGCTCGATGACATCCTGTAAGCGATATTTAGTCAGTAATCAGTTAAAAATTTATTGTAAGTGATAATTAATGTTACTTTCATTTAAAAAAACATTACTCGTAACCAGTTTCAAAATTCATCAACATCATGATCATCAACATCACGATCTGTCATCGTGAGCTGTTTACAATTCCGCTTTCGCATTGTAGATGTCTCTACATCTTCAACGTCTCCTACTAAGTTATCGAGTCCTGCACCAGGCTCGACGTTAAAAGAGTCTGGCAACTCTTGTTCTTGGTAAACTTCTTCAGTGTTTCCACTATCATGATAACCATCATCTCCAGGAGTATACAAACGCTCACGAGGATTCACCTTATATACCACCCACCAAGCGCTAAGCTTCTTACATGGATACGGTAGATAATACACTTGTTCCACTTGATGTGCAAGAATGTATGTATATAAACCTCGTAAGCGTTCGATGTGATTCACTTCCACCATGCCAAATTGAGTTTTTCGAGTTCCATGATTGTAATAAAACCAATCACAATCAAAGAACACCACTCCAAGTTCTTTATTGCCAGTGAAAGTAAATTCCAGAATTATTAATAATTCCATAGTAATTGGTTTCTTTCCCTTCTGTGTCGATTGCCCTTGTCACAACTCCGCAATTCGATGTTGCTGCGAGAGGATGAAGAGTTTCGAATTGAGTTATACGGAATCGGAAGCCATTTACGTCATATCGACCATAGCTTCTAACTTTCACTAATCCATAAGATAGTTGTCGTAAATCTTGATGGATGTCGGTGTTCACTAATACATAAGCTCGAAACCAGGATAAGAAATTGGGCCCTCCATTAATTCCAGCCCGTCGCATCGGTTCTACTTGCTTTCTCATAGGTTGATGCCTATGTTTCCAGTTTTTGTTGTGGAACTCGCTATACACACAAAACATATGTTGTCGACATTAGCATACATGTATTGATAAATACAATAATCATCATAAATGTAAGAGAAACACTTACTCGAAATATTTCTCCATGCCATCGATATTAGCATACATGTAGAGTAAAGCAACAGTCCTTTCTCTTTTAGTAAAATCGTATGTCGTGCTGCTGCCAACAGTAGTTCCTCTCGATTCAAAAATAGAGAGATCACTGACTGGTGGTTCTTCATCTACATTGTATCGCATTGCTGAAGTATTGACATTGTTTTCCTCTGCAATGTAGAAACTAGAAAAGTAACCTACTTCCTTTAGAGTAAATGCTTTGGCAATGCACCCTTCAATCCTTGCTCTGTTGCCAACCATAGTCTTCAGATATCTCAATGCTCTTTCAATATGGTACATCCATCTATATTACATAGGACCACCTACTTTTGCTTCGAATGGAAGATGGATAAGAAGATGTTGCATT
This sequence comes from Neostapfia colusana, assembly GCA_030760725.1. Classification (NCBI taxonomy): domain Eukaryota; kingdom Viridiplantae; phylum Streptophyta; class Magnoliopsida; order Poales; family Poaceae; genus Neostapfia; species Neostapfia colusana. The sequence goes on along the minus strand of JASWHV010000007.1, from coordinate 41,421,037 downwards.
GGATTGAAGAAACCAGGAGGAAATAGTTTTTCCATCTTACATAAAAGTATAGGTATCTCCCTCTCTAACTTCTCCATCATGTCTTTCGTTATTTCTTTGGCACATAGCTGCCTATAGAATAGTGAGAGCTCAGCTAACACCTTCCACACCGCATCATCTAGATATCCCCAAAACATAACAGGTAAGAGTCTTTCCATTATTATATGATAGTCATGACTCTTCAACCCAGTGATCTTTCCCGTTTTGACATTCATGGCTCATCTCAGACTAGCAGCATAACCATCTTGGAATTTCAAAGTTTTCAACCATTCCATCGATCGAAGCACAAAAGAAGCACGTGGCTTACCACTACTTTCAGAGAGCTCAGGAGCAGGTCGATTACAAATCTCGGCCAAATCATTTCGAGCCTCTAAGTTGTCTTTCGTTTTGCCTGTGATATCCATGCACGTGCTTATGATACATTCGGCCATGTTACGCTCCTGATGCATTACATCAATATTATGCATCAGTATCAATAACTTTGCATATGGTAGTTCTCAAATTCCACATACATGAGTCCAGTTGTGAACATTTCTGTAACCTACAAAGAATCCAGGGCAAGCTTCATCAGGGACTAGTTTGTCCAACACATCGGATACTTCACACCCCCGTAGGCGTTTAGGTGGTTCCTTAGTGACAACAGTATCTTTTCTAAAGACATTCCTCTGTTGCCTGAATGGGTGGTTTCGAGGAAGCCAACGCCTATGACAATCAAAGTAGCTTATCTTGCCACTGTTTGTAAGTCGAAAACACTCTATGTCAGACGCACATATGGGACACGACAAACGACCGTGTGTGCTCCATCTAGAAAACATGCCATACGCAAGGAAATCATGGACATACCACAAATAAGCAGCTCGAAGGTTGAATTTCTGCTTCTTGTAACAGTATACGCTTCAATTCCAGTCCACAACGTTTCCAATTCTTCAATCAATGGTTTCAACATCACATTGAGACGTGATCCCGGATGATCTGGTCCTGGTATAATGAGGTTAAGAAACATGAACTCGTACTTCATACAAAGAGAAGGTGGTAGGTTGTACGGAATAACAAAGACGGGCCAACAGGAGTATGGTGTGGCATTTGTACTGAAAGGTAAAAATCCATATGTCGCTAACCCGATGCGAACATTTCTCGCATCACTAGCAAAAGCAGGATCGAAAGAGTCTAAAGACTTCCATGCATCACCGTCCGACGGATGGGTCAACACATCTTTGTTCTCACGCACACCTTCTTTGTGCCATCTCATGTGTTTGGTAGATCTTTTTGAAAGAAACAGCCACTTCAACGGAGTGTCACAGGCAAGTAACGCAATTGCTTATGTGCAACTTCTGTCATTACTTTATCACCATCATCATTGACAACTTCGACAAACCTCGATTTCCCACACTTTAAACAATTGTTCTTTTTGTCGTGCTCTTTCCTGAATAGCATGCAGTTATCTGGACACACATCAATTTTATCATATTTCATACCGAGACCAGATAGCAATTTCTTGGAGTGATACATATCTTTGGGTAGTTTATGAGGTTGTGGAAGAGCATTGCTGATAAGTTTCATTCTATCATTGTAGCAATTATGAGAGAAGAAATACTTAGATTTGATTGCCATAAATCTGGTCATGAAAGTAAGAAGGCTCATTTCAGTATGATTATGCAACACCTCTTCTGAAGCTTTCAAGAGATTAAAGAATGTGTCTGACTCAGTTGTAGGTGGATCCTCTGTTTGTATATCTTCTAACATCTCATCAATCCTATCAACACCTAGACAATAATCATCATCATTATCTTCGACTACATGTACGGCTCGAGGAGTAGACTCGCCGTGGAAACTCCACACCTCATAATATGGCATGTAACCGTTTCTGCACAAGTGTAATGACAATGTCGTTTTGTCCAAAAACTTAGTATTCCGGCATTTCGCACATGGACAATGAAGTTTATCGGTTGTAGACAACGAAAACACTCGATCAATAAAGTCGTCTGTCCCGGCATACCACTCATCTGAGTGACCAGTTGCCTTGTTCCAACCGGTATACATCCAACTACGGTCTTCACTCATGTTTGACTCTGCAGTTTTAAGTCAAAGAAAATGATAGTTGTTTTTAATTTATTTATGTCACGGCCCTACATCTGTTGGAAAAGATAGGTCCTAAACCCACCCAAGAGTGACCGAGACGAACATGCTTATGACAAGACACGAGGTCTAGATTTAGATGAAATTTCGGTAGCATAACCCCGCTGTTCTCCAACTGCACGCCCGAAAATGGTGCAGCGGACAGCATTAGGTTTACACTGTCAAAACTACGTCCAAATCTAGACCCCGCGTCTCATCATAAGCACGCCCTCTCGGTCACTCCTAGGCTGTCCAAAAAGGGACAATTCCGAACCTACACGCCTCACATGTGTAAAACATGTGAGACGGGCCGGTTCGAAACGGGTGACGCATATTGTAAAAGTTTACGTCAATCTTTCATTTTTGAGTCATTTAAAAGAGAGAGAGGAAAGAACAATAGAGAGAAGGAAAGAACGAGACAGAGAATGAAAGAACGAGAGAGAGACAGAGAAGTGTGTCAGCCGTCCTAAGTTATGCCCCAAGAGGCGGCTCGGCGGGGCAGCGGTGGCGGCGCGGTGGCAGGGCGGGGCGTGGCGGCGGGGAGGCACCGCGGCAGGGCGAGGCGGCCTAGGTTGTTCACCCCGTGCTTGTGTAGACGCATACGTTACCACTAAATGGGTCGTGTCGGGCCCTAAGCCCATTTATGTACATATAGTACTTAAACACTCAAACAATCGAAACAATAATCAATTAAACTATTAACTCATATGCATTAATCATCTAAGCAATTAACAACTCATCTAAACAAGCATAATTACCATAGTTAACAAGCTTATCAATTCTATGTAACTAAAAAAATTACACCTAGCTAGCTTCAAATAAACCTGGGCAATAAATAAATCTAAGCATATCAATTTATCTAAATCTAAACAATTAGCCCCTAAACAATCAAAACCAAATAAGCATAATCTTAAAAATTTTCCACTAAACAATTGGTAATTAAAAAAACCGAGCTTTCTAGGTGGGGAGGGAGGCGAGCGACTTACCTCATGGTGGAGGCGGCGCGGCGAGCGGCACATGGCGAGGCGGGCGGCGCACGCGTGGAGGCCGACCGGCACGGTGCGGCGGCACGCAGCGTGACGGGCACAGGGCCGGGCGGTGCAGCGACGTGGAAGCGCGTGGGGTGGCGCTGTGGGGCGGCGCGGCCGGGTGCACTGCGGCGAGCCTGCGGCGGCCGGGGCTGCGGCGTCCAGTGCGGCGGCGGGCGGGGTGGAGGGCAGGGAGGTGGCGGCCGGGGCTGCGGCTGCCGGGGTGGAGGGCAGGGCGGTGGCGGCCGGGGTGGGGAAGGCCGGGGCGGCGGCGGCTGGGTGGCGGCCAGGGCGGTGGCGGCTGGGTGCAGGGCGGGGCGGCGGCGACGCTTCTGGCGGCGGGCGGCGCTTGGGCGCGGCGGCGGGGGCTGGGGAAGGCAAGGGCGGCGGTGGGCTGGGTGCCGGCCGGGGCGGGGACGTCCGGGGGCGGCGGCGGCTGAGTGAAGGACGGGGCAGCGGCGGCGCTTCGGGCGGAGGGCGGTGCTCGTGCGCGGCGGCAGGGGTTCGGGTCGGCGCGGGTGTGAATGCCCGCACTGACCTGGGCCCGCGGGTTTATAAGACTTATTTACGACGGCCCGTGGTGTGGCCGTCGTAAATAAGTTTATTTACGACAGCCGTAATTAGATACGAGAGCTAGCCGCACGGGCTGTCGTAAATAAGTTATATGTACGACAACCTAGGGTTGGCTGTTGTATATAAGCTCTATTTACGACAGCCAATTAATAAACGACGGCTGTATCGTTGTATATAACCTTATATACGATGTCCTGTTTGGACCGTCATATATAAGTTTATATACGATGGCTGGCCGTCGTATGTTAAGACGGCTGTCGTATGTTGTCCTCTTTCCTGTAGTGAGTAGAACGCGAACGGGTCGTCACGGATGGGAATTTTATCAATAAAACAGATACCACCTACTGCCCTGCAGGGCACGCCGATGGCAAGCGCTGCGTATGTCCTCCTAGGCTATTTCCAGAAGAACACACTATCGTGCTACCGACCACACGATAGGGTCTCCAATTTTTTGCCTAATGCACGCCAGAGACCAGCGTTTCACATGAACTCAGGAACATGAAGAGTCCAAGAGTTTTACATTAAGGTCTCACAACAAGCTCTGAGACCTATCTCTGAACCACATTCCTCGTCAGGGGAGCTAACCGAAATTGAACCGCTTTTGGTGGCGTTTCTTACTATTTTTCCCTGAGCGTAGGTACGTCGTTACATAATCAAAATTCAGAATTATAACACATATGTTAGTCATGCAACTTTATGTAACTATACTAATATAGTCCTGATTTGGGCATACTAGCGATTCCTCACCGTAATCCTAAGTTTTACCGTAATACTGTCCGTATTTAGTGTGCTATCCCCTAAGCAGCTCTGATGCCAGCCTGTGACGGACCGAAATCCGCACACCCAGGATCTCAGAGGGGGGTGGTGCACGATACGACACCCAACAGCACACATCATAAGGAAACCATTGTATTACATAGAAAACAAACTGAATATGTACAAAGTAGTACAAACCTTCAGTTTATAACATATTACAGAGTCTACAACAATGGAAGCTAAATTTATACAACTCACGGCCACCTAACTAGTAAGAGTCAGTTGTCCAGCCTTACGGACAACCTACACTAGCAGCACTCATCTTCAGTGCGGTGTGTATGGCTCCCACTCAGCCGTGGTCCCCGATGGTTGGTAGCCCTCGCCGGTGGACTCGTACCCCGAGTCAGGTGGGTAATCCTCACCTGCAAAACACTCATAGCAGCAACCATGAGCATGATGGCTCAGCAGGTCTTAACCGACGCTCCTAACCATGAAACTCTACATGCAGGTCATAACAAGACTAGGATGGTAAATTGCAGCAAACGGACATGCCTATAAGTTCATCCTTAGATCATCTTTTAGCCACAAATTAACGGTTCATGAATTTGAAATTTAGCGAGCAATATTTGGTGGCACACAAATAGCAATACAAGTTAATCATAACAGCAATGTTGAATCACATCATTTCATATATTAACCTACGTCACAACTCATTGACCAAGTGACACTCATCACCGCGAGGGACGGTGAATCGACTCGATATACACCTGTAGTGATACCCGAATGGCACGTCACATATGCCCACCCTTGGAGCTACATAGCATGCTCACCCGGTGTCGTACGGGACAACCTTTCACCCAACAGCCCAAACGTCAAACCGGTCGCACCGAATTGAGCTGGAGGTTCCCTACACGGAGCATCTCTCTATGCCCGTTAGCAGATTTCCACCTGGCTGCCCTCAACCTACACCTATAAATCGGTGTGCTATGCCTCAACGCCCGGAGGTTTAGGTTACATCAGTTTATCGGGGCCCATATATCCGATATGCCTTCGGTACGTTCAAACTTGATCAGCATGGGCCACACACGGATCGGTCCACAATCGACACGGACAGGGCTGCGCCCACAAGACTTCCTCTTGCTGCGCCCTAGCCCTTGCCTAGTCTCATTTTCTTACTAAAGTGATCTCACATCACTCGAACCAATCCCGTGTGTCCGAAAGCCTATACTCGTGAGTAGATTCCAACTACTGGACTTGTACCGAAATCTATACACATTAAGCAGAGCATAAACTACTCGAGGACTTAGACACTATCCTCACTCTTGTGGGAATGATCTGGTTATGCATTTGGGTCAGTTTATAAAGCAAAACTTTATAAACTTTGTTAAATGCAAACCGGGGCTTGCCTTGTTGCTGCTGGTCAGTGGTTAGGGTCTCGTCCAGAAGTAGGAAGTCCAACACTTCCGGGGTATCCTCGTCTTCAGCGACTACACGTAAGCATATTAACAAAATGTCAATTTTATATGCAATGTGTTAAATTAAGTATGTAAAGACCATAACTCTAGCTACCCCACCCCTTTGGCTCTAAAATTATTATGGTGGCTTGGTAGGGTCCTAACCAGAGACTTGACCAAGTTTCATTTGAAACAAAGTTCATTTGCTCTCTGTACAAATAAATGTCTAATTGGTCATTACTAGGGGTTCTAAGAATTTCCAGGGCTTTTCATGGCCCAAACCATTACTTTATGGAGACTAGAGTGTGAGATGGATCTAATGGAATTGGTTTCATGTCATTTGAAGAATCCTAGAGGAAGTTATGCCCTAAACAAGATTTGAGAAAATCTGAAAAATGTTTCTGTACATTTCTCCATTTTCTCAGGGCAGTTCACTTAATCACACCATTAGGGGGACTAAAAGAACTTGAATGGATCTGAAATTTTTCCTGTGACTCGAAGATTTTTAAATGAACATCCCCGCACAATTGCAGAATTCTCCATAAAAGAATTTTCCAGATAAAATTCCCAACATTTAAAACTTTAGGGAATTAATTATGGAAAAAAAATAAGTTTCACGAGCTTAAACTTGTTTTGCTGGATAGTACTCGAAAAGATGAATCCAAAAAAAAAATTTGGTTCACTCAATTTGGAGCTTTCTAGCAAAAGTTATGGCTAGTTGAAGTTTGAACCAAATTATGAAATTCAATGAAATGTTTAAACCCTGCACATGGGCCACAGGCTACGTGTCAGCCCAACAACGAAGCCACATGAGATCCCGGCGCCACAGCGGATCCCAGGCCCGGTTTCCCCTCACTGCCACACGGGGCCCGCCCCCTTTCGTCTACCTCGCGCCACCCGTGATAACCGTGGTGGTGCCTCGCAGGAGAGCTCGCTGCCGGTCATTCTACTGCCTGACCTTCGATGAAACTCGCCGCCTGTGCACATCTCCATCCTAGGAACATGTTGGTGCACTCACCGGAGCTCGGCGATGGCCGGGACAGTGCTCGTGACAGTGACAGCGGCCGGGAGCTCATTGGCGACGTCGAACTCGGTGTTCTCTACATCTTCTTCAACGTGGTTTGCTCGGAGAGCTCCACTGAGACTTGCTGATCATGAATGTGAGCACTGATCCTCGTGAAAACGGCCGCAACTAGGCCCTGTTTTCGGCCGCCGGCACAAAATTCTCGTGGAACTAGGGTCCTAGGGCGTGGAACTAGTTTCTACTTGATCGAGGAGGTGCGCTAGGTGTTTTAAAGTGTGTGTGAGCTGCAGCTCAACCGGCGGTTGCCTCTGTGCAAAGAATTTCTCCATTGACAGGATTCTAACCCTAACACACTCCGAGGAAGGAAACTAAAAATTCTCGCTCTACACCGCATGAAATGGAGCACGGCTTTCTCCTACAGCTTCAGCACAAGCAAGCACACCTTTTCTGCTCTGGTGGCGGTGCATGAAATAGCCGGGATCGGCCGGTCGCCGGTGATCAGAGGGAGCGGCGACGAGTTCGTGCGCGAAAACTGGAGAACAGCTCGTGACGTGCTCGTTTTTGCTCGGAACTGGAGAGAAGGGTGAAACTGCTCGGTGTGCTGGACTTTGAGCCAAAAATTTTCACCATGAGGTGGAGCTACGAAGCGTGCTGGCGGCCTCTGCGAGCGGTCGTCGGTCGCCCGCGAGCTGTGCTCGGTTTGAGTCGGTTTCCTCTGTGTGCAGTCACTGACCAGTGGGTCCCACACTCTCCCATCTAATTCCTTTCCAATTTTTGCTGCAAATATCCCAGATACTCACACCGAATGGTAGACTTAGCCACAAAGTCATGAGTTGAATTTGAGTTCCTCAATTTGAAATATGTTTGGCTAAATTTGCTTCACATTTGAATTTGAAATTCAAATTCAGTTTTTGAATTAATGCAAATTTAGCTCCCGACAAGATGAACTCCAATGAGGATGAAAATTGGTGGACTAACTCCGAAAAATGTGCTGAGTTTGAATATGAAGCCAACTTTTGAATCCAACTGATGAAAGTAGCTGAAATTTGAATTTGCATTCAAATTAGCCCTTTTTACAAATGTCCCCAAAAGTGCCTCAAACTGATTTGGATTTGCATGAGACTTGGCATGAGAACCCCTAAGAATGTTTAGGGCCTAATGGTAAACCCATCTTCTCATGTTTATGTGTGTGAGCCCCTACTTTTTGGAGTTATGGGTTTTTCCTCTAATTACCCTCTTGAGGGTGTTTACTTGCTCTCCACAAATGTTCATGAGCTATCCACCAAATGAGCTGTGGTGTGTTGATGTGATGAACATCTTAGAAAGTCAATTCTTGGGCCTTTACAGCGGGGATGCGTCAAGAGAGCGGGCTTCGTGAGCCCCACATCACTCCTTTCTCGGATTTCATGAGTACGCATCCTCCGGTGTTCACAGAAGCGGTGGAACCACCGGAGGCTGACAACTGGCTGCGGACGATCTAGTCCAAGTTTGGGCTGCTCCAATGCACGGAGCGGCAGGAGACTCTCTTCGTGCAACAGCTTCATGGTGACGCCGGTGCATGGTGGGCAAATTATCTTGCCTCACTACCTGCTGGCCACGCCGTGGAATGGGAGAATTCCGGGAGGCGTTCAGCGCCTATCACATACCTCCTGGGATGATGAAGAGGAAGTTCCAAGAATTCTTGGAGCTGAAGCAAGGCGGGTGGAGTGCCCATGACTACTCCCGCATGTTCAACCATCTGGTGCAGTATGCGTTGGACTATATCTCCACTGAGGAGAGGAAGCACGAGCAGTTCTATTGGGGTTTAAATCCTGATATGAAGACGCACCTCGTGCAATGCAATCGTGGCACCTTAAACGACCTCGTCAATGCCGTGATTCTTCAAGAGGATGCCCAGCGGGAATTTGTGGCTGAGCAGCGGAAGCACAGCACTCCACCGAGCAGCGGGACTGGAGCTCCTCAAAAATACCGAATGGTGTATCAGACACCATCCGGTCAGCAGTGACATCCACCGGAACGACCTAAACAGTTTGTTGGTCGTCCTTATCAACCCTCCCCGTTGCGACCGCCGATGCCACCACCATGACCGCAACAGCAGCAGATGGTACCCCGGGCGTTTCCACAGCCACAACGTGCCCCGGGATTCCGTCCACCGGTCAGCGGAGGACCACCTCGCTACACATGCTATACGTGTGGCCAGGCCGGTCATTTCTCGAAGGACTGCCCACAGGGGCAGCAAAGCAGCAGGCAAACCCAATATTAGGGCAGTGCTCGTGGCCGACCACCGGCTAAGAAGGGAGGTCAGCGACCCGGGGGCGTTTGTTACCTCGACAATGAGAACGCCCTGGAAGGAGAGAACGTGCTGGCGGGTACGTTCAGTATCAACGATCGTGCAATCATCATATTATTTGATTCGGGTGCAACCCACAGTTTCATAAGTGCATCATATGTGGCTAAGCATCAACTGCAAGTCTTCCCATCTGATTATTCATATATGATTTGGTCACCGGGAGGGAAGATTTCAGCGAATATGATGATTCCAAAGGCACCACTGTGCTTAGGTGGGAAGATATATCCCACTAGATTATCCTTACGGTACAAAAGATTTATGCAATCTTAGGAATGTCAAGGTTATGCTACCATGGCACTGTCATGGAAACTCTATCACGGACCGTTCATTTGAATTCTCCATTCCACTGTCCACATTCAATCTTATCAGACAGTCCTGTCCCGGAAGTTTCAGTAGCCTATGATACTGAAGCTCCCAAGTTGGATGACATCCCCATAGTACGAGAATACCCTGATGTGTTCCCGGCTGATCTCCCAGGAATGCCACCTGAATGGGATGTTGAGTTCAAGATTGAACTTGCACCCGGGACAACACCAATATCGTGGAGAACGTATAAGATGGTTTCGAATGAGCTGGCTGAGTTGAAGGAACAGCTCAATGACTTGTTGAGCAAGGGTTTCATTAGACCAAGTTCCTCTCCATGGGGATGTTCGGCACTGTTTTTAAAGAAGAAAGATGAAATCTTGAGGTTGTGTGTGGATTACTGACCGCTCAACGCCATCACCATCAAGAACAAATATCCACTGCCCCGCATTGATATCCTGTTTGATCAACTCGTGGGTGCAAGTATGTTTTCAAAGATGGACATTCGCTCTGGGTATCATCAAATAAAGATCCGGGAGGATGATATCCCGAAGATGGCATTCTCGATGAGATATGGACTATATGAATATCTCGTCATGTCTTTTGGTCTCTCCAATGCCCCAGCACATTTCATGTATCTCATGAACGCAGTATTCATGCCGGAGTTGGACAAGTTTGTGGTAGTGTTCATTGATGATATCTTGGTTTACTCCAAGTCAGAAGAAGAACACGCCGAACACATGCGAATCGTCCTTCAACGACTGCGGGACCATAAGCTTTGTTCCAAGTTCAGCAAATGTGAGTTTTGGATCAACCAAGTGCCATTTTTGTGACATATCATCTCAGCGGAAGGCATTGCAGTTGACCCAAGCAAAATTGAACAAGTGCTGAAATGGAAAGCCCCCACTTCTGTCCATGAAGTCAGAAGCTTCCTCAGTTTAGCGGGATATTACCGGAGGTTCATCCCGAGCTTCTCCAAGTTTGCTAAGCCGATGACTGAATTATTGAAGAATGGGACGAAATATGTTTGGAACTCAGCATGTGAAGGAGCATTTCAAGTATTGGTGAAGCATCTCAAAACAGCCCCGGTCTTAGCTCAGCCGGATACGACCAAGCCTTTCGACATATATTGTGATGTGTCCGGTATCGGGCCTGGATGCGTGTTGATGCAAGAAGGACGGGTGGTCGTCTATGGCTCACGCCAACATCAAAACCACAAGCAGCACTATCCGACTCATGATCTTGAGCTCGCTGCTGTGGTATTGGCGCTGAAAATGTGGAGGCACTATCTTCTGGGAAATTTGGTGCATCTCTACACCGACCACAAGAGTTTAAAATATATCTTCACCCATAAAGAGCTTAATATGAGGCAAAGGAGGTGGTTAGAATTAATCAAAGACTATGAGATTGAGATTCATTACCACCCTGGCAAGGCGAATGTGGTTGCCGACGCGCTGAGTCAGATATCACATGTCCATAACCTCACCGTTACACCGATGGATGAGGAAGAACCGAGTTTATACTTGGTTCCATATGGATCACTCTACAACCTTGCTCTCATCCCTACCATTAGGGAGGATATTATTGCAGCTCAGAATATTGACAAAGGCATGGCACATCTCCGGAAATGGATAGACAGCGGTGACATCAAATGTTTCCGGAAGGATGAAGAGGGGACGCTATGGTTCAATGACCGCATCGTCGTACCCTGAAATATGGAGCTGTGAAAGAAGATCCTTGATGAAGCTCACTTGTTGAAGTTCTCCATTCATCCGGCAGCAACAAAATGTACCAATATTTGAAGAGTAAATTTTGGTGGACACGGATGAAGCGGGAAATTGCAAAGTACGTATCCAAATGTGATAAGCGTAGATGAGTGAAGACGGATCACATGAGGAAATCAGAGCTGCTGCAACCCTTGAAAATTCCAGCATGGAAATGGGAAGATGTGAGCATGGAGTTCATTGTGGGGTTACCCATGACTTTTTACAAGCATGGTTCCATTTGGGTAATTGTTGACCGGTTAAACAAGTCGGCTCACTTCATTCCCGTGCATACACATTTCCATGCAAGCAGGTATGCGGAGTTGTACATTGCAAGAATCTTATGCTTGCACAGGGTACCCAAGACCATAATCTCAGATCGAGGGACACTGTTCGTAGCTCATTTTTGGGAGCAGTTGCATGCTGCTTTGGGCACCAAACTGATTAGATGCTCCGCCTATTACCCTCAGACAGATGGGCAAACTGAGAGGGTGAATCAAGTGTTTGAAGACATGCTGAGAGCGTGTGTCATCCACCATGGTAGCAATTGGGATGATCATCTATCGTTGGCAGAATTCTCGTATAACAACGGCTATCAAGCGAGTATTAAGATGGCACCATATGAGGCTCTCTACGATGGCAAATGCCGCACCCCATAGAACTGGTGCTAGTCCAGTGAAAGGGTCACGTTCGGGATTGATTTAGTGAACGACGCCAGAGAGCAAGTCCGGGTAATTCAAGCAAACTTGAAAGCCACCCAATCCCGACAGAAAAGTTATGCTGATAAGAGGCGTAGGCTGCTGCACTTTGACATCGGGGAACACGTTTACCTCCAAGTGTCTCTGATGAAACGTGTCCACCGATTCGGCGTAAAGGGGAAACTCGCTCCCCGATTTATTGGACCCTTTGCTATCACCGAGAAGTGAGGACCAGTGGCGTATAGACTGGAACTCCCGGCATCTCTTGCTGGTGTTCATGACGTGTTCCATGTTTCACAACTCCGGAAATGTCTAAAGTATACAGCTGCTGTTCCCACTGAAGACATTGGCGAGTTGCAACCAGATTTAACCTACGCTGAATATCTGGTTGAAATTATTGATAGAAGGCTCAGACCATGCGTAACCGAACGTTGTGGTTCTACAAGATCTTGTGGAGCAACCACACTGCTTAGGATGTGATGTGGGAGAGTGAAGAGTTCCTTCGCTCAAACAACCCGGATTTCATGGCATCTCAACATGGGTAATTCCTCTTACATCTTCATCTCTTCTTTTTGTAATCTCGGGACGAGATTCTTTTAAGGGGGGGGATGTAAAAGACCAAGATTTCACTTTCTAGAGGATTCATCACATCACCACACCACAGCTCATCTTGTGGAAGTCTCATGAACATTTGTGAAGAGCAAGTAATCACCATCAACAGGATAATTAGAGGAAAAACTCACAAACCCAAAAAAGTAGGATTTCACACATGTAAACATGAGGCTCTGAGCTCTCCATTAGGCCCTAAACCTTCTTAGGAAAGCTCAGGCCAAGTTTCATGCAAATTCAAAACCTTTTTAGGCACTTTTGGATACAATTGCAAAAAGGGCTAATTTGAATGCAAATTCAAAATTTCATCTACTTTCAACACTTGGATTCAAAAGGTGACTTTACATTCAAACTCAGCACATTTTTCTGAGTTACTCCACCAATTTACATCCTCATTGGAGTTCATCTTGTCGGTAGCTATATTTGAACTAATTCAAAACTGAATTTGAAATTCAAATTCAGGTGTGAACCAAATTTAGCTCACCCAGTTCGAATTTGAGGAATTCAAATTCAACTCATGACTTGGAAGTGAAGTCTGCCATTTAATTGTGAGTAGATGAGGGAAATATCAGTGAACACAATTGAAACGAATTAGTGGAGGTGGGACCCACTGGTCAGTGACTGAAAGTGCACTGAACCGACTCAAACAGAGCGTAGCTCTTGTGGGCGACCATCGATCGATCGTGTGCAGACAGCTCGTTCAGTGAAATCCACCTCATGGTGAAAAATTCGGCTCAAAGTCCAGTACACTGAGCTGCTTCGACCATTTTCTTCACTCTCGCGTGGAAACCAGCTAGCACCCGAGTCAATCTTTGCTTCCGCTCACAAGCCTTCTTCCGCCCCCTTCTGATCACCGGCGACCGGCCGATCCCGGCTGATTCACTTACCGCCACCAGAGAAGAAAACGTGCACTTGCTTGTGCTGAAGCTGTAGGAGAAAGCAGTTCTCCATTTCATGTGGTGTAGAGCGAGAATTTCTAGTTTCTTTCCACGGTGTGTGCTAGGGTTAGAAATCGGTCGACGCTGAAATTAGTTGCACAGAGGCAACCACCGGTCGAGCTGCACACCACACACGTCCTAGAGGTCCGTGTGCCTCTCCTCGACCAAAAACCTGCGAGAAAGACCCACCGAAACCCTATTTTCACCGAGGAACAGTTCGGCAGAAGAGGGGGGCGCCGGTGAGGTCCAGTTTGCCGGCTGTTTGGGTCGAAACTGAGGTCATGCCAAGCTTCCTGAGGCTTCCCTGAATGTGGTGACGCGATTAGCGCGCGAAGAGGGTGGCCAGAGCGACGGGAACACGGTGCCGATGAGGTGCAGTGGCATAGCGCTCGTCGCCGGCGAGCTACGGCGGTTAGCCGGTTGCAGTGAGGTGTCCATCATGTTCAGCGTCCGAAGTTAGGTGGGGGTGGCGACTTTCATCGTCACCGGCGAGCTAGGTCGCCGGAACGCCGACCTCGCCGGAGCTCCAGCGGCTCGGGGTGGCGGCGTCGCGAGGAAGATGAAAGCCCCGGGTCCCATGCGTCAGTAACCAAGCTAAGTGCGCATGGGTTAGTTTAAATTAAATGTGCAGGCCCCGCTCTCAGTCTCTGTTTAGGCGCGGGAAGGGATGTTCTTTAGGAAAAATAAATCAGGAATCAGCCCAAGATTTAGAAATTCATAACTTTGTGTAGAATTGTCCAAATTTAGTGAACAAAATTTTGTTTGATTCAGCTCTCTGAGTACTATTCAGCAAAACAAGTTTAAGTTCATGAAACTTAATATTTTCCAGAATTAATTCCCTAAATTTAAACTGTTGGGAATTTTATCTGGAGATTTCCTTTATGGAAAATTCTGAAATTTGGCTAGGATGTTCATTTAAAAATCCTTGAGTCACATGGAAATTTCAGATCCATCCAAGTTCATTTAGTCCCCCTAATGGTGTGATGAAGTGAACTGCCCTTAGAAAATAGAAAAATGTACAGAAACATTTTTCAGGATTTTCTCAAATCTTGATTAGGGCATAACTTTCTCTAGGATTCTTCAAATTACATGAAACCAACTCCATTAGAACCACCCCAAACGCTTGTTTCCAGAAAGTAATGATTTGATCCATGAAAGTGCCTGGAGATCCTTAGAAGCTCTAGTGATGACTATTTAGACTTTTATTTGTGCAGAGCTCAAATGAGCTTTGATTCAAATGAAATTGGTCAAGTCTCTGGTTAGGTTCTTACCAAGCTACAGTAAAAATTTCAGAGCCAAAAGGAATGTCTAGCTAGAGTAATGGTCTTTATATGCTAAATTCAACACATTTGCATTTAAATTGACATATCGTTGAATTGATTACGTGTAGTCGCTGAACGCGAGGAAACTCCAGAGATACTGGACTTTATACTTCTGGAGGATACACTAACCCCTGACCATAAGCAACAAGGCAAACCTCGGTTTGTATTTAACAAATTTTATCAAAATTTTCTTTATATTCACTTAGGTTGGAGTATGTATGTGCATTAGGTGTAGGATGGATGAAACTCCAATTGCATAACCAGATTATTCCAAAGAGAATGGGGGTAGTGTCTAAGTCTTCGAGTACATCAGGCTTTGCTTAATGTTTATAGACTTCGGTACAAGTCGAGTAGTTAGAATCTACTCGCGAATATAGGATTCGCCACATACAGGATTGGTTAGAAATAGGAGACAACTTTAGTAAAAAAATGAGACTAGGCTGCAGCAAGAGGAAGTCTTGTGTGCGTAGCCCTGTCCGTGTCGATTGAGGACCAATCTGTGTGCGGCCCACGCTGAACAAGTTTGAATGTACCGAAGGCATATCGGATATATGGGGTCCGATAAACTGATGTAACCTAAATCTCCGGGCGTTGAGGCATGGAACACAAATTTATAGGTGTAGGTTGAGGACAGCAAGGTGGAAATCCACTAATGGGAAGAGAGATGCTCCGTTTAGGGAACCTCCTGCTCGTTTCGGTGCGACCGGTTTGACGTTTGGGATGTTGGGTGAAAGGTTGTCCCGCACGACATCGGTTGAGTGTGCCGTTGCAGCTCCGACGATGGGCATACGTGATGTGCTATTTGGGTATCCATGCGAGTGTATATCAAGTCGATTCACCGTCTCTCACAGTAATGAGTACCACTTGGTCACTGAGTCGTGTCGTAGGTTAAAATATGGAACGTTGTGAAGCAATACTGCTGATATGAATAACTTGCATTGTTACATGTGTGCCACCAAATATTGCTCACTAAATTTCATATTGTGAACCATTAACTTGTGGCTGAAAGATGAATTAAGGATGAACTTGTAGGCGTGTCCTTTGCTGCAAATTGCCATCCAATTTTTGTTATGACTTGCATGTAGAGTTTCATGTGTAGGACAGTCAGTTAAGACTTGCTGAGCCGTCGTGCTCACGGTTGCTGCTATGAGTGTTTGAGGGTGAGGAGTAACGCACGGACTCAGAGTACGAGTCCACCGGCGAGGGCTACCCTCCGTCAGGGACTACGGCTGTGTGGGAGCTGTACACGCCATGGTGATGCTGAGTGCAGCTAGTGTGGGTTGTCCGTAGGGCCGGACAATCAACTTTTACTAGTTAGGTGTTGGCGTGAGTTGTACAAATATTTTCAGCTGCAGTAGACTCTGTAAATAGATGTAAACTGAAGATTTATACTACTTTTGTACAAATTCAGCATGTTTCAATGTAATACTATGTTTCCTTATCATGTGTGCTGTCGGGTGTCGCATCGGGTGGCATCACCCTCTGTAATCCTGGAATGTACGGATTTCGATCCGTCTCAGAGAACATGAAAACCCTTACAATCATTACACCACTGCTTTTTTGGTTATAAAATGGGCCCACCAAGAAGGCTAGTCTCTGCAAGTGCAACCGAGAACACGAGCAAGGATGAAGAAGAAGCAGGCTGGATTCGCTCAGGTTGGGGTCTCACAAACCGATGAGTGACAAAACATGTTATTAATGTAAGAAAAGAACCCACGAAAATATGGCCAGTGGCTACTGTATTTATGGCCTATAGTTTTTGTATATGACCCATGAACACGTTCCTAATGGATTCTCACTCGATACAAGGTCTAATGACCTAATAGACGGTAACGCAACACCCTGACAGACTCTAGACTCGACTTCGTTTTGATGATTCTCGTCAACTCCAGTGGAATTTTTGACATGGGACTAGTGCCATTAGAATATTTATCATCTCCTCTTGTCATCCATATTAGAACATCTAAAATGGAGTCCGTAGGGATCCTGGACGTCCGTTTTTAGACAGGCGACTACTGCGCACCATGTTGGACTCGAATTTGAGTTGGGCTCCGCCTCCAACTTGATTTGGACATCCTTCATGGCCCTCCACGCCTCCAATCCTCCTCCAGGTACTTTTTCTTTCTCTCGATAGTTCCTAATGATAATTAATCATTAGGTAACAATCTATTTTCAAAATATATAGCTAAGCATATAGAAACAAACTCACCTCTAAATTTAATTTTCGTGCATGAACTCTAGTAAATGAAACATGTATTTTTAACATTTGGAGTATTGTGTGTATATGAAAGAGTGATGTCGTCATTGCCCACCCCCTCTTGAAGTGGAGTTGTCCTTCAGTCATGCTAATCTTCTTATCCCAAGGAACTATATATGCGAAATGAATGCGATGAAACGGAAGAGGAGGAGAAGGTGATCAGTACGTTAGGCTTGATATTCTGAAAGGTAAGTCTCATTAAGGTGGAGAACTCAGCACTGATGATCAGAGTCTATGAGCAGAACGTAAAACCATTGCAATCACTATGCCGCCGCTCCGTTTTTTATCAACCGTGCACACATGATTGATCTCAGCAACAAGACTCATCCCTGCAAGTGCAACCAAGAACACGAGGAAGAACGAAGAAGAAATAACCTGAACACCCTCATGTTGGGGTCTCACATACCGATGAACCGCAAAACTGTGCATAACAAATTAATCAAAGCCCACAAAATATGACCGACGCTTGCGGTAATTATAGCCTAGGGTTCAGCCACAAGACCCCTGGATGCGTCCCTAATGGACTCGGACTGGATACAAGGCCCAATAGACCAATAGATGGTGACACATCATCTGACAGACTCTGGACTTCATGTTATTTCAATGATTCTCATACACTCAGGTGGAATTTGGACGTGAGACTGGTTCCATTGAAAAGGTTATCTTCTCCTCTTTTCATGCATATAAAGAATATCAAAAATAGAGTTTGTATGTGTCTTAGGCGTCCGTTTAATGTGGATTGCTTGTGGCCTCCGAGTTGGACTTCTCTCTAACTTGATGTGCACCCTTGCTACCCCTCCATGCTCCCAAAGGCTCCAATAAATAATTTTTTATCCTCTCTATGATTCCTAATCATAATTAGATTTTTAAGTAGTAATATTTTCTCAGTTTCACATGGATAGGAACTTAGAAATGAGCTCACCTGATTATTTAGTTGTCGTGATCTTGCTTTTGTGACTGGATCTTGCATATGAATGGAAGGAATGTGTGTATCCACTATATTGATGTCCTCATGATCCCCCCTCTAGAATTGGGGTCGTTCTTGACTCAAGCTCATCTTCCTCTCCCAAGTATGGTCTGAAATCTATAATTTTAATGGTAAGACTAACCCCAAAATCGGGAGAATAAGCATATATGTATTATCATGAATCTTTACCAATCTTAAAAGGACCAACATCTAGTGGCATGATTTTAGATTTTATTAAGTCAAGAAATCAATCTTTTCTAAAATGCAACCGCACCAAATCACCCGGTTCAAATTTTACTTCTCCCCTACCTTTACTACTAACAATTATATACTTGTCATTCATCCTTTCAATATTTTTCTTTGTAATTTCCTGCATCTTAAGAATAAATTCAGATCATTGGGTAGAATCCAAATTTATTATTTCAGAATGAGGAAACTATGTTGTAAATCAATTGGAGCACAAGGATTAAATCAATACACTACCTGTAATGGACTTACCTTTGTAGTAAAGTGAATGGACTTGTTGTAAGCAAACTCTATGTGGTAAATACTCCTCCAATAATTTTAAATTTGTTTTCAAAACAACACGCACAATAGTAGATAAACTATAATTAACTATTTCGGTTTATGGGTTACATGTAGTGGAAAACAAAAATTTTGTCTCTAATTTATACCATAAAGTTTTTCAAAAATAACTTAGAAAATTTGCATCAAGATTAGAAATAATGTTATTTGGCAGTCCATATAAACGAACAATTTCCTTCATAAAAAATCATCAATATGAGAAGCATTATTGCTCTTGTGACAAGGTAATAAAATGTGCCATTTTAGGGAAACGATCGACAACCACAAAATATTACTCTTTCCCATCTTAATTTTGGGTAATTCCAAAACAAAATCCATGAAAATACCCTTGTATGAGAACGGCTTTACCTCTTTATATAAGAACTCCCACTACTAAAAAGTCAGTTGATGCAACAATGACATATCGTTGCAATATGGTCATATTTGTGGCAATATCATCCAATTGCCACAATATCACTTTTGTTGGCAGTCCTTGCAAATAGTTGTGTGGCAAAATAATTGGACATTGAAATTACATTTTGTCACAATACCTATGGTAATTTCCGCAAATGAAGCATTACGATCCATAGTACTTGCATCCATCGAATTTATGGTAATAGTCCTTATTGCCACACACTTAGACATTGTATCAGCATGTATTTGCATCCAACCATTATTGTAGCAATTGGGCTCTATTGCCATGCAAATTGTTTTGTGGCAATAGTCCCTATAGTCACGCATAATATTTCATTACATCAAGTCCTATTACCACACACAATGTTTTATTGTAGTAGGCACTATTGCCATGGAAATTATTCCATTGCTGCAGACTCTATTGCCACACATAAAATTTCATGGCAGTAGGCCCTGTTGCAACACATAATGTTTCGTGGCAAGAGGCCCTATTGCTACACAAATTATTTTGTAGCTCCAAGCCCAATTGCAACACACAACATTTTGTGGCAGTAGGTTCTATTGCCGTGGGCAAAAGTTTTATGACAATAAATTTGTTTGCAACAAAAATTACATGGCAAGCAATTATGTTGCAACATATTGAATTTTGTGGCGATTAGCTCTTGTAGCTTCAAAGAGTGTTTGTGGTAAATGGTTGTATCGCAATGAAATGACATCATGGCAATTGAACCTTCAACAACGAATTAAAACAAAACTTTACATATATTAGATTAAGAAATTAGCATCAATGCATTTTGCATTTGAAATTATGTTATTACAGATATTTTTGCAAAAATAATTATATAACAATATAAATTGCACCTCCAATAATATGAATCTAAACTATCATTAATTATGATTATCCAACAAGCATAAATAATCAAGGAATAATTCCTAAAAAGTTAAGAAAAAATGTCACTGGAACATCAAAACTATCATTAATGTGACACAGATAGTCTATCGATATTAGGCTTCGGCATAGTTTGTTCACAACGGTATTCTTTAATTCCTTGCTCACACATGACCTTTTGCAGCACTCCTTAGTTGATGTGAACGAATATAAGTTGCTGACGCATTGACATTTTTTTTGTTGTGATTAGAAAATCCAGTCTTGTGAACAATTACAAGTTCTTTCGAGATGCTGCTTTCTGCGTTAGTCCGCAAACCAAGAGAATCGAAAACCAATTAGCTCTCATGTAATTTACAAATCATCAAAGTTAAACTCCCACATTTCTTACCTGTTGTGATGTTTCCTCTCTCGGTTGTGCTAGCATCCAGCGCATCTCTTACCTGACTTGTTACCTATTGTGTGATGTTCCTCTCTTGGTTGTGCTAGCATCAAGCGCATCTCTTCCCTGACTTGTTCTTGAAACACTCCCCTTGTTTTCGGCTCTTCCTCTCGAATCAGCCACCTATTTTCCTCCAATATTCTATCCCTTTCAGCAACTTCATTGGCATGTTGTTCTTCTAACTTTTCAATACTTTGTTGGAGTTCAATATTCTTTGCTGAACTGCAGCTGAAGCACGGGCTTGTTCTTCAATCTGGTCATTCATCATTTGTCTTTGTTTTGGATACTTTGCCAAGTATCAATGACCATGAGGTTTTGATGTTTTGCATCCTGTGCTTTCGTTGTACGTTGATTGGAAAATAATGTTTTGCTCTTCTGTTGTCAGCAATCTCTCAGACTGTAATTCCGTCTCAGCAATTTTTGTAGTTGCATTGTCCTAAGTGAAGGAATATAATTGGAGTTATTTACTCAATTATGAACATAAATGAAATAACATGATTAACACCTAAACATAGTAGTACTCACATAGACACCCCTAGATGCAGTGTTTGGCCATTTCCCATTTTTCATGTGAGTCAACTGGAAAAGAATCAAATCACTTGGATCTTCACCAGTCTCTGGGTCCATCTATGATGGAGAGAATGTATGATATGAATACCTATTAATTTAATAAAAATGGAACCAGATGTTTAACACAACATTACCCGCTCATAGCTATATTGGGAGTATGGTTTTGATCCCATGAGGTGCTTGGTCTTTTGTTGCTGACGATTTCCAGAGTCCTTTTGGCTAATCTTCTGCAAAAGATGTCAATAGCAAATGCATTATTGCAATGAATGAATCATTCTTTTTGATATGTGTATTTGATAAAATAAAGTAAATGCTATCAAGCATGGAATGTTTCAGTTCCAAAGTACAATATCAAGTAGTGCCACTCAACAATGTCTACATCTTCAGTTTTCTTTTTCATTCTCTCATCATAAGTGTGGGGACCACGCCGTGGTTCACCCACTCCGGGATCGTAGTGGGTGGTACCGTGTGATGCGGCACCCAACAGCACAGAAGAAAATATTAAGAACAACATACAAACTTTTATTTGACATAAAAATACAGCGGAAGTCTTTTACAAACTTATTTATACAGAGGAAGTATTATACATAGCTAGTCTCGCATCCTAACTAACGAAAAGTGCAGCCGTCCAGCCCGGGCACGCTACACACTAGCAACATAGAACCGGAGATCAAGGCGGCATGCAGGGCTCCAGCTCAGCCGTGTACCCCGACAGGGGCATCGCCTCGTCCTTGGAACCTTCCTCATAACTCTCACCTACACACAGCTCAAATATTGCAACCGTAAGCACGATGGCTCAACAAAGCTTAACCAACACCCTAGTCATGAAACTCTACATGCAGGGATTAGTAATATGGGATAAAGACATTGCAATAAAGACACGCCTACATTTTAATCCTTACTTTCAGTTTTATAGCAGCAGTTTAATGAGCCTTAGGCAGCCCTCACATCGGAAGTCCACAATCAAACAAGAAATGCTTTCCTCCAATGTGGTGATGCCCAAAGTGGAAGATAAACTTAATTAGCTCTACAACTACAGCATACAGGGTTTCAAGACATTAACAGTTCAATGCAGCATATTCATTTGGCTTCTCTCACTTCTTACTATGTCACAGCGCAGTGAACAAGCGGTACTCAAATAACCGCGAGGGACGGTGATTGCAATCAAGAGACACCCGGATAACACGTCACATACACCCACTTTCAGAATTGTGGTGCTTCACACCTTCCTACTATAAAGGTCCCAAAAATATGAATATAAAGAAACCTAAGTTTGCACAAATGTTGGTGTCATGTGTATGAAAAAGGGGGCTGGTTTAAAAATTTTTTCCACATATGATAACACATGAGAGATTCTTCTAAACAAACTTAGGCTTACTTGCATGTATGGACCCTAGGTGGATTAAACCCACAGAATTGAAGTACTCATGTGCAAGGGAAAGGTTTAAAAATCAGAATTTGAACTAAATGTTGAACTCAAATTTCAAATGAGGGAGGACACAATGGTAATTCAAACTGTTGTGTTCAAACTCTTGTTTGCAGCAGCTAACACAAGAATCAGATTGCATATTTGGATTCCTTAGGTCTAAATTAGTGGTAAGGCAAAGTTTCATTAATTTTTGAAAGGGTTTGCTATCCATTTTTCCAAAAAGGACTTAAATGTGCAAAGAATTCAAATACACATTTGAATTTGGATGAAATTGGCTCAACTATCCAAATGCAGCTCAGTTTTCAACTCCAAACATTTTAATTGGTCAGTTGCCAAATTTTGGAGATCTTTTGAGGGATAAGGGGGGTACTGACTGGTGGGACCCACATGTCATAGGGCTAATTTGACTTGCACCCTAAGTCTTGTGCCCTGTTTTTCACTCCACCGAGAGGGCTCGCCGTGTGACACTGAGGGGAACCGGAAGCCACCTCCTGCTCCTCTCACCAAGCGCTGGCAACCGTGTAGCGGTTCACCCCCTTCTTCAACGTGATCTACTCCCGCACAGCTGAGCCAAACGTCCTTTGCCTCCTCCTCGTCGCGAGAAACACACCGAGCAGAGAACTCACCGCCGCGCTCTTGGGAGTAACCGGGAAAACCGGGAAAACGTGCGAGCGCCTCTACCCCGAGCTGCTAAATGGCACCGCGAGCCCAGTTCCCATCTTCTCAATGCACAAACAAGCGGAGTACCGTCGTTCCCGAGCACTAGACCAATCATCTGCGGCGACCTATAGAAACCCGGCGATCGGCTTCATGTGGACAGGCCACCATGGTGGTTTTCAAGGCCGAGCAAGCATGGCAACGGGAGCGCACAGCCACTGTGCTGCTCTCACCCGAAGCTCAAGCCAAACCATGAAGTGTCGACGATTAATTTGGAGATTTTGTTCAGGCAACTTCAAACTGAGTGGCCGGTACTTGCTACCAAAATTCTCATTCTCTAATCCTCCGTACCTTATCAGATCTTGCACACACAAGCTGTACTAGCTGACAGTCATTTGCCTTTTAGCAACCGACGCATGAAACCCACTGTGCACGGTGTATTTTCAATTTTCCGACGGCGGCTATGGTGGGGAGAATTGGGCTTACGGTGAAAGCTATGTTAGAGCCATCTCCATGCTGTTTCTCCACCGGGTCGACCTTCCCTAGCATCCACCGGTGATGTAGAGCCTTTCCACCAAAGTTTTGGTGGGCTAGGAGGACCGGGCGACGTCTCCGAAATGGTACCGAGCCGCCGCACCGTTGCCGGCTGTGTTGGAGCCACCGCCGGTCGGGGAAAGTGCCTCCAGCGTGTTCAGCCCACGATTTTAGGCCCTAGCAGCGAGGGAGAGCGCGGGAGCTGGCCGGACGTCGAGATACAGTGCTTCTCCGGCGAGCCCGGCGGCGCGCGGGCACGGGGGCGAGAGGTAGACGACGATGGGGCCGGACCCGCATGTCAGCCACTTGGTGAACCGGTGTGGGATTTTCTGTTGCACAGGATCGGTTTATGACAGCACGGAAGAGACCCTGTGACCCCGTGTGGTTTAACCGAGGAGATGACATGTGGTAACCGGACCCGCTGTCAGAGATTTGAACTTTTCCCGGTTAATTTGAATTCCAGAATTTCACCAAATTTAGAACCCCATAACTTTTGCTAGGATGCTACAAATTTAGTGATTCAAATTGGGTTGGATTCAGGTTGGAAAACTCTATCCAAATATGCAACCCAATTTGTATGAAACTCAGTATTTAAGTCTGGAAAATTCTTTAAAGCTTTCAGAAAAAGAATTTTAGAGGGAGTTTGGTTTATCCAAAACTCCTAAAATTTTGCCAGAATACTCTTTAGGATGTTAGTGAACACCTGTAAAAGTTTCAGCTCATTTGGAGTTGATTTAGTTAGGATAATTCTGATTTCAAGTTTCTGTGTTCAAATGAATACAGAAACAATTCCAGAGAATTTCCAAAATTTGGAAATTCAAATCTGGGAAATTATTAGCTCCAAAAATCCTAGAAAAATTCATGCCGGTCCTATGAACTATATTTGAAATTGTAGTTCACTAAGTTTGGCATGAACATGTGAGTTACTTCAGAATTAATTCCTTTTTGCTTAATTTCTTAGAGAATTGTTCTGAAAAAACCACTTAATGAAAAGTGCTAATTTTTGGTCCAGATGACTTTCTTGTGACAAGGAACTCACATGAGAATTTTCAGCTCCATTGGAGCTCTGGATCGCCCCTGTTCAATTTAATCTTTTAAGATGATCAACATAGAAGAGGGGGAAAACACTTAGCACTTAATCGTGCTGCTTAAACCCAAACCACTAGCACCAGTGTCATTTTAATTTCTTAAACAGAGTTCCATATTTTAAACGTGTCACTAGAACTTGTTAGCAAAATCTTTACAATTAAATCCATATGCATATTCATTACGTGTAGCATCTACGTGAAGGATTTGAAGCAATCAGAGTAGAGATCAAAGAATGAGGGATGCGAGTGATCAAGCCTCAAGTGGTCTTCACTAACTGACCACTATATATATAAGTCCCCTGCAAAACAAAGGCAAGCCCCGGTTTGCATCAAAACTTACAAGATTTTATTTGTATTCACTTTATATGGTCTAGTATTTTGTTTATTGCATTAAGTCTAGATGGTATGAAGCTCCCAAATGCATGACCCAGAAAACCTTGGAGTACAATGTAGAGTAGGTTATCAATTGATTATAACTGCTGATCTCAAGTTAACAAAAGTGGATTAAAAGAGGCATAACTCGAGTAGGCAGTTTCCTACTTGTGAACCGGGATTTAAGGGGGATCAATCAGAAGAGTTGGGACTTGATCCTCATAGTTGGGAATGAAGACCGGGCAGTGGATGGAAGGATCAAGGACATGGTCCTATGAACCTAGTCTATGTCTGAGCCGATTAAGGCCCATTCTCGTGTGCGGCCCTGTGGGACAAGTTTGAGTTGTGTACCGGTTGCATACTGGCAATATTGGGACCCAGGAAACCGATGTAACACGTTAACCTGTGTGTCGAGACAAACCCCACCGTCTGATGCAGATGCTGAAAGGATAGAGAAGTCGGCTCTACAAGGGTTTGCTGTAGTGAGACTTAATCTCAGTCGATGGGACCGGTTTGATATTTGGGTGTCGTGTGAAAGGTTGCCACCTACAACATCAGTGATGGTTTCTGTGTGCAACGTCGAGTACGGGTGTACGTGTCGTGTCAGCCGGGTGTATTTGATTTCAATCACCGTCGCTCGCGGTAGTGAGCATTCTTGTTCTCTGCGTCATGACGTAGTAATCAACTGGGAAAAAATTAATAATGCTTCGTGAGTAATCCTCATAATGGAGATGAGGAATGATCAACACTTTCACTAAATTTTGTTTTCCACCTTGGGCTAGTAGCGTCGAGGTAAAGCGTTTCTTGTTTGACTGTGGAGTCTCGATGTTGTTGGTGCAAGCTCTGTTTGGGTCTAGGGTAGCTCACTAAAGCTACTTTCACCTCGGTCAAGTGACATCGAGATGAAGCGTTCTAGTTTGATTGTGGAGTCTCGATGTAAATTGTGCGAGGGCTATAAAAGTTGCTTAAAACTTGAAGTAAGGACTTCCCTTCAGCTCAAGTTCATCTTTTATGCAAACTTCTATATTCAGCCCTCTATTTGCAGCATGTAGAGTTTCATGACTAGGGTGACGGTTAAGTCTTGCTGAGCTTCATGCTCACGGATACTGCATGAGTTGTTTTGCAGGTAATAACACTACGCTGATAAGTAGGGTTGTCCGATGAGACTCAGATCCCTCCGAGTGTTGGACTCATGGAAACCTCGCCGCTGCTATTGTGATGGTGTCGCTTGTGAGAAGGGTCCGCGGACAGGGCGTCTTCTCTTTTGCTTATCATAGATATGAGACGTGAGTTGTATTAGTCTTCCGCTGTAGATTATTTTGGGAAGTATTTGTAAAGTTCACACTTTGTAAGCTTCCGCTTAATTTATGTAATATGATACATTATTATGTGTGCTGTTGGGTGCCGCATCGCACGGCACCACCCAATGCGATTCCCGGGCGAGCGGTATGGCCCCGTAATCGGGACCGGGCCCTCAAGCCTACTCTGTTGTATGCAACAACCTTTCAAAGGCAACCCAAATGCCGAACCGGTCCATACGTAACGGGCAGGAGGTCCCCGCGTGGAGCGTGTCTGTGCCCACCAGAAGATTTACACCTCGATACCCTCAACCCACTCCTACAAAACGGTTGGGTAAGCCTTGGCACCCAGGTTAACCAATTACATCGGTTTGCTGGTTCCCATATGCCAGTATGCATCCGGTACTGTTCAAACTTATCCAGCAGGGCCGCACACGGCTTGGTCTCAATCGACACAAACAGGGTTACGCACGTGAGACCTCCGCTCACTGCATCCTATCCCCCTGCTGGGTCTCAGTTTTACAATCTTAAGCCATTATCTAGTTCTTTCCATACCAGGTGAATAAATACCTATCTCGCGAGTAGATTCCAACCACTCGACTTGTAAACTACTCAACCCTCCATAGGATTTAAAGGTTATGCAAGTGGGGTTTCAATCACCCTAACTCTAATGCAAACATTTCACCCTAGACATACGTGATACAGAAGAAAACTTTGCAAAAGGTAATTAAATGCAAACCGGGGCTTGCCTGGTTGCGAGTCAAAAGAGAAGTTAGCATCGGGTGGGAGGATGTTCAACGGCTCCGGAGCGTCCTCAACTTCGGTCCTTATATGAAATGTAGCAAAATATATGTATAAGTGCTAATGGAGTATAAGAATTAACTTCTATTCATAGCTACTGCTATTTAGGTTCCTTAATTGGGTTTAGGATTTTTCCAGTGGATACTAGATCCTATAAAGATGATCTGAGCAAAGTTTGGAGAAATTTCATTGCACTTTGTGGTCTCCAAAATTCCCACAAGTACAAGACTTCTCTGAATTTTGATCCGAAATCTGAAGTTTTGACATGGCTAACAGTGGAAGATTAATTAGGGTAAGTCTCCATGGTTCTAACAAAATTTGTTTCACCATTTTTGGAGCTACCTACAGGAAGATGTAAATTTTTGAAGTTGGATAGGAGTGCTGAAAAGTTTCTGTTTAAAATTTGAATTTCCAAATAAAGGCTGAACTTTGGAAGAAACTTTGGCCTAACAAATAAACTCTAATGAAGCTCAAATTTTTACTGGAGATAAGTAACTATGAAAAGGATTTGCTGCCCAAATTTGGAAATGTTTCATAAAGAACTGCTCCTGGAATAAATCTCTAAAGGATTTAATAAAAACCATTCTACAGAAATTCCTGGGCATTTTCATAGCAAGAAATTTGTTCCTCTGTGAATTACTCGTTATGAGGATTCCAACAAAATTGGTATCACACTTTTTGGGGTTTTCTACACAAAGTTATGGATTTTTCAAGTTTGAACAACTTTATGTTTGAATTCTATACAGAGAACTCAAATGTGGGGCCCACGGGTCAGTCTTCTTCAACCTCCCGACAGACCCCGCGCGCGCATGCCGGAACCGACGATGGCACGCCTAGTTCTCCTCCAATTATCAACCATTTTTGACGAAATTTTGCCCTAAACGTTCTTTGGACTACAGCGCTACCGCCGGGCAAACTTTCATCGCATGAAAGTGACCGGAACCCACTCGGCATCGGTGGGGCGGCTCGGAGTTGCGGTGCCGCAGAGGAACACTGCCTTCCCGAGCCTAACTTGACTAGCAAAGTTGCCCAACATCATCACTAGAGAAAGTAGAACGTGACTCGACCCCTAACCCGAGCTAACAACGGCGACAACATGGCTGTCACCGGTGAACCGCCCCATTTTTGCCGGTGGCAGTGATTTCCCATCACCCTGGGTGGAGGAAGGCCGGGTGGCTTTGGTATTCGGCGTGGGAGGGTGCTATGGCTCAAGGTTGCTGTGGTTTGAAGTCTAGAATGAATGATCAAGTGGTTTGGAAAAATTTCAAGACTTTGCCATAGTCGGTTCTTCACGTGCACTGACGGTAATCCACATATTCCGGTTAGCCGGCGATGGTAAAAAACAAAAGGGATTCATTATGAGAAACTAGACTCCATGACACACCTTTGTGTGGTTTTTCTTGTGCTGGGGAGGTCGGAGTCAGCCGGGCGACATGGAACCGAGAGGCGGCGTCGTGCCCTGTTTTTCCGCGGAGAAGAACAGCTCGGCACCGGCGTAGACGGCTGGCCACGGGCTGGGGAACAGTGGAAAACATCGAGGGGTCATCGGCGGAGCTTTTGGGCTGCTCAGCTAGGCGCTCACATCCCCGGCAAGTGATCGAGATGAGGGACCGAGAGCAATGGTGCAGCTCGGGTTGTTTCTCGGTCGCGTTCGAGCGAGGGGGCTGAGGAACGCATCAGTTGAAAGCAGAGAGGAGAAGTGGAAGTGTGCTGCTGCTTTAGCACTGGATCACCCACGCATGAGTTGCCTTCCGGAGCATGTGAGGCAAGCAGCTCGGTGGAGCAGGTGCAGCTTTGTGGTGCGCGGTGATCACCCGAGGAGAAAACAGAGAAGTAAAAAAGGAATTGTGTGGCTGACCTGTGGGGCCCCTCCCGCATAATTTTTCCACTGATATTTTCCCTTTGGTCTCCAAATTAACTCCTTTGCTTCCTCCTGATGTCATGGTTTGAAATCTTTGAATTCAAATGATTTTAATTCTAGTGTGGAATTTGAACTGAATTTTTTGTTATTTGAATTTGAATTGGAGTTTGAATTCTCCCTTTGCATTATTCTTAAAACATAGCAAACCAACTCAAATATTTCTGAATTTTTGCATGGCTGCTACTTCAAATGTGTAGAACACATTTGTGGAACCAAATTTGCAAATTGAGGAAGTTGGGATTTGAAACTGAAATTTAAATTCAGATTTGAGGGCTTCCTCTTAATCCCAAACAAATACTAGAATCCCTCCAAATGAGCTGAAATTTGGAGGGTTGAATATTTGAAATATGAAGACCCAAGTTATGAATTTAGATATCCATGTTGGAAGTTTTTGGGAGGTTTGAATCATCACTTTGAACTCACACCGTTATAATTCAAAGTTTTAATTCCCCTCATTTTTCCAAAGTGTAAAGGTGCTGAAATCTTTGTTAGCACTTTTGGGAATTTTACAATAAGTATTGTAGTCCTTGTATGTAGAACTGAATGTTGATCACCATCCTCTATATCTCTGACGCAATGTCCAATATCTTTTCCTTCGCGTTCGAAGATTTTTCAAAGACCCACTTATTCTGTTGTAATGGTAAACATGAAGAGATGGTGGGCAACACTTGTAATTAGAGGTTTAATATGCTTAGCAACATAAATCATTATATGTACCAGAATATCATTTTCTATAGAATTTTTTACATTTACTTTATATCCTTCCAGCTTCTCACTCCAATGAGTGGAGTCCTTTTTCTTGTAAACGTTACTACCTCATCGATGAACACACGAGCATTTGGTCCTATGGGACCTCCAAACTTTTTATAAAAATTAATACGGAGTTTCTGAGTTCCACTCTTTGTTCTCTTGGTAGATACTGATAAACCTTTCCACGTAGCATGTCCATAGTTCTTGCCACATCCAATTTAATCATTAAGAATAAATTTATCATCATAATAAACAAGGTAAGTTTCAGCATCAAATTATATCTGAGGCTACAAATAAGTTACCGTTTATTTTTTTTTGGGAAGACGAGTATGAGCTGGACACTCTCTTGGTAAGGGGATGATTTCATGATTTTCGCCTTACATATGTGTATGCACACTATCCGTATCCTCTTGTACGTACGACCTGCAGCCAAATGAAACATTAATAATTTATCTCAGAATATGCAATTGATAAATTGATTTTACTAATTAATGAAAGAACGAAAGTACAGATATCTGCAAGTTCCCGTCGCTGCCTTAACCACTCCTTGTAGGTCTTGATTGTTTCCACCCTGTGGAGCTGCCGGCCTCTGGTCTTCTGGTCGCTGTGCTGCTGGTATTCTCTAGATGGATTGTATCGATCGGCATTGAAGCACGTCTATAGTACCATGCAAGCAGATCTCTGTTGAAATACATCTACAGGACCATTCAAGCTGGCCTCCATTCTACGTCATAAATTAAACTGTTGTATGCATGACTCCTGTTCTATCTATATGTATGACTATTGTTGTATCTGTATATGTATGACACTGTCGTATCTG
Organism: Neostapfia colusana; assembly: GCA_030760725.1. Taxonomy (NCBI): domain Eukaryota; kingdom Viridiplantae; phylum Streptophyta; class Magnoliopsida; order Poales; family Poaceae; genus Neostapfia; species Neostapfia colusana. Next base: position 41,390,295 of record JASWHV010000007.1, on the reverse strand, counting down.
TATATGTGCATGTGTAGTGAAGTGTTGTGCTGGCTAATATATTTTTCTTGTAATCAAAACAATGAAGTATTCTTTTAATCTGGTTTATGAAAGAAAAAATCGTTGTCTTGCCATATTCTGTTCAATGTTGTCTTGGGTACTGGTTAAATTGTTCAATATAGTTCAATTGTTATCTTGGAGGCTATTTTTTTGTCATGAAAGAGAAAATAATATAAACATGGTGGTAAGCTCACCACAAATTCAGAAGTGGTTAATATATTTTTGCTGTGATGTGGATGATTGGTGTATTAAGTCATAAACATCCCATGCTTTTACGTTTTTTATTCTATCCATCTAAGTTGGGTAGACTATTACAGATATCTTCTCAGATTATAATTTTCCTTTCATGAATATTTGTATTCACATAGCATGCTTGAGATCTGTGCCACAAACTTGATTGGAATGCAATTTCCTGCAATGTAGACTATGCACTAGAAAGAAATATTTAGACTTTTTTGTTTGCAGGAAGCACTTAGTTATTTATTAATTCTTAGCACTGTGATTGATAGTCTTTGGAGCAGGTATGTCACAAGATCAGAGTTGGATGCTTTTGATTGAATAAGGTAACAGATGAGTGGCCAAAAGGATTAGAGGAATTCATGGAAACTACATTTGAAGGCACCTATTGTTGAGGAACTGCACCCTGTCCATGTTCAAGATGGTGTAGCATGTCTCAGAGAACACAATCCGAGGTTCAAATTCATTTGCTTTCTAGAGGTTTTGATGCAAGCTTCATCAAAGGTGAAGGTGATGGTGAGGATTCAGATGAAGACAACGCTTGCGATGAAGGTGCGATAGGTGATGGTGGTTCTGTCACTGATATGGTTTCATCATAGATCAGGGGTGCTATACATGGAGAAATTATATGTACTAACAATTAAGAGCCGAATGAATGTGCCAATATGTTCTTTAAATTATTAAAAAGAGGCAGAGAAGGAATTGTATCCAGGATGCAAGGATGCAATTAAGGTATCTTTCATTGTGAGGCTATTTCAGATTAAGTCCATGTTTGGTATTATTAGCAGCAGAGCTTTAGAGGCCATACTTCATCTGTTCTCACTTATGATCCCTGAAGGCCACTGTATTCTAGACACATTGGTGAAGGTGTAAAAGTTAGTTCGTGATCTAGGCCTAAACTACAAAAAGATGCACGCATGTGTAAATGATTGTGTGTTATTTTGAAAGGGTTATGTGAAATTGGATAAGTGTCCAACATGCAGTGAGTGTAGGTGCAAAATTACAAGTTCTGATGAAAATAATGATGAGGCGAGTGACACTGCTGCAAGAAACATTCTCCACGTAAAATATTGAGGTATTTCCCATTCATTCCTCGACTACAAAAGTTATACATGAGAGATAACACATCATCACTTATGCGATGGCATAAGGACGGACTGGTCGGTGACAGAAAAATATGTCACCCTTCTGAATCTATGGCATGGAAGCACATCGATAACAACTATCCCGAATTTGCATCTGATCCTCGCAATGTTAGGTTGGCTCTTGCATCTGATGGCTTCAATCCATTTGTAATTTTGAATGTTACATACACTACATGGCCTGTGATCCTGATCCCTTGCAATTTGCCTTGTTGGTCGTGTTTAAAGCCGTCAATCTTGATGATGTCAATGTTGATACCAGGGCCAAAATCTCAAGGACAAAATATCGATCTATATATATGCAGCCCCTGATTGATGAACTAAATAATGTTTGGGTTAGTGGTGTTGAGACATGGGATGCAAAGATGAAAAACAATTAATGACTTCCCAGCATATGCGATGCTATCTGGTTGAAGTACCAAGGGAAAGTTAGCATGTCCTTACTGCCACAAGGATACTAACTATTTATGGTTGAAATATGGGTCCAAACATTGCTACATGGGACATCGCTGCTTTCTGCCTTTGAACCATAGGTGACACCAGAACAAGACTAGCATCAACAACGAGGTGAAAAGTAGGGAGTCCCCAGTGCCACTAACCGGTGAACAAGTGCTGCAAAAATATGAAAGTTTTGAGCAAGTGATATTTGAGAAGACAACAAAAAAGAGGAAGCAGCATGAAGAAGAAACTAGATGGCACAATTGGAGGAAGAAGAGTATTTTTTTGAACTGCCATACAGGAAAATGTTGCGTGTTAGGCATAATTTAGATGTGGTGTACATTGAGAAAAACATTTGTGAGAGCGTATTGGGTACCTTGCTACAAATATATGGTAAATCAAAAGATGGTGAGAAGGCTCGGCTTGACATGCAACATATGAGGATACGTGAGGATCAACATCCTTTGATCAAGAATCGTAAGTACACCTTGCCACCAGCATTGTACTATCTGTGTAAGGATGAAAAGATATATTTATGCAAATTCCTAGAGGAAGTGAAGATGCCTGGCAGTTATGCCTCCAGTTTCAAGAGGTTGGTAGATGTCAAGGCCTGCAAGATATCTGGTGGCAAAACCCATGATTGTCATGTTATATTACCAAAATTATTATCCTTAGCAGTAAAAAACGTAATGCCTGAAGATGTTGTTATTCTATTGATTGAGTTTAGTAGCTTCTTCAATTCAATATGTTGAAAGGAGTTGGGGGTTGAAGAACTAGATAACCTAAGTATTTTGATTACAAAAACTCTTTGTTGACTTGAAATGATATTCGTACCAGGAATTTTTGATATAATGATGCATTTGCCAATCCATCTTGCTGAAGAGGCTAAACTAGGTGGACCTGTCTGCTATAGATGGATGTACCCAATTGAGAGGTATCTACGTACGTTAAAAGGCTATGTGCGGAATAAATCCTACCCTGAAGATTCAACAGCCGAGGGATATATATCAAAGGAGTGCATGGCATTTTGATCTCGCTTATTGGAAGACATTGATACCAAGCTGAGTTGTCCAGAGTGTCATGAAAGCGCCACTATGAATGAACCATCATCTGGTCTAAGCATATTTGGCAACATTAACTATAGTAAGAAAGGATATACTATCGAGTTAATTGATAGGGTTCAAATGGAGCGGATGAGACACTACATACTGTGATGAGGCCATTCCATGGGTCAAGTAAGATGTTACATAAATTTTCTCTTATTGCAACATGCATTTTCATAATTTTTTTATCTAATCGAAGCACTTTTTCTGTTCCAACCTGTGAGTATATGGAATTAACCAAAAGAATTAGTCCACATAATGTCGAGAGACGACACAAGGAGCAATTTGAATGCTGGTTTAGGCGTAAAGTGAGTTCTTATATAATTATGTCTCTGATTGTAATGCCTTCATGTACTTTTCAAAAAAATTTGTATTTTATCTACTTTTTCATATTTAACTGCATGCATATCAACGAACTCTATGGACAAATAAAAATAAGTGATCTCATGTATGCCCTTTCTCAAGGACCTGACCATAGGGCACGTGTATTCAACAGATGCTTCATCAATGGTTTTCTATTTCGAATGGCTGACATAGAGAAGAACCTAACTACACAAAGTAGTGGTGTAGTTGTGAAAGGTGATGACAGTACTGGCAATATGGACTGGTATGGCGTTATTAAAAAATTGTCTCACTAGATTTTCCTAATGAAAAGTAAGTGGTCCTGTTTGAGTGTGACTGGTATGATGTAACTGCTGCCAAGACACTATAAGAATCGGGCAAAAGGCCGTCGGCCATATAGCCGTCGGTAGCCTCCTAAAACCGATACCCATATTGTATAGCCGTCGGTAAACCGACGTTCATATCCGACGCCTTAGATTCAATATTTTTAACTCATATGGGTGACGGGCCCGTCGCTCATATAGTTTATAGCCATCGGCCACGAGCCCGACGCCTTTATGTCGCATAAGACCGTTGGCCGCGCCCGGTACCCGACACCTTTATGGGAAGTAAGACCGTCGGCCAGCGTGGAGACCGACGGTCTTACAGCACATAAGACCGTCGGACCACATGGACACCGACGCCTATAGTTGAATTTTTTTTATATAGCCGGCTGTTTCTGCCTCCCCGGCTGGGCAGCCTCCAAACAGCTCCAAACAGCACACCCCATACAGCAATTAACAGCACACATCACACAGAAATAATACACAGATTCACAATAGCATCACAGAACAAATTCACAATAGCAGCAGGCAGTAAACGAAGGTCACATGTTCAAAATCTGCATAACATGTAAATTGAAGTTTACAAAGTGAGAATGAAAACGACATTGACACATCCATGTTCGAACCTCCACCACTCGCACCCGCCTCCTCCAAATTCAGAAAATCATTGCAACCTTGCGGATGATCGGAACCCAGCAATAAACAAATACAAGTTACACTTTGCATTTATACTTATAATTCGAATGTCTTAATCTCTCTAAAATGTGCTAATTGACTTATTTGTTACAAAACTCACAAATATGCTAAATTGACTCAAAGTAGTTATGTGTTATTGAAATTAACCTATGTTTTTATGAGAAATAACGATTTTGAAGTCATACCACTGCGGCTGGAGTTGTTGATGGTTGAGTCTGTCCCGGGGCAAAGGGTATCGGTGGTAGAACACCTGGATACGGCTGCAATCCAGGACCCAACAACGACATAAATCCCTGAGGTTATGGAACAGATGGTTGACCACTCTCAGAACCCTGTTACACATAAGGTTAGAATTTTGTATTATAACTCAATGCAATAAGACATGCGGTGATACCTGTGACGAGGAGGCAATATGTTGTCCTGGTTGCATTGGACGAGGCATACCACCTTGAGCGAAGAACTGCATCAAGTAAATATATTCAGTTAAATTAATTTAACACATATAGTAAAGAGTATTCTAACTTGAATAAAACAGACAAGTATACCTGCAACATCAGGTCAAACTGAAGTTGTTGTGGTGTGCCGAACGGAGAACCGGTGCTACCGTGACCCAAGAACTGCATCAAGTAAATTATTTGTGAGATCTTAAGTGAAACATTTTAAACATCATCGCTCTCACGCATCCCATCAGAATGCCACCTCATCTGCTTCACTGTTTCATGGATAGGAACAACCGTTTTTAGCCTTGATGTGACAGGCATGTACCGAAGCTGTTTAATTGGTACTTTTGTAGTTATTCCCTCTCCATCATCGTTCAGAACATTGAAATATCTAGATGCATTGCAATGCATACAATGGGTATCATTCATGTGTTCCTTCCAAAACAATATGCAATTATTAACGCACGCATCAATCTTCTTATAGTTCATGCCCAGATTGCTCAAAAGCTTCTTAGAGTGGTATATGTCTGCTGGCATCTTATGAGGTGATGGAAGGAAATCAATAATCAGCTTCAAGATACCATTATAGCAATTGTTTGAAAAATTGAACTTAGACTTCATCGCCAGAAGTCGTGTCACTGCCTGCAGAACAGTCACATTGGTGCTCATGCACTTTTTCACCTAAGGAGGCAAGAAGGTCGTAAAACTCCTTCACCTCCTCCGGCGTTGACCGCTCTTCGTACTCTCTACCAACATCCGCTAACATATCATCCATCCGATCATCATCCTCGTTTGTGTTCGACTGATTGTCATGAACCATCTCCCCATGCTCGTGCCATACTAGGTAGTCAGGCATAAAACCATTCTTGCAAAGGTGCAACTCAATTTCATCCTTATATAGATGTCGATGATTCCAACACTTGCTACACGGACACTTCGCAAGATGAGAACCACTAGCAAAGGCTTGGTTAATGAAAACATCCATGATACGAGCCCATTCCACAGTGTGCACTCAGTTGAACTCCAACCATCATACATCGCTTTACGATCGTCACTCATTTTTCAGCTTATACCTTCAAAGCAGAGAATGTAAAAAAATTAATAGATAATACACACAAACCATATAACTATATATGAGATGTATCGTTCTTTCATGGATGACAACAAAGAGACTCACTCTACATTACATAGTGAACATACACACACAAAGAATAACCACAATTTTATAATAAGAATCTAGGAAGAAAAGAATCAATCGATTATGATATCACCCAACACTTACTTTATCGTTTAACATACATTATTCAAACTAACATATGCTAATTAAATTTATATATGTTACTCTTTCAACAAACATTCATTAGAAATTTATTTTAACTCAAATTTTTGGTTTGCAACTAATAGCTAAAAATGTATGTTAAAATACATTTCAAACATACATCTTAACTCAACTAATAGCTAGAAATGTAACTAATAGCTACAAACATACATTAGAAATTCAACTAATTAGTAGATAGAAAAGCAACTAATAGCTAGAAACATACATTAGAAATTCAACTAATAGCTAGAAATGTAACTAATAGCTAGATTTTACCTTGCCCGATCTTTTTTGTTGAGGTGGCCGGGCTGCGCAGGGGCTGGCGGCACCGGAGTGAGGGGCGGGCGCCGGGGGGCCGGTGGGCGGGCGGCGCCGAAGGGCCGGAGGACGGGTGCGGTGGCGCCAGGGGGGGGCGGAGGGCGGGCGGCACTGGAGGTCGACGGCGCACGGGCGGAGGGCGGCAGCGTGGCACACGGGCGGCGGGCTGGAGTGAGGAGCACGATCGCACGGGTGAGCGGGAGTGAGAAGCGACCGGCGAGAGTTAGGGATTAACGCGCCGCGTGAGCCAGGCCCACTTAGAGCCGTCGGTTGTTGGCTGCCCGACGCCTCTAAATTAAAACCATCGGTCGAATCTTGGTACCCGTTGGCCATAATCGTCCAACCTCGGGACCGATCTCGACCGCTAGACTGGGCCCACTTTAAAACCGTCGGTCACACCTCGGCAACCGACAGCCATATTGGAGCCGCCGGTTTTTTATGTGAGGCCGACAGCTTTAGGTTTAAGACCGTCGGTCTCGCAGTTGCAGCCGACTTCTTTAATTAAGGCCGTCGGTCAGCCGACACTCATAAATTTATAACCGTCGGGTCCAAAAAAACCGACGCTTTTATAAAGTGCGACGGCCCCGACGGTCTTATTGCAAAGCGACGACCGTTTGCCCGTTTCTTGTAGTGAGAAGAATAAAGGTAGAGGCTACAAGAAGGATCAATATGGTATTATCGATATTGACACAACTCAATTTCGATATTTAAATGATCCTTACATTCTAGGGACACAAACTGAGCAGGTGGTTATGTGAAAGGCTTGAACAAGCCGGATTGGTGGACTGTTGTTAGATTGGAACATCGAAATCTATTTGCCTGCCTCAAGCAGCATATACAGAAAATGAGGCAGAAATCGATGTAGACTCAGTGTATGTGGGTGTGGAAGGCATGAATGTTTTAGGTACACATGAAGAGTTGAGAAATTGGAGAAGGCCTCACATGGAAGGGGTAAGTGGTGATTCTTCTATCAAGTGGCTGCCACGTGGCTTCTTAGGAATGCCGACCTTGTTTAACTGGTGAAGTTAGCTAGTTTCCTTTTAAATAAATAAAAAAACACAACATGGGCAAATGTAAGTTTTGGCCAATGAATTTTAACTACACTACTGTAGTGATATAAGGGTATTCACGAATCATGCGGCGGCGGAGTCACAAGAGGGCAGGCACTTGGGTAAACCTGCTGGGCTTGTATGTACGATGTGTATATGCGCGTGGGTGGATTTTATCTATGTGTGCAAAATGTGCAACGATTTAGATTTTTATTGTAAGATTGAGTAATCTCTGGCAACAAACGACCAGACCATGACAACAGTAAATATTTGTTGTGATATAAATCTTAGTTGCAATGAAATATACTCCTATATCTTAACTAATTTTATTGTGGCAATACAATCTTTTTTAATGCACGGATCTATATTTTGTTGCAACACAGAGCCATTTTTGCAACGTATGTAACACCCCAAAAATCTTGTTAAGACCCTAAATCATGTCAAGAGGGGAATTTAAAAATTTTTGGACGTGTTGCATGTTTTGCAAAAATTCAAATTCAAACTGGAATTCAAATTAAACTCAAAACAGAAAAGAAATAGAAAAAGAAAAAGGAAAACAGAAAAAAACCGGCCAGTGGGCCGAAACCCACCAGCCGGCCCACCCAGCAACCGCGCCAGCCCGCAGCCGTGCGCGCTCTTTCCTTCCGCTGACAGGTGGGGCCCGCCAGTTCATCGTCTACCTCGCACCAGCCCCGGACTCTCTCACCCGAATCGAAACCGATCGGGAATTCTCGCGTATCCCAGCCGAATTCCGTTTGTAGGCGACGCGGACTTGATCTAAACCACCCCGCCGCCCTCCCCCGTCTATAAAAACCCCGGCCTCGTTCTGTTTTACCCACGCGATCTGCTGTTTTTCCTCCGGTGAGAACCCGAGCCTTCTCCGGCGAATTCTGTCCGATCTACGCTCGGAAATTCCGATCTAACTAGCTGGTCTTGATCCACCGCCTCCGGGGAACCTTGCAGGTGCAGAAAACTCGGTGACTTGCGGTGTAGACACAGCGCCGACGAGCCTCGCCGTGAATTCACCTCGGACCTCGTCGCCGATCACCTTCCAGGACCTCCGAGCTCAAGAAAACCCCAGAGGTGAGATCCCCGACCTCTCCTCCACCGATCTAGGCCATAAGATCACAGTTCCAGGAAGAATTCTCGAAGATCCGAAAGTCTCCGGCGAGATCGCCGCTTCCCGCCGCCGTGCGCCGCCGGCAGCGCCGCCCGCGCTCAATCAGAGCGACGTGGCCGCTTGTGCGCCGTTTATTTTAAATCGCACGGTAGGGTTTAAATCCCCGCGTACCGGTTCGACCTTATAATCTCAGCCGTCGGTTTAAAATCGGACGGTCCACGTCAGCCCCTCGTTATAAAGACTGGAAATCTTACGTGCTACCCCCTGGGGTTCTCGGGAAATAAGAGCTAGCCCCGGAAACTTCTGATCTAGCCCCTGGAACTTCAGAAAACCATGTAAATTCATTTAAAAATCAGTTTTAGCCCCTGGACTTAATAAAAATTAGGAAAAACTCCTCTGTTATGAGTAGCTAGACCCCTGAAAATTGTTAAAATAATATTATAGACCCTGTAGTGGGGTGAGTTTAACTTTTTAGCCCTGTTTGATATTTAATTTAGGAAATTGAATATGTGGCTAGTATTTAAAATTTAAAAAGTGGGACAAAACATATTGTCAAAATTAAATTAAAAACTTTCTCAGTACTTAGAAAACTTTGGAGTGAGATAAAAATATATTTTGGGCTGAAATGAATCTGTTTCATTTATTATTCACATTTATTATTATAGGGACACATTTTTAAGTAAAGAATAGTTCTGAAAATAGGGAAAATAATTGTAAAATAGTTTACATCAGATGAAAAGGTCAAAAATATATTAGTAAATATTTTAGAACAGAACCTATTCTGTTTAGATGATGTGTCTTGTTATTTTCATAATAAAGTTCACATTTAGGCATAGGAAATAAATCTAAAAATATAGCAACTAGAAAATGATAAATGAAGTCTCTAAAATCCAAAGAATTCAGTTTAGGGTTGGTAGAAATTCTGAAGACACATATGGAGAAGGCAAATACCTTTCATGCATACTTGGTAGCTAAAAGGTGTAGTAATTGAATATAAGGAATTTATTTAAATTGGAAACTCATATACATAGTATGTAAGCATAAATGTGAATACAAAAGTAGGAATCATATACACATGATTAAAAGTGCATGCAAGCCACAAATCAACACACATAGAGTAACCACAACACATACAATTGTGAATGACTTTCATAAATATGAATGTGTGGTTTGTATGAAGTGGAAGTGTGAACTATGTCTTATGGATTGTTGTTTTTCTTTTGCTATGTGTGATGGTATGATGTAGAACCTGCTCAAGAGCAAGTTATTCCTTTCCAAGATCAGGACTACCCATTTCAAGAGCAGCAGGAAGGAGGCAAGTGTCCTTGACCACTTTGATCCTATACTAGGATGTGTAGATAGAATTATTTGCATTGTCAATTGAAAATATGAAACCCATGCTAGGAAGTTTCCCTAGAATTGCATTACCTTGTTTTCCTTGTAGCTTGGGTTAGGATTTATTTTATCATGTCATTTATTATTATGCATATGCTTAGCCATGCTTAGAATTGGATATTTGGGACATGAGATCATCAGTTTATTTTACCATACTCTTGAATGAGATATTGTGAGTTATGTAGAGGTAGGGATCAAGGAAAGTTGGATGTTTTAGTTGTGTGCTGGGTGCACGAGACTCGGGTTTGTGTTTAGTACTTGCCTGGATCCTAAGGACCGGTTCATGGAGCATGTAACCTGGCTTTACAGTGCCAACCACATACTGAGACGGGGCAGCTTGGCCAATTAATTAGGTGTATCCCCGGCGTAGTATGGGTGTGTTGGATGGTGCGGGGAATAGGTGTCAGCTGGACTACCATATGAACCGCAAGGCTCAAGAGGGGGCCACTGCAGCGGGGTTGGAGCCTCTTGTATGCTGTTAGGGGTGAAACCTCAGTGGGCCCACGCTCGTCGGGAATCCCTTTGTAAAGGCTTCGTAGTGATCTCCTGGCTACACACCTGGGAAGTGTGAATGTGGTTTGTAGCCACTGGCATAATGGAGGTTCTTTTAGTCCACTCGGCAACGGGGGATGAAATCACTACATGTGGGTACAGTGGTACAAACTCTGCAAAGTCAAAACTGTCATGACAGCCGTGCTCACGGTCAAGAGCGGCTTGGACTTATTCATGATTAGAGGATTGATGGTTTTAGAAGTTCTGGATGTTAAGCGGGGAGCTTAACATTGGAAATGATGTTATGGTTATTGGATTATGATGATGGGATGGGAGATTGGGACCATTTCACCTGTGTAGTAATGTAGGTGCTTAATAAGCTAAGGTGATAGGTATCAATTGCGTAGTGCTTTAACCATGAGTTCAACCTCTCCTTGTTCTGGCCATGCATGATATAATTTTCCCACACTTGCTGAGTACCATTGGCACTAAACCTTGCATATTTTGTTGGTTTATATTGCTGCTCAGGTCAAGATAATGAGGTGGTGTATAACGACCAAGACTTTGGACCCGAAGAAGGTTTCTAGGTTCATGGAGACCCCCGGGAAACACCTATGATGGAGCCCTCAACAATAATATTCTGCTGCTAGTTTATTTATTTGTGATGAACTATTTATCGTCCATCGAGACATATGCTTTGTAAGACTTATTTATATTCGACACCTGGCTTGTAATAAATGATGTTTCACTATTTGTCATCACATGTATGAGAAAATGATCCTGGCATACATGTGATATTCACTCGGTTGTTCTTCGGAGAAACCGAGTGTGACAGAGGTGGTATCAGAGCCAAGGTTGCCCGTAGGAACGTGGACCTAGATAGAAATGGACATATTTAAGGGTCCTATTTTCTTAAAAACTATTTTTACAAGGTGTGTGTTGAAAAGTGTTATTTAATGAGTCACTTTCTTCATCTTACCCCAATTTTCATTCAAAATAGGGTTTTTGTTTAAAAGTTTATCTAACCTAAGTTTAAATGCCTTTTGTTTTAGATGGTTCACATGATTCGCACCGCTCGCAAGTCCACAGGAGGGAGAGTTCCTGTAGTTGCCCTTGCCGAAAGAGAGGAGAGCTGTCCGGTGACGTACCTTTCCTACGGACTGGCGGTAGGAGGCTTGTTGCGCCGTCTTCGGCGTATGCTCGAAGCCGCCGGCAATACGGGCAAGCTAATCATCCACTATAACTCCACCAGGACCATCCGTGAGAAGAGGGAAGAATGGAGTTCAGAGATGAGGATTATACACGAAAATCAGCTGCTTAAGATCCACCGCTCTCCAGCCTGTAGAGCGACACAGGTCGATGCGGAGAAGGATGTCACCTGGGAGGCCATCACCTGCCAGAGTCACATCTATCGTCGCCACCTGGACAGGACTGAGTACATGTATGTCCTCCAACGTGAGAGTGGTACCATGGAGTACAAGTACTCGCCAGTGCAGCAAGGGACTTCCCATGAGTACATGGACTTGTGCTTGGAGGATGTGCTATGCTCAGCACTCGACTGCAGGAGTGTCAGCAAGAGCTTCAGGATGTTCGGGACACCCTGAAGGAAACGGAGGCATTGCTGCGAGCCTGCTTGAGGGCGAGAGAAAGAGGAGATGTGAATGAACTGTGTGTCACCGTAAATGATACATGGACTCCTGACTCCCTAGATCGCCGAGCGATCAGGCGTCGTCGCACTTCTCCACCAGCAGCCTCCCCACCCAAAGCAGAGTCAGAAGGCAGCCGAAATGATGAGGAAGATCCCGAGGAGCCAGCTCAAGAAAACGAGTAGTGTAGAGTCCTTCCCTTAGATAGCAAGATGTCGAATAGTCGAGTCGTTACGTTATGTTAATGGTGTGCTAATGCTTGGTGTGTGACGTGAGTTGTGGAAGCCATGAGCAATTGTCCACAGCCTCGTCTTCAGATTGTTTTGCCCTGGTGTGTGAACCCACATGAAATAATATTGCATCCATTTTTGTGTGAGAAATGAACCCTCAGAAAAGTATAACAAAGCTTCAACACTCCAAAGTACAAACAAATGAAAGTAGTAAGATGATACTAAATGCTTTCAAATTAACATTGGTTGATTCTGCCAGATGGCAGGAAGAGGAAAAGGACGTGCTGCCAACCCAGCCAACAACAACGATGAGGCATGCAACCCTCATCTTTCTGGAGGCCAGGACCGGGGTGGTCGCCGTGAAGGAGTTGATCCCCTCCACCAAATGCTGGAGAATCAAAATCAGCTCATCCAGAACTTGACTCAAGTGGTGGCCAACTTGCATCAAGTTCCACCTCCACAAGCTGCACCACGCCAACCAAGGTTGAGTGAGTTTCTAGGAACTCAACCTCCAAAGTTTGCAAGTGCTGCTGAACCTCTGGAGGTAGATGATTGGCTAAAGACCATTGAAAGCAAGATGAGGATCATCCAGTGCCAAGGGTATGAGAGGGTGCTGTTTGCCTCTCATCAATTGCATGGACCTGCTGCTGATTGGTGGACCGCCTACGTGGCTGCCCATCATGACCCTGAGAACATCACTTGAGAAGAGTTCATGCGTGGCTTCCGCAACCATTACATCCCAAGAGGTGAACTCAAAAACAAGAGGAAGGAGTTTTTGGGACTGCAGAAGGGGAACATGACGGTGAGGGAATACCTCACTAAATTTACTCAACTATCCCGTTATGCCCCACGGGACATAGAGACTGATGAGCAGAAACAAGACTGTTTCGTGGAGGGACTTACCGCGGAGATGCAGTGTGCAATGTCCTCAAATGAGTATGAAAGCTTCCAAAAGATGGTGGACAGAGCGTTTGTGGTGGAAAGGAAACTAAAGGCCTTGGAAAATGAGAATAAGAGGAAGGTCGGGTGGTCACATCAGGCCTCAGGGAGCAACACCCGCTCACGTCTGATGCAGCAACCTGCAGGGCAGACGAACCATGCTGCGGTATCCTACTCGGCACCGAGAGGGTACAACCCGAACTTCAGGCCCCCGGCAGCACCAGCACAGCCACAACGTCAGTTTGTACAGCAGCCTCGCACTGCATATCCACCTAGACTAGCAGTACAGGGACCTCCAAACCAACCCCAAGACAACAAAGGCCAGGCACCTAAGGTTGGGGTGCAATGTTTCAGTTGCGGAGAAGTGGGGCACTACGCCCATAAATGCCCAAAGAAGAAGCCCACGCAGCCACAACAGCAGAATGTAATGAGAGGACGGGTGAACCACGTCACTATGGAGGAAGCACAAGAGGCACCCGACGTGGTAGTTGGTAAGTTTCCTGCCAATTTACACATTGCAACCCTGCTGTTTGATTCTAGTGCTACCCACTCGTTCATTGCTCAAGGGTTTGTTAAGAAGCATGACCTAGCAACCACACAAATGAACCATATGCTAGCCGTAAACTCTCCGGGTGGAGAAATAAGGACAAGACAAGTGTGTCCCAAGGTGAACCTAGACATTAATGGGGTAGTATTTACTGCTAACCTCATAGTGATAGATTCACAAGGGATAGATATTATCTTGGGTATGGATTGGTTGACAAAACATAAAGGAATCATCCATTGTTCGACCAGAACGGTAGAACTAACTCACCCTAGTGGCACAAGAGTAAAGTTCCTAACAATACACGAGCCTAGGAGGGACATTAAATTAAACCAAGTTGAGGTGAAAGTTGAGGAAATCAGGACCATCAGTGAATATCCAGATGTTTTTCCGGAGGAGTTGCCAGGTATGCCTCCTGATCGTGAAGTGGAATTCGCAATTGAGCTAGTGCCTGGAACAGCACTGATATACAAGAGACCTTATCGGATGGACTCCAAGCAGCTAGAAGAACTCAAGGATCATTTGAGAGATTTGACGGAGAAGGGGTATATTCGTCCTAGTTCCTCACCATGGGGAGCTCCGGTGATATTTGTGCCCAAGAAGGACGGAACTTAAAGGTTATGCGTGGATTACCGTGCCTTGAATGAGGTAACCATCAAGAACAAGTACCCATTACCCCGCATTGAAGACTTGTTTGATCAGTTGAGGGGCGCTTGTGTGTTCTCAAAAATTGATCTCAGGTCGGGATACCACCAACTCAAGATAAGACAAACTGATATTCCCAAGACAGCTTTCGTATCTCGGTACGGACTGTATGAATACACCGTCATGCCTTTCGGGCTAACTAATGCCCCGGCATACTTCATGTATCTCATGAACAAGGTATTCATGGAATATCTGGACAAATTTGTGGTGGTTTTCATAGATGACATTCTCGTCTTCTCCAAAGATAAAGAAGAACATGAGAAACATCTAAGGTTGGTGTTGTTGAGGCTAAGAGAACACCAACTATATGCCAAGTTGAGCAAGTGTGAGTTTTGGCTGAAGAGAGTTCCCTTCTTAGCACATATAATCTCGGAGGGAGGAATCTCCGTGGATCCTGCCAAAATCGAGGATATACAGAAGTGGTAGACCCCTGAAAATGTCGGGGAAGTTCGAAGCTTCTTGGGATTGGCTGGATACTATCGACGGTTTATTGAGGGATTCTCCAAGATCTCGAGACCTCTCACCAAACTGTTGGAGAAGGGAATCACATTCACATGGACGCCACAGTGCGAGACGGGTTTTCAGGAGCTAAAGAAAAGATTGACAACAGCCCCAGTGTTGGTTATGCCAGATAAGCAGAAGAATTTCACAGTGTACTGCGATGCCTCTGGAAACTGGTTGGGATGTGTTCTCATGCAAGAAGGACATGTCGTGGCATATGCATCCCGGCAGCTTCGGAAGCACGAGAAAAACTATCCTACACATGACTTAGAACTAGCCGCAGTGATACACGCGTTGAAAATTTGGCGGCACTATTTGATGGGGAAGAGGACCGAGATATATATGGATCATAAGAGTTTGAAGTACATATTCACACAGCCAGACCTCAACCTCAGACAAAGGAGATGGTTAGAGCTAATCAATGACTTTGATGTAGGCATCAACTATCATCCTGGGAAGGCAAACGTCGTGGCCGATGCTTTAAATCGGAAAGTGCAGGTCAATAAGTTGAGCTTGAGGGACATGCCTGCAGAATTGAAGGACGAGGTTATAAGGCTTAACCTATGCTTGGTAAATAGCGGTGAAGCCATCGCCATGGAAGTGGACTCCACACTCGAGCGAGACATACGCGAGGGTCAAAAGAATGACGAGAAGATACAAGAGATCAGACAACTCATCAAGGAAAATAAAGCTCCTGGTTTTAGAGAGGATGAACAAGGAACGGTGTGGCATGGGAAAAGAATCTGTGTGCCAGAATTAAAGGAGATCCGTGAATTGATTTTGAAGGAGGCTCATGATTCTGACTATTCCATTCATCCTGGGAGTACGAAAATGTACCAGGACCTCAAGAGCAGGTATTGGTGGTATGGCATGAAGCGCGATGTCGCGGAACATGTTGCCCTATGTGACACATGTCAGTTGGTGAAAGCAGAACATCAACGACCCGCGGGATTATTGCAACCACTCAAAGTGCCTTAATGGAAATGGGAAGAAATCAGTATGGATTTCATAGTGGGACTGCCCAGGACCCAATCAGGGTATGATTCAATATGGGTCATCGTCGACAGGCTAACCAAGGTAGCTCACTTCATCCCCGTGAAGGAAAGCTACAGTGGATCCAAATTGGCGGAGTTGTACATGTCAAGGATCGTGTGTTACCATGGAGTGCCCAAGAAGATTGTGTCGGATCGAGGGACACAGTTCACCTCAAGGTTCTGGCAAAAGTTGCACGAAACCATGGGAACCCATCTGAACTTTAGTTCTGCCTATCATCCCCAAACTGACAGGCAGACGGAAAGAACCAATCAGATTCTTGAGGATATGCTGAGAGCATGTGCACTCAAAAACAATCGGAGTTGGGATAAGAACTTACCGTATGCGGAGTTTTCCTATAACAACAGCTATCAAGCTAGTATGAATATGTCACCGTTTGAAGCTTTGTATGGGAGGAAGTGCATAACTCCCCTATTTTGGAACCAAACAGGGGAAAGTAAAGTGTTTGGTCCAGAAGTACTACAAGAAGCCGAGGCGAAGGTGAGGGAAATTCGCAACAATTTGAGGATAGCACAGACACGCCAAAAGAGCTATGCCGATGTACGAAGAAGAAATCTCGTTTTCAACGTGGGAGACTATGTCTATCTCAAGGTGTCTCCTATCAGAGGACTTCGTCGGTTCAAGGTGAAAGGGAAGTTGTCACCTAGATATATCGGACCCTTTCAAGTTCTGTAAAGGAAAGGCGAAGTGGCGTATCAACTAGAGTTACCGGCTCATCTATCGGATGTGCACAATGTATTCCATGTGTCACAACTCAAGAAATGCCTGAGGACGCCTGAAGAGGTGTTACCCATGAATGAAGTGGACGTAGCTGAGGATTTGTCTTATGCCGAGCAACCATACAAGATTTTGGAGACAATGGAACGCCTCACCAGAAATAAAAGAATCCGGATGTGCAAGGTGCAAGGGAAGCATCAGAAGCCACCTGGGAGTGGGAAGATGAGCTCAAGGCACAATTTCCGGAATTGTTTTCTTAGAACCACCAATCTCGAGGACGAGATTTCTTTTAAGGGGGGTAGAGCTGTAACACCCCAAAAATCTTGTTAAGACCCTAAATCATGTTAAGAGGGGAATTTAAAAAGTTTTGGACGTGTTGCATGTTTTGGAAAAATTCAAATTCAAACTGGAATTCAAATTAAACTCAAAACAGAAAAGAAATAGAAAAAGAAAAAGGAAAACAGAAAAAAACCGGCTAGTGGGCCGAAACCGACCAGCCGGCCCACCCAGCAACCGTGCCAGCCCGCAGCCGCGCACGCTCTTTCCTTCCGCTGACAGGTGGGGCCCGCCAGTTCATCGTCTACCTCGCGCCAGCGCTGGACTCTCTCACCCGAATCGAAACCGATCGGGAATTCTCACGTATCCCAGCCGAATTCCGTTCGTAGGCGACGCGGACTTGATCTAAACCACCCCGCCGCCCTCTCCCGTCTATAAAACCCCGGCCTCGTTCTGTTTTTCCCACGCGATCTGCTGTTTTTCCTCCGTTGAGAACCCGAGCCTTCTCCGGCGAATTCTGTCCGATCTACGCTCGGAAATTCCGATCTAACTCGCTGGTCTTGATCCACCGCCTCCGGGGAACCTTGCAGGTGCAGAAAACTCGGTGACTTGTGGTGTAGACACAGCGCCGACGAGCCTCGCCATGAATTCACCTCGGACCTCGTCGCCGATCGCCTTCCAGGACCTCCGAGCTCAAGAAAACCCCCGAGGTTTGATCCCCGACCTCTCCTCCACCGATCTAGGCCATAAGATCACAGTTCTAGGAAGAATTCTCGAAGATCCGAAAGTCTCCGGCGAGATCGCCGCTTCCCGCCGCCGTGCGCCGCCCGCGCTCGATCAGAGCGACGTGGCCGCTTGTGCGCCGTTTATTTTAAATCGCACGGTAGGGTTTAAATCACCGCGTACCGGTTCGGCTTTATAATCTCAGCCGTCGGTTTAAAATCAGACGGTCCACGTCAGCCCCTCGTTATAAAGACTGGAAATCTTACGTGCTACCCCCTGGGGTTCTCGGGAAATAAGAGCTAGCCCCAGAAACTTCTGATCTAGCCCCTGGAACTTCAGAAAATCATGTAAATTCATTTAAAAATCAGTTTTAGCCCCTGGACTTAATAAAAATTAGGAAAAACTCCTCTGTTATGAGTATCTAGACCCCTGAAAATTGTTAAAATAATATTATAGACCCATGTAGTGGTGTGAGTTTAACTTTTTAGCCCTGTTTGATATTTAATTTAGGAAATTGAATATGTGGCTAGTATTTAAAATTTAAAAAATGGGACAAAACATATTGTCAAAATTAAATTAAAAACTTTCTCAGTACTTAGAAAACTTTGGAGTGAGATAAAAATATATTTTGGGCTGAAATGAATCTGTTTCATTTATTATTCACATTTATTAGTATAGGGACACATTTTTAAGTAAAGAATAGTTCTGAAAATAGGGAAAATAATTGTAAAATAGTTTACATCAGAGGAAAAGGTCAAAAATATATTAGTAAATATTTTAGATCAGAACCTATTCTGTTTAGATGATGTGTCTTGTTATTTTCATAATAAAGTTCACATTTAGGCATAGGAAATAAATCTAAAAATATAGCAACTAGAAAATGATAAATGGAGTCTCTAAAATCCAAAGAATTCAGTTTAGGGTTAGTAGAAATTCTGAAGACACATATGGAGAAGGCAAATACCTTTCATGCATACTTGGTAGCTAAAAGGTGTAGTAATTGAATATAAGGAATTTATTGAAATTGGAAACTCATATACATAGTATGTAAGCATAAATGTGAATACAAAAGTAGGAATCATATACACATGATTAAAAGTGCATGCAAGCCACAAATCAACACACATAGAGTAACCACAACACATATAATTGTGAATGACTTTCATAAATATGAATGTGTGGTTTGTATGAAGTGGAAGTGTGAACTATGTCTTATGGATTGTTGTTTTTCTTTTGCTATGTGTGATGGTATGATGTAGAACCTGCTCAAGAGCAAGTTATTCCTTTCCAAGATCAGGACTACCCATTTCAAGAGCAGCAGGAAGGAGGCAAGTGTCCTTGACCACTTTGATCCTATACTAGGATGTGTAGATAGAATTATTTGCATTGTCAATTGAAAATATGAAACCCATGCTAGGAAGTTTCCCTAGAATTGCATTACCTTGTTTTCCTTGTAGCTTGGGTTGGGATTTATTTTATCATGTCATTTATTATTATGCATATGCTTAGCCATGCTTAGAATGGGATATTTGGGACATGAGATCATCAGTTTATTTTACCATACTATTGAATGAGATATTGTGAGTTATGTAGAGGTAGGGATCAAGGCAACTTGGATGTTTTGGTTGTGTGCTGGGTGCACGAGACTCGGGTTTGTGTTTAGTACTTGCCTGGATCCTAAGGACCGGTTCATGGAGCATGTAACCTGGCTTTACAGTGCCAACCACATGCTGAGATGGGGCAGCTTGGCCAATTAATTAGGTGTATCCCCGGCGTAGTATGGGTGTGTTGGATGGTGCGGGGAATAGGTGTCAGCTGGACTACCATATGAACGGCAAGGCTCAAGAGGGGGCCACTGCAGCGGGGTTGGAGCCTCTTGTATGCTGTTAGGGGTGAAACCTCAGTGGGCCCACGCTCGTCGGGAATCCCTTTGTAAAGGCTTCGTAGTGATCTCCTGGCTACACACCTGGGAAGTGTGAATGTGGTTTGTAGCCACTGACATAATGGAGGTTCTTTTAGTCCACCCGGCAACGGGGGATGAAATCACTACATGTGGGTACAGTGGTACAAACTCTGCAGAGTCAAAACTGTCATGACAGCCGTGCTCACGGTCAAGAGCGGCTTGGACTTATTCATGATTAGAAGATTGATGGTTTTGGAAGTTGTGGATGTTAAGCGGGGAGCTTAACATTGAAAACGATGTTATGGTTATTGGATTATGATGATGGGATGGGAGATTGGGACCATTTCACCTATGTAGTAATGTAGGTGCTTAATAAGCTAAGGTGATAGGTATTAATTGCGTAGTGCTTTAACCATGAGTTCAACCTCTCCTTGTTCTGGCCATGCATGATATAATTTTCCCACACTTGCTAAGTACCATTGGTACTCAACCTTGCATATTTTGTTGGTTTATATTGCTGCTCAGGTCAAGATAATGAGGTGGTGTATAACGACCAAGACTTTGGACCCGAAGAAGTTTTCTAGGTTCATGGAAACCCCCGGGCAACGCCTGTGACGGAGCCCTCAAGAATAATATTCCGCTGCTAGTTTATTCATTTGTGATGAACTATTTATCGTCCATCGAGACATATGCTTTGTAAGACTTATTTATATTCGACACCTGGCTTGTAATAAATGATGCTTCACTATTTGTCATCACATGTATGAGAAAATGATCCTGGCATACATGTGATATTCACTCGGTTGTTCTTCGGAGAAACCGGGTGTGACAACGAATGACATAACTATGGCAGCGAAAGATATTCGTGACAATATACTTAACTAGATTGCAATCATTTTTTAATTTCATGACAATAGGACTCACATCTTACAACGAAAAGAATCTTGTTGCGATATTGGCAAAGATTTTGCAACTCTATTATAGATGGGGTATTTGTGAAACTGGCCCTGTTTTCATTCCTATCTGCACGTTGACCCCCTTTTTTAGGGTTTGTGCATATGACCCTATTTTTCATAAATAAACAAATGGGTTGACCCTACTCCATCTAAACTATTTAACAGTGTTAAGTTTATGTGGCAAAAGACCTCTTTATCCTTGCACAGTTGCCCCTACTTTTCAGTGTAATCTTTATGTATGACCCTAAATTATACAGCAATATTTCAACTTATCCATATTATTATAGCAAAATTTCAAAAACAGTTTAAACACATACTATTTGTGTAATATGGGTATTTGGGTCTTTTCTATGATTTTCTTATTTTTTATTAATCCAAATTAGATGGAGCTAACAGAAGGTTAAAACAGGGCCAAACGGTGATTTCAACTTCAAAAACCAGGGTCAAATGTGCAAACCTTAAAAAAGAGGGTCAAAATACAATTGGACATTAAAATAGGATCAGGAGCGCAATTATCCCTTTATAGATAGTGGCCCTAACATCTAACTATTGCAACAAAATTCAAGATTGTCACAACAAAAGATATTCGTGGTAATATTATCCACAAGTCACAACTATTTACGAAAATGGTGGCAATAACACACAACTCTCACAACAAACTTTGTGTTGTTGCAATGTGATGCTTGACAATAGACTCATTTTCTAGTAATGCCCTCAAATGCATATGCTGCTTGAATCATATTCTAGCTTCAAAATCTTGTCAAAATCAGGAAGTTGTATCAATGATGCTTGTGTAAATTTAGATTTGAGAACATCAAAAGCTTGTTTCTGCTGCTCCCAACTAAAAAGCACTCCCTTCGTTGTCAACAAGTGGAGAGGTGTTGCAATATCGCTGAAATTCTACACAAAGCACCAATCAAGACCTGCAAGACAAGAGAACTACGTATATGCATGACAGTCATAGGAATTGGCTAGCTCGTGATGGCATCAATTTTCGCCGCATCCATCTCAATGCCCTACGAAGAAGCAACACATCAAATAAATGATACAAACATGCTTCTCAATATTAGCAAACAAATATGCATTTCACAAGATCATAAAAACAACACGTTAATGCTAAAGATGTTAATCCCTTGCTATAAATGAGGGCATTAAAGTAAACTGTCGGAGTGTGAGCTGCGAGACTCCTCCCGGCCTGCTCGGAATCAGCCCGCGAGGTTCTTTTTTTTTCTGGAGGGGGTTTGGCACCCTTCGCGACCTGGGCTCGAGGGAGCAGATGAACACAAAGATTTACGTGGTTTGGGTCACCGGAGCATAATACCCTACGTCCATGTGTGTGCTTGTCCTATTGCTTGAGTGTGAGCACTTGTGCGTTGTGTGATCTTGAGGGCGAGGATTCGGAACCCCCTCGAGGGTGGTCATTCCGGTCCTTTAATAGGTTAAGGTCGGGGTGGTTACAATGAGGCCTGGGGCCTGACAGGTGGCCCCAAAGCTTCGAGTGTCCTATACACGATCTAGGGCTTCATCGTCTAAGTAGAGTGACGAGTTAAGTCCCTCCATCCGGTGCGCAGAGCGCCCCTGACCGCATGTCAGGTGATGATGAAGACGTCGTCTTGTCACCACGTCTCCTCGCCCTGCTTGGGTGGCTTAGTGCCATTGGGCGGTACTGTACTGCTGTCATGCCCCGCCGTCCCGTCTTCTCACCGTATGTCGGGGTGCGCCCGTCGCTGGATCATGGGTCTGGGCACGCTCGCCCGGGAATTGCATTGGGTGGTGCGTGCGATGCGGCACCCAACAGCACACGGGTAAAGGACAAACATATTACATAAATCATTTGCGTAAGCATACAAAGAGTTAATTTACAAATACTTATCTCAAAATAATCTATAGCGGAAGACTACAACTCTAACGACTCATTTCTAGCTTAGCATCAAAGAAACAGTCAAGCCCACAGACATTTCCTACTAGCAACACGAACAACAAACCGCAGCGGCGAGGATGCGCATGAGTAACCACTTGGAGGTTTCCGAGTCTCATTGGCAACCATACTCATAAGCATAGAGTCAATACCTGCAAAACAACTAGTATACTATCCGTGAGCATAGAGCTCAGCAAGACTTAACCGTCAAACCTAGTCATAAAACTGTACATTAGGTAAAGACATAAAGTGGGATAGTAGCTTGCATAATGAACTCGTCTAAATGTAAATCCTTACTTTCAAGTCTTATTAGCAACAAATAAAGAGTAACCATGGGCACGCCACATCGGGGGTCCACAATCAAACAAGAAACGCTCCCCCCATGCAAATTGCTCATGGTATAAATGAATCGAGTTTGCACAAGTCTACTCTAGAAAGTAACATCACAATGCTAGTATCAACTTCAAACCGTAGTGATTAGTTCCTTTCTCATGCAAGTTCTTACTACGTCACGACTGCGAGAACAAGTATGCTCACTACTGCAAGCGACGTTGATTCGAATAAAAACATCCGGACTACATGACACGTATACCCGTACTCGACGTTTCCTACAGAAACCATCACTGGCGTCGTACGTGGCAGCCTTTCCCCCATTTCACCTACGTCAAATCAATCCGATCGTCCCGTACAGTAGCCACCCTCATGGTGCACCTACCAACATGAGATGTCATGAGAGTGTTACCCACATACTGCACACTGGCCTCACGCCTGAGGCGACCGGAAAAGTCCTGACGCAAGCCTCCCAAGGTACGTCGGTTTACTGGGTCCCATATAGCCAGCATGAGTCCGGTACACAACTCAAACTTGCTCAACAAGGCCGCATACGGATCTGTCCATGACTGACACAGACAGGTCTAACGAACCCAGGCCCCTTTGTCCTGTTGCTCCTACATCATGCCCGGTCTCAACTTCAACTTGGTAACAAATTTTTGAACCAATCCCGTATGCCCCTTTTTCTCCTGATCATGCGAGTAGCGTCCAACCACTCGACTTCTACCGAACCCTAATTAAGCATGATAGTTTCTACACGATGAAAAGACGTCTACCTAATACTCCATAGGTTTCTCTGGTCATGCAAGAGGAGTATTAAAACAACTAGACCTAATGCACATTCCATTTCCTAACCAAAAGAGTGAATACAAAACAAAAACTGAACAGCGGTTACATGCAAACCGGAGCGGCCTGTTTTGCAGGGTAGCAGTATATAATAGCAGTTAGTGATCTTCTATCCCTTGATCCTTCTGAATTTTCTCAACTGATCCACACATCAAGGGATGACTCCGTCGATGTCCTTCGTCATGAGCACTATCGACATGTATATGTATAAGCTTTTATAATGCAATTTAAAGACTTAACAACTTGAACTTGTGAAGAACAGAGGACTGTGTGGAAATGATATGAATGATGTTGTTGCCTCTGTTGTGCAAGGACAACAAGAAAAACTAAAGCTGCCTTAGATGTTTAATTATAAACTAACTAAGTTTCCTAATGAGCATATAAGATGAGATGAACTAATGTGAAGAAAATTGGAGAACCTGAACTCCAATGATACTGAAATTTGTATAGGAAGTCCTATACTCCACATGGTCTTAGCATGCCAAATTGCAGCTAAAGGTGAAGGAAATCGTGTCTCCCATAATTCCCACAAGACTCTTATGTATTTCCCCATATACATAAGCATGGAAAATCAATACAGGGAGTTCTAAGGCTCAACTTGAGCTGAAACTTTACATGTGAGTTCCTGGTCACAAGAAAGTACTTTGGTACAAAATTCAGGCCTTTTACTTTAGTAGTTTCTCCAGAATAATCCTTAAGCATTTCTAGTAAAAAGAATTAATTCTGAAGTACTGTGCATGTTCATGCACAATAGAGTGAACTACAATTTCAAGTATGATTCATATAGCATGCCTGAATTTTTCTATGATTTTTGGAGCTATGCATTGCCTAGAATGGATTTTACAAATTGGAAACCTTTTCTGAAGAAAATTTCTGGACCATTTAGAGTGCAGCAGATTTCAGTAAGCGAATTCCTACTCAATTAAACGCAAAATTAGCTGAAAATCTGCTAGAATGTCAATAATATCCTAAAGAATATTCTGGCAAAATTTGAGGATTTTTGGATGTACCAAACTCCATCAATAATTCTATTTAAGGAAACCTTAAAAGAATTTCACAGAATTTCTTATTGACTTTCATACAAATTGGGCTTCATATTTGGATAGATCCTTGCAAACTGAATCCAACCAAATTTGAATCACCTAATTTGGAGTTTTTTACATCAAGTTATGAATTTTCAAAATTGTGGCTAAAGCTGGAATTAATTTGCTACTGAAAATTGACTGGGCCCATGGTTTTTAAATGGACCAGTCACAGAACAGCCACACCCTGGTTACACGGTTTATAGTGTGCAGCCACACTCGATCACACGCCACAGCCGATCTGGATTTAAAATTTCAGCCGCTGACACGTGGGGCCGGCAGCCTTCTTCCTCCTCCCGCCTTCTTCTCTCGCGCGTGCGCCACCCCCTCGCTGGACCGCACCTGGAGCTCGCCGAAGTGCAGTTCCCGACCACCTCTCGGTCTGACTCTCGCCGCCTGTGATTTTGGGGGGTGAGTAACCCGTCTGTGGCGCGAGCTAGAGGTATCGGTGGCCGGAAACACGGCAACAACGTGCGCCGGCCTCGGGACAACTTTGGCATCGTCGGCCAACTGTTCTAGCCCGGCAAAAGCTTGGCAAAACGGCTCTACAGCACCAGTGGCCCTCGAGGATTATCGACGTGACCTCAAACTTGCTCGGGAACGGCTCCAACTAGGTTGTCACCGTGCGGCCGCGACGTCCGCCGTGGTTGAGCTCAGAAAAGTTGGAAATTGTTTGGTCTACGTGCCGTTTAAGGCAAGGGTTGCGAAGAGTACTTGGTCGCCGACTACCCTAGCTCCTTTGTGGCTAATTTGGTGACCTAGGAATGAACAATGAATGAGAATTTCTTAGTTTCGTACCAAGGTGTCAGGTTGCACCCTTCGGAAGAACTTCACCGAATTTGCTGGCGACGATCCATAGCTTGGCTTGAGATTTGGGTGGAAGCAGTGTGGAGATCGTGCGCCCCATTAGCCGTCTTTTATCAGGCGTGAGAGTCCTCGGTGTGGGCTGTCCACGTGAACACCGAGCTGCAGTGAGGTTTGGTCACCGCGGAGGAGGCCGTTCTAGGATTGGGGAACTGTAGCTCTAGCTGTTTTTGCGCCAAGGAAGTAGGTGTAGCTCCCTCAGAACCATTTTGTAGCTCGGAGGGGTGGTGTGCGTGAGGTTTGCCGTTTTCCCGATCGGAACCGAGGCAGCGGCACTTTGTTCTCCGTGTTTGCTCGCGAGGAGAAAGTAAAACTCGAGTAGCTCGGTCTGTGAGGGAGAAGATCACGCCGACACCTGTGGCAGCACACAAGCTGGTCGCCAGCGCGGTAAAATTAGCGAGGAGGTGTCTCGGCGGCAGCTCGCTGGCGCTCGGAGAGAACTCGGTCGAGTTCGAAACTGAACATATGAGTTGCTTCAGTTGCAAGTTAAAATGTCTCAATGACATGTGGACTCCACCCAATTTACTCCCCACAAAAGATCTCCTCATGTTAATTCCTTCAAATTAAAAGTTCTAAAGTTTAAACGTGGGCTAGCATTTGAATTCTATGAATTAAGTTTGAATTGGGCATTGCAAATTTAATTCCTTTTTAGCCCACCCTGAAATTAGAAGGTTGCCACCATGAATTTCCTCAAATTCAAATGTATGAGGTTTCATGTGTATTTAAAAGTTCGGCAACAATTGGCGGTGAACTTTAAATTTGACAATCTGATTTTTAATCTTTCATGCAAATGAGTATTTCCTCCATGGTGTTTAAGTCCATATTTGTTCAACACATTCAAATGAACATATGAGCCCCTTTTTGATGAACCCTCTCGTGTAGAAAAGTTTTTGTAAGTCACATTTTCATGAATTGGAAATGCATAGCCTTTCAAGCCTCGGTTTATTTCACGTACAATTTTGGGACTTTTATATTCCTCCCCCCTTAAAAGAATATCGTCCCGAGATTACGAAAGAAGAACGAGATGGGAGAGGTAATTAAAAACTGTATGCTGATAAAAGTTCCAGATAGTTGGTGCGGAGGTAAGCTTCGCTTCCCCACGTCGCCTCTTCCGAGGTATGATTACTCCACAGCACCATCGAAAATTTTATCGTCCGGTTCCGGGTGATCCGTGTCTTTCCATCTATAATCGGAACCGGTCGCTCAGGGTAGGTAAGGTCTGGTTTCAACTCGTCGATTTGTTCGGTGTGGACAGCAGCTGTAAATTTGAGGCATTTCCGCAGCTGTGACACATGAAACACGTCATGAACACCCGCAGGACTTGCCGTCAGTTCCTGTCGGTAGGCTACGGGTCCGCACTTCTCCGTGATAGCAAATGGACCTATAAAGCGGGAAGCAAGTTTCCCATTCACACTGAACCGGTGAATTCCCTTCATTGGAGATACACGAAGATAAACATGCTCTCCGACGTCAAAATGCAAGGGCCTACGCCTTTGATCAGCATAGCTTTTCTGTCGAATTGTGCAGCCTTCAAATTCTCTTGTATCAACCGAACTCGGTCTTCGGCTTCGTTGACAAGATCAACCCCAAACAGTACTCTTTCACCGGACTCACATCAATTCAGCGGTGTGCGACACTTCCGGATGTACAGAGCCTCATATGGTGCCATTTTTATACCCGCTTGATACCCGTTGTTGTATGAAAACTCCGCCAACGGAAAGTCATCATCCCAATTCTTATCGTGGTGGATGGCCCACGCTCTCAACATGTCTTCAAGTACTTGGTTCACCCTCTCCATTTGTCCGTTGGTTTGAGGGTGATATGCGGATCTTCTAATCAGCTTGGTTCCCAATGAGGTGTGCAGCTGCTCCCAAAACCGAGCAACAAACAGCACACCTCGATCTGAAATAATGGTCTTTGGGACACCGTGTGAGCACAAAATTCTTGAGATATATAACTCCGCATATTGCTTGGCTCGATAATGAGTGTTCACCGGAATGAAATGAGCTGATTTCGTCAACCGGTCGACGATCACCCAAATCGAGTCATGCTTCCAGAATGTAAGTGGTAATCCGACGATTAAATACATACTCACATCCTCCCATTTCCACACCGGTATCTTCAGTGGTTGTAGCGGTCCGGCTTTCCATATATGATCAGCCTTGACCCGTCTACACGTATCACACTCGGATATGTACTTGGCAATTTCCCACTTCATCTGCATCCACCAAAATTTTATTTTAAATGTTGGTACATTTTGTTGGTGTCAGGATGAATGAAAAACTTTGACAGGTGTACTTCATCCAATATCTTTTTCCAGATCTTCATATTACGTGGTACCACTATACGGTCGTTAAACCATAGCGTACCGTTCTCATCCTTCCAGAAACACTTTATCTCTCCATTGTCGAATCTTCTCCATATGTGAGACATACCACTGTCTCTCCTTTGAGCCTCAACAATATCTTCTTGGATTGTTGGAATAAGAGCAATATTATAATGTGCTCCATACGTAATGACACAGAGACTCGGTTCTTCATATTCCAACTCAGCAATCGCCAAGTTGTGAACGTGGGTTTTCCGACTAAGTGCGTTGGAAACCATGTTCGCTTTTCCCGGATGGTAGTGGATCTCGATTTCATAATCTTTTATGAGCTCCAACCATCTTTGTTGTCCAATATTCAGCTCCTTCTGCGTGAAAATATACTTCAAGCTTTTGTGGTCAATGTAGAGGTGGACAAGATTGCCAAGTAGATAATGCCTCCACATTTTTAACGCCAACACCACAGCAGCTAGCTCGAGATCGTGAGTTGGATAATGCTGTTCATGGTGTCGCAGTTGACGAGACCCATATGCGACCACACGCCCTTCTTGCATAAGAACACAGCCGAGACCGATGCGGGATGCATCACAATATACATCAAATGTCTTTGTCGTGTCCGGCTGAGCAAGAACTGGAGCTGTTGTGAGATGTTTAACCAAAGTTTTGAATGCGGCTTCACATGCTGCATTCCACACATATTTAGTGCCCTTTGCCAGCAGCTCTGTCATTGGTTTATCAATTTTTGAGAAGCTCAGAATGAACCTCCGATAATACCCCGCTAAACATAGGAAACTTCGGACCTCGTGGACAGATTTGGGGGATTCCCATTTCAGTACTTGTTCAATTTTGCTTGGCTCCACGGCAATGCTCTCTGCTGAAATAATGTGCCCTAGAAATGGCACTTCATCAATCCAAAACTCGCACTTGCTGAACTTCGCATATTATTTGTGCTCCCTCAACCGTTGTAGCACGATACGCAAATGTTCAGCGTGCTCTTCTTTGGATTTGGAGTAAACCAAAATGTCGTCGATGAATACCACGACGAACTTGTCTAACTCCGGCATAAACACTGAATTCATCAAATACATAAATGTGCCGGAGCGTTGATTAACCCAAATGACATGACGAGGTACTCATAAAGTCCACATCTCGTTGAGAAAGCTGTCTACGGTATGTCCTCCGGTAAGATTTTGATTTGATGATATCCAGACCGAAGATCCTTCGTTGAAAATACTTTGCACCCACAAGTTGATCAAATAAAATGTCGATGCGGGCAAAGGATACTTGTTCTTTATAGTTACAGGATTTAGAGGATGATAATAAACACATAGCCTTAATGTTTCGTCCATCTTCTTAACGAACAGCGCAGAGCAACCCCAAGGTGATGAGCTTGGTCATATGAAACCCTTGCTCATGAATTAATTCAGCTGCTCCTTCAACTCTGCTAGCTTGTTAGGTGCCCTCTTGTAAGGCCTTCGTGAAATAGGTGTCGTTCCTGACGCCAGTTCAATCTTGAACTCGACGTCCCGTTCGAACGGCATGCCTGGTAAATCATCAGGAAAAACATTGGGGTAATCACGTACCACCAAAATATCTTCAAGTTTAATTGCTTCCATGTGGTAGGCCTCTGCCATTTCTTGATCTTTGCTGTCTAAAAACAGTGTGTGCTGTCCATGAATCGGCGAGTCAACCTGAACAGTCCGGTTACTGATATTAAGAACGGCACCGTGATTATTTAACCAAGACATCCCAAATATTACGTCTATCTTCTGCTCATCCAACATAATCAGCGATGTTCTGACACCCTCATCTCTGGTGTCAGCATATGTTCATGTTTAATGAAGAGAAAATATTTTAAGAAAAGTAGGAACAGAGGAAAATATCAAAGGGATAGCCCATAAGAGCCGAATCCAGCTCTCAGAGAGCGCCGAAGAAAACTTCCGCGGCCCGTTGGCCACGTAGCGTGTTCGGAGCTCATCCCTGCAAAGTGGGGAGAGGTCCGCCGCTAAAATAGGCTACGTGGCAGGCTCGGGGCTCATCTCCGCAAAAGGGGAGAGGTCCGACCCTATGGGACACGTGTTGCCCCCGGAGCTAGTCATCATGGAAATCAGAGGACTGGTCGCGCGGGATACATGTCGATCTCGGAGCTCACCGCCGAGAGGACCGGTACCATCGAACACGTGTCGCCACCGGAGCTTATCTCCGGGAGGTCCGTCGCTGCTAGACACGTGTCTACCTCGGAGCTCGTCTCTGAGGAAAGAAGAGAGAAAAGGTCCGGCACTGACACGTGGCGTGTGCGGAGCCACCTCCGAGTAAGAGAGGATGTCCTGACCGCCAGGATACGTGGCGCACACGGAGTTCACCTCCGAAGAAGAGGAAAGTCTTGCTCGTTTGACACGCGGCACAACCGGAGCCCGTCTCTGCGGAAAGGAAGAGACCAGGCTGTCACACCCTGTTTTTCCGAAGAACAACCAAGTGAATATCACATGTATGCCAAGATCATTTTCTCATACATGTGATGACAAATAGTGAAGCATCATTTATTACAAGCCAGGTGTCGAATATAAATAAGTCTTACATAGCAAATGTCTCGATGGACAATAATAAGTTCATCACAAGTAAATAAACTAGCAGCGGAATATTATTCTTGAGGGCTCCATCACAGGCGTTGCCCGGGGGTCTCCATGAACCTAGAAACCTTCTTCGGGTCCAAAGTCATGGTCATTATACACCACCTCATTATCTTGACCTGAGCAGCAATATAAACCAACAAATATGCAAGGTTGAGTACCAATGGTACTCAGCAAGTGTGGGAAAGTTATGTCATGCATGGCTAGAACAAGGGGAGGTTGGACTCATGGTTAAAGCACTATGCCATTAATACCTATTACCTTAGCTTATTAAGCACCTACATTACTACACAGGTGAAATGGTCCCAAGCTCCCATACCATCATCATAATCAAATAACCATAACATCATTTCCAATGTTAAGCTCCCCGCTTAACATCCACAACTTCCAAAACCATCACTCCTCTAATCATGAATAAGTCCAAGCCGCTCTTGACCGTGAGCACGGCTATCATGACAGTTTTGACTCCGCAGAGTTTGTACCACTGTACCCACATGTAGTGATTTCATCCCCAGTTGCCGGGTGGACTAAAAGAACCTCCATTATGCCAGTGGCTACGAACCACATTCACACTTCCCAGGTGTGTAGCCAGGAGATCACTACGAAGCCTTTACAAAGGGATTCCCGATGAGCGTGGGCCCACTGAGGTTTCACCCCTAACAGCATACAAGACGCTCCAACCCCGCTGCAGTGGCCCCCTCTTGAGCCTTGCGGTTCATATGGTAGTCCAGCTGACACCTACTCCCTGCACCATCCAACACACCCATACTACGCCGGGGATGCACCTAATTAATTGGCCAAGCTGCCCCATCTCAGCATGTGGTTGGCACTATAAAGCCAGGTTACATGCTCCATGAACCGGTCCTGAGGATCCAGGCAAGTACTAAACACAAACCCAAGTCTCGTGCACCCAGCACACAACCAAAACATCCAACTTGCCTTGATCCCTACCTCTACATAACTCACAATATCTCATTCAAGAGTATGGTAAAATACACTGAGGATCTCATATCCCAAATATCCAATTCTAAGCATGGCTAAGCATATGCATAATAATAAATGACATGATAAAATAAATCCCAACCCAAGCTACAAGGAAACAAGGTAATGCAATTATAGGGAAACTTCCTATCATGGGTTTCATATTTAAATTGACAATGCAAATAATTCTAGCTACACATCCTAACATAGGATCAAAGTGGTCAAGGACACTTAACTCCTTCTTGCTGCTCTTGAAATGGGTAGTCCTGATCTTGGAAAGGGATAACTTGCTCTTGAGCAGGTTCTACATCATACCATCACACATAGCAAAAGAAAAACAACAATCCATAAGACATAGTTCACACTTCCACTTCATACAAACCACACATTCATATCTATGAAAGTCATTCACCATTATATGTGTTGTGGTTACTCTATGTGTGTTGATTTGTGGCTTGCATACACTTTTAATCATGTGTATATGATTCCTACTTTGGTGTTCACATTTATACTTACATACTATATATATATGAGTTTCCAATTTAAATAAATTCCTTATATTCAACTACTACACCTTTTTACTACCTAGTATGTATGAAAGATATTTTTCTTCTCCATATGTGCCTTCATAAATTCTACCAACCCTAAACTGAATTCTTTGGATTTTAGAAACTCCATTTATCATTTACTAGTTGCTATATTTTCAGATTTGTTTTCCTATGCATACATGTGTGCTTTATTATGAAATTAGTAATACACATCATCTAAACAGAATAGGTTCTGGTCCTAAACAATTTAATAACATATTTTGACCTTGGCCTCTGATGTAAACTATTTCACAATTATTTTCCCTATTTTCTAGAACTATTCTTTACTTAAAAATGTGTCCCTAAATGTGAATAATAAATTAAACAGCTTCACTTCAGCCCAAAATATGTTTTTATCTCACTCCAAAGTTTTCTAAATACTGAGAAAGTCTTTAATTAAATTTTGACAATATGTTTGTCCCACTTTTTAATTTTTAAACACTAGCCACATATTCAATTTCCTAAATTAAATACTAAACAGGGCTAAAAAGGTAAACTCACCCTACTGCAGAGTCTATTATATTATTTTAAGAATTTCCAGGGGTCTAGCTATACATAACAGAGGTGTTTTTCCTAATTTTTATTAAGTTCAGGGGTTAAAACTGATTTTTAATTGAATTTACATGATTTTCTGAAGTTCCCGGGGCTAGATCAGAAGTTTCCGGGGCTAGCTCTTATTTCCCGAGAACCCCAGGGGGTAGCACGTAAGATTTCCAGTCTTTATAACGCGGGGCTGACGTGGTGTGACGCCCTCAATTCTGTGGCAAACCACGGAACCGAGAACTAATGCATATGTGTGCCCAGGATGTTCATCACATATACACATACGTTCCACAAACTGAATTCAGATTATATATATTACCACGAATAACAGAGTTTATTACAGCACCTCATGAGTCTTGGACTCATGCTCACAGCGGAAGTCTTTATTTCTACGCAGCGGAAATCTTTATTTAAATGCGGAAGCAAAAACTAATGCGGAAGCAAAACTAAGCAGAAGTGGCTCCATCTCTACTCCCTCCACGGGCAAGGTTGAGAACAGATCACACGCCATAATGTTCTACTCGGTCTTCATAGTAGTCTTCTCTTGCTGTTGATGAAGAAATAACAATGCAAGTTTGAGTACAATGATGTACTCAGAAAGTGCGGGAAAACACATGATATGCAGCTCATAAACAAGGTAGGCATAAAAGGTTTATTTGCAGAAAAGCAGTTCTGTAAAACCATGATAAAACAACAACTTAAGTTTAAATGTAATCCCAACATGTATTAAATTACCATCATACCTCCATCACTTCCCGTGTTCCATCCGAACATTAACCAATCTTTTATTCATACTCACGAATACCTCATCGTATTCGCTACCATCTCACCTTATGAAACAACCTTGTCTCGCACCGAGACCAATCTCATATCATGACCCACCAGTCATGCAACCCTTTCATCATCCAGACTTAACAATTCCAAACCAAACCATAACCAAACCCATAACCAAGAACCTTCCCAATAACCATTCCAATAACCATCCCTAGTAACCATCCCATCTAATCATGGCAGTTTAGCCTGGTGCTCATGACCGTAAGCTCGGCTATCATGATAGTTTTAGTAACTCTGCAGAGTTTGCACCTCTTTACCCACAAGTTTGTGATTTCATCACCCGTCGGCGACTGCAGAACCTCCATTATACCAGTACACATCCGTCGGTGTATGGTCAAGAGATCACAAAATAGCCTTTACAAAGGGGTTACTAGATGTATGGACTCACTAAGGTTTCACCGGCAGGCTAGAATCTCCAATTCTCCCACCCACGGGCCCCCTCTTGTGCCATGCAGTTCCCAGGATAGTCCTCACTCGACTCCCATTCCCCGCGCCTTCCACAATCCATAACACTCTAGCAACTTACCTAATTACTCAGCTAAGACGCACCCATACTTGGCCTTGTGGTGGCACTGTTATCCTGGCATGTGCATGCATGAACCGGTCCTTAGATCTACGGCAAGTAAAACCACCATCTCATGCTACCTCATACACAAACCCAGGCTTGCCTAGATCCCCCTCCGATCCATGTTCATCATTAACATCAGTTTCTCATTATTATTATGAGTGCAGTTAGCTAGACACATCTATCTCGCTTCCCAATCCCATGGACTCAGCGAAGCATAAAGCAAAAACCATACCCGACTCATAAACTTCCCAGGCGACAAGGGTGGTTTAATCAGAACTAGTAAACTCCTATAAAAAGGGTTTCCCATCATGTTTGACTCAGCACGCACACCTTTTCGCAAAACAAAATAGTTTTACCCAAAACATAGGATCAACATGGTCAAGGAGCACTTGCCTTGTTCTTGTGGTTCCGGTTGTTCTTGATTCTCAAAACCTTGTTGCTGCAGCTCGTCGTACACAGCTTCCTGAGCTTGTTCTGCTATGTAGGATTCACGTGCATACAAAATTCACAGCAATCAATATCATGCACAAACTCTAAACTAGATGCGATGATGCTCATGCATGCTATCCTATGATTTTTATTAGATTGGGGTGCCCTTGCGTGGCTTGCATGGGCAGAGGTGTTCAGATCAAAGGTGGACGTGGCGATGATCTAGTCTTTAGATCAAACTGATCATCAAGTGATCTGTTCACGAAAAGGCTTCTGTTCGAAAGGAATCGAAGAACAGATGCAAAGAGATGAACAACATGATGTCGTAAGGTGGTATTGAAGTCCTACCTCACGTTTTTCTTGACTTCGAGGTTCTCCTCAGACCACTCGGTCCTTCTCC
The DNA here is from genome assembly GCA_030760725.1 of Neostapfia colusana. Lineage (NCBI taxonomy): Eukaryota > Viridiplantae > Streptophyta > Magnoliopsida > Poales > Poaceae > Neostapfia > Neostapfia colusana. Next base: position 41,355,315 of record JASWHV010000007.1, on the reverse strand, counting down.
GATGATCTCCCTTGTTGCGCTTCGGCGATGTTTTGCTCGGCGAGTTAGGGCTAGAGCGCTAAGTCGTCGGCTCAGGAGTTGAAAGAGAAGTTCGTGATTTCGGCCAGAGGTTTTGGGTTCTATTTATAGTCGAGAAGAGAAGAGTCCTAATCTGATTGGATTCCGAATAAGAGTCTTATTCAGATCTTTGTTAGATCCTGACGTCTTATCTTTGGTAAGGATCGTGGATTTTAGATCGGTTCCCGTTGCGTACCGGTGTCCTTACGCGTAACAGCCGCTCCAAAACTCATTACCTCCGTGGTGATGAGCTCCGGAGGCTCCACGTGTCCTTCTGAGCCTGGTATCTCTTCTTCCACAGAGACGAGCTCCGGTCGTGCCGCGTGTCAATCGATCGAGACCTCCCTCTTCTTCAGAGGTGAGCTCCGCGCACGCCATGTGTGGGTGCCGGTATTTCCGTCTTTCCTTCCCTCAGGGACATGCCCCGAGGTCGACATGTGTCCAGCGGCGACGGACCTCCGGAGATAAGCTCCGGTGGCAACACGTGTTCAATAGATTCGGACTTCTCGGAGATGGGTTCCGAAATTAACACGTATCCCGTGCGACTGGTCCCCTGACTTCCGCGAGGACTAGCTCCGAAGGTGACATGTGTCCCATGAAAAATGCCTTTGCTTCTTCCACAGAGGCTAGCTCCACGGGCAACACGCGTCCCACAGGGTCAGACCTCTTTCCAATTGCGGAGGTGACCCCCGAGCCTGCCACGTATCCAGTTTAGCGTCAGACCTCTCCCAATCTCTCGGGAATGAGTTCCGAACACGCCACGTGGTCTGCTGGTCGTGGAAGTTGCCTTCGGCGCTTTCAGAGAGCTTTACTGGCTATCCATTTGATACTTGTTTCTGTTCCCTCTTTTCTAAAAATGTTTTTCTTCTTCATAAAACATGAGCATATGCTGACACCCGAGATGAGGGTGTCACAAATCTACCCCCCTTAAATTGAATCTCGCCCTCGAGATTCATTAGTAGAAAATAGATAGGGGAATTCAGCCTTAATATCCTCTTCACGCTCCCATGTGGCTTCAGCTTCAGTGTGATGGCTCCATTGTACCTTGCACCATTGAATCACTTTGTTTCGGGTGACCCTTTCTTTTACGTCCGAGATTCGGATAGGGTGTTCTGCATAAGTCAGGTCCTCTTGAAGTTTAAGTTCTCCCATTGACACTTGTTCCTCTGGTATTCTCAAGCACTTCTTGAGCTGAGATACATGAAACACGTCATGTACGTCGGAGAGGTGGTTTGGGAGCTCTAGTTGATAGGCTACTTCTCCTCGCGTACCCAAAATCTTAAATGGTCCAATGTAGCGAGGCGCTAGTTTGCCTTTGACGTTAAAACGTCGTTGGCCTCGGATAGGCGATACCTTAAGGTATACGAAGTCTCCAACTTCAAAGGTCAACTTTCTACGCCTATTGTCCGCATAGCCTTTCTGTCGTGACTGAGCAGCCTTTAAGTTCTTCCGTATCGTTTGGACTTGCTTTTCAGCCTCTTGTAGTACTTCGGGTCCAAACACCTGGTTCTCTCCAGTCTCGTTCCAGAACAGTGGCGTTCTACACCGTCTACCATATAAGGCTTTGAAAGGCGACATCTCCAAGCTAGCTTGATAGCTGTTGTTATAGGAGAACTCGGCATACGGTAAACTCCTATCCCAACTACGCCCACGTTTCAAGGCGCAAGCTCTCAGCATGTCCTCCAAAATTTGGTTCGTCCTCTCGGTTTGCCCATCTGTTTGTGGGTGATAGGCGGAGCTAAAATCTAGTCGTGTACCCATGGCTTTCTGCAGCTTCCTCCAGAATCTAGAGGTAAACTGAGAACCTCGATCTGAGACTATCCTCTTCGGAATTCCATGACGGCACACGATCTGCTCCATGTACAACTCTGCCAACTGTGTAACGTTGTAACTGGTCTTTACCGGAAGAAAATGGGCGGTTTTCGTCAACCGGTCCACAATGACCCAGATGGAATCGTATCCTGACTGAGTCCTTGGCAGTCCGAAGATGAAGTCCATACTGATGTCTTCCCATTTCCATTCAGGTATTTTCAAAGGTTGCAACAACCCAGCGGGTTTTTGATGTTCGGCTTTTACCCGTTGGCATGTGTCGCATAGGGCAACGTATTCGGCTATATCCCTTTTCATACCATCCCACCAATAGCAAGTTTTCAAGTCCTTGTACATTTTGGTGCTCCCCGGATGTATGGAATAGGGTGAATCATGTGCCTCCTTCAATATTATGTCGCGAAGGTGTCTTAGGTTTGGCACACAAATCCTTTTTCCTAGCCAAAGCGTACCCTTTTCATCCTCTTTGAAATCTTTCTCTATCCCTTGTCGGATTCTTTCCTTGATCTCCTTGATCCCCTCGTCCGTTGCTTGTCCCTTTCTTATTTCTTGTTCCAATGGGGAGTGGATCTCTATCATTTCCATGTTATTCAAGAATCCGAGGTGTAACCGTTCGAACTCCTTTCGTAGTTCGGGTGGTAGCTCCCGAATCATGAGTTGGTGGCATGCTCCCTTTTTGCTCAATGCGTCAGTGACTACATTGGCCTTTCCGGGATGGTAGTTGATTCCCACATCATAATCCTTGATGAGTTCTAACCATCGACGTTGCCTCAAATTCAAGTCCGTTTGTGTAAATATGTACTTGAGGCTTTTATGATCCGTATAGATCTCACATCGATGACCAAAGATATAATGTCTCCAAATCTTCAATGCATGCACCACTGCTGCTAACTCCAAATCATGTGTAGGATAGTTAAGCTCGTGCTTCTTTAATTGTCGTGAGGCATAGGCTACCACTTGTCCTTTCTGCATGAGTACACACCCGAGCCCTTGCCTGGATGCGTCACAATATATGTCAAAGCTCTTGCTTACGTCTGGCAATACCAGAACTGGTGCTGTGGTTAGCCTTTTCTTGAGCTCCTCAAAACTTTCTTGCCAGGCTTGTGTCCATTGAAAGACTTTTCCCTTCATTAGCAACTCCGTCATAGGTTTTGCTATCTTAGAGAAGTCTTTAATGAAGCGACGATAGTATCCTGCCATCCCAAGGAAACTCCGAATATCCCTCACGCTCCTCGGTTGGTCCCACATTAGAACATCTCTCACCTTTCCAGGATCAACTGATACCCCTTTATTGGAGATGATGTGGCCTAGGAAAGATATTTCCTTTAGCCAAAATTGACACTTGTTGAGCTTGGCATACAATTGATGCTCAAGCAACTTCTGCAAGGTCAATTTCAGATGTTCTTCATGCTCCTCCTCACTTTTTGAATACACCACAATGTCGTCGATGAAAACCACGACAAACTTGTCCAAGTACTCCATGAAAACCTTATTCATAAGGTACATGAAGTATGCGGGTGCATTCGTCAATCCAAAAGACATAACGGTATATTCATATGAACCATACCGCGTCCGAAAGGCTGTCTTAGGTATATCGGAGGGCTTAATCTTCAGCTGGAAATATCCCGACCAAAGATCAATCTTGGAGAACACTTGGGCTCCTTTCATTTGATCGAACAGGTCCTCTATACGGGGCAGAGGGTATTTATTCTTGATTGTTACCTCGTTAAGAGACCTGTAGTCAACGCACATTCTTTGGGTTCCGTCCTTCTTGTCCACGAAGAGTACCGGAGCTCCCCAGGGTGACGAGCTTGGACGGATAAAACCCTTCTCCAACTGTTCTTGAATTTGCTTCTTGAGTTCTACTAACTCGTTGACGGGCATCCTATATGGTCTCTTAGCTACGGGTGCAGTTCCAGGTACCAAATCTATGGCAAACTCAATATCCCGGTCAGGTGGCATACCTGGAAGTTCTTCCGGGAACACATCCAAAAATTCCTGAACCACTGGAATGTTGTCCAATGCTACTCCTTCAACATGGTTCAGATCCGCCCATTCGGTCGCTTGCGGGGCTGACTCAAACTCGACACGGATACCGTGTTCGTTTGTCAATTGCATGCTTCTCTCAGCGCATTGGATTACTCCATTGTGCTTGCTTAACCAGTCCATTCCGAGTATGATGTCAATTCCGTGGGAGTCCAAGACAATAAGGTTCGCAAGGAAGTCTACCCCCTTATTTTAAGGCTTACCTTAGGACATACTATACTAGTCCTCATTTCTCCTCTGGGAGAATTAACTAACATAGCACATTCTAGGTGGGATATGGGTAGATGATGTTTGGCAACATATTTGGATGATATAAAGGAATGCGATGCTCCGGAATCAAATAAAATGGTGGCTGGATTGGAGTTGGCAAGGAACATACCAATTGCGACGTCCTCAGCCTGTTGTGCTTCCTCAGCAGTGACATGGTTAACGTGGCCACGAGCATAGTTCTGCGGTCCTCGGTTCCCTTGGTTGTCCCCTCCGTTTGGTCGCTGGTTCTGCTTGGGCACGTTACCTTGCTGTCCAGGGCCTCGCTTCGGGCACTGGTTAGCAAAGTGGCCTACTTCCCCGCATGCAAAGCATGCCCTGTTGCCTACGGCAGCTGGTACGTTGGGGCGGGGGTTTTGAACAGGAGCGCCATTGTTAGGCCGGGGCGCAGGAGGCATGGGCACACGAGGTGCCGGTGCGACGAGCCGTTGCTGTGGTGGCTGACCAGGGCGGTACGTAGGAGTGGTCGATCCATACTGCGGTGCAGGAGGCATGTATCTAGGTCGTACGTTGCTCCCTTGGGGCTGGTATGGGATCTTCCTTTTGCACTCGCGCTCGATCTCTTGGATCTTGTTTTCCACCACAATAGCCTTATCAACCAGCTTCTGGAAGCTTACGTAGTCATTGTTGAGGAGCTGAACTTGGATCTCATTGTTCAACCCTCTCATGAACAGGTACTGCTTCCTCTGATCTGAGTTGACATCTTCGGGGGCATACCGGGACAGTTGTATGAACTTGTTGAGATATTCGTTCACACTTTTCTGCCCTTGGCGGAGACCTTCAAACTCCTGCCTCTTGAGCATCATTACGCCAACAGGGATGTAGTGGGAGCGGAAATTTTCCTTGAACTCAGCCCAAGTGATTGTCTCCGGGTTGGCATGGGCGTTGCTCAAGGCATCCCACCAGTCAGCAGCTGCTCCCATCAGTTGGTGCGACGCAAAGAGAACCTTCTCTCGGTCGTTGCACTGAACAATGGCAAGCTTCTTCTCCATGGATTTCAACCAATCATCGGCCTCCATTGGATCGCTTGCTTGAGCAAAGGTGGGTGGTCGAGTCCTCATGAACTCTCCCAACCTGTAATGAGCCGGCGGTGGTGGTGGCGGTGGTGCCGGAACGGGGTGTTGGTTGGCCTGCAACTGACCCAAAGTTTGGATCATGGTTTGCATAAGCTGGTTTTGCATGGCCATCAACCTTTCTAGGTTGTTTTCGCCAGCTCCGGGGTTAGCAGGAATTTCCTCGTGGTCATCTTCCTAGACGTTCCTTCGGCTGGCGTTTCCTCTCACCATCTGTGAGGGGGAACGAAATAGAATAGAAGGTTAGATAGGTCCTTTCAACTATATGCATCAAGGTGAGTTGGACTATATATATTAGTCCTTATGAGGATGTGATCAAGTGCCGAAGCATTTCACTCCTCTTTCTTCTTACGTGTGGATACGGACAACGTTTTTAAGACGTCCCACAACTCACACTAAGCACATATTCACAAATAATCATCACAAGGGCCCACTCAACTCCTATTCAAGGATTTTTTTCCTATGCCAAGGGGGTTTCAAGGCCAATCTAAGCTATTCATCCTAGGATGCTTCCTTTGGTCCGCGTAGCTTCTATTTAGGGGTGTAACTTGCTGTTAACCCGTGATTCTAATATTAATCTAAGGCTTCTATCTTAGGCGTGTAACCTACTGTCAACCCGTGGCTCTGATACCAATCTGTGACGCCCTCAATTCTGTGGAAAACCACGGAACCGAGAACTAATGCATATGTGTGCCCAGGATGTTCATCACACATACACATACGTTCCACAAACTGAATTCAGATTATATATATTACCACGAATAACAGAGTTTATTACAGCACCTCATGAGTCTTGGACTCATGCTCACAGCGGAAGTCTTTATTTCTACGCAGCGGAAATCTTTATTTAAATGCGGAAGCAAAAACTAATGCGGAAGCAAAACTAAGCAGAAGTGGCTCCATCTCTACTCCCTCCACAGGCAGGGTTGAGAACAGATCACACGCCATAATGTTCTACTCGGTCTTCATAGTAGTCTTCTCTTGCTGTTGATGAAGAAATAACAATGCAAGTTTGAGTACAATGATGTACTCAGCAAGTGCAGGAAAACACATGATATGCAGCTCATAAACAAGGTAGGCATAAAAGGTTTATTTGCAGAAAAGCATTTCTGTAAAACCATGATAAAACAACAACTTAAGTTTAAATGTAATCCCAACATGTATTAAATTACCATCATACCTCCATCACTTCCCGTGTTCCATCCGAACATTAACCAATCTTTTATTCATACTCACGAATACCTCCTCGTATTCGCTACCATCTCACCTTATGAAACAACCTTGTCTCGCACCGAGACCAATCTCATATCATGACCCACCAGTCATGCAACCCTTTCATCATCCAGACTTAACAATTCCAAACCAAACCATAACCAAACCCATAACCAAGAACCTTCCCAATAACCATTCCAATAACCATCCCTAGTAACCATCCCATCTAATCATGGCAGTTTAGCCAGGTGCTCATGACCGTAAGCTCGGCTATCATGATAGTTTTAGTAACTCTGCAGAGTTTGCACCTCTTTACCCACAAGTTTGTGATTTTGTCACCCGTCGGCGACTGCAGAACCTCCATTATACCAGTACACATCCGTCGGTGTATGGTCAAGAGATCACAAAATAGCCTTTACAAAGGGGTTACTAGATGTATGGACTCACTAAGGTTTCACCGGCAGGCTAGAATCTCCAATTCTCCCACCCACGGGCCCCCTCTTGTGCCATGCAGTTCCCAGGACAGTCCTCACTCGACTCCCATTCCCCGCGCCTTCCACAATCCATAACACTCTAGCAACTTACCTAATTACTCAGCTAAGCCGCACCCATACTTGGCCTTGTGGTGGCACTGTTATCCTGGCATGTGCATGCATGAACCGGTCCTTAGATCTACGGCAAGTAAAACCACCATCTCATGCTACCTCATACACAAACCCAGGCTTGCCTAGATCCCCCTCCGATCCATGTTCATTATTAACATCAGTTTCTCATTATTATTATGAGTGCAGTTAGCTAGACACATCTATCTCGCTTCCCAATCCCATGGACTCAGCGAAGCATAAAGCAAAAACCATACCCGACTCATAAACTTCCCAGGCGACAAGGGTGGTTTAATCAGAACTAGTAAACTCCTATAAAAAGGGTTTCCCATCATGTTTGACTCAGCATGCACACCTTTTCGCAAAACAAAATAGTTTTACCCAAAACATAGGATCAACATGGTCAAGGAGCACTTGCCTTGTTCTTGCGGTTCCGGTTGTTCTTGATTCTCAAAACCTTGTTGCTGCAGCTCATCGTACACAGCTTCCTGAGCTTGTTCTGCTATGTAGGATTCACGTGCATACAAAATTCACAGCAATCAATATCATGCACAAACCCTAAACTAGACGCGATGATGCTCATGCATGCTATCCTATGATTTTTATTAGATTGGGGTGCCCTTGCATGGCTTGCATGGGCAGAGGTGTTCGGATCAAAGGTGGACGTGGCGATGATCTAGTCTTTAGATCAAACTGATCATCAAGTGATCTGTTCACGAAAAGGCTTCTGTTCGAAAGGAATCGAAGAACAGATGCAAAGAGATGAACAACATGATGTCGTAAGGTGGTATTGAAGTCCTACCTCACGTTTTTCTTGACTTCGAGGTTCTCCTCAGACCACTCGGTCCTTCTCCGATGATCTCCCTTGTTGCGCTTCGGCGATGTTTTGCTCAGCGAGTTAGGGCTAGAGCGCTAAGTCGTCGGCTCAGGAGTTGAAAGAGAAGTTCGTGATTTCAGCCAGAGGTTTTGGGTTCTATTTATAGTCGAGAAGAGAAGAGTCCTAATCTGATTGGATTCCGAATAAGAGTCTTATTCAGATCTTTGTTAGATCCTGACGTCTTATCTTTGGTAAGGATCGTGGATTTTAGATCGGTTCCCGTTGCGTACCGGTGTCCTTACGCGTAACAGCCGCTCCAAAACTCGTTACCTCCGTGGTGATGAGCTCCGGAGGCTCCACGTGTCCTTCTGAGCCTGGTATCTCTTCTTCCACAGAGACGAGCTCCGGTCGTGCCGCGTGTCAATCGATCGAGACCTCCCTCTTCTTCGGAGGTGAGCTCCGCGCACGCCACGTGTGGGTGCCGGTATTTCCGCCTTTCCTTCCCTCAGGGACATGCCCCGAGGTCGACACGTGTTCAGCAGCGACGGACCTCCGGAGATAAGCTCCGGTGGCAACACGTGTTCAATAGATTCAGACTTCTCGGAGATGGGTTCCGAAATTAACACGTATCGCGTGCGACTGGTCCCCTGACTTCCGCGAGGACTAGCTCCGAAGGTGACATGTGTCCCATGAAAAATGCCTTTGCTTCTTCCACAGAGGCTAGCTCCACGGGCAACACGCATCCCATAGGGTCAGACCTCTTTCCAATTGCGGAGGTGACCCCCGAGCCTGCCACGTATCCAGTTTAGCGTCAGACCTCTCCCAATCTCTCGGGAATGAGTTCCGAACACGCCACGTGGTCTGCTGGTCGTGGAAGTTGCCTTCGGCGCTTTCAGAGAGTTTTACTGGCTATCCTTTTGATACTTGTTTCTGTTCCCTCTTTTCTAAAAATGTTTTTCTTCTTCATAAAACATGAGCATATGCTGACACCCGAGATGAGGGTGTCACAAATCTACCCCCCTTAAATTGAATCTCGCCCTCGAGATTCATTAGTAGAAAATAGATAGGGGAATTCAGCCTTAATATCCTCTTCACGCTCCCATGTGGCTTCAGCTTCAGTGTGATGGCTCCATTGTACCTTGCACCATCGAATCACTTTGTTTCGGGTGACCCTTTCTTTTACGTCCAAGATTCGGATAGGGTGTTCTGCGTAAGTCAGGTCCTCTTGAAGTTTAAGTTCTCCCATTGACACTTGTTCCTCTGGTATTCTCAAGCACTTCTTGAGCTGAGATACATGAAACACGTCATGTACGTCGGAGAGGTGGTTTGGGAGCTCTAGTTGATAGGCTACTTCTCCTCGCGTACCCAAAATCTTAAATGGTCCAATGTAGCGAGGCGCTAGTTTGCCTTTGACGTTAAAACGTCGTTGGCCTCGGATAGGCGATACCTTAAGGTATACGAAGTCTCCAACTTCAAAGGTCAACTTTCTACGCCTATTGTCCGCATAGCCTTTCTGTCGTGACTGAGCAGCCTTTAAGTTCTCCCGTATCGTTTGGACTTGCTTTTCAGCCTCTTGTAGTACTTCGGGTCCAAACACCTTGTTCTCTCCAGTCTCGTTCCAGAACAGTGGCGTTCTACACCGTCTACCATATAAGGCTTTGAAAGGCGACATCTTCAAGCTAGCTTGATAGCTGTTGTTATAGGAGAACTCGGCATACGGTAAACTCCTATCCCAACTACGCCCACGTTTCAAGGCGCAAGCTCTCAGCATGTCCTCCAAAATTTGGTTCGTCCTCTCGGTTTGCCCATCTGTTTGTGGGTGATAGGCGGAGCTAAAATCTAGTCGTGTACCCATGGCTTTCTGCAGCTTCCTCCAGAATCTAGAGGTAAACTGAGAACCTCGATCTGAGACTATCCTCTTTGGAACTCCATGACGGCACACGATCTGCTCCATGTACAACTCTGCCAACTGTGTAACGTTGTAACTGGTCTTTACCGGAAGAAAATGGGCGGTTTTCGTCAACCGGTCCACAATGACCCAGATGGAATCGTATCCTGACTGAGTCCTTTGCAGTCCGACGATGAAGTCCATACTGATGTCTTCCCATTTCCATTAAGGTATTTTCAAAGGTTGCAACAACCCAGCGGGTTTTTGATGTTCGGCTTTTACCCGTTGGCATGTGTCGCATAGGGCAACGTATTCGGCTATATCCCTTTTCATACCATCCCACCAATAGCAAGTTTTCAAGTCCTTGTACATTTTGGTGCTCCCCGGATGTATGGAATAGGGTGAATCATGTGCCTCCTTCAATATTATGTCGCGAAGGTGTCTTAGGTTTGGCACACAAATCCTTTTTCCTAGCCAAAGCGTACCCTTTTCATCCTCTTTGAAATCTTTCTCTATCCCTTGTCGGATTCTTTCCTTGATCTCCTTGATCCCCTCGTCCGTTGCTTGTCCCTTTCTTATTTCTTGTTCCAATGGGGAGTGGATCTCTATCATTTCCATGTTATTCAAGAATCCGAGGTGTAACCGTTCGAACTCCTTTCGTAGTTCGGGTGGTAGCTCCCGAATCGTGAGTTGGTGGCATGCTCCCTTTCTGCTCAATGCGTCAGTGACTACATTGGCCTTTCCGGGATGGTTGTTGATTCCCACATCATAATACTTGATGAGTTCTAACCATCGACGTTGCCTCAAATTCAAGTCTGTTTGTGTAAATATGTACTTGAGGCTTTTATGATCCGTATAGATCTCACATCGATGACCAAGGATATAATGTCTCCAAATCTTCAGTGCATGCACCACTGCTGCTAACTCCAAATCATGTGTAGGATAGTTAAGCTCGTGCTTCTTTAATTGTCGTGAGGCATAGGCTACCACTTGTCCTTTCTGCATGAGTACACACCCGAGCCCTTGCCTGGATGCGTCACAATATATGTCAAAGCTCTTGCTTACGTCTGGCAATACCAGAACTGGTGCTGTGGTTAGCCTTTTCTTGAGTTCCTCAAAACTTTCTTGGCAGGCTTGTGTCCATTGAAAGACTTTTCCCTTCATTAGCAACTCCGTCATAGGTTTTGCTATCTTAGAGAAGTCTTTAATGGAGCGACGATAGTATCCTGCCATCCCAAGGAAACTCCGAATATCCCTCACGCTCCTCGGTTGGTCCCACTTTAGAACATCTCTCACCTTTCCAGGATCAACTGATACCCCTTCCTTTGATATGATGTGGCCTAGGAAAGATATTTCCTTTAGCCAAAATTGACACTTGTTGAGCTTGGCATACAATTGATGCTCACGCAACTTCTGCAAGGTCAATTTCAGATGTTCTTCATGCTCCTCCTCACTTTTTGAATACACCATAATGTCGTCGATGAAAACCACGACAAACTTTTCCAAGTACTCCATGAAAACCTTATTCATAAGGTACATGAAGTATGCGGGTGCAATCGTCAATCCAAAAGACATAACGGTATATTCATATGAACCATACCGCGTCCGAAAGGCTGTCTTAGGTATATCGGAGGGCTTAATCTTCAGCTGGAAATATCCCGACCAAAGATCAATCTTGGAGAACACTTGGGCTCCTTTCATTTGATCGAACAGGTCCTCTATACAGGGTAGAGGGTATTTATTCTTGATTGTTACCTCGTTAAGAGACCTGTAGTCCAGGCACATTCTTTGGGTTCCGTCCTTCTTGTCCACGAAGAGTACCGGAGCTCCCCAGGGTGACGAGCTTGGACGGATAAAACCCTTCTCCAACTGTTCTTGAATTTGCTTCTTGAGTTCTACTAACTCGTTGACGGGCATCCTATATGGTCTCTTAGCTACGGGTGCAGTTCCAGGTACCAAATCTATGGCAAACTCAATATCCCGGTCAGGTGGCATACCTGGAAGTTCTTCCGGGAACACATCCGAAAATTCCTGAACCACTGGAATGTTGTCCAATGCTACTCCTTCAACATGGTTCAGATCGCCCGTTCGGTCGCTTGCGGGGCTGACTCAAACTCGACACGGATACCGTGTTCGTTTGTCAATTGCACGCTTCTCTCAGCGCATTGGATTACTCCATTGTGCTTGCTTAACCAGTCCATTCCGAGTATGATGTCAATTCCGTGGGAGTCCAAGACAATAAGGTTGGCAAGGAAGTCTACCCCCCTTATTTTAAGGCTTACCTTAGGACATACTATACTAGTCCTCATTTCTCCTCCGGGAGAATTAACTAACATAGCACATTCTAGGTGGGATACGGGTAGATGATGTTTGGCAACATATTTGGATGATATGAAGGAATGCGATGCCCCGGAATCAAATAAAATGGTGGCTGGGTTGGAGTTGGCAAGGAACATACCAATTGCGACGTCCTCAGCCTGTTGTGCTTCCTCAGCAGTGACATGGTTAACGTGGCCACGAGCATAGTTCTGCGGTCCTCGGTTCCCTTGGTTGTCCCCTCCGTTTGGTCGCTGGTTCTGCTTGGGCACGTTACCTTGCTGTCCAGGGCCTCGCTTCGGGCACTGGTTAGCAAAGTGGCCTACTTCCCCGCATGCAAAGCATGCCCTGTTGCCTACGGCAGCTGGTACGTTGGGGCGGGGGTTTTGAACAGGAGCGCCATTGTTAGGCCGGGGCGCAGGAGGCATGGGCACACGAGGTGCCGGTGCGACGAGTCGTTGCTGTGGTGGCTGACCAGGGCGGTACGTAGGAGTGGTCGATCCATACTACGGTGCAGGGGGCATGTATCTAGGTCGTACGTTGCTCCCTTGGGGCTGGTATGGGATCTTCCTTTTGCACTCGCGCTCGATCTCTCGGATCTTGTTTTCCACCACAATAGCCTTATCAACCAGCTTCTGGAAGCTTACGTAGTCATTGTTGAGGAGCTGAACTTGGATCTCATTGTTCAACCCTCTCATGAACAGGTACTGCTTCCTCTGATCTGAGTTGACATCTTCGGGGGCATACCGGGACAGTTGTATGAACTTGTTGAGATATTCGTTCACACTTTTCTGCCCTTGGCGGAGACCTTCAAACTCCTGCCTCTTGAGCATCATTACGCCAACAGGGATGTAGTGGGAGCGGAAATTTTCCTTGAACTCAGCCCAAGTGATTGTCTCCGGGTTGGCATGGGCGTTGCTCAAGGCATCCCACCAGTCAGCAGCTGCTCCCATCAGTTGGTGCGACGCAAAGAGAACCTTCTCTCGGTCGTTGCACTGAACAATGGCAAGCTTCTTCTCCATGGATTTCAACCAATCATCGGCCTCCATTGGATCGCTTGCTTGAGCAAAGGTGGGTGGTCGAGTCCTCATGAACTCTCCCAACCTGTTATGAGCCGGCGGTGGTGGTGGCGGTGGTGCCGGAACGGGGTGTTGGTTGGCCTGCAACTGACCCAAAGTTTGGATCATGGTTTGCATAAGCTGGTTTTGCATGGCCAACAACCTTTCTAGGTTATTTTCGCCAGCTCCGGGGTTAGCAGGAATTTCCTCGTGGTCATCTTCCTGGACGTTCCTTCGGCTGGCGTTTCCTCTCACCATCTGTGAGGGGGAACGAAATAGAATAGAAGGTTAGATAGGTCCTTTCAACTATATGCATCAAGGTGAGTTGGACTATATATATTAGTCCTTATGAGGATGTGATCAAGTGTCGAAGCATTTCACTCCTCTTTCTTCTTACGTGTGGATATGGAAAAACGTTTTTAAGACGTCCCACAACTCACACTAAGCACATATTCACAAATAATCATCACAAGGGCCCACTCAACTCCTATTCAAGGATTTTTTCCTATGCCAAGGGGGTTTCAAGGCCAATCTAAGCTATTCATCCTAGGATGCTTCCTTTGGTCCGCGTAGCTTCTATTTAGGGGTGTAACTTGCTGTTAACCCGTGATTCTAATATTAATCTAAGGCTTCTATCTTAGGCGTGTAACCTACTGTCAACCCATGGCTCTGATACCAATCTGTGACGCCCTCAATTCTGTGGAAAACCACGGAACCGAGAACTAATGCATATGTGTGCCCAGGATGTTGATCACACATACACATACGTTCCACAAACTGAATTCAGATTATATATATTACCACGAATAACAGAGTTTATTACAGCACCTCATGAGTCTTGGACTCATGCTCACAGCGGAAGTCTTTATTTCTATGCAGCGGAAATCTTTATTTAAATGCGGAAGCAAAAACTAATGCAGAAGCAAAACTAAGCAGAAGTGGCTCCATCTCTACTCCCTCCACAGGCAAGGTTGAGAACAGATCACACGCCATAATGTTCTACTCGGTCTTCATAGTAGTCTTCTCTTGCTGTTGATGAAGAAATAACAATGCAAGTTTGAGTACAATGATGGACTCAGCAAGTGCGGGAAAACACATGATATGCAGCTCATAAACAAGGTAGGCATAAAAGGTTTATTTGGAGAAAAGCAGTTCTGTAAAACCATGATAAAACAACAACTTAAGTTTAAATGTAATCCCAACATGTATTAAATTACCATCATACCTCCATCACTTCCCGTGTTCCATCCGAACATTAACCAATCTTTTATTCATACTCACGAATACCTCCTCGTATTTGCTACCATCTAACCTTATGAAACAACCTTGTCTCGCACCGAGACCAATCTCATATCATGACCCACCAGTCATGCAACCCTTTCATCATCCAGACTTAACATTTCCAAACCAAACCATAACCAAACCCACAACCAAGAACCTTCCCAATAACCATACCTAGTAACCATCCCATCTAATCATGGCAGTTTAGCCAGGTGCTCATGACCGTAAGCTCGGCTATCATGATAGTTTTAGTAACTCTGCAGAGTTTGCACCTCTTTACCCACAAGTTTGTGATTTCGTCACCCGTCGGCGACTGCAGAACCTCCATTATACCAGTACACATCCGTCGGTGTATGGTCAAGAGATCACAAAATAGCCTTTACAAAGGGGTTACTAGATGTATGGACTCACTAAGGTTTCACCGGCATGCTAGAATCTCCAATTCTCCCACCCACGGGCCCCCTCTTGTGCCATGCAGTTCCCAGGACAGTCCTCACTCGACTCCCATTCCCCGCGCCTTCCACAATCCATAACACTCTAGCAACTTACCTAATTACTCAGCTAAGCCGCACCCATACTTGGCCTTGTGGTGGCACTGTTATCCTGGCATGTGCATGCATGAACCGGTCCTTAGATCTACGGCAAGTAAAACCACCATCTCATGCTACCTCATACACAAAACCAGGCTTGCCTAGATCCCCCTCCGATCCATGTTCATTATTAACATCAGTTTCTCATTATTATTATGAGTGCAGTTAGCTAGACACATCTATCTCGCTTCCCAATCCCATGGACTCAGCGAAGCATAAAGCAAAAACCATACCCGACTCATAAACTTCCCAGGTGACAAGGGTGGTTTAATCAGAACTAGTAAACTCCTATAAAAAGGGTTTCCCATCATGTTTGACTCAGCACGCACACCTTTTCACAAAACAAAATAGTTTTACCCAAAACATAGGATCAACATGGTCAAGGAGCACTTGCCTTGTTCTTGCGGTTCCGGTTGTTCTTGATTCTCAAAACCTTTTTGCTGCAGCTCGTCGTACACTGCTTCCTGAGCTTGTTCTGCTATGTAGGATTCACGTGCATACAAAATTCACAGCAATCAATATCATGCACAAACCCTAAACTAGATGCGATGATGCTCATGCATTCTATCCTATGATTTTTATTAGATTGGGGTGCCCTTGCATGGCTTGCATGGGCAGAGGTGTTCGGATCAAAGGTGGACGTGGCGATGATCTAGTCTTTAGATCAAACTGATCATCAAGTGATCTGTTCACGAAAAGGCTTCTGTTCGAAAGGAATCGATGAACAGATGCAAAGAGATGAACAACATGATGTCGTAAGGTGGTATTGAAGTCCTACCTCACGTTTTTCTTGACTTCGAGGTTCTCCTCAGACCACTCTGTCCTTCTCCGATGATCTCCCTTGTTGCGCTTCGGGCGATGTTTTGCTCGGCGAGTTAGGGCTAGAGCGCTAAGTCGTCGGCTCAGGAGTTGAAAGAGAAGTTCGTGATTTTGGCCAGAGGTTTTGGGTTCTATTTATAGTCGAGAAGAGAAGAGTCCTAATCTGATTGGATTCCGAATAAGAGTCTTATTCAGATCTTTGTTAGATCCTGACGTCTTATCTTTCGTAAGGATCGTGGATTTTAGATCGGTTCCCGTTGCGTACCGGTGTCCTTACGCGTAACAGCCGCTCCAAAACTCGTTACCTCCATGGTGATGAGCTCCGGAGGCTCCACGTGTCCTTCTGAGCCTGGTATCTCTTCTTCCACAGAGACGAGCTCCGGTCGTGCCGCGTGTCAATCGATCGAGACCTCCCTCTTCTTCAGAGGTGAGCTCCGCGCACGCCACGTGTGGGTGCCGGTCTTTCCGCCTTTCCTTCCCTCAGGGACATGCCCCGAGGTCGACACGTGTTCAGCAGCGACGGACCTCCGGAGATAAGCTCCGGTGGCAACACGTGTTCAATAGATTCGGACTTCTCGGAGATGGGTTCCGAAATTAACACGTATCCCGTGCGACTGGTCCCCTGACTTCCGCGAGGACTAGCTCCGAAGGTGACATGTGTCCCATGAAAAATGCCTTTGCTTCTTCCACAGAGGCTAGCTCCACGGGCAACACGCGTCCCACAGGGTCAGACCTCTTTCCAATTGCGGAGGTGACCCCCGATCCTTCCATGTATCCAGTTTAGCGTCAGACCTCTCCCAATCTCTCGGGAATGAGTTCCGAACATGCCACGTGGTCTGCTGGTCGTGGAAGTTGCCTTCGGCGCTTTCAGAGAGTTTTACTGGCTATCCTTTTGATACTTGTTTCTGTTCCCTCTTTTCTAAAAATTTTTTTCTTCTTCATAAAACATGAGCATATGCTGACACCCGAGATGAGGGTGTCACATGTGGACCGTCCGATTTTAAACCGACGGCTGAGATTATAACATCGAACCGGTACGCGGGGATTTAAACCCTACCGTGCGATTTAAAATAAACGGCGCACAAGCGGCCACGTCGCTCTGATCGAGCGCGGGCGGCGCTGCCGGCGGCGCACGGCGGCGGGAAGCGGCGATCTCGCCGGAGACTTTCGGATCTTCGAGAATTCTTCCTAGAACTGTGATTTTATGGCATAGATCGGTAGAGGGGAGGTCGGGGATCTCACCTCGGGGGTTTTCTTGAGCTCAGAGGTCCTGGAAAGCGATCGGCGACGAGGTCCGAGGTGAAACCACGGCGAGGCTCGTCGGCGCTGTGTTTACACCGCAAGTCACTGAGTTTTCTGCACCTGCAAGGTTCCCCGGAGGCGGTGGATCAAGACTAGCGAGTTAGATCAGAATTTCCGAGCTTAGATCAGCCAGAATTCGCCGGAGAAGTCTCGGTTCTCACCGGAGGAAAATCGGCGGATCGCGTGGGAAAAACAGAACGAGGCCGGGGTTTTATAGACGGGGAAAGGCGGCGGGGTAGTTTAGATAAAGTCCGCGTCGCCTACGAACGGAATTCAGCGGGGATACGCAGGAATCCGGGTCTGTTTTGATCCGGGGTGAGAGAATCCCGGCGCGGGCGCGAGGTAGAAGAAGGGCTGGCGGGCCCCACCTGTCAGCGGAAGGAAACAGCGTGAGCGGCTGCGGGCTGGCGCGGTTGCTGGGTGGGCCGGCTGGTGGGTTTCGGCCCACTGGCCGGGTTTTTTCTGTTTTCTCTTTTTCTTTTTTTCTATTTCTTTTCTAATTTGAGTTTAATTTGAATTCCAGTTTGAATTTGAATTTTTGCAAAACATGCAACACGTCCAAAAAATTTTAAATTCCCCTCTTAACATGATTTAGGGTCTTAACAACATTTTTGGGGTGTTACACAGGCCCGGTAGACACGTGGAGCTTCCGGAGCTCATCACCGCGAAGGTGACGGGTTCTGAAGCAATTTTGGAATCTGTACGCGTAGAAATACTGGAACAGAAACCGACCTGAATTCCACGATGATACCACACCGAATCAACTAAAGATAAGTTGTAAGATCCAAACAGGACTCATATTCGGGATACAATCAGATTAGGACTCTTCTCTTCCCGATTATAAATAGAACCCAGAACCCCTGGCCAAAACCACAAACTTCTTTTCCAACTCCTGAGCCGACAACTTAGAGCCCTAGTCCCAACCCACCGAGTAGACCATCGCCGGAGTGCAGCAAGGAAGATCGCCGGAGGAAGCCCAACGATCTGAAGAGGACCTTGAGACTGAGAAGAACGTAAAGTAGGTCTCCAATACCGCCTTATGACATCGTTGTGTTTTCTTTGCATCTGTTCTTTGATTCCTTTCGAACAGAAGCCTTCTCGTGGACAGATCATTTGATGGTCAGGTTGATCTAAAGACAAGATCATCGCCACGTCCACCTTTGATCCGAACACCCCTGTTCATCATAAAATTTATGCAAGCCATGCAAGAACACGTGCAAACCAATCTAATAAACCTAATCATAGAATAGCATGCATATGCATCATCGCATCTAGTTTAAGGTTTGTACATGATATTGATTGCTGTGAATCTTGTATGCACAGGATCCTACCTAGCAGGACAAGCTCAGGGAGCTGTCTACGACGAACTACAGCAACAAGGTTTTGAGATCCAAGAACAACCGGAACCGCAAGAACAAGGCAAGTTCTCCTTGACCATATTGATCCTATGTTTTGGGTGAAACTATTTTGTTTTACGAAAAGGTGTGCGTGCTGAGTCAAACATGATGGGAAATCCTTTTTATAGGAATTGACTAGTTTTGGTTAAACCACCCTTGTTGTCAGGGAAGTTTATGAGTCGGGTATGGTTTTTGCTTTATGCTTAGCTGAGTCTATGGGATTGGGTAGCGAGATAGATGTGTCTAGCTAACTGCACTCGTATGATAATGAGAAACTGATGAGGTTAATGAACATGTATCAGAGGGAGATCTAGGCAAGACTGGGTTTGTGAATGAGGTAGCATGAGATGGTGGTTTACTTGCCGTAGATCTAAGGACCGGTTCATGCATGCACATGCGAGGATAACAGTGCCACCACAAGGCCAACTATGGGTGCGGCTTAGCTGAGTAATTAGGTAGATTGCTAGAGTGTTATGGACTGTGGAAGGCGCGGGGAATGGGAGTCGAGTGAGGACTGCCCTAGGAACTGCATGGCACAAGAGGGGGGCCGTGGGTGGGAGAATTGGAGATTCTAGCCTGCCGGTGAAACCTTAGTGAGTCCATACATCTAGTAACCCCTCTGTAAAGGCTATTTTGTGATCTCTTGACCATAAACGGACGGTTGTGTACTGGTATAATGGAGGTCCTGCAGTCGCCAACGGGTGACGAAATCACAAACTTGTGGGTAAAGAGGTGCAAACTCTGCAGAGTCTAAAACTATCATGATAGCCGAGCTTACGGTCACGAGCACCTGGCTAAACTGCCATGATTAGTTGGGATGGTTATTGGGATGATTAGTTGCGATGGTTATTGGGATGATTATTGGTTATGGTTATTGATTATGTTATGGTTGGTTTTGGGACTGTTGAGTCCGGATGATAAGATGGTTGCATGACTGTTGAGTCATGGTAACGAGATGGGTCTCGGTGTGAGACAAAGTTGTTTATGAGATGATATGGTAGCGAATACGTGAAGGTATTCGTGAGATGGTAGCGAATACGAGGAGGTATTCGTGAGTAAGAATGAAGTTGGTTAATGTTCGGGTGGAACATGGAATACGATGGAGGTATGTTGGTAATTTAATACATGCTGGGATTATATTCATCTAAAGTTAAGTTGTTGTTTTATCATGGTTTTATAAATCTGCTTTTCTGCAAATGAGCCTTTTTATACCTACCTTGTCATGAGCTGCATGTTGTGTTTTTCCCGCACTTGCTGAGTACATCATTGTACTCCAACTTGCATTATTATTTCATCAGCAGCAGCAGGGGAAGCCTACTATGAAGACCAAGTGGAGCATTAAGGCGTGTGATCTGTTTCAACCTTGCTTATGGAGGGTGTAGAGATGGAGCCACTTCTGCTTAGATTTGCTTCCGCATTACAATAAAGACTTCAGCTGCCTAGAAATAAGACTTCCGCTGTGAACATGAGTCCAAGACTCATGAGACATTGTAATAAACTCTGTTATTCGTGGTTATATATATTCTGAATTCAGTTTGTGGAATATATGTGTATGTGTGATGAACATCCTGGGCACACATATGCATTAGTTCTCGGTTCCGTGGTTTTCCACAGAATTGAGGGCGTCACAGATTGGTATCAGAGCAACGGGTTGATAGTAGGTTACACGCCTAGATAGAAACCTTAGATTGACATTAGAGCCACGGGTTAGCCGTAGGTTACACCCCTAACTAGGAATCATAGATCGGTATTAAAACATAGATTGGTAGTTAAGCCACGCTGACCAAAGGAAGCACCCTAGGACGCTTAGATTGGCTTTAAACCCACCTTGACATAGGGAACCAGTCTTGATAGGAGTTGTATGAGCCCTTGCAATGATTGTTTGTGATTGTGTGCTTAGTGTGAGTTTTGGGACGTCTCCAAAACGTTGTCCATATCCACATGTATGTAGAAATAGGTGTGAGATGCCTCGGCACTTGTTCACATCCTCATATGGGCTAGTATATATATGGTCCAACTCACCTTGATGCATATAGTTGAAGGTACCTACCTAACCTTATAACATTCTATTCTATTTCGATCTCTCTCACAGATGGTGAGAGGAAACGCCGGCAGAAGGAACGTCCGTGACAACCAAGAGGATGATCACGAGGAAGTTCCTGTTAACCCCGGAGCTGGCGAGAACAATCTGGAAAGGTTGATGGTCATGCAAAACCAGCTTATGCAAACCATGATCCAAACTTTGGGTCAGTTGCAGGCCAACCACAACCCCGTTCCGGCACCCACGCCACCACCACCGCCGGCTCATAACAGGTTGGGAGAGTTCATGAGGACTCGGCCACCCACCTTTGCTCAAGCTAGTGATCCCATGGATGCCGACGACTGGTTGAAATCCATGGAGAAGAAGCTTGCCATAGTACAGTGCAATGACCGAGAGAAGGTTCTCTTCGCGTCGCACCAACTTACGGGAGCTGCCGCTGACTGGTGGGATGCCCTATGCAACGCCCATGTCTACCCGGAGACAATCACTTGGACTGAGTTCAAGGAGAGTTTCCGCTCTCATTACATCCCTGCTGGTGTAATGATGCTCAAGAGGCAGGAGTTCGAAGGTCTCCGCCAAGGACAGAAAAGTGTGAATGAGTACCTCAACAAGTTCACACAACTGTCCCGGTATGCCCCCGAAGATGTCAACTCAGATCAGAGGAAGCAGTACCTGTTCATGAGAGGGTTGAACAATGAGATTCAGGTTCAACTCCTCAACAATGACTACGTGAGCTTCCAGAAGCTGGTTAACAAGGCCATAGTGGCTGAAAACAAGATCCGAGAGATCGAGCGAGAGTGCAAGTGGAAGATGCCATACCAGCCTCAAGGGCAACGTACGACCTCGGTACATGCCCCCTGCACCATAGTATGGATCAACCACTCCTGCATACCGCCCTGGTCTGCCACCACAGCAAAACAATTCGTTGCATCGGCACCTCGTGTGCCCATGCCTCCTGCGCCCCGACCTAACAATGGCACTCCTGTTCAAAACCCCCGCCCCAACGGACCTGCTTCCGTAGGCAACAGAGCATGCTTTGCATGCGGGGAGATAGGACACTTCGCGAACCAGTGCCCGAGGAGAGGCCCTAGACAGCAAGGCAACGTGCCCAAGCAGAACCGCGACAGAACGGAGGGGACAATCAAGGAAATCGGGGACAGCAGAACTATGCTCGCGACAACGTGAACCATGTCTCTGCTGAGGAAGCACAACAGGCTGAGGACGTTGTAATTGGTATGTTCCTTGCCAACTACAACCCAACCACCATTTTGTTTGATTCTGTAGCATCACATTCCTTCATATCATCCAAATATGTTGCCAAACATCACCTACCCATATCCCACTTAAAATGTGCTATGTTAGTTAATTCTCCCGGTGGAGAGATGAGGACTAATATAGTATGTCCGAAAGTAAGCCTTAAAATAAGGGGGGTAGACTTCCTTGCCAACCGTATTGTCTTGGACTCCCAAGGGATTGACATAATACTGTGGATGGATTGGTTAAGGAAGCACAACGGGGTAATCCAATGTGCTGAAAGAAGCGTGCAGTTGACAAATGAGCATGGCATCCGTGTCGAGTTTGAGTCAGCCCAACAAACCACTGAAAGGGCAAATTTGAACCACGTTGAAGGAGCAACATTGGACAGCATTCCGGTGGTTCAGGAAATTTCGGACGTGTTCCCGGAAGAGCTTTCAGGTATGCCCCCTGATCGGGACATTGAGTTTGCCATTGATTTGGTACCCGGAACTGCACCCATAGCCAAGAGACCCTATAGGATGCCTGTCAATGAACTAGTAGAACTCAAGAAACAAATTCAAGAGCAGTTGGAGAAGGGTTTTGTAACAGCCCTAACTTTTGTAAAGTTTGATGTCAACTTATGAAACAAAGTTAAGGCAATAAAAGTGTAAGGGCCTCAGTTTTTGACACACATTTGCAGTGTTCATCACCACACCACACACCTCTTTTGAGGAAGGATGATGAACACAAATGAAGAGCAAGTAACAATTATCAACATGCTCATTAGAGAACAAACTCACACATTGCCAAAGTGGTATTTCACACATGTGATATAATGGGGCTGGACATATGAAAACTCCTATACATTGCTAAGGATGTCCATGCCAAGTTTCACCCAAATTCAAAACCTTTTTGAGGTCATTTTGGGTATAGTTAGGAAGAGGGCAGTTTGAAACCATATTCAAATTCAAACTGTTTTTATCCCATGAATTTAAAAGTGGGAGGCATATTCTTACTCAGCACATTTTTGTGAGCCCACACACCAATTTTCACTCCATTTGGAGTTGATCTTGACATGAGCTAAGTGTGACAAATTCAAACTTCATTTGAATTCAAAACTGCACTTGTGCTGAAATTCACTCAAACCAAACCCAATTTGAACTTTGATCAATTCAAATGGTTCATGGGTGAATAATTTGAATTACCAGGGGTACTATGGGGTTCACTGTTTACAACAGTGATTAGGAGTAAATTTCAGAGGTTAAAACTGGAAGTGGGACCCACATGTCAGCCACTGCTCAGATCAAACCGACTGAGACTTTTCTCACTCGGGTCGCCGAGCCGCAGCTGCGATCGCCACTGAGGGGAGCCGCCGCGCCAGCAGCTGCTTGCCCACGCGCGGGCGTGAGGCGGTGCAGAGCCTTCTTAAGGCGCCTGTCCCCCTCCTCGGCCGAGGCATCGCCATTCTTCCCCGCAAGAACTCAGCGCCGGCCGAAGTTTTCCGCAGCTCGGAATCGATCGGAGAACGCCGATCACAGCTCCCTCCGTTCCCTCCAGAGCCACGGCAAGGTACTAGAGACCTTCCTCCGTCCTCCCCGCTGCTAGAATTCAGTTGAAACCGATTGATATCGGCTGTGCCGAAAGATCAAATTCGGGACTTAGAACCGCCGCACCTCGGGCTCCCGTGGACAGCCCAACCAGGGCATTGTCACGCCCGAGCCAAGGCACCCTTGGACGCGCTGGTGACCGGTGCTGCTCACCCCCGAGCCACAGCTCGAGTGGTTGCTCACCGGCGGCGAATTTCCATTTTTTCCCTTTCTGTGTGCAGAACGACCTTTGGGTGCGGTTCTGTCAAATTCGTGCTCTAGAAAGGATTAGAGGGCCTCAATCCGCTCTCACACAAGCTAGACACGGTAACGCACAAGTTGTCTTCACAACTCTTGGCCAGAGAACCTCTGTACCCGGCGTAATTCGAGGTCTACAAATGGCGGAATGAACGGGCGGCATCGGGCGCACGGTGCGGACCTATTTCAGGCCTTCCCCGAGCTGTGTCGAGCTCATGTCGACCTTCTATGAGGTCCACTGATGCTTCCCGACCGGTTCCTCGAGTAGTTGGGGTGCTAGGGAAGTCAGCCGACGTGGCCGAAGTCTTTCCGAGGTGGCGGCTCGTCGCCGATCATGCTCCGGCCATTGTCATGAGCAGCTGATCCTAGAATCCTGTTCCCTGAGTCAAAGTAGGAAGGGGCGGCCAGAATCGTGAAGTTTGGAGCTGTACAGAAGCCGGCGGCGAGCTCTCCGGCGAGGTCCCTCGGCGGCAGAGCGCGGGCGTCGGGAGGTTGACGAAGGGGTGGACCCCAGCTGTCAGCGGGAGATATTTTGAATCGCGATCCGGCTGCGGCCGGGATCGGGTGTGCTGGCGCGCAAACTCCTTGTGGGCCGCGGTGTGCTGTCGCCTCGGCGTGCGACGCGTGTCCCCTGGGCCCACGCGAGAGTTTAAACTTTTCCCCGATTTTCAGAATTCTTCCAAACTTCAAATCCTCATAACTTTGGCTAGAAAGCTCCAAATTGAGTGAACCAAATTTTGCTGGATTCAGCTCTCTGAGTACTTTCTAGCAAATCAAGTTTCACTTCATGAAATTCCTTATTTCTCCAGAATTAAATCCTCAGAATTTAAAATGTTTGGAATTTTAACTGGAGAATCCTGTAGAGGAAAATCCTGAAATTTTGCTGGGATGTTCACCAAAATATCCCTGAACTACCATAAAAATTTCAGACCCATTGGAGCTCAATTAATCCACCTAATGGTGTGATTAGTGAAACTGTTCTAGAGAAAATAGAAAATGTTCAGAAACATTTTCAGAATTTTCTCTGAAATTGTTTAGCTCATATCTTTAGTTAGGAACTTCCAAATTAAGTGAGACCAACTCCATTAGAACCCTCTGAAAATCTAGTTTTCAGAAAGTCATAGTTTGTTTCATGAAAATCCCTAGAACACCCTAAGAGTTCCAATTAAGGTCAAGGACATAATTAATTGTGGAGGGCTCAAATGAGCTTTACTGCAACTAAAACTTGACCAAATCTCTGTTTAGGTTGTAACCAAGCCCCAGTAAAAGTTTCACAGTCATTGGGTCTGTCTAGCAAGGATTATAGACTTCACAACCTCAAACTTAATACAAATGCATTTAAATTGATACATGTATTCCTTCTATCATGTAGTCGCTAAGGTCGAGGAGGAACCCGAAGTCCTAGACTTCGTAACTCCAGAGGAGCAGCTAGGCTACGACCAAGAGCAGCAAGGCAAGCTCCGGTTTGCATGAACCTTTTTACAAGTTTTTATTGTTTTGAGCACATACTTGTTTACTTTATTCTTTGCATTAGAGTCTTGTTTGGAAATCCAACTGCATAGCCAAGAAAACAATGGGTTGGGTTTAGGATTTCAAACCCCGTTAGCTACTGCAATGCTAAGATAGTGTAGCATTCGGTACAAGTCGAGTAGTTGGAACTACTCGCAAGCATAGGCTAGAGGCACTCGACTCGGGTAGTGATAGCACATGAAACACATGGCAAGAAAATGAGACCAAGCGGAGGGTAAGGGCAGCAGGACTTTGGGGCCTGTGTGCTGTAGCTCCGCTTGTGTCGATTGAGGACCGAGCCGTGTGCGGGCCTGTTGAACAAGCTAGAACAGTACCGAAGACCTACCGGCTATATGGGAACCGGGAAACTGATGTAACTCGGGTAGCTGGGTATTGAGGCATTGCCCGTCGTTCAGAGGGTAGGTTGAGAGCTTGAGGTGTAAATCGGCTGGCGGCACTGAGATGCGCGTGCAGAGACCTCTTGCTCGGGACGATGGGACCGGTTCAATATTTGGCTGACGGGTGAAAGGTAGTTGCGTACGGTGTCCGTGATGATTGTTGTAGGCAACATCGAGTACGGGCGTACGTGACAGGTTGTTCGGGTAACCCTGCAGGTGTAAATCGATTATAATCGCCGTCCCTTGCGGTCAGTGAGTACCACTTGTTCACTGTACCGTGACGTAGAAAGAACAGGCTAGTTACATGTTAAAATGTTGCTGATTGAAAGATGGACTCTGATTGTTAATGATATGCTGTAGTTTAGAGCTAACTAAAGTTCATTTCAACTTTGGGCAAAGTACATGAGAGAAATGCGTTTCTTGTTCGATTGCGGCTCTCTCATGTACCTTTAGCATAAGGTTCTCCACAACCTGCTGCTAAAACTTGAAAGTAAGGTTCTACTAATTAGGCGAGTCCTTTGCAAATGATTTTTACCTCATGTAACCCATCACCCCTCATGTAGAAGTTCCATGTCTAGGTGAGACGGGTCAGTCTTGCTGAGCCTTCGTGCTCACTGCTTGTGTTTGAAGCTTTTACAGGGTTCTATGAGGAAGGGACTCCCGAAGAGGAGACGGAACCCCAGGAGGGGAACTCTGTCGAGTGGGAGTCGTGCACGCCGCAGAGTTAGTGTGCGTGTGTGCTAGCAAGGACACGTTCAAGGGCTGAACGTGCACTTGATGCTTAGTCTACGCCCGCGATTGTAGACTGAACTTATTTTGATGTAAACATGTTCATAACTTGTTTATGTAATAAAATTTCCGCTTCCGCTTTGTACCTTTGACGTGTGTTATACGGTGCTGTGCAACGCAGCACCCCTCAGAGTGATCCTGGCTCGACAGGACCTTGGGGTCGTGTCAGCGTTGGTATCAGAGCTCGCTTGAGGTTTAATACAGTACAAAGGTCTTCTTTTTCAAAAATTCAGTGACGAACGAGTTAGTAGCCCGTATAAGGATGTTATTAGCATATAGCAAGTGGCATATTACTCTATTTGACTATGTCGGAAAATCGTGCATCTCAGGACGTTCATGTCTTGGGGGGTGCACGTAAGCGCTGTCCACCAGTGCGCACAAGCTGAAGGGTGGAGCCCCACGGGTGACAGGTAACCTGACCCGCTTTGATATCCTCTACGACTCTTCATGTCGTTTGGGGTATTCGAGCAACGTCTATCCCTGGCGTGCGTGGTGCAACTTGGGAGACCCCGTCACGTGGTCTCAAACATGAACACGTAACTCAAGGCGTGTTTGGCTTGAGAACATCCGAGCGAGTGATGACGGCCGGGTGTACGAACTGTATGGATTCCGGGCTCGGTGTGCAGCCGAGTCTGATGATTGATTGAGTTTCTGCAGGTAGCCTGACCACGAAACGGTAGACGTGTAGCATCCGTGTGTGAGTGACGTTTAGTGCCACTGAATTAACGAAGCCGGCTAAGTCCGGTATAGGTTTTTCTTTGTAAGGACGTAGTACCGACATAATCTGGTGACGCATCGACGTCACACCCAACTAAATGAACAACTACATTGTTAAAACTTGAAGGTTTTGAACTAAAGTAGTAAAACTTGATGTAACTCCTTCCCTTGAACAAGATATTCAAAGTTAACAAGTTTTCAACTTATAGGTTGTTAAGGACGGAGCACTCTGTTTTCAGCTGAATCAAGGCTGAAGTTCATCAGAGGTTAGAGGTTGAGTTCTTTCGAGGTTAGGGTCATATGATACATTTCTGGAAAGCTTTGGAAGAGTTTTACAACTTTTCTGTTGAGGTCCAGAGGTGTTTCATCCCTTAACCAATCGAAAAATGCAGTAGAGTTGAAACTGTCCAGAAAACAGGACAGAGTAAAGACTCTCTGTAAACTCTCTGTAAATTAAGCATAACTTCCTGCTTAAAAATCCAAAAATAGAAAATGAGGTAGTTCTGGAAAGCTTATGATATAGGTTACAACTTTGTAACAAAAAGTTTTGTCAGATTAGGAAAATAATTAATTGGAATTCTTGGATTAAATCAGTACCTAAAGCAGGGTGGTGCTGTCCAATTTTCTCCAGAAATTCTGTTAAATTTGACATCTCATAACTTTTGAACCAGGACAGATATTAGGCCAAGCAAATACTTTCTGGAAAGATATTGAAGTTATCTTTAACTTTGATGTTGATCTCCAGAACTGGTTTTGCTTTAACATGGCCTAAATCAGGTTGAACTGGAAACTGGTCAGGGCTGTCATGGGAACAGCAGATCAGCAGTCAAATTTGTTTAAAATTTGAACTATGTTTCCAAGTTTTATGGGTTCAATGAAATATCTTATGTTATAACTCAATGGTTTACTGTTTAAATAAATATTTGACATTTCTCAAATATATTTTTAGAGATGACAGCAGATAAGAAGTTGGAGAACGGGTGGGTGATGTCCCACTGTTCTTACCGTAGCGGCTACCCGGAAGCATTGTGGCAAATGCTCCAATATTTTGGGTACAATCTGATGCCGCAGTACTTCGCCAAGGAAGATGGCGAAGAGGGGAACAAGATGTGGACGATCCATGTCGAAGTCCCTGCAGGACCTACGCCGCCCGGTTGGGTGCCGTTCACCGTCACGGTGAGAGGAAGACAACCGGAAGGGATGTGGCAAGTGGCAGCCCATGACACCATGTCACGTTTCTGCCAACTACACGTGCAGGCTATGGAAGGCACTCCATACGTGCTCGTTCCGGTGGAGGGACGAACTCAGCATGTGTGGGAAGAGAGGTACCTGGAGGCAACGGACTCGAGTGGCCCAAGGTACAACACCACGGAGGGGAACCTTAGCCTCCAGATGAGGGCGGGAAACGCCGTGATGGACAGCCAAGCTGTTCATACGGAGCATCTCGCCATGAAGCTCAAGGAGAGCACGAGCCATGGAGACCATTTTGAGAGTTCTCACAGCGCACTCCGCAATGTGCTCCTTCCGACGATCAAGCGACTGAATGAACAACACAATCAGTTGCGTTGTCTGAAGAAGGCAAGGAAAAAGAGCCGTGTTGACATCGCGGCACTACAAGAACTGGTACAGAATCTGACCCAGCAGAACGAGGACCTTGCTCAAGAGCGAGACGATGCTATTGAGGAAGGGCAAGGCTGGGAAGAAGATTATAACAAGGCTATGGACGAGGTGCATGCTTTGCAGGACCTCGTGCCCCCGGTGTTAGGCGTACCGGTGGTCTTGGGTCTTCCAGCAATGGGAGAACCCGGAATGGGAGAAGAGGTGGTAGATCCAGAACCACCAGCAGAGGTACCGGAGGAGGACGACCCACAGGAGGTTGAGTTCTACTCCGAGTAGGGGGTTACGGTTGCCAAGTAGGGCAGCTAGGGTAGCGTAACCCAACTTTTGTAATCGGTGACATGTCGTGTAGACAGTAGCATATGTATAGGTAGTGACGACATGATCACGACTTCTCAGAGATCCGAGAATAATGTATCTTGTATAAAGTTTATGCTTTATCAATATATGTGAATATTGTGCAAATTAATCATGTGTCACTTCTATACCTACTGTTGCTTATGGAATTTTAAGTAAGACATGTGCTCATTGCTGCTGTGTTGAATTTCAGAATGACGCGTACTCGTGCCAACCCTGATGTTGGGGGTACCAGTCAAGGGGGAGAGACCTCCCAACCACCTCCCGAGGACTCCTCGGGACAGCAGCAGCAACAGCAACATCAAACACCGCCACCGCCACTGCCAACAGTTACATTGGCCGACATCGTCGCGGTGATGGCGGGTTCACATCAGCAGCACACGGAGTTGCTGCAAACACTTATCGCCAATACGTCTCGCCCAGAGAGAAGTCAAGATCGTGAGGAGCGCCAACAGAGCTCCTACTCCGACTTCCTGGCTACTCATCCCCCGGTATTCTCAAGGGCGGATGAACCTCTTGACGCGGACAACTGGCTCCGCGCCATAGAGATGAAGTTCGGGCAGCTCCAGATAAGCGAGCAGCGCAAGACTCAGTTCACGGTCCAGCAGCTCCAAGGATCCGCGAGCGCGTGGTGGGCCAACTTCTGTGCTTCACAGCCCACCGACCGAGTGATGACCTGGACGGAGTTTCGGACGGCCTTCAGGGCCTATCATATACCGTCAGGTCTGATGAAAAGAAAGACGCAGGAATTCTTACACCTGCAACAAGGGAGCAGGAACGCGCTGGAATACTCCAGAGCGTTCAACGACTTCGCGCTCTACGCGTCGTATCACGCAGATACGGACGAGAAGCGGCGAGACCACTTTTACCAGGGGCTTAACCCGCTCCTGAAGGACAAGTTGGCGATGTTCAACCGCGGCAGCCTCAACGACATCATTGATGCTGCGATTGTTCAGGAGGACTCCGGCAAGGAGTTAGTGGCGGCGGAGCGAAAGCGAAGCGCGCTGCAAAGCAGCGGAGAAGGAGGCGGTCCTTCTCAGAAGTTTCGGATGGTGAATCACCCACTATCAGGTCCACGCTGGCAGCCACCACAGCGGTCGATGCCGTTCCGCAGTCGGCCGTACTCTTCACCGGCATTCAGGCCGGCACTGCCAGTACTACCGCAACAACAACAGCAGCAGCAGGCGATGCCGCGTGCGTTTGCACCTCAGCAACGCATGCCGGGCTTTCATCCACCGAGCACTCCACCAGCAGCGGCCACATGTTACAAGTGTGGTCGTCCAGAACACTTCGCGAGCAGTTGCCCGGAGAGGCAAGGCGGCGGAGTGGCACCGCAGTTTCCGGGGAGGAATCAACCCCGGAACCCTACTAATGCGTGGCGGGCAAACCCTAGGCCCGGCACTGTCCACCAGCTTGCCATTGAGGACGTGCCGAGGGCGAGCCAATCCTTGCGGGTATGTTCCAACTCCACCAGCATTCCGCTATAGTACTGTTTGATTCAGGCGCCACGCATAATTTTATTAGCCAAGTTTTCATTGCTAAACACAGCTTGCCAATACTACCCACCGATAGTACATATTTAATTTGTTCACCGGGTGGGAAGATTTCAGCAAGCATAATGGTTTCCAAAGCACCATTATGCTTAGCGGGTAGAGTGTACCCCACGTCTCTCATTATCTTAGAGGGACAGAAGGTCGATGTCATCCTAGGGATGTCGTGGTTAACCCGCCACGGCGCTGTTTTAGACACCGTCCTTCGAGTCGTGCAATTAAACTCAGAGGTGCACGGTTCTCACTCATTATTTCTGGATAGTCCAGAAATTAAACTTCCAAGTGTCTATCAAGCCACAACCATCAGATTGGAAGATATTCCAGTGGTCCGAGAATTCCCTGACGTATTCCCTGATGATTTGCCGGGGATGCCACCTGATAGAGAGGTGGAGTTCAAGATTGGACTTGCACCGGGAACCATGCCAATATCCTGAAGGCCGTACAAGATGGTACCCAAGGAGTTGGCTGAACTGAAGACTCAGCTCACGGACCTCCTGGAGAAGGGTTTTATTAGGCCGAGCTCCTCGCCATGGGGCTGTTCGGCATTATTTGTCAAGAAGAAGGATGAGACGTTGCGGCTTTGCGTGGACTATCGTCCATTAAATGCCGTAACCATCAAGAACAAGTACCCGTTGCCACGGATCGACATGTTGTTTGATCAGTTGGTCAAAGCAAAGATCTTTTCCAAGATGGACTTAAGATCCGGGTACCATCAGATTAAGATAAGGGCGGAGGACATTCCAAAGACAGCTTTCTCGACAAGGTACGGACTTTACGAGTACCTGGTCATGTCCTTCGGCCTCACCAATGCTCCAGCTCACTTCATGTACTTGATGAACTCGGTATTCATGCCGGAGCTGGACAAGTTTGTCGTGGTCTTCATCGACGACATCCTGGTATATTCCAAGTCGGAGGAAGATCACAAGAAACATCTGCGTATAGTCTTACAACGGCTGCGGGATCACAAGTTATACGCAAAATTCAGCAAATGCGAGTTTTGGATATCGCAAGTGCCTTTCCTCGGGCATATCATCTCAGCGGAGGGTATCGCGGTGGACCCGAGCAAGATCACTCAAGTGCTGAATTGGAAATCCCCGAGAACTGTTCACGAGGTACGGAGTTTCCTCGGACTCGGGGGATATTATCGGAGGTTCATTCCGAACTTCTCGAAGATTGCCAAGCCAATGACAGGCTGCTGAAGAAGGCTACCAAATATGTTTGGAGTCCAGCATGTGAAGCAGCATTCAAGGCTTTAGTCAAGCACCTGACATCAGCACCGGTTTTGGCGCAGCCAGACACAACAAAACCGTTCGATGTGTACTGCGATGCATCCGGCATTGGGCTCGGATGTGTGCTGATGCAAGACCGAAGAGTGGTCGCGTACGGATCACGGCAGCTTAGGAACCATGAGCAGAATTATCCAACTCACGACTTGGAGCTCGCTGCCGTGGTACTTGCACTGAAGATGTGGAGGCACTACCTACTCGGTAACCTCGTACATTTATATACCGACCACAAAAGCCTCAAGTACATATTTACTCAGAAGGAGCTGAACCTGAGGCAACGAAGATGGTTAGAATTGATAAAGGATTACGAAATAGAGATCCATTATCATCCGGGCAAAGCAAACGTAGTGGCAGATGCGCTGAGCCGCAAGTCATACGTCAACAATCTAGCCATCACACCGTTGGAAGAGAGCGAACCACCACTACATGTGATTCCACATGGAGCTCTCTACAACTTAGCTTTGATCCCCACCATCCGTGAAGAGATAGCGGCAGCCCAGAAGAATGACAAGGGCATGTCACATTTGCGGAGACGTGTAGAGAGTGGGGAGCTGAAATGTTTCCGGAAGGACGGAGACAGCGTCCTATGGTTCAAGGACCGGATCGTCGTACCCCGTAACCCGGAATCACGAAAGAAAATCTTTGAT
Organism: Neostapfia colusana; assembly: GCA_030760725.1. Classification (NCBI taxonomy): domain Eukaryota; kingdom Viridiplantae; phylum Streptophyta; class Magnoliopsida; order Poales; family Poaceae; genus Neostapfia; species Neostapfia colusana. The sequence continues at coordinate 41,322,772 of JASWHV010000007.1, read as the reverse complement.
GAGGCTCACTTATCAAAGTTTTCTATTCACCCCAGCAGCAACAAAATGTATCAAGAACTCAGAAGCAAGTTTTGGTGGACACGGATGGAGCGAGAGACGGCAAAATACGTGTCCGAGTGTGATACATGTCGAAGGGTGAAGGCAGACCACATGCGGAAACCGGGACTGCTACAACCACTGGGCATTCCTGCCTGGAAGTGGGATGACGTGAGCATGGATTTCATCGTCGGTTTACCCACCACCTTGCAGAAACATGATTCTGTGTGGGTGATCGTGGATCGTCTCACCAAAGTTGCCCATTTCATCCCGGTCAACACAAACTACAACGCCAAGAAGTACGCTGAACTATACATCTCACGGATCCTATGCTTGTACGGCGTACCCCGTACCATCATATCGGATCGGGGCACTTTATTTGTGTCCCGTTTTTGGGAGCAGCTGCACGCTGCCTTGGGGACGAAGCTGATCCGTAGTTCAGCCTACCCCCCGCAGACGAAACGGAGCGGGTAAATCAGATCTTGGAAGACATGCTACGAGCTTGCGCTATCAACCACGGCAAGAATTGGGATGATCACTTGCCGTTAGCCGAGTTCTCGTACAACAATGGGTACCAAGCCAGCATCAAGATGGCACCCTATGAGGCGCTATACGGGAGGAAATGCCGCACACCATTGAATTGGTGTGAGTCTGGCGAAAGGGTTACCTTCGGGATTGACCTCGTCAACAACGCGGAAGAAAAGGTTCGACTGATTCAAGCGAACCTAAAAGCCGCTCAATCCCGTCAGAAACAGTATGCGGACCGGAGAAGGCGCCCATTACAATTCGAAGTTGGAGATCACGTATATTTATGGGTGTCTCCAATGAAGGGCGTAACCAGATTTGGGGTGAGAGGAAAGTTGGCACCCCAATTCATTGGTCCATTCCAGATTATCGAAAGATGTGGATCAGTGGCATACCGGCTGAAATTACCAGAAGCACTTTCCAGTGTGCACGACGTCTTTCACATTTCCCAGCTGAGGAAGTGTCTCAAGCTATCAACTACCGTTCAGCTGGAGGATATTGAAGAACTGCAACCGGATCTCACCTATTGGGAGGAACCGGTGCAGATTATCGATGAAAAGGCCCGAACCACACGCAACCGTACGTTGTGGTTCTACAAGGTTCTATGGAGTAATCACCCCATGGACGAAGCGACATGGGAGAGCGAAGAATTCCTTCGCACTAACTACCCCGAATTTTTCACGTCGCATATCCGGTAATTTTCCACCGTCCTCTCTCTCATTTTCACCTTATAATCTCGGGACGAGATTCCTTTAAGGGGGGAGGAATGTAAGGGCCTCAGTTTTTGACACACATTTGCAGTGTTCATCACCACACCACACACCTCTTTTGAGGAAGGATGATGAACACAAATGAAGAGCAAGTAACAATTATCAACATGCTCATTAGAGAACAAACTCACACATTGCCAAAGTGGTATTTCACACATGTGATATAAGGGGGCTGGACATATGAAAACTCCTATACATTGCTAAGGATGTCCATGCCAAGTTTCACCCAAATTCAAAACCTTTTTGAGGTCATTTTGGGTATAGTTAGGAAGAGGGCAGTTTGAAACCATATTCAAATTCAAACTGTTTTTATCCCATGAATTTAAAAGTGGGAGGCATATTCTTACTCAGCACATTTTTGTGAGCCCACACACCAATTTTCACTCCATTTGGAGTTGATCTTGACATGAGCTATGTGGGACAAATTCAAACTTCATTTGAATTCAAAACTGCACTTGTGCTGAAATTCACTCAAACCAAACCCAATTTGAACTTTGATCAATTCAAATGGTTCATGGGTGAATAATTTGAATTACCAGGGGTACTATGGGGTTCACTTTTTACAACAGTGATTAGGAGTAAATTTCAGAGGTTAAAACTGGAAGTGGGACCCACATGTCAGCCACTGCTCAGATCAAACCGACTGAGACTTTTCTCACTCGGGTCGCTGAGCCGCAGCTGCGATCGCCACCGAGGGGAGCCGCCGCGCCAGCAGCTGCTTGCCCACGTGCGGGCGTGAGGCGGTGCAGAGCCTTCTTAAGGCGCCTGTCCCCCTCCTCGGCCGAGGCATCGCCGTTCTTCCCCGCAAGAACTCAGCGCCGGCCGAAGTTTTCCGCAGCTTGGAATCGATCGGAGAATGCCGATCACAGCTCCCTCCGTTCCCTCCAGAGCCACGGCAAGGTACTAGAGACCTTCCTCCGTCCTCCCCGCTGCTAGAATTCAGTTGAAACCGATTGATATCGGCTGTGCCGAAAGATCAAATTCGGGACTTAGAACCGCCGCACCTCGGGCTCCCGTGGACAGCCCAACCAGGGCGTTGTCACGCCCGAGCCAAGGCACCCTTGGACGCGCTGGTGACCGGTGCTGCTCACCCCCGAGCCACAGCTCGAGTGGTTGCTCACCGGCGGCGAATTTCCATTTTTCCCCTTTCTGTGTGCAGAACGACCTTCGGGTGCGGTTCTGTCAAATTCGTGCTCTAGAAAGGATTAGAGGGCCTCAATCCGCTCTCACACGAGCTAGACACGGTAACGCACAAGTTGCCTTCACAACTCTTGGCCGGAGAACCTCTGTACCCAGCGTAATTCGAGGTCTACCAATGGCGGAATGAACGGGCGGCATCGGGCGCACGGTGAGGACCTATTTCAGGCCTTCCCCGAGCTGTCTCGAGCTCATGTCGACCTTCTCTGAGGTCCACTGATTCTTCCCGACCAGTTCCTCGAGTAGTTGGGGTGCTAGGGAAGTCAGCCGACGTGGCCGAAGTCTTTCCGAGGTGGCGGCTCGTCGCCGACCATGCTCCGGCCATTGTCATGAGCAGCTGACCCTAGAATCCTGTTCCCCGAGTAAAAGTAGGCAGGGGCAGCCAGAATCGTGAAGTTTAGAGCTGTACAGAAGCCGGCGGCGAGCTCTCGGGCGAGGTCCCTCGGCGGCAGAGCGCGGGCGTCGAGAGGTTGACGAAGGGGTGGACCCCAGCTGTCAGCGGGAGATATTTTGAAAAATCGGGATCTGGCTGCGGCCGGGATCGGGTGTGCTGGCGCGCAAACTCCTTGTGGGCCGCGGTGTGCTGTCGCCTCGGTGTGCAACGCGTGTCCCCTGGGCCCACGCGAGAGTTTAAACTTTTCCCCGATTTTCAGAATTCTTCCAAACTTCAAATCCTCATAACTTTGGCTAGAAAGCTCCAAATTGAGTGAACCAAATTTTGCTGGATTCAGCTCTCTGAGTACTTTCCAGAAAATCAAGTTTCACTTCATGAAATTCCTTAATTCTCCAGAATTAAATCCTCAAATTTAAACTCTTTGGAATTTTAACTGGAGAATCCTGTGGAGGAAAATCCTGAAATTTTTCTGGGATGTTCACCATAATATACCTGAACTACCATAAAAATTTCAGACCCATTGGAGCTCAATTAATCCACCTAATGGTGTGATTAGTGAAACTGTTCTAGAGAAAATAGAAAATGTTCAGAAACATTTTCAGAATTTTCTCTGAAATTGTTTAGCTCATATCTTTAGTTAGGAACTTCCAAATTAAGTGAGACCAACTCCATTAGAACCCTTTGAAAATCTAGTTTTCAGGAAGTCATAGTTTGTTTCATGAAAATCCCTAGAACACACTAAGAGTTCCAATTAAGGTCAACAACATAATTAATTGTGGAGGGCTCAAATGAGCTTTACTGCAACTAAAACTTGACCAAATCTCTGTTTAGGTTGTAACCAAGCCCCAGTAGAAGTTTCACAGTCATTGGGTCTGTCTAGCAAGGATTATAGACTTCACAACCTCAAACTTAATACAAATGCATTTAAATTGATACATGTATTCCTTCTATCATGTAGTCGCTAAGGTTGAGGAGGAACCCGAAGTCCTAGACTTCGTAACTCCGGAGGAGCAGCTAGCCTATGACCAAGAGCAGCAAGGCAAGCTCCGGTTTAAATTAACCTTTTTACAAATTTTTATTGTTTTGAGCACATACTTGTTTACTTTGTTCTTTGCATTATAGTCTTGTTTGGAAATCCAACTGCATAGCCAAGAAAACCATGGGTTGGGTTTAGGATTTCAAATCCCGTTAGCTACTGCAATGCTAAGATAGTGTAGGATTCGGTACAAGTCGAGTAGTTGGAACTACTAGCGAGCATAGGCTAGAGGCACTCGACTCGGGTAGTGATAGCACATGAAACACATGGCAAGAAAATGAGACCAAGCGGAGGGTAAGGGCAGCAGGACTTTGGGGCCTGTGTGCTGTAGCTCCGCTTGTGTCGATTGAGGACCGAGCCGTGTGCAGGCCTGTTGAACAAGCTAGAACAGTACCGAAGACCTAACGGCTATATGGGAACCGGGAAACTGATGTAACTCGGGTAGCTGGGTATTGAGGCATTGCCCGTCGTTCAGAGGGTAGGTTGAGAGCTTGAGGTGTAAATCGGCTGGCGGCACTGAGATGCGCGTGCAGAGACCTCTTGCTCGGGACGATGGGACCGGTTCAATATTTGGCTGACGGGTGAAAGGTAGTTGCGTACAGCGTCCGTGATGGTTGTTGTAGGCAACATCGAGTACGGGCGTGCGTGACGGGTTGTTCGGGTAACCCTGCAGGTGTAAATCGATTATAATCACCATCCCTCGCGGTCAGTGAGTACCACTTGTTCACTGTACCGTGACGTAGAAAGAGAAGGCTAGTTACATGTTAAAATGTTGCTGATTGAAAGATGGACTCTGATTGTTAATGATATGCTGTAGTTTAGAGCTAACTAAAGTTCATTTCAACTTTCGGCAAAGTACATGAGAGAAATGCGATTTTTGTTTGATTGCGGCTCTCTCATGTACCTTAGCGTAAGGTTCTCCACAACCTGCTGCTAAAACTTGAAAGTAAGGTTCTACTAATTAGGCGAGTCCTTTGCAAATGATTTTTACCTCATGTAACCCATCACCCCTCATGTAGAAGTTCCATGTCTAGGTGAGACGGGTCAGTCTCGCTGAGCCTTCGTGCTCACTGCTTGTGTTTGAAGCTTTTGCAGGGTTCTATGAGGAAGGGACTCCCGAAGAGGAGACGGAACCCCAGGAGGGGAACCCCGTCGAGTGGGAGTCGTGCACGCCGCAGAGTTAGTGTGCGTGTGTGCTAGCAAGGACACGTTCAAGGGCTGAACGTGCACTTGATGCTTAGTCTACGCCCGCGAGTGTAGACTGAACTTATTTTGATGTAAACATGTTCATAACTTGTTTATGTAATAAAATTTCCGCTTCCGCTTTGTACCTTTGACGTGTGTTATACGGTGCTGTGCAACGCAGCACCCCTCAGCGTGATCCTGGCTCGACAGGACCTTGGGGTCGTGTCAAAAAGACTATAGTCTTGTCACATGAAATGATGAACACAAATATGGACAGGTGAGGGAGTTAAAAATTTTCTCTAGCCCATGCTCAACACATGTTAACCTAGGGGAAAGAATTGCACTCCCAAAACTCTAACTCATGTGCACCTTCTCTATGAGGAGAGTGGAGGAAATTTAAACACAATTTTGATCCTTTTAAAAGGATTCATAGTCAGATTGCCAAATACTTGCAAAGGAATTCACCAATGCAATTCCCAGGTATTAAGGAGCTTCTGGTCCAAATTGGAATAATTTTTGAGCTCGTATACTATTTATTCCGAGGATTAAATGAGGGCACGTTCAAATTCAAACTTAAATTTTAATTTTGAACCAAACAAACTCATTTTCAAAATCTAATTTCAGATTTGAGTTCTTGTAATTCTTTTGACCTATCCTCCAAGTTTGAACAAATTTGGAGCTCATTTGCTATTTTAAATCGAAATGGGGGATAAGAGGGAGAATTGTGGCTGTGGACCCCACTGGTCAGTCTCACAAAAGTGCAAACCGACTCCACCGACGGCTGAGCGTGCGACAGCTCTCGGCAGCCGATCGCACACGACGATCTTCGGTGCCACGTCCTCCTCTCCGGTGCCCTTATCTTCTCCGAAGGCTGCACAAGCGAAGTTCTCCTCTGCTGTGCTACGCGAAGAACACCTCGCCCGTCAGTGCACAAGCGACTGCTGTTTCCTCTGATCGCCCCAGCAAACCAGTGACTTTTTCTCGCGCCTTCCACAGCAAAAGGCTTCGCCAACGAGTTGTCTAACCGGCTAGCATCCTTCCTCCACTGTTCCATGCTTGCTGGCGCCTAGAAACAGCGAGGTTTCCTCTGCTCCCGAGCTCAAACTGGAGGAACCGAAACTGGACTCCGTGGACAGCCCAAACCAGGAGGGATCACGCCCAAGCAAGCCACCCCTTCTGTGCACCTACAAGTCTAGTTGCTCACCTCCAAAGCTCAGCCCTAGCCATTGATCACAGAGGGAGAATTTCAAGTTTTTCTCCCGGGCGGCAGAAACGGACCTTGAGGTAAGGAATTGTAAAATTCGTCCTCAAATCGTGTTTGTTGGGTCTCAAACTTCACACACAGGATGTTAACTGCCTAGCACACCTCCTCCATCGATTTTAGACCAAAAAATTGAGTGTAGAGTGAGCAATCCGAGCTCTTTTAGAGGGTATGCCGCTGGACCCTATTGGGCGCACGGTGCCGATAGGTTTAGAGCCCTCTCCAGCTTGTTTAGACCTCATGCCGGTCTTCTACATGATCCCCTGGTGCTGTAGAGCCCAAGAACCGACCATTTGGTGGAGAATTCACCGTGCAAGACCTCGCCGGAGCCCTAGGGTTTGCTGTGGCCGGTGCGCCCGGTTTTCCGGCGAGTTTCAGCCGCCGGCGACCTCACCAACGTGTTCAGCGTGGGGAAATATGGGGGGGCGGCCAGCAGGGGGTCTGGAGGTGGCTGGGAAGTGCTTTTCCAGCGACCTCGCCGGAGGGGGCCGCCACTGCCTTGTTTGGCGCGAGTCTGGAGGTTAGGGATGACAGGTGGGACCCACTGTCGGCATTTTAACATTTTCCAGATTTTCCGACTTTAGTTCAGATTTTGGAGAGCCATAACTTTGTGTAGGAGTGTCCAAAAATTGTGAAACAAATTTTGTTGGATTCCTCTCTAAGAGTACTATCCAGGGGTGCAGCCCAATATTTATGAAAATCCCTGGATTTGGCTCATTAATTCATTTAATTAAATCTTGTATGAATTTTTACAGGAGTTCTGTTTATTGGAAAATTCCCAAATTTGGACAGGACATTCTTCCAAAATTCCTTGAACTCTAGTAAAAATTTAAGAGGCATTGGACCTCATTTGCTTGGTCAAATGATGTGTTCATTCCTTATGTCTCTGAAAAATGGGAAAATAAACAGAGACATTTTCAGCTTTTTCCCAATCCTTCCAAAATCCATATCTCCATGTAGGAAACTCCAAAAAATTGTAAAACCAATTCCTATGGACTCAAGACATTTTGTACTTCACAAAAAGTCTACTTTGCAGCATAGGAAAGCTTAATACCTAGGGGGTAAAGGCAGGTTAGTGAAAATCACATAAGGAATTATAGTGATCACCTTGAGCCATTTCATGAGCTCAATTTTTGCACACTGCCTAAATACCTTCCATAGATGCTGCGGTTAAATTCTCAGCTTCATTGGACCTCTGGAACTTGAGCTACCATCTTTTAGGTTTAAGTGTTCATATAATGGACTTAATCACATGGTGATTACTAGTATCTCTTTTCACCATAGCTTTCATCATCTCTAAGGTTGTAGATCCAACAACAGAAACCTTGCTGTTGTTTATCTCTCTTATGTGTGAGTTAACTTGTGCAACATTAAATCATTTTCTAAACTGCTTTTGAATACATGTGCACAAATCATCTTAATAGCATGTGACGTCGACGTTCGACGAGGACTCGACTCTGCAGCGAGGATCTCCATCTCGTGATGAGTTTGGTGGATTCACCGGAGGAAGACTAACTCCTAGCTTCTAACAAAACCGTTGAGCAAGGCAAGCCCCGGTTTGCATATCGTTACCGTTTTAAATTTTGCTTTACTTCACATCATGTTTATTAGACTTGATATTGCGCATTATGTCTAGGATGATTGAAACCCACTTGCATGGCTATTACATCCCTTAGTAGAAGGTTTAGTGTAGGCTTTGCCTTGTCGTAGATGCTAGGCTAATGTTGTAGCTAGCTCGGTAGAAGTCGAGTAGTAAAAAGCTACTCGCGAGAAAAGTTCGAGTAATGGAATTACTCGCGAGAGGTTAATGATAAGAGCACCCTCATGAAAATGAGATGGGGACGGTGATGTTCCTGTAGGATGGAGCGCTCAAGGTTGGTCTCGACCTGCGATGGGTGTGACAATGCTTGAGACCACATTTGGCCTGGACCGGGATGGTAAGGCAAATGTGTAGGTTGGTTTAGCCCCATCCGTGTCGGTTAAGGACCGTATGTATGCGGCCCTGCTGGACAAGATTGAGCTGTACCGGATATATAGTGTGGTATGGGACCCATGAAACCAATGTAACTCGATGGACCGTGATGTAGAAACTCATCCTTCGCGTGGGAATGGCGTTGAGAAGGCGGGAGGTGTAAATCCTTTAGCGGGAAACTTCGACGTGTCCGCGTATAGGACCATCCTGCTCGGCGCAAAGCGTTTTTCTATGTCGGGGTGTCATGTGAAAGGTTGCTGCATACAACGTAAGAAAGAGATCTTGAGAGAGTCTTTCGAGGCGGGTGTATGTGTCGTGTATTCCGGGTTGTTATTGATTCGAATCACCGTCGCTCGCGGAAGAGGATTGAGCATACTTGCCCACTGCGCCGTGACTTAGTAAGAAGATGAACTGAGTCTCTTAGCTTGCTGTTTGTGGATTAATCACTGTATTGGAACCTTGACTGAAGTAGATATAGAGCCAACTAAATTTCATTTCCACCTTAGGCTAGCAACATCGGGATAAGCGTTTCTTGTTTGATTGTGGACTTCCGATGTTGTGAGGCGTGAGGACCACTAAAATGAAGGCTATAAGAATCTGAATATAAGGATCAAGTTTAGTCAAGCTGCGTTTTGCAAATTCCTGTTCCTACTATCTTACTACCCCTGCATTTAGAGTTACATGTTTAGGAGTGACGGTTAAGTCTTGCTGAGCCTTAGTGCTCACGGTTACTTCTGAGTTGTTTTTGCAGGTAGTAGGATGCCTGCTATGAAGAGGGTTGTTCGGTGAGATGATGAACCTCACGGTTTGTTCAACTCGTCAGAAACCTAGCCGCTGCCTTTCTTTGGTGAAGCTAGTAGGAAGCGTTCACGGGCTGAACGACTTCTCTTCGGCGTAGTTAGGGTCGAGAGTGAGTAGTTTGTCCAGCAAATTTTAATTTCTGCTGCGTGTGTACATTATGTTGTAAAAGAAATTATCTTGAGTAACAAAATGGTTCCGTTATGTTCTTATCGTCTTTTCGTGCATGCTGTTGGGTGCCGCATCGCACGGCACCACCCACTGCGATCACCGGGCGCTCACAAGCGTAGTATCAGAGCCGCATTGGGAATAGCACACATGAAAAGAGTCTATTTTCAAAAACTTAGAGGTATGCCAGTGAGGAACGTACAGTATGCCCACATAAGGAGTATTATTAGCATAGTTACTTAAGGTGGCAAGCTAGCAGTGTGTTACTCTTCAGTATTTAAATTTAGTAACGACGCACCTACGTGGAGGTAAGAATGGTAAGGAACGCCACTGAAAGCGGATCAATTTCGGTTAGCTCACCCATATGAGGAAAGTAGTGTGGGATGTTCCGTTCAGCAATGGACGTGAAGTGAATATGTTTTCTAAGACTCTTCATGTCTTAGAGACATATGAATGGCACTAGCCTCCAGTGCGCAAACCCAGGGGCAAGAGGAGGAGACCCCATCGTGTGGTTTGTAACACGAAGTGTGTTCTTTAGGACTCTTCATGTCCTATGAGGCATACGAAAGCGCTGTTCCACCGGTGTGCTTTATTGCAAAGGTGTGGAGCCCCCGTCGGGTGGTGAATAACCCGATCATGTACCTTGAGACGTGGCTTGACTCAAGGACGGCCCTTATGGCAATGATACGGGGCGTATGTTTTTACTATGATATGGATCTGCCTGAAATGATAAACCAATGTGTGCATCATTATTGAGTGATTTTCTGCAGGTATCTTAACCACGTTAGAACATGTCGTGTAGAAAACGTTTGTCAGTGACCGTTGTAGTGCCACCACTTGAGACGTATAAGCCGGTATAAACCCGGTTAGGATTTTAATTTGGTGAGGAAACGTAGTACCGTGATATGTTTTGAACTGCATGAAAAAAAGGTTTGAAAATAAAAATAGTAAATGTGTAGTCTAAGATTCCATTAAGGGTTAATGAACTCCTATATTGAACTAAGAGTCAATTGGGAGTATAGATTTATTCACAAAGACTTAGAAATAATCTCCCCTGTTTTCAGCAGAATTTTGCTGAAGTTCAACAAGACATAACTTTTGTTTGGTTGGACCAATGGAGGTGAGGGATACATTTGTGGAAAGCTATTGAAGTCTTCTACAACTCTTCAGTAGAACTCCAGATTAGAATCACCTTCCAAATTGATCAAATTCTCAGATGAGTGTGAACTGTCCAAAAAACATGGCAGACACAAATTGCTCTCTGGAAATTTCTGTATTTCGACCATAACTTTTTGTAGAAAATTTTCTAAGGGTCAAGTAATACACCATTGGAAAGCTTGTGATATATTCTATGACTTCGTAGTTCAAAGTTTCTCCATATTTGGAGTTTAATTTTGTTAAATCTTGCGGACAAAACAGCCACTTTCAAACGAGGTGCTGTCAAAATTGTTCCAGATTTCTGTTAACTTTGAAATATCACAACTTTTGATCCAGAACTTATATGAAGGCAAATGAATACTCGTTGGAAAGATATTGAAGTTAACTATAACTTTAATATTCAACTTGAGACATGAAATTGCAATTTTCATATTCAAATTCTGGGATTAAGACCTATTGGTCATTCTGAACAGAGTAGTGTATATTGCCTATGTAACTTAAGACTTGATGTGGACAGGGATGCTTCAGACTTCTCTAAGCTCCATAACATGTTCTTGAGTTATTTCTCAGTTTGTCCTACTGTTGGAATTAAGGGTTTGGACAAACTTGCTCACGTTTGATAGATTTCGGAATTGTCAAAACCCTGGTTAGATTATGTGTGCTGCATTATTGATGTGATGTTTTTACGGTTATGTTTTCAATTCAAGTTGAGTTTAAACTTTGAATTTTAACCATAAATTGCTCACTCTTGCAGCATGGATCGTGCTCATTCCAGGAGTGAGGTTGGTGAGTCGAGTCACGGCTAAAGTAATTCGCCACGACAAGAAGTGCCGACATCATCAACTGGATTGGCGGAAATCTTGGCAAAGATGGCTGAGTCTTTGGATCTATTGGTGCGACAAAGCATACGACAGGAGACACTACAGCAAAATCCCCCGCCAAGCACTTATCTGGATTTTCTAGCAAGACAACCAATGGTTTTCTCGGAAGCGAAAGAACCGTTGGAGTTGGCTCATTGGCTCCAGTGTATTGAAGCCAAATTCGATATGCTTGAGTGCGATGAATATCAGAAGACTCTATTTGCCGCTCAACAACTCCACGGAGCTGCTGGAGCTTGGTGGGCGGAGTACATCGCAACTCTTCCTTAAGGTCATCGAGTGACGTGGGATGAATTCCAGAATGTTTTCCGGGCACGCCACGTTTGTTCAGGAATTCTTCGAACAAAGTATCAAGACTTTCTGGAATTAAAGGAAGGAGAAAGGAGTGCGTACGAGTACTTCAAGGAGTTTGAAGACTTGATGCAATATGAAACTCATATGGTTGACTCGGAAGCATTGAAGTGCGACTATTTCTTCCGAGGTAAGAATGTCGAACTTAAGGAACAAGTGACCTTGTTCAATAACGGTATTTACAACGAGTTGGTAAATGCCGCTATCATTAAGGAAGACATGCATCTCCGATGTGAAGCGGAGTTGAAAAGAAGTATACCGCCAGACCACGATATAGAGGTTCGTCCGAACTATTGAGTGCGGTATTACTCGCCAGTTAGGCAACAAATTCAGCCTGTGGTGCAACTCTCACAACCATGGCTGAAGATGATCACTTATGAGCCTCCACCTCAACATCAGCGGTCAGAAATTATTCGTGCAACCCTACCGCAACCAGCTACGCACGAATTATCTCCACCTCGTGTTAGTAGAGAGCTGAGGATTTCTGCACCACAAAACCGTCGTGGAGCTGAGCAGAGCCACACTTATGTGTTGTCTCGTCAAGGCTCAGATCAGCACCGTGAACCTTCAAAGAAGAATCTTTCAAAAGCTGGCAGGGTTAATTATACTGCTATTGAGGACATTGCAAAAGGCGAACCAGTTTTGGCGGTGTGAGACCTATGTGTGCTGAATACATTGGCAATTAGGATAAAAGTTAGCATTAACATTCAAAGTTTTGAATATTGCCAAAACATTCTTCTGTGGCAAGGTCCGACAAGTTCTTTGTTAGGTCCGCCAAATGTTGGCAAGGTCCGACGCAAGGTCCGGAGAGCCCCTGCAAGGTCCGGAGAGCTTCTGTGAGGTCCGGAGCTTGTTTTTAGGGAGCTCCCGTGAAGTTCAACTCGTAGAACTGCAGCGTCTTGTTTTTGCTTTTAACTCGCAATGTTTCAAACTTGCTTTATGGGAAGGTTTGCTTAGTATTAATTTGCTAAGTTTTTGGTGTATTTTGGTGGTTATGGCTGCTATCATTTGATATGGTTTGCAACATGCTTATGTGACGTGCTCATGTAAGGTGTTGTGGTTTTCGAACTAACGTGAGTCAAGTCGAGGACTTGTGCTCGGAAGAATTGGTTGTTTATTCATGTGCAGGTGTTTCTTGAGTTCAAGACATGGCTGGTGACGGGATCCTTGGACTAGTCTCAGGGAGGAGATGAGGTTCCAACAACCAAGTTCGGGAGGAGCTGTGGTTGAGTTGATCGGGAGGTCGCGCAGCATGTTTGGATCAAGGGCAGTGCATATGAAGGTTACGTGTACGTCATTGGAAGGTGTTTGCACGTGTGCAAGGAGTGCATGGACGTGGCAACATTGTTCCAAGGCGTGATGAAGAGAAGTGGACGTAAAGAATTGGTCGGAAAAGTCCAACCGACTAGGTTATGGACTCAGGCTGCGGCTGAGTCGTGTTTGACTCAAATATGGAAAGTTTTGAGTTGGTTATGATAGGATTTCGTGTGGGTCACGAATTTGAGTTGTTTTAGGAATGTTTGGGACGTTCCTAAGGTTTTTGGAAGTCTTAAGATTGCTTCTATCTGCGTATAGAAGAGTCTTGAGCAGTATTGGAAAGTTACAGTTTGAATCCAAGTAGGAGTAGGAGTCCTAGTTTGAATTGGATTGGCCATAGAGCTGGTTATATAAGCAAGGGAGGCCAGATCTCTCGTGGGTAGAGAACTTTGGGATGTTCCTCTTGTGTTTCTGTTGAATAAAGTTCATAGTTTCGAGGAGCTTTTGTGCTTTGTTCGTCCGACTTATTTTTCGTCAAGTCTTTCTCGCCGAGTTTCTGGACAGACCGACGTTGCTTCGGTGTTTCGTTCATAACTCGAGTTTTACAGATCCGATTGACGTGATGCTTTTTGGGTTATCTTCACAACTAAATTATATATCATCTGTGAAATTTTCAAGAGCTTCAGATCTGTAGTTTTTGAGATACACGAGTTTCTTTGCAGCGTTGCAGATCTGTTTTATATCGGGTAGAACAGATTGATCTTCGTTTAATGTTTTGATCGTATCTCAAGTTTTACTTCGTGTTTTCATGTGATTCTTGTTGCATTAGATCCGTGACTTGATTCTCTACCTCTCTACTTGATTTGTCACGGTTGAACACGTTTGAAAACACTTTCACACACGGTTTCTTTAACCGATTGATTTTTTGCTGAGGGGTTTTTGTTGTTTCCGCTGCGAAAAGTTTTAATCTACCATTCACCCCCCTCTGGTAGCTTTTCACGTGCTCTTCGATCCTACAATTGGTATCAGAGCCAAGGTGCTCTAATCTTTGTGATTTGCACGTGTTTTGACTAACCATCATGGAGAAGTACTCCGCAAAACCTTGTGTGTTCAATGGCATCGATTTTCAGGTTTGGAAGGCGCGGATGGAGGCCTACATACAGGCGCAAGGCTTCGCCATATGGGAAAAGGTCTACCGGAACTTCGATGTACCACCCAACGATCAAGTTACGGCTGCGAACATGAGAGATGTTGACAACAACAACAAGGCTCGCAACTTGATCATCCAAGGATTGACTCAAAGCGACTTCGACCGTGTTGCACACCTCCGATCTGCATATGATGTTTGGAAAGCTCTTTGTGACTACCATGAAGGATCCAATACGATCAAGGAGGTAAGGAAAGATATGTTCAAGAAACAATACATGCGTTTTGAGATGCAACCCGGTGAGTCAATTGACGACCTTTTTGCTCGCTTTAATAACATTCTCAGCAACTTGCGTAGTGTCAATGCTAGATTTTCAGATGCTGAAAATGCTAGACAATTGTTAAGAGCATTAGATATGTCAATTTGGGAGATGAAAGTTACAGAATCTACTGTCATGAGTTCTCTTACTTTAGACGTTCTTTATTCTAAATTGAAAACTCATGAAATTGACATCATCTCACGTAAAAACCCCAACAAATCTATTGCATTTGTTTCGCAACGTGACATGTCTACTTCTAGTAAATCATCATCTAGTGGTGCACTCTCTTTGCTGTCCTTTCTAACCCTTGAACAGATTGAAGAGTTTCCAGAGGAGGAGCTTGCACTCATCTCTACTCGGTTCTCAAAAGCATTGCAAAATGTGAGAACTAGAAGGAGAGGAAGCTCCGGACCTCAACGATGTTTTGAATGTGGTAAGACAGGACATTTTCGTACGGAGTGCCCTAACCTTTCAGGTCCGACTTCACGTGAAGAAAAGCAAACAGGGCCAAAGAAATCGTTTGCAAAGAATAATAAGAAGAAAGATTTATCAATGCGCAACATAGTGCATAGTATGATCTCTGCACTTCAAGATTTCGGCTCAAGTGATGTCGACACCGGTAGTGATGAAGATGAAGAAGCTATGGCAAATATGTGCTGCATGGCGAGCAAGTCAAGTTCAAGCTCCGAGGAGGCAGAACACAACAGCAACGATGAAGAGGTATGTCCCACTTGCGAAGAAATGTGTGATGCTATTTCTCGTGCCACTGTTATATTAAAGAAAAAGGATAAAAAACTTAGGAACAATGCTGTTAAAATTGAATCACTAGAATCTGGAATTAATCGTTTAAAAACTTTGATTCCTAGTGATGATTCTTGTTCCTCATGTGATTTGATTTATGAACAATTATCCTCTTTAAGAAGTGCACACGCATCTACACTTGATAAACTTGAACTTGAAATTGAAAAGAACAAAGAGCTTGCTGCACTTAATGATAAAAATTTGAAAGATGCTTGTTGTTCTACAATTGATTTGCATTGTTCTTCATGTGATGATCTGAATAAGAAACTAAATGATGCTATGAATGGGATTTCTATTTTGAACAATGCTTTACGTGTGCATGAAGTTAAATATTGTTCAAATTGCAAACTAAAAGGAAAAACATCATGTGAAAACTGCTTTGATCTGTCCAATAAACTTGATGACATGCATAGGACACTAGATCGGTTTTCTAATGCAAATAAGAACCTAAACTTGCTGCTGAATTCTTCCAAGTCTTGTAATGATAAAACTGGTTTAGGTTTTAATTCTCATGCTCATGCTAAGGCACACCCATCTAAAGTTGTAAAGTCATTAGGAAGCGGTTTGATTCAAACAGCTCCTAGACAAAAAGAGGTGATTTTCAAATCTGCAGGAGTACAGTCCCATTCTGGTTCTAATAAATGTGTTGCTTGCTCATCTAGACATGATAATAAGGTTATTTTTCATTATACCTACTGTGGTAGAGATGGTCATGTCATGGATTTTTGTTATAGACTAGCTAAACACGATAAGAAACAAAGAATAATTGCTAGATCACATAACAACCAAGCAAAATCTGCTAGACCGAATGTTCGGAGCTTGCAACCTGCTGTAATGAGTCAAAAACTTGCTCCCGGACCTACTGTTTTTTGTGCTACATATAACAAATCTTCTAAGTCAGTAGTTGGGAACAAAAATTTTTGATGTTTGGCTCATAAACCTGCTGTACCTTCTCAGCTTTCGCGTGTTATTCCTGCTGGACGTCGTGCGACTCAGTACTGGATTCCTAAAAGTCTTTTTACTAACCCCAGTATTGAGTCATCGACGTATTGTGCTGCTGTGTAGGTTTCACGTTTGAGGAAGGAGAACATTTGGATTGTGGATTCAGGTTTCTCACGCCACATAACCGGTAACAAAGAATGGTTCTCCTCTCTCTCTTTTGTGTCACATGTAGAAAATGTTACTTTCGCCGATAACTCTTCTACTCCCATAATTGCTAAAGGTTCGGTTAGAGTAAACAATCTCTACACTTTGAAAGATGTGGCACTTGTTAAAAATTTGAAATACAACTTGCTTTCGGTTTCACAATTGCTAGATGAAAATCTAGAGGTTAGCTTTGCTAAAAATTGCTGCAAGGTTGTAGATTCAAAAGGTGAGCTTTTGTTTAACATGTCTAGGTTTGGAAGAGTTTTTAAAGCTGATTTCGATTTGTCAACTTCTAAGCATCGGTGTCTAGTTGCTAATGATACAAAGGATCTATATTTTTGGCATCGTAGACTTGGTCACATAGGCTTTGATCATCTCACTCGTGTTAGTGCTCTCGATCGCATACGTGGGATGCCGAAGCTTAAAAAGGACAATGATATTGTGTGCTCTTCTTGTAGACATGTAAGTTTGTTGCAGGTTCACATGCTCCTCTCACAATGACCATGACAGCTGAACCGGGACAACTTTTACATCTTGACACAGTAGGTCCGGCACGTGTTCAATCCTTCGGAGGTAAATGGTATGTGCTTGTGATTGTTGATGATTATTCCAGATATTCTTGGGTTTATTTTATGGCATCTAAGAATGCAGCTTTTAGTCATTTTAGAACTTTATTTCTTATATTATCTATTGATCACCCAGGATCATTAAAAGCAATCAGAAGTGATAACGGAACTGAATTTAAAAACCAATCCTTTGATCACTTTTATGCTGAAAATGGAATAGATCATCAATACTCTTCACCCTAAGTACCACAACAAAATGGTGTCGTAGAAAGAAAGAACAGGACCTTAGTTGAGATGGCTAGGACTATGCTTGATGAATATCAAACTCCTAGGAAATTTTGGGCTGATGCAATTGCAACCGCTTGTTATGTCTCAAATCGTGTTTTCTTGTGTGCTAAGCTTGGAAAAACCCCATATGAGCTCCGGTTTGGACATAGGCCTAGTGTTACACACTTTAGGGTTTTCGGTTGCAAATGCTTTGTTAAGAAATATGGTAATCTTGATAAATTTGAAGCTAGATCTGTTGATGGCATGTTTCTTGGTTATCCATCTCATACTAGAGGCTACTGTGTGCTTTTACTTGACACTAAATAAATTGTGGAGACTTGCGAGGTTTCTTTTGATGAAGCTAGCCCAAGTACTAGCTCCTATATTGCAGGTTCGGATCCATATCCGCAGGGGGAGAGTAATTTTATTGAAGAAGATGAAGAAGTGGTGCTGCTGCCCGAAAACTCGGAAGTAAATAACGATCAAGCTGCTGATTTTGCACCACAACCAGCACCAACAGTCACTACTGCTGGTTCGGACCTTCCTCAATCAACAAACTCTCCTAATCAAAGGTCCAAACATGAAGAAGAAGTTGCTTGCGAAGTGTCTACTCCCCTCCGAGTACTCAAAAGTCATCCTCCACAACAAATCATTGGAAGCTTGCATGAACGAGTCACTCGGTCCAGGTTTTGCGATCCAAACTCTCATGCTCATTCTGCTTTTGTTGCTTCTTTTGAACCAAAGGATATAACACACGCACTCACTAATGAATCTTGGATTAATGCCATGCAAGAAGAGTTAGAAAATTTTGAAAGAAATAATGTTTGGAAACTTGTACCTCCACCTCAAGGTCACACATTAATTGGAACTAAATGGGTATTTAAAAATAAGCAAAGTGAGGATGGGGTTGTGGTTAGGAATAAAGCTAGGTTGGTTGCTCAAGGTTTCACTCAAATTGAAGGTCTATATTTTGATGAAACATTTGCTCCTGTTGCTAGATTAGAAGCTATAAGAATTTTATTAGCATTTGCTGCATGTAAAGGTTTTAAGTTATATCAAATGGATGTTAAAAGTGATTTTCTTAATGGCTACATAGAGGAGGAGGTTTATGTTAAGCAGCCACCGGGTTTTGAAAATCCAAATTTTCCTAATCATGTTTACAAACTGTCCAAAGCCTTGTACGGTCTAAAACAAGCCCCTAGAGCTTGGTATGATAGGTTAAAAACATTCTTACTTGAAAAGGGGTTTACCATGGGCAAGGTTGATAAAACTCTTTTTGTACTTAAGCATGGCAATGACACATTATTCGTTCAAGTGTATGTGGATGATATTATCTTTGGTTGTGCTTCTCATGATCTCGTGTCCAAGTTTTCAGCTATGATGAGTTCAGAATTTGAGATGAGTATGATGGGAGAACTCACATACTTTTTGGGGCTGCAAATCAAGCAAACAAAAGAAGGAACTTTTGTGCATCAAACTAAGTATACAAAGGACCTTCTTAAGCGCTTCAACATGGACAAATGCAAGCCTCTTCGGACACCAATGGGAACAGCAACAACACTTGAACTTGACGAAGATGGTGACCCGGTCCATAAAAAAGAATACAGAAGTATGATTGAATCACTTTTTTATCTCACTGCGTCAAGACCGGACATACAATTCAGCGTATGTCTTTTTGCACGTTTTCAAGCTTCTCCACGTGCTTCACATCGCCAAGCCATCAAAAGGATTCTCAGGTACCTACATGGAACTCAAGAATTTGGCATTTTTCTTCCTTCTTCCTCAACCGTTTCTTTGAAAGCTTTTTCGGATGCTGATTTTGGGGGTTGTAGGATTGATAGGAAAAGTACTTCGGGTGCTTGTCATTTTCTTGGTAATTCACTAGTTGCTTGGTCCTCTAGAAAACAAAGTTCAGTTGCACAATCCACGGCCGAATCTGAATATGTAGCTGCGGCTAGCGCTTGCTCACGAATTCTTTGGATTGTTCAAACACTTAAGGACTATGGGGTTGATTTAGATAGTGTTTCACTGTTTTGTGATAACACTAGTGCAATTTGTATTGCTAAAAACCTGTGAAACACTCTAGAACTAAGCACATTGACATTAGGTATCACTTTCTTCGTGATAATGTTGAAAAAGGAAACATTGTGCTTCACCATGTCGATACCGAACAACAATTGGCTGATATTTTTACAAAACCTTTGGATTTCACTCGTTTTTGTTTCATTCATAGTGAAATAGGGGTTATGCATCCTCATGGCTTAAATTGAGGGGGAGTTTTTGAAACTTTGAAAGTCTATGTGTGAATCTGAAACTAAAATAATATGAACATAGTATTTCATACATATATGACTTTGTGATTCCTTTTACAGGCTGAAAGTTCTTACTACATTACTCATGTTATACATTTTGTAGTTTTTGCCATGACTAGTAATTGGAATAATTACTTACACTAAATCTGGTCATGATCAAACTTTCTTGCTGTTTTGAACTTGTTGCGTGGTCACAAGTGCTTTTAATCATAAAAAATTAATCAAGTGATCAGCTCACATGTTGAGTTTTCAAATAAAAAATTGAGAAAAGATCAAGAGAATATGCATGCATCACACTTCTTCTTTTGAGATTGCTTATCATTGCACTAAGATATGAACTTGGAAGGAATTGTGTATGACTAAAACCATGTCCTTAAGCTTCTGATTGTCAAATGACATAGGCTTGGCTTGGTTGGTTAGAATAAGGCTGATGCGGCATATAATCTCTTGCAAATATCATATGATCAACTTTGTGTCTTAAATGATTATGAATAATAAAAATGCATAAACAAGTGTCATGTTTTCAGGTTTTGAAATAGTTGAGTAAGGGAGATCATGACTTGCTTAAACTGAAAAATACATTTGATCTCTAGCATGGCTTACACTACTTTATGTATCTCATTGATGTGATAGTGTAAGTAACCTGATAGTATGACTTGGATGATCTTTGTTTTGTATGTATATGTTATAATATGCTCATAACATTTAAAAATTTCTCTTTTGAACCTTGCTGAATACATTGTCAAAGGGGGAGAAATATGTATAACGAGAGATTTACACTTTCTTCCTTCTCTGATTTTAAAAATGGGGAGAATTTAATAAAGGGGGAGAAATGAGTTTTCAAAGCTTTTCAAAACTTTTCATAAGCCAATGTTCGCATTTTAATTGGTGTTGCCAATGCATTCATCAAGGGGGAGATTGTGAGACCTATGTGTGCTGAATACATTGGCAATTAGGATAAAAGTTAGCATTAACATTCAAAGTTTCGAATATTGCCAAAACATTCTTCTGTGGCAAGGTCCGACATGTTCTTTGTTAGGTCCGCCAAGTGTTGGCAAGGTCCGACGCAAGGTCCAGAGAGCTCCTGCAAGGTCCGGAGAGCTTCTGTGAGGCCCGGAGCTTGTTTTTAGGGAGCTCCCGGGAAGTTCAACTCGTAGAACTGCAGCGTCTTGTTTTTGCTTTTAACTCGCAATGTTTCAAACTTGCTTTATGGGAAGGTTTGCCTAGTATTAATTTGCTAAGTTTTTGGTGTGTTTTGGTGGTTATGGCTGTTATCATTTGATATGGTTTGCAACATGCTTATGTGGCGTGCTCATGTAAGGTGTTTTGGTTTTCGAACTAACGTGAGTCAAGTCGAGGACTTGTGCTCGGAAGAATTGGTTGTTTATTCATGTGCAGGTGTTGCTTGAGTTCAAGACATGGCTGTTGACGGGATCCTTGGACTAGTCTCAGGGAGGAGATGAGGTTCCAACAACCAAGTTCGGGAGGAGCTGTGGTTGAGTTGATCGGGAGGTCACGCAGCATGTTTGGATCAAGGGCAGTGCATATGAAGGTTGTGTGTACGTCATTGGAAGGTGTTTGCACGTGTGCAAGGAGTGCATGGACGTGGCAACATTGTTCCAAGGCGTGATGAAGAGAAGTGGACGTAAAAAATTGGTCGGAAAGGTCCAACCGACTAGGTTATGGACTCAGGCTGCGGCTGAGTCGTGTTTGACTCAAATATGAAATGTTTTGAGTTGGTTATGATAGGATTTCGTGTGGGTCATGAATTTGAGTTGTTTTAGTAATGTTTGGGACGTTCCTAAGGTGTTTGGAAGTCTTAAGATTGCTTCTATCTGCGTATAGAAGAGTCTTGAGCAGTATTGGAAAGTTACAGTTTGAATCCAAGTAGGAGTAGGAGTCCTAGTTTGAATTGGATTGGCCATAGAGCTGGTTATATAAGCATGGGAGGCCAGAGCTCTCGTGGGTAGAGAACTTTGGGCTGTTCCTCTTGTGTTTCTATTGAATAAAGTTCATAGTTTCGAGAAACTTTTGTGCTTTGTTCGTCCGACTTGTTTTTCGTCAAGTCTTTCTCGCCGAGTTTCTGGACAGACCGACGTTGCTTCGGTATTTCGTTCATAACTCGAGTTTTACAGATCCGATTGACGTGATTCTTTTTGGGTTATCTTCACAACTCAATTATCTATCATCTGTGAAATTTTCACTAGCTTCGGATCTGTAGTTTTTGAGATACACGAGTTTCTTTGCAGCATTGCAGATCTGTTTTATATCGGGTAGAACAGATTGATCTTCGTTTAATGTTTTGATCGTATCTCAAGTTTTACTTCGTGTTTTCAAGTGATTCTTGTTGCATTAGATCCGTGACTTGATTCTATACCTATCTACTTGATTTTTCACAGTTGAACACGTTTGAAAACACTTGCACACATGGTTTCTTTAACCAATTGATTTTTTGCTGAGGGGTTTTTGTTGTTTCCGCTGCGAAAAGTTTTAATCTACCATTCACCCCCTCTGGTAGCTTTTCACGTGCTCTTCGATCCTACAGGCGGGCATGTTCACGTTACATGAACAGACCACTTTCGTGTTGTTTGATTCCGGAGCCACCCACAATTTTATTAGCAGAGACTATGTGCTGAAGAATAATCTTCCATTTAGCATAGTTAAGCATCCGTTTCATATCAGCTCACCCGGAGGCAAGATATCAACAGATGAGATGGTCTCATGGGCACCTTTTTGTTTGGGTGGAAACATCTATCCTGCGAGCCTTATCATACTCAAAGGCCAAAGGATTGATATTATCTTGGGGATGTCATGGTTGACACATTATGGAGCCATCTTTGACATCAGCTCTCAGGCTGTCCAACTGACTTCCCCAATACATGGTTGCAACACATTGAATCTTGTGGATCCATCACAACGAGTTGCAGCGGTGCATCAGATTGAAGCTCCTAAACTTGAGGATATTCCAGTGGTATGTGAATATCCAGATGTGTTTCCCGAAGACTTGCCGGGCATGCCGCCCGAACGCGATGTAGAGTTCAAGATTGAACTAGCACCGGGAACCACACCTATTTCTCGGCGACCATACAAATTGGCACCGAAGGAGCTAGCAGAATTGAAGTAGCAGCTTCATGACCTCATGGACAAAGGTATTATATGCCCAAGTTCATCACCTTGGGGCTGTTCCGCACTCTTCGTGAAGAAGAAGGACGAGACTTTGAGACTATGCGTAGATTATCGTCCACTGGATGCTGTCACTATCAAGAATAAGTATCCACTACCACGCATTGATATTTTATTTGTTCAACTAGTGGGTGCTAAGGTATTCTCCAACATGGATCTTTGGTCCGGGTATCACCAGATAAAAATCCGGGCAGAAGACGTACCTAAGACGGCGTTCTCGACAAGATATGGTCTTTATGAATATCTTGTCATGTCCTTTGGATTGACCAATGCTCCGGCTCATTTTATGTATCTCATGAACTCTGTGTTCATGCCGGAGTTAGACAAGTTCGTCGTGGTTTTCATCGACGACATTTTGGTCTATTCAAAGTCAGAAGAAGAACATGCTGAACATTTGCGTATTGTACTCCAACGCTTGAGGGATCACAAGCTATATGCAAAGTTCAGTAAATGTGAGTTTTGGATCAGCAAAGTGCCGTTTCTTGGGCATATTATTTCAGCGGAAGGCATCGCTGTGGACCCAAGTAAAATCGAGCAAGTGCTGAATTGGAAATCTCTAACATCTGTTCATGAAGTGAGGAGTTTCCTGGGTTTAGCGGGTTATCACCGGAGATTCATTCCCAACTTCTCCAAAGTCGCTAAACCTATGACGGAGCTGTTGAAGAAAAGCACCAAATATGATTGGAGCGATTCATGTGAACAAGCTTTTCAAACATTAGTGAAGCATCTCACTACAGCTCCAATTTTGGCCCAGCCGGACACTACGAAGCCGTTTGATGTTTATTGTGATGCATCCGGCATCGGTTTGGGTTGTGTGTTGATGCAAGAAGGACGCGTGGTCGCGTATGGATCCCGACAACTCAGGGGTCATGAGCAGAATTACCCGACCCACGACCTTGAACTAGCTGCAGTGGTCTTAGCATTGAAAATGTGGAGACATTATCTACTAGGCAATCTAGTACATCTCTACACTGACCACAAAAGCTTGAAGTACATATTCACACAGAAGGAACTGAATATGAGGCAGCGAAGATGGCTCGAATTGATCAAGGATTACGAGCTTGAAATTCATTACCACCCGGGTAACGCGAATGTGGTTGCCGATGCACTTAGTCGGAAAGCCCACATTCACCATTTAGCCATGGCTGCACATGAAGAAGGAGAACCAAGCCTGCGCTTAGTTCCCTATGGATCGCTGTTCAACCTCCCTACAATCCAAAATGAGATTGTAGAGGCTCAGAAGAGAGACAAGGGTATGTCCCACATCCGGAGAAGAGTGGACAGTGGTGAATTGAAGATGTTCCGCAAGGATGAAGAGGGTACTCTATGGTTTAACAACCGCATAGTGGTACCCCGAAACATGAAATTGTGGAGGAAGATATTGGATGAAGCACTTTTAGCCAAGTACTCCATTCATCCGGGAAGCAACAAGATGTACCAAGACTTAAAATCTAAGTTCTGGTGGACACGGATGAAAAGAGAGATTGTGAAGTACGTATCTGAGTGTGATACGTGTCAGCGGGTTAAAGCCGACCATATGAGGAAAGCCAGACCACTTCAACCGCTGAAGGTTCCAGCATGGAAGTGGGAAGACATAAGTATGGACTTCATCGTCGGTTTACCCATGACTAGCAACAAGCATGATTCTATTTGGGTAATCGTCGATCGTTTGACAAAGACAACACATTTTATTCCAGTCCATACCAATTATGTGGCAAAGAAGTATGCGGAGCTGTTCATCTCGAGAATCGTGTGTTTACACGGGGTTCCCCGCACCATCGTTTCTGATCGAGGTGCGTTGTTCATATCCAGATTTTGGGAGCAACTACATGCTTCACTGGGAACCAAGCTGATTCGGAGTTCAGCGTATCATCCGCAAACTGATGGTCAAACGGAGAGAGTCAATCAGATTTTGGAGGATATGCTACGGGCATATCAATCCAGCATCAAGATGGCCCCGTATGAAGCTCTTTATGGCCGGAAGTGCCGCACACCACTGAATTGGTGTGAGTCCGGTGAGAGAGTGGTCTACGGGATTGATCTTGTGAATGAAGCCAAGGAACGAGTGCGAGTGATTCAAGCCAACTTAAAGGCTGCTCAATCTCAGTAGAAGAGTTATGCAGAAAAAAGACGTCGACCTCTTCACTTCGACATCGGGGACCACGTTTATCTTCGTGTCTCTCTGATGAAAGGGGTTCATCGGTTTGGAGTGAAGGGAAAGCTCGCTCCGCGATTCATTGGGCCTTTTGCTGTCACTGAGATATGCGGACCCGTGGCCTATCGTCTGGAGTTACCGACGTCGCTTTCGGGTATTCACAATGTTTTCCACGTCTCTCAACTGCGGAAATGTCTTAAGTACCCAACCACAGTTCATATGGAGAACATTGAGGATCTTCAACCGGATCTCACTTATTGTGAGTATCCGATACAGATTATTGACGAGAAGACTCGCGCCACAAGAAATCGGACATTGGAATTTTACAAAGTCTTGTGGAGCAACCACACCGCTGATGAAGCCACGTGGGAAAGCGAGGAATTTCTCCGTTTAAATTTTCCTGACTTGTTTGTACCATTTGTCCAGTAGTCATTCTCCCTTTTTCTTTCTTTTTGTAATCTCGGGACGAGATTCTTTTAAGGGGGGAGGAATGTAACAGCCCTAACTTTTGTAAAGTTTGATGTCAACTTATGAAACAAAGTTAAGGCGATAAAAGACTATAGTTGTGTCACATGAAATGATGAACACAAATATGGACAGGTGAGGGAGTTAAAAATTTTCTGTAGCCCATGCTCAACACATGTTAACCTAGGGGAAAGAATTACACTCCCAAAACTGTAACTCATGTGCACCTTCTCTATGAGGAGAGTGGAGGAAATTTAAACACAATTTTGATCCTTTTAAAAGGATTCATAGTCAGATTGCCAAATACTTGCAAAGGAATTCACCAATGCAATTCCCAGGTATTAAGGAGCTTCTGGTCCAAATTGGAATAATTTTGGAGCTCGTATACTATTTATTCTGAGGATTAAATGAGGGCACGTTCAAATTCAAACATAAATTTGAATTTTGATCCAAACAAACTCAATTTCAAAATCTGATTTCAGATTTGAGTTCCTCGTAATTCTTTTGACCTATACTCCAAGTTTGAACAAATTTGGAGCTCATTTGCTATTTTAAATCGAAATGGGGGATAAGAGGGAGAATTGTGGCTGTCGACTCCACTGGTCAGTCTCACAAAAGTGCAAACCGACTCCACCGACGGCTGAGCGTGTGACAGCTCTCGGAAGCCGATCGCACATGATGATCTTCGGTGCCACCTCCTCCTCTCCGGTGCCCTTATCTTCCCCAAAGGCTGCACAAGCGAAGTTCTCCTCTGCTGTGCTACGCGAAGAACACCTAGCCCGTCAGTGCACAAGCGACTGCTGTTTCCTCTGATCGCCCCAGCAGACCAGTGACTTTTGCTCACGCCTTCCACAGCAAAAAGCTTCACCCACGAGTTGTCTAGCTGGCTAGCATCCTTCCTCCGCTGTTCCATGCTTGCTGGTGTCTAGAAACAGCGAGGTTTCCTCTGCTCCCGAGCTCAAACTGGAGGAACCGAAACTGGACGCCGTGGATAGCCTAAACCAGTAGGGATAACGCCCAAGCAAGCCACCCCTTCTGTGCACCTACAAATCTAGTTGCTCACCTCCAAAGCTCAGCCCTAGCCATTGATCACAGAGGGAGAATTTCAAGTTTCTCTCCCGGACGGCAGAAACGGACCTTGAGGTAAGGAATTGTAAAATTCGTCCTCAAATCGTGTTTGTTGGGTCTCAAACTTCACACACAGGATGTTAACTGCCTAGCACACCTCCTCCATTGATTTTAGACCAAGAAATTGAGTGTAGAGTGAGCAATCCGAGCTCTTTTAGAGGGTATGCCGCTGGACCCTATCGGGCGCACGGTGCCGATAGGTTTAGAGCCCTCTCCAGCTTGTTTAGACCTCATGCCGGTCTTCTACATGATCCCCTGGTGCTGTAGAGCCCAAGAACCGACCATTTGGTGGAGAATTCACCCTGCAAGACCTCGCCGGAGCCCTAGGGTTTGCTGTGGCCGGTGCGCCCTGTTTTCCGGCGAGTTTCAGCCCCCGGCGACCTCACAAACGTGTTCAGCGTGGGGAAATATGGGGGGGCGGCCAGCAGGGGGTCTGGAGGTGGCTGGGAAGTGCTTTTCCGGTGAGCTCGCCGGAGGGGACCGCCACTGCCCTGTTTGGCGCGAGTCTGGAGGTTAGGGATGACAGGTGGGACCCACTGTCGGCATTTAAACATTTTCCAGATTTCCCACTTTAGTTCAAACTTTGGAGAGCCATAACTTTGTGTAGGAGTGTCCAAAAATTGTGAAACAAATTTTTTTGGATTCCTCTAAAAGAGTACTATCCAGGGGTGCAACCCAATATTTATGAAAATTCCTGGATTTGGCTCATTAATTCATTTAAATAAAATTTTGTATGAATTTTTACAGGAGTTCTGTTTATTGAAAATTTCCCAAATTTGGACAGGACATTCTTCCAAATTTCTTGAACTCCAGTAAAAATTTCATAGACATTAGACCTCATTTGCTTGGTCAAATGATGAGTTCATTCCTTATGTCTCT
The DNA here is from genome assembly GCA_030760725.1 of Neostapfia colusana. Taxonomy (NCBI): domain Eukaryota; kingdom Viridiplantae; phylum Streptophyta; class Magnoliopsida; order Poales; family Poaceae; genus Neostapfia; species Neostapfia colusana. The sequence continues at coordinate 41,295,418 of JASWHV010000007.1, read as the reverse complement.
GAAAAATGGGAAAATAAACAGAGATATTTTCAGCTTTTTCCCAATCCTTCTAAAATCCATATCTCCATGTAGGAAACTCCAAAAAATTGTAAAACCAATTCCTATAGACTCAGGACATTTTGTACTTCACAAAAAGTCTACTTTGCAGCATAGGAAAGCTTAATACCTAGGGGGTAAAGGCAGGTTAGTGAAAATCACATAAGGAATTATTGTGATCACCTTGAGCCATTTCATGAGCTCAATTTTTGCACACTGCCTAAATACCTTCTATAGAGGCTGTGGTTAAATTCTCAGCTTCATTGGACCTCTGGAACTTGAGCTACCATCTTTTAGGTTTAAGTGTTCATATAATGGACTTAATCACATGGTGATTACTAGTATCTCTTTTCACCCTAGCTTTCATCATCTCTAAGGTTGTAGATCCAACAACAGAAACCTTGCTGTTGTTTATCTCTCTTATGTGTGAGTTAACTTGTGCAACTTTAAATCATTTTCTAAACTGCTTTTGAATACATGTGCATAAATCATCTTAATAGCATGTGACGTCGACGTTCGACGAGGACTCGACTCTGCAGCGAGGATCTCCATCTCGTGATGAGTTTGGTGGATTCACCGGAGGAAGACTAACTCCTAGCTTCTAACAAAACCGTTGAGCAAGGCAAGCCCCGGTTTGCATATCGTTACCGTTTTAAATTTTGTGTTACTTCACATCATGTTTATTACACTTGATATTGCGCATTATGTCTAGGATGATTGAAACCAACTTGCATGGCTATTAGATCCCTTAGTAGAAGGTTTAGTGTAGGCTTTGCCTTGTCGTAGATGCTAGGCTAATGTTGTAGCTAGCTCAGTAGAAGTCGAGTAGTAAAAAGCTACTCGCGAGAAAAGTTCGAGTAATGGAATTACTCGCGAGAGGTTAATGATAAGAGCACCCTCATGAAAATGAGATGGGGACGGGGATGTTCCTGTAAGATGGAGCGCTCAAGGTTGGTCTCTACCTGCGATGGGTGTGACAATGCTTGAGACCACATTTGGCCTGGACCGGGATGGTAAGGCAAATGTGGAGGTTGGTTGTAGCCCCGTCCGTGTCGGTTAAGGACCATATGTATGCGGCCCTGCTGGACAAGATTGAGCTGTACCGGATATATAGTGGGGTATGGGACCCATGAAACCGATGTAACTTGATGGACCATGATGTAGAAACTCATCCTTCGCGTGGGAATGGCGTTGAGAAGGCGGGAGGTGTAAATCCTTTAGCGGGCAACTTCGACGTGTCCGCGTAGAGGACCATCCTGCTCGGCGCAAAGCATTTTTCTATGTCGGGGTGTCGTGTGAAAGGTTGCTGCATACAACTTAAAAAAGAGCTCTTGAGAGAGTCTTTCGAGGCGGGTGTATGTGTCGTGTGTTTCGGGTTGTTATTGATTCGAATCACCGTCGCTCGCGGAAGAGGATTGAGCATACTTGCCCACTGCGCCGTGACTTAGTAAGAAGATGAACTAAGTCTCTTAACTTGCTGTTTGTGGATTAATCACTATATTGGAACCTTGACTGAAGTAGATATAGAGCCAACTAAATTTCATTTCCACCTTAGGCTAGCAACATCGGGATAAGCATTTCTTGTTTGATTGTGGACTTCCGATGTTGTGAGGCGTGAGGACCACTAAAATGAAGGCTATAAGAATCTGAATATAAGGATCAAGTTTAGTCAAGCTGCGTTTTGCAAATTCCTGTTCCTACTATATTACTACCCCTGCATTTAGAGTTACATGTTTAGGAGTGACGGTTAAGTCTTGCGGAGCCTTAGTGCTCACGGTTGCTTCTGAGTTATTTTTGCAGGTAGCAGGATGTCTGCTATGAAGAGGGTTGTTCGGTGAGACGATGAACCTCACGGTTTGTTCAACTCATTGGAAACCTAGCCGCTGCCTTTCTTTGGTGAAGCTAGTAGGAAGCGTTCACGGGCTGAACGACTTCTCTTCGGCGTAGTTAGGGTCGAGAGTGAGTAATTTGTACAGCAAATTTTAATTTCCGCTGCGTGTGTACATTATGTTGTAAAAGAAATTATCTTGAGTAACAAAATGGTTCCGTTATGTTCTTATCGTCTTTTCGTGCATGCTGTTGGGTGCCGCATCGCACGGCACCACCCACTGCGGTTCCGGGCGCTCACAGGTTTCATACGTCCAAGCTCGTCACCATGTGGAGCTCCGGTGCCACAAGAAGGATGGAACCCAAAGGATGTGCGTGGACTATAGGTCTCTCAACGAGGTAACAATCAAGAACAAATACCCTCTGCCCCGTATATAGGACCTATTCGATCAAATGAAAGGAGCCCGAGTGTTCTCCAAGATTGATCTTCGGTCGGGATACTTCCAGCTGAAGATTAAGCCCTCCCATATACCCAAGACAGCCTTACGAACACGGTATGGTTTGTATGAATATACCGTCATGTCTTTTGGGTTGACAAATGCACCCGCATACTTCATGTACCTTATGAACAAGGTTTTCATGGAGTACTTGGACAAGTTTATCGTGGTTTTCATCGACAACATTATGGTGTATTCAAAAAGTGAGGAGGAGCATGAAGAACATTTGAAATTGACCTTGCAGAAATTGCGTGAGCATCAATTGTATGCCAAGCTTAACAAGTGTCAATTTTGGCTAAAGGAAATATCTTTCCTAGGCCACATTATCTCCAAGGAAGGGGTATCGGTTGATCCCGGAAAAGTGAGAGATGTTCTGAAGTGGGACCGACCACAGAGCGTAGGGATATTAGGAGTTTTCTTGAGATGGCTGGATACTATCGACGCTTCATTAAAGTCTTCTCGAAGATAGCAAAGCCTATGACGGAGTTTCTAATGAAGGGAAAGGTATTCCAATGGACACCAGCCTGCCAAGGAAGTTTTGAGGAGCTCAAGAAAAGGCTAACCACAGCACCAGTTCTGGTATTGCCAGACGTAAGCAAGAGCTTTGACATATATTGTGACGCATCCAGACATGGGCTTGGATGTGTGCTCATGCAAGAAGGACAAATCGTGGCCTACGCCTCACGAAAATTAAAGAAGCACGAGCTTAATTATCCTACGCATGACTTGGAGCTAGCAGCAGTGGTGCATGCATTGAAGATTTGGAGACATTATATCCTTGGTCATCGATGTGAGATCTATACGGATCATAAAAGCCTCAAGTACATATTTACACAAATGGACTTGAATTTGAGGCAAAGTCGATGGTTGGAACTCATCAAGGATTACGATGTTGGAATCAACTACCATCCCGGGAAGGCCGATGTAGTAGCTGATGCATTGAGCCGAAAGGGAGCATGTCACTAACTCACGGTTCGGAAGCTACCACCCGAACTACGCAAGGAGTTCGAACGGTTACACCTCGGATTCTTGAACAACATGGAAATAATGGAGATCCACTCCTTATTGGAGCAAGAGATAAGAGATGGCCAAGCAACGGATGAGGAGATCAAGGAGATCAAGGAAAGAATCTAACAAGGAATAGAGAAGGATTTCAAAGAAGATGAGAAGGGTACGCTTTGGCTTGGAAAAAGGATTTGTGTGCCTAACATAAAACACCTCCGCAACATTATATTGAAGGAGGCACATGATTCCCCCTATTCCATACACCCCGGAAGCACCAAAATGTACAAGGATTTGAAAACTTGTTATTGGTTGGATGGTATGAAGAGGGATATAGCCGAATACGTTGCCCTATGCGACACATGCCAACGGGTGAAGGCCGAACATCAAAAACCCGCTGGATTGTTGCAACCTTTGAAGGTACCAGAGTGGAAGTGGGAGGACATCAGTATGGATTTCATCGTCAGATTGCCACGTACTCAGTCAGGTTACAACTCCATCTGGGTCATTGTGGACCGATTGATGAAAACCGCCCAGTTTCTCCCTGTAAGGGCCAATTACAACGTTGCACAATTAGCCGAGTTGTACATGGAGCAGATCGTGTACCGTCATGGAGTCCCGAGGAGGATAGTCTCAGATCGAGGTTCTCAGTTTACCTCTAGATTCTGGAGGAAGCTGCAGAAAGCCATGGGTACACGACTGGATTTTAGCTCCGCCTATCACCCACAAACCGATGGACAAACCGAAAGGACAAACCAAATTCTGGAGGACATGTTGAGAGCTTGCGCCTTGAAACGTGGGCGTAGTTGGGATAGGAGTTTACCATATGCCGAGTTCTCCTATAACAACAGCTATCAAGCTAGCTTAAAGAGGTCGCCTTTCAAAGCATTATATTGTAGACGGTGTAGAACGCCGCTGTTTTGGAACGAAATCGGAGAGAACCAGGTGTCTGGACCCGAAGTGCTACAAGAAGCTGAAAGGCAAGTCCAAACGATACGGGAGAACTTAAAGGCTGCTCAGTCACGACAGAAGGGCTACGCTGACAATAGGTGAAGGAAGTTGACCTTCGAAGTAGGAGACTTCGTATACCTTAAGGTGTCGCCTATCCGAGGCCAACGACGTTTTAACGTCAAAGGCAAGCTAGCACCTCGCTACATCGGACCATTTAAGATTTTGGATAAGCGAGGAGAAGTAGCCTATCAACTAGAGCTCCCAACCCACCTCTCCGACGTACATGACATGTTTCATGTATCCCAGCTCACGAAATGCTTGAGAGCACCAGAGGAGCAAGTATCAATGGGAGAACTTGAACTTCAAAAGGATCTGACTTATGCGGAACACCCTGTCCGAATATTGGACGTAAAGGAAAGGGTCACCCAGAACAAGGTGATTCGATGGTGCAAGGTACAATGGAGCCATCACACCGAAGCTGAAGCCACATGGGAGCATGAAGAGGATATCAAGGCAGAATTTCCCCATCTATTTTCTACTAACGAATCTCGAGGGCAAGATTCAATTTAAGGGGGGTAGATTTGTGACACCCTCATCTCTGGTGTCAGCATATGTTCATGTTTAATGAAGAGAAAATATTTTAAGAAAAGTAGGAACAGAGGAAAATATTAAAGGGATAGCCAATAAGAGCCGAATCCAGCCCTCAGAGAGCGCCGAAGACAACTTCCGCGGCCCGCTGGCCACGTGGCATGTTCGGAGCTCATCCCTGCGGAGTGGGGAGAGGTCCGCTGCTAAAATAGGATATGTGGCAGGCTCGGGGCTCATCTCCGCAAAAGGGGAGAGGTCCGACCCTATGGGACACGTGTTGCCCCCGGAGCTAGTCATCATGGAAATCAGAGGACTGGTCGCGTGGGATACGTGTCGATCTCGGAGCTCACCGCCAAGAGGACCGGTACCATCGAACACGTGTCGCCACCGGAGCTTATCTCCGGGAGATCCGTCGCTGCTAGACACGTGTCTACCTCGGAGCTCGTCTCTGAGGAAAGAAGAGAGGAAAGGTCTAGCACTGACACGTGGCGTGTGCGGAGCCACCTCCGAGTAAGTGAGGAGGTCCCAACCGCCAGGATACGTGGTGCACACGGAGCTCACCTCCGAAGAAGAGGAAAGTCTTGCTCGTTTGACATGCGGCACAACCGGAGCCCGTCTCTGCGGAAAGGAAGAGACCAGGCCCGGTGGACACGTGGAGCATCCGGAGCTCATCACCGCGAAGGTGACGGGTTCTGAAGCAATTTTGGAATCTGTACGCGTAGAAATACCGGAACAGAAACCGACCTGAATTCCACGATGATACCACACCCAATCAACTAAAGATAAGTTGTAAGATTCAAACAGGACTCATATTCGGGATACAATCAGATTAGGACTCTTCTCTTCCCGGTTATAAATAGAACCCAGAACCCCTGGCCGAAACCACAAACTTCTTTTCCAACTCCTGAGCCGACAACTTAGAGCCATAGTACCAACCCGCCGAGTAGACCATCGCCGGAGTGCAGCAAGGAAGATCGCCGGAGGAAGCCCAACGATCTGAGGAGGACCTCGAGACCGAGAAGAACGTAAGGTAGGTCTCCAATACCGCCTTACGACATCGTTGTGTTTTCTTTGCATCTGTTCTTTGATTCCTTTCGAAAAGAAGCCTTCTTGTGGACAGATCATTTGATGGTCAGGTTGATCTAAAGACAAGATCATCGCCACGTCCACCTTTGATCCGAACACCCCTGTTCATCATAAAATCTATGCAAGCCATGCAAGAACACGTGCAAACCAATCTAATAAACCTAATCATAGAATAGCATGCATATGCATCATCGCATCTAGTTTAAGGTTTGTGCATGATATTGATTGCTGTGAATCTTGTATGCACGTGATCCTACCTAGCAGGACAAGCTCAGGGAGCTGTCTACGACGAACTGCAGCAACAAGGTTTTGAGATCCAAGAACAACCGGAACCGCAAGAACAAGGCAAGTGCCCCTTGACTATATTGATCCTATGTTTTGGGTGAAACTATTTTGTTTTGCGAAAAGGTGTGCGTGCTGAGTCAAACATGATGGGAAATCCTTTTTATAGGAGTTAACTAGTTTTGGTTAAACCACCCTTGTCGCCAGGGAAGTTTATGAGTCGGGTATGGTTTTTGCTTTATGCTTCGCTGAGTCTATGGAATTGGGAAGCGAGATAGATGTGTCTAGCTAACTGCACTCGTATGATAATGAGAAACTGATGAGGTTAATGAACATGGATCGGAGGGAGATCTAGGCAAGACTGGGTTTGTGAATGAGGTAGCACGAGATGGTGGTTTACTTGCCGTAGATCTAAGGACCGGTTCATGCATGCACATGCCAGGATAACAGTGCCACCACAAGGCCAAGTATGGGTGCGGCTTAGCTGAGTAATTAGGTAAGTTGCTATAGTGTTATGGACTGTGGAAGGCGCGGGGAATGGGATTCGAGTGAGGAATGCCCTGGGAACTGCATGGCACAAGAGGGGGCCCGTGGGTGGGAGAATTGGAGATTCTAGCCTGCCGGTGAAACCTTAGTGAGTCCATACATCTAGTAACCCCTTTGTAAAGGCTATTTTGTGATCTCTTGACCATACACCGACGGTTGTGTACTGGTATAATGGAGGTTCTGCAGTCGCCGACGGGTGATGAAATCACAAACTTGTGGGTAAAGAGGTGCAAACTCTGCAGAGTCTAAAACTATAATGATAGCCGAGCTTACGGTCACGAGCACTTGGCTAAACTGCCATGATTAGTTGGGATGGTTATTGGGATGATTAGTTGGGATGGTTATTGATTATGTTATGGTTGGTTTTGGGACTGTTGAGTCCGGATGATAAGATGGTTGCATGACTGTTGAGTCATGGTAACGAGATGGGTCTCTGTGTGAGACAAAGTTGTTTATGAGATGATATGGTAGTGAATACATGAAAGTATTCGTGATATGGTAGCGAATACGAGGAGGTATTCGTGAGTAAGAACGAAGTTGGTTAATGTTCGGGTGGAACATGGAAAGCGATGGAGGTATGTTGGTAATTTAATACATGCTGGGATTATATTCATCTAAAGTTAAGTTGTTGTTTTATCATGGTTTTATAAATCTGCTTTTCTGCAAATGAGCCTTTTTATACCTACCTTGTCATGAGCTGCATGTTGTGTTTTTCCCGTACTTGCTGAGTACATCATTGTACTCAAACTTGCATTATTATTTCATCATCAGCAGCAGGAGAAGCCTACTATGAAGACCAAGTGGAGCATTAAGGCGTGTGATCTGTTCTCAACCTTGCCTGTGGAGGGTGTAGAGATGGAGCCACTTCTGCTTAGATTTTCTTCCGCATTAGAATAAAGACTTCCGCTGCATAGAAATAAGACTTCCGCTGTGAACATGAGTCCAAGACTCATGAGACATTGTAATAAACTCTGTTATTCGTGGTTATATATATTCTGAATTCAGTTTTTGGAATATATGTGTATGTGTGATGAACATCCTGTGCAGACATATGAATTAGTTCTCAGTTCTGTGGTTTTCCACAGAATTGAGGGCGCCACAGATGTTGGGTATATTTTTCCTCCCAAACATAAAGCTGTTCGGGACACAATCTGATTGGTAGAGATATTTTCTCCCGGTGAACGTATAAGATAACTAGTCGTGGGAGTATTGGTGGATAGTTGGTGCTGATCCACACATGATTTGCTGATTAAATTGTGGGTAGCTCCGGAATAAAACAGTATGAGCATGGGTACGTCTTTAAGAGTGAACATGCCCGCTAACACCAGTGCTCCCTCCGGGACATCCTCAGGAGCAAGATGTTGCACACTCCCGGATTGCAATGCTGTTATGTCTACATAAGTACGTGGCGGCATATCACCTGATGATGATGGTTGTCCACTGTTCAACAACTTCTCCCAGCATTCTTGATTAAAATGCCCAAAATGGTGGCAATAAGAACAAGGATATTTCCCCGGTTCTTCACTGACTTGCGGTTGAGAAGTTGATGTACTTGGCTGCAGCAATGAGGCACCAGAAATCACTCGTTGTTGCTGCTGTGGTGGTGCTTCAAGACATGATTCTTGAACAAAAAATCTATACTGAGTTGATCTTACTGGTGGTCGCCATATTTCACCAGATGGTGTGCGATACACCAAACGGTATTTACGAGGAACAACGGTTGTGTCTTCTTGCACATCACTCTGGTCCCTCTTCTCTGCTTGGTACTCAAGTGTCGCCTGTTATTGCAGCATGGAAGCACTGACCAAATCGGTGTAATTGCCTTGATTGAACAAAGCCAACCCATCGTTTAATATGGCACTCAGGCCATGGAAAAAGTAATCACACCTTGCAGCTTCGATCGTCACATAGTCGGGAGCATATTGTGCCAAATGGTGGAACCGTTTGACATAATTGAGGACAGTCATATCCCATTGTTTCAATTTCCTTAATTCCTCCTGCTTGGTCTTGATAAAACATATAGTAATGTTACGAGCATGGAATACTTCACGAAATTCTATTCATTCCACTTGATGGCCTTCCGGAATTGTGGTGAGATATTTGAACCACCAATTTCTGTTGGCCACATGGAGTTGTTGAGCTGCAAATAATGTCTTATGATAATAATCGCACTCGAACACTCCAAATTTGGACTCCATAACCCGAAGCCACTGATCCGCTTCCACGGGTTCAGTAGGTTCCGTGAATATTGGCAGTTGAGTCGCCAAGAAGTCCAAATAGGCGTTCCAAAGTGGAACGACCTGTTGTTCTCAATGTACAATGCCTTGCTGTACCAAGGCTTGGAGCAATCTTGTGTTATCCTTATTTGACTCGACCATCTGAGCCATGACATCCGCCCATACCGTTGATGACGGTGCCTGCGGTGGAGTCGAATCATCGCCGTCTCGGCGAGAACCTTCAGCCATACTCGAAGAACGAGTACGCACCATACTGCAAAAAGATAATTTTGAGGGGTGTCAAAACTTGATCTCAGCAGTATGTGAAAGTATGTAAAACATAAAATGCTAAAACATTATAAAAGTAAAAAAATTCATATTTACATATCTCCCTAAAGTAGGCATAATCAGTCCTACTTGCTGTACAAATCAGACCTTTCTGCACTTAACCCAGATTTTGATCCGGTTACCAGCATTTTCATAACTCAAGTTGAATACCAAAGTTAAAGTTAACTTCAGTATCTTTCCAAGGATTATTTAAATGCCTCTGGATCATCGCTGGATCAAAAGTTATGATTGCTCAAATTTGACAGAATTTCTGGATAAATTTTGCCAGCATCTCCTCTGAATGTGGCTGTTTTTATCTCAGTTGAACATAAAAATATATTACAATTCTGAACAAACTCTGAACTACAAAATTGTTGAAAATTTCACAAACTTTCCAACGGTGTATCATATGATCCTTAGAGATTTTTCTACAGAAAGTTATGGCTAATTTACAGAAACATCCAGAGAGGTTTGCATCTGCCCTGTTTCTGGACACTTTGCATTCAACTGGACATTCATCTAATTTGGCTTGTGATTTTGCTCTGGAGGTCTACAGAGAAGATGTAGAGAACTAAAAAACCTTTCCAGAACTGTATCATGCATCTCCATTGGGTCAAACGTCTCAGAGTTATGCTCTGTCAAATCCAGCAAAAATTCCTGCCAGAACAGAGGACTCTGTTTTTAGATGAAATGAAGCCTAGCAATTCTCTCCTTTGAAGCTTAGTTCAAATAAAGAGCTCAGTAACTAATATGTGTTTTACAATTTACATTTTTAGTTGAAAGTTAGTCCATGAATCATTTCTCAGAGGAAAGAAAATTATCAGTGTAGTACGGTGGCGATGCACCGTAAGAGATATGACGGTACTACGTTGCCTCACAAAAGAAGATCCTAACACACTTACACTGGCATATATGTATCCGTAGGTGTCCTAAGACGGTCACTCACAAACATGTTCTACTCGTACTATGGTTTCATGGTTAATACACCTGCATAAATCACAAACGACCATCAGGTTCGTCTGCACACCGAACCCGGTCCCAATACAGTTTCATACACCCGTCCGTTATCACTCACACGGGTGTTCTCAAACCAAACACGCCTTGCGCTACATGTTCTTGTTACTAACCACATGATGGGGTCTCCCCTACTTGCCTGTAGCATACCAGAGAAGGGCGTTGCTCGAATACCCCAAATGACATGAAGAGTCGTAGAGGATACCAAAGCTCACTGGGTTACCTGCCACCCGTGAGGCTCCACCCTTAAGATTGTGCACACTGGTGGACAGCGCTTATATGCATCCCCAAGACATGAAAAGTCCCGAGATGCATGATTTTCCGACATAAGAAAATAAGTTAGGTTGCCACCATCATAATATGCTAATATAGTAGTCCTTATGTGGGCCTAGTACCGTTTTCTCACCGTATCCTAAGTTTTCATCGTAATATGATCCTCAATCCATGCGCTAATCCCAATGCGGCTCTGATACCACGCTGTCGGGGCGCACCCATCCCCGGATCACGGGTCCGTGCACACTCGTCCGGGAATCACACTGTATGGTACCGTGCGATGCGGCACCCAACAGCACACGGGTAAAAGACAAACATATTACATAAATCATTTGCGGAAGCATACGAAGAGTTAATTTACAAATACTTATCTCAAAATAATCTACAGCAGAAGACTACAACCCTCACGGCTCATTTCTAGCTTAGCATCAAAGAAACAGTCCAGCCCACGGACGTTTCTGTAACACCCTCAAATTCATTTATATGCATTGCATACATTTGTCATGTAGAAAAAGCATTATAAAAGAAGTAGAAATGGAAAAAAACTATGGAAATGGAGAAAGAACCATAGAAATGGAGAAAGAACCATAGAAATGGAGGAAAAACCACAGAAATGGAGAAGGGAATATAGAAATGGAGAATGTGGCATAGAAATGGAGAAGGAAAGTATAGAAATGGAGAATGGGGCATAGAAATGGAGAGGGGAATGTGGAAATGTAAAAATGGGACATAGAAATGGAGAGGGGAATGTAGAAATGGAGAATGGGACATAGAAATGGAGAGGGGAATGGAGAAATAGAACAAGTGACACAGAAATGGTGAGGAATGGGAAAAAGATAGCTGAAATGATCCATTCCCAAATTTCCGAATTCCCCAATTCCCCCAAAAGGGAAATTTTCCCCACATTTGGGGAATTTAATCCCCGTTGCTGCCACACCACATTAAAAGGGGATAAGTTTGTTGAGTTTCAAATTGACTAGGACTCTTATTTGAGTTCCGATTGGAGTAGGACTCCTCCATCTCCACACTTATAAATACAACCCCAGCCCCCCCTTTTGGCCGCAGCCTCCCCCTCCCCCTCCAAGTCGCCGACTTGGAGATGCTGCCCCCCCAACTGGCTTAGTTGGCACCCACCCTCGCCGGAGTTTGGTCGTCGGTGAGCCACACCGACGAGCCCTGCCGTCGAGCCCCGCCATTGAGCCCCACCGTCGAGCCCTGTCTTCGAGCCCCGCCGTCGAGCCCCTTCATCAAGACCCGCCGACGAGCCCCGTGACGCCTCGCCGTCGCTGGAAAAGAAGCCGGCGATCTGTCCTACCCTAATCTTCAATAGAAAAGTTCCCCGCTGCTGCCATAGCTAGGATGATGGCCCTGCCACCAAAAGGAAGTGAGGTAGGTCTTCATTACCCATCTTTTGACGTCGCTGCTGTTTCTACCCATTCGTTTTCTATGCCCCCTTCGAACAGAAACTTTTACGTGTGGACAGATCGTGTTTTGATCGATTTTCGACGGTGGAATTGATCTAGATCTTGAGTCAAGATCATCACCACGTCCACACTTTATCCCTACACCCTTGTTCATCATAAAACCCCATGAAATCCCATTAAAACATGCAAGAAAACGTAGAAACTGGTTTAATAAAACAGCACCATAGGATTTGCATTCATCTACCCCATCGCATCTTGAGTAAAGTTTGTGCATGATGATTGATTGCTGTAAATTTTGTATGTGCGTGGTCGTTAGTAGAAGGACAAGCTGAAGAGGCCATCTATGAGGATCTACAACACCAAGACTTCGAGACGCTCGAACAACAAGAGCCACGGGAGCAAGGCAAGTGCCTCTTGACCATATTGATCCCATGTTTTGAAACTGCTTTGTTTGCGAAAACTCGTATGCTTGAGTCAACTTGATGGGACACACTTTTTATAAGACTTTACTAGTTTTGTTAACCATCCTTGTGTGGGGGACCCCGGCCCGTGTCACGGGGCCGAGCCACTCATCCGGGAATCGCATTTGGTGGTGCCGTGTTATGCGGCACCCAACAGCACACATATAAGGAAAACTGTATTACATAAATCAAAAGCGGAAGCTTATAAATGTTCTTTGTAAATAATTTACCTCAAATAGCTACACCGGAAGACTACAAACAACTCACGTCGAATAACTAATGAGCACTCAAGAGGAGGTCCAGCCCGCGTACTCCTCTCGCTAGCAACACGAAGACATGGCAGCGGCTAGGTTCTCCACGTGTTACCCGACACGGAAGTTTCCGAGTCCCACCGGACAACCTTCCTTATAAGCGTCAATGTTAACATGCAAAACCACTCATATAGCAAGAGAGAGCACAAAGGCTCAGCAAGACTTAACCGTCTCTCCTAAAGCATGCAGCTCCACATGAAAGTAACTTAAGACCTGAGCATGTAATTTGCAAAAACACTCGCCTACAAGTTCATCCTTAACTTTCAGATTTTAGCCATCACAATAGTGACCTTGCGCCCAGCAACATTGGAACTCCACAATTAAACAAGAAACACATTATTCCATTGTTACTTGTCCCAAGGTGGAAAATAATTTAGTTTTCTCTATCACTACTTCATACATGGTTTTCATGCAATTCTAATTATCATAGCAGCAATTAAAACTTTGCAAACTGTTCTCACACAACTTGCTTACTACGTCACAACACAGTGAGCAAGCGGTACTCATAACCGCGAGGGATGTTGATTTGAATCAAACACTACCTGGATAGCTCGACACATACGCCCGCCTCTGAAGACCCAAATCTGGCGTCCTTCATTATGTCGTATGTGGAAACTTTCGCAGGACACTCGACTGTAGAACCGGTCACGCTGTCTCAGGCTCATAGGTCTAACAAGACGATGTAGTATGCCTCTACAATCCAGTTAACCTGGTACATCGGTTTCCTGGTTCCCATATAGCAATAAGCATCTGGTACACAACTCAATACTTGCTCATGGATGCCGCACACGCATCGATCCTTAACCGACACAGGCAGAGCTACTAGACCAAGACCTCATCTTGTCGCTGCCTAACCCTCCTGCCCGGTCTCATCTTTAGAAATATAAACTTTAGTTTGCCTCTTTTTCAACCACACCCATGTAATCCTAAACTATAGCTCGCGAGTAGATTCCAACTACTCGACTTCTACGGGAAGTCATAGCCTATTTAGCACGGCATTATTCTACAGCGGTGACATTTTTCTACCGTTGACTCCAGGGTTCATTTGGTCATGCATTTGAAGTATAAAACATTCCTGACCTAATGCACATACAAATTTAACCCATAGTAGTGAACAAAGTAAAAACTTTATAAAACAACTAAAATGCAAACCGGAGCTTGCCTTGGTTTTGCAGGTGGCTAAAGTCAGATAATTTATGAAGTTATTTGCTGATGACTTGAAGCTTCATCACTGCCCTTCTTGCTCCTTGATCCAAGCTTCACTTCTCCTCCACATTTCCACGTTTAATCACTACACGTTATGAAAATGCATATATGTTTAATTGTGAAGCTTTTGCTAACAAGTTCTAAAGACAAGTTTAAAACTGGAACTCTGTTTAAGAATTTATAATGACACTGGTGCTAGTGGTTTGTGTTTGGGTTAAGCAACATGATCAAGTGATAAGTGCATTTTATCACTTGTGTGTGTTACTCATCTAAGAGGTCAAACAGGACAGTGATGATAGAAAGCTCCAATGGAGCTGAAAATTTTCTTGTGAGTTCCTTGTCACAAGAAAGTAATCTGGACCAAAATTTAGAATTTTTCAATGAGTATATCACTCAGAACAATTCCCTAAGCATTTATGTAAAAAAGGAATTAATTATCAATAAATTTGCACTTTCATGCAAATTCAAGTGAACAACAATTCCACGTATTGGAAATTCTCTGAAAATGTTTCTGTATTCTTTTGAGCACAGAAACTTGAAATTAGAATTATCCTAACTAAATCAACTCCAAATGAGCTGAACCTTTTATATAAGTTCTAACATCCTAAAGAAAACTCTGGCAAAATTTGAGAATTTTTGGATGAACCAATCTCCCTCTAAAATTCTTTTGCTGAAAAGCTTTAAAGAATTTTCCAGAATTAAATAATAACTTTCATACAAATTGGGTTGCATATTTGGATAGAGTTATTCAATCGGAATCCAACCCAATTTGAATCACTAAATTTGGAAGCTCCTACACCAAGATATGACCTTTACAAGAATTGGTGAGAAACTAAAAATGGCTCTATTCTATTTTTCCATTTTTCAGGGACATAAGGAATTAACACCACATTTGGCCAAGCAAATGAGGTCCAATTTCTCAGAAAATTTTACTGCAGTTCAAGTATACATGGAAGGATCCCCTGCCCAAATTTCGGAATTTTTAATACACATAACTCCTGGACAAATTCCTACAATATTTTCCTTATATGAAATAATGAGCTAAATCCAAGGATTTTCATAAATATTGGGCTGCACCCATGGATAGTAATCTCTGAGGGGAATCCAACAAAATTTGTTTGACAACCTTTGGACATTCTTACACAAAGTTATGGCTCTTCAATGTTTAAACCGAATTAGACAAATTCAGGATATGTTTAAACTCGACTGCGGGCCCCACATGTCAGTTCATCTCCTTCCTCGCGCCAAACAGTGGGCAGCGGTGGCGTGCTCTGGTGAGGGCCGCTAGAATCCACTTTCCGGCCACACCCAGGCCTCCAACTTGCCGCCCCCCACTAATTTGACCTGCTGAACTCCATGGTACGGTCTCCGGCGGCCGGCGATGCCCGGAGAGGATGCACGACGGGGGCAGCGCGTCACTAGGGTTCCGGTGTACGGGCCTAAGTTTTTGGCACATACTCAAAGTGCTCACCACACCACACACACACACTTCATTTGAAGAAAGTTGATGAACATATTTGAAGAGCAAGTAACCACCATCAACATGATCATTAGAGAACCAACTCACACAATGCAAAAGTGACATTTCCCACATGCATCATTTAAGGGCTGGGCATATGAAAACTCCTACACCTTGCTAGGAATGTCCATGCCAAGTTTCACCCAAATTCGGAACCTTTTTTGAAGTCCTTTTGGGTATAGCTAGAAAGAGGGTGGTTTGAACTTAAATTCAAACTCAAACTGTTTTCATCCCATGAATTCAAAAGTGGGAGGCATATTCTTATTCAGCACATTTTTGTGAGCTCACACACCAATTTTCACTCCAGTTGGAGTTGATCTTGACATGAGATAAGTTTAGCAAATTCAAACTTTATTTGAATTTCAAACTGAATATATGCTGAAATTTAGTCAAACCAAACACAATTTGAATTCTAACCAATTCAAATGGCTCAGGTGTAGATAATTCAAATTACCATGGGTACAATGGGGATTACTGTTTACAACAGTAAGAGGGAGTTAAGTTCAGGGGTTAAAAGGGAGATGGGACCCACTTGTCATATGCACACAAATATCTCCACAGAAGTAGCCGGTCTCTGTTTTACCTCCCCGGGTGATCGACACCGAGGTGCAGCGCCGGTCGACACCGAGCAGCCCCCGAGCCACCACCTGCTTCATCAGCTGGCGCCTGGCGAGCTGCTTTCCCCTTCTTGTCACCCCAGCCGATCCAGCGCTCGGCAAAACGAGCTGGCCAACCTTCTCTCGTCCTCTCTCGCGCCCCTGAACAGAACCACCGCTGCCACATTTGTTAGATCGGCAGCCAGCTAAATTGAGCACGAGCAGCAGCTAGTGAGTAGCCAAATGGCACCGGTGCATCTCCCTCTCCCTCCTCGACGCGCCCCCGACCGGTGATCGGCTCCCCAACCCCGGGAACAACGCGACCGTGCGGAAGCCGAACAAGAGCCGATGAGGAGGCGTACATGGACAGCTGAACCTGGTGCTTGTCACAGACATGTACTGGCACCCTTGGATGCACCAAGGCACCATGCTGCTCTCCTCCCAACCTCAGGCCATGTCATGAACCACCGAGAGAGAATTTCGAAAAATTTCTCCGGCGTGCTCAGATCGACCTTCCGGCACAGTAATCCCAAATTCCACCTCAATTCTTATTCTTAGTTCTTCAAAGTTTGCACAAAGGGCCCAAAGTGGTAGGCGATCCTTTGCTCTTCACAGTTCTAGCCCGAAACTGCACATAGATCGGGTATTTCGTGGTTTTCTGACGGCAACCGAAGCGGGGGACCGCGGTTGCACGGTGAAACCACATCTGCCATCGTTTCCGAGCATTTTTTAGGCTAGGTCGAGCTCCCCCATAGTTCACTGGTGCTGTAGCACCATTTTACCGAGCCGTTAGCGCGCTAGGACGGCCGGCCGACGTCGCCAATGGTGTACCGAGCTGCCGCACCACCGCTAGCCACCGTAGAGGCCTTGCCGGCTCGGGGAAACCTCATCATCGTGCTCAGCGTGGAAGGTTAGACCCTGGCAGCGAGCAGGGGCTCGGGCAGAGGCCGGGAGACCAATTTCCGGTGATCTCCGGCGAGGGCGGCGGCGCGGGCACGCGGGCGTGGGAACAGACCGAGGTTGAAGAAGGGTTCCGGCGGGCCCAGCCGTCAGTAAGAGAAAATTCAAAACCCTGATCTTCTGTGGCGCTTGGATCCGGTGCGAATGCACGTATGGAAATGTGTGGCCCCATGTGTCTTCGCTCCAGTGAGTGACACATAGCCCGGACCCACAGTCAGCGTTTAAACATTTTAGGATTTTCAGTTTCCAGTTCAACCTTTGAAGAGCCATAACTTTGTGTAGGAATGTCCAAAAAGTGTGAAACAAATTTTGTTGGATTCCTCTCAAAGAGTACTGTCCAGGGGTGCAGTCCAATATTTATGAAAATCTCTGGATTTGGCTCATTAATTCATATAATTAAAATGTTGTAGGACTTTTTCCAGGAGTTCTGTGTATTGGGAAATCCCCAAATTTGGGAAGGAGATTCTTCCAAAAACACTTGAACTCCAGTAAGAATTTCAGAGGCATTGGACCTCATTTGCTTGGTCAAATGTGCTGTTAATTCCTTATGTCTCTGGAAATTGGAAAATAGAACAGAGCTCATTTTCAGATTTTCCCCAATTCATGTAAAGCTCATATCTTTGGGTAGGAACCTCCAAATTTAGTGATTCAAATTGGGTTAGATTCAGGTTGACAATCTACATCCAAATATGCAACCCAATTTGTATAAAAGTCTTTATTTAATTCTGGTAAAGTCTTTAAAGCTTTTCAGCAAAAGAATTTTAGAGGGAGTTTGGTTTATCCAAAAATCCTCAAATTTTGTCAGAATATTCTTTAGGGCGTTACTAAACGCCTGTAAATGTTTCAGCTCATTTGGAGTTGATTTGATCAGGAAAAGTTCAGATTTTAAGTTGCTGTGTTCAAATGAATACAGAAACATTTTCAGAGAATTTCCAAAACTTGGAAATTCAATTCTGGGCAATTCTTAGCTCCAAAAACTCTAGGAAAATTCATGAATACTCTATGAACTATAATTGAAATTGTAGTTCACAAAGTTGGGCATGAACATGTAAGTTAATTCAGAATTAATTTCTTTTGCTTAATTGCTTAGGGAATTGTTCTGGATAAAACCCTCAATGCAAAGTGTTCATTTTTGGTCCAGAACACTTTCATATGACCAGGAATTCACATGCAAACTTTCAGCTCAAATTGATCCTTGGGTCTCCCTGTCCTTATTGTCCTTTCTATTGGATGTGAAGAACAACATGGGGGTTGGTGTGGAAATTGTGGGAGACACAATTTCTTTCCACTTTAGCTACAATTTGGCAAGCTAAGTCCCTGTGTAGTGTATGACTTCCTGTAAAAAATTCGAAATCATTGGAGATCAAGATCTTTAGTTGTGTCCAAACCATTAGAGCTCATCTTATATGCCATTAGAAACATAGCTAGAGATGTAATGAAACATCAAAGGTAGATTTAGTTCCATTGAGTTCTTTGCACAACAGAGGCAACAACTTCATCCTAGGATCTCCACACAGCCTCTGTTCTTAAGAAGTTTTAATCCTTAAGTCTTTAAATTACATTATAAAATACCATGCATATACATGTCGCTAGGGTTCATGATGAAGGACTTCGACGGAGCCCTCCCTTGATGTGTGGATCAGTTGAGCAAGTTCATAAAGATCAAGGGATTGAATATCACTAACTTCTATTATATATTACTACCCTACAAAGCAGGCAAGCTCCGGTTTGCATTAACCTTTTACAAGTTTTTATTGTTTTGAGAACTTACTTTGAGTACTATTACTTCTTGCATTAGAGTCTTGTTTGAAAACCCAAATGCATAGCCAAGAAAACCATGGGTTGGAATTAGGATTGAAAACCCTGTTAGCAACTGCAATGCTAAGATAGGGTAGGATTCGGTACAAGTCGAGTAGTTGGAACTACTCGCGAGGATAGGCTAGAGGCACTCGACTCGGGTAGAGATAGCACATGATACACATGGCAAGAAAAATGAGACCGAGCAAAGAGTAAGGGCAGCAGGACTTTGGGGCCTGGGTGCTATAGCTCCGCTTGTGTCGATTGAGGACCGAGCCGTGTGCGGGCCTGTTGAACAAGCTAAAACAGTACCGAAGACCTACCGGCTATATGGGAACCGGGAAACCGATGTAACTCGGGTAGCTGGGTGTTGAGGCATAGCTGGTCATTCAGAGGGTAGGTTGAGAGCTTGAGGTGTAAATCGGTTGGTGGCACTGAGATGTGCGTGCAGAGACCTCTTGCTCGGGATGATTGGACCGGTTCAACATTTGGCTGACGGCAGGAGCTCCTCTTAGTGTTCCGGTCGGTGTTGAAATGTAGTTGTGTACGACGTCCGTGATGGTTGTGTAGGCAACATCGAGTACGGGCATACGTGACGGGTTATTCGGGTAACCCTGCAGGTGTAAATCGATTATAATCGCCGTCCCTCGCGGTCAGTGAGTACCACTTGTTCACTGTACCATGACGTAGAGAGAACAGGCTAGTTACATGTTAAAATGTTGCTGATTGAAAGATGGACTTTGATTGTTGATGAGTTGTTGTAGTTTAGAGCTAATTAAAGTTCCTTTCAACTTTGGGCAAAGTACATGAGAGAAATGTGTTTCTTGTTTGATTGCGGCTCTCTCATGTGCCTTAGCGTAAGGT
The DNA here is from genome assembly GCA_030760725.1 of Neostapfia colusana. Taxonomy (NCBI): domain Eukaryota; kingdom Viridiplantae; phylum Streptophyta; class Magnoliopsida; order Poales; family Poaceae; genus Neostapfia; species Neostapfia colusana. Next base: position 41,275,635 of record JASWHV010000007.1, on the reverse strand, counting down.
TCTCCACAACCTGCTGCTAAAACTCGAAAGTAAGGTTCCACTAAATAGGCGAGTCATTTGCAACTTATTTTTCCTCATGTACCTATCACCCCTCATGTAGAAGTTTCATCTTTAGGAGAGACGGGTCAGACTTGCTGAGCCTTCGTGCTCACTGCTTGTGTTTGAAGCTTTTGCAGGGTTCTATGAGGAAGGGACTCCCGAGGAGGAGACGAAACCCCAGGAGGGGAACCCCGTCGAGTGGGAGTCGTGTGCGCCGCCGTGTTAGTGTGCGTGTGTGCTAGCAAGGACACATTCACGGGCTGAACGTGAACTTGACGCGTAGTCTATGACCGTGAGTGTAGACCGAACATATTTTGTTGTACAACTGTTCATAAACCTGTTTATGTAATAAAACTTTGCTTCCGCTTTGTACCTTTGATGTGTGTTATTCGGTGCTGTGCAACGCAGCACCCCTCAGCGTGATCCTGGCTCGACAAGACCGTGGGGTCATGTCACCTGGCGAGGTCAGCCAAGCCCCATCCTTCACCAAACTCTCGGATTTTTGACCCTAGAGCACCAGTGGATGGTGTAGAAGCTAGACTTGGACTCTAACGCCGGTGAAACGGCTGGCAACCGGGGGCTCCACGGTGACCCGAGGTACTTTTGCACCGGCGGCTAATAAAACAGCTAGAACTCCCTCATTTCTTGATCTTTTTGCTCGGTTCTTCATCGAGGAGGGGCGCTAGGAACTATCCAAGCTGTGTGCAAGCTTGCTCGAGCTCTAGTGGATCGTGCAACCCGAATTTTGGGGTAGACCGAGCTCTACCCGCTTGCACTCGGTTTCGGGAAACGGCAAAATTCTTGCTACTGGTTCTAGCAAACGCTAAACGGCCTACGGCTACACGATCAGGACATGCAAACGCACCTTTAGTGTACAGCAAGTTGGGGAAAAGGGTGTCCGTGGCGCTCTGTCCACGGTGGCCTGACTTCGGTTTCTGCCGTCTGCTTCGGTTCTTGGCGCTGATCTTCGAATTAGGGCCAACAGCAGCCCCGAGCGTCGTAGCTGAGCTGGAAAAGTCCTTGTACACACGTCGGCGCTCCTTTTTTGTGTTGGAAGCTCGAGAAAAGAAGGATCAACGCCGGCTTGCAATAACAAATGACAGAGGCAGCGCCGGCAGCTCGCTGTCGCACGTGGGAGCAGAACAGAGGCCGAAAGCACGAGCTGGAAGTGGCGAAATAGCCCTGTTGCACTCGGGGTGTGATGCCCCGGTTCCAAAAAACACGGAACCAAGCGGATGCATATGTGTGCCCAGGATGTTCATCACACATACACATATAATCCACAAACTGAATTCAGATTATAACCCCGAATAATTGGGTTTAAGTACTTTATTACATAAATCTCTAACTTGTACTTGCAGCGGAAGTCTCATTCTAGCAGCGGAAGTCTCTAACTATAGCGGAAGCAAACTAAGCAGCAGCAGCGGCTCCATCTCCTACTCCATCCCCACAGGCAAGTTGACGGTAGACCACACGCCTAGTACTCCACATGCTCTTCAAACTACTCCTCTCCCTTTGCTGATGATGTATGATAATGCAAGGGTGAGTACATGTCGTACTGAGCAAGTGCGGGAAGTATGACATGTAGCTTACAACAAGATAGGTATAAAAAGGCTTATTGCATAAAGCAATGTTTATTTCACAAAACATGATAAAACAGCAACTAGCTTTAAGTGAATTCAATCCCAACATGTATCCAATTAAAACATCAACATACCTCCATCATGTTTCACCTCTTTCCATGTCTCATCTAGACATTTATCTTTCTCATCTTTCATTTCATGCTCATGAATACCATCTCATATTCATGACCATCTCATCTCATATTCAATTCTATCTAAATCCGAGACAAATGCTCATTGCCATAACTCAACAGTCACGAAACCAATCTCATTACCAGGACTCAACAGTCCCAAAACCATCCCTTAATGACCAAACCATCACGAAACCAATAACCAAACCAAATACCATCCAAATAACCATCCCATCTAATCATGTGAGTTGGCCAGGCGCTTGTGACCGGAAGCACGGCTATCATGACAGTTTTACACCCTGCAGAGTTTGCACCACTTTACCCACAAGTTTGTGATTTCGTCACCCGTCGGCGACAGCAGAACCTCCATTATACCAGTACAGAACCGTCGGTGTATGGCCAAGAGAATACAAAATAGCCTTTACAAAGGGACTACTAGATGTATGGACTCACTAAGGTTTCACCAGCAGGCTCGAATCACCATTCTCCCACCTACAGGCCCCCTCTTGTGCCATGCAGTTCCCAGGGCAGTCCTCTCTCGACTCCCATTCCCCGCGCCTTCCACGGTCCTTAACAATCTAGCAACTTACCTAATTAGTCAGCTAAGCCGCACCCATATTTGGCCTTGTGGTGGCACTGTTTTTCCTGGCATGGCTGGCATGAACCTGTCCTTAGATCTACGGCAAGTAAACCACCATCTCATTCTACCTCATCAACGAACCAAGCTTGCCTAGATCTCCCCCAATTCATGTTCATTATCAACATCAAGTTCTTATTATCATTGTTCATATGAGTGCAGTAGCTAGACACATTCTATCTCGCTTCCCATAACCCGTGGACTCAGCGAAGCAAAAAGCAAAAATGACCATACCCGACTCATCAACTGTCCCGGTTACAAGGGTGGTTAACAAAACTAGTAAACTCCTATGAAAGGGTTTCCCATAAAGTTGACTCAAGCACACACACCTTTTCGCAAACAAAACAGTTTCAAAACATGGGATCAATATGGTCAAGGGACACTTGCCTTGTTCCTGAGGCTTCTGTTGCTCACGGCTCTCGAAGTCTTGATGTTGTAGTCCTTCGTAGATAGCTCCTTGAGTTTGTCCTTCTACTCATGATCACGCACATACAAGATTTAAAGCAATCAAACATCATGCACAATCCTTACTCAAGATGTAATGGTGCATATGCATGCAAATCCTATGGTGCTGTTTTTATTAGATCCGTTTGTACGTGATCTTGCATGTTTTAATGGTTTTGTATGGGTTTTTACGATGAAGGAGGGTGTAAGGATCAAATGTGGACGTGGTGATGATCTTGTCTCAAGATCTAGATTAAACCGATCAACACGTGATCTGTCCACACGAAAAAAACTTTTGTTCGAAGGGATCGAAGAAACAAATGCAAAGAAAACCGCGATGACGTTATAAGGTAGTAATAATGACCTACCTCACTTCTCCTCGGTGTCGGGGCCTTCCTCTTAGCAAGACAGATCGTCGGCTTTCTTTCGGCGACGGCGAGCGTGTCGAGGATCATCGGCGGTCTCACCGGTGGCTGAACTCCGGTGAAGGGGGTTAACTCGGCGAGTTGGGGGAGAGTCCTACTCCGATTGGATTTCAAATAAGAGTCCTCTTTGATTTGTGTTTGGATCTTAACAACTTATATCCAATCAATTTCGTTGCAGTATTCAACATGGAAGAATTCGTGTCGATTTCCTCAGTACCGGGTACTCGCGTACAGGGGAAACTGCTTAAGACTCTCGTCCTTCTGCAGGGATAAGCTCCGGAGGCTCCACGTGTCCAGCTGGGGCCGGGCCTCCCTTTTCCGCAGAAACGAGCTCCGGTTGCGCCGCGTGTCAGCCGGGCGGGAACCTCCCTCTTCCTCAGAGGCGAGCTCCGCGTGCGCCACACGTCTAGCGGACGGGACCTCCCTCTCCCTCATATGCGGGTTCCGCGTGCGCCACGTGTCTGGTGGGTGGGGACCTCCCCTCTCTCGAGAGGCGAGTTCCGCTGTGAGACCTATGTGTGCTGAATACATTGGCTTTGACAATAAAAGTTTTGAATACTACCAAAACACCTTTTTAACAAGGTCCGACTCTTGGTCCGAGCTCCTGCAAGGTTCGATGATAGGTCCGACGTAAGGTCCGACTTGCTTTGTCTAGGTCTGACTTATTTTGGCTAGGTCCGACTTGTTTTTGCTAGCTCCTGTTCTAGGTCCGACTAGCTTTGGTAAGTTCCGTGCTTGGTCCGACTAAGCTTTAGTATGCTCCGGCGCTAGGTCCGACTAGCCTTGGTAAGCTCCGGTTCAAGGTCCGGTTAGCTTTGGTAAGGTTCGAAGCTTGATTGCAATGGTTCTGCTTTTAACTTGCAATGTTCCGAACTTGCTTTACTCTTATGGAAAGTTTGCTTAGTATTAATTTACTAAGTTTTTGGTGGTTATGGCTGATATCATTTTGCTATGGTTTACAACATGCTTATGTGAGGTGCTCACGTAAGATGTAGTTTCGGAACTAACGAGAGTCAAGTCGAGGACTTGTGCTCGGAAGTATTGGTTGTTAATTCATGTACAAGTGTTGCTTGAGTTCAAGACATGGCTGGTGACGGGACCCATTGAACTAGTCTTAGGGAGAAGATGAGGTTCAACAACCATGTTCGGGAGTAATTGTGGTTGAGATGATCGGGAGGTTGCGCAGTATGTTTGAATCAAGGACAATGCATATGAAGGTATCTTGGAAGTTGTTGGAAGATGTTTGCACGTGTGCAAGGAGTGCATAGACGTGGCTGCATGGTTCCAAGGCGTGATGAAGAGATGTGGACGTAAAGAATTGGTCAGAAAGGTCCAACCGACTAGGTTATGGACTCAGGCTGCGGCTGAGTCGTGTTTGACTCAAATATGGGAAGTTTTGATTTGGTTATGATAGGATTTCGTGTGGGTCACGAATTTGAGTTGTTTTAGTAATGTTTGGGATGTTACTAAGGTGTTTGGAAGTCTTAAGATTGCTGCTATCTACGTGTAGAAGAGTCTTGAGCAGTATTGGAAAGTTACAGTTTGAATCCAAGTAGGAGTAGGAGTCCTAGTTTGAATTGGGTTGGCCTTAGGGCTGGTTATATAAGCAAGTGAGGCCAAGGCTCGTGGGTGCACGACTTTGGGGCTGTTCCTCTTGTGTTTTGATAAATAAAATTCGTATTCTAAAGGAACTTTTGTGCCTTGTTCGTCTGACTTGTTTCAGACAAGTTTTTCTCGTCGAGTTTCTATTCAGCACTACCTTGCTTCGGTGGTTTTATCATAACTCGAGTTTTACTGATCCAATTGATGTGATTATTTTTGGGTTGTCTTAACAACTTGATTATCTATTATATGTGCAAATTTCACAGTCATTGAATTTGTGGTTTCTGATCTACACGAGTTTCTTTACAGTATTTCAGAACTGTTTTTCTCGCGTAGGACAGATTGACCTTTGTTCGATCTTTCGATGGTAACTTGAGTTTCTCTCAACGGATTTTCATGATTCTTGTTGTGACGTCTTCGTGACTTGATTCTCTACAATCTATACTAGTTTTGTCACAGTTTAACACGTTTATATTAGTCGCACAGACGGTTTCTTTAACAGATCGGTTTTCTGCTGAGGGGTGTTTTGTTGCTTCCGCTAAAAAGTTTTTATCTACCATTCACCTCCCTCTGGTAGATTTACACGTGTACTTCGATCCTACAATTGGTATAAGAGCCGTGTTGCTCTAATCTTTGTGATTTGCACGTGTTTTACTAATCATCATGGAGAAATACTCCGCCAAACCTTGTGTGTTTAGTGGTATTGATTTTCAGGTTTGGAAGGCACACATGTAAGCTTTCATCCAGACGCAAGGCTTTGCATATGGGAAAAGGTGTACAGGCCTTACGATGTGCCTTCAAACGATCAAGTCACGGCTACAAACATAAGAGATGTCGACAACAACAACAAGGCTTGGAACTTGATCATACAAGGACTAACTCAGAGCGACTTCGACCGTGTTGCACACCTCCGATCGGCGTACGATGTGTGGAGAGCACTTTGTGACTACCACGAAGGATCCAACACGATCAAGGAGGTAAGACAGGATATGTTCAAGAAAGAATACATGCACTTTGAGATGCAACCCGGTGAGTCCATTGATGACCTCTTTGCTCGCATTAATAAAATTCTCAACAACTTGCGTAGCGTCAATGTTAATTTTTCAGATGCTGAAAATGCTAGGCAATTACTTAGTGCATTAGACATGTCAATTTGGGAGATGAAAGTAACATCCATACGTGAATCCACTGTCATGAGTACTCTTACACTAGATGTGCTTTATTCTAAGCTAAAAACTCATGAAATTGACATTATATTATGCAAGAACCCAAATAAGACTATTGCATTTGTCTCACAACGTGATATGCCTAGCTCCGGCCAATAATCTAGCAATACACTTTCTTTGCTGTATTCACTAACCATGGAACAGATTGAGGAGTTTCCAGAGGAGGAGCTAGTACTTCTTTCTACTAGGTTCTCAAAAGAATTGCAAAATGTAAGAACTAGAAGGAGAGGAAGCTCCGGACCTCAACGATGCTTTGAATGTGGTAAGTCAGGACACTTTCATACAGATTGCCCTAACCTTTCAGGTCCTTCTAACCGTGATGAAAATCAGAATAAAGTCAAGTCCTCTGTTGGCAACACCAACAAGAAAAAGAAGGGTTTTATAGGACGCAAACTGATAAACAGTTTCATCACCGCACTTCAAGAACATGGCTCGAGTGATGTAGACATTGGAAGTGATGAAGATGAAGATGATCTGGCAAACTTGTGCAGAACACAACAGTGACAACGAAGAGGTATGTCCTACTTGCAAAGAAATGTGTGATGCTATTTCTCGTGCCACTATTATTGTTAAGAAAAAGGACAAAAAGCTTAGGGACAATGCTGTTAAAATTGAGTCACTAGAATCTGAAATTAATCGTTTAAAATCCTTGATTCCTAGTGATGATTCTTGTTCCTCATGTGATTTAATATATGAACAATTGTCCTCTCTAAGAAGTGCACACACCTCCACACTTGATAACCTTGAACTTGAAATCAAAAAGAACAAAAAGCTTGCTTCACTTAATGATAAAAACTTGAAAGATGCTTGTTGTTCTACAATTGATTTGCATTGTTCTACTTGCGATGATCTTGATAAGAAACTACAAGATGCTATGAAAGAAATTTCTATATCGAACAATGTTTTACTTTCTCATGAAGTTAAATATTGTTCCAATTGCAAACTAAAAGGAAAAACTTCATGTGAAAATTGCCTTGATCTATCAAATAAACTTGATAACATGCATAGGACATTAGATAGGTTTTGTAATGGGAATAAGAACCTAAACATGCTGCTGAATTCTTCCAAGTCTTGCAATGATAAAATTGGTTTAGGTTTTGATTCACATGCTCATGCTAAGGAACATCCACCTAAAATTTTAAAATCATTAGGAAGTGGTTTGATTAAAACAGTTCCTAAACAAAAAGAAGTGGTTTTTAAATCTGCAGGAGTGTTGTCACATTCGGGTTCAAATAAGCATACTGCATGCTCATCTAGACATGAACACAAAGTTAAATTTCATTGTACCTATTGTGTTAGAGATGGTCATGTCATAGATTTTTGTTATAGACTAGCTAAACAACATAAAAAGGAAAGACTGCAAGCTAGATCTTATAACTCTCATGCAAAATTTGCTGCACATACTAAACCGAATGTCAGGAACATGCAACCTGCTGTTATGAGTCAGAAATATTCATAGTTTACCTCCGGAGTTTCAGTTTTTGCCTCCGGAGCTTCAGTTTTTGCCTCCAGACCTTCTGTTTTTGCCTCCGGAGCTACTGATTTTCGTGCTACACTAGTAACACCTCATAGGTCAGTAGTTAAGAACAAAAAATCTCAAACTTTGACTCATAAACCTGCTGTTTTATCTCAGCTTTCGCATGTTATTCCTGCTGGACATCGTATAACTCAGTACTGGATTCCTAAATTCCTTTTAACTAACCCCAGTATTGAGTCATCGGCGTATTGTGCTTCTATGTAGGTTACACGCTTGAGGAAGGAGAATATTTGGATTGTGGATTCAGGTTGCTCATGCCACATGACCGGTAACATAGAATGGTTCTCCTCTCTCTCTTTTGTGTCACGTGTAGAGAATGTTACTTTTGCCGATAATTCTTCAACTCCTATAATTGCTAAGGGTTCAGTTAGAGTAAATGATCACTACACTTTGAAGGATGTGGCACTTGTCAAAAATTTGAAATACAACTTGCTTTCTGTTTCACAATTGCTAGATGAAAATCTGGAAATTATTTTCAATAAAAACTGCTGCAAAGTTGTAGGTTCAAATAGTAATCTTATTTTTAACATGTCTCGGTTTGGAAGAGTTTTTAAATCTGATTTTGATATGTCTTCCTCTAAGCATAGATGTCTAGTTGCAAATGATTCCAAAGATTTATATTTTTGGCATCGTAGACTTGGTCACGTGGGCTTTGATCATCTCACGCGTGTTAGTGCTCTTGATCGCATACGTGGGCTGCCTAAGCTTAAAGGGGACAAAGAAATTGTGTGCTCTTCTTGTAGACATGCTAAGATGGTTGCAGGTTCACATGTTTCTCTCACAATAACCATGACAACTGAACCTGGTCAACTTTTACATCTTGACACCGTAGGACCTTCACGTGTTCAATCCTTCGGAGGTAAATGATATGTTCTTGTGATTGTTGATGACTATTCTAGATACTCTTGGGTTTACTTTATAGCATCTACGAATAAAGCTTTTAGTCACTTTAGAACTTTATTTCTTAGATCATCAATTGATCACTCAGGATCTTTAAGAGCAATTAGAAGTGATAATGGAACCGAATTTAAAAATGAATCGTTTGATCACTTTTTGTGGTGAAAATGCAATAGATCATCAATTTTCTTCACCATATGTACCTCAACAAAATGGTGTTGTAGAGAGAAAAAACAGAACCTTAGTTGAGATGGCTAGGACTATGCTTGATGAATATCAAACTCCTAGGAAATTTTGGGCTGATGCAATTGCAACCACTTGTTATGTCTCAAATCGTGTTTTCGTGCGTGCTAAGCTAGGTAAAACACCATATGAGCTCAGGTTTGGACATTGGCCTAGTGTCACACACTTTAGGGTCTTTGGATGCAAATGCTTTGTTAAGAAACATGGTAATCTTGATAAATTTGAAGCTAGATCTGTTGATAGCATGTTTCTTGGTTATCCATCTCATACTAGAGGCTACCTTGTGCTTTTACTTGATACTAACAAAATTGTGGACACTTGTGAGGTTTCTTTTGATGACGCTAGCCCAGGTACTAGTTCAAATATTGCAGGTCCGGATCCAAATCCGCAGGGGGGGGAGTATTTTCGTTGAAGAAGAGGAAGAAGTGGTGCTGCTGCCCGAAAATTCAGCAGCTAATGACATTGTTCCAGCTCCTGATCTTGATTCACAGCCAGCACCGACGACCACCATTGCTGGTCCAGATCCTCCTCACGTCACAAGCTCATCTATTTGTGATGAATATGAAGAAGAAGAAGCTTGTGAAGTGTCCACTCCCCTCCAGATTCTCAAAAGTCATCCTCCACAACAAATAATTGGAAGCTTGCATGAACGAGTTACAAGATCCAGGTTTTTCGACCCCAATTCTCATGCTCATTCTGCTTTTGTTGCTTCTTTTGAACCCAAAGATATATCACACGCACTCACTAATAAATCTTGGATTATTTCCATGCAAGAAGACTTCGAAAATCTTTAAAGAAATAATGTTTAGAAACTTGTACCTCCACCTCAAGGTCACACTTTCATTGGAACTAAATGGGTGTTTAAAAATAAACAAAGTGAGGATGGGGTTGTGGTTAGGAATAAGGCTAGGTTGGTTGCTCAAGGTTTCACACAAGTTGAAGGTCTTGATTTTGATGAAACTTTTTGCTCCTGTTGCTAGATTAGAAGCCATAAGAATTTTGTTAGCTTTTGCTGCATCTAAAGGTTTTAAGCTATATCAAATGGATGTCAAAAGTGCTTTTCTTAATGGCTACATAGATGAGGAGGTGTATGTCAAACAACCACCTGGTTTTGAAAATCCAAATTTTCCTAGTTATGTTTACAAACTGTCCAAAGCCTTGTACGGTCTCAAACAAGCCCCTAGAGCATGGTATGATAGGTTAAAAACATTCTTACTTGAAAAGGGGTTTACCATGGGCAAGGTTGATAAAACTCTTTTTGTGCTTAAGCATGGCAATGACTCATTATTCGTTCAAGTGTATGTGGATGATATTATCTTTGGTTGTGCTTCTCATGATCTTGTGTCCAAGTTTTCAGCTATGATGAGTTCAGAATTGAGTATGATGGGAGAACTCACGTACTTTTTGGGGCTGCAAATCAAGCTAACCATGGAGGGTACCTTTGTGCATCAAACAAAGTATACAAAAGATCTCCTAATGCGCTTCAACATGGACAAAAGCAAGCCTCTTCGGACACCAATGGGAACAGCAACAACACTTGAACTGGATGAAGATTGTGATCCCGTTGATCAAAAAGAATATAGAAGCATGATCGGATCACTTTTGTATCTCATGGCATCAAGACCGGACATAAAATTCAGCGTATGTCTTTTTGCACGGTTTCAAGCCTCTCCACGTGCTTCACATCGTCAAGCCGTCAAAAGGATTCTCAGGTACTTACATGGAACTCAAGAATTTGGCATTTTTCTTCCTTCTTCCTCAACCGTTACTTTGAAAGCTTTTTCTGATGCTGATTTTGGGGGTTGTAGGATTGATAGGAAAAGTACTTCTGGTGCTTGTCATTTTCTTGGTAATTCACTTGTTGCCTGGTCCTCTAGAAAACAAAGTTCAGTTGCACAATTCACAACCGAATCTGAATATGTAGCTGCTGCTAGTGCTTGCTCAAAAATTCTTTGGATTGTTCAAACACTTAAGGACTATGGGGTTGATCTAAATAGTGTTCCACTGTTTTGTGATAACACTAGTGCCATTTGCATTGCTAAAAACCCCGTGCAACATTCGAGAACTAAGCACATTGACATTAGGTATCACTTTCTCCGTGATAATGTCGAAAAAATGAACATTGTGCTTCACCATGTAGATACCAAACAACAATTGGCTGACATTTTTACAAAACCTTTGGATTTCACTCGTTTTTGTTACATTCGTAGTGAAATAGGGGTTATGCATCCTCATGGCTAAAATTGAGGGAGAATTTTGAAACTTGGGAAGTCTATGTGTGAATCTGAAATTAAAATAATATGAGCATAGTATTTCATACATATATGACTTTGTGATTCCTTTTTCATGCTGAAAGTTCTTACTACATTACTCGTGTTATACATTTTGTAGTTTTTACCATGTCTAGTAATTGGAATAATTACTTACACTAAATCTGTTTATGGTCGAACTTTCTTGCTATTTTGAAATTGTTGCATGCCCACAAGTTCTTTTAATCATAAAGAATTAATCAAGTAATCAACTCACATGTTGAGTTTTTATGTTCAAATAAAAAATGAGAAAAGATCAAGAGAATATGCATGCATCGCACTTCTTCTTTTGAGATGGCTTATCATTACACTTAGATATGAACTTGAAAAGAGTTGTGTATGATTAAAACTATGCCCTTAAGCTTCTGACTGTCAAATGACATAGGCTTGGCTTGGTTGGTTAGAATAAGGCTGATGCTGCATATAATCTCTTGCAAATGTCATAAGATCAAAATTTGTGCTTTAAATGATAAATAAAATACAGTAACAAGTGTCATGCTTTCAGGTCTTGAAATAGTTAAGTTTGTGAGATCATGACTTGCTTAAATTGAAAATTACACTTGATCTCTAGCATGGCTTACACTACTTTATGTATCTCATTGATGTGATAGTGTAAGTTATTTGATAGTATGATTTGGATGAGCTTTGTTTTATATGTATATGTTATAATGTGCTCATAACAAATTAAAATTTCTCTTTTGTACCTTGCTGAATACATTGTCAAAGGGGGAGAAATTGATCACACATTGCACACATTCACAAGTGTTTTGGCACAATTCTTCTTAGGGGGAGAATTTTTTGTATTTTTGTTTTTCTTCTCATTTTATTTCTGATTTACAAACAGGGAGAAATTGTTTTCAAAACTTTTCATGTGAATAAGCCAATGTTCGAATTTTAAGTGGTGTTGCCAATGCATTCATCAAGGGGGAGATTGTGAGACCTATGTGTGCTGAATACATTGACTTTGACGATAAAAGTTTTGAATACTACCAAAACACCTTTTTAACAAGGTCTGACTCTAGGTCCGAGCTCCTGCAAGGTCCGACGATAGGTCCGACGTAAGGTTTGACTTGCTTTGTCTAGGTCTGACTTATTTTGGCTAAATTCGACTTGTTTTTGCTAGCTCCTGTGCTAGGACCGACTAGCTTTGGTAAGTTCCGTGCTAGGTCTGACTAAGCTTTAGTAAGCTCCGGTGCTTGCTCCGACTAGCTTTGGTAAGCTCCGGTTCAAGGTCCAGTTAGCTTTGGTAAGATTCGGAGCTTGATTGCAATGGTTCTGCTTTTAACTTGCAATGTTCCAAACTTGCTTTACTCTTATGGAAAGTTTGCTTAGTATTATTTTACTATGTTTTTGGTGTGTTTTGGTGGTTATCGCTGATATCATTTTGTTATGGTTTACAACATGCTTATGTGAGGTGCCCACGTAAGATGTTGTAGTTTCGGAACTAACGAGAGTCAAGTCGAGGACTTGTGCTCGGAAGTATTGGCTGTTTATTCATGTGCAGGTGTTGCTTGAGTTCAAGACATGGCTGGTGACGGGATCCATTGAACTAGTCTTAGGGAGAAGATGAGGTTCAACAACCAAGTTCGGGAGGAATTGTGGTTGAGTTGATCGGGAGGTTGCGCAGTATGTTTGAATCAAGAACAATGCATATGAAGGTATCTTGGACGTCGTTGGAAGATGTTTGCACGTGTCCAAGGAGTGCATGGATGTGGCTTCATGGTTCCAAGGCATGATGAAGAGAAGTGGACGTAAAGAATTGGTCGGAAAGGTCCAACCGACTAGGTTATGGACTCAGACTGCGGCTGAGTCGTCTTTGACTCAAATATGGAAAGTTTTGAGTTGGTTATGATAGGATTTTTTGTGGGTCACGAATTTGAGTTGTTTTAGGAATGTTTGGGACGTTACCAAGGTATTTGGAAGTCTTAAGTTTGCTTCTATCTGCGTGTAGAAGAGTCTTGAGCAGCACGACCTTGGGGCTGTTCCTATTGTGTTTTGATAAATAAAAATCGTATTCTAAAGGAACTTTTCTGTCTTGTTCGTCTGACTTGTTTCAGACAAGTTTTTCTCATCGAGTTTCTGTTCAGCACTACCTTGCTTTGGTGGTTTTATCATAACTCGAGTTTTACAGATCCAATTGATGTGATTCTTTTTGGGTTGTCTTCACAACTTGATTATCTATCATATGTGAAAATGTCACGGTCATTTAATTTGTGGTTTCTGATCTACACGAGTTTCTTTGCAGTATTCCAGAACTGTTTTTCTCGCGTAGGACAGATTGACCTTTGTTCGATCTTTCGATCGTAACTTGAGTTTCTCTCAACGGATTTTCATGATTCTTGTTGTGACGTCTTCGTGACTTGATTCTATACAATCTATTCTAGTTTTGTCACAGTTGAACATGTTTAGATTAGTCGCACACATGGTTTCTTCAACAGATCGGTTTTCTGCTGAGGGGTGTTTTGTTGCTTCCGCTGAAAAGTTTTTATCGACCATTCAGCCCCCCTCTGGTAGCTTTACACGTGTACTTCGATCCTACATCCGCGTATGACACGTGTCAGTTCCGGACCTCCCCTCTCTTCGGAGGTGAGCTCCGAGAGTGCCACGTGTCAGTTCCGGATGTCCCCTCTCTTCAGAGGTGAGCTCCGAGAATGCCACGTGTCTAGCAGCGTCGGACTTCCTTTTCCCTCAGAGATGAGCTCCGAGGTCGACACGTGTCAGGCAATGTCTTCTCCTCGGAGGTGAGCTCCGAGGATGACACGTGTCCATCAGAACCGGACCTTTCGGAGGCGAGCTCCGAAGGTGACACATGTCCAGACAGTCAGATCTCTCGGAGGTGAGCTCCGAAGGTGACACGTGTCCAACAGTGTCGGACCTCTCGGAGGTGTGCTCCGATAGCGACACGTGTCTAGCGGGGTCGGACCTCTCGTAGGCGAGCTCCGAGAGCGACACATGTCCCGTGCGGCTGGGCCTTCGCTTCTCCGCAGAAACTAACTCCGGGGACGACACGTGTCCTGCGGGGCTGACCTCGCTTCTCCGCAGAGGCTAGCTCCGGGGGCAACATGTGTCCACAGGGTCGGACCTTGCCCCTTCCACAGAGGCAAGCTCCAGGCCTGCCACGTAGCCAGTTTGTTCTGGACCTCACCCCTTTCTCAGGGATGAGCTCCGAAGGCGCCACGTGGCCAGCGGGCCGCGGGAAGTGTCTTCAGCGCTCCTCGGCAAACTGGAATTGGCTCTTTTTGGCTATCTTTCGGATACTTTCTCTGTTTCTACTTCTTTTAAAATGTTTTCTCTATATGAAATATGAATGTATGCATGAATATGAAATTGTGGGTGTTACAAACCTACCCCTCTTAAACTAAATCTCGCCCTCGAGACTCGATAGGGTGGAGATTAGATGAGGGAACTCTGCCTTGAAGTCTTCCTCACGTTCCCTTGTAGCTTCTGATTCCGTGTGATAGCTCCATTGTACCTTGCACCAACGGATCACTTTGTTCCTTGTGACCCTTTCCTTCACGTCCAAAATTCGGACAGGGTGCTCTACGTAGGTCAGATCCTCTTGAAGCTCTAGCTCATCCATCGGTACTTGTTCTTATGGTACTCTCAAGCACTTCTTGAGCTGGGATACGTGAAACACGTCATGCACGTTGGATAGGTGCATTGGAAGCTCCAGTTAATAGGCTACCTCTCCTCGTTTGTCCAAAATCTTAAATGGCCTGATGTAGCGAGGTGCTAACTTGCCTTTGACGTTGAAACGTCGTTGGCCACGGATAGGCGATACCTTAAGATACACGAAGTCTCCTACTTCGAAGGTCAACTTTCTTCGCCTATTATCCGCATAACCTTTTTATCGTGACTGAGTGGCCTTCAAGTTCTCCCGTATCGTTTGGACTTGCTTCTCAGCCTCTTGCAGCACTTCGGGTCCAAACACTTGGTTCTCTACGGTCTCGTTCCAGAACAACGGCGTTCTACACCGTCTACCATACAATGCTTCAAAAGGTGACATCTTCAAGCTGGCATGGTAGCTGTTGTTGTACGAGAACTCGGCATACGGCAAGCTCCTATCCCAACTACGTCCATGTTTCAAGGCACAGGCTCTCAACATGTCTTCCAAAATTTGTTTCGTCCTCTCGGTTTGCCCGTCGGTTTGTGGATGATAAGTGGAGCTAAAATTTAGCCGTGTACCCATGGCTTCATGCAGCTTTCTCCAAAACCTAGTGGTAAACTGAGAACCCCGATCTGAAACTATCCTCTTCGGGACTCCATGGCGACACACAATTTGCTCCATGTACATCTCGGCTAGTTCTGCGACGTGGTACATGGTTCTAACATGAAGAAAATGAGCGGTTTTCATCAATCGGTCAACGATAACCCAGATGGAATTGTAACCCGACCGAGTACATGGTAATCCGACGATGAAATCCATACTGATGTCTTCCCACTTCCACTCAGGTACTTTCAATGGTTGCAACAGTCCAGCAGGTCTTTATGTTCGGCCTTCACCCGTTGACACGTGTCTCATAGGGCAACATATTCAGCTATGTCCCTCTTCATACCATCCCACCAATAGCAAGCTTTTAGGTCCTTGTACATCTTTATACTGCCGGGATGTATGGAATAGGGTGAGTCATGTGCCTCTTTTAATTTTGTGTCGCGGATATGTGCTTCACATTAGGCACACAAATCCTTTTCCCTAGCCAAAGCGTACCCTTTTCATCTTCCTTGAAGTCCTTTTCAATGCCTTGTCGGATTCTCTCCTTGATTTCCTTGATTTCCTCATCCGTTGCTTGGCCATCTCGTATCTCTTGTTCCAGCGAAGAATGGAGTTCCATCACTTCCATCTCGTTCAAAAACCCAAGATGTACCATTCGAACTCCTTGCGCAGCTCGGGTGGTAGCTCCCGAACCGTGAGTTGGTGACATGCTCCCTTTCTTCTTAATGCATCAGCTACTACATTGGCCTTCCGGGGTGATAGTTGATTCTGACATCATAATCCTTGATAAGTTCCAACCATCGACGTTGCCTCAAATTGAAATTGGTTAGGGTGAATATGTACTTGAGGCTTTTATGATCCGTATAGATCTCATATCGGTGGCCAAAGATATAATGCCTCCAAATATTCAAGGGCATGTACCATGGCTGCGAGCTCCAAATCATGTATGGGGTAATTCAGCTCGTGTTTCTTGAGTTGCCTTGACGCATAGGCTACCACTTATCCTTCTTGCATGAGCACACATCCAAGCCCTTGTCCTGATGCGTCACAATATATGTCAAAGCTCTTGCTCACGTCCGGCAACACCAAAACCAGTGCTGTGGTTAGCCTTTTCTTGAGCTCCTCAAAGCTTTCTTGACACGCTGGAGTCCACTGGAATGCTCTTCCCTTCATTATTAACTCCGTCATAGGCTTCGCTATCTTGGAGAAGTCCTTGATGAACCGTCAGTAGTATCCAGCCATCCCAAGAAAACTCTGAATATCCCTTACGTTTTGTGGTTGGTTCCACTTCAGAACATCTCCCACTTTTCCGGGATCAACCGATACCCCATCTCTTGAACCACCGGAATCCTATATGGCCTTTTTGCTATAGGTGCAGTTCCGGGTACCAAATCAATGGAAAACTCAATGTCCCGGTCAGGTGGCATACCTGGAGGTTCTTTCGGGAACACGTCCAATAATTCTTGAACCACCAGAATGCTTTCCAATGTTGCTCCCTCTACGCGGTTCAATGTTGCCTTCTCGGTTGTTGGTTGAGCTGACTCGAACTCAATACGAGTACCGTGCTCGTTTGTCAACTGCACGCTCCTCTCAGCACATTGGATTACTCCGTTGTGCTTGCTTAACCAATCCATTTCGAGTATTATGTCAAGCCCTTGGGAATCCAAGACAATAAGGTTGGCAAGAAAGTCTACCCCCCCTTTATTTTAAGGTTCACTTTCGGATATACTATATTAGTCCTCATCTCTCCACCGGGAGAATTAACTAACATAGTATATTTCATGTGTGATATGGGCAGATTATACTTGGCAACATACTTGTATGATATGAATGAATGCGATGCTCCGGAATCAAATAAAATGGTGGCTGGGTTCGAGTTGGCAAGGAACATACCAATCACGACGTCCTCAGCCTGTTGTGCTTCCTCAGCAGAAACATGATTCACGTTGCCACGAGTGTAGTTCTGCTGTCCACGGTTGCCTTGCATAGCTCCTCCGTTCGGCCGTGGGTTCTGCTTGGGCACGTTGCTTGGATGTCCAGGACCTTTCCTCGGGCACTAACTTGCAAAGTGTCCTGTTTCTCCGCTTGCAAATCATGCCTTGTTGCCCAAGGCAGCATGGATGTTGGGGCGGGGGTTTTGAACAGGGGCGCCCATGTTGGGACGAGGCGCAGGAGGCATAGGCATACGGGGTGCTTGCACAACGGGTCGTTGCTACGGTGGTTGATTAGGGCGAAAAGCAGGAGTGGACGATCCATACTGTGGTGCAGCTGGGGGCATGAAACGGGGATGTACATTGCTCCCTTGTGGCTGATATGTCATCTTTCTTTTGACCTCTTGCTCGATCTCTTGGATCTTGCTCTCAACCACTATGGCTTTGTCAACTAGCTTCTGAAAGTTCACATAGTCATTGTTGAGAAGCTGAACTTGGATCTCATTGTTCAACCCTCTCATGAACAAGTACTGCTTCTATTGATCAGAGTTGACATCTTTGGGGGCGTACCGTGACAGTTGCGTGAACTTGTTGAGGTACTCATTCATGCTCCTCTTGCCTTGGTGGAGACCTTCGAACTCTTGCCTCTTTAGCATTATGACTCCAACAGGGACATAATGAGAGCGGAAGCTCTCCTTGAACTGAGCCCAAGAGATAGTCTCCTATTTGACATGAGCATTGCAGAGAGCATCCCACCAGTCAGTGGCTGCTCCCATAAGTTGGTGCGATGCAAAGAGAACTTTCTCTCGGTCATTGCACTGAACTATGGCAAGCTTCTTCTCCATGGACTTCAACCAATCATCAGCCTCCATGGGATCATTAGCTTGTGCAAAAGTAGGTGGTCGAGTCCTCATGAACTCTGCCAATTGGTTATGAGCCGGCGGTGGCGGCGGTGGTACAGGAACAGGGTTGTTGTTGTTGTTGGCCTGCAGCTGACCCAAAGTTTGGATCATGGTTTGCATGAGCTGGTTCTGCATAGCCATCAACCGTTCCGGGTTATTTGCACCAGCCCCAGGGTAGACATTCTCAGGAACCTCAACGTGGTCCTCCTCTTAGTTACCACGGACGTTCCTCCTTTGACGACCGGCATTTTCTCTCACCATCTGTGAGAGAGAGTTCGATAGAATAGAAGTTAGAAGTTTAGATGGATCCCCCAACTATATGCATCAAGGTGTATAGACTATATGTCTTACTTTATATGAGGATGTGAACACATGCCGAAGCATCTCACATCTCTCTCTACTATGTGTGGATATGGACAACGCTGAAGCGTCCCACAACTCACACGATGCACTCAAACACAAGCAATCATCACAAAAGTTTCAGCACACAACTCCTATTCAATGCTTACTCAATGGGGGTCCTATGTGGTTTGGGGTGATACCAATCTGTGACTTTGTCCTATGGTCAATGGGGTTCTAATGCCAATCTGTGACCTCTACCTAGGCTTGCATCCTATGTTCAACGTGGCTCTAATACTAATCTGTAGGTTCTATCTAGGCTTGCGACATACGGTCAACCGTGGCTCTGATACAAATCTGTGACGCCCCGGTTCCGAGAACCACGGAACCGAGCTGATGCAAATGTGTGACCAGAATGTTCATCACATATACACATGTAATCCACAAACTGAATTCAGATTATAACCATGAATAATAGGGTTTAAGTACTTTATTACATAAATCTCTAACTTGTACTTGCAGCGGAAGTCTCATTCTAGCAGTTGAAGTCTCTAACTATAGCGGAAGCAAACTAAGCAGCAGCAGTGGCTCCATCTCCTACTCCATCCCCACAGGCAAGTTGACGGTAGACCACACGCCTAGTACTCCACATGCTCTTCAAAGTACTCCTCTCCTGTTGCTGATGATGTATGATAATGCAAGGGTGAGTACATGTCGTACTCAGCAAGTGCGGGAAGTATGACATGTAGCTTACAAAAAGGTAGATATAAAAAGGCTCATTGCATAAAACAAAGTTTATTTCACAAAACATGATAAAAACAGCAACTAGCTTTAAGTGAATTCAATCCCAACATGTATCCAATTATAACATCAACATACCTCCATCATGTTTCACCTCTTTCAATGTCTCATCTAGACATTTATCTTTCTCATATTTCATCTCATACTCATGAATACCATCTCATTTTCATGACCATCTCATCTAATATTGAATTCCATCTCAATCCGAGACCAATGCTCATTGCCATAACTCAACAGTCCCGAAACCAATCTCATTACTAGGACTCAACAGTCCCAAAACCATCACCAAACCAATAACCAAACCAAATACCATCCCAATAACCATCCCATCTAATCATGTGAGTTGGCCAGGCGCTTGTGACCGGAAGCACGACTATCATGATAGTTTTACACCCTGCAGAGTTTGCACCACTTTACCCACATGTTTGTGATTCGTCACCCATCGGCGACTGCAGAACCTCGATTATACCAGTACACAACCATCGGTGTATGGCCAAGAGATCAAAAAATAGCCTTTACAAAGGGGCTACTAGATGTATGGACCCACTAAGGTTTAACCAGCAGGCTCGAATCACCATTCTCCCACCTACGTGCCCCTTCTTGTGCCATGCAGTTCCCAAGGAAGTCCTCTCTCGACTCCCGTTCCCCGCGACTTCCACGGTCCATAACAATCTAGCAACATACCTAATTAGTCAGCTAAGCCGCATCCATAATTGGCCTTGTGGTGGCACTGTTTTTCCTGGCATGGCTGGCATGAACCGGTCCTTAGATCTACGGCAAGTAAACCACCATCTCACTCTACCTCATCCACGAACCAAGCTTGCCTAGATCTCCCCTGATTCATGTTCATTATCAATATCAAGTTCTTATTATCATTGTTCATATGAGTGTAGTAGCTAGACACATTCTATCTCGCTTCCCATATCCCGTGGACTCAGCGAAGCAAAAACCAAAAACGACCATACCCGACTCATCAATTGTCCTGGTTACAAGGGTGGTTAACAAAACTAGTGAACTCCTATGAAAGGGTTTCCCATCAAGTTGACTCAAGCACACACACCTTTTCACAAACAAAACAATTTCAAAACATGGGATCAATATGGTCAAGGGGCACTTGCCTTGTTCTTGAGGCTTCTGTTGCTCACGGATCTCGAAGTCTTGATGTTGTAGTCCTTCGTAGATAGCTCCCTGAGTTTGTCCTTATACTCATGATCACGCACATACAAGATTTACAGCAATCAAACATCATGCACAATCCTTACTCAAGATGTAATGGTGCATATGCATGCAAATCCTTTGGTGCTGTTTTTATTAGATCTGTTTGTACGTGTTCTTGCATTTTTAATGGCTTTGTATGGTTTTTACGATGAACGAGGGTGTAAGGATCAAATGGGGACGTGGTTATGATCTTGTCTCAAGATCTAGATTAAACCGATCAACACGTGATCTGTCTACACGAAAAAAACTTCTGTTCGAAGGGATTGAAGAAACAAATGCAAAGAAAACCGTGATGACATCGTAAGGTAGTAACAGTGACCTACCTCACTTCTCCTCGGTGTCGGGGCCTTCCTCTTAGCAAGACAGATCGTCGGCTTTCTTCCGGCGATGGCAAGCGTGTTGAGGCTTGTCGGCGGTCTCACCGATGGCTGAACTCTAGCGAAGGGGGTTAACTCGGCGAGTTGGGGGCTAGGGCCTCTAAGTTGTCGGTTTGGGAAGGTGTCACGACCAAGGGGTGTTTCGGGTTCTATTTATAACTGTAAAAATGTAACACCCCAAAAATTTTGATTCAAAACCTTAAATCATGTTAAGAGGGGAATTTAAAAAATTTTGGACGTGTTGCATGTTTTGCAAAAATTCAAATTCAATCTGGAATTCAAATTAAACTCAAATCAGAAAAGAAATGGAAAAAGAAAAAGAGAAAACAGAAAAAAACCGGCCAGTGGGCCGAAACCCACCAGCCGGCCCAACTTACCCCGCGCCAGCCCGCAGCCGCGCGCCCGCGTTTTCTCACGCTGACAGGCGGGACCCACCCGGGCTTCGTCTTCCACCTCGCGCCGCGCCGGACTCTCTCTCACCGAATCCAAACCGATCGGAACTGCTGCGGATCACAGCTGAATTTTGCTCGAGGAGGAAACGGACATGATCTAAACCACCCCGCCGCCCTCTCTCGTCTATAAAAACCCCGGCCCCGTTCTGTTTTTCCCACGCGATCGCCAATTTTTACTCCGGTGAGAACCGAGACTTCTCCGGTGAATTCCGGCCGATCTAAGCTCGGAAACTCCGATCTAACTCGCTGGTCTTGATCCACCGCCTCCGGGGAACCTTGCAGGTGCAGAAAACTCGGTGACTTGCGGTGTAAACACAGCGCCGACGAGCTTCGCCGTGGTTTTGCCTCGGACCTCGCCGCCGATCACCTCCCAGGACCTCCGAGCTCAAGAAAACCCCCGAGGTGAGATCCCCGACCTCCCCTCTACCGATCTATGCCATAAGATCACAGTTCTAGGCAGAATTCTCGAGGATCCGAAAGTTTCCGGCGAGATCGCCGCTTCCCGCCGCCGTGCGCCGCCGGCAGCGCCGCCCGCGCTCGATCAGAGCGACGTGGCCGCTTGTGCGCCGTTTATTTTAAATCGCACGGTAGGGTTTAACCCCCGCGTACCGGTTCGACGTTATAATCTCAGCCATCGGTTTAAAATTGGACGGTCCACGTCAGCCCCGCGTTATAAGGACTGGAACTCTTACGTGCTACCCCCTGGGGTTCTCGGAAAATAAGAGCTAGCCCCGGAAACTTCTGATCTAGCCCCTGGAACTCCAGAAAATCATGTAAATTCATTTAAAAATCAGTTTTAGCCCCTGGACTTAATAAAAATTAGGAAAAACACCTCTGATAAGTGTAGCTAGACCCCTGGAAATTTTGAAAATAATATTATAGACCCTGTAGTGGGGTGAGTTTATTTTTTAGCCCTGTTTAGTATTTAATTTAGGAAATGGAATATGTAACTAGTGTTTAAAAATTAAAAAGTGGGACAAACATATTGTCAAAATTAAGTTAAAGACTTTCTCAGTGTTTAGGAAATTTTGGAGTGAGATAAAAACATATTTTGGACTGAATTGAATCTGTTTAATTTATTATTCACAATTAGGGACACATTTTTAAGTAATAAATAGTTTTAGAAAATAGGGAAAATAATTCTGAAATAGTTTGCATCAGAGGCAAAGGTCAAAATATGTTATTAAATTATTTAGGACCAGAACCTATTCTGTTTAGATGATGTGTATTACTAATTTCATAATAAAATACACAATTATGCATAGGAATATAAATCTGAAAATATAGCAACTAGTAAATGATAAATGGAGTTTTTAAAATCCAAAGAGTTCAGTTTAGGGTTGGTAGAAATTATGAAGGCACATATGGGGAAGAAAAATACTTTTCATACACACTTGGTAGTGAAAAGGTGTAGTAGTTGAATATAAGAAATTTATTGGAAACTCATATATATAGTATGTAAGTATAAATGTGGACACAAAAGTAGGAATCATATACACATGGTTAAAAGTGCATGCAAGCCACAACTCAACACACATAAAGTAACCACAACACATATAATGGTAAAGAACTTTCATAAATGTGAATGTGTGGTTTGTATGAAGTAGAAGTGTGAACTATGTCTTATGATTGTTGTTTTTCTTTTGCTATGTGTGATGGTATGAAGTAGAACCTGCTCAAGAGCAAGTTATTCCTTTCCAAGACCAGGACTACCCATTTCAAGAGCAGCAAGAAGGAGGCAAGTGTCCTTGACCACTTTGATCCTATGCTAGGATGTGTAGATAGAATTATTTGCATTGTCAAGTTAAATATGAAACCCATGCTAGGAAGTTTCCCTAGAATTGCATCACCTTGTTTCCTTGTAGCTTGGGTTGGGATTTATTTTATCATGTCATTTATTATTATGCATATGCTTAGCCATGCTTAGAATGGGATATTTGGGATATGAGATCATCAATTTATTTTTACCATACTCTTGAATGAGATATTATGAGTTATGTAGAGGTAGGGATCAAGGCAAGTTGGATGTTTTGGTTGTGTGCTGGGTGCACGAGACTCGGGTTTGTGTTTAGTACTTGCCTGGATCCTAAGGACCGGTTCATGGAGCATGTAACCTGGCTTTACAGTGCCAACCACATGCTGAGATGGGGCAGCTTGGCCAATTAATTAGGTGTATCCCCGGCGTAGTATGGGTGTGTTGGATGGTGCGGGGAATAGGTGTCAGCTGGACTACCATATGAACCGTAAGGCTCAAGGGGGGGCCACTGCAGCGGGGTTGGAGCATCTTGTATGCTGTTAGGGGTGAAACCTCAGTGGGCCCACGCTCGTCGGGAATCCCTTTGTAAAGGCTTCGTAGTGATCTCCTGGCTACACACCTGGGAAGTGTGAATGTGGTTCGTAGCCACTGGCATAATGGAGGTTCTTTAGTCCACCCGGCAACGGGGGATGAAATCACTACATGTGGGTACAGTGGTACAAACTCTGCAGAGTCAAAACTGTCATGACAGCTGTGCTCACGGTCAAGAGCGGCTTGGACTTATTCATGATTAGAGGATTGATGGTTTCGGAAGTTAAGAATGTTAAGCGGGGAGCTTAACATTGGAAATGATGTTATGGTTATTGGATTATGATGATGGGATGGGAGTTTGGGACCATTTCACCTGTGTAGTAATGTAGGTGCTTAATAAGCTAAGGTGGTAGGTATTAATTGCGTAGTGCTTTAACCATGAGTTCAACCTCCACTTGTTCTAGCCATGCATGATATAATTTTCCCACACTTGCTGAGTACCATTGGTACTCAACCTTGCATATTTGTTGGTTTATATTGCTGCTCAGGTCAAGATAATGAGGTGGTGTATAATGACCAAGACTTTGGACCTGAGGAAGGTTTCTAGATTCATGGAGACCCCCGGGCAACGCCTGTGATGGAGCCCTAAAAGAATAATATTCCGCTGCTAGTTTATTTACTTGTGATGAACTTATTATTGTCCATCGAGACATTTGCTATGTAAGACTTATTTATATTCAACACCTGGCTTGTAATAAATGATGCTTCACTATTTGTCATCACATGTATGAGAAAATGATCCTGGCATACATGTGATATTCACTCGGTTGTTCTTCGGAAAAACTGGGTGTGACAAAAAAGAAGAGTCCTACTCCGATTGAATTTCAAATAAGAGTCCTATTTGATTTGTGTTTGGATCTTAACAACTTATCTCCAATCGATTTGGATGCAATATTCAACGTGGAAGAATTCGTGTCAGTATCCTCAGTACCAGGTACTCGCGTACAGGGGAAAACCGCTTAAGACTCTCGTCCTTCCGTAGAGATAAGCTCCGGAGGCTCCACGTGTCCAGCGGGGGCCAGGCCTCCCTTTTCCGCAGAAGCTAGCTCCGGTTGCACCGCGTGTCAGGCTGGCGGGACCTCCCTCTTCCTCAGAGGCGAGCTCCGCGTGCGCCACGCGTCTGGCGGGCAGGACCTCCCTCTCCCTCAGAGGCGAGCTCTGCGTGCGCCACGCGTTTGGTAGGTCAGGACCTCCCCTCTCTCCAGAGGCGACTTTCACGTATGCCATGTGTCAGTTCCGGACCTCCCCTCTCTTTGGAGGTGAGCTCCGAGAGTGCCACATGTCAGTTCCGGACCTCCCCTCTCTTCGGAGGTGAGCTCCTAGAATGCCACGTGTACAGAAGCGTCGGACATCCTTTTTTCTCAGAGACGAGCTCAAAGGTCGATACGTGTCAGGCAATGTCTTCTCCTCGGAGGTGAGCTCCGAGGATGACACGTGTCCATCCGAACCGGACCTTTCGGAGGCGAGCTCCGAAGGTGACACGTGTCCAGCCAGTCGGACCTCTCGGAGGCGAGCTCTGAAGGTGACACGTGTCCAACAGTGTCGGACCTCTCGGAGGTGTGCTCCAAGAGCGACATGTGTCTAGCGGGGCCGGACCTCCCAGAGGCGAGCTCTGAGATTGACACGTGTCCCGCGCGGCTGGGCCTTCGCTTCTCCGCAAAGACTAACTCCGGGGACGACACGTGTCCTGCTGGGCTGGCCTCGCTTCTCCGCAGAGGCTAGCTCTGGGGGAAACACATGTCCCACGGGGTCGGACCTTGCCCCTTCCACAGAGGCAAGCTCCGGGCCTGCCACGTAGAAGGTTTGTGCCGGACCTCACCCCTTTCTCAGGGATGAGCTCCGAAGGCGCCACGTGACTAGCGGGCCACGGGAAGTGTCTTTACCGCTCCTCGGTGAACTGGAATCGGCTCTTTTCGGCTATCTTTCGGATACTTTCTCTGTTTCTACTTCTTTTAAAATGTTTTCTCTATATGAAATATGAATGTATGCATGAATATGAAATTGAGGGTGTTACACGGGGTGAGGTGATCACGATGAACAAACTCGAGGAAACCAGGAGGTGGCGCCTGAGAGGATTGGTCAAGGTCGGCTGCTGTCGCGCGAGCGTGCACTGGAGAAACAGAGTCGGTTCACTACACAGCCAATGACATGTGGGTCCTCTCATTTGATTTTTTTCATCACTGTGCTTTGAGATTCCCACGCAAACATTGTCCGAATCTCCCCAAATTTGGAGGATAGGCCAAACATTATGTGAGGACTTTGAATATGAAATCAGATTTCAAAATTGATCACATTTGGTCCAGTTTATAAATTCAAATTTGAATTTGAATGTGATCTCAAATA
The DNA here is from genome assembly GCA_030760725.1 of Neostapfia colusana. NCBI lineage: Eukaryota > Viridiplantae > Streptophyta > Magnoliopsida > Poales > Poaceae > Neostapfia > Neostapfia colusana. The sequence goes on along the minus strand of JASWHV010000007.1, from coordinate 41,249,600 downwards.
ATGCTTTGAACAATTGGTATATGAGCTCAAAATTTCTCACATATAGGCCTTTGGACAATCTGAACATGAATCCTTTGCAAAGATTCAAAATTGGGTTTAAATTTCCCTCTCCTCGACTCATAGAGGATGTGCACATGAGTTAGATTTTTGGGAGTGAAATTCTTTCCCTGGGTTAACATGTGTGCAGTATAAGCTAAAGAAAATTTTAGCTTTCCCCACATGTCCATGTTTGTGTTCATCATTTCATGTGACACAAACTCAAGTTATTCCCTTGCCTTAACATGTTTGAATTCAGCACGAATTCAAACATGATCATAATTCACTCCTCTTGAGCTCACCCTTAAATCAGAAGTTTGCCACCATATTCTCCTAAATTTCAAATGTATGAGGCTCCATGTGTATTAAAAAATTTGGCGGCACTTTGAGGTGAGCATTTGAGTCTAAAGACCTTATTTTTATTCTTTTTCATACACATTTATGATTACACATGAGTTTAACTCCACCTTGGTCCAACACATTCAAATGAATGCTTTGAACCCGTGTTGTTGAACCCCGCGTATACCATTCCATGTAACAAAGTTTTTGTAAGTCCCATTTTCCATGAACCCGAAACGCAATGACGTTCAATCATCTGTTTCTTTGCATTCACGTTATTGGGAGTTTTACATTCCTCCCCCTTAAAAAGAATCTCGTCCCAAGATTCAAAAGACGAACGGGATGGGAGAGGTAATTCCAAGCTGTTCGATGATAAAGGCTCTGGATTGTTCCTGCGGAGGTAATCTTTGCTTTCCACGTGGTTTCTTCCGTGGTGATTACTCCACCGCACCTTGTAAAAGCTTAATGTCTGATTCCAGGTGTTCCGTATTCTTTTCATCGATAGTCTGAACCCCTCGCTCGGTGTAGGCACCCCATCTGGTTTCAACTAGTCGATTTCTTCGGTGCGGACAGCAGGGCTAAATGTGATGCTCTACCGTAGCCGTGACACATGAAATATGTCGTGAACACCAGCAAGGCTTGCCGGTAGTTCCAGCCGCTAGGCTATGGGTCCGCACTTCTCCGTGGTAGCAAATGGATCTTAAGCTCGGGGAGCAAAATCTCCCCTTTGGATCGGACCAGTGAATTCCTTTCATCAGAGACACACGAAGATAAACGTGTTCTCCGCCGTCGAAATGCAACGGTCTACGCCTTAGATCATCGTAGCTTTTCTGTTCCAGTTTGTTAGGTGCCATCTTGTACGGCCTCCGTGAAAACGGTGTTGTTTCTGGCGCGCCGTTCAATCCTGAACTTGACGTCCCGTTAGCCGGCATTCCCGGTAACTCATTGGAAACACATCAGATATTTACGTCCCACCGGACTGTCCTCAAGTTTAATCACCTCCGTGGGGTAGGCCTAACACGTTCTCATTGCTGTACAGAATGGACTCTTCTGTCCTCACCCAGATTTTGATCCGTTTAACAGCATTTTCATAACTCAAGTTGAATACAAAAGTTAGAGTTAACTTCAGTATCTTCCCAACGAGTATCTATGTGCCTTTATACCATATCTGGATTAAAAGTTATGATTTCTCAAATTTGACAGAATTCCTGGATAAAATTTGCCAGCATGTCCTTTGTATGTGGCTATCTTTATCACAGTTTTATCTGCAAATACAATACGAATCTGAACAAGATTTGAACTACAACGATGTTGAACATTTCATAACATTTCCAACGGTGTATCATAGGTTCCTTAGGGATTTTTATAAAGCAAGTTATGGCTTAAAAACAGCAAGGTCCAGAGAGGTTTTGCTGCTGTCCTTGTTCTGGACAGTTTGCCTTTAACTGGACTTTTCACCAACTTAACTTGTGATTTGGCTCTGTAGGTCTACAAAAGAGTTGTAGGGAACTTGAAAATCTTTCCAGAACTGTATCATACACCTTAATTGGTTAAATATACTCAGAGTTATGCTCTGTCAAAGTCCAGCAAAAATTCCTGCCAGAAAACTGAGCACTCTGTTTTTGAAATCTTTGAAGCCTAGTCATTCTCTCATTTGAATCTTAGCTCAAAATAAGAGTTCAGTCACTAATATTTGTTTCAAACTTCCATTTTTAGTTGAAAGTTAGCTCATGAATCATTTCTTTATAGGGAAGAGGTTATTAAGTGTAGTACGGTGTCGATGCACCGTAAGAAACATGTCGGTACTACGTAGCCTCACCAAAGAAAATCCTAACCGGAATATACCGGATATCCATTTTATCAGTGGCACTAAGGTGGTCTCTCGTACACGTGTACTACACGGGATAAGTACGTGCTTAGTACCTGCAGAAGAACACTCAATAGTGATGCACTCAAGGGTTGTTTTCATTTCAGGCAGGTCCATATTGGAAAGTAAATACATACGCCCGTATCATTTCCATACGGCCGTCCTTGAGTTAAGCCACGTCTCAAGGTACGTGATCGTGTTTTTACACCACACGACGGGGAACCCGAGTACAACGCGAACGGGTCGTCACGGTTGGGAATTTTATCACGTACCCCAACAGATACCACCTATTGCACTGCAGGCCACGCCGATGGCAAGCGCTGCGTATGTCCTTCTAGGCTATTTCCAGAAGAACACACTATCGCGTTACTGACCATACGATGGGGTCTCCACTTGCTTGCCTAATGCACGCTAGGGACCAGCGTTTCATATGAACTCAGGAACATGAAGAGTTCAAGAGTATCATATTAACGTCTCACACCAAGCTGTGAGATCTATCCCTGAACCACTTTCCTCGTCTCTCGGTGGCGTTCCTTACCATGCTTACCTGAACGTAGGTGCGTCGCTACATAATCAAAATTCAGAATTATAACAAGTATGATAGTCATGCCACTTTTAGTAACTATAATACTATAGTCCTTATGTGGGCCTAATACCATTTCCTCACCGTATCCTAAGTTTTTGTTGTAATACGATCCTTATTCCGTGCTTTATTACCAATGCGGCTCTGATACCACGCTGTGGGGGACCCCGGCCCGTGTCACAGAGCCGAGCCACTCGCCCAGGAATCGCATTGGGTGGTGCTGTGTTATGCGGCACCCAACAGCACACATATAAGGAAAACTGTATTACATAAATCAAAAGCGGAAGCTTACAAATGTTCTTTGTAAATAATTTACCTCAAATAGCTACACCGGAAGACTACAAACAACTCACGTCGAATAACTAATGAGCACTCAAGAGGAGGTCCAGCCCGCAGACTCCTCTCGCTAGCAACACGAAGACATGGCAGCGGCTAGGTTCTCCACGTGTTACCCGACTCGGAAGTTTCCGAGTCCCACCGGACAACCTTCCTTATAAGCGTCGATGTTAACATGCAAAACCACTCATATAGCAAGGGTGAGCACAAAGGCTCAGCAAGACTTAACCGTCTCTCCTAAAGCACGCAGCTCCACATGAAAGTAACTTAAGACCTGAGCATGTAATTTGCAAAAAGACTCGCCTACAAGTTCATCCTTAACTTTCAGTTTTTAGCCATCACAATAGTGACCTTGCGCCAAGCAACATTGGAACTCCACAATCAAACAAGAAACACATTATTCCAATGTTACTTGTACCAAGGTGGAAAATAACTTTAGTTTTCTCTATCACTACTTCATACATGGTTTTCATGCAATTCCAATTATCATAGCAGCAATTAAAACTTTGCAAACTGTTCTCACACAACTTGCTTACTACGTCACAACACAGTGAGCAAGCTGTACTCATAACCGCGAGGGATGTTGATTTGAATCAAACACTCCCTGGATAGCTCGACACATACGCCCGCCTCTGAAGACCCAAATCTGGCGTCCTTCATTATGTCGTATGTGGTATGCCTCTACAATCCAGTTAACCTGTTACATCGGTTGCCTGACTCCCATATAGCAGTAAGCATCCGGTACACAACTCAATACTTGCTCATGGGTGCCGCACACGCATCGGTCCTTAACCGACACAGGCAGAGCTACTCGAACAAGACCTCATCTTGTCGCTGCTTAACCCTCCTGCCCGTCTAATCTTTATAAATATAAACTTTAGTTTGCCTCTTTTTCAACCACACCCATGTAATCCTAAACTATAGCTCGCGAGTAGATTCTAACTACTCGACTTCTACCGGATGTCATAGCCTATTTAGCACAGCATTATTCTACAGCGGTGACACTTTTCTACCCTTGACTCCAGGGTTCATTTGGTCATGCATTTGAGTATAAAATATCCCCGACCTAATGCACATACAAACTTTAACCCATAGTAGTGAACCAAGTAAAAACTTTATAAAACAACATAAATGCAAGCTGGAGCTTGCCTTCGTTTTGCAGGTGACTAAAGTCAGATAATTTATGAAGTTAGTTGCTGATGACTTGAAGCTTAATCACTGCCCTTCTTGCTCCTTGATCCAAGCTTCACTTCTCCTCCACTTTTCCACGTTTAATCACTACACGTTATGAAAATGCATATATGTTTAATTGTAAAGCTTTTGCTAACAAGTTCTAAAGAAAAGTTTGAAACTGGAACTCTGTTTAAGAATTTAAAATGACACTGGTTGTAACACCCCAAATTTTTAGTCAAGATTCAAATTTTGGATTTAGAACCATAAACCATGTTCAGAGGGGGATTTAAAAATTTTTGGACGTGTTGCATGTTTTGCAAAAATTCAAATTCAAACTGGAATTCAAATTAGACTCAAAACAGAAAAGAAATGGAAAAAGAAAAAGGAAAACCGGAAAAAACTGGCCAGTGGGCCGAAACCTCAGCCGGCCCAGCTAACCCCCGCGCAGCCCGCCCCCGCGCGCGCCGCGCTGCCCCTCGCTGACATGTGGGACCCGCCTGTCATCCATAACCCCGCGACCCCGGACTTCTCCCCGCGCGCGCGCGATCGCAACCGATCGGGAAACCGCGTCCCGCAGCCGAATTCTGGAACCTGAGGACTCTAACTCGATCACAACAGAACCACCGCCCTCCCCCGGCTATAAAAACCACCGATCCGATCAGTTTTCCTCACGCGATCGCCGATTTTCGCTCCGGTGAGCACCGATGCTTCGCCGGTGAATTCTGGCCGATCTAAGCTCGGAAACTCTGATCTAACTCGTTGGTCTTGATCCACCGCCTCCGGGGAACTTTGCAGGTGCAGAAAACCCGAAGACTTACGGTGCAAATCCAGCTCCGACGAGCTTCGCCGTGGTTTTGCCTCGGACCTCGCCGCCGAGCACTTTCCAGGACCCCCGAGCTCGAGAAAACCCCCGAGGTGAGATCCCTGACCTCCCCTCTACCGATCTATGCCATGAGATCACAGTTTTAGGCAGAATTCTCGAGGATCCGAAACTTTCCGGCGAGATCGCCGCTTCCCGCCGCCGTGCGCCGCCGGCAGCGCCGCCCGCGTTCGGTCAGAGCGACGTGGCCGCTTGTGCGCCGTTTATTTTAAATCGCACGGTAGACTTTAAAACCCCGCGTACCGGTTCGATGTTATAATCTCAGCCGTCGGTTTAAAATCAGACGGTCCACGTCAGCCCCGCGTTATAAAGACTGGAATTCTTACGTGCTACCCCCTGGGGTTCTCTGGAATTGAGAGCTAGCCCCGGAAACTTCAGATCTAGCCCCTGGAACTCCAGAAAATCATGTAAATTCATTTAAAAATCAGTTTTAGCCCCTGGACTTAATAGAAATTAGGAAAAACACCTCTGACAAGTGTAGCTAGACCCCTGGAAATTATGAAAATAATATTATAGACCCTGTAATGAGGTGAATTCATTATTTTAGCTCTGTTTAGTATTTAATTTAGAAAATTGAATATGTAACTAGTGTTTAAATATTAAAAAGGGGGACAAACATAATTGTCAAATATATTAAAAACTTTCTCAGTACTTAGAAAACTTTGGAGTGAGATAAAAATATATTTTTAGGCTGAAATAAATCTGTTTCATCTATTATTCACATTTAATAGTATAGGGACACATTTTTAAGTAAAGAATTGTTAAAGAAAAATAGGGAAAATAATTATGAAATAGTATACATCAGAAGCCAAGGTCAAAATATGATCTTAAATTATTTAGGACCAGAACCTAATCTGTTTAGGTAGTGTGTATTACTAATTCAATAATAAAATGCACAATTATGCATAAGAATATAAATCTGAAAATATAGAAACTAGTAAATGATAAATGGAGTTTCTAAAATATAAAGAATTCAGTTTAGGGTTGATAGAAATTATGAAGGCATATATGGGGAAGAAAAATACTTTTCATACATACTTGGTAGTTTAATATTTGAGGAATTTATTTAAAACTGAAACACACATATATACATATATGTATATATATATATATAGTATGTGAGTATAAATATGAACACCAAAGTAGGAATCATACACATATAAATAAAAGTGTATGTAAGCCCCAAATCAACACACATAAAGTAACCACAACACATATAATGGTAAAGAACTTTCATAAATATGAATGTGTGGTTTGTATGAAGTAGAAGTGTGAACTATGTCTTATGATTGTTGTTTTTCTTTTGCTATGTGTGATGGTATGAAGTAGAACCTGCTCAAGAACAAGTTATTCAATTCCAAGACCAAGACTATCCATTTCAAGAGCAGCAAGAAGGAGGCAAGTGTCCTTGACCACTTTGATCCTATGCTAGGATGTGTAGATAGAATTATTTGCATTGTCAAATGAAATATGAAACCCATGCTATGAAAGTTTCCCTAGAATTGCATTACCTTGTTTCCTTGTAGCTTGGGTTGGGATTTATTTTACCATGTCATTTATTTACATGCATATGCTTAGCCATGCTTAGAATGGGATATTTGGGATATGAGATCATCAGTTTATATTACCATACTCTTGAATGAGCTATTGTGAGTTATGTAGAGGTAGGGATCAAGGCAAGTTGGATGTTTTGGTTGTGTGCTGGGTGCACGAGACTTGGGTTTGTGTTTAGTACTTGCCTGGATCCTAAGGACCGGTTCATGGAGCATGTAACCCGGCTTTACAGTGCCAACCACATGCTGAGATGGGGCAGCTTAGCCAATTAATTAGGTGTATCCCCGGCGTAGTATGGGTGTGTTGGATGGTGCGGGGAATAGGAGTCAGCTGGACTGCCATATGAACCGCAAGGCTCAGGAGGGGGCCACTGCAGCGGGGTTGGAGCCTCTTGTATGCTGTTAGGGGTGAAACCTCAGTGGGCCCACGCTCGTCGGGAATCCCTTTGTAAAGGCTTCGTAGTGATCTCTTGGCCACACACCTGGGAAGTGTGAATGTGGTTCGTAGCCACTGGCATAATGGAGGTTCTTTTAGTCCACCCGGCAACGGGGGATGAAATCACTACTTGTGGGTACAGTGGTACAAACTCTGCAGAGTCGAAACTGTCTTGACAGCCGTGCTCACGGTTAAGAGCGGCCTGGACTTATTCATGATTAGAGGAATGATGGTTTTGGAAGTTAAGCGGGGAGCTTAACATTGGAAATGATGATTATGGTTATTGGTTTATGATGATGGGATGGGAGATTTGGATCATTTCACCTGTGTAGTAATGTAGGTGCTTAATAAGCTAAGGTGATAGGTATTAATTGCGTAGTGCTTTAACCATGGGTTCAACCTCTCCTTGTTCTAGCCATGCATGATATAATTTTCCCACACTTGCTGAGTACCATTGGTACTCAACCTTGCATATTTGTTGGTTTATATTGCTGCTCAGGTCAAGATAATGAGATGGTGTATAATGACCAAGATTTTGGACCCGAGGAAGGTTTCTAGGTTCATGAAGACCCCCGGGCAACACCTGTGATGGAGCCCTAAAGAATAATATTCCGCTGCTAGTTTATTTACTTGTGATGAAGCATTAGTGTCCATTGAGACATTTGTGATGTAAGACTTACTTATATTCGACACCTGGCTTGTAATAAATGATGCTTCACTATTTGTCATCACATGTATGAGAAAATGATCCTGGCATACATGTGATATTCACTTGGTTGTTCTTCGGAAAAACCGGGTGTGACAGAGGTGGTATCAGAGCCAAGGTTGCCCGTAGGAACGTGGACCTAGGTAGAAATGGACGTATTTAAGGGCCCTATTTTCTTAAAAACTATTTTCCAAGGTGTGGGTGAAAGAGTGTTATTAAAAGAGTCATTTTCTTCATCTTACCCCAACTTCCATTCAAAAATAGGATTTTTGTTTGAAATTTTATCTAACCTAATTTTAAATTCTTTTGTTTTAGATGGTTCGCATGATTCGCACCGCTCGTAAATCCACGGGAGGGAGAGTTCCCGTAGTTGCCCTTGCTGAAAGAGAGGAGAGTCGTCCAGTGACGTACCTTTCCTACGGATTGGCAGTAGGAGATTTGTTGCGCCGTCTTCGACGTATGCTCGAAGCCGCCGGCAATACGGGCAAGCTCATCATCCACTATAACTCCACCAGGACCATCCGTGAGAAGAGGGAAGAATGGAGTTCGGAGATGAGGATTATACACGAGAATCAGCTACTTAAGATTCACCACTCTCCAGCTTGTCGAGCAACACAAGTTGACGCGGAGAGAGATGTCACCTGGGAGGCCATCACCTGCCAGAGTCACATCTTTCGTCGTCACTTGGACAAAACTGAGTACATGTATGTCCTCCAACGTGAGAGTGGTACCACGGAGTACAAGTACCCACCGGTGCAGCAAGGGACTTCCCATGAGCACATGGACTTGTGCTTAGAGGATGCTGCCATGCTCAGCACTCGACTGCAGGAGTGTCAACAAGAGCTTCAGGATGTCCGAGACACCCTGAAGGAGACGGAGGCATTGCTGCGAGCTTGCTTAAAGGCGAGAGAAAGAGGAGATGGGAATGAACTGTGTGTCACCGTAAGTGATCCATGGACCCCTGACTCCCCGGATCGCCGAGCGATCAGGCGTCGTCGCACTTCTCCACCAGCAGCCTCCCCACCCAAAGCAGAGTCAGAAGGTAGCCGAAATGAGGAGGAAGATCCCGAGGAGCCAGCTCAAGAGGACGAGTAGTGTAGAGTCTTTCCCCTAACTAGCAAGAGGTCGAGTAGTCGAGTCGTTACGTAGTTAATGGTGTGATAATGCTTGGTGTGTGACGTGAGTTGTGGAAGCCATGAGCAATTGTCCACAGCCTCGTCTTCAGATTGTTTGCTTTGGTGTGTAAACCCACAGGAAATAATAGTGCATTTATTGGGTGTGAGATATAAAACCCTCGTAAGATTTAACAAAACTTCAACACTTCAAAGTACAAACAAGTGAAAGTAGTAAGATGATACTAAATGCGTTCAAATCTACATTTGTGATTCTGCCAGATGGCCGGAAGAGGAAGAGGACGTGCTGCCAACCCCGCCAACAACAATGATGAGGCATGCAACTCTCATCTTTCTGGAGGCCAGAACCGGGGTGGTCGCCGTGAAGAAGTTGATCCTCTCCACCAAATGCTGGAGAATCAAAATCAGCTCATCCAGAACTTGACTCAAGTAGTGGCCAACTTGCATCAAGTTCCACCTCCACAAGCTGCACCACGCCAACCAAGGTTGAGTGAGTTTCTAGGAACTCAACCTCCAAAGTTTGCAAGTGCTGCTGAACCTCTGGAGGCAGATGATTGGCTGAAGACCATTGAAAGTAAGATGAGAATCATACAATGCCAAGGGTATGAGAGGGTGCTGTTTGCCTCTCATCAATTGCAGGGACCTGCTGCTGATTGGTGGACCGCCTACGTGGCCGCCCATCATGACCTTGAGAGCATCACTTGGGAAGAGTTCAAGCGTAGCTTCCGCAACCATTACATCCCAAGGGGTGAACTCAAAAACAAGAGGAAAGAGTTTTTGGGACTGCAGCAGGGAAACATGACGGTGAGGGAATACCTCACTAAATTCACTCAACTATCCCGTTATGCTCCACGAGACATAGAGACAGATGAGCAGAAACAAGATTGTTTCGTGGAAGGACTTACCGCAGAGATGCAGTGTGCAATGTCCTCCAATGAGTATGAAAGCTTTCAAAAGATGGTGGACAGAGCGTTTGTGGTGGAAAGGAAGCTGAAGGCCCTGGAAAATGAGAATAAAAGGAAGGCTGGGTGGTCACATCAAGCCTCAGGGAGCAACACCCGCCCACGTGTGATGCAGCAACCTACAGGGCAGACAAGCCGTGCTGCGGTACCCTATTCAGCACCAAGAGGGTACAACCCAAACTACAGGCCACCCGCAGCACCAGCACAGCCGCAACGTCAGTTTATGCAGCAGCCTCGCCCTGCATATCCACCTCGACCAGCAGTGCAAGGACCCCCAAACCAACCCCAAGACAACAAGGGCCAAGCATCTAAGATTGGGGTGCAATGTTTCAGCTGTGGTGAAGTGGGGCACTACGCCCATAAGTGTCCAAAGAAGAAGCCCACTCAGCCACAGCAGCAGAACGTAATGAGAGGACGGGTGAACCACGTCACTATGGAGGAAGCACAAGAGGCACCCGACGTGGTAGTTGGTAAGTTTCCTGCCAATTTACACCTTGCAACTCTGCTGTTTGATTCTGGTGCTACCCATTCGTTCATTGCTCAAGGGTTTGTTAAGAAGCATGACCTAGCAACCACACAAATGAACCATATGCTAGCGGTAAATTCTCCAGGTGGAGAAATAAGGACAAGACAAGTGTGTCCCAAAGTGAACCTAGACATTAATGGGGTAGTATTTACCGCTAACCTCATAGTGATCGATTCACAAGGGATAGATATTATTTTGGGTATGGATTGGTTGACCAAACATAAAGGAATCATCCATTGTTCGACCAGAACGGTGGAACTAACTCACCCTAGTGGCACAAGAGTAAAGTTCATAACGATACACGAGCCTAGGAGGGACATTAAATTAAATCAAGTGGAGGTGAAAGTTGAGGAAATCAGGACTATCAGGGAATATCCAGATGTTTTTCCGGAGGAGTTGCCAGGAATGCCTCCCGACCGTGACGTGGAATTCGCAATCGAGCTAGTACCGGGAACAGCCCCGATATACAAAAGACCTTATCGAATGGACTCCAAGCAGCTAGAAGAGCTCAAGGATCATTCGAGAAAATTGACGGAAAAGGGGTATGTTCGCCCTAGTTCCTCACCATGGGGAGCTCCGGTAATATTTGTGCCTAAGAAAGATGGAACTCAAAGGTTATGCGTGGATTACCGTGCCTTGAATGAGGTAACCATCAAGAACAAGTACCCATTACCCCGCATTGAAGACTTGTTTGATCAGTTGAGGGGAGCTTGCGTGTTCTCGAAAATTGATCTCAGGTCGGGATACCACCAACTCAAGATAAGGCAATCTGATATTCCCAAGACAGCTTTCGTATCTCGGTACGGACTGTATGAATACACTGTCATGCCTTTCGGGCTAACCAATGCCCCGGCATATTTCATGTACCTCATGAACAAGGTATTCATGGAATATCTGGACAAATTTGTGGTGGTTTTTATAGATGATATTCTCGTCTTCTCCAAAGATGAAGAAGAACATGAGAAACATCTAAGGTTGGTGTTACAGAGGCTGAGAGAACACCAACTATATGCCAAGTTGAGCAAGTGTGAGTTTTGGCTAAAGAGAGTTCCCTTTTTAGGGCATATAATCTCGGAGGGAGGAATCTCCGTAGATCCCGCCAAAATCGAAGATATCCAGAAATGGAAAACCCCTGAAAATGTCGGAGAAGTTCGAAGCTTTTTGGGATTGGCTGGATACTATCGACGGTTTATTGAGGGATTCTCCAAGATCTCGAGACCTCTCACCAAACTGTTGGAAAAGGGAATCACATTCACCTGGACGCCACAGTGCGATACGAGCTTTCAGGAGCTAAAGAAGAGATTGACAACAGCCCCCGTGTTGGTTATGCCAGATATGCAGAAGAATTTCACGGTGTACTGCGATGCCTCTGGAAACGGGTTGGGATGTGTTCTCATGCAAGAGGGACATGTCGTGGCATATGCATCCCGGCAGCTTCGGAAGCACGAGAAGAACTATCCTACACATGACTTAGAACTAGCTGCAGTGGTACACGCGTTAAAAATTTGGCGGCACTATTTGATGGGAAAGAGGACAGAGATATATACGGATCATAAGAGTTTGAAGTACATATTCACACAGCCAGATCTCAACCTTAGACAAAGGAGATGGTTAGAGCTAATCAATGACTTTGATGTAGGCATCAATTATCATCCCGGGAAAGCAAACGTCGTGGCCGATGCCTTGAGTCGGAAAGTGCAGGTCAATAAGTTGAGCTTGAAGGATATGCCTGCAGAATTGAAGGACGAGGTTACAAGGCTCAATCTATGTCTAGTAAATAGTGGTGAAGCCATCGCCATGGAAGTGGAGTCCACACTTGAGCGAGACATACGCGAGGGACAAAAGAATGATGAGAAGATACAAGAGATCAGACAGCTCATCAAGGAAAATAAAGCTCCTGGTTTTAGAGAGGATGAACAAGGAACGGTGTGGCACGGGAAAAGGATCTGTGTGCCAGAAGTAAAGGAGATTCGTAAATTAATTTTGAAGGAGGCTCACGATTCCGACTATTCCATTCATCCTGGGAGTACGAAGATGTATCAGGACCTCAAAAGCAGGTATTGGTGGTATGGCATGAAGCGAGATGTCGCGGAACATGTTGCCCTATGTGACACATGTCAGTTGGTGAAAGCAGAACATCAACGACCCGCGGGATTGCTGCAACCACTCAAAGTGCCTGAATGGAAGTGGGAAGAAATCAGCATGGATTTTGTCGTGGGATTGCCTAGGACCCAATCCGGGTATGATTCAATATGGGTCATTATTGATCGGCTAACCAAGGTAGCTCATTTCATCCCTGTGAAAGAAAGCTACAGCGGATCCAAATTGGCAGAATTGTACATGTCAAGGATTGTGTGTTACCATGGAGTGCCAAAGAAGATAGTGTCGGACCGAGGGACACAGTTCACTTCGAGGTTTTGGCAAAAGTTGCATGAAACCATGGGAACCCATCTGAATTTCAGTTCTGCCTATCATCCCCAAACTGACGGGCAGACGGAGAGAACCAATCAGATCCTTGAAGATATGTTAAGGGCGTGTGCACTCAGAAACAATAGGAGTTGGGACAAGAACTTACCGTATGCGGAGTTTTCCTATAACAACAGTTATCAAGCTAGTATGAAGATGTCACCGTTTGAAGCTTTGTATGGAAGGAAGTGCAGAACTCCCCTATTTTGGAACCAAACAGGAGAAAGTAAAGTGTTTGGTTCCGAAGTATTACAAGAAGCCGAGGCGAAGGTGAGGGAGATTCGCAACAATTTGAGGATAGCACAAACACGCCAAAAGAGCTATGCCGATGTACGAAGAAGAGAACTCGTTTTCAACGTGGGAGACTATGTTTATCTCAAGGTGTCCCCTATCAGAGGACTTCGTCGGTTCAAGGTGAAAGGGAAGTTGTCACCTCGATACATCGGACCCTTTCAAGTTTTGGAAAGAAAAGGCGAAGTGGCGTACCAACTAGAGTTGCCGGTTCATCTGTCGGACGTGCACGATGTGTTCCATGTGTCGCAACTCAAGAAATGTCTGAGGACGCCTGAGGAGGTGTTACCCATGAACGAAGTGGATGTAGCTGAGGATTTGTCTTATGCCGAGCAACCATACAAGATTTTGGAGACAATGGAACGCCTCACCAGAAATAAGAGAATCAGGATGTGCAAGGTGCAGTGGAAGCATCACTCAGAAGAGGAAGCCACCTGGGAACGGGAAGATGAGCTTAAGGCACAATTTCCGGAATTATTTTCTTAGAAACACCAATCTCGAGGACGAGATTTCTTTTAAGGGGGGTAGAGCTGTAACACCCCAAATTTTTAGTCAAGATTCAAATTTTGGATTTAGAACCATAAACCATGTTCAGAGGGGGATTTAAAAATTTTTGGACGTGTTGCATGTTTTGCAAAAATTCAAATTCAAACTGGAATTCAAATTAGACTCAAAACAGAAAAGAAATGGAAAAAGAAAAAGGAAAACCGGAAAAAAACTGGCCAGTGGGCCGAAACCTCAGCCGGCCCAGCTAACCCCCGCGCAGCCCGCCCCCGCGCGCGCCGCGCTGCCCCTCGCTGACATGTGGGACCCGCCTGTCATCCCTAACCCCGCGACCCCGGACTTCTCCCCGCGCGCGCGCGATCGCAACCGATCGGGAAACCGCGTCCCGCAGCCGAATTCTGGAACCTGAGGACTCTAACTCGATCACAACAGAACCACCGCCCTCCCCCGGCTATAAAAACCACCGATCCGATCAGTTTTCCTCACGCGATCGCCGATTTTCGCTCCGGTGAGCACCGAGACTTCGCCGGTGAATTCTGGCCGATCTAAGCTCGGAAACTCTGATCTAACTCGTTGGTCTTGATCCACCGCCTCCGGGGAACTTTGCAGGTGCAGAAAACCCGAAGACTTACGGTGCAAATCCAGCTCCGACGAGCTTCGCCGTGGTTTTGCCTCGGACCTCGCCGCCGAGCACTTTCCAGGACCCCCGAGCTCGAGAAAACCCCCGAGGTGAGATCCCTGACCTCCCCTCTACCGATCTATGCCATGAGATCACAGTTTTAGGCAGAATTCTCGAGGATCCGAAACTTTCCGGCGAGATCGCCGCTTCCCGCCGTCGTGCGCCGCCGGCAGCGCCGCCCGCGTTCGGTCAGAGCGACGTGGCCGCTTGTGCGCCGTTTATTTTAAATCGCACGGTAGACTTTAAAACCCCGCGTACCGGTTCGATGTTATAATCTCAGCCGTCGGTTTAAAATCAGACGGTCCACGTCAGCCCCGCGTTATAAAGACTGGAATTCTTACGTGCTACCCCCTGGGGTTCTCTGGAATTGAGAGCTAGCCCCGGAAACTTCAGATCTAGCCCCTGGAACTCCAGAAAATCATGTAAATTCATTTAAAAATCAGTTTTAGCCCCTGGACTTAATAGAAATTAGGAAAAACACCTCTGACAAGTGTAGCTAGACCCCTGGAAATTATGAAAATAATATTATAGACCCTGTAATGAGGTGAATTCATTATTTTAGCTCTGTTTAGTATTTAATTTAGAAAATTGAATATGTAACTAGTGTTTAAATATTAAAAAGGGGGACAAACATAATTGTCAAATATATTAAAAACTTTCTCAGTACTTAGAAAACTTTGGAGTGAGATAAAAATATATTTTTAGGCTGAAATAAATCTGTTTCATCTATTATTCACATTTAATAGTATAGGGACACATTTTTAAGTAAAGAATTGTTAAAGAAAAATAGGGAAAATAATTATGAAATAGTATACATCAGAAGCCAAGGTCAAAATATGATCTTAAATTATTTAGGACCAGAACCTAATCTGTTTAGGTAGTGTGTATTACTAATTCAATAATAAAATGCACAATTATGCATAAGAATATAAATCTGAAAATATAGAAACTAGTAAATGATAAATGGAGTTTCTAAAATATAAAGAATTCAGTTTAGGGTTGATAGAAATTATGAAGGCATATATGGGGAAGAAAAATACTTTTCATACATACTTGGTAGTTTAATATATGAGGAATTTATTTAAAACTGAAACACACATATATACATATATGTATATATATATATATAGTATGTGAGTATAAATATGAACACCAAAGTAGGAATCATACACATATAAATAAAAGTGTATGTAAGCCCCAAATCAACACACATAAAGTAACCACAACACATATAATGGTAAAGAACTTTCATAAATATGAATGTGTGGTTTGTATGAAGTAGAAGTGTGAACTATGTCTTATGATTGTTGTTTTTCTTTTGCTATGTGTGATGGTATGAAGTAGAACCTGCTCAAGAACAAGTTATTCAATTCCAAGACCAAGACTACCCATTTCAAGAGCAGCAAGAAGGAGGCAAGTGTCCTTGACCACTTTGATCCTATGCTAGGATGTGTAGATAGAATTATTTGCATTGTCAAATGAAATATGAAACCCATGCTATGAAAGTTTCCCTAGAATTGCATTACCTTGTTTCCTTGTAGCTTGGGTTGGGATTTATTTTACCATGTCATTTATTTACATGCATATGCTTAGCCATGCTTAGAATGGGATATTTGGGATATGAGATCATCAGTTTATATTACCATACTCTTGAATGAGCTATTGTGAGTTATGTAGAGGTAGGGATCAAGGCAAGTTGGATGTTTTGGTTGTGTGCTGGGTGCACGAGACTTGGGTTTGTGTTTAGTACTTGCCTGGATCCTAAGGACCGGTTCATGGAGCATGTAACCCGGCTTTACAGTGCCAACCACATGCTGAGATGGGGCAGCTTAGCCAATTAATTAGGTGTATCCCCGGCGTAGTATGGGTGTGTTGGATGGTGCGGGGAATAGGAGTCAGCTGGACTGCCATATGAACCGCAAGGCTCAGGAGGGGGCCACTGCAGCGGGGTTGGAGCCTCTTGTATGCTGTTAGGGGTGAAACCTCAGTGGGCCCACGCTCGTCGGGAATCCCTTTGTAAAGGCTTCGTAGTGATCTCTTGGCCACACACCTGGGAAGTGTGAATGTGGTTCGTAGCCACTGGCATAATGGAGGTTCTTTTAGTCCACCCAGCAACGGGGGATGAAATCACTACTTGTGGGTACAGTGGTACAAACTCTGCAGAGTCGAAACTGTCTTGACAGCCGTGCTCACGGTTAAGAGCGGCCTGGACTTATTCATGATTAGAGGAATGATGGTTTTGGAAGTTAAGCGGGGAGCTTAACATTGGAAATGATGATTATGGTTATTGGTTTATGATGATGGGATGGGAGATTTGGATCATTTCACCTGTGTAGTAATGTAGGTGCTTAATAAGCTAAGGTGATAGGTATTAATTGCGTAGTGCTTTAACCATGGGTTCAACCTCTCCTTGTTCTAGCCATGCATGATATAATTTTCCCACACTTGCTGAGTACCATTGGTACTCAACCTTGCATATTTGTTGGTTTATATTGCTGCTCAGGTCAAGATAATGAGATGGTGTATAATGACCAAGATTTTGGACCCGAGGAAAGTTTCTAGGTTCATGAAGACCCCCGGGCAACACCTGTGATGGAGCCCTAAAGAATAATATTCCGCTGCTAGTTTATTTACTTGTGATGAAGCATTAGTGTCCATTGAGACATTTGTGATGTAAGACTTACTTATATTCGACACCTGGCTTGTAATAAATGATGCTTCACTATTTGTCATCACATGTATGAGAAAATGATCCTGGCATACATGTGATATTCACTTGGTTGTTCTTCGGAAAAACCGGGTGTGACACTGGTGCTAGTGGTCTGGGTTAAGCAACATGATCAAGTGATAAGTGCATTTCATCACTTGTGTGTGTTACTCATCTATGAGGTCAAACAGGACAGTGATGATCCAAAGCTCCAATGGAGATGAAAATTTTCTTGTGTGTTCCTTGTCACAAGAAAGTAATCTGGACCAAAATCTAGAATTTTTCAATGAGTAGATCACTCAAAACAATTCCCTAAGAATTTAGGCAAAAAGGAATTAATCTGAATAAATTTGCACTTTCATGCAAATTCAAGTGAACTACAATTTCAAACATAGCTCTTTAGCATGCATGAATTTTCCTAGAATTTTTGGAGCTAAGAACTGCCCAGAACTGAATTTCCAAGTTTTGGAAATTCTCTGAAAATGTTTCTGTATTCTTTTGAACACAGAAACTTGAAATCAGAATTATCCTAACTAAATCAACTCCAAATGAGCTGAAACTTTTACAGAAGTTCAATAACATCCTAAAGAATATTATGACGAAATTTGAGGATTTTTGGAAGAACCAAACTCCCTATAAAATTCTTTTTCTGAAAAGCTTTAAAGATTTTTTCAGAATTAAATAATGACTTTCATACAAATTGGGTTGCATATTTGGATATAGTTGTTCAATCTGAATTTAACCCAATTTGAATCACTAAATTTGGAAGTTCCTACACCAAGATATGACCTTTACAAGAATTGGTGAGAAACTTAAAATGGCTCTATTCTATTTTCCCAATTTTCAGGGACATAAGGAATTAACACCACATTTGGCAAAGCAAATTAGGACCAATGCCTCTGAAACTTTTACTGGAGTTCAAGTATATTGGAAGGATCTCCGGCCCAAATGTGGTAATTTTCCAATACACATAACTCCTGGAAAAATTCCTACAATATTTTACTTACATGAATTAATGAGCCAAATCCAGATATTTTCATAAATATTGGGAAATCCAACAAAATTTGTTTGACAAATTTTGGACATTGCTACAAAAAGTTATGGCTCTTCAAAGTTTAAACCAAATTTGAAAAATTCTGGAAAGGTTTAAACTCGGCTGTGGGCCCCACACGTCAGTTCATCTCCTTCCTCGCGCCAAACAGAGGGCAGCGGCGTCGTGCTCCGGTGAGGGCTGCCGGAATCAACTATCCGGCCACCCCCGGCCTCTAACTCGCCACCCCCCACTAATTTGACCTGCTGAACTCGATGGTACGGTCTACGGCGGCCGGTGATGCCCGGAGAGTGTGCGTGATGGGGGCAGCGCGTCACTAGGGTTCCGGCGAGGTCAGCTGAGCCCCATCCTTCACCAAACTCTCGGATTTTCAGCCCTAGAGCACCAGTGGACGGTGTAGAAGCTACACTTGGACTCTAACGCCGGTGAAACAGCCGGCAACCGGGGGCTCCACGGTGACCCGAGGTACTTTTGCACCGGCGGCTAAGAAAACAGCTAGAACTCCCTCATTTCTTGATATTTTTGTTCGGTTATTCATCGAGGAGGGGTGCTAGGAAGTATGGAAGCTATGTGCAAGCTTGCTCGAGCTCTAGTGGATTGTCCAACGTGAATTTTGGGGTAGACCGAGCTCTACCCGCATGCACTCGGTTACGCGAAATGGCGAAATTCTTGCTACCGGTTCTAGCAAACGCTAAACGGCCTCCGGATACACGATCAGGACATACAAATACACCTTTCGTGTACAGTAAGTTGGGAAAGAGGGTGGCCGTGGCGCTCCGTCCACAGTGGCCCGACTTTGGTTTCCACCGTTTGCTTCGGTTCTTGGCGTCGATCTTTGAATTAGGGCCAACAGCAGCTCCGAGCGTCGGAGCTGAGCTGGGGAAGACCTTGTACACATGTCGGCGCTCCCTTTTTGTGTTGCCAGCTCGAGCAAAGAAGGATCTACGCTGGCTTGCGATAAAAAATGACAGAGGCAGCGCCGGCGGCTCGCTGTCGTGCGTGGGAGCAGAACAGAGGCCGAAAGCACGAGCTGGAAGTGGCGAAATAGCCCTGTTGCACTCGGGGTGAGGTGATCAGGACGAGTAAACTCGAGGAAGCCAGGATGTGGCGCC
This sequence comes from Neostapfia colusana, assembly GCA_030760725.1. Taxonomy (NCBI): domain Eukaryota; kingdom Viridiplantae; phylum Streptophyta; class Magnoliopsida; order Poales; family Poaceae; genus Neostapfia; species Neostapfia colusana. Next base: position 41,230,260 of record JASWHV010000007.1, on the reverse strand, counting down.
TGAGAGGATCGGTCGAGGTCGGCTGCTGTCGCGCGTGCGTGCACCGGGGAAACAGAGTCGGTTCACTACACAGCCAATGACATGTGGGTCCTCACATTTTATTTTTTCATAACTGTGCTTTGAGATTCCCATGCAAACATTTTCGGAATCTCCGCAAATTTGTAGGATAGGCCAAACATGATGTGAGGAGTTTGAATATGAAATCAGATTTCAAAAATGATCATATTTGGTCAAGTTTCTATATTCAAATTTGATCTCAAATAATGCTTTGAACAATTGGTATATGACCTCAAAATTTCTCCAAATTTGGAACATAAGCTCTTTAATACTGGACGAATGCAATGGTCATCTCACATATAGGCCTTTGGACAATCTGAACATGAGTCCTTTGCAAAGATTCAAAATTGGGTTTAAATTCCCTCCCCTCTACTCATAGAGGATGTGCACGTGAGTTAGATTTTTGGGAGTGAAATTCTTTCCCTGGGTTAACATGTGTTAAGTATAAGCTAAAGAAAATTTTAGCTTTTCCCACATGTCCATGTTTGTGTTCATCATTTCATGTGACACAAACTCAAGTTATTCCCTTGCCTTAACATGTTTGAATTCAGCACGATTTCAAACATCATCATAATTCACTCCACTTTAGCTCACCCTCAAATCAGAAGTTTGCCACCATATTCTCCTCAATTTCAAATGTATGAGGCTCGATGTGTATTAAAAAATTTGGCGGCACTTTGAGGTGAGCATTTCAGTCTAAAGACCTTATTTTTGTTCTTTCTCATACACATGTATGATTACACATGAGTTTAACTCCACCTTGGTCCAACACATTCAAATGAATGCTTGAACCCGTGTTGTTGAACCATCCCGTGTAAGAAAGTTCTTGTAAGTCCCATTTTCCATGAACCCAAAACACAATGACGTTCAATCATCCGTTTCTTTGCATTCACGTTGTTGGGACTTTTACACCTTGTCGCCGGGAAAGTTGATGAGTCGGGTATGGTCGTTTTTCCTTTTTGCTTCGCTTAATTCATGGGATACCGGAAGCTGATATAAAACATGTCTAGCTACTGCACTCATATGAATAATGATGATGATATCTTGATGATGATAATGGGCATGGAATCGAGGAGATCTAGGCAAGCTTGGTTCGTGAATGTTGCTGGATGAGATGGTGGTACTTGCCATAGATCTAAGGACCGGTTCATGCGAGAATATGCCAGGAAAACAGTGCCACCACAAGGCCAAGTATGGGTGCGGCTTAGCTGATTAATTAAGTGTGTTGCTAGCTTGTTATGGACCGTGGATGGCGCGGGGAATGGGAGTCGAGGAGGACTGCCCTGTGAACTGCATGGCACAAGAGGGGGCCCGTGGGTGGGCGAATGGTGATTCGAGCCTGCCGGTGAAACCTCAGTGAGTCCATACATCTAGTAGCCCCTTTGTAAAGGATATTTTGTGATCTCTTGACCATACACTGACGGTTGTGTACTGGTATAATGGAGGTTTCTCTATCTCCGACGGATGACGAAATCACAAACTTGTGGGTAAAGTGGTGCCACCACTACGGAGCGTAAAACTATCATGATAGCCGTACTTCCGGTCACAAGCACCTAGCCAACTTCCATTATTAGAGGGAAAACATGGGATGGCTATTCGGTATGGTTATGGTATGGTCATTGGGATTGGTTTTGGGATTGTTTTGAGTCATGACATTGAGTTTGGCTTTGGCTATATGAATATGAGATAGTTATGAATATTTATGAGGATGAGATGAATTTGAGAAAGATTAATGGCTGGATGAGACTTCATAAATGGTGAATTATGATGAAAGAATGTTGCTGTTTTACTTGGCTATATTGGGATTAAATTCATCTAGAGATAGTTTCTGTTTTTACCATGTTTATGAAATAAAATTTGCTTGCTGCAATGAGCCTTTTCATTCCATACCTTGTTGTAAGCTACATGTCATACTTTTCCCGCACATGCTGAGTACGACATTGTACTCACCCTTGCATTACCACATAAACATCAGCTATAGGAGATGAGTACTTCGAGGACCATGTGGAGTACTAGGTGTGCGAACTACCGTCAACATGCCTGTGGAATCGAAGATGGAGCCTGCTGTCTTTAGTCACTTTCCGCTGTCGTTTAGAGTCTTCCGCTGCAAGAATAAGATAGATATTCATGAATGGGACATTGAGTCATTGTAATAAAGTAACTAAACCCTATTTATTCGTGGTCATATTCTGAATTCAGTTTGTGGATTACATGTGTATGTGTGATGATCATCCTGGGCACACATATGCATCCACTTGGTTTTATTTTCGGAACCGGATGTCACAGATTGGTATCAGAGCCACGTTGACCATAGGACACAAGCCTAGGTAGAATGGACACTTTAAAACACATAGCAACACCCTTCTAAACTTCTATTTTCGAAAATTGCTTGCTGCTGCACTTTATTTGTCAATTCAGACACCGCAAAGTGCTATTTTCAGCCCTTCTTTTTCTCTTCTTTTGGACAGCAACACTTTTGCTTTCTTTCTTCATAGCTTCTGAAGTGTTGAAGTATTTTCTTCTTCTCTAAAGATTCTCATGTCCTATTTATAGATTCTGGTGATCAGGAGAACAGCACGCATAAGGACTCGTCCACCACCACGTGGGAGTGCACTTAACCCCATTGAGGTGTCCGATGGACCATATTGGGAGGAGGTGAAGACGGAACCTCATGATGAAGAGGAAGTCAATAGCTCTATGAATGAGGAAGAGGACCCGGAAGAGGTGGAACCATTTGAAGATGATATGGAGGATGATCCACATGAACGGCATTGGTACGCACCTCAGGAGGAGTTTCACGCAGGCTTACACCCCGTGGAGCCTCATGAAGCTATGACGGGAGGAGATGAACCCGAGGAGGAGCCACCCCTTGCTGAGACCAAAAATGAAGGTGATGAATGAGCCAACCATTCAGTTCAAGAATTTTGGTCTGATAGAATGGAAGGAGGACACATATCTAGGGAGCTCAAAGAATTTCTGGATTGCTGCAGCTTATACCCGGAACATCTTCTGAAGAAAGTCCCTCGTCTCGGACATGAAGAGTGGAAGGCTGACGTAACCATCCTATCTAACGGTAGGGTTGTCACCCTGCACTTCACACCCACATGGAGAGATACAAGGGCAGAAGATATCAATGATGCTGCATGGGAAGCACTCAACGGACTGTGCTACGCCTTCCATGAGCAGCTTGAGGACAGCACTTTTGAGCTGCACCCGTATCGGAAGAGTGGTACAAGGGAGATCATTGGACCCCATGTAACAGCTCTTTCAAACCCGCAATCTGCTGACAAGTCTCAGAGGTTGCTCGTGGAGTTAGGAAATCGCTATGCAAGCACACAAGAAGAGATCTGTTACCTCCCAAGAAGCTGTATTTGCTGGAGAAACAAGAGGAGACTCGTGCCAATGCAAAAACAAGAGGAGACCCCATGTAACAGCTCTTTCAAACCCACAATCTGCTGACAAGTCTCATAGGTTGCTCATGGTGTTAGGAAATCGCTATGCAAGCACACAAAAAGAGATCTGTTACCTCCGCAAGAAGTTGTATTTGCTGGAGAAACAAGAGGAGACTTGTGCCAATGCGGGAACAAACCGAGCACTAGCATCATCTATCCCTACATGGACATCCGACTCACCATGGCGTGCACCCAATGTATGGACCACCCCCGTCACACGGCGAGAACAGCACCGGTTCTCACGATTAAGTTTAGATTTCCCATTGAATAAAGCTGTAATAAGAATGCTTGGATCGTGTTAGTTTGAGTAAGAGTGGTGAATTTTTGCGATGATTGCTTGTGTTTGTGTGCTGATGTGAGTTGTGGGACACTTTGGCGATTGCCCACATCCACACATAGTAGAGAGATGTGAGATGCTTCGGCACTTGTTCACATCCTCATATAATCTGATATTAATAAAAGAACATACTTAGTTCATACACTTGATGTATATAGTTGGGGGGATCAATCTAAACTTCTATTTTCTATTATACTCTACTCTCTCTCACAGATGGTGAGGGAAAATGCCAACCGTCAAAGGAGGAACGCTCGTGGCAACAATGAACCACAAGAGGATGGCAACGTTGAAGTTCCTGAAAATGCTAACCCCGGGGCTGATGCAAGCAACTCTTGAACGGTTGATGGCTATGCAGAACCAGCTCATGCCAACTATGATACAAACGTTGGGTCAGCTGCAGGCCAGTAACAACAACAATCCCAACCCCGTTCCTGCACCCCCACCATCGCCACCGCCATGCCCGCCGGCTCACAACAGATTGGGAGAGTTCATGAGGACTCGATCGCCTACTTTTGCACAAGCTAATGACCCCATGGAAGCTGATGATTGGTTGAAGTCCATGGAAAAGAAGCTTGCTATTGTTCAGTGCAATGATCGGGAGAAAGTTCTCTTCGCATCGCACCAACTTATGGGAGCAGCTACTGACTGGGGGGACACACTTTGCAATGCTCATGTCAACCAGGAGATGATCACATGGGCTGAATTCAAGGAGAGTTTCCACTCTCATTACGTCCCTGCCTGAGTCATGATGCTTACAAGGCAGTAGTTTGAAGGTCTCCACCAAGGAAGGAAGAGCGTGAAACTCATGTCAACCAGGAGACGATCACTTGGGCTGAATTCAACGAGAGTTTCCGCTCTCATTACGTTCCTGCTGGAGTCATGATGCTTAAAAGGCAGGAGTTTGAAGGTCTCTGTAAAAGTCCCAAAAATGTGTATGAATAAAAACCAAGGTTTGAGTTCATATGTGTGGCAAAGACATGAAAAATGGGACTTGCTAAAACTTTTCTTCATGCAAAGTAATACATGGATGACCATCCAAAATGAGGCTCACATTTTTATTTAAAAGTGTTGAACCAATAAGGAGCTAAATACCTCTTTGCATGTAAGTTTAAAAATCAGATTTGAAATTCAAAGTTCACACATGTGGTGACCAAAAACTTTGAATAAGCATGCGGCCATATAGTTGGAATTATAGGGAAAAGTTTTATCACAAACTTTTCATTTGTAGGGTGGGCTCATAAAGGAGTTAAAGAGAAGCATTTGGAAATTCTAGTCAAATTCAAATTTGTCATACATATTCAAACTGAATTTGGAGAATTCAAATTCTAGCCACCCTTTTAAACTCAGCATTCTGGGACTTGTGAGGATCATCTTGAGAAGATATTTGGGAGGTAAATGTGCAGTGGGCCCACATGTCATAGAGGTAAAGAGGCTGCCTTGCACCCTAAGTTTCAGCCTCAGTGGGAGATTTCCCCGAACAGCTCGCGTGAGCCACAAGCAGCTCCCACCATGGAGGCACTGGGGGGCTCGGCAGCGCCACCAGCTGCTTCATTCCCCCACGCGCGGCGCCCTGGGGCGGTTCAGCGGCTTGATCACCCCCCCTGACCGAAGCAAAGGCAATCCGTCTTCTCTTCCTCACGGGCGACACTGAGCTGAGCCGTTTCTTGCTCTCGCTGCTCGGCTGTCACAGCCGGTTTTTCCGAAGAACAACCAAGTGAATATCACATGTATGCCAGGATCATTTTCTTATACATGTGATGACAAATAGTGAAGCATCATTTATTACAAGCCAGGTGTCGAATATAAATAAGTCTTACATAGCAAATGTCTCGATGGACAATAATAAGTTCATCACAAGTAAATAAACTAGCAGCGGAATAATTATTCTCGTGGGCTCCGTCACAGGCGTTGCCCGGGGGACTCCATGAACCTAGAAACCTTCTTCAGGTCCAAAGTCTTGGTCATTATGCACCACTTCATTATCTTGACCTGAGCAGCAATATAAACCAACAAATATGCAAGGTTGAGTACCGCTGGTACTCGGCAAGTGTGGGAAAGTTATGTCATGCATGGTTAGAACAAGGTGAGATTGAACTCAGGTTAAAGAACTACGCAATTAATACCTACCACCTTAGCTTATTAAGCACCTACATTACTATACAGGTGAAATGGTCCCAATTTCCCATCCTATCATCATAATAAAATAACCATAACATCATTTCCAATGTTAAGCTCCCCGCTTAACATCCACAACCTCCAAGGTCCTCATCCTCTAATCATGAATAAGTCCAAGCCGCTCTTGACCGTGAGCACGGCTGTCATGACAGTTTTTACTCTGCAGAGTTTGCACCACTGTACCCACATGTAGTGATTTCATCCCCCGTTGCCAGGTGGACTAAAAGAACCTCCATTATGCCAGTGGCTATGAACCACATTCACACTTCCCAGGTGTGTAGCCAGGAGATCACTACGAAGCCTTTACAAAGGGATTCCCGACGAGCGTGGGCCCACTGAGGTTTCACCCCTAACAGCATACAAAGAGGCTCGAACCCCGCTGCAGTGGCCCCCTCTTGAGCCTTGCGGTTCATATGGTAGTCCAGCTGACACCTATTCCCCGCACCATCCAACACACCCATACTACGCCGGGGATACACCTAATTAATTGGCCAAGCTGCCCCATCTCAGCATGTGGTTGGCACGGTAAAGCCAGGTTACATGCTCCATGAACCGGTCCTTGGATCCAGGCAAGTACTAAACACAAACCCGAGTCTCGTGCACCCAGCACCAACCAAAAACATCCAACTTGCCTTGATCCCTACCTCTACGTGACTCACAATATCTCATTCAAGAGTATGGTAAAATAAACTGATGATCTCATATCCCAAATATCCCATTCTAAGCATGGCTAAGCATATAATAATAAATGACATGATAAAATAAATCCCAACCCAAGCTACAAGGAAACAAGGTAATGCAATTCTAGGGAAACTTCATAGCATGGGTTTCATATTTCAATTGACAATGCAAATAATTCTAGCTACACATCCTAGCATAGGATCAAAGTGGTCAAGGACACTTGCCTCCTTCCTGCTGCTCTTGGAATAGGTTCTACTCATACCATCACACATAGCAAAAGAAAACAACAAGTCATAAGACATAGTTCACACTTCCACTTCATACAAACCACACATTCACATTTATGAAAGTCATTCACAATTATATGTGTTGTGGTTACTCTATGTGGGTTGATTTTTGGCTTACATGCACTTTTAATCATGTGTATATGATTTCTACTTTTGTATTCACTTTTATGTTTGCATACAATATATATGAGTTTCCAATTTAAATAAATTCCTTATATTCAATTACTACACCTTTTAGCTACCAAGTATGCATGAAAGGTATTTTCCTACTCCATATGTGTCTTCATCCTTCTACCAACCCTAAACTGAATTCTTTGGATTTTGGAAACTTCATTTATCATTTTCTAGTTACTCATACCTAGTTTGTTATATTTTCAGATTTATTTCCTATGCATAAATGTGGACTTTATTATAAAAATAGTAAGACACCTCATCTCAACAGAATAGGTTTTGGGTCTAAAATATGTAATAATATATTTTTAAACTTCTCCTCTGATGTAAACTATTTTACATTTATTTTACTAATTTTCAGAATTATTTTCTACTTAAAAATGTGTCCCTATAACTAATAAATGTGAATAATCAATTAAGCAGATTCATTTCAGCCAAAATCTATTTTTCTCTCACTCCAAGGTTTTCTAAGTACTGGGAAAGTTTTTAATTTGAATTTGACAATATGTTTGTCCCACCTTTTAAATTTTAAATACTAGCCACATATTCAAATTCCTAACTTTAATATCAAATAGGGTTAAAAAGGTAAACTCACCCCACTACAGGGTCCATTATATTATTTTAATAACTTCCAGGGGTCTAACTACACTTAACAGAGGGTTTTTTCCTAATTTTTATTAAGTCCAGGGGCTAAAACTGATTTTTAAATGAATTTACATGATTTTCTGAAGTTACAGGGGCTAGATCAGAAGTTTCCGGGGCTAGCTCTTATTTTCTGAGAACCCCAGGGGGTAGTGCGTAAGAATTCCAGTCTTTATAACGCAGGGCTGACGTGGACCGTCCGATTTAAAACAGACGGCTGAGATTATAACATCGAACCGGTACGCGGGGATTTAAACTCTACCGTGCGATTTAAAATAGACGGCGCACAAGCGGCCACGTCGCTCTGATCGAGCGCGGGCGGCGCTGCCTGGCGGCGCACGGCGGCGGGAGGCGGCGATCTCGCCGGAGAGTTTCGGATCTTCGTCAACTCTTCCTAAAACTGTGATTTTATGGCATAGATCAGTGGAGGAGAGGTCGGGGATCTCACCTCGGGGGTTTTCTTGAGCTCGGAGGTCCTAGAAAGCGATCAGCGACGAGGACCGAGGTGAATTCACGGCGAGGCTCGTCGGCGCTGTGTTTGAACCGCAAACCACCGAGTTTTCTGCACCTGCGAGGTTCCCCGGAGGTGGTGGATCAAGACCAGCGAGTTAGATCAGAATTCCCGAGCGTAGATCGAGCAGAATTCGCCAGAGAAGCTCGGGTTCTCACCGGAAGGAAAGTCGGCGGATCGTGGGGAAAAAACGGGACGATGCCGGGGTTTTTATAGACTGGGGAGGGCGGCGGGTTGGTTTAGATCGAGCTGGAGTCTTCAGGGTCCGGAAGTCGGCTGGGAACGTGGGATTTTCCGGTCGGTTGCGATCGCGCTCGCGCAGGGAACAGTCCGGGTTTCAGACGATCGGGGGTTAGGGATGACAGGTGGGTCCCACCTGTCTGCGAGAGGGAGCGCGGGCGCGCGGCTGCGGGCTGGCGCGGGGGCTGGGTGGGCCGGCTGGTGGGTTTCGGCCCACTGGCCGGGAAGATTTGTTTTTTTCTTTTTCTTTTTTCTTTTTCATTTCTGTTTTGAGTTTAATTTGAATTCCAGTTTGAATTTGAATTTTTGCAACACATGCAACACGTCCAAAAATTTTTAAATTCCCCTCTTGACAGGATTTTGGGGTGTTACATCGGCCGATCACGAGAACGGCAAAACAACCGCGCTCATCCCTCCCCTGAGCTGGTAAACATCGCCGCGAGCTCGGCCTCCACCTCCCTGACCCGAAAGCAAGCAAGCTACGGCCTCCCTAGCCCTAAAACAACAGTCACAGCGGTGACCTAACGTCAGCCGCCGAGTAGGCGCCCGTGGACAGCTCACCACAGTGACTTCCACGACCGAGCAAGGGCGGAAAAAGGAGCGCATAGACTCCACGCTGCTTCCACCTGAAGCTCAAGCCACGTTGTGAGCCCTCGCCGGTGAATTCCGAGATTTTTCTCCGGCGGCCTCAAACCGAGCTTCCGGTACAGTTCCGCAAAATTCTCCTTCTCTACTCCTCCTTGAGTCATCAAACTTTGCACGTATATGCTGGACTAGCCGGCGAACATTTTCCCTTTTGCATCCATCACACGAAAACGCCTCAGGGCGACGGAATTCGAGCTCTACTTCGGTTGTTCATGGCGGACTCATTCGGTCACACGACGACAACCTATTTGCAGCCACTCCCGAGTTACTTTGAGGTCGTGAAGATCTTCCTAGAGCTGCACTGGTGCTGTAGATATCATCGGTGCAAGTGTTGGCAGGCTGGAGACCTCGGGCGACGGCGCCGAACCACAACAGTAGCAGCCGCACGTCGCCGAGCTAGTTCCGGCCACCGGCAGCCTAAACCGACCCCACCACCGTGTTCCTCGATGCCCTAAACCCTCTGGCGGCAAGTCCTAGCCCGTGCTGTGGTCGACAGTAGTGATCCGGCGAGGAGGGATTTGCTCCGGCGAGGGGGGAGCGCGCGGGCGCGAGAGAGAGCCGGCGGGAGGTTGAAGAAAGCGTGGGCCCCATCTGTCAGCAGCAGAAAATTTAATCCCGCGATCAGTTGTAGCTGGGATCCAGTGTGTTGGCGCGCTGTGAAGCTGTGGCCCGGTGTGCCCCGATCCTGATTGGCTGGGATTTAAAACAGTGGGTCCAGTCACATTTTCAGTAGGAAAACAATTCCAGGGAGGGCCCAAACTTTGGAAATTCATAGCTCCTGGTAGAAACCTCCAACTTGAGTGATTCCAATTGGGTTGGGTTCATCTTTCCGAGTTCTATCCAAATATGAACTCAGCTTTGTATGAAAGTCAATATTATATTCTGGAAAATTCTTTGAAGTTTTTCTGAAAAAAGAATTATGGAGGGAGTTTGGTTTATCCAAAAATCCCCAAATTTTGCCAGAATATTCTTTAGCATTGTGTGACCCACTAGCAAATTTTCAGCTCATCTGAAGATCATTTGAGTAGGAATTTGCTAAATGCAAACTACTGTGTTCAAAAGAATCCAGAAATATTTTCAGAAAATGTTTCCCACTTCAAAAATCTATATTGAGCAATCCATAGCTCCAAAAATCATAGGAAAATTTATGCAAGCTCTCTGAGACATACTTGGAATTGTAGTTCACATAATTAGGCATAAAAATGGACATTAGTTCAGAATTAATTCTTTTGAGTACAAATGCTTAATGAATTGTTCTGGAAGAACTACTCCAGCAAAAAGGCTGAAATTTGGACCAGATTACTTTCATGTGGCCAGGAACTCACTTGTAAATTATCAGCCCAGGATGAGTCCTTGAATTCCCTGTTCTTATTCTCCATACTTATGTATAGGTGAGAATACATAAGATATATTGTGAGAATTATGGGGGACACAATATGACTCCACATTAGCTGCAATTTGGCAAGCTAAATCCTTAGGTAGTATAGAATCTGCTGTAAAAGTTTCGAGGAAATTGGAGTTCTTGTTCTTCAGTTGCCCTCAAATCTTTTCAGCTCATATATTATGTTCATTAGGGGAAAGTAGTTAGAAGATAGCTAAGACATTAGAATCAAGTAGATCAATTCTGTTTCTTTGCACCACAGAGGCAACCCAAGCCATTCTTGGCTTTTCCACACAACCTCTGTTCCTAAGAACTTCATTCTATAACTTCTTTCCATTACATTCCATAAAAGATGAGCATATGCATTTCAATAGGAACCACAACGAAGGGGATTCAAAGGAGTGATTCATTGAAGTGGATCAAGCCCCGGAGAGTCAAGGGTGGATCAACAAGGACACTAACTGATTATATACGACTACCCTGCAAAACAGCCAAGCTCCGGTTTGCATTTAACAGCATTAAGTTTTTATTTTGTATTCACTTTCGGTTAAGATATGAATTGTGCATTAGGTCTAGTGTTTGATACTCCTCTTGCAGAACCAAATGACCCATGGAGTGTTGGGTAGGTGCATTAGGTCTAGTGTTTGATACTCCTCTTGCAGAACTGCCATGCTTAAGTACGGTTCGGTAGAAGTCGAGTGGTGAGATGCTACTCGCAGATTTAGGAACAACAGGGGCATACGGGATTGGTTCAAAAATGAATTAGCAAGTTAAAGTTTAGACCGGAAGGTTGTAGAAGCGGCAGGACATAGGGGTCTGGGTGCTATAGACCTGTCCGGGTCGTTCAAGGACCGATCCATATGTGGCTCTGTTGAAAAGTTTGAGTTGTGTACCGGACTCATGGTGGCTATATGGGACCCAGTAAACCGATGTACCTCGGGAAGCTGTCGTTGGGACTTTTCGGGTCGCCTCAGGCGGACGGCCGGTATGCAGTATGTGGGGAATATTCTCATGACATCTCACGTCAGTAGGTGCACCATGAGAGTGCCTACTGTACGGGGGGACTTGATCGATTCAGCGGGGGTGAAACGGGGGAAAGACTGCCACGTACGACATCAGTGATGGTTGTTGTAGGCAACGTCGAGTACGGGCATACGTGTCGTGTAGTCCGGGTGTTATTGATTCGAATCACCGTTGCTCGTGGAATGGACCGAGCATACTTGTTCTCACAGTCGTGACGTAGTAAGAACTTGCATGAGAAAGGAACTAATCATTTTAATGTGAAGTATCATACTATCTTTGTATTGGATCTTGATGAATAGGCTAGTGCAAACTCGATTCTTTTATGCCACGAGCAATTTACATCAGGGGAAAGCGTTTCTTGTTTGATTGTGGACTCCCGATGTGGCGTGCCCAGGGTTACTTAAAATGCTGCAATTAATACCTGAAAGTAAGGATTTACTTTTAGGCGAGTTTAATTATGCTTATGCCATCCTATTTTAGGTTCATAACCTCTCATAGAGTTTCATGTTTAGCATGACGGTTAAGTCTTGCTGAGTGTTATGCTCACGGATGCTATCCGAATTGTTTTGCAGGTATTTGACTTCATGCTTAAGAGAAGGGATGCCAATGAGACTCGGGAAACTTCGAGTGCTTACTCAAAGAGCATCCTCGCCGCTGCAGATTGTCTTCGTATTGCTAGTAAGAAACGTCCGCGGGCTGGACCGTTTCTTTGTTGCTAGTTTAGAAATGAGTCATGAGAGTTATAGTCTTCCTCTGTAGCTTACTCTGATATACTTATTTGTAAAACTTTCCTGTACGCTTCTGCAAACTCTTTATGTAATATGATGTGTTTTCTGCAACCCATATGCTGTTGGGTGCCGCATATCACGGCACCACCCGACGAGGTCCTGTGGTCCCCCACAGCGTGGTATCAGAGCTGCGTTGGGAACAGAGCACGGATTGAGCATCATATTATGTTAAAAACTTAGGATACGGTGAGATAACGGTACTAGGCCCACATAAGGACTATTATTAGCATAATATGAAGGTGGCAAGCTAACTTATTTGTTATGTCGGAAAATCGTACATCTCGGGACAGTTTATGTCTTGGGGGTGCACGTATGCGCTGTCCACCAGTGCGCACAAGCTGAAGGGTGGAGCCTCACGGGTGGCAGGTAACCCGATCCGCTTTAGTATCCTCTATGACTCTTCATGTCGTTTGGGGTATTCGAGCAACGTCTGTCCCTGGCATGCATGGTGCAATTTGGGAGACCCCATCACGTGGTCAGTAACGTGAACACGTAGCTCAAGACGTGTTTGGCTTGAGAATACCTGGGCGAGTGATGACGGCCGGGTGTACGAACTGTATGGATACCGGGTTCGGTGTGCAGCCGAACCTGATGATTGAGTGTGTTTTATGCAGGAACTGACCACAAAAACCGTAGTACGTGTAGAACACGTTTGCGAGTGACCGTTTTAGTGCCACCTAAGGATACGTATATGCCAGTGTAATCCGGTTAGGTTTTTCTTTGGTGAGGCAACGTAGTACCGACATATGTCTTACGGTGCATCGTCACCGTACTACACTGGATAGTTTTCTCTCCTAAGAAGAAGTCATTCATGACTAAATTTCAAACTAAAAATGGATGTTGAAAAGCACATAGTAGTTACTGAGACCTTCATTTGAACTAAGCTTCAAAGAAGAGACTTTTTAGAATTCTTTTTGATCTCAAAAACAGAGTACTCTGTTCTGGCAGAAGATTTTGCTAGATTTTGACAGAGCATAACTCTGTGTATATTGACCCAATGAAGGTGTATCATACAGTTATGGAAAGGATTTTCAGTGCTCTACAACTTTTCTGTAGAACTCCAGAGCCAAATCAGATATCAAATTGGTTGAATGTCCAGTTGAATGCAAACTGTTCAGAAAACAGAACAGCTGCAGCCTTCTCTGGATGTTCCTGTAAATTGGCCATAACATTCTGTAGAAAAAGTTCTAAGGGTCATATGATACACCGTTGGAAAGGATATGAAACTTGCAACGATTTTGTAGTTCATAGTTTGTTCAGAATTGTACCCCATTTGTATGTAAAACTGTGATGAAAACAGCCACATACAAAGGAGGTGCTGGAAAAATTTATCCAGAAATCCTGTCAGCTTTGAACAATCATAACCTCTGATTACGGAATGATCCAGAGGCATGTGAGTACTCGTTGGAAAGATACTGAAGTTAACTTTAACTTTGGTATTCAACTTGAGTTATGAAGATGCTAGTAACTGGATCAAATTCTGGGTTAAGTACAGAAAGGTCTGTTCTGTACAGAATGAGGGACTGAATATGTTGGTTTAGAAAGATGAGTAAACATGAAATTTTGTTATGCTTTCATAAAGTTTTAGCATGTTCATGTTTTACATACTTTCACATACTTCTGAGATCAAGTTTTGACTCCCTTCAAAAATGATTATTTTGCAGTATGGTGCGTACTCATTCTCCGAGTAGGGCTGAAGGTTCTCGCCGAGACGATGATGACTCGACTCCACCACGGGCACCGCCATCAACGGTATGGGTGGATATCATGGCTCAGATGGTCGAGTCAAGTCAAGAGAACACAAGACTACTCCAAGCCTTGGTACAACAGGGCTTACTCCAACGTGCACAACAGGACGTTCCACCTCGTAACACCTATTTGGACTTCTTGGTGACACAACCGCCAATTTTCACGGAAGCCAATGAACCAGTGGAAGCTGATCAGTGGCTTCAAGTTATGGAGTCCAAGTTTGGAGTGTTTGAGTGCGATGAGTATCAGAAGACATTATTTGCAGCTCAACAACTCCATGGGGCCGCCAGTAATTGGTGGTTTGCTTATCTCGCCACCATTCTGGAAGGTCATCAAGTGGAATGGACGGAATTTCGTGAAGCATTCTGTGCTCATCACATTCCTATGGGTTTTATCAAGGCCCAACAGCAAGAATTTAGGAATTTGAAGCAGGGGGGCATGAGTGTCCTCGATTATGTCAAACGGTTCAACCTTTTGGCACAATATGCTCCTGCTTATGTGACGAGCAAAGCTGCGAGGTGTGATTACTTTTTCTATGGCTTGAGTGCCATACTAAAAGAGAAGTTAGCGTTGTTCAATCAAGGCAGTTACACCGAGTTGATCAGTCCTTCCCTGCTGCAAGAACAAGCGACACTTGAGTGTCAAGCAGAGAAGAGGGACCGAGATAATGTGCAAGAAGACACACCAGTTGTTCCTCACAAATACCGTGTGGTGTATCACACACCATCCGAGGAAAGATGGCAAGCACCAGAGAGATCAACTCCGTACAAATTTCCTGCTCAAGAATCTTGTCTTGAAGCAACACCATTGCCGCAGCAACGAAGGACACCTATTGCATCATTGCTGCAACCAAGTACATCAACCTCTCAACCACAAGTCAACGAAGAACCGAGGAAACCTCCGTATTCTTATTGCCATCGTTCTGGACACTTTAGGCAAGAGTGCCGGGAGAAGTTGATGAACACCAGACAGCCATCATCATCAGGGGGTATGCCGCCACCTGCTCAAGTCAACATAACAGCACTGCAATCCGGGAGTGTGCAACATCTGGCTATTGAGGATGTCCCGGAGGGAGCACCGGTGTTAGCGGACATGTTTACTCTCAAAGACGTGCCCGTGCTCATACTTTTTGATTCCGGTGCAACCCACAATTTCATCAGCAAATCATGCGTGGATCTGCACCAACTATCCACCAATACTCCCACAACGAGTTTTCTTATACGTTCACCGGGAGGAAATATCTCTGCCAATCAGATTGTGTCCCGAGCAGCTTTGTGTTTGGTTGGAAAAATATACCAAACATCGCTGATTATGTTGGATAGGCAGAAGGTAGACATTATATTGGGGATGTCTTGGTTAAATCGTCACGGTGCCGTTCCTAATATCGGTAACCGGACTGTCCAGATCGACTCGCCGATTCACGGACAGCACACGCTGTTTTTAGACAGCGAAGATCCAGATATGGTAGAGGCCTACCACACGGAAGCACTTAAGCTTGAAGATATTCCGGTGTTACGGGATTATCCCTACGTATTTCCCGATGATTTACCGGGTATGCCACCCGAACGGGACATCGAGTTCAAGATTGAACTGGCGCCGGGAACAACGCTTATCTCACGAAGGCCTTACAAGATGGCACCTAACGAGCTAGCGGAGTTGAAAGAGCAACTGAATGAACTCATGAGCACGGGTTTCATACGGCCAAGTTCTTCACCTTGGGGTTGCTCAGCGCTGTTCGTTAAGAAGAAGGACGAAACACTATGGCTATGTGTTGATTACCGTCCTCTAAATGCTGTCACGATCAAGAACAAGTATCCTTTGCCCCGCATATACATCCTGTTCGAGCAACTTGTGGGTGCAAAGGTATTTTTGAAGATGGATCTTCGGTCGGGAATCATCAAATCAAAATCCGACCGGAGGACATACCGAAGACAGCTTTCTCGACGAGATACGGACTCTATGAGTACCTCGTCATGTCATTTGGGTTAACCAACGCTCCGGCACACTTCATGTGCTTGATGAATTCTGTGTTCATGCCGGAGTTAGACAAGTTCGTCGTGGTATTCATCGACGACATATTGGTTTACTCCAAATCAAAAGAACAACACGCTGAACATCTGCGTATCGTGCTACAATGGTTGCGGGAGCATCAATTATATGCCAAGTTCAGCAAGTGCAAATTTTGGATTGATCAAGTGCCTTTCCTAGGCCATATTATTTCAGAAGAAGGTATTGCCGTGGACCCCAGCAAGATTGAACTAGTGCTGAAGTGGGAATCTCCCAAATCAGTCCACGAGATCCGAAGTTTCCTAGGTTTAGCGGGGTATTATCAGAGGTTCATTCTGAGGTTCTCAAAAATTGCTAAACCAATGACGGAGCTGCTGAAGAAGGGCACTAAATACATGTGGAATGCAGCATGTGAAGCCGCATTCAAAACTTTGGTGAAACATCTCACAACAGCTCCAGTTCTTGCTCAGCCGGACACGACGAAGCCATTTAATGTATACTGTGATGCATCCGGCATCGGTCTCGGCTGTGTTCTGATGCAAGAAGGGCGTGTAGTCGCCTATGGGTCTCGTCAACTGCGAAACCACGAGCAGCATTATCCAACTCATGATCTTGAGCTTGCTGCAGTGGTGTTGGCGTTAAAAATGTGGAGGCATTACCTACTGGGTAATCTTTTTCACCTCTACACCGAAAATAAAAGCCTGAAATATATCTTCACGCAGAAGGAGCTGAATATGAGACAACGGAGATGGTTGGAGCTCATCAAGGATTATGAAATTGAGATCCACTATCATCCAGGAAAAGCAAACGTGGTCGCCGACGCGCTTTGTCGGAAAGCCCACGTTCACAACTTAGCGGCTGCTGGGTTGGAAGAGGAAGAACCAAGTCTCCGTGTCATTCCATATGGCGCACTTTATAATCTCGCGCTCATTCCAACGATCCGTGAAGAGATTGTTGAGGCTCAAAGAAGAGACAGAGGTATGTCTCACATACGGAGAAGACTAGAAAACGGAGAGGTGAAATATTTCTGGAAGGATGAGAACGGTACAATATGGTTTAACGACCGTATAGTGGTACCGCGTAATGTGAAACTCCGGAAGAAGATCTTGGATGAAGCCCACCTGTCGAAGTTTCCCATTCATCCCGGAAGTAACAAGATGTACCAAGATTTGAAACAGAAATTTTGGTGGACAAGGATGAAGAGGGAAATCGCTAAATACGTATCTGAATGTGATACGTGTAGACGGGTCAAGGCGGATCATATGCGGAAAGCCGGACCGCTACAACCTTTAAAGATATCGGCATGGAAATGGGAGGATGTGAGTATGGATTTCATCGTCGGATTTCCACTCACATCCCGGAAGCATGACTCGATATGGGTGATCGTTGACCGGTTGACGAAGTCGGCTCATTTCATACCGGTGAACACTCATTATCGAGCAAGGCAATATGCGGAGCTGTATATCTCGAGGATTATATGCTCACATGGTGTTCCGAAGACCATCATTTCAGATCGAGGTGCGCTGTTTGTTGCTTGTTTTTGGGAGCAGCTGCACGTCTTGTTGGGCACCAAGCTGATTAGAAGCTCCTCATATCACCCTCAAACCGATGGACAAACCGAGAGGGTGAACCAGGTGCTGGAAGATATGTTGAGGGCGTGTGCCATCCACCACGGTAAGAATTGGGATGATCACTTACCGTTGGCGGAGTTCTCCTACAACAACGGGTATCAAGCGAGTATTGAAATGGCACCATATGAAGCTCTCTACGGCCGGAAGTGTCGCACACCACTGAATTGGTGTGAGTCCGGCAAAAGAGTTCTGTTTGGGATTGATCTTGTGAACGAAGCCGAAGACCGAGTTCGGTTGATACAAGAAAACTTGAAGGCTGCACAATCCTGACAGAAGAGCTACGCTGATCAACGGCTTAGGCCTTTACATTTTGACGTCGGAGAGCACGTGTATCTTCGTGTATCTCTGATGAAGGGAATTCACCGGTTCGGTGTAAGGGGAAACTCGCTCCCCGTTTTATTGCTCCTTTTGCTATCACGGAGAAGTGCGGAACCATAGCCTACCGGCTGGAATTACCGGCAAGTCTAGCGGGTGTCCATGATGTATTTCATGTGTCACAGCTGCGGAAGTGCCTCAAATTCACCACTGCTGTCCCCACCGAGGAAATCGACAAATTGAAACCGGACCTGACCTACACCGAGCGACCGGTTCATATTTTAGATGAAAAGACCCGGGTAACCCGGAACCGGACGATCAGATTTTTCAAAGTGTTGTGGAGTAATCATACCGCGGAAGAGGCGACGTGGGAAAGTGAAGATTACCTCCGCACCAACTATCCGGAAATTTTAGCGTTGTACAGTTTGTAATTACCTCCCCCGTCTCGTTCCTCTTTTGTAATCTCGGGACGAGATTCTTTTAAGGGGGGAGGAATGTAAAAGTCCCAAAAATGTGTATGAATAAAAACCAAGATTTGAGTTCATATGTGTGGCAAAGACATGAAAAATGGGACTTGCTAAAACTTTTCTTCATGCAAAGTAATACATGGATGACCATCCAAAATGAGGCTCACATTTTTATTTAAAAGTGTTGAACCAATAAGGAGCTAAATACCTCTTTGCATGTAAGTTTAAAAATCAGATTTGAAATTCAAAGTTCACACATGTGGTGACCAAAAACTTTGAATAAGCATGCGGCCATATAGTTGGAATTATAGGAAAAAGTTTTATCACAAACTTTTCATTTGTAGGGTGGGCTCAAAAAGGAGTTAAAGAGAAGCATTTGGAAATTCTAGCCAAATTCAAATTTGTCATACATATTCAAACTGAATTTGGAGAATTCAAATTCTAGCCACCCTTTTAAACTCAGCATTCTGGGACTTGTGAGGATCAGCTTGAGAAGATATTTGGGAGGTAAATGTGGAGTGAGACCCACATGTCATAGAGGTAAAGAGTCTGCCTTGCACCCTAAGTTTCAGCCTCAGTAGGAGATTTCCCCGAACAGCTCGCGTGAGCCACGAGCAGCTCCCACCGTGGAGGCACTGGGGGGCTCGGCAGAGCCACCAGATGCTTCATTCCCCCACGCGCGGCGCCCAGGGGAGGTTCAGTGGCTTGATCACCCTCCCTGACCGAAGCAAAGGCCATCCGTCTTCTCTTCCTCACGGGCGACACTGAGCTGAGCCGTTTCTTGCTCTCGCTGCTCGGCTTATCGTGAGAACGGCAAAACAACCACGCTCATCCCTCCCCTGAGCTGCTAAACATCAGCTCGGCCTCCACCTCCCTGACCCGAAAGCAAGCAAGCTATGGCCTCCCTAGCCCGAAAACAACAGTCACAGCGGCGACCTAACGTCGGCCGCCGAGTAGGCGCTCGTGGACAGCTCACCACAGTGACTTCCACGACCGAACAAGGGCGGAAAAAGGAGCGCATGGACTCCACACTGCTTCCACCTGAAGCTCAAGCCACGTCGTGAGCTCTCGCCAGTGAATTCTGAGATTTTTCTCCGGCGGCCTCAACCCGAGCTTCCGGTACAGTTCCAAAAAATTCTCCTTCTCTACTCCTCCTTGAGTCATCAAACTTTGCACGTATATGCTGGACTAGCCGGCGATCATTTTCCCTTTTGCATCCATCGCACGAAAACGCCTCAGGGCGACGGAATTCGAGCTCTACTTGGGTTGTTCATGGCGGACCCATTCGGTCGCACGACGACAACCTATTTGCAGCCACTCCCGATCTACTTTGAGGTCGTGACGATCTTCCTAGAGCTGTGCTGGTGCTGTAGAGATCATCGGTGCAAGTGTTGGCAGGCTGGAGACCTCGGGCGACGGCGCCGAACCACAACAGTAGCCGCCGCACGTCGCCGAGCTGGTTCCGGCCACCGGCAGCCTAAACCGACGCCACCACCGTGTTCCTCGATGCCCTAAACCCTCTGGCGGCAAGTCCTAGCCCGTGCGGTGGTCGACAGTAGTGATCCGACAAGGAGGGATTTGCTCCGGCGAGGGGGGAGCGCGCGGGCGTGAGAGAGAGCCAGCGGGAGGTTGAACAAAGCGCGAGCCCCGTCTGTCAGCAGCAGAAAATTTAAACCCGCGATCAGTTGTGGCTGGGATCCAGTGTGTTGGCGCGCTGGGAAGCTGTGGCCCGATCCTGATTGGCTGGGATTTAAAACAGTGGGTCCAGCCGCATTTTCAGTAGGAAAACAATTCCAGGGAGGGCCCAAACTTTGGAAATTCATAGCTCCTGGTAGAAACCTCCAATTTGAGTGATTCCAATTGGGTTGGGTTCATATTTCCGAGTTCTATCCAAATATGAACTCAGCTTTGTATGAAAGTCAATATTATATTCTGGAAAATTCTTTGAAATTTTTCTGAAAAAAAATTATGGAGGGAGTTTGGTTTATCCAAATAACCCCAAATTCTGCCAGAATATTCTTTAGCATAGTGTGAACCCACTAGCAAATTTTCAGCTCATCTGAATATCATTTGGGTAGGAATTTGCTAAATGCAAACTACTGTGTTCAAAAGAATCCAGAAATATTTTCTGAAAATGTCTCCCACTTCAAAAATCTATTCTGAGCAATCCATAGCTCCAAAAATCATAGGAAAATTTATGCAAGCTCTCTGAGACATACTTGGAATTGTAGTTCACTTAATTAGGCATGAAAATGCACATAGTTCAGAATTAATTCTTTTGAGTATAAATGCTTAAAAAATTGTTCTGGAAGAACTACTCCAGCATAAAGGCTGAAATTTGGACCAAATTACTTTCACGTGGCCAGGAACTCACATGTTAATTATCAGCCTAAGATGAGTCCTTGAATTCCCTGTTCTTATTCTCCATACTTATGTATAGGTGAGAATACATAAGAGATATTGTGAGAATTATGGAGGACACAATATGACTCCACACTAGCTGCAATTTGGCAAGCTAAATCCATAGGTAGTATAGAATCTGCTGTAAAAGTTTCGAGGCCATTGGAGTTCTTGTTCTTCAGTTGCGCTCAAATCTTTTCAGCTCATATATTATGTTCATTAGGGGAAAGTAGTTAGAAGATAGCTAAGACATTAGAATCAATTAGATCAATTCTTTTTCTTTGCACCACAGAGGCAACCCAAGCCATTCTTGGCTTTTCCACACAACCTCTGTTCCTAAGAACTTCATTCTATAACTTCTTTCCATTACATTCCATAAAACATGAGCATATGCATTTCAATAGGAACCACAACGAAGGGGATTCAAAGGAGTGATTCATTGAAGTGGATCAAGCTCCAGAGAGTCAAGGGTGGATCAACAAGGATACTAACTGATTATATACGACTACCCTGCAAAACAGGCAAGCTCCGTTTGGCATTTAACAGCATTAAGTTTTTATTTTGTATTCACTTTCGGTTAGGATATGAATTGTGCATTAGGTCTAGTATTTGATACTCCTCTTGCAGAACCAAATGACCCATGGAGTGTTGGGTAGGTGTCTTTCACCGTGTAGAACTGCCATGCTTAAGTACAGTTCAGAAATGAATTAGCAAGTTAAAGTTGAGACCGGAAGGTTGTAGGAGCGGCAGGACATAGGGGCCTGGGTGCTATAGACCTGTCCGGGTCGTTCAAGGACCGATCCGTATGCGGCCCTGTTGAAAAGTTTGAGTTGTGTACCAGACTCATGCTGGCTATATGGGACCCAGTAAACCGATGTACCTCGGGAAGCTGTCGTTGGGACTTTTCGGGTCGCATCAGGCGGACGGCCGGTGTGCAGTATGTGGGGAACATTCTCATGACATCTCACGTCGGTAGGTGCACCATGAGAGTGGCTACTGTACGGGGCGACTTGATCGATTCATCGGGGGTGAAACGGGGGAAAGGCTGCGACGTACGACGTCAGTGATGGTTGTTGTAGGCAACGTAGAGTACGGGCGTACGTGTCGTGTAGTCCAGGTGTTATTGATTCGAATCACCGTCGCTCGCGGAATGGACCGAGCATACTTGTTCTCACAGTCGTGACGTAGTAAGAACTTGCATGAGAAAGGAACTAATCATTTTGATGTGAAGTATCATACTAGCTTTGTATTGGATCTTGATGAATAGGCTAGTGCAAACTCGATTCTTTTATGCCATGAGCAATTTACATCGGGGGAAGCGTTTCTTGTTTGATTGTGGACTCCCGATGTGGCGTGCCCAGGGTTACTTAAAATGCTGCAATTAATACCTGAAAGTAAGGATTTACTTTTAGGCGAGTTTAATTATGATTATGCCATCCTATTTTAGATTCATAACCTCTCATATAGTTTCATGTTTAGCGTGACGGTTAAGTCTTGCTGAGCGTTATGCTCACGGATGCTATCGAGTTGTTTTGCAGGTATTTGACTTCGTGCTTAAGAGAAGGGATGCCGATGAGACTCGGGAACCTCCGAGTGCTTACTCAAAGAGCATCCTCGCCGCTGCAGATTGTCTTCGTGTTGCTAGTAAGAAACGTCTGCGGGCTGGACCGTTTCTTTGTTGCTAGTTTAGAAATGAGTCGTGAGAGTTATAGTCTTCCGCTGTAGCTTACTCTGATATACTTATTTGTAAAACTTTCCTGTACGCTTCCGCAAACTCTTTATGTAATATGATGTGTTTTCTGCAACCCGTGTGCTGTTGGGTGCCGCATATCACGGCACCACCCGACGAGGTCCTGTGGTCCCCCACAGTCTCCGCCAAGGAAGGAAGAGCGTGAATGAGTACCTCAACAAGTTCACGCAGCTGTCGAGGTATGCTCCCGAAGATGTCAACTCAGATCAAAGAAAGCAATACTTGTTCATGAGAGGGCTGAACAATGAGATCCAAGTTCAGCTGCTCAACAATGATTATGCAAACTTTCAGAAGCTCGTTGACAAAGCTATAGTGGTTGAGAGCAAGATCCGTGAGATCGAGCAAGAGGGCAAGAGGAAGATGTCATACCAAGGACAGCCACAAGGGAACAATGTACGTCCCTGCATTATGCCACCAGGTGCACCACATTATGGCCCGTCCGCTTCTACTTTCCGCCCTGCAAATCCACCGCACCCTAATCAGCCACCGCAGCAACGTCCTGTTATGCAAGCACCTCGTATGCTTTTGCCTCCTGCGCCCCGTCCCAACATGGGCGCCTATGCTCAAAACCAGCCTTGCCCATACATTCCTGATGTTATGGGCAGCAAAGCATGTTTCTCATGCAGAGAGGCGGGACACTTTGCAAGTCAGTGCCTGAAGAAAGACCTTGGACAGCCGAGCAACACACCAAAACAGAACCCACGTCCGTATGGAGGAGCTACGCAAGGTAACCGTGGGAAGCAGAACTACGCTCGTGGCAATGTGAATCATGTCTCCGCTGAGGAAGCACAACAAGCTGAGGACGTCGTGATTGGTATGTTCCTTGTGAACTCCAACCCAGCCACTGTTTTATTTTATTCCGGAGCATCACATTCATTCATATCATCCAAGTATGTTGCCAAGTATAATCTGCCATATCACACATGAAACAAACTATGTTGGTTAATTCTCCCGGTGGAGAGATGAGGACTAATATAGTATGTCTGAAAGTAAGCCTTAAAATAAGGGGGGTAGACTTTCTTGCCAACTTTATTGTCTTGAATTCCCATGAGATTGACATAATACTTGGAATGGATTGGTTAAGCGAGCACAACGGAGTGATTCAATGTGCTGAGAGGAGCGTGCAGTTGACAAATGAGCACGGTACTCGTATTGAGTTCGAGGAAGCCCAACCGGCAACCGAGAAGGCAGCTCTGAATCACGTCGAAGAAGCGACATTGGAAAGCATTCCAGTGGTTCAAGAATATTTAGATGTGTTCCCAGAAGAACTTCCAGGTATGCCACCTGACTGGGACATTGAATTTGCCACTGATTTAGTACCCGGAACTGCACCTATAACGAACAGACCGTATAGGGTGCCCGCTAATGAACTAGTGGAGCTCAAGTAGCAAATTCTGAAGCAGCTAGAAAATGGTTTTATACGGCCAAGCTCGTCACCATGGGGAGCCCCCGTGCCCTTCGTAGACAAGAAGGATGGGACTCAAAGGATGTGTGTGAATTATAGGTCTCTCAATGAGGTGACGATCAAGAATAAATACCCGCTGCCCCGTATAGAGGACCTGTTCGACCAAATGAAAGGTGCCTGAATTTTATCGAAGATTGATCTTCGGTCGGGATACTTCCAGCTGAAGATTAAGCCCTCCGACATACCCAAGACTGCATTTCGAACACGGTATGGTTCGTATGAATATACCGTTATGTGTTTTGGGTTAACAAATGCACCTGCATACTTTATGTACCTCATGAATAAGGTCTTCATGGAGTACTTGGACAAGTTCGTCGTGGTTTTCATCGATGATATCACGGTGTATTCAAAGAGCGAGGAAGAACACAAAGAACACTTGAGGTTAAAATTGCAGAAACTGCGAGAGCATCAATTGTATGCTAAGTTGAGCAAGTGTCAATTTTGGCTAAAGAAGATATCGTTCCTAGGCCACATCATGTCCAAGGGAGGAGTATCGGTTGATCCCGGAAAGGTGGTAGATGTTTTAAAGTGGAACTAACTGCAAAATGTGAGAGATATTCGGAGTTTCCTTGGGATGGCTGGATACTACCACCGGTTCATCAAGGATTTCTCCAAAATAGTGAAGCCTATGACAGAATTGCTAGTGAAGGGAAAAGCATTTCAGTGGACACCAGCGTGTCAAGAAATCTTTGAGGAGCTCAAGAAGAGACTAACCACAGCGCCGGTTTTGGTATTGCCGGACGTGAGCAAAAGCTTCGACATATATTGTGACGCATAAAGACAAGGGCTTGGATGTGTGCTCATGCAAGAAGGATAAGTGGTAGCCTATGCGTCGAGACAACTAAAGAAACCCGAGCTGAATTACCCCACACATGACTTGGAACTTGCAGGCGTGGTACATTCCTTGAAGATTTGGAGGCATTATATCCTTGGCCACCGATGTGAGATCTATACGGATCACAAAAGCCTCAAGTATATATTCACGCAAACAGATCTGAATTTGAGGCAACGTCGATGGTTGGAACTCATCAAGGATTATGAAGATGGAATCAACTATCACCCTGGAAAAGGCCAATGTAGTAGCTGATGCGTTGAGCCGAAAGGGAGCATGTCACCAACTCACGGTTCGGGAGCTGCCACCCGAGCTGTGCAAGGAGTTCAAACTGCTACATCTCGGGTTCTTGAACGAGATGGAAGTGATAGAACTGAACTCCTCGCTGGAAAAAGAGATACGAGATAGCCAAGCAATGGATAAGGAAAACAAGGAAATAAAGGAAAGAATCCGACAAGGCATAGAAAAGGATTTCAGGGAAGACGAGAAAGGCACGCTATGGTTAGGGAAAAGGATTTGTGTGCCAAACGTGAAGCATATCCGCGACACGATATTAAAGGAGGCACTTGACTCACTTTATTCCGTACACCCCGGCTGTACAAAGATGTACAAGAACCTGAAAACTTGCTATTGGTGGTCTGGTATGAAAAGGGACATAGCTGAATATGTTGCCTTATGCGATACGTGCCAAAGGGTGAGGGCCAAACATAAAAGACCCGATGGACTGTTGCAGCCATTGAAAGTACCCAAGTGGAAGTGGGAAGACATCAGCATGGATTTCATCATTGGATTGCCACGTACTCAATCAGGTTATGACCCTATTTGGGTTATCGTGGACCGATTGACGAAAACAGCCCATTTCCTTCCTGTTAGAACCAAGTACAGCATTGCACAACTAGCCGAGCTGTATATGGAGAAAATCGTGTGTCACCATGGAGTTCCGAAGAGGATAGTTTCAGATCGGGTTCTCAATTTACCTCTAGGTTCTGGAAGAAGCTGCATGAAGCCACGGGTACACGACTGAATTTCAGCTCCGCTTATCACCCATAAACCGACGGGCAAACTGAGAGGACAAACCAAATTTTGGAAGACATGTTGAGAGCTTGCGCCTTGAAACATGGGCGTAGTTGGGATAGGAGCTTGCCGTATGCTGAATTCTCATACAACAACAGCTATCAAGCCAGCTTGAAAATGCCACCTTTTCGAAGCATTTTATGGTAAACGGTGTAGAACGCTGCTGTTCTGGAATGAGACCGGAGAAAGCCAAGTGTTTGGATCCGAAGTGCTGCAAGACGCCGAGAAGGAAGTCCAAACGATATGAGAAAACTTGAAGGCTGCTCAGTCACGACAAAAAGGTTATGCGGACAATAGGAGAAGGAGATTGACCTTCGAAGTGGGAGACTTCGTGTATCTTAAGGTATCGCATATCTGAAGCCAACGACGGTTTAACGTCGAAGGCAAATTACCACCTCGCTACATCGGGCCATTCAAGATTTTGGGCAATCAAGGAGAAGTAGCCTATCAACTAGAGCTGCCAACACACCTCTCCGACGTGCACAAGGTATTTCACGTATCTCAACTCACGGAGTGCTTAAGAGTACCGGAAGAACAAGTACCGATGGATGAGCTCGAGCTTCAAGAGGATCTGACCTATGCGGAACACCCCGTCAAAATCTTTGATGTGAAGGAAAGGGCCACGAGGAACAAAGTAATCCGTTGGTGCAAGGTACAGTGGAGCCATCACAAGGAAGCCGAAACTACATTGGAGCGCGAGGAAGACCTCAATGCAGAATTCCCTCATCTATTCTCCACTCAATCGAATCTCGAGGGCGAGATTCAGTTTAAGGGTGGTAGGTTTGTAACACCCTCAAATTCATTTCCATGCATTGCATACATTTTTCATGTAGAAAAGCATTATAAAAGAAGTAGAAATGAAAAAAGAACTATGGAAATGGAGAAAGAACCATAGAAATAGAGAAATAACCATAGAAATGGAGGAAAAACCATAGAAATGGAGAAGGGAATATAGAAATGGAGAATGGGGCACAGAAATGGAGAAGGAAAGTATATAAATGGAGAATGGGGCATAGAAATGGAGAGGGGAATGCAGAAATGAAAAAAATGGGACATAGAAATGGAGAGGGGAATGTAGAATTGGAGAATGGGACATCGAAATGGAGAGGGGAATGGAGAAATAGAACAAGTGACATGGAAATGGTGAGGAATGGGAAAAAGATAGCTGAAACGAGCCATTTCCAAATTTCCCCAAAATTTCCAAATTTCCCAATTCCCGAAAAAGGGGAATTTTCCCCTCATTTGGGGAATTTAATTCCCAGTGCTGCCACACCACATTAAAAGGGGATAAGTTGGTTGAGTTCCAAATTGACTAGGACTGTTATTTGAGTTCCAATCGGAGTACGACTCCTCCCTTTCTCCCCCTTATAAATATAACCCCAGCCCCCCCCCTTTTGGCCGCAGCCTCCCCCTCCCCCTCCAAGTTGTCGACTTGGAGCCCCTGCCCCCCCCCCCTCAACTCGCCGAGTTGGCACCCCCCTCGCCGGAGTTTGGTCATCGATGAGTACCGCCGACGAGCCCCGCCGTCGAGCCCCGCCATTGAGCCCCGCCGTCGAGCCCCGCTATTGATCCCCATCGTCGAGCCCCTCCGTTGAGCCCCACCGTCGAGCCCCGTCGTCGAGACCCGCCGACGAGCCCCGTCACGCCTCGCCATCGCCGGAAAAGAAGCCGACGATCTGTCCTAACCTAATCTTCCTTAGAAAAGTTCCCCGCTGCTGCCATAGCTAGGAGGAAGGCCCTGCCGCCAAAAGGAAGTGAGGTAGGTCTTCATTACCCATCTTATGATGTCGCCGCTATTTCTACCCATTCGTTTTCTTAGCCCCCTTCGAACAGAAACTTTTACGTGTGGACAGATCGTGTTTTCATCGATTTTTGACTGTGGAATTGATCTAGAACTTGAGTCAAGATCATCACCACGTCCACACTTGATCCCTACACCCTTGTTCATCATAAAACCCCATTAAAACATGCAAGAACAAGTACAAACTGGTTTAATAAAATAGCACCATAGGATTTGCATTCATCTACCCCGTCGCATCTTGAGTAAAGTTTGTGCATGATGATTGATTGCTGTAAATTTTGTATGTGCATGGTCGTTAGTAGAAGGACAAGCTGAAGAGGCCATCTACGAGGATCTACAGCACCAAGACTTCGAGACGCTCGAACAACAAGAGCCACGGGAGCAAGGCAAGTGCCCCCTGACCATATTGATCCCATGTTTTGAAACTGTTTTGTTTGCGAAAACTCGTATGCTTGAGTCAACTTGATGGGACATCCTTTTTATAGGAGTTTACTAGTTTTGTTAACCATCCTTGTCACCGGGAAAGTTGATGAGTCGGGTATGGTCGTTTTTCCTTTTTGCTTCGCTTAGTTCACGGGATACGGGAAGCTGAAATAAAACATGTCTAGCAACTGCACTCATATGAATAAGGATGATGAGATCTTGATGATGTTAATGGGCATGGAATCAGGGAGATCTAGGCAAGCTTGGTTCGTGAATGTTGCTGGATAAGATGGTGGTACTTGCCGTAGATCTAAGGACCGGTTCATGCGAGAATATGCCAGGAAAACAGTGCCACCACAAGACCAAGTATGGGTGCGGCTTAGCTGATTAATTAGGTGTGTCGCTAGCTTGTTATGGACCGTGGATGGCACTAGGAGTGGGAGCCGAGGAGGACTGCCCTGGGAACTGCATGGTACAAGAGGGGGCCCGTGGGTGGGAGAATGATGATTCGAGCCTGCCGGTGAAACCTCAGTGAGTCCATACATCTAGTAGCCCCTTTGTAAAGGCTATTTTTTTTATCTCTTGGCCATACACTGATGGTTGTGTACTGGTATAATGGAGGTTTCTCTAGTCGCCAACGGGTGACAAAATCACGAATTTGTCGGTAAAATGGTGCCACCTCTGCAGAGCGTAAAACTATCATGATAGCCGTGCTTCTGGTCACAAGCACCTGGCCAACTTCCATGATTAGAGGGAAAATTTGGGATGGTTATTTGGTATGGTTATGATATGGTCATTGGGATTGGTTTTGGTACTGTTTTGAGTAATGACAATGAGTTTGGCTTTGGCTATATGAATATGAGATGGTTATGAATATTTATGAGCATGAGATGAATTTGAGAAAGATTAATGGCTGTATGAGACTTGATAAATGGTGAATTATGATGAAAGAATGTTGCTGTTTTACTTTTTTATATTGGGATTAAATTCATCTAGAGATAGTTGCTGTTTTTACCATGTTTAGGAAATAAAATTTGCTTGCTGCAATGGGCCTTTTCATTCTATACCTTGTTGTAAGCTACATGTCATATTTTTCCCCACTTGCTGAGTATGACATGTACTCACCCTTGCCTTACCACATAAACATCAGCTACAGGAGATGAGTACTTTGAGGACCATGTGGAGTACTAGGTTTGCGAACTACCGTCAACATGCCTGTGGAGTTGAAGATGGAGCCTGCTGTCTTTAGTCACTTTCCGCTGTCGTTTAGAGTCTTCTGATGCAAGAATAAGATAGACATTCATGAATGAGATATTGAGTCATTGTAATAAAGTACATAAACCCTATTTATTTATGGTTATATTCTGAATTCAGTTTGTGGATTACATGTGTATGTGTGATGAACATCCTGGGCACACATATGCATTCACTTGGTTCTATTTTCGGAACCGGGTGTCACAGTTTCTTACTAGCAACACGAATAACAAACCGCAGCGGCCAGGATGCTCATGAGTAACTGCTCGGAGGTTTCCGAGTCTCATTGGCAACCATACTCATAAGCATAGAGTCAATACCTGCAAAACAACTAGTATAGTATCCGTGAGGATAAAGCTTAGCAATACTTAACCGTCAAACCTAGTCATGAAACTCTACATGAAGTAAAGACATAAAGCGGGATAGTAACTTGCATAATGAACTCGCCTAAATGTAAATCTTTACTTTCAAGTCTTATTAGCAGCAAATTATGAGTAACCTTGGGCACGCCACATCGGGAGTCCACAATCAAACAAGAAACGTAGTAAGTAACATCACAATGCTAGTATCAACTTCAAACCATAGTGATTAGTTCCTTTGTCATGCAAGTTCTTACTACGTCATGACTGTGAGAACAAGTATAATCACTACGGTGAGCGACGGTGATTTGAATCAAAAACACCCGGACTACACGACACGTATGCCCGTACTCGACGTTGACTACAGCAACCATAACTGACGTCGTACGTGGCTGTTTTTCCCACATTTCACCTACATCTAATCGATCCGATCGTCCCATACAGTAGCCACCCTCATGGTGCACCTACCAACATTAGCTGTCATGAGAGTGTTACCCACATACTGCACACCGGCCTCTCACCTGAGGCATCCGGAAAAGTCCCAATGCAAGCTTCCCGAGATACATCGGTTTACTGGGTCCCATATAGCCAGCATGAGTCCGGTACACAACTCAAACTTGCTCAACACGGACGCATAGGGATCGGTCCTTTACCGACATGTACAGGTCTAACGCACCCAGGCCCCTATGTCCTGTTGCTCCTACAACCTGCTCGGTCTCAACTTCAACTTGCTAAGAAATTTCTGAACCTATCCTGTATGTCCCTTTTTGTCCTAATCATGCGAGTAGCGTCCAACCACTCAACTTCTACCGAAACCTAATTTAGCATGGCAGTTTCTACACAATGAAAAGACATCTACCCAATACTCCATAGGTTTCTCTGGTCATGCAAGAGGAGTAATAAAAACAACTAGACCTAAACCACATTCCATTTCCTAACCAAAAGAGTGAATACAAAAAAAAAACTTAACAGCGGTTAAAAGCAAACCGGAGCTTGCCTGTTTTGTAGGGTAGTAGTATATAATAGCAGTTAGTGATCTTCTATCCCTTGATCCTTCTGAATTTGCTCAACTGATCCACATGTCAAGGGATGACTCCGTCGAAGTCCTTCATCGTGAGCACTATCGACATGTATAGACATAAGCTGTTATAATGCAATTTAAAGGCTTAACGACTTAAACTTGTGAAGAACAGAGGACTGTGTGAAAATGCTAGGAATGATGGTGGTACCTCTGTTGTGCAAGGACAACAAGAAAAACTAAAGCTGCCTTAGTGGTTTAATTATAAACTAAGTTTCCTAATGAGCATATAAGACGAGATGAACTAATGTGAAGAAAATTGGAGAACCTGAACTCCAATGATTCTGAAAATTTTACAGGAAGTCCTATATTCCACAGGGACATAGCTTGCCAAATTGCAGCTAAAGTGGAAGGAAAATGTGTCTCCCATAATTCCCACAAGACTCTTATGTATTTCCCCACATATATAAGCATGGAAAACCAATACAGGGAGTTCTAAGGCTCAACTTGAGCTGAAATTTTACATGTGAGTTCCTGGTCACAAGAAAGTACTTTGGTCCAAAATTCAGGCCTTTTACTTGAGTAGTTTCTCAAAAATAATTCGTTAAGCATTTCTGCTAAAAAGAATTAATTCTGAAGTACTGTTCATGTTCATGCCCAATAAAGTGAACTACATAAAGTATGATTCATAGAGCATGCCTGAATTTTTCTATGACTTTTGGAGCTATGAATTGCCTAGAATGGATTTTACAACCTGGAAACCTTTTCTGAAGAAAGTTTCTGGACCATTTCTAGTGCAGCAGATTTCACTCAGCAAATTCCTACTCAATTCAACTTCAAATGAGCTGAAAATTTGAGGATTTCTGGATGAAACAAACTCCCTCAATAATTCTTTTTCAGGAAAACTTCAAAGAAGTTTCTAGAATTTCTTATTGACTTTCATACACATTGGGCTTCATATTTGGATAGATCTTTGCAAACTGAATCCAACCGAATTTGAATCACCTAATTTGTAGTTTTCTACACCATGTTTTGATTTTTCAAAGTTGTGGACTAACGCTGGAATTAATTTGCTACTGAAATTTGACTGGGCCCACGGTTTTTAAATAGACCAGTCACAGATCAGCCACAACAGGGTTACACCGTTTATAGCGTTGTAACACTATTAAAATTTCTACCATGCATTGCATACATTTTTCATGTAGAGAAGCATTTAAAATGAAGAAGAAAATAAAGAGAGGAATATAGAAGCAAATAAAATAATAAAAGAGAATAAAAATAGGAAATAATAAAAATAAATAAAAAAAGAAAAAAGAAATAAAAATAAAAATATATAAATAAAAATAGCCAAATTTGGTCACCCCTAATTTTTCCCCAAAATTCCCCTCTCCGCTAATTTCCCTAATTTTCCCCAATTTTCTGAATTTCCCCAAATTTCCCAAAATTTCTGTAGGGAAATTTTGCCCACATTTTGGGGGGGGGGGGGGGGGGGACGGGTTCCCCCAACCTCGGCCGCCCCATTAGGGGGGAACCCTAATGGGACCCACCCCCTTGGCCACAGCCCATTAGGGGGAAATCCCTAGCCGCCTCCCTTTTTGACTTTTTGTGGGCTTTTATTTTCTCAAATAATCTCAGCAATTGGTGGAAAATAAATAATAAAATCCCAGCCCCTAGCTCCCACCTCTTTTAAAATTAAATGTCAGCCCTTGGATAATTGGGTTGCTAAAATCCTAGCCACCCTAGCTCTTTTCCCCTCTTATAAATAAAACCCTCTCCCCTAGCCGCCACCCCCAGCCCTTTTTTTGGCCACCGCCCTCTCTCTCCATGCTGCCAAGCTTGGTCGCCACCCCTTGCTGGAATTTGGACGCCTTTGAAGCCCTGTTACGCCTCGCTGTCGCCGGAAAAGAAGCCCCCGATGTTCTGCCCTAGCCGCAGCCTCGTAATTCTCTATAGAAAATCTACAGCTGCTGCCATTGCAAGGAAGGAGGTTCTGCTGCAAAGAAGGGAGGAGGAAGAATTGAGGTAGGTATTCGTTACCCTTCTTACCACGTCGCTGCTGTTTCTATGCACCCGTTTTCTCCACCCCCTGCGAGCTGAAAATTCTGCGTGTGGACAGACCATATGTTGGTCAATTTTTTTCTGACGCTGGAATTGATCCACAAACTATGTCAAGATCATAACCACATCCACAATTGATCCCAGCAGCCTTGTTTATCATAAAACCCCATGGAAGCCTACTAAAACTTACAAGAACACGTACAAACTGATTTTTATAAACTGCACCATATGAATTGCATTCATCCACCTCATTGCATCTTGAGTAAAGTTTGTGCATGATAATTGATTGCTGTAAATTTTGTATGTGTGTGGTCATGAGTAGGACACGCTCAAGAGGCCGTCTACGAGGAACTACAGCACCAAGACTTCGAGACGCTTGAGCAACATTTTCGTATGCTTAAGTCAACTTGTTGGACACCTTTTTATAGGAGTTTACTAGTGTTGTTAACCATCCTTGTCGCCGGGAAAGTTGATGAGTCGGGTATGGTCGTTTTCCTTTTTGCTTTGGTCAATTTACGTGATACGGGAAGCTGAAATAAAACTTGTTAGCTACTGCACTCATATGTATAAAGATGATGAGAACTTGATGATAATAATGAGAATGGAATTGGGGAGATCTAGGCAAGCTTGGTTCATGGATGTTGCTGATTGAGATGGTGGTTTGCTTGCCGTAGATCTAAGGACCGTTTCATGCAAGCACATGCCAGGAAAACATTGCCACCACAAGGCAAAATGTGGGTGCGACTTAGCCAACTAATTAGGTGTGTTCCTATCTTGTTATGGACCATTGGATAGCGTGGGGAATGGGAGTCGAGAAGGACTGCCCTAGGAACTGCGTGGCACACGAGGGGCCCCGTGGGCGGGAGAATGGAGATTCGAGCCTGCCGGCGAAACCTCAGTGGGTCCGTACATCCTAGTAGCCCTTTTGTAACGGCTATTTTGTGATCTCTTGGCCATACACCGATTGTCGTGTACTGGTATATTGGAGGTTCTCTCTAGTTGCCGGCGGGTGACAAAATCACAAACTTATGGGTAAAGTGGTGCCACCTCTGCAGAGTGTACAACTATCATGGTAGCCGTGCTTCCGGTTACAAGCACCTGGCCAACTTCCATGATCAGAGACAAAACTTGGGATGGTTATTCGGGTATGGTCATTGGGATTGGTTTTGGAACTGTTTAGGGTCATGACAATGAATTTGGTTTCGGCTATATGAAAATGAGATGGTTTTGAATAATTATGAGTATGAGATGAACTTGAGAAAGATTATTGGCTGGTTGAGGCTTGATAAATGATGAATTATGATGAAGGAATGATGATTAATTACTTGGTTATGATGGGATTTAACTCACCTAGAAATAGTTTCTATTTTTACCATGTTTGTGAAATAAAATTTGCTTGCAGCAATGAACCTCTTTATTTCCTTACCTTGGTGTGAGCTACATGTCATACTTTTCCTCGCGCTTGCTGAGTACGACATATACTCACTCTTGCATTCCCACATATACATCAGCTACAGGAGAAGAATATTTTGAGGAACATGTAGAGTACTAGGCATGCGCACTACTGTAAAGGTCCCAAATATGTGAATACAATGAAACATGAGTTGCACAAATGTTGGAGTCATGTGTATGAAAAAAGGGGCTTAGTTGAAACTTTTTCCACATATGATAACATAGGTGAGATTCTTCTAAACAAATTTAGGGTTACTGCATGGATGGACCTCATGTGGATTAAAACTACAGAAGTGAAGAACTCAAGTGCAATGGGATGGTTTAAAATTCAGAGTTTGAACTAAATGTTAAACTTAAACTTCAAATGAGGGGAGGACACAATGGAAATTCAAAACTGTTGTGTACAAACTCTTGTTTGCAGCAGCTAACCCAAAAATCAAATTACATATTTGGATTCCTTGAGTCCAGATTAGTGGTTGGGCAAAGTTTCATTTAATTTGGAAAAGCTTTGCTACCCATTTATCTAAATGGAGTTAAGTGTGCAAAGAATTCAAATGTGCATTTGAATTTGCATGAAAGTTGACCAACTATCCAAATGCAGCTCAATAGCCAACTCCAAACATTTGAATTGATCACTTGCCAAGTTTTGAGGATAAGGGGTACTGACTAGTGGGGCCCACATGTCATAGGGATGAATAGACTTAACCCTTAAGTCTGTTCTCTCTGTTCCTCACTCCACCGAAGCTTACCCCCGGGGCGACACCGAGCGGCTGGTCCACCCCCCAATGCTCCACCTCCTGCTTCAATTGCGCCGGCCTGATCCTTATACCCGAGCACACCGAAGCAAGTTGCCTTCTCCACTCGCTCGTGTCTCTCCGGCGGTCTCTTCGTGAAGAACAGAAACACGGCAGACTCACCGCCGCGCGGCGTCTTCCCGATCGCCAACCCCATCCAAGCCTCAGTTGCTCGCGCCGGCAGTACAGAAAAGCAGCGCCTGCGCCTGCTCTACCACGCCAGCCCCACAACGCCGAAGTTCCTAGCCTGTGGCGCGCGCAATTCAGCAACTGGCGCCAAGAAACCGAGCTCACCGGCGGAAGCCAAGTCAGGTCACCGTGAACAGCGAGCTACGGCTCTTCTCACAATCCGTCCTCAACACGAAAAAGGTGCGCCATGATCCCTAGTTCGTGTAGCTGCAACCCGTGTAGCGTTTGATCGACCGAGCTCAGTGAATTTCCAAAGTTCCCGAAGAACGGTGCATGGGGTTAGGGGTCGGTCTAACCCAAAATTATAGCGGCACAGTCCACCCAAGCTCGGGCGAGCTTGCACACGGCCTCTATACCTCGTAGCAGTCCTCCTCGAAGAAGAATCGAGCGAAAACACCTAGAATCGACCGAGTTATAGCTGTTTTTCCTGCTGCCATGAAGAAATCATCTCGGGTCACCGTGGAGCTCTATTCTGCCGGCCTTTTCACGAGGTTTGGCGCCCATTTGCAACATCCTCAAGCTCCCACGGTACTCTCCGAGCCATTCCAGACCGTTTTGATGCGGTGTAGGCGACTTCCGAGCTCACCGGAACCCTAACCGTTGCTGACCCCGGTGCGCAAGGTTTTCCGGCGATCTATGGCCGCCGGCGAACCTCTCAACGTGTTCAGCAGGTCAAGATATGGTGGGGCGGCGAGCAGGGGGTCCGGAGATGGCCTGTAAGGCCGTTCCGGCGACGCTCGCCGGAGGACGCCACCGCGGCCTCTGTTTGGCCGAAGGTGGAAGATGACCTAGTGGGTCCCGCGTGTCAGCGACAGGGAATCAAATATCTGATCAGCTGCGGCGCTGGGATCTAGTGTGGCTGCACGGGAAATGTCCAGTAGCCCCGTGTGGCTGGCCTCGGCGAGTGACACCTGTCCCATGGACCCACAGTCAGCATTTTAACATTTAGGAATTTTCAGATTTCAGTTCAAAGTTTAAATAGCCACAACTTTGTATAAGAGAATCCAAAAATTGTGAAACAAATTTTGTTGGATTCCTCTAACAGAGCACTATCCAAATATGAAACCCAATTTGTATGAAACTCATTAATTAATTCTGGAAAATTCGTTAAAGCTTTTCAGCAAAAGAATTTTAGAGGGAGTTTGGTTCATCCAAATATTCCCAAATTTTTCCAGGATATTCTTGAGGATATTATGAGACTGCTGTAAAATTTTCAGATCATTTAGAGTTGATTAGTTAGGGTAATTCTGATTTAAAGTTTCTGTATTCAAATGAATACAGAAACATTTTCAGAGAATTTACAAAACTTGGAAATTCAGTTCTGGGCATTCCTTAGCTCCAAAAATCCTAGGAAAATTCAGGCCTACGCTCTGAGCTATGTTTGAAATTGTAGTTCACTTGAATTTGCATGAAATGCAAATTTATTTAGAATTAATTCCTTTTTGCCTAATGCTTAGGGAATTGTTCTGGGTGATCTACTTAGTGAAATATTCTGAATTTTAGTCCAGAGGACTTTCTTGTGACAAGGAACTCACAAGAAAATTTCCAGCTCCATTGGAGCCCTGTATCAGTAGTGTTCTGTTCAACCTATTAGGTGATCACCACCCAAGTGATGAACCTCACTTCTCACTTGATGATAGTACTTAAACACACACCCAAACCACTAGCACCAGTGTCATTTTAAATTCTTAAACAGTGTTCCAGTTTTAAACTTGTCTTTAGCACTTGTTAGCAAAGGTTTTATAATTAAACATGTATTCATATTCATAACGTGTAGTGATTAAACGTGGAAAGTGAAGAAGGAGGAGTTGAGCTTGTATCAAGGAACAAGAAGGGCAGGGATTGAGCTTCAAGTCAGCAGAAACTAACTTCAAACTTATCTGACTTTAGTCACCTGCAAAACCAAGGCAAGCCCCGGTTTGCATCAAACTTACAAGTTTTTATTTGTATTCACATTATAGTGTCTAGCATTTTATTTATTGCATTAAGTCTAGGTAGTATGACACTCCAAATGCATGAACCAGAAAACCCTGGAGTATAATGTAGAGTATGTTATAAATTGATTATAACTGCTGATCTCAAATTAACAAAAGTGGATTAAAAGAAGCAAAACTCGAGTGGGCAATTTCCTACTCGTGAAACGGGGTTAAGGGGGATCAATCGGAAGAGTTGGGAATTGATCCTCATAGTTGGGAATGGAGATTGGGCAGTGGATGGAAGGATCAAGGATGTGGTCCTGGGAACCTAGTCTATGTCTGAGTCGGTTGATGCCCGTTCTCGTGTGCGGCCCGTTGGACAAGTTCGAGTTGTGTACCGGATGCATACTGGCTATATGGGACCCAGGAAACCGATGTAACATGTTAACCTGGGTGTCGAGGTATACCTCACCGTCTAATGCCGATGCTGAAAGGATAGAGAAGTCGGCTCTACGAGGGTTTGCCATAGATAGAATTAATCCCAGTCGGTGGGACCGGTTCGACATTTGGGTGTCGTGTGAAAGGTTGCCACGTACGACGTCAGTGATGGTTGCTGTGTGCAACATCGAGTACGGGCGTACGTGTCGTGTCAGCCGGGTGTTTTTTATTGCAATCACTGTCGCTCGCGGAATGGACCGAGCATACTTGTTCTCTGCGTCGTGACATAGTAATAACCTGGGAAACATTTAATATACTTTGTGAGTAATCCTCATAATGGAGATGAGGAATGATCAACACTTTCACTAAATTTATTTTGCACCTTGGGCTAGTAGCGTCGAGGCAAAGCGTTTCTTGTTTGATTGTGGAGTCTCGACGTTGATGGCGCAAGGTCAGTATGAGTCTAGGATAGCTCAAGAAAGTTACTTTCACCTCGGGCAAGTGACATCGAGATGAAGCGTTTCTTGTTTGATTGTGGAGTCTCGATGTAAGTTGCGCGAGGGCTATAAAAGTTGCTTAAAACTTGAAGTAAGGACCCTCTTTAGCTCAAGTTCATCGTTTGTGCAAACTTCTATAATCAGCCCTCTAATTTCATCATGTAGAGTTTCATGACTAGGGTGGCGGGTCAGTCTTGCTGAGCTTCGTGCTCACAGATACTGCATAAGTTGTTTTGCAGGTAATAACTGTACGCTGATATGTACGGGTGTCCGATGAGACTCGGAGCTCTCCGAGTGGTGAACTCATGGCAACCCTTGCCGCTGCTATTGTGATAGTGTTGCTAGCGAGAAGGATCCGCGGGCTGGACACCTTTTCTGTTGCTTAGCATAGGTATGAGACGTGAGTTGTAATAGTCTTCCGCTGTAGCATATTTTGAGAAGTATTTGTAAAATTTACACTTTGTAAGCTTCCGCTTGATTTATGTAATATGATGCTTTATTATGTATGCTGTTGGGTGCCGCATCGCACGGCACAACCCGATGCGATTCTCGGGCGAGGTGCCCCATCCCCGTGAGTGATCGGGACGGTGGGGTCCTCAAAGCATGGTATCAGAGCTGCATTGGTAATAGCACATGGAATAAGGATCATATTACGACAAAAACTTAGGATACGGTGAGAAAACGGTATTAGGCCCACATAAGGACTATAGTAGTATAGTTACTTAAGTGGCATGATTAACATACTTGTTATAATTCTGAATTTCTATTATGTAACGACGCACCTACACTCAGGTAAGCATGGTAAGGAATGCTACCGAAAGCGGTTCAATTTTGGTTAGCTCCCCTGACGAGGAAAGTGGTTCAGGGATAGGTCTCACAGCTTGGTGTGAGACTTCAATATGAAACTCTGGGACTCTTCATGTTCCTGAGTTCATATGAAACGCTGATCCCTAGCGTGCATTAGGCAAGTAGGTGTAGACCCCATCGCGTGGTCAGTAATGCAAGAGTATGTTCGTCTGGAAATAGCCCAGGAGGACATACGCAGCGCTTGCCATCGGCGTGCCCTGCAGGGCAGTAGGTGGTATGTGTTGGGTTGATAACATTCACAACAG
Source organism: Neostapfia colusana (assembly GCA_030760725.1). Lineage (NCBI taxonomy): Eukaryota > Viridiplantae > Streptophyta > Magnoliopsida > Poales > Poaceae > Neostapfia > Neostapfia colusana. Next base: position 41,190,869 of record JASWHV010000007.1, on the reverse strand, counting down.
TGACGACCCATTCATGATATACTCGGGTTCCCCATCGTGTGGTGTTGAAACATGATCACGTACCTTGAGACGTGACTTAACTCAAGGACGGCCGTATGGCAATGATACGTGCGTTTGTATTTACTTTCAAATATGGAACTGCCTGAAATGAAACAACCTTTGGGTGCACCACTATTGAGTGTTCTTCTGTAGGTACTAACCACGTACGTATCCCGTGTAGTACACGTGTGCGAGAGACCGTTTAGTGCCACTGATAAAACGGATATGCCGGTATAATCCGGTTTAGGAATTTCATTTGGAGAGGCAACGTAGTACCGACATGGTTCTTACGGTGCATCGACGCCGTACCAAACTTAATAACCTCTTCCCTATGAAGAATCAATTCATGAGATATCTTTCAACTAAAAATGGAAGTGTAAAATAAGTATTAGTTACTGAACTCTTATTTTGAGCTAAAATTCAAATGAGAGAAGGTTTAGGTTTCAAAGATTTCAAAAACAGAGTGCTCTGTTTCTGGCAGGAATTCTTGCTGGAATTTAACAGAGCATAACTCTGAGTAGCTTGATCCAATTAACGTGTATGATACAGTTCTGGAAAGATTTTCAAGTGCTCTACCACTTTATTGTAGACCTCCAGAGCAAAATCACACCTTAAGTTGGTGAAAAGTCCTGTTGAAGGCAAACTGTCCAGAACCGGGACAGCAGAAAAACCTCTCTGGACCTTTCTGTTTTTAAGCCATAACTTCCTGTAGAAAAATCCCTAAGGAGCCTGTGATACACCGTTGGAAAGGATATGAGATATGCAACCTTGTTGTAGTTCAAAGGTTGTTCAGATTCTTGTTGTATTTTCATATACAACTGTGATAAAGTCAGCCACATACAAAGGAGATGCTGGTAAATTTTATCCAGAAAGTCTGTCAACTTTGCGAAATCATAATTTTTGATCCAGAAGTGATATGGAGGCATTTGGCTACTCGTTGGAGAGATATTAAAGTTAACTTTAACTTTGGTATTCAACATGAGTTATAAAAATGCTTTTAACCGGATCGAAATCTGGTTTGTATACGGACCGGTCAATCTGCTCTTAAATCCTTGCTGTTAGCTACCTCAGTTTGCGCTTAAATCATTTTGCTTACATGTTAACATTTTATTATCAGTGTTGCACTACTTTGTTTATGGAATAAATCAAGTGATAGTGTGGGCTGATAATGAACTCTTGCAATGCAGAATGGTGCGAACTCGTTCCATGGGTGAAGTGGGTGGTTCCAGTGGTGGTGGTGGTGATAACGCTCCACAGCGGGAGCAGCGAGCTCTGCAACCGCAGCCGCCACCAGGACCTTCACCTACAGTCACAATGGCGGACATTCTGGCTGCCATGATGGGTGCAAGCGATGAGCGAACCGACTTGCTTCGCACCCTGGTGATGAATACATCCCGTCAAGGGGGATGCCAAGACGAAGGCTTGCGCCAACCCCAACTGAATTCCTATGTTGAGTTCTTGGCAACTCAACCACCGGTTTTTATTAGCTGAGGATCCTCTAGTGGCGGATAGCTGGATCCGTACTATTGAGTCTAAGTTCGGGTTCCTCCAATGCACCGAACATCAGAAGGTTTTATACGCAGCGCAACAACTTCACGGGTCCGCCAGTGCATGGTGGGCAAATCAACTCGCCTCCTTACCAGCTGGAGAAGACTTTACATGGTGTAACACCCCAAAAATATTGTTAAGACCCTAAATCATGTTAAGAGGGGAATTTAAAATTTTTTGGATGTGTTGCATGTTTTGCAAAAATTCAAATTCAAACTGGAATTCAAATTAAACTCAAATCAGAAAAGAAATAGAAAAAGAAAAAGAGAAAACAGAAAAAAACCTGCCAGTGGGCCGAAACCCACCAGCCGGCCCACCCAGCAACCACACCAGCCCGCAGCCGCGCGTGCTGTTTCCTTCCGCTGACAAGTGGGGCCCGCCAGCCCTTCTTCTACCTCGCGCCGCGCTGGACTCGCTCTCACCCGAATCGAAACCGATCGGGAATTCTCGCGTATCCCAGCCGAATTCCGTTCGGGGGCGACGCAAACTCGATCTAAACCACCCGCTGCCTTTCCCCGTCTATAAAAACCCCGGCCTCGTTCTGTTTTTCCCACGCGATCCACCGATTTTCCTCCGGTGAGAACCAAGACTTCTCCGGCGAATTCTGACCGATCTAAGCTTGGAAATTCCGATCTAACTCGCTAGTCTTGATCCACCGCCTCCGGGGAACCTTGCAGGTGCAGAAAACTCGGTGACTTGCGGTGTAAACACAGCGCCGACGAGCCCCGCCGTGGTTTCACCTCGGACCTCGTCGCCGATCGCTTTCCAGGACCTCCGAGCTCAAGAAAACCACCGAGGTGAGATCCCCGAACTCCCCTCTACCGATCTATGCCATAAAATCACAGTTCTAGGAAGAATTCTCGATGATCCGAAAGTCTCCGGCGAGATCGCCGCTTCCCGCCGCCGTGCGCCGCCGGCAGCGCCGCCCGCGCTCGATCAGAGCGACGTGGCCGCTTGTGCGCCGTTTATTTTAAATCGCACGGTAGGGTTTAAATCCCCGCGTACCGGTTCGATGTTATAATCTCGGCCGTCGGTTTAAAATCGGACGGTCCACGTCAGCCCCGCGTTATAAAGACTGGAAATCTTACGTGCTACCCCCTGGGGTTCTCGGGAAATAAGAGCTAGCCCCGGAAACTTCTGATCTAGCCATGGAACTTCAGAAAATCATGTAAATTCATTTAAAAATCAGTTTTAACCCCTGAACTTAATAAAAATTAGGAAAAACACCTCTGTTATGTATAGCTAGACCCCTGGAAATTCTTAAAATAATATAATAGACCCTGCAGTAGGGTGAGTTTACCTTTTTAGCCCTGTTTAATATTTAATTTAGGAAATTGAATATGTGGCTAGTGTTTAAAAATTAAAAAGTGGGACAAACATATTGTCAAAATTTAATTAAAGACTTTCTCAGTATTTAGAAAACTTTGGAGTGAGATAAAAATATATTTTGGGCTGAAGTGAAGCTGTTTAATTTATTATTCACATTTAGGGACACATTTTTAAGTAATGAATAGTTCTAGAAATAGGGAAAATAATTGTGAAATAGTTTACATCAGAGGCCAAGGTCAAAATATGTTATTAAATTATTTAGGACCAGAACCTATTCTTTTTAGATGATGTGTATTACTAATTTCATAATAAAGCACACATGTATGCATAGGAAAATAAATCTGAAAATATAGCAACTAGTAAATGATAAATGGAGTTTCTAAAATCTGAAGAATTCAGTTTAGGGTTGGTAGAATTTCTGAAGGCACATATGGAGAAGAAAAATATCTTTCATACATACTAGGTAGTAAAAAGGTGTAGTAGTTGAATATAAGGAATTTATTTAGATTGGAAACTCATATATATATAGTATGTAAGTACAAATGTGAACACCAAAGTAGGAATCATAAACACATGATTAAAAGTGTATGCAAGCCACAAATCAACACACATAGTGTAACCACAACACATATAATGGTGAATGACTTTCATAGATATGAATGTGTGGTTTGTATGAAGTGGAAGTGTGAACTATGTCTTATGGATTGTTATTTTTCTTTTCCTATGTGTGATGGTATGATGTAGAACCTGCTCAAGAGCAAGTTATCCCTTTCCAAGATCAGGACCACCCATTTCAAGAGCAGCAAGAAGGAGGCAAGTGTCCTTGACCATTTTGATCCTATGTTAGGATGTGTAGCTAGAATTATTTGCATTGTCAATTTAAATATGAAACCCATGATAGGAAGTTTCCCTAGAATTGCATTACCTTGTTTGCTTGTAGCTTGGGTTGCGATTTATTTTATCATGTCATTTATTATTATGCATATGCTTAGCCATGCTTAGAATGGGATATTTGGGATATGAGATCCTCGGTTTATTTTACCATACTCTTGAAGGAGATATTGTGAGTTATGTAGAGGTTGGGATCAAGGCAAGTTGGATGTTTTGGTTGTGTGCTGGGTGCACGAGACTTGGGTTTGTGTTTAGTACTTGCCTAGATCCTAAGGACCGGTTCATGGAGCATGTAACCTGGCTTTACAGTGCCAACCACATGCTGAGATGGGGCAGCTTGGCCAATTAATTAGGTGTATCCCCAGCGTAGTATGGGTGTGTTGGATGGTGCGGGGAATAGGTGTCAGCTGGACTACCATATGAACCGCAAGGCTCAAGAGGGGGCCACTGAAGCGGGGTTGGACCCTCTTGTATGCTGTTAGGGGTGAAACCTCAGTGGGCCCACGCTCGTCGGGAATCCCTTTGTAAAGGCTTCGTAGTGATCTCCTGGCTACACACCTGGGAAGTGTGAATGTGGTTCGTAGCCACTGGCATAATGGAGGTTCTTTTAGTCCACCCGGCAACGGGGGATGAAATCACTACATGTGGGTACAGTGGTACAAACTCTGCAGAGTCAAAACTGTCATGACAGCCGTGCTCACGGTCAAGAGCGGCTTGGACTTATTCATTATTAGAGGAGTGATGGTTTTGGAAGTTGTGGATGTTAAGCGGGGAGCTTAACATTGGAAATGGTGTTATGGTTATTGGATTATGATGATGGGATGGGAGATTGGGACCATTTCACTTTTGTAGTAATGTAGGTGCTTAATAAGCTAAGGTGATAGGTATTAAGTGCGTAGTGCTTTAACCATGAGTTCAACCTCTCCTTGATCTAGCCATGCATGATATAATTTTCCCACACTTGCTGAGTACCATTGGTACTCAACCTTGCATATTTGTTGGTTTATATTGCTGCTCAGGTAAAGATAATGAGGTGGTGTATAATGACCAAGACTTTGGACCCGAAGAAGGTTTCTAGGTTCATGGAGACCCCCGGGCAACGCCTCTGATGGAGCCCTCAAGAATAATATTCCGCTGCTAGTTTATTTACTTGTGATGAACTTATTATTGTCCATCGAGACATTTGCTATGTAAGACTTATTTATATTCGACACCTGGCTTGTAATAAATGATGCTTCACTATTTGTCATCACATGTATGAGAAAATGATCCTGGCATACATGTGATATTCACTTGGTTGTTCTTCGGAAAAATCGGGTGTGACAGAAGTGGTATCAGAGCCAAGGTTGCCCGTAGGAACGTGGACCTAGGTAGAAATGGACGTATTTAAGGGCCTTATTTTCTTAAAAACTATTTTTACAAGGTGTGTGTTGAAAAGTGTTACTTAATGAGTCATTTTCTTCATCTTACCCCAATTTTCATTCAAAATAGGATTTTTGTTTAAAAGTTTATCTTACCTAAGTTTAAATTCTTTTTGTTTTAGATGGTTCGCATGATTCGCACCGCTCGCAAGTCCACAGGAGGGAGAGTTCCCGTAGTTTCCCTTGCCCAAAGAGAGGAGAGTCGTCCGGTGATGTACCTTTCCTACGGATTGGCAGTAGAAGGCTTATTGCGCCGTCTTCGGCGTATGCTCGAAACCGCCGGCAATACGGGCAAACTAATCATCCACTATAACTCCACCAGGACCATCCGTGAGAAGAGGGAAGAATGGAGTTCAGAGATGAGGATTATACACGAAAATCAGCTGCTTAAGATCCACCACTCTCCAGCTTGTAGAGCAACACAAGTCGATGCGGAGAAAGATGTCACCTGGGAGGCCATCACCTGCAAGAGTCACATCTATCGTCGCCACTTGGACAAAACCGAGTACATGTATGTCCTCCAGCGTGAGAGTGGTACCACGGAGTACAAGTACCCGCCGGTGCAGCAAGGGACTTCTCATGAGCACATGGACTTGTGCTTGGAGGATGCTGCTATGCTCAGCACTCGACTGCAGGAGTGTCAGCAAGAGCTTCAGGATTTCCGGGACACCCTGAAGGAAACGGAGGCGTTGCTGCGAGCCTGCTTAAGGGCGAGAGAAAGAGGAGATGAGAATGAACTGTGTGTCACCGTGAATGATACATGGACTCCTGACTCCCCGGATCGCCGAGCGATGAGGCGTCGTCGCACTTCTCCACCAGCAGCCTCCCCACCCAGAGCAGAGTCAGAAGGCAGCCAAAATGATGAGGAAGATCCCGAGGAGCCAGCTCAAGAAAACGAGTAGTGTAGAATCCTTCCATTAGTTAGCAAGATGTCGAATAGTCGAGTCGTTAAGTTAAGTTAATGGTGTGATAATGCTTGGTGTGTGACGTGAGTTGTGGAAGCCATGAGCAATTGTCCACAGCCTCGTCCTTAGATTGTTTTGCTTTGGTGTGTGAACCCACATGAAATAATATTGCATTTATTTTTGTGTGAAAAGTGAACCCTTAGAGGAGTATAACAAAGCCTCAACACTTCAAAGTACAAACAAATGAAAGTAGTAGGATGATACTAAATGCTTTCAAATTAACATTGGTTGATTCTGCCAGATGGCCGGAAGAGGAAAAGGACGTGCTGCCAACCCCGCCAACAACAACGATGAGGCATGCAACCATCATCTTTCTGGAGGCCAGGACCGGGGTGGTTGCCGTGAAGGAGTTGATCCCCTCCACCAAATGCTGGAGAATCGGAATCAGCTCATCTAGAACTTGACTCAAGTGGTGGCCAACTTGCATCAAGTTCCACCTCCACAAGCTGCACCACGCCAACCAAGGTTGAGTGAGTTTCTAGGAACTCAACCTCCAAAGTTTGCAAGTGCTGCTGAACCTCTGGAGGCAGATGGTTGGCTGAAGACCATTGAAAGTAAGATGAGGATCATACAGTGCCAAGGGTATGAGATGGTGCTGTTTGCCTCTCATTAATTCCATGGACCTGCTGCTGATTGGTGGACCGCCTACGTGGCCGCCCATCATGGCCGTGAGAACATCACTTGGGAAGAGTTCAAGCGTAGTTTCCCCAACCATTACATCCCAAGAGGTGAACTCAAAAACAAGAGGAAGGAATTTTTGGGGTTGCAGCAAGGTAACATGACTGTGAGGGAATACCTCACTAAATTTACTCAACTATCCCGTTATGCCCCACGGGACATAGAGACAGATGAGCATAAACAAGATTGTTTCATGGAGGGACTTACCGCGGAGATGCAGTGTGCAATGTCCTCAAATGATTATGAAAGCTTCCAAAAGATGGTGGACAGAGCATTTGTGGTAGAAAGGAAGCTAAAGGCCTTGGAAAATGAGAATAAGAGGAAGGCCGGTTGGTCACATCAAGCCTCGGGTAGCAACACCCGCCCCCGTCTGATGCAGCAACCAGCAGGGCAGATGAACCGTGCTGCGGTACCCTACTCAGCACCAAGAGGGTACAACCCGAACTACAGGCCTCCGGCAGCACCAGCACAGCCGCAACGTCAGTTTGTACAGCAGCCTCACCCCGCATATCCACCTCGACCAGCAGTACAAGGACCCCCAAACAACCCCAAGACAACAAAAGCCAGGCACCTAAGGTTGGGGTGCAATGTTTTAGCTGTGGTGAAGTGGGGCACTACGCCCATAAGTGCCCAAAGAAGAAGCCCGCGCAGCCACAACAGCAGAATGTTATGAGAGGACGGGTGAACCACGTCACTATGGAAGAAGCACAAGATGCACCCGACTTGGTAGTTGGTAAGTTTCCTGCCAATTTACACCTTGCAACGCTGCCGTTTGATTCTGGTGCTACCCATTTGTTCATTGCTCAAGGGTTTGTTAAGAAGCATGACCTAGCGACAACACAAATGAACCATATGCTAGCCGTAAACTCTCCAGGTGGAGAAATAAGGACAAGACAAGTGTGTCCCAAAGTGAACTTAGACATTAATGGGGAAGTATTTACTGCTAACCTCATAGTGATAGATTCACAGGGAATAGATATTATTTTGGGTATGGATTGGTTGACCAAACATAAAGGAATCATCCATTGTTCGACCAGAACGGTGGAACTAACTCACCCTAGTGGCACAAGAGTAAAGTTCATAACAATACACGAGCCTAGGAGGGACATTAAATTAAATCAAGTTGAGGTGAAAGTTGAGGAAATCAGGACCATCAGGGAATATCCAGATGTTTTTTCCGGAGGAGTTGCCAGGTATGCCTCCCGATCGTGAAGTGGAATTTGCAATTGAGCTAGTACCTGGAACAGCCCCGATTTACCAAAGACCTTATCGGATGGACTCCAAGCAGCTAGAAGAACTCAAGGATCATTTTAGAGAACTGACGGAGAAGGGGTATATTCGTCCTAGTTCCTCACCATGGGGAGCTCCGGTGATATTTGTGCCCAAGAAGGACGGAACCCAAAGGTTATGTGTGGATTACCGTGCTTTGAATGAGGTAACCATCAAGAACAAGTACCCATTACCTCGCATTGAAGACTTGTTTGATCAGTTGAGAGGCGCTTGTGTGTCCTCGAAAATTGATCTCAGGTCGGGCTACCACCAACTCAAGATACAGCAATCTGATATTCCAAGGACAGCTTTCGTATCTCTGTACGGACTGTATGAATACACCGTCATGCCTTTCGGGCTAACTAATGCCCCGGCATACTTCATGTATCTCGTGAACAAGGTATTTATGGAATATCTGGACAAATTTGTGGTGGTTTTCATAGATGACATTCTCGTCTTCTCCAAAGATGAAGAAGAACATGAGAAACATCTAAGGTTGGTGTTGCAGAGGCTGAGAGAACACCAACTATATGCCAAATTGAGCAAGTGTGAGTTTTGGCTGAAGAGAGTTCCCTTCTTAGGACATATAATCTTGGAGGGAGGAATCTCCGTAGATCCCGCCAAAATCGAGGATATACGGAAGTGGAAGACCCCTGAAAATGTCGGGGAAGTTCGAAGCTTTTTGGGATTGGCTGGATACTATCGACGGTTTATTGAGGGATTCTCTAAGATCTCGAGACCTCTCACCAAACTGTTGGAGAAGGGAATAACATTCACATGGACGCCGCAGTGCGAGACGAGTTTTCAGGAGTTAAAGGAAAGATTGACAACAGCCCCAGTGCTCGTTATGCCAGATATGCAGAAGAACTTTACGGTGTATTGCAATGCCTCTGGAAACAGGTTGGGATGTGTTCTCATGCAAGAAGGGCATGTCGTGGCTTATGCATCCCGGCATCTTCGGAAGCACGAGAAGAACTATCCTACACATGACCTAGAACTAGCCGCAGTCGTACACGCGTTGAAAATTTGGCGGCACTATTTGATGGGGAAGAGGACCGAGATATATACGGATCATAAGAGTTTGAAGTACATATTCACACAGCCAGATCTCAACCTCAGACAAAGGAGATGGTTAGAGCTAATCAATGACTTTGATGTAGGCATCAACTATCATCCTGGGAAAGCAAACGTCATGGCCGATGCTTTGAGTTGGAAAGTGCAGGTCAATAAGTTGAGCTTGAAGGACATGCCTGCAGAATTGAAGGATGAGGTTATAAGGCTCAATCTATGCCTTGTGAATAGTTGTAACACCCCAAATTTTGATTCAAAACCCTAAACCATGTTCAGAGGGGAATTTAAAAATTTTTGGACGTGTTGCATGTTTTGCAAAAATTCAAATTCAAACTGGAATTCAAATTAGACTCAAAACAGAAAAGAAATGGAAAAAGAAAAAGAGAAAACGGGAAAAACCGGCCAGTGGGCCGAAACCCGCCAGCCGGCCCAATTTCCCCCGCGCCAACCCGCCCCCGCGCGCGCCGCGCTGCCCCTCGCTGATGGGTGGGACCCACATGTCATCCCTAACCCCGCGACCCCGGACTCTCTCCCGCGCGCGCGATCGCAACCGATCGGGAAACCGCGTCCCGTCGCTCGAATTCTGGACCCAGAGGACTCCAACTCGATCACAACAGACCCACCGCCCTCCCCCGGCTATAAAAACCCCCGATCCGATCAGTTTTTCCCACGCGATCGCCGATTTTTACTCCGGTGAGCACCGAGACTTCGCCGGTGAATTCTGGCCGATCTAAGCTCGGAAACTCTGATCTAACTCGCTGGTCTTGATCCACCACCTCCGGGGAGCTTTGCAGGTGCAGAAAACTCGGAGAATTATGGTGTAAACACAGCGCCGACGAGCTTCGCCGTGGTTTTGCCTCGGACCTCGCCGCCGATCACTTTCCAGGACCCCCGAGCTCGAGAAAACCCCCGAGGTGAGATCCCTGACCTCCCCTCTACCGATCTATGCCATAAGATCACAGTTTTAGGCAGAATTCTCGAGGATCCGAAACTTTCCGGCGAGATCGCCGCTTCCCGCCGCCGTGCGCCGCCAGCAGCGCCGCCCGCGCTCGATCAGAGCGACGTGGCCGCTTGTGCGCCGTTTATTTTAAATCGCACGGTAGACTTTAAAACCCCGCGTACCGGTTCGATGTTATAATCTCAGCCGTCGGTTTAAAATCGGACGGACCACGTCAGCCCCGCATTATAAAGTCTGGAATTCTTACGTGCTACCCCCTGGGGTTCTCTGGAATTGAGAGCTAGCCCCGGAAACTTCAGATCTAGCCCCTGGAACTCCAGAAAATCATGTAAATTCATTTAAAAATCAGTTTTAACCCCTGGACTTAATAGAAATTAGGAAAAACACCTCTGATAAGTGTAGCTAGACCCCTGGAAATTATGAAAATAATATTATAGACCCTGTAATGGGGTGAGTTCATTATTTTAACCCTGTTTAGTATTTAATTTAGGAAATTGAATATGTAACTAGTGTTTAAAAATTAAAAAGTGGGACAAACAAATTGTCAAAGTTAATTAAAAACTTTCTCAGTACTTAGAAAACTTTGGAATGAGATAAAAATATATTTTTGGGCTAAAATAAATCTGTTTCATCTATTATTCACATTTATTAGTATAGGGACACATTTTTAAGTAAATAATAGTTATAGAAAAATAGGGAAAATAATTATGAAATAGTATACATCAGAAGCCAAGGTCAAAATATGTTATTAAATTATTTAGGACCAGAACCTATACTGTTTAGGTGATGTGTATTACTAATTTCATAATAAAATACACAATTATGCATAGGAATATAAATCTGAAAATATAGCAACTAGTAAATGATAAATAGAGTTTCTAAAATACAAAGAATTCAGTTTAGGGTTGATAGAAATTATGAAGGCACATATGGAGAAGAAAAATACTTTTCTTACATACTTGGTAGTAAAAAGGTGTAGTAGTTGAATATGAGTAATTTATTGGAAACCCATATAAATAGTATGGAAGTATAAACGTGGACACAAAAGTAGGGATCATATATACATGGTTAAAAGTGCATGCAAGCCACAACTTAACACACATAAAGAAACCACAACACATATAATGGTAAAGAACTTTTATAAATATGAATGTGTGGTTTGTATGAAGTGTAAGTGTGAATTATGTCTTATGGATTGTTGTTTTTCTTTTGCTATGTGTGATGATATGAAGTAGAACCTGTTCAAGAACAAGTTATTCATTTCCAAGATCAGGACTACCAATTTCAAGAGCAGCAAGAAGGAGGCAAGTGTCCTTGACCACTTTGATCCTATGCTAGGGTGTGTAGATAGAATTATTTGCATTGTCAAATGAAATATGAAACCCATGCTAGGAAAGTTTCCCTAGAATTGCATTACCTTGTTTCCTTGAAGCTTGGGTTGGGATTTATTTTGTCATGTCATTTATTTACCTGCATATGCTTAGCCATGCTTAGAATGGGATATCTGGGAAATGAGATCATCAGTTTATATTACCATACTCTTGAATGAGACATTGTGAGTTATGTAGAGGTAGGGATCAAGGCAAGTTGGATGTTTTGGTTGTGTGCTGGGTGCACGAGACTTGGGTTTGTGTTTAGTACTTGCCTGGATCCTAAGGACCGGTTCATGGAGCATGTAACCCGGCTTTACAGTGCCAACCACATGCTGAGATGGGGCAGCTTGGCCAATTAATTAGGTGTATCCCCGGCGTAGTATGGGTGTGTTGGATGGTGCGGGGAGTAGGTGTCAGCTGGACTACCGTATGAACCGCAAGGCTCAAGAGGGGGCCACTGCAGCGGGGTTGGAGCCTCTTGTATGCTGTTAGGGGTGAAACCTCAGTGGGCCCACTGTGGGGACCACCCCGTGGTTCACCCACTCCAGGATCGCATAGGGTGGTGCCGTGCGATGCGGCACCCAACAGCACACACGAAAAGAATTAAGGGTAACATACAAACTTTTATTTGATATAAAACAGCGGAAGTCTTTTTACAAAACCTATTCATACAGCGGAAGTAATATACATATGAGGCCTCTCATCCTAGCTATGCAAAAGGGCAGCCGTCCAGCCCGGGGACGCTACACACTAGCAGCATGGAACCGGAGAATCACGGCGGCGTGCATGGCTCCAGCTCGGCCGTGTACCCCGACGGGGGCATCGCCTCGTCCTCGGAACCTTCCTCATACCTCTCACCTGCACACAGCTCAAATATTGCAACCGTGAGCACGAAGGCTCAGCAAGTCTTAACCGTCAACCCTAGGCATGGAACTCTACGTGCAAGGGTATGTAAGATAGGAAAGGATTTTTTGCAATAAAGACACGCCTATAAGTTGGTCCTTACTTTCAGTTTAATAGCAGCAGATTCATGTGCCTTAAGCAACCCTCACATCGGAAGTCCACAATCAAACAAGAAACGCTTTCCCCCGATGTGGAGATGCCCAAAGTGGAAAGTAATCTTAATTAGCTCTATATCTACAACAATCAAGGTATTCAAGACATTAAGATCAATACAGCATTTTCAGTTGGCTTATTTCACATTCTTACTACGTCACAGCGCAGTGAACAAGCGGGTACTCAAATAACCGCGAGGGACGGTGATTGCAATCAAGACACACCCGGATAACACGTCACATACACCCACTTTCAGAAGCGTGATTCCACACCCCTTCCTACTCTGTTGTATGCAACAACCTTTCAAAGGCAACCCAAATGCCGAACCGGTCCATCCGTAACGGGTAGGAGGTCCCCGCGTGGAGCGTGACTGTGCCCACCGGCAGATTTACACCTTGCTACCCTCAACCCACTCCTATTTACGGTTGGGTAAGCCTCGACACCCAGGTTAACCAATTACATCGGTTTCCTGGTTCCCATATGCCAGTATGCATCCGGTACTGTTCGATACTTGTCCAGCAGGGCCACACACGGACGGTCCTCAACCGACACCAACAGGGCTACGCACGTGAGACCTCTGCTCACTGCTTCCTATCCCCCCTGCTGGGTCTCATTTTCATAACTCGAGCCATTATCTACCTCTTTTCTTCCCGTGTGATAAGTACTATCTCGCGAGTAGCTTCCAACCACTCGACTTCTACCGAGATCCTATACATTAGCATGGCAATCTCTACTCGTTGGTTTGTAAACTACCCAACCCTTTATAGGATTTAAAGAGGCTATGCAAGTGGGGTTTCAATCACCCTAACTCTAATGCAAACATTCACCCTAGACATAAATGATACAAATAAAAACTTTATAAAAGGTACTTAAGTGCAAACCGGGGCTTGCCTTGTTGCGAGTTAAAGGGAAAGTCAGCTTCTGTTGGGAGGACGTCCAAAGGCTCTGGCGTATCCTCAACTTCGGTCACTATCATGAAATGTAATAAAATACATGTATAAGTATTAAGGGTTTATAAGAATTGGACTTCTATTCATAGCTATTGCTATTTAAAATCCTTAATTGGCTTTGGGATTTTTACAGTGGATACTAGACTCTCTAAGGATGACTTGAGTCAAATTTGGAGACATGTCATTGCACAATGTAGTCTTTAAAATTCCTACAAGTACAATGCTTCTCTAAATTTTGAGCCCGATTCAGGAGCTTTGACATAGCTAATGGTGGAAGATCTGATTGGGGGAAGTCTCCATGGTTCTAACAAAATTTGTTTCACCATTTTTGGAGCTACCATCAGTGAGATATGAATTTTTGAACTTAGACAGGAGTTCTGAAAAAGCTTCTGTTTAAATTTGAATTTTCAAATAAAGGCTGAACTTGAGAAGGTAATTTGACCTAGCAAATGACCTCCAATGAAGCCCAAATTTTTACTGGAGATCCGTATCTATGAAGAGGATTTGCTACCCAAATTTGGGAATATTTCATAAAGAATTGCTCCTGTAATAAATCCCTAAAGGATTTACTAAAAACAATTCTACAGAAATTCCTGGGCATTTTCATAGTCAAAATTTGGTTTCTCTGTGAAGCACTCCTCATGAGGAACCCAACAAAATTGGTCTCACTCTTTTTGGAGTTTTCTACACAAAGTTATGGCCTTGTAAAGATCAGCTAATTCCTTGAATTATTTCTCTAATAGAAACTTCAAATAATTGGGCTGGGCCCACTGGTTTAATTCGGACCAGTCAGATTTTTGCAACACCGGGGGCTACGGGGTTATTCCCGTGCAGCCGCACCAGATCCGGCGCCACAAACCGATCCTCGCGCGAACCCAGAGGCTGACCGGTGGGACCAGCCCTCCTTCGTCTTCCTCGCGCTGCCCGCGCCTTCCGCGGCGGCGCACGCCGGCGAGGCTCGCCGGGACGGGATTCCTGTGGTCCAAACTTCGTCAAACTCGCCGCCTGTGAGTTCTACACCGTGCTGAACACGATGGTGGAGTCGGGAGCCGATGACAGTGGCCGGAAAGGTGCTTGCACCGGCGACCATGTCGAATCTTACTTCGGCGACCTCGCTCTCCCTCAACAGTGGGTCTTTCGGGCTAGGGTTGGCTCTAAAAGCACCAGTGTCCCATGGACATCCTCGACCCATAGCTCGCTATCCCTGAAACCCACCGGAGATGGGACCTCACCGGCGACCCGAGCCCGCAAAACTCCGGCGGCGACAAAAACTCGATACCCGGCATCTCTACTTGCTCCTATGAGCTGCTAGAACTTCGGGGAGATGCGCAAGCCTGTGCTGGGGCTACTGTAAGCTTATCTAGAGCGGAGCTACCCCGAGCACAACGAATTTCTTCGAAGGGTTCTCGGGTTTCCAAAGATCCGCCGGCGCCAAACTTCAAAATACTCGGTACCGGAGCGAAGAAAGCAGGAACTGGTGGAAAGGGAGGAGGAAGGGTTCCTCACGCACCTCAGGGACCTTTCTGTTGATCGGGAGGGGCTGCAAAACCGTCGGGCGACGGTGTGGCGTACAGGCGATCAACACCGGAGTTCCGAAAGGAATTCCAGCTCGTAGGCGCCAACCACCGGTGCTGGTGTTCACTTGAGGCTGCGGGGAGCAGGAGAGGAACCTGGCGCAACGATCCCGTGGCTCAGCCGCGCGAGAGGCACGCCGACCTCACCGGGCGTCGATGAGCCGAAGGTTTCTTCCGCAGGGTGGGGGAACTAGTTCCGCGAGGCTCGAGCAGAGCGTGGAGAGGCTGCGGGGTAATGAGGATGAGGTCAGATACGGCACTCGGCGGTCGCTTTAAGCACCCGCGCGCCTGAACCGACGTCGGGGCGGCGGGGAAGCAGCTCGGTGGAGCATCGGCCGGCGGGTTTGATCGGGAGCTGGCGCCCTCGCGTGAACAGCCGAGTGAAACAGAGAGGTTTTGCTTCTATGGTGACTGACCAGTGGGCCCCCTCTCCTTATTTCTCAGTAAATTTTTTTCTGATATTTCCCACCAGCAACTCAACATTAAAAGCTTTACTTCATCCCAAAGTTATGTTTGAATTTGCAGAATTCAAATGGTTTGAATTCTGGTGTAGAATTTGAATGGGGTTTGATCATTTGAATTTGAAAAGGAGTTTGAATTCTCCACTTTGTATTGCCTAAAAAAATATAGCAAACCAGCTCCAAAATTTCCAATTTTTTGCATGGCTGCTTATTAAAAGGTGGAGAACACATTTGTGAAACCCAATTTTCAAATTGAGGGAATTTGAATTTGAAACTGAATTTGAAATTCAGATTAGAGGGCTTCTCCTTTTAATCCCAAACAAATATTAAAACTCCTCCAAATGAGCTGAAATTTGGAAGGTTGAATATTTGGACTATGAAGATCCAAGTTATGAATTTAGATCTCCATGTTTGGATGTTTTGGAAAGTCTAAACCCTCACTTTGAACTTATACCATTATAATTCAAAGTTTTAATTCCCCTCATTTTCCATAAGTGCACATGAGCAGAATTTTCTTGCTACCACTTTTGGGGATTTTACATCCCTCCCCCCTTAAAAAAGAATCTCGTCCCGAGATTCCAAAGGAAAAGCAAAGTGGGGAAAACCTTACCGGGTATATGATGATAGCAAGTCCGGATAATACGTGCGTAGATAATCCTCGCTTTCCCAGGTCGCCTCATCAGCGGTATGGTTACTCCACAAGACCTTGTAGAACCATAAGGTCCGGTTTCTTGCGGCACGAGTCTTTTCATCGACGATCCGGATTGGATACTCCGTGTACGTGAGGTCCGGTTGAAGAACTTCTATGTCTTCTGTGCGGATTTCAGCTGAGGGTTTGAGGCACTTCCGCAGCTGAGAGATGTGGAAGACATTGTGAATGCCTGCGAGAGACGCTGGTAACTCCAGGCGATAGGCCACGGGTCCGCATCTTTCAATGACGGCGAATGGACCAATGAACCGCGGCGCAAGTTTACCCTTCACTCCGAAACGATGAATTCCCTTCATTGAAGACACATGGACATAAACATGGTCCCCGATGTCGAAGTGGAGAGGGCGGCGTCTCTTATCCGCATAGCTCTTCTGACGAGATTGAGCAGCCTTGAGATTGGCTTGTATTACTCGCACTCGTTCTTCAGCTTCATTCACAAGTTCAATGCCGTAGATGACTCGCTTGCCGGACTCGCACCAGTTGAGAGGTGTGTGGCATTTCCGGCCGTAGAGAGCTTCATACGGCGCCATTTTGATGCTAGCTTGATAGCCATTGTTGTAAGAAAACTCCGCCAACGGCAAATGATCGTCCCAATTCTTGCCGTGGTGGATGGCACACGCGCGTAGCATGTCTTCAAGCACTTGATTCACCCGTTCAGTTTGACCATCTGTCTGTGGGTGATACGCGGAGCTTCGGATCAGTTTGGTCCCCAATGATGCGTGCAGCTGTTCCCAAAACCGAGAGACAAACAGCGCACCGCGATCTGAAATAATGGAGCGGGGAACACCGTGCAAGCATAAGATTCTTGCAATATAAAGCTCCGCATATTGCTTGGCCACGTACTTTGTATGTACGGGGATAAAATGAGCCGACTTGGTTAGTCGATCGACTATCACCCAAATCGAGTCATGCTTGTGAGACGTGAGAGGTAAACCAACAATGAAGTCCATGCTGATATCCTCCCACTTCCACGCCGGAATGTTCAACGGTTGCAGCTGTCCGGCTTTACGCATATGGTCGGCCTTCACACGCCGACACGTATCACATTCGGATATGTATTTGGCGATCTCTCTCTTCATCCGTGTCCACCAAAACCTGGTTTTCAGATCCTGGTACATCTTGTTGCTGACCGGATGAATAGAATACTTGGACAAATGAGCCTCGTCCAAGATTTTCTTCCGAAGCTTCATGTCACGGGGTACCACTATACGGTCTTTAAACCATAGAGTGTCGTGTTCATCTCTTCGGAAGCATTTCATTTCGCCATTCTCCATCCTTCTCGGAATGTGCGACATCCCCATGTCTTTCTGCTGAGCTTCCATAATCTCCTCTCTTATGGTTGGGATGAGAGCAAGATTATGTAATGCCCCGTATGGAACCAAGTACAGACTCGGCTCCCCCTCTTCAAGTGGGGTGATGGACAGATTGTTGACATGGGATTTGCGGCTTAAGGCATCGGCAACCACGTTTGCCTTACCGGGGTGGTAGTGAATCTCGATCTCATAGTCTTTGATCAGTTCTAGCCATCTCCGTTGCCGCATATTCAACTCCTTTTGAGTGAATATATATTTCAGACTTTTGTGGTCGGTGTAGAGGTGCACTAAGTTCCCAAGAAAATAGTGCCTCCACATCTTCATGGCCAATACCACAGCAGCGAGCTCAAGATCATGAGTCGGATAGTGCTGCTCGTGGTTACGAAGTTGACGTGAGCCATAGGCGACCACTCTTCCTCCTTGCATCAATACACAGCCAAGCCCGATGCCAGACGCATCACAATATACGTCAAAGGGCTTGGTTGTATCCGGTTGAGCTAACAACGGGGCTGTTGTAAGATGCTTCACTAATGCTTGGAAAGCTTCTTCACAAGCTGAGCTCCAAACATATTTGATCCCCTTTTTCAACAGTTCAGTCATCGTCTTAGCAAGCTTGGAGAAATTTGGTATGAATCTCCGATAATATCCTGCTAACCCGAGGAAACTCCTGACTTCATGGACTGATGTGGGGGACTTCCATTTCAGCACTTGTTCAATTTTGCTTGGATCAACTGCAATGCCTTCTGCAGAAATAATGTGACCAAGGAATGGCACTTGGCTGATCCAAAACTCGCACTTGCTGAACTTAGCATAAAGCTCATGGTCTCTTAATCGTTGAAGTACGATATGCAAGTGTTTGGCGTGTTCTTCTTCAGTCTTAGAGTAAACTAAGATGTCGTCTATGAAAACCACCACAAACTTGTCCAACTCCGGCATGAACACTGAGTTCATGAGATACATGAAGTGTTCCGGGGCGTTGGTGAGACCAAAAGACATGACGAGGTATTCGTACAACCCATATCTCGTCGAGAAGGCCGTCTTTGGAATATCTTCCGCCCGGATCTTGATTTGATGATACCCTGAGCGAAGATCCATCTTGGAAAATACACTCGCACCCACAAGTTGATCGAAGAGAATATCGATGCGGGGCAGTGGATATTTATTCTTGATGGTGACGGCGTTGAGAGGTCGGTAGTCCACACACAACCTCAAGGTTTCATCCTTTTTCTTCACAAACAGCGCCGAGCATCCCCATGGCGAGGAACTCGGTCGAATGAAACCCTTCTTCATCAAATCGTTGAGCTGCTCCTTTAGTTCAGCCAGCTCATTTGGAGCCATCTTATATGGTCTCCGTGAGATTGGTGTCGTCCCAGGTACGAGTTCAATCTTGAACTCGACATCTCTTTCAGGTGGCATGCCCGGAAGATCATCCGGAAAGACATCCGGGTATTCACGGACCACACGAATATCCTCAAGTTTCGTGGCTTCCGTGTTATATGTGGCTGGGGTTTCTTGAACCGAATGGTCAAG
Source organism: Neostapfia colusana (assembly GCA_030760725.1). Lineage (NCBI taxonomy): Eukaryota > Viridiplantae > Streptophyta > Magnoliopsida > Poales > Poaceae > Neostapfia > Neostapfia colusana. Next base: position 41,171,734 of record JASWHV010000007.1, on the reverse strand, counting down.
AATAAGAACATGTGGTTCATGAAGTGGAGAGTTTAAACAAACCACACGTGGAATGATGTCAAGAACAGCACCATGGCGATGTAGCCATGACATTCCTAAAATGACATCAAGTTTTTGCTCTCTAGTATGATTAGAGAAGTCGGATATAGATTCTCACCCAACTGTAATGGTGCTCTATAGACCATTCTATCAGCTGTTATTTTCCCACCCGGAGAACATATCAAATATGAATTATTTGTGGGAATGATAGGCAGTTGATATTTAATAACATAAGACTGACTTATGAAATTATGGGTGGCACCGGAGTCAAAAAGTATGACTACGGGATGATCTAGGTAAGAGAACGTACCCGCGAGGACGGGTTCGCCTTCCGGCACGTCTTCGATGGCTAAGTGGTGGACGTTGCCGGGTTTTGGTGCTGGTTTCTTGGGCTGGTTGCGGGGCTGAGTAGCACCCTGATATGGTGCTGCACCCCTGCCCTGTCGCGGCTCGGGGCAGTCTCTTGAAATGTGCCCGACACGACCACACGTGTAGCACGTGTAAGGTGTCGGGGTCCTGCCGACTTGAGGACGGAATCCCGGTGCACGCTGTTGAAACTGGGGCGCACGCGGGACCATCCTTTGCTGCTGCTGTTGCTGTGGTGGATACGTCGGTCGAAAGCCCGGCGCATTATATTGCCGGCCGCGAAACTGAGGCGGTCGCGCCGGTGGCTGCCATCTCTGACCGGATGGTGAACGATATACCACACGGTATTTCTGTGGCGTTCCACCACTGCTGCTCGCCAGCGCGCTGCGTTTCCTCTTGTCAGAACCGCGCTCGCGCTGAGCATTCTCCTGTAGAATCGCGGCATTAACTAGGTCGTTGAATGTGCCGCGATTGCTCTGGGCGAGATGGACCTTCATCTTGGAGTTCAGGCCCCGGAAGAACGCATTGCGCTTGTTGTCTTCCGTGCCCACAAATCCTGGCGCATACTGCGCCAGCCGGTTGAATAACCTGGAGTACTCATGAGCACTCCTCTCGCCTTGCCGTAGCGCCAGGAACTCCTGGAGCTTCATCTCCATCACACCGGGAGGTATGTGATAGGCGCGGAACGCCTCCCGGAACTCCGTCCATGTGACGGCATGGCCAGCCGGTAAGGAGGCGGTGTAGTTCGCCCACCAGGTACCGGCTTCTCCTTGAAGCTGTTGCGCTGCGTACAGCGCCTTCTGATGTTCGGTGCATCGCAGCAACCCGAACTTCGCCTCCAGAGTGCGGATAAAGCTGTCCGCCTCCAAAGGTTCTTCGGCCTCCGTGAAGACCGGTGGATGGGTCGCCATGAATTCTGAATACGAGCTTTGTTGGGGCTGGCGTTGCCCATTGTCTTGGCGTCCTCCCTGATGGGACGCATTTTGCTGCACCAACATCCGCAGTAACTCGGTTTGCTCATCGCGCGAGCCGAGCACTGCGGCGACAACCTCTGCAAGATTCCTTGGAAGTTCTGGCGGTGGAGGGGGTGGTCGCTGCTGCGTCGTGGTCTGCTCCGGAGGTGGAGACTCATCACCACGAACTTGACTCGGACCTCCCTCCTCTTGCGTTGAACGTGTCTGCACCATTCTGCATTCACATCATTCAAACGATCAGCACATGTTGGTTTATTTCATCCAGTCTATACAATAGTGATACGAGAATGGCGTAGACAATGCGCATAACAAACACACATATGGATAAATTATAAACTTTATGCAACATATACATCCCTGGACCATGTCCCATGATCGAGTTCCAAAGTATTGAACTTTAGGGGTTTAAAAGTTCATTTCGACCATCGGGGTCACCACGGGATGTTAAGTGTGTTAGCATGCGTAATTCCTCGTTATTGTATTGGACCCAAACATGTACTAACTCGAAGTGATATGTCAAATGCATAAACCCTTCGACTCTAACTCGCTGTTTTACAACAGCCACTGGACGTCAAACTGTGAAACTAAGTGTTTTGGTTGAAATACAGAAAATTCCGGAGAGCATTTGGTCTGCCCTGTTTCTGGACAGTACCTACTAATCTTAGATTTTCATCCCATTGGAGGGAGATTTTGTTCTGGAACTCTACAGAAAAATTGTAGAGGACTTCAAAACCTTTCCAGAAGGTTATCCCACACCTCCATTGGTTCAACCAATCCTAAGTTATGCCCTGTTCAAGTTCAGCAAAAGTTTCTGCCAAAAACAGGGGGGATTGTTCCTAAGCTTTTGGAATCGAGCCTATACTCCCAATTGACTCTTAGATCAATATAGGAGTTTACTAACCCCTAAATGAAATCCTAAACTTCATTTTGACTCTTTTCTTTAAAAATAAACTTTTATACAGTCGGTACTACGTTTCCTCACCAAAGAAAAATCCAAAACCGGTATTCCGGCATATACGTGTCAAATGGTGGAACTAAAGTCGTCACTCACAAACGGTTTCTACACGTCATGCACTAACGTGGTTAATGTACCTGCAGAAGAACACACAATAATGGTGCACACAAAGGTTTTTGACATTTCAGGCAGTTCCATATCGTAGTAAAAACATACGGTCCGTATCATTGCCATACGGATCATCCTTGAGTCAAGCCACGTCTCAAGGTACATGGTCGTGTTTTCACACCACACGACGGGGAACCCGAGTAGAGCGCGAACGGGTCGTCACGGTTGGGAATTTTATCAACCCAACGGATACCACCTACTGCCTCATGACCGTTGAGGCACGCCGATGGCGAGCGCTGCGTATGGCCCTTTGAACATTGAACGTTCAAGAGTTGCATACTATCGTGTTGCTTACCACACGATGGGGTATTCTCACTTTTGCCTAAAGCATGCTGGAGATCAGCGTTTTCATATGCTCTCAGAACCATGGAGAGGTTCAGAGACTCATATTAACTACCGTGCCAAGCCACGGTATAACCTTCCATACTATTACTCGTATGGCGAGTTACCGTAATTGATCCGCCTACGGTGGCGTACCTTACCTCTTACCTGACGTCGGAGCGTCGTTACAGAATGTATAACAAATATGTTAGCTTTTCCACCTTAGTAATTACTACTATCATAGACCTTATGTGGGCTTAATGACTAATCCTCACCCGACTACTTCTAAGTTTTTTCAAAAATAGGCTCTTTTTGAGCGTGCTATTCCCAATGCGGCTCTGATACCACGTCTGTGGGGACCACCCCGTGGTTCACCCACTCCAGGATCGCATAGGGTGGTGCCGTGCGATGCGGCACCCAACAGCACACACGAAAAGAATTAAGGGTAACATACAAACTTTTATTTGATATAAAACAGCGGAAGTCTTTTTACAAAACCTATTCATACAGCGGAAGTAATATACATATGAGGCCTCTCATCCTAGCTATGCAAAAGGGCAGCCGTCCAGCCCGGGGACGCTACACACTAGCAGCATGGAACCGGAGAATCACGGCGGCGTGCATGGCTCCAGCTCGGCCGTGTACCCCGACGGGGGCATCGCCTCGTCCTCGGAACCTTCCTCATACCTCTCACCTGCACACAGCTCAAATATTGCAACCGTGAGCACGAAGGCTCAGCAAGTCTTAACCGTCAACCCTAGGCATGGAACTCTACGTGCAAGGGTATGTAAGATAGGAAAGGATTTTTTTGCAATAAAGACACGCCTATAAGTTGGTCCTTACTTTCAGTTTAATAGCAGCAGATTCATGTGCCTTAAGCAACCCTCACATCGGAAGTCCACAATCAAACAAGAAACGCTTTCCCCCGATGTGGAGATGCCCAAAGTGGAAAGTAAACTTAATTAGCTCTATATCTACAACAATCAAGGTATTCAAGACATTAAGATCAATACAGCATTTTCAGTTGGCTTATTTCACATTCTTACTACGTCACAGCGCAGTGAACAAGCGGGTACTCAAATAACCGCGAGGGACGGTGATTGCAATCAAGACACACCCGGATAACACGTCACATACACCCACTTTCAGAAGCGTGATTCCACACCCCTTCCTACTCTGTTGTATGCAACAACCTTTCAAAGGCAACCCAAATGCCGAACCGGTCCATCCGTAACGGGTAGGAGGTTCCCGCGTGGAGCGTGACTGTGCCCACCGGCAGATTTACACCTTGCTACCCTCAACCCACTCCTATTTACGGTTGGGTAAGCCTCGACACCCAGGTTAACCAATTACATCGGTTTCCTGGTTCCCATATGCCAGTATGCATCCGGTACTGTTCGATACATGTCCAGCAGGGCCGCACACGGACGGTCCTCAACCGACACCAACAGGGCTACGCACGTGAGACCTCTGCTCACTGCTTCCTATCCCCCCTGCTGGGTCTCATTTTCATAACTCGAGCCATTATCTACCTCTTTTCTTCCCGTGTGATAAGTACTATCTCGCGAGTAGCTTCCAACCACTCGACTTCTACCGAGATCCTATACACTAGCATGGCAATCTCTACTCGTTGGTTTGTAAACTACCCAACCCTTTATAGGATTTAAAGAGGCTATGCAAGTGGGGTTTCAATCACCCTAACTCTAATGCAAACATTCACCCTAGACATAAATGATACAAATAAAAACTTTATAAAAGGTACTTAAGTGCAAACCGGGGCTTGCCTTGTTGTGAGTTAAAGGGAAAGTCAGCTTCTGGTGGGAGGACGTCCAAAGGCTCTGGCGTATCCTCAACTTCGGTCACTATCATGAAATGTAATAAAATACATGTATAAGTATTAAGGGTTTATAAGAATTGGACTTCTATTCATAGCTATTGCTATTTAAAATCCTTAATTGGCTTTGGGATTTTTACAGTGGATACTAGACTCTCTAAGGATGACTTGAGTCAAATTTGGAGACATGTCATTGCACAATGTAGTCTTTAAAATTCCTACAAGTACAATGCTTCTCTAAATTTTGAGCCCAATTCAGGAGCTTTGACATAGCTAATGGTGGAAGATCTGATTGGGGGAAGTCTCCATGGTTCTAACAAAATTTGTTTCACCATTTTTGGAGCTATCATCAGAGAGATATGAATTTTTGAACTTAGACAGGAGTTCTGAAAAAGCTTCTGTTTAAATTTGAATTTTCAAATAAAGGCTGAACTTGAGAAGGTAATTTGACCTAGCAAATGACCTCCAATGAAGCCCAAATTTTTACTGGAGATCAGTATCTATGAAGAGGATTTGCTACCCAAATTTGGGAATATTTCATAAAGAATTGCTCCTGTAATAAATCACTAAAGGATTTACTAAAAACAATTCTACAGAAATTCCTGGGCATTTTCATAGTCAAAATTTGGTTTCTCTGTGAAGGACTCCTCATGAGGAACCCAACAAAATTGGTCTCACTCTTTTTGGAGTTTTCTACACAAAGTTATGGCCTTGTAAAGATCAGCTAATTCCTGGAATTATTTCTCTAATAGAAACTTCAAATAATTGGGCTGGGCCCACTGGTTTAATTCGGACCAGTCAGATTTTTGCAACACCGGGGGCTACGGGGTTATTCCCTCGCAGCCGCACCAGATCCGGCGCCACAAACCGATCCTCGCGCGAACCCAGAGGCTGACCGGTGGACCGGCCCTCCTTCGTCTTCCTCGCGCTGCCCGCGCCTTCCGCGGCGGCGCACGCCGGCGAGGCTCGCCGGGACGGGATTCCTGTGGTCCAAACTTCGTCAAACTCGCCGCCTGTGAGTTCTACACCGTGCTGAACACGATGGTGGAGTCGGGAGCCGATGACAGTGGCCGGAAAGGTGCTTGCACCGGCGACCATGTCGAATCTTACTTCGGCGACCTCGCTCTCCCTCAACAGTGGGTCTTTCGGGCTAGGGTTGGCTCTAAAAGCACCAGTGTCCCATGGACATCCTCGACCCATAGCTCGCTCTCCCTGAAACCCACCGGAGATGGGACCTCACCGGCGACCCGAGCCCGCAAAACTCCGGCGGCGACAAAAACTCGATACCCGGCATCTCTACTTGCTCCTTTGAGCTGCTAGAACTTCGGGGAGATGCGCAAGCCTGTGCTGGGGCTACTGTAAGCTTATCTAGAGCGGAGCTACCCTGAGCACAACGAATTTCTTCGAAGGGTTCTCGGGTTTCCAAAGATCCGCCGGCGCCAAACTTCAAAATACTCGGTACCGGAGCGAAGAAAGCAGGAACTGGTGGAAAGGGAGGAGGAAGGGTTCCTCACGCACCTCAGGGACCTTTCTGTTGATCGGGAGGGGCTGCAAAACCGTCGGGCGACGGTGTGGCGTACAGGCGATCAACACCGGAGTTCCGAAAGGAATTCCAGCTCGTAGGCGCCAACCACCGGTGCTGGTGTTCACTTGAGGCTGCGGGGAGCAGGAGAGGAACCTGGCGCAACGATCCCGTGGCTCAGCCGCGCGAGAGGCACGCCGACCTCACCGGGCGTCGATGAGCCGAAGGTTTCTTCCGCAGGGTTGGGGAACTGGTTCCGCGAGGCTCGAGCAGAGCGTGGAGAGGCTGCGGGGTAATGAGGATGAGGTCAGATACGGCACTCGGCGGTCGCTTTAAGCACCCGCGCGCCTGAACCGACGTCAGGGCGGCGGGGAAGCAGCTCGGTGGAGCATCGGCCGGCGGGTTTGATCGGGAGCTGGCGCCCTCGCGTGAACAGCCGAGTGAAACAGAGAGGTTTTGCTTCTATGGTGACTGACCAGTGGGCCCCCTCTCCTTATTTCTCAGTAAATTTTTTTCTGATATTTCCCACCAGCAACTCAACATTAAAAGCTTTACTTCATCCCAAAGTTATGTTTGAATTTGCAGAATTCAAATGGTTTGAATTCTGGTGTAGAATTTGAATGGGGTTTGATCATTTGAATTTGAAAAGGAGTTTGAATTCTCCACTTTGTATTGCCTAAAAAAATATAGCAAACCAGCTCCAAAATTTCCAATTTTTTGCATGGCTGCTTATTAAAAGGTGGAGAACACATTTGTGAAACCCAATTTTCAAATTGAGGGAATTTGAATTTGAAACTGAATTTGAAATTCAGATTAGAGGGCTTCTCCTTTTAATCCCAAACAAATATTAAAACTCCTCCAAATGAGCTGAAATTTGGAAGGTTGAATATTTGGACTATGAAGATCCAAGTTATGAATTTAGATCTCCATGTTTGGAAGTTTTGGAAAGTCTAAACCCTCACTTTGAACTTATACCATTATAATTCAAAGTTTTAATTCCCCTCATTTTCCATAAGTGCACATGAGCAGAATTTTCTTGCTACCACTTTTGGGGATTTTACATCCCTCCCCCCTTAAAAAAGAATCTCGTCCCGAGATTCCAAAGGAAAAGCAAAGTGGGGAAAACCTTACCGGGTATATGATGATAGCAAGTCCGGATAATACGTGCGTAGATAATCCTCGCTTTCCCAGGTCGCCTCATCAGCGGTATGGTTACTCCACAAGACCTTGTAGAACCATAAGGTCCGGTTTCTTGTGGCACGAGTCTTTTCATCGACGATCCGGATTGGATACTCCGTGTACGTGAGGTCCGGTTGAAGAACTTCTATGTCTTCTGTGCGGATTTCAGCTGAGGGTTTGAGGCACTTCCGCAGCTGAGAGATGTGGAAGACATTGTGAATGCCTGCGAGAGACGCTGGTAACTCCAGGCGATAGGCCACGGGTCCGCATCTTTCAATGACGGCGAACGGACCAATGAACCGCGGCGCAAGTTTACCCTTCACTCCGAAACGATGAATTCCCTTCATTGGAGACTAGTAAATGATAAATAGAGTTTCTAAAATACAAAGAATTCAGTTTAGGGTTGATAGAAATTATGAAGGCACATATGGAGAAGAAAAATACTTTTCTTACATACTTGGTAGTAAAAAGGTGTAGTAGTTGAATATGAGTAATTTATTGGAAACCCATATAAATAGTATGCAAGTATAAATGTGGACACAAAAGTAGGAATCATATATACATGGTTAAAAGTGCATGCAAGCCACAACTTAACACACATAAAGAAACCACAACACATATAATGGTAAAGAACTTTTATAAATATGAATGTGTGGTTTGTATGAAGTGTAAGTGTGAATTATGTCTTATGGATTGTTGTTTTTCTTTTGCTATGTGTGATGATATGAAGTAGAACCTGTTCAAGAACAAGTTATTCATTTCCAAGATCAGGACTACCAATTTCAAGAGCAGCAAGAAGGAGGCAAGTGTCCTTGACCACTTTGATCCTATGCTAGGGTGTGTAGATAGAATTATTTGCATTGTCAAATGAAATATGAAACCCATGCTAGGAAAGTTTCCCTAGAATTGCATTACCTTGTTTCCTTGAAGCTTGGGTTGGGATTTATTTTGTCATGTCATTTATTTACCTGCATATGCTTAGCCATGCTTAGAATGGGATATTTGGGAAATGAGATCATCAGTTTATATTACCATACTCTTGAATGAGACATTGTGAGTTATGTAGAGGTAGGGATCAAGGCAAGTTGGATGTTTTGGTTGTGTGCTGGGTGCACGAGACTTGGGTTTGTGTTTAGTACTTGCCTGGATCCTAAGGACCAGTTCATGGAGCATGTAACCCGGCTTTACAGTGCCAACCACATGCTGAGATGGGGCAGCTTGGCCAATTAATTAGGTGTATCCCCGGCGTAGTATGGGTGTGTTGGATGGTGCGGGGAGTAGGTGTCAGCTGGACTACCGTATGAACCGCAAGGCTCAAGAGGGGGCCACTGCAGCGGGGTTGGAGCCTCTTGTATGCTGTTAGGGGTGAAACCTCAGTGGGCCCACGCTCGTCGGGAATCCCTTTGTAAAGGCTTCGTAGTGATCTCTTGGCTGCACACCTGGGAAGTGTGAATGTGGATCGTAGCCACTGGCATAATGGAGGTTCTTTTAGTCCACCCGGCAACGGGGGATGAAATCACTACTTGTGGGTACAGTGGTACAAACTCTGCAGAGTCAAAACTGTCTTGACAGCCGTGCTCACGGTTAAGAGCGGCCTGGACTTATTCATGATTAGAGGATTGATGGTTTTGGAAGTTAAGCGGGGAGCTTAACATTGGAAATGATGTTATGGTTATTTGGTTATGATGATGGGATGGGAGATTTGGACCATTTCACCTGTGTAGTAATGTAGGTGCTTAATAAGCTAAGGTGATAGGTATTAATTGCGTAGTGCTTTAACCATGAGTTCAACTTCTCCTTGTGCTAGCCATGCATGATAAAATTTTCCCACACTTGCTGAGTACCATTGGTACTCAACCTTGCATATTTGTTAGTTTATATTGCTGCTCAGGTCAAGATAATGAGGTGGTGTATAATGACCAAGATTTTGGACCCGAGGAAGGTTTTTAGGTTCATGAAGACCCCCGGGCAACGCCTGTGATGGAGCCCTAAAGAATAATATTCCGCTGCTAGTTTATTTACTTGTGATGAACTTATTATTGTCCATCGAGACATTTACTTTGTAAGACTTACTTATATTCGACACCTGGCTTGTAATAAATGATGCTTCACTATTTGTCATCACATGTATGAGAAAATGATCCTGGCATACATGTGATATTCACTTGGTTGTTCTTCGGAAAAACCGGGTGTGACAGAGGTGGTATCAGAGCCAAGGTTGCCCGTAGGAACGTGGACCTAGGTAGAAATGGACGTATTTAAGGGCCCTATTTTCTTAAAAACTATTTTCCAAGGTGTGGGTGGAAAAGTGTTATTAAAGGAGTCATTTTCTTCATCTTACCCCAACTTTCATTCAAAATAGGATTTTTGTTTGAGATTTTATCTAACCTAATTTTAAATTCTTTTGTTTTTAGATGGTTCGCATGATTCGCACCGCTCGTAAGTCCACAGGAGGGAGAGTTCCCGTAGTTGCCCTTGCCGAAAGAGAGGAGAGTCGTCCAGTGACGTACCTCTCCTATGGATTGGCAGTGGGAGATTTGTTGCGCCGACTTTGGCGTATGCTCGAAGCCGCCGGCAATACGGGCAAGCTCATCATCAACTATAACTCCACCAGGACCATCCGTGAGAAGAGGGAAGAATGGAGTTCGGAGATGAGGATTATACACGAGAATCAGCTGCTTAAGATTCACCACTCTCCAGCTTGTCGAGCAACACAAGTTGACGCGGAGAAAGATGTCACCTGGGAGGCCATCACCTGCCAGAGTCACATCTATCGTCGCCACTTGGACAAAACTGAGTACATGTATGTCCTCCAACGTGAGAGTGGTACCACGGAGTACAAGTACCCACCAGTGCAGCAAGGGACTTCCCATGAGCACATGGACTTGTGCTTGGAGGATGCTGCTATGCTCAGCACTCGACTGCAGGAGTGTCAACAAGAGCTTCAGGATGTCCGAGACACCCTGAAGGAAACGAAGGCGTTGCTGCGAGCTTGCTTAAAGGCGAGAGAAAGAGGAGATGGGAATGAACTGTGTGTCACCGTGAGTGATCCATGGACTCCTGACTCCCCGGATCGCCGAGCAATCAGGCGTCGTCGCACTTCTCCACCAGCAGCCTCTCCACCCAAAGCCGAGTCAGAAGGTAGCAGAAATGAGGAGGAAGATCCCGAGGAGCCAGCTCAAGAGGACGAGTAGTGTAGAGTCTTTCCCCTAGCTAGCAAGAGGTCGAGTAGTCGAGTCGTTACGTAGTTAATGGTGTGATAATGCTTGGTGTGGGACGTGAGTTGTGGAAGCCATGAGCAATTGTCCACAGCCTCGTCTTCAGATTGTTTTGCTTTGGTGTGTGAACCCACAGGAAAAAAATAGTACATTTATTTGGTGTGAGATATGAACCCTCGTAAAAGTATAACAAAGCCTCAACACTTCAAAGTACAAACAAATGAAAGTAGTAAGATGATACTAAATGATTTCAAATTGACATTGGTTGATTCTGCCAGATGGCCGGAAGAGGAAAAGGACGTGCTGCCAACCCCGCCAACAACAACGATGAGGCATGCAACCCTCATCTTTCTGAAGGCCAGGACCGGGGTGGTCGCCGTGAAGAAGTTGATCCTCTCCACCAAATGCTGGAGAATCAAAATCAGCTCATCCAGAACTTGACTCAAGTGGTGGCCAACTTGCATCAAGTTCCACCTCCACAAGCTGCACCACGCCAACCAAGGTTGAGTGAGTTTCTAGGAACTCAACCTCCGAAGTTTGCAAGTGCTGCTGAACCTCTGGAGGCAGATGATTGGCTGAAGACTATTGAAAGTAAGATGAGGATCATACAGTGCCAAGGGTATGAGAGGGTGCTGTTTGCCTCTCATCAATTGCAGGGACCTGCTGCTGATTGGTGGACCGCCTACGTGGCCGCCCATCATGACCCTGAGAACATCACTTGGGACGAGTTCAAGCGTAGCTTCCGCAACCATTACATCCCAAGAGGTGAACTCAAAAACAAGAGGAAAGAATTTTTGGGACTGCAGCAGGGAAATATGACTGTGAGGGAATACCTCACTAAATTTACGCAACTATCCCGTTATGCTCCACGAGACATAGAGACTGATGAGCAGAAACAAGATTGTTTCGTGGAAGGACTTACCGCAGAGATGCAGTGTGCAATGTCCTCCAATGAGTATGAGAGCTTTCAAAAGATGGTGGACAGAGCATTTGTGGTGGAAAGGAAGCTAAAGGCCCTGGAAAATGAGAATAAGAGGAAGGCTGGGTGGTCACATCAAGCCTCAGGGAGCAACACCCGCCCATGTATGATGCAGCAACCTACGGGGCAGACAAGCCATGCTGCGGTACCCTATTCAGCACCAAGAGGGTACAACCCAAACTACAGGCCACCCGCAGCAACAGCACAGCCGCCACGTCAGTTTGTGCAGCAGCCTCGCCCCGCATATCCACCTCGACCAGCAGTGCAAGGACCCCCGAACCAACCCGAAGACAACAAAGGCCAAGCACCTAAGGTTGGGGTGCAATGTTTCAGCTGTGGTGAGGTGGGGCACTACGCTCATAAATGCCCAAAGAAGAAGCCTGCGCCGCCACAACAGCAGAATGTAGTGAGAGGACGGGTGAACCACGTCACTATGGAGGAAGCACAAGAGGCGCCCGACGTGGTAGTTGGTAAGTTTCCTGCCAATTTACACCTTGCAACTCTGCTGTTTGATTCTGGTGCTACCCACTCGTTCATTGCTCAAGGGTTTGTTAAGAAGCATGACCTAGCAACCACACAAATGAACCATATGCTAGCCGTAAACTCTCCAGGTGGAGAAATAAGGACAAGACAAGTGTGTCCCAAAGTGAGCCTAGACATTAATGGGGTAGGATTTACTGCTAACCTCATAGTGATAGACTCACAAGGGATAGATATTATTTTGGGTATGGATTGGTTGACCAAACATAAAGGAATCATCCATTGTTCGACCAGAACGGTAGAACTAACTCACCCCAATGGCACAAGAGTAAAGTTCATAACGATACACGATCCTAGGAGGGACATTAAATTAAATCAAGTGGAGGTGAAAGTTGAGGAAATCAGGACTATCAGGGAATATCCAGATGTTTTTCCGGAGGAATTGCCAGGAATGCCTCCCGACCGTGACGTGGAATTCGCAATTGAGCTAGTACCGGGAACAGCCCCGATATACAAGAGACCTTATCGAATGGACTCCAAGCAGCTAGAAGAGCTCAAGGGTCATTTGAGAGAATTGATGGAGAAGGGGTATATTCGCCCTAGTTCCTCACCATGGGGAGCTCCGGTGATATTTGTGCCCAAGAAAGACGGAACCCAAAGGTTATGCGTGGATTACCGTGCCTTGAATGAGGTAACCATCAAGAACAAGTACCCATTACCCCGCATGGAAGACTTGTTTGATCAGTTGAGGGGAGCTTGTGTGTTCTCGAAAATTGATCTCAGGTCGGGGTACCACCAACTCAAGATAAGGCAATCGGATATTCCCAAGACAGCTTTCGTATCTCGGTACGGACTGTATGAATACACTGTCATGCCTTTTGGGCTAACCAATGCCCCGGCATATTTCATGTACCTCATGAACAAGGTATTCATGGAATATCTGGACAAATTTGTGGTGGTTTTCATAGATGATATTCTCGTCTTCTCCAAAAATGAAGAGGAACATGAGAAACATCTAAGGTTGGTGTTACAGAGGCTGAGAGAACACCAACTATATGCCAAGTTGAGCAAGTGTGAGTTTTGGCTGAAGAGAGTTCCCTTTTTAGGACATATAATCTCGGAGGGAGGAATCTCCGTAGATCCCGCCAAAATCGAGGATATCCAGAAGTGGAAAACCCCTGAAAATGTCGGGGAAGTTCGAAGCTTTTTGGGATTGGCTGGATACTATCGACGGTTTATTGAGGGATTCTCCAAGATCTCGAGACCTCTCACTAAACTGTTGGAAAAGGGAATCACATTCACCTGGACGCCACAGTGCGCTACGAGCTTTCAGGAGCTAAAGAAGAGATTGACAACGGCCCCAGTGCTGGTTATGCCAGATATGCAGAACAATTTCACAGTGTACTGCGATGCCTCTGGAAACGGGTTGGGATGTGTTCTCATGCAAGAAGGACATGTCGTGGCATATGCATCCCGGCAGCTTCGGAAGCACGAGAAGAACTATCCTACACATGACCTAGAACTAGCTGCAGTGGTACACGCGTTGAAAATTTGGCGGCACTATTTGATGGGGAAGAGGACAGAGATATATACGGATCATAAGAGTTTGAAGTACATATTCACACAGCCAGATCTCAACCTCAGACAAAGGAGATGGTTAGAGCTAATCAATGACTTTGATGTGGGCATCAACTATCATCCCGGAAAAGCAAACGTCGTGGCCGATGCTTTGAGTCGGAAAGTGCAGGTCAATAAGTTGAGTTTGATGGACATGCCTGCAGAATTGAAGGACGAGGTTATAAGACTCAATCTATGTCTAGTAAATAGTGGTGAAGCCATCGCCATGGAAGTGGACTCCACACTCGAGCAAGACATACGCGAGGGCCAAAAGAATGATGAGAAGATACAAGAGATCAGACAGCTCATTAAGGAAAATAAAGCTCCTGGTTTTAGAGAGGATGAACAAGGAACGGTGTGGCACGGGAGAAGAATCTGTGTGCCAGAAGTAAAGGAAATCCGTGAATTGATTTTAAAGGAGGCTCATGATTCCGACTATTCCATTCATCCTGGGAGTACGAAGATGTACCAGGACCTCAAAGGCAGGTATTGGTGGTATGGCATGAAGCGAGATGTTGCGGAACATGTTGCCCTATGTGACACATGTCAGTTGGTGAAAGCTGAACATCAACGACCCGCGGGATTATTGCAACCACTCAAAGTGCCTGAATGGAAATGGGAAGAAATCAGCATGAATTTTGTCGTGGGAATGCCTAGGACCCAATCCGGGTATGATTCAATATGGGTCATTATTGATAGGCTAACCAAGGTAGCTCATTTCATCCCTGTGAAAGAAAGCTACAGCGGATCCAAATTGGCAGAATTGTACATGTCAAGGATTGTGTGTTACCATGGAGTGCCAAAGAAGATAGTGTCGGACCGAGGGACACAGTTCACCTCGAGGTTTTGGCAGAAGTTGCATGAAACCATGGGAACCCATCTGAATTTCAGCTCTGCCTATCATCCCCAAACTGACGGGCAGACGGAGAGAACCAATCAGATCCTTGAAGATATGTTAAGAGCATGTGCACTCAAAAACAATAGGAGTTGGGACAAGAACTTACCGTATGCGGAGTTTTCCTATAACAACAGCTATCAAGCTAGTATGAAAATGTCACCGTTTGAAGCTTTGTATGGAAGGAAGTGCAGAACCCCTCTATTTTGGAACCAAACAGGAGAAAGTAAAGTGTTTGGTCCAGAAGTGCTACAAGAAGCCGAGGCGAAGGTGAGGGAGATTCGCAACAACTTGAGGATAGCACAAACACGCCAGAAGAGTTATGCTGATGTACGAAGAAGAGAACTCGTTTTCAACGTGGGAGACTATGTTTATCTCAAGGTGTCCCCTATCAGAGGACTTCGTCGGTTCAAGGTGAAAGGGAAGTTGTCACCTCGATACATCGGACCCTTTCAAGTTTTGGAAAGAAAAGGCGAAGTGGCGTACCAACTAGAGTTACCGGTTCATCTATCGGATGTACACGATGTATTCCATGTGTCACAACTCAAGAAATGTCTGAGGACGCCTGAAGAGGTGTTACCCATGAATGAAGTGGATGTAGCTGAGGATTTGTCTTATGCCGAGCAACCATACAAGATTTTGGAGACGATGGAACGCCTCACCAGAAACAAGAGAATCCGGATGTGCAAGGTGCAGTGGAAGCATCACTCAGAAGAGGAAGCCACCTGGGAACGGGAAGATGAGATCAAGGCACAATTTCCGGAATTGTTTTCTTAGAAACACCAATCTCGAGGACGAGATTTCTTTTAAGGGGGGTAGAGCTGTAACACCCCAAATTTTGATTCAAAACCCTAAACCATGTTCAGAGGGGAATTTAAAAATTTTTGGACGTGTTGCATGTTTTGCAAAAATTCAAATTCAAACTGGAATTCAAATTAGACTCAAAACAGAAAAGAAATGGAAAAAGAAAAAGAGAAAACGGGAAAAACCGGCCAGTGGGCCGAAACCCGCCAGCCGGCCCAATTTCCCCCGCGCCAGCCCGCCCCCGCGCGCGCCGCGCTGCCCCTCGCTGACGGGTGGGACCCACATGTCATCCCTAACCCCGCGACCCCGGACTCTCTCCCGCGCGCGCGATCGCAACCGATCGGGAAACCGCGTCCCGTCACCCGAATTCTGGACCCAGAGGACTCCAACTCGATCACAACAGACCCACCGCCCTCCCCCGGCTATAAAAACCCCCGATCCGATCAGTTTTTCCCATGTGATCGCCGATTTTTACTCCGGTGAGCACCGAGACTTCGCCGGTGAATTCTGGCCGATCTAAGCTCGGAAACTCTGATCTAACTCGCTGGTCTTGATCCACCGCCTCCGGGGAGCTTTGCAGGTGCAGAAAACTCGGAGAATTATGGTGTAAACACAGCGCCGACGAGCTTCGTCGTGGTTTTGCCTCGGACCTCGCCGCCGATCACTTTCCAGGACCCCCGAGCTCGAGAAAACCCCCGAGGTGAGATCCCTGACCTCCCCTCTACCGATCTATGCCATAAGATCACAGTTTTAGGCAGAATTCTCGAGGATCCGAAACTTTCCGGCGAGATCGCCGTGCGCCGCCGCCGTGCGCCGCCGGCAGCGCCGCCCGCGCTCGATCAGAGCGACGTGGCCGCTTGTGCGCCGTTTATTTTAAATCGCACGGTAGACTTTAAAACCCCGCGTACCGGTTCGATGTTATAATCTCAGCCGTCGGTTTAAAATCGGACGGACCACGTCAGCCCCGCATTATAAAGTCTGGAATTCTTACGTGCTACCCCCTGGGGTTCTCTGGAATTGAGAGCTAGCCCCGAAAACTTCAGATCTAGCCCCTGGAACTCCAGAAAATCATGTAAATTCATTTAAAAATCAGTTTTAACCCCTGGACTTAATAGAAATTAGGAAAAACACCTCTGATAAGTGTAGCTAGACCCCTGGAAATTATGAAAATAATATTATAGACCCTGTAATGGGCTGAGTTCATTATTTTAACCCTGTTTAGTATTTAATTTAGGAAATTGAATATGTAACTAGTGTTTAAAAATTAAAAAGTGGGACAAACAAATTGTCAAAGTTAATTAAAAACTTTCTCAGTACTTAGAAAACTTTGGAATGAGATAAAAATATATTTTTGGGCTAAAATAAATCTGTTTCATCTATTATTCACATTTATTAGTATAGGGACACATTTTTAAGTAAATAATAGTTATAGAAAAATAGGGAAAATAATTATGAAATAGTATACATCAGAAGCCAAGGTCAAAATATGTTATTAAATTATTTAGGACCAGAACCTATACTGTTTAGGTGATGTGTATTACTAATTTCATAATAAAATACACAATTATGCATAGGAATATAAATCTGAAAATATAGCAACTAGTAAATGATAAATAGAGTTTCTAAAATACAAAGAATTCAGTTTAGGGTTGATAGAAATTATGAAGGCACATATGGAGAAGAAAAATACTTTTCTTACATACTTGGTAGTAAAAAGGTGTAGTAGTTGAATATGAGTAATTTATTGGAAACCCATATAAATAGTATGCAAGTATAAATGTGGACACAAAAGTAGGAATCATATATACATGGTTAAAAGTGCATGCAAGCCACAACTTAACACACATAAAGAAACCACAACACATATAATGGTAAAGAACTTTTATAAATATGAATGTGTGGTTTGTATGAAGTGTAAGTGTGAATTATGTCTTATGGATTGTTGTTTTTCTTTTGCTATGTGTGATGATATGAAGTAGAACCTGTTCAAGAACAAGTTATTCATTTCCAAGATCAGGACTACCAATTTCAAGAGCAGCAAGAAGGAGGCAAGTGTCCTTGACCACTTTGATCCTATGCTAGGGTGTGTAGATAGAATTATTTGCATTGTCAAATGAAATATGAAACCCATGCTAGGAAAGTTTCCCTAGAATTGCATTACCTTGTTTCCTTGAAGCTTGGGTTGGGATTTATTTTGTCATGTCATTTATTTACCTGCATATGCTTAGCCATGCTTAGAATGGGATATTTGGGAAATGAGATCATCAGTTTATATTACCATACTCTTGAATGAGACATTGTGAGTTATGTAGAGGTAGGGATCAAGGCAAGTTGGATGTTTTGGTTGTGTGCTGGGTGCACGAGACTTGGGTTTGTGTTTAGTACTTGCCTGGATCCTAAGGACCGGTTCATGGAGCATGTAACCCGGCTTTACAGTGCCAACCACATGCTGAGATGGGGCAGCTTGGCCAATTAATTAGGTGTATCCCCGGCGTAGTATGGGTGTGTTGGATGGTGCGGGGAGTAGGTGTCAGCTGGACTACCGTATGAACCGCAAGGCTCAAGAGGGGGCCACTGCAGCGGGGTTGGAGCCTCTTGTATGCTGTTAGGGGTGAAACCTCAGTGGGCCCACGCTCGTCGGGAATCCCTTTGTAAAGGCTTCGTAGTGATCTCTTGGCCGCACACCTGGGAAGTGTGAATGTGGATCCTAGCCACTGGCATAATGGAGGTTCTTTTAGTCCACCCGGCAACGGGGGATGAAATCACTACTTGTGGGTACAGTGGTACAAACTCTGCAGAGTCAAAACTGTCTTGACAGCCGTGCTCACGGTTAAGAGGGGCCTGGACTTATTCATGATTAGAGGATTGATGGTTTTGGAAGTTAAGCGGGGAGCTTAACATTGGAAATGATGTTATGGTTATTTGGTTATGATGATGGGATGGGAGATTTGGACCATTTCACCTGTGTAGTAATGTAGGTGCTTAATAAGCTAAGGTGATAGGTATTAATTGCGTAGTGCTTTAACCATGAGTTCAACTTCTCCTTGTGCTAGCCATGCATGATAAAATTTTCCCACACTTGCTGAGTACCATTGGTACTCAACCTTGCATATTTGTTGGTTTATATTGCTGCTCAGGTCAAGATAATGAGGTGGTGTATAATGACCAAGATTTTGGACCCAAGGAAGGTTTTTAGGTTCATGAAGACCCCCGGGCAACGCCTGTGATGGAGCCCTAAAGAATAATATTCCGCTGCTAGTTTATTTACTTGTGATGAACTTATTATTGTCCATCGAGACATTTACTTTGTAAGACTTACTTATATTCGACACCTGGCTTGTAATAAATGATGCTTCACTATTTGTCATCACATGTATGAGAAAATGATCCTGGCATACATGTGATATTCACTTGGTTGTTCTTCGGAAAAACCGGGTGTGACAATAGTGGTGAAGCCATCGCCATGGAAGTGGACTCCACACTAGAGCGAGACATACGCGATGGTCAAAAGAATGATGCGAAGATACAAGAGATCAGACAACTCATCAAGGAAAATAAAGCTCCGGGTTTTAGAGAGGATGAACAAGGAACGGTGTGGCACGGAAAAAGAATCTGTGTGCCTGAAGTAAAGGAGTTCCGTGAATTAATTTTGAAAGAGGCTCATGACTCTGACTATTCCATTCATCCTGGGAGTACGAACATGTACCCGGACCTCAAAAGCAGGTATTGGTGGTATGGCATGAAGCGAGATGTCGCGGAACATGTTGCCCTATGTGACACATGTCAGTTGGTGAAAGCAGAACATCAACGACCCGCGGGATTATTGCAACCACTCAAAGTGCCTGAATGGAAATGGGAAGAAATCAGCATGGATTTCATCGTGGGATTGCCTAGGACCCAATCAGGGTATGATTCGATATGGGTCATCATTGATAGGCTAACTAAGGTAGCTCATTTCATCCCCGTGAAAGAAAGCTACAGTGGATCCAAATTGGCAAAGTTGTACATGTCAAGGATCGTGTGTTACCATGGAGTGCCAAAGAAGATTGTGTCGGATCGAGGGACACAGTTCACCTCAAGGTTCTGGCAGAAGTTGCACGAAACCATGGGAACCCATCTGAACTTTAGTTCTGCCTATCATCCCCAAACTGATGGGCAGACGGAAAGAACCAATCAGATCCTTGAAGATATGCTAAGGGCATGTGCACTCAAAAACAATAGGAGTTGGGACAAGAACTTACCGTATGCGGAGTTTTCCTATAACAACAGCTATCAAGCTAGTATGAAGATGTCACCGTTTGAAGCCTTGTACGGGAGGAAGTGCAGAACTCCCCTATTTTGGAACCAAACGGGGGAAAGTAAAGTGTTTGGTCCAGAAGTACTACAAGAAGCCGAGGCGAAGGTAAGGGAAATTCGCAACAATTTGAGGATAGCACAGACACGCCAAAAGAGTTATGCTGATGTACGAAGAAGAGAGCTCGTTTTCAACGTGGGAGACTATGTTTATCTCAAGGTGTCCCCTATCAGAGGACTTCGTCGGTTCAAGGTGAAAGGGAAGTTGTCACCTCGATACATCGGACCCTTTCAAGTTCTGGAAAGGAAAGGCAAAGTGGCGTATCAACTAGAGTTACCGGCTCGTCTATCGGATGTGCACGATGTGTTCTATGTGTCACAACTCAAGAAATGCCTGAGAACGCCTGAAGAGGTGTTACCCATGAATGAAGTGGATGTAGCTGAAGATTTGTCTTATGCTGAGCAACCATACAAGATCTTGGAGACAATGGAATGCCTCACCAGAAATAAAAGAATCCGGATGTGCAAGGTGCAGTGGAAGCATCACTCAGAAGAGGAAGCCACCTGGGAGCGGGAAGATGAGCTCAAGGCACAATTTCCGGAATTGTTTTCTTAGAACCACCAATCTCGAGGACGAGATTTCTTTTAAGGGGGGTAGAGCCGTAACACCCCAAAAATATTGTTAAGACCCTAAATCATGTTAAGAGGGGAATTTAAATTTTTTTGGACGTGTTGCATGTTTTGCAAAAATTCAAATTCAAACTGGAATTCAAATTAAACTCAAATCAGAAAAGAAATAGAAAAAGAAAAAGAGAAAACAGAAAAAAACTGGCCAGTGGGCCGAAACCCACCAACCGGCCCACCCAGCAACCGCGCCAGCCCGCAGCCGCGCGCGCTGTTTCCTTCCGCTGACAGGTGCGGCCCGCCAGCCCTTCTTCTACCTCGCGCCGCGCCGGACTCGCTCTCACCCGAATCGAAACCAATCGGGAATTCTCGCGTATCCCAGCCGAATTCCGTTCGGGGGTGACGCAAACTCGATCTAAACCACCCGCTGCCTTTCCCCGTCTATAAAAACCCCGGCCTCGTTCTGTTTTTCCCACGCGATCCGCCGATTTTCCTCCGGTGAGAACCGAGACTTGTCCGGCGAATTCTGACCGATCTAAGCTCGGAAATTCCGATCTAACTCGCTAGTCTTGATCCACCGCCTCCGGGGAACCTTGCAGGTGCAGAAAACTCGGTGACTTGCGGTGTAAACACAGCGCCGACGAGCCTCGCCGTGGTTTCACCTCGGACCTCGTCGCCGATCGCTTTCCAGGACCTCCGAGCTCAAGAAAACCACCGAGGTGAGATCCCCGAACTCCCCTCTACCGATCTATGCCATAAAATCACAGTTCTAGGAAGAATTCTCGAAGATCCGAAAGTCTCCGGCGAGATCGCCGCTTCCCGCCGCCGGCAGCGCCGCCCGCGCTCGATCAGAGCGACGTGGCCGCTTGTGCGCCGTTTATTTTAAATCGCACGGTAGGGTTTAAATCCCCGCGTACCGGTTCGATGTTATAATCTCGGCCGTCGGTTTAAAATCGGATGGTCCACGTCAGCCCCGCGTTATAAAGACTGGAAATCTTACGTGCTACCCCCTGGGGTTCTCGGGAAATAAGAGCTAGCCCCGGAAACTTCTGATCTAGCCATGGAACTTCAGAAAATCATGTAAATTCATTTAAAAATCAGTTTTAACCCCTGAACTTAATAAAAATTAGGAAAAACACCTCTGTTATGTATAGCTAGACCCCTGGAAATTCTTAAAATAATATAATAGACCCTGCAGTAGGGTGAGTTTACCTTTTTAGCCCTGTTTAATATTTAATTTAGGAAATTGAATATGTGGCTAGTGTTTAAAAATTAAAAAGTGGGACAAACATATTGTCAAAATTTAATTAAAGACTTTCTCAGTATTTAGAAAACTTTGGAGTGAGATAAAATATATTTTGGGCTGAAGTGAAGCTGTTTAATTTATTATTCACATTTAGGGACACATTTTTAAGTAAAGAATAGTTCTAGAAAATAGGGAAAATAATTGTGAAATAGTTTACATCAGAGGCCAAGGTCAAAATATGTTATTAAATTATTTAGGACCAGAACCTATTCTTTTTAGATGATGTGTATTACTAATTTCATAATAAAGCACACATGTATGCATAGGAAAATAAATCTGAAAATATAGCAACTAGTAAATGATAAATGGAGTTTCTAAAATCTGAAGAATTCAGTTTAGGATTGGTAGAATTTCTGAAGGCACATATGGAGAAGAAAAATATCTTTCATACATACTAGGTAGTAAAAAGGTGTAGTAGTTGAATATAAGGAATTTATTTAAATTGGAAACTCATATATATATAGTATGTAAGTACAAATGTGAACACCAAAGTAGGAATCATAAACACATGATTAAAAGTGTATGCAAGCCACAAATCAACACACATAGAGTAACCACAACACATATAATGGTGAATGACTTTCATAGATATGAATGTGTGGTTTGTATGAAGTGGAAGTGTGAACTATGTCTTATGGATTGTTGTTTTTCTTTTGCTATGTGTGATGGTATGATGTAGAACCTGCTCAAGAGCAAGTTATCCCTTTCCAAGATCAGGACTACCCATTTCAAGAGCAGCAAGAAGGAGGCAAGTGTCCTTGACCACTTTGATCCTATGTTAGGATGTGTAGCTAGAATTATTTGCATTGTCAATTTAAATATGAAACCAATGATAGGAAGTTTCCCTAGAATTGCATTACCTTGTTTCCTTATAGCTTGGGTTGGGATTTATTTTATCATGTCATTTATTATTATGCATATGCTTAGCCATGCTTAGAATGGGATATTTGGGATATGAGATCCTCAGTTTATTTTACCATACTCTTGAAGGAGATATTGTGAGTTATGTAGAGGTAGGGATCAAGGCAAGTTGGATGTTTTGGTTGTGTGCTGGGTGCACGAGACTTGGGTTTGTGTTTAGTACCTGCCTGGATTCTAAGGACCGGTTCATGGAGCATGTAACCTGGCTTTACAGTGCCAACCACATGATGAGATGGGGCAGCTTGGCCAATTAATTAGGTGTATCCCCGTCGTAGAATGGGTGTGTTGG
Organism: Neostapfia colusana; assembly: GCA_030760725.1. Classification (NCBI taxonomy): domain Eukaryota; kingdom Viridiplantae; phylum Streptophyta; class Magnoliopsida; order Poales; family Poaceae; genus Neostapfia; species Neostapfia colusana. The sequence goes on along the minus strand of JASWHV010000007.1, from coordinate 41,148,950 downwards.
ATGGTGCGGGGAATAGGTGTCAGCTGGACTACCATATGAACCGCAAGGCTCAAGAGGGGGCCACTGCAGCGGGGTTGGAGCCTCTTGTATGCTGTTAGGGGTGAAACCTCAGTGGGCCCACGCTCGTCGGGAATCCCTTTCTAAAGGCTTCGTAGTGATCTCCTGGCTACACACCTGGGAAGTGTGAATGTGGTTCGTAGCCACTGGCATAATGGAGGTTCTTTTAGTCCACCCAGCAACGGGGGATGAAATCACTACATGTGGGTACAGTGGTACAAACTCTGCAGAGTCAAAACTGTCATGACAGCCGTGCTCACGGTCAAGAGCGGCTTGGACTTATTCATGATTTGAGGAGTGATGGTTTTGGAAGTTGTGGATGTTAAGCGGGGAGCTTAACATTGGAAATGATGTTATGGTTATTGGATTATGATGATGGGATGGGAGATTGGGACCATTTCACTTGTGTAGTAATGTAGGTGCTTAATAAGCTAAGGTGATAGGTATTAAGTGCGTAGTGCTTTAACCATGAGTTCAACCTCTCCTTGATCTAGCCATGCATGATATAATTTTCCCACACTTGCTGAGTACCATTGGTACTCAACCATGCATATTTGTTGGTTTATATTGCTGCTCAGGTCAAGATAATGAGGTGGTGTATAATGACCAAGACTTTGGACCCGAAGAAGGTTTCTAGGTTCATGGAGACCCCCGGGCAACGCCTGTGATGGAGCCCTCAAGAATAATATTCCGCTGCTAGTTTATTTACTTGTGATGAACTTATTATTGTCCATCGAGACATTTTCTATGTAAGACTTATTTATATTCGACATCTGGCTTGTAATAAATGATGCTTCACTATTTGTCATCACATGTATGAGAAAATGATCCTGGCATACATGTGATATTCACTTGGTCGTTCTTCGGAAAAACCGGGTGTGACACATGGGCAGAATTCTGGAAGGCGTTTCTCGCGTATCATGTTCCTTCCAGAATAATTCAGCGGAAACTCGAGGAGTTTCTGGCCTTAAAACAAGGAGGGAGGGGTGCATACGAGCATTCGCGAGTGTTCAACAAGCTGGTGCAGTATGCGCCTCAACATGTGAACACCGAAGCACAAAAGTGTGAATGGTTCTTCCGCAGCCTCAATCTCAAGCTAAAGGAGAGACTCGTTTTAGCTGATCGAAAGAACTTCAACGAATTGATGAGTGCTGCCATCATGGTTGAAGATGCTCAGCGGGAAGTTCAGGCTGAGAAAAGAAAGAACCATATACCACCGGAGAGTAGCAGTAGTGCTCCGTGGAAATACAGGGTGGTAGACAGTACCTTGAACTGTCAGCTGATGCAGCCGGCTCGATGACTCCAGCAACATTCGGGTCGTTCAGCTCAATACTCTGAAGTCGGACAGCTGCAACAACGGTATATGCAGCCACGTTATTCTGTTCCTCAAGTGTTCTTGCCGCAGCAGAATACAACTAGTGTCCGTACACAGAGCAACCAGGAACCGGCTGAGAAACCATGCTTCACGTGTGGGTACTTGGGTCATATCAGCAGGAAGTGTCCAGAAAGGATACACCATAGAGAAACTACACCGGGTTGGGGTATAAATCAACCCCATGCTCAACTTCAAGGAACAGCACCAAAATCCGGGTGCATTTATCATACAGCTCTAGAGGATGTGCCAGATGGGGCACCTGTGCTAGCAGGAATGTTCACCCTCAATGGACTGCCCATATTAATTTTATTTGACTCTGGAGCTACACACAATTTCATGAGCAGGTTGTTTGTGTGCAAAGCTGAGCTCTCCACCTCTACACCGAAGGATCACTACCTTATCTGCTCACCTGGTGGAAATATAGCTGCTAATGAAGTAGTGATCAAAGCACCCTTGTGCTTAGGTGGGAATGTATACCCCACAACCCTCATTGTATTAGAGGGGCAGAAGATCGACGTGATTCTAGGAGTGGCGTGGATGAACTACCACGGGGCTGTTCTTGACATCGGTCCACAGATTGTTAGTTTGGACTCTCCCATCTACGGTCTCCAAACGCTCATACTTGAAGCCGTGGATTCTAAAAATCCAGTGGTGTACCACAGTGTGACCACGAAACTGGAGAATATTCCAGTGGTCCGTGAGTACCAGATGTGTTTCCCGACGATCTTCCAGGGATGCCGCCTGAGAGGGATGTGGTATTCAAGATCGAGTTAGCACCGGGAACCACACCAATATCTCGGAGGCCGTACAAAATGTCTCCGAAGGAATTAGCTGAACTGAAAGAACAGCTAAAGGACTTAATGGACAAAGGGTTCATCTGACCAAGCTCATCACCATGGGGCTGTTCAGCCCTCTTCGCGAAGAAAAAGGATGAGTCACTTCGGTTATGTGTGGATTATCGGCCGCTGAATGCAGTGACGATGAAAAATAAATATCCATTGCCGCAGATCAATATATTATTTGATCAGTTAGTGGGTTCCAAGGTATTCTCCAAGGTGGACTTACGGTCCGGTTATCATCAGATAAAGATCAGAGCGGAGGATATACCGAAGACGGCTTTTTCCACTAGATACGGGCTCTATGAGTATCTAGTCATGTCTTTTGGGCTAACAAATGCACCTGCACACTTCATGTATCTCATGAATTCTGTATTCATGCCAGAGTTGGATCAGTTCGTCGTGGTTTTCATCGACGAAATTATCGTATACTCCAAATCGGAGGAGGAGCACACCAAACATCTTCATATTGTGCTCCAACGCTTACGGGAACATAAGCTGTATGCCAAATTCAGCAAATGTGAATTCTGGATCAACAAAGTACCCTTCTTAGGCCACATTATTTCAGCGGAGGGTGTGGCCGTGGATCCAACTAAAATTGAGCAAGTCTTGAAGTGGGAGTCTCCAACATCTGTTCATCAAATCTGTAGTTTTCTGGGGCTAGCGGGTTACTATCGGAGATTTATTCCCAGCTTCTCGAAGGTGGCTAAACCAATGACAGAGTTGCTGAAGAAGAGCAGCAAGTATGTGTGGACAGAGGACTGTGAAGAGGCATTTCAAACTCAAAAGAAACATCTCACAACGGCACCGGTGTTAGCTCAACCGGATACAACAAAGCCATTTGATGTTTATTGTGATGCCTCAGGCATTGGACTTGGCTGCGTGTTAATGCAAGATAGACGCATGATCGTGTATGGGTCTCGTCAACTCCGAAACCACGAGCAGCACTACCCCACTCATGACCTAGAACTCGCTACAGTGGTGCTTGCGTTGAAGATGTGGAGGTACTACTTACTTGGGAATTTAGTGCACCTCTACACCGGCCATAAGAGCCTAAAATATATATTCACTCAGAAGGATATTAATATGAGGCAGCGGAGATTGCTGGAATTAATTAAAGACTATGAGCTCGAGATCCATTACCATCCGGGCAAAGCTAACGTGGTGGCTGATGCACTCAGTCGTAAGTCCCACGTGAATCATTTGTCAGTTGTTCCGGATGAGGATCAAGAACCAAGTTTGCGGGTGATTCTGTATGGGGCGTTATATAATCTTGCTCTTGTGCCTACCATTAGAGAAGAGATTGTACAAGCCCAGAGGAGAGATAAAGGAATGCGGAAAATCCGGGCAAGAATCAATGAGGATAAAATGAAATGTTTCCGGGAAGATGAACAAGGTGTGTTATGGTTTAACAACCGTATCGTGGTGCCCCGGAACCTGAATCTAAGGAAGAAAATCCTCGATGAAGCTCATATGTCCAAGTACTTGATACATCCAGGGACCAATAAGATGTATCAAGACCTGAAAATAAGATTTTGGTGGACTCAGATGAAGCGAGAAATTGCCAAATATGTATCCGAGTGTGATACATGTCGGCGAGTCAAAGATGATCACATAAAGAAAGCAGGAATGCTACAACCATCAAGTATTCCGGCATGGAAGTGGGAGGACATCAGCATGGACTTTATTGTTGGACTACCTCTCACGTCCAGAAAGCATGACTCCATTTGGGTGATTGTTGATCGCTTAACAAAATCAGCCCACTTCATCCCAGTGAGTACAAGATTTTCAACTAAGAAATATGCAGAGTTGTATCTTTCAAGGATTGTGTGCTTACATGGAGTCCCCAAGACCATCATATCGGACCGAGGTTGAATATTTGTTGCTCGTATCTGGGAGCAACTACATGAATCTCTGGGAACAAAATTAATCAGAAGCTCAGCATACCATCCCCAGACGGACGGTCAAACGGAGAGGGTGAACCAGATTTTGGAAGATAAGCTGAGGGCATGTGCCATAGATCATGGAAAGGAGTGGGATAACCATTTACCATTAGAAGAGTTCTCTTACAACAATGGTTACCAATCCAGTATTAAAATGGCACCATATGAAGCACTTTATGGCACGAAGTGCTGCACACCACTCAATTGGTGTGAATCGGGCGAGAGGGTAATTTTCGGTATTGATCTTGTAAAAGATGCCGAAGAGCGGGTCGAGCTGATTCAAGAAAACCTCAGGGCCGCTCAATCTTGCCAGAAGAGCTATGCGGAACAGCGACGCCGACCCTTGTGTTTTGAAGTCGGAGATCACGTCTATCTCCGAGTATCCCCGACGAAGGGAATTCATCGATTCGGGGTCAGGGGAAAGCTAGCGCCTCGCTTTGTGGGTCCGTTTGTTATTACAGAACGGTGTGGGCCGGTAGCCTACCGTTTGGAGCTGCCGCCATCCTTATCGGGCATCCACGACGTCTTCCATGTCTCACACTTGAGAAAGTGTTTGAAGAGACCGACGGAGATCCTTTCAGAAGACATAGAGATATTGCAACCGGATCTCACCTACGCCGAGCAGCCCATCAAGATTATCGACGAGAAGAGCCGGATCACTCAAAATCGGACTTTGAAATTTTACAAAGTCCTGTGGAGTAATCACACACCGGAAGAAGCAACTTGGGAGAGTGAAGATTACATCCACAAGAACTATCCGGAACTTTTGTCGTAATTATTGTAATTACCTTCCGCCTCATCTTTCTTTTGTAATCTCGGGACGAGATTCTTTTAAGGAGGGAGGATTGTAAAGGTCCCAAATATGTGAATACAAAGAAACATGAGTCGCACAAATGTTGGAGTCATGTGTATGAAAAAGGGGCTTAGTTGAAACTTTTTCCACATATGATAACATAGGTGAGATTCTTCTAAACAAATTTAGGATTACTGCATGGATGGACCTCATGTGGATTAAAACCACAAAAGTGAAGAACTCAAGTGCAATGGGAGGGTTTAAAAATGTTAAACTCAAACTTCAAATGACGGGAGGACACAATGGAAACTCAAAACTGTTGTGTTCAAACTCTTGTTTGCAGCAGCTAACCCAAAAATCAAATTACATATTTGGATTCCTTGGGTCCAGATTAGTGGTTGGGCAAAGATTCATTTAATTTGGAAAATGTTTGCTACACATTTATCTAAATGGAGTTAAGTGTGCAAAGAATTCAAATGTGCATTTGAATTTGCATGAAAGTTGACCAACTATCCAAATGCAGCTCAATATCCAACTCCAAACATTTGAATTGATCACTTGCCAAGTTTTGGAGATCTTTTGAGGATAAGGGGTACTGACTAGTGGGGCCCACATGTCATAGGGATGAATAGACTTAACCCTTAAGTCTGTTCTCTCTGTTCCTCACTCCACCGAAGCTTACCCCCGGGGCGACACCGAGCGGCTGCTCCACCCCCCAATGCTCCACCTCCTGCTTCAATTGCGCCGGCCTGATCCTTATACCCGAGCACACCGAAGCAAGTTGCCTTCTCCACTCGCTCGTGTCTCTCCGGCGGTCTCTTCGTGAAGAACAGAAACACGGCGGACTCACCGCTGCGCGGCGTCTTCCCGATCGCCAGCCCCAACCAAGCCTCAGTTGCTTGCGCCGGCAGTACAGAAAAGGAGCGCCTGCGCCTGCTCTACCACGCCAGCCCCACAATGCCGAAGTTCCTAGCCTGTGGCGCGTGCAATTCAGCAACTGGCGCCAAGAAACCGAGCTCACCGGCGGAAGCCAAGTCGGGTCACCGTGGACAGCGAGCTACGGCTCTTCTCACAATCCATCCTCAACACGAAAAAGGTGTGCCATGATCCCTAGTTCGTGTAGCTGCAACCCGTGTATCGTTTGATCGACCGAGCTCAGAGAATTTCCAAAGTTCCCGAAGAACGGTGCATGGGGTTAGGGGTCGGTCTAACCCAAAATTCTAGCGGCACAGTCCACCCAAGCTTGGGCGAGCTTGCACACGGCCTTTATACCTCGTAGCGGTCCTCCTCGAAGAACCGAGCAAAAACACCTAGAATCGACCTAGTTATAGCTGTTTTTCCTGCCGCCATGAAGAAATCGTCTCGGGTTGCCGTGGAGCTCTATGCTGCCGGCCTTTTCACGAGGTTTGGCGCCCATTTCCAACACCCTTAAGCTCCCACGGTACTCTCCGAGCCATTCCTGACCGTTTTGATGTGGTGTAGGCGACTTCCGAGCTCACCGGAACCCTAATCGTTGCTGACCCCGGTGCACAAGGTTTTTTGGCGACCTATAGCCGCTGGCGAACCTCTCAACGTGTTCAGCAGGTCAAGATATGGTGGGGCAGCGAGCATGGGGTCGGGAGATGGCCGGTAAGGCCGTTCCGGCGACGCTCGCCGGAGGGCGCCGCCGCGGCCTCTGTTTGGCCGAAGGTGGAAGATGACCTAGTGGGTCCCGCGTGTCAGCGACAGGGAATCAAATTTCTGATCGGCTGCGGCGCTGGGATCTAGTGTGGCTGCACTGGAAATGTCCAGTAGCCCCGTGTGGCTGGCCTCGGCGAGTGACACCTGTCCCATGGAACCACAGTCAGCATTTGAACATTTAGGGATTTTCAGATTTCAGTTCAAAGTTTAAATAGCCACAACTTTGTATAAGATAATCCAAAAATTGTGAAACAAAATTTATTGGATTCCTCTAAACGAGCACTATCCAAATATGAAACCCTATTTGTATGAAACTCATTAATTAATTCTGGAAAATTCTTTAAATCTTTTCAGCAAAAGAATTTTAGAGGGAGTTTGGTTCATACAAAAATTCCCAAATTTTGCCAGGATACTCTTTAGGATATTAGGAGACTCCTGTAAAAGTTCCAGCTCATTTAGAGTTGATTTACTTAGGGTAATTCTGATTCAAAGTTTCTGTATTTAAATGAATACAGAAACATTTTCAGAGAATTTACAAAACTTGGAAATTCAGTTCTGGGCATTATTTAGCTCCAAAAATCCTAGGAAACTTCAGGCCTACTCTCTGAGCTATGTTTGAAATTGTAGTTCACTTGAATTTGCATGAAAGTGCAAATTTATTTAGAATTAATTCCTTTTTGCCTAAATGCTTAGGGAATTGTTCTGGGTGACCTACTTAGTGAAATATTCTGAATTTTAGTCCAGAGGACTTTCTTGTGACAAGGAACTCACAAGAAAATTTCCAGCTCCATTGGAGCCTTGGATCAGTAGTGTTCTGTTCAACCTATTAGGTGATCACCACCCAAGTGATGAACCTCACTTCTCACTTGATGATAGTACTTAAACACACACCCAAACCACTAGCACCAGTGTCATTTTAAATTCTTAAACAAAGTTCCAGTTTTAATCTTGTCTTTAGCACTTGTTAGCAAAGGTTTCATAATTAAACATGTATACATATTCATAACGTGTAGTGATTAAACGTGGAAAGTGAAGAAGGAGGAGTTGAGCTTGTATCAAGGAACAAGAAGGGCAGGGATTGAGCTTCAAGTCAGCAGAAACTAACTTCAAACTTATCTGACTTTAGTCACCTGCAAAACCAAGGCAAGCCCCGGTTTGCATTAAACTTACAAGTTTTTATTTGTATTCACATTATAGTGTCTAGCATTTTATTTATTGTATTAAGTCTAGGTAGTATGACACTCCAAATGCATGAACCAGAAAACCCTGGAGTATAATGTAGAGTAGGTTATAAATTGATTATAACTGCTGATCTCAAATTAACAAAAGTGGATTAAAAGAAGCAAAACTCGAGTGGGCAGTTTCCTACTTGTGAAACGGGGTTAAGGGGGATCAATCGGAAAAGGTGGGAATTGATCCTCATAGTTGGGAATGGAGACCAGGCAGTGGATGGAAGGATCAAGGACGTGGTCCTGTGAACCTAGTCTATGTCTGAGTCGATTAAGGCCTATTCTCGTGTGCGGCCCGTTGGACAAGTTCGAGTTGTGTACCGGATGCATACTGGCTATATGGGACCCAGGAAACCGATGTAACATGTTAACCTGGGTGTCGAGGCATACCTCACCGTCTGATGCCGATGCTAAAAGGATAGTGAAGTCGGCTCTACGAGGGTTTGCCGTAGAGAGACTTAATCCCAGTCGGTGGGACCGGTTCAACATTTGGGTGTCGTGTGAAAGGTTGCCACGTACGACGTCAGTGACGGTTGCTGTGTGCAACGTCGAGTACGGGCGTACGTGTCGTGTCAGACGGGTGTTTTTGATTGCAATCACCGTCGCTCGCGGAATGAACCGAGCATACTTGTTCTCTGCGTCGTGACGTAGTAATAAACTGGGAAACATTTAATATGCTTTGTGAGTAATCCTCATAATGGAGATGAGGAATGATCAACACTTTTACTAAATTTATTTTCCACCTTGGGCTAGTAGCGTCGAGGCAAAGCGTTTCTTGTTTGATTGTGGAGTCTCGACGTTGATGGTGCATGGTCAGTATGAGTCTAGGATAGCTCACGAAAGTTACTTTCACCTCGGGCAAGTGACATCGAGATGAAGCGTTTCTTGTTTGATTGTGGAGTCTCGATGTAAGTTGCGCGAGGGCTATAAAAGTTGCTTAAAACTTGAAGTAAGGACCCTCTTTAGCTCAATTTCATCGTTTGTGCAAACTTCTATAATCAACCCTCTAATTTCATCATGTAGAGTTTCATGACTAGGGTGACGGGTCAGTCTTGCTGAGCTTCGTGCTCACAGATACTACATAAGTTGTTTTGCAGGTAATAACTGTATGCTGATATGTACGGGTGTCCGATGAGGCTCGGAGCTCTCCGAGTGGTGAACTCATGGCAACCCTTGCCGCTGCTATTGTGATAGTGTTGCTAGCGAGAAGGGTCTGCGGGCTGGACACCTTCTCTGTTGCTTAGCATAGGTATGAGACGTGAGTTGTAATAGTCTTCTGCTGTAGCATATTTTGAGAAGTATTTGTAAAATTTACACTTTGCAAGCTTCCGCTTGATTTATGTAATATGATGCTTTATTATGTGTGCTGTTGGGTGCCGCATCGCACGGAACCACCCAATGCGATTCTCGGGCGAGGTGCCCCGTCCCCGTGAGTGATCGGGACGGCGGGGTCCTCACAACTACCGTCAACATGCCTGTGGAGTTGAACTTGGAGCATGCTGTCTTAGCCATTTTCTGCTGTCATTTAGAGTCTTCCACTACAAGAATTAGTTAGATATTCATGAGTGAGACAATGAGTAAATGTAATAAAGTACATAAACATTATTTGTACATGGTTATATTCTAAATTTCAGTTTGCGGTGTACATGTGTATGTGTGATGAACATCCTGGGCACACATATGCACTCACTTGGTTCATTTTTGGAATCGGGTGTCACAAATTGGTACCAGAGCCACGTTGACCGTAGGATGCAAGCCTAGGATGCAACCGAGAACACAAGCAAGAACGATCAAGATGCAATCTGAAATTGCGAAGTTGGGGTATCACAAACCGTAGAACGGCGAAATTGTTTAATCTAAACAAAACCCACCGAATATGGCCGTCGAATACAGTATTTAAAGGATAGGGTTCGTCCATAAGACCCTTAGACATGTCCCTAATGGACTCATACGAGATACAAGGCCCAAAAGCCCAATACGGTGCCGCAGCACCGGACAAAACTCTGAATTCGACTTGTTTCGAAACTTGCCATGGACTCCCAGCGAATTTTAATGTGGGACCAGAACCATTGGATAGTTTATCTTCTCATATTTCCATGCATATGTAGAACGTCGAAAGCAGAGTCTGTATGCATCCTGGGCGTCCGTTTTAAGACGTACTGCTCCTGGACTCCGAGTTGAACTCGAGCCCGAGTTGGCGACTGTTTCCATCAACTTGTGGACATCCCATCTGGTTCTCCACGTTCCCAAATCCTACTCCCTTTACTTGTTGATCATTTCCATGGTTCCTAATAACAATTAAATCATTAAATAGAAATCCATTCTCAAACTCACATGGGTAGGAAGTTAGGAATGAGTTCACCTGCTAATTTAGTAACCGTGCTCGTGCTCTTGTGATTGGTCCTTGTATATCAATGTGAGTATCCACTGCTGTGATGTCCTCATCCTCCTCCCTGTAAAGGCCTCAGTTTTGACACATATTCAAAGTGTTCATCACCACACACACACCTCATTTGAAGAAAGTTGATGAACACATTTGAAGAGCAAGTAACCACCATCAACATGCTCATTAGAGAATAAACTCACAAAATGCAAAAGTGGCATTTCCCACCTACATCATATAGGGGCTGGACAGTTGGAAAACTCCTACACCTTGCTAGGGATGTCCATGCCAAGTTTCACCCAAATTCAAAACCTTTTTGAAGTCTTTTTTGATATAGCTAGAAAGAGGGTGGTTTGAACTCAAATTTAAATTCAAACGGTTTTCATCCCATAACTTCAAAAGTGGGAGGCATATTCTTACTCAGCACATTTTTGTGAGCTCACCCACCAATTTCCACTCCATTTGGAGTTGATCTTGACATAAGCTAAGTTTAGCAAATTCAAACTTTATTTGAATTACAAACTGAATATGTGCTGAAAATTTAGTCAAACCAAACCCAATTTGAATTCTAACCAATTCAAATGGCTAAGGGGTAGATAATTCAAATCACCATGGGCATTGTGGGGATTACTGTTTACAACAGTAATAGAGAGTTAAGTTCAGAGGTTAGAAAGGAAGTGGGACCCACATGTCAGCCACTGAAACAATTCAACCGACTGGGACTTCAGCACTCGGGTCCCCGAGCCGCCTCCGAGGGCGCCACCGAGGGGAGGCCGCCGCGCCACCAGCTGCTCGCCCACGCACGAGCCAGGTCGGTGCTGAGCCTATCTTAAGGCGCTCCACGCCTCTGCCGAAGCCCCCTCGCTGTTTTTCCTTCGCAAGAACACTGAGCCGACGCTCTATCCTCCGCTGCTCGGAACTGATAGGAGAGCCACGATCAAAGCCTCTCCACTCCCTCCAAAGCTACGACAAGGTACTAGGGACTTCCCTTCTCCTTTCCCGTTGCTAGAAATTGGCTTAACTCGGATGATCTCGACTGTACCGAGAGCTCCTTTCAGTGAACTGAATCCGCCGCACCTCGGGCTCCCGTGGACAGCCCAACCGGGAGGTTGTCACGCCCGAGCTAAGGCGTCCCTGGATGCGTTAGGGGCCAGCGATGCTCACCCCCGAGCCACAACCCAGTTGCTTGATCGCCGGTGATGAATTTCCAGTTTTCCTCTTTCACGGTACAGTCCGACCTTAGGGTGCGGTTCTGTCCAATTCACGATCTAGGAAGGGTTAGAGAGTCTCAATCTGTTCCTACACAGACTAGACTTGATGGCGCATAAGTTGCAACATTTAGCTTGAGAACCCTGTAACCGGCGTGTTTCGAAGCCTGCCAACGGCGGATCCTGCGGGCAGCTTCGGGCGCACGGTGAGACCCACTTTGGGACCCTTCCCGAGCCTTTCCATCACCATGCCAAGCTTCGCGAGCCACCACTGGTTCTGTAGAGCCGTTTGTTCGAGGTCTTGGTGGGTTAGAACCCACGGCCGACGGCGCAGAACCTCAACCGAGGCCGCTGCACGTTGCTGGAGTATTTCCGGTCACCACCAGCTCGAACTGACCCCACGATGTTAACCTGCCAAACCACTCATATAGCAAGAGTGAGCACATAGGCTCAGCAAGACTGATCCGTCTCATATAAACAAGAAACTCTACATGCATCATGGATTGAAACAGGTTAGCTAACTTTGCACAAAGGACTCGCCTACAGTTGATCCTTAACTTTCAAATTTTAAGCTTCATTCTAAAGACCTTGAGCCGAACAGCATTGCAACTCCACAATCAAACAAGAAACGCTTTGTTGCGATGCTTCTTACACATAGTGAAGTAAACTTTAATCAGCCTATCTCTGATTCAAGCATGATTGCAACACAAGTTACATCACAGTCTTATAAAGTTCAAATGAAACCAGTTCAGTTCTTACTACGTCAAGACGCAGTGGGCAAGTATGCTCATGACAGCGAGTGACGGTGATTCAAATCAGTACACGCCTGGGCTACACGACACGTACACCCATACCCCGAGTTACCGGCAGCAACCTTGACTGACGTTGTACGCGGCCACCTTTCCCAAGTTTTCCACACAGGACACGGTCTAACTGCCCTGAATAGAAAGCTCCCTCAAGGTACATACCCGCAGTGATATGTTCTTGAGCGAGTTACCTCCAGCTATCCTGACGCCGAAAGCCTAAGACGTTAGAAAAGTTCCAATGTGGATCACACAAGGTACATCGGTTTCCTGGGTCCCATATAGTCAGTATGCGTCCGGTACACAACTCGAACTTGTCCTACAGGGCCAAGTACGGACGGGCCTTAACCGACACAGGCAGGGCTATGCACGCACAGTCCACAGCCTGCTGCATCTAAACCTCCCTGCCCGGTCTCCATTTTTTACTTGTAAACTTTCCTCAATGTTTCTATTCTTGACCCGCTCCGAATAAACCAAGACGTTAACTCGCGAGTAGATTCCAACTACTCGACTTAGACCGGACCTTTCCTACTAACATTTAGCGTAGCCAAATCCACTCAAGGAGGTTCTAGTCTATCCTTTTTCTCTCTTAGGAAATTCTGGTCATGCAATTTTCCTAATGCACTCAATCATTCAAAGCCTTGATCTGTAGAAATGGAAATACTTTATAAAACTGCTCGAATGCAAACCGAAGCTTGGCTGTTTTGCAGGTGACTAATATTACAATCAGTTAGTGTAGATCACTTGAGGCTTGATCACTCGCTTTCCTCCCTCTTTGATCTCCACTTCAATTTCTTTACAAGTTCTCACGTAGACGCTACACGTTATAAATATGCATATGTATTTAATTGTAAAGCTTTTTCTAATAAGCTCTAATGACAAGTTTAAAAATTTAACTCTATTTAAGAATTTAAAACGACACTGGTGCTAGTGGTTGGTTTGGGTTTAAGCACTATGATCAACTGATAAGTGTTTTTCATCCCTTGTGTGTTGATCACCTAATGAGGTTGAACAGAACAGTGGTGATCCTGAGATCCAAAGGATCTGAAAATTTTCATGTGAGTTCCTTGTCACAAGAAAGTCATCTGGACCAAAAATTAGCACTTTTCACTGAGTGGTTTATTCAGAACAATTCTCTAAGCAATTAAGCAAAAACGAATTAATTCTGCAGTAACTCACATGTTCATGTCAAACTTAGTGAACTACAATTTCAATTAAAGTTCATAGAGCTTGCATGAATTTTCCTAGGATTTTTTTGGAGCTAAGAATTACCCAGAACTGAATTTCCAAGTTTTTGGAAATTCTCTGAAAATGTTTCTGTATTCTTTTAAATACAGTAATTTAAAATCTTAATTCTCCTAATCAAACCAACTCCAAATAAGCTGAAATTTATACAGGAGTTCAATAACATCCTAATAAATATTCTGGCCAAATTTATGATTTTTGGATGAACCAAACTCACTCAACAATTGTTTTGGTGAAAATGTTTAAATAATTTTCCAGAATTAATTAATGACTTTCATAAAAATTGGGTTGCATATTTTGATAGAGTTTTTCAATCTTAATCTAACCCAATTTGAATCACAAAATTTGGAGTTTCCTAGCAAAAGTTATGCTCTTCTAAATTTTGAGAAAAATCTGGAATTCAAATAAATCGGGAGAAAAGTTTAAATCATGTCTGTGGGACCAGGGGGCACATGTCACGTGCTGGAACAAAGCCACACGGGCCACAGAGATCACTCCCGTGTTGCCACAGTTTAACCCGAGGCCACAGAAGATCCTTCCCCTCTGAAATCAGACACTGACGCGTGGGACCGACCCGATCTTCTTCAACCTCGCAACTCCCGCGCCCCTGCGCCACCGAGCTCGCCGAAGCTCACCGGTTTTCATCTTCCCGGCCGTCTCCTGAGCTACTGATTGCCACCAGGACCTAACCCATCGCGCTGAACACGTTGGTGGGGGTTCCCCGAGCTGGCGACGGCTCCAATATAGCCCGCAAAGGCACCGTGGCTCGGCTCCCCTTCGGCAGCGTCGCCTGACATGCTAGCCCAACAAATGCTCACTTATACGGCCTTACAGCATCAGTGATGGCTCGAGAAGCTCGGCATGGTGGTGAAAAGGCCCGGGAATGGCTCTACGTTAGGGTTCATGGTGCGCCCGAAGCTTCCCGCCACTGCCGTAGTCGGGAAAGCTCAAAATACACCGGCTACACGTGGTTTCATGCTAGGTTTGCGAAGAAAACTTGTGCGCCATCAAGTATAGCTCCTGTGTGTGAAGTTTTGTGGCCTCTAAGCAAGTATTGATCAAGATTTTGAAGTTTTCTTACCCGCACCTCGGTTTGAGCCGGCCGGAGGAGAAACTGGAAATCCTCCGAGGAGCTTCCACGGCTTGGGCTAAGACATGGAGGTGAGAAGTGGGAAGGTCTTGCGTGTCCAAAGGCTGTCTTGCTCGGCCGTGACAAGCTACGTTTGAGGCTGTCCACGAGAGCCTCCCTTTGGTTGTTGCTCTCGGTCGCCACTGGAAAGCTTGTTCCCGAGTGAGGAGAGCCAAGATTCGCTCGACTGTGGTGCGAGGAGGTCATTGGAGTTTCTGTGGTGTTGTTTTGTTACTTTGCCGAGGCTTCCCACGAGCTGGTGGGTGGCCGAGTGATCGACGGGGTGGCGGCGATGGCTCTGTTGTGTTCTTGCGCGAGGGAGAAGAACAGAGCTGTGTCTTTGGTGCTGTGGCAAAGAAGAGCACGGCTGTGAAGCGATGAGATCGCCGAGGGAAGTGCCAGCGCGAGTAAACGGCAGAGGAGAGGCGGTTCTCGGTTCCCTCGGTGTCACACGGTGACTGCTCGCCTGTCTCGGTGAAACCGACTGAGAAGCAAAACAGAGACTTTATGCTGCTGTGAAGATCTTTTGGGTTGCGTATGACAAGTGTATCCCGCTCTCCCCCTTATCTCTCCAAAATATCTCCAAAATTTGCAAATGATGGAATTTATATTGTGGGAGTTCAAATCTTATGTGCATTTGGAATATTGGGCAAGTTTCATTCAAATTCAAATGGGTATTTGAATTCTTTGCAATTTAAAGTCCTTTTGTAAAATGAGTTCCCAAACATTTCAAAAATTGATGAAACTTTGCATACCCAATAATTTGGACCAAAGGAATTCAAATATGAAACCTGATTTTTGGTTTGGCTGCTGCAAATGAGATTTTTAACACAACAGTTTGCAATGTCCATTGTGTTGCCCTCTTTTGAATTTGAGTTGATCATTTAGTTCACAATCTGAACTTAACTTCCTCACACATATGGAAACTTCCCACCTTGGTTTCAAATCCCGTTTAGGTTCCAAGTACTCAAAGAAATAATTGACTTGTGTGAGGAGAGCTCTCATGTGTATTACCACATGTGAAAAAGTTTAAACAAGTCCCATTTTTCATACATATGAAACCAACTTTGTGCAAACATGAGTTTCTTTGTATTCATATTTTTGGGACCTTTACATTCCTTCCCCCTGAAAAGGAATCTCATCCCGAGATTACAAATGAAGAGCAAGACGAGAGGGTAATTACAAAGTTTATGACAAAAGTTCTGGATAGTTCTTGTGGATGTAATCTTCACTTTTCCACGTCGCCTCTTCCGGGGTATGATTACTCCACAGGACTTTATAAAATTTCGAAGTCCGGTTTCGGGTGATCCGGGTCTTTTCATCGATAATATGAATAGGATGCTCGATGTATGTGAGATTTGGCTTCAACTCGTCGATGTCTTTTGTGCGGACAGCAGAGGTAAACTTGAGACACTTCCGCAGCTGGGACACAAGAAATATGTCATGAATACCAGCAAGGCTTGCCGGTAGGCTATGGTCCAGCACTTCTCTGTGATGGTAAACGGACTGATGAATCAGGGAGAAAGTTTCCCCTTGACAGCAAACTGATGAATTCCTTTCATCAGAGACACACGAAGATATACATGCTCTCCGACGTCGAAATGCAGCGGTCGACACCTCTGATCCTCGTAGCTTTGCTGACGAGATTGGGCAGCTTTGAGGTTCTCTTGTATTTTCTGAACTGTCTCTTTGGCTTCCTTGACAAGATCAACCACGAACGTGACTCGTTCGCCAGACTCACACCAATTTAATGGTGTACGGCACTTCCGGTCGCAGAGAGCTTCATACGGTGCTATTTTGATGCTCGTTTGATAACCGTTGTTGTACGAGAACTGTGCCAACGATAAGTGATCATCCCAGCTCTTACCGTGGTGGATGACACATGCGCTTAGCATATCTTCCAGTATTTGATTCACCCTCTCAGTTTGCCCGTCGGTTTGAGTGTGATACGCGGAGCTTCGAATCAGTTTGGTTCCCAAGGATGTGTGTAGCTGCTCCCATAAACGGGCTACGAACAGCGATCCTCTGTCGGACACAATGATATGGGGAACTCCATGTAAGCACAAGATCTGTGCTATGTACAACTCCGCATGCTGCTTTGCATTGTACCTGGTATGCACAGGGATGAAGTTGTTGGGTGTTTTCCTCACAAAACTCTCTCAGATTTGTGTTGACAATGGAGTAGGGAAGCCAAGCAAGTATTTTAGGATCCAATCTCAGGAGTTTCCGTGGAGTACCGAAGATAGGATAAACAAAGATGAGTTGTGGCGGCGCTCAACAAACTCCAGCGCTGTCTTCTACTTTTTATTAACCGAAGGCCACATCCGTGTAACAACATAGCCGGGCTTTGTACCATACGAAATTTGAAACCATGCAGCGCATGCATGTGCCATGCACATATGATCCAAAGCTTGGGGTTTTGAAAATCAAAATGTAACACACACCCACTAGGACTCGGTGCAACACATGAGACACAGGACACCCCCTGGTTCTTGTCACGTGTGCATTATTTCCCTGAAAGCAGAAAGGAAAAACTATAAGCTTGATCAATCTTCAGAAGTACTCAACAATCTCCCCCTACTTCTGAGGTTTGATCTCCTGAACTCCAATCTTCTCACGAAGCTCTTGAAAAAGAGTAGGTCCCAGTGGCTTTGTGTGAATGTCAGCATGTTCATCCTTTGTCCCAACATGCTCCAAGATAACTTCTCCACGATCAACACATTCTCTGACAAAATGAAACTTGATGTCAATGTGTTTACTTCTATCATGCAGGACTGGATTCTTTGCTAATGCAATTTCTTCTGTGCTATCCATCTTAATCACTGGTGCAGGTACTTGAATTCTTGTCACCTCTTTAAGCACATGCCTGAGCCAAACAGCCTGACTTGCTGCTGCTTCTCCTTCCACATACTCAGCTTCACATATGGACTTTGCCACAGCCTTCTGCTTATGAGACATCCATCTGATAGGATTCTCATTTAGGAAGAAAATGACTCCTGTTGTGCTTCTCCGGTCATCTACATCTCCCACAAAGTCACTGTCACTATAGGCTTTTAACTCAAGACTTCCTTCACCTCGGTTGTAAGACAAGACAAATCTAATTGTAGCTGCCAGATACCGAAGCAAGTGCTTCAAAGTCACCATGTGTTCCTCTTGAGGTTCTTCCATAAACCTGCTCAAATACCCAACACCAAAACTAATATCTGGTCGAGTATGTAGAACATACCTGAGTCCACCAATTATGCTGCGATAAGTGGTTGGATCAGTCATTGGTGCTGTACTTCTCTTGGTAAGCGTCAACCGAGATTCCATGGGAGTGGCACACCCATTGCAACTAATCATCCCACTCCGTTTCAGCAATTTTGAAGCATAAGCTCCTTGACACAATTCAATACCATGTCTTCCTTGTTTTACTTTTCAATACCAAGATAGTAAGACAAGCTTCCTAGATCACTCATGCAAAACATCTCCTTCGTTTTCTCCTTGAACTGACTGATCTCCTCCATGTTCTCCCCCACAATCAGCAAGTCATCAACATACACACCCACAATGAGTCTTGCCTCACCTCCAAGCTTAGTGTACAAACCATGTTCTGATTTGCACCGTGTGAAACCAAGCTGATTGAGACTTTATCAAGCTTACAATTCCATGCCCGAGGAGCTTGTCTTAAGCCATACAAATATCTGTTAAGTCTTAAAACCCATATCTCCTTGCCTTCAGCTATGAAACCCAGTGGTTGAGTGACATAGATCTCCTCTTCAAGACTTCCATTTAAGAAGGCAGACTTCACATCCATGTGATGAACATGCCACCCAAAATGTGCTGCAACAGATAATACAATTCTCACAGACTCCATTCTTGCAACTGGTGCAAACACCTCTTCAAAATCAACTCCTTGCTTCTGCACATACCCCTTTGCAACCAGCCTAGCTTTATGGCGTATAACATTCCCATGCTCATCTTTCTCCAACTTGAAAACCCATTTCAAGCCAATGGCACGATATCCCTCCGGAAGATGTACCAATGACCATGTTATGTTCTCTTCAATGGATGTGAGCTCCTCAATCATGGCAATACGCCACTCCTTGGTCCTCAAGGCCTCTTCTGCTGTGCATGGCTCTTCAACTATAACAACCAGAAGCTCATCTACTCCTCCTTCTTCCGGTTCACAATTTGGCACCATCTCAAGAATATTTCTCATGGAATGATAACGAAGTGGTGCTTCTTTCAGATCACTATCCATTTCGGGTGACGAGGAAGGAGGTGACACAAACTCCACATCCTTGGATGCTTGCTGCCTCAGTTGTGTCACCCTGACCTGTGTCACAAGAGGAAGAACTCACTCCACCAGGGTTCTCACCACGAAAAACGTATTCTACCCAAAAGATGTCTTCATCATTCACCACTTCACTTGATTCGGTTGCATCCCACTTCCATGGATGATTTTCTTCAAACACAGCATCGCGTGACACGTGAACGCTCTCCGTGTCTGGATTGTAAAACCTCCACGCCTTACTCCCTTGCTCATATCCAATGAAGACCATTGGAATACTCCGATCTTCAAGCTTGCCAAGACGCTTGCTTCCCTGTTTCACATGTGCCACATAGCCAAAAGTGCGCAAATGATGTACACTAGGTTTCTTGTCATGCCATACCTCAGATGGAGTCTTATTCTCAACACTTCGAGTAGGAGATCGGTTCAACACATACACAACAGTTGTCATCGCCTCCACCCAGAATCAACCAGGCATATTCATCGCTTTCAACATACTTCTTGCCATTCCCATGACAGTTTGGTTCCTTTGCTTGACTACCCCGTTCTGCTCAGGAGAATATGGAGCTGTCAAGTGACGTTGAACACCCTCCTTGATGCAATACTCAACAAATGCCCGAGCTGTGAACTCTCCACCATGATCTGTGCGAAAAGTTCCAGCCTTCCTCCCTGCCTCAGCTTCAACACTTGATTGAAAAGTCATGAAGGTACTCATTGCTTGATCCATTGTGCTGATCAGAAACACCCACATGTATCTATTGAGATCATCCACAAGAAGGAAGAAAAACCTGCTGCCTCTTGGAGTTGCCGGCTTCACTGGTCCACAAAGATCTCCATGCACAAGCTCAAGTTGCTTCTCAGCCCGGTACTTTGCCATGCACGGGAACGATTGACGTCGTTGTTTCCCAGCCAGGCAGGTATCACACTTCTCCTCAGTTTGAGTGATAGTTGGCAACCCATACACAAGGTGCTCTTCGGCAAGCCTTCTGAGACTCTGAAAGTTCAAATGCCCCATTCTTGCATGCCACATCCATGTTGCATTGGTCCCTTGTGCCATGAAACACCTTGGTTGCACCACCTTAAGATCAATGGTGTACAACTGGTTCACACCCCGTTTCACCATTGCCACAAGGGTTCCATCTTTATCCCAAATCTTAACATAAGCATCCACCATCAAGATTCGGTGTCCCTCCTCCTCAAGCTGTCCAAGACTAATGATATTTGCCTTGATCTGAGGAATAAGATAGACTCCAGCTAGCTCTTTTCAACCACCTCTTTTTCCTTGGAACACCACAGTTCCTTGTCCATCAATCTCCGTCACCGAGCCATCTCCCAAATGCACACTACCATGCACTGTGTTGTCAAGGTTTGTGATCACGTCCCGTTTCCCGGTCATGTGATTTGTTGCACCGGAATCCAGGATCCACCGAGTGCTGCCTCCTCCCTCCATGTCTCCTACTTGAACATGTAACATGAAATTGTTGAGGCATACATCCTCCGGGGACGTGATTTGCTCGACCTTTGTGTTGGCACATGCCACCAAGAGACTGGATTCAAACTCATGATCAACTTGAGCTGTGTTCACTTCTTCATCCTTCTTTTTCTTCCTGCATTCTCTAGCCCAATGAACTTTCTTACCACAGTAGCGGCACTCATATTTGGCCACATCATGGCCTGAGTTTCCACTGCCACGGTTACCCCGACCACGACCACACCCTCGTCCATGATCTCTCCTCAGTGCAGATGAGTCTTTGTGCCATTCCTGTCCAGCTCCCCCGGACATCTTGAGACGTGTCGACAGCCGTGCATGTAACTCTTCTTCACTCAGATGCAACTTCTCTTGTGTGTTGCCCTCCCAAGTGCTTGCACCAAGTCTTTCCTCTGCAGCCTTGAGTATACCAATAAACTCATCAACGGACATATCACTCAAGTCAAGCAAAGTCTCGGTGGAGGCCGCAATCTGCTCAAACTTTTGTGGCACCGCCTGCAGGAACTTCCGGACAATCTCCTCCTCCGGACATTCACTCCCAAGTGCTGCAAGTTGAGACGTGATCCGGCTCATGCGCATAGAGAATAGCTGGAACATTTAAACAAGTTTGATTCTTTATAGGATCATAAAAACCAACTTTTTGAAGATCTCTTCCTTCTCTTCGAGATCGAACATCAATTGCAACGATTCGATAGACAGCTTATTGGTATAGATGTATATAAACAATGCCCCCCCTAGAAACATATAGGAGGTTTTCTCCTCATACGGCTCGAGAAAATTATTCGGATTTCTATCTGTAATACAAGTAGATAAAAATTAGACTATGACTTGCATTAATTTCCTTCTAGAAGAAAAAACAAATTTCATTTATACTCATGACTCAAGTTGGCCCACAAAACTCATCCACCATTTCACCGTCGTGGAATTTGAGTGCATCAAACTTTCGACGCAGTGTACTCGCTCTGGCGTTTCGCACACGTTCAGCTCCCACGTTGCGCAACTTGATCGCATCCCATGCAACCTTGGCCGACTCCTTCTGAAAGTGCATCTAGGCATCCCTTGTGGGTTTTGGTTGATTTATGACAAACAAATGAGAACCTAACAAAATTGTTGAGAATGAGCGCAGGTTCTCAAAGAAATTAAGAAGAAAGCGCAAAAAGAAAGGAGAAGGAGGATCCAAACTGATAAGAGCTCAAGAACTGAAAAGATTAGATCACTTTGTAAAGAGTTTGGAGAAACACACCCCAAGAGCTCAAGAGAAAGAAATCAAACTAACTGCACAATTTCAACATGTGCGGACTAGTCCGATATCAACCGGACTAGTCCGATTTTCTTTCTGACCAGAAAACGGACTAGTCCGATACCATCCGGACAAGTCTGATTTTGTGTCTGGACAGAAAATGGACTAGTCCTCACTGCTACGTACTAGTTCGATATCTCACAACACTTAGGGTTTTCCACACACAGCAAACCGGACTAGTCCGGAGTCAACAACGGACTAGGTCGGACATCGCAAACCCTAACGTGACCATTGGAAACCCTACTATAAAAAGAGGTGTACGGCCATACCACCACAACTCTCGAACCCCCTGCGCCGTTACACCTCCCAACAGCCCAAAATTTATATCTCTCCACACATTCTAACGCAAAAAAGATCAATTCTTTGGGGATTAGCAATTGATCAAAGGAGAGACTTGTTCTACACATCTTGAGCTCTTGGGTTTGATCTCTCGCACAATCTTGTTTGTTAATTATTCATCTTTTGAGTGTGTTTGGTTGTGTTATTTCATTGTAATTATTGGGGAGCACTCAACTTGTCAGTAGGCCCCTTGAACGACATATTCCCCATTGTGATTAGTGGAAAAGAATGGGCCTTTGTGGCGATTCGACATGGATAGGGTTGGTGAGGACCCAGTCCTTAGTGGACTCCTCAACGGGGATGTAGATTTCCTTCGTGGAATCGAACCTCGGGATAAACACTTGCCTCCTACTCTTGTTCATTATTTGTTCATCATATTCTAGGCTTTAATCAATCCTTTGAAATTTACGTTCAAACATTAGAATCAAAGTTGATTCCTGTCATTCATTGTATCACTGTTGCAATACATCTAAGTTATCAATTTACTTCTGCTGCATAGAGTACTAGAAGTGAACATTGATCAATCTTGATCTCTTTAGTCCACGAATACCGAACTAGTCCGCACGGTACCGGACTAGTCGATTTTTCTATATTTAGAAAACGGACTAGTCCACACTCTACCGGACTAGTCCGATTTCCTTATATTCGATAAACTACTAAGTGTTTCAGGTTTCAACAAAGCGTCGAAAAGCGTATTCACCCCACTCTAGGCTACATTAAATTGGTATCAGAGCCAAACTCTTCAAAAGAGACTCACCGCTCGAAGAGACGATATGGACGTCAAGGATGGACACAAGAAGATCGACGACGAAAAGAGTGATGATGAAAGAACTCAAAAGCTAAAGAAGCTACTTGGCGCCATTCAAGACAGTGAGGACGATGATGAGGAGGTGCTCCAACTCAAGGCTCTTTTACGGAAGAAGACGAAAGATAACATGTCTAAACTAAAGAAAATGTTCAAGAAGAAGAAGCAATATGGCCAATCGCATATAGGGAAGGAGTGGGACTCCAATGATGAATCTTCATCCGAAGAAGAAGAGAAGATGGCCACCATAGCCATAATGAAGACTACCAAGAAATCCACTCTTCCCAACCATGGGCGCATGGAAGGACACCGACAACACCTGTCTAATGGCAAAGGACGGTAAACAAAAGGTACCGACTAAATCTTCCTTCTCGCATTCTTTTACTAGTGATAATGATAATTCTAGTGAGGATGATAGCAATGATGAAGATGAATATATGCTTAGGGTTTAGACAAAAAGACAGCTGCTAAAATGAAATTTCTACTTGATAAGCTTGTTGATATGGAGAAGCTACTCAATCGTCAGGGAGATATGATCATCTCCCAAAAGGAGGAATATCTTGAGATTGAAAAGCTTATTGAACTTGAAAAGGAACAAAATAAATAACTAGAACTTGAGTTAGCTTCAATCAAGGAAGCTTGCTTGGAATTAAAAGACTCAAACACCGCCATCAAGGATGAACTTGCTAACTTAACCAAAGTTAACAAGATCCTTGAGGTACAAGTTGTGTCACTCAAGCAAAATGGTTCTTCATCAACTACTAGCTCACATTCTCAACACACAAAGTCTGAAACTAGCATTACATGTACTTGTGCCAAAAGTGACAATAACATGAAGAAAAAGCCAAACTTGACAAAGGACAAGCAATCTTCTCAAAGTGGCATATTTGACAAGGAGAAGATCAAGTATGCACGCAGTGCATACTCGGTCAGAAGACCTCCTAATGTGAAATATGGCATTGGATATTCTAATGGTGAAAAGCACAACGCTACAAGCCACAACAATAACAAGGGTTGCATTGCCTTTGTCAAGGGAAACTCTTCTCAAGCTACAAAGCTTAGTAATGTTGATAAATTTAAAAATGTAAACACATATGAATAACAACTTCTATTTAGAACCTTTGATGCTTCATATGTACTTATGAAAAGTAATCTTGGAAGAGTTTATGCTAAATATGTTGGGCCACGCCATGGGAATACCAAGTCTCATGTGTGGATGCCCAAATCACTTGTGACTAACCTCAAAGGACCCAAGCAAGCTTGGATACCTAAGACCAAGGCATAAATTGTTTTTGCATACTTACTCATCCGGTAGAGCAAAATGGGTGCTAGATAGTGGATGCACCAACCACATGACCGGAGAAGAAGAATGTTCATGGAATATAAAGAAAATGAAAATCCAAGCGAAGGCAAATACTTTGATGATCACAGTCAAGGAAAAGTGCTTGATACCGGTAAAATTGCAATTTCATCACAACATACTCTCTCTCATGTTTTACACGTTGACTCCTTGGATTATAATGTTCTCTCCATATCTCAATTATGGATTATAATTGCTTATTCACTAATGAGGATGTGACTGACTTTAGAAGGAGTGATAACTCAATTGCATTCAAGGGTGTGCTGAAGGGAAAACTTTATCTAGTTGACTTCAACAAAGATAAAGCCGAACTTGACACATGCTTGATTGCAAAGACCAACATGGGTTGGATGTGGCATAGACGGCTAGCACATGTTGGTATGAGGAATCTTCAGAAACTCCTCAAAGGCTGTCACACCCGGTTTGTCCAAAGAACAACCGAGTCAATATCACATGTATGCTAGGATCATTTTCTCATACATGTGATGACAAATAGTGAAGCATCATTTATTACAAGCCAAAAGTTCGAATATAAAATAAGTCTTACATAGCATAATGTCTCGATGGACGGTAATATGTTCATAACATGTAAATAAAACAGCAGCGGAATATAAATCTTGTGGGCTCCGTCACAGGCATTGCCCGGGGGACTCTGTGAACCTAGAATCCTTCCTCGGGTCCGAAGTCTTGGTCATTGAACACCACTTCATCCCCTTGACCTGAGCAGCAATTTAAACCAACAGAAAAGAAAGCTTGAGTACCGTTGGTACTCAGCAAGTGTGGGAAAGTTATGCCATGCATGGCTAGAGCAAAGAGAGGTTGAACTCATGGTTAAAGAAGTACGCAATTAATACCTATCACCTTAGCTTATTAAGCACCTACATAACTACACAGGTGAAATGGTCCCAATCCCCTAACCCATCATCAAGTAACCATAACATCATTTCAAATGTTAAGCTCCCCGCTTAACATCCACAACTTCCAAATTCATCATCCTCTAATCATGAATAAGTCCAAGCCGCTCTTGACCGTGAGCACGGCTGTCATGACAGTTTTGACTCTGCAGAGTTTGCACCACTGTACCCACATGTAGTGATTTCATCCCCCGTTGCCGGGTGGACTAAAAGAACCTCCATTATACCTGTGGCCGCGAACCACGTTCATACTTCCGAGGTGTGTAGCCAGGAGATCACTACGAGGCCTTTACAAAGGGATTTCTGACGAGCGTGGGCCCACTGAGGTATCACCCCTAACAGCATACAAGAGGCTCCAACCCCGCTGCAGTGGCCCCCTCTTGAGCCTTGCGGTTCATATGGTAGTCCAGCTGACACCTATTTCCCCGCACCATCCAAACACCCATACTACGCCGGAGATACACCTAATTAATTGGCCTAGCTGCCCCATCTCAGCATGTGGTTGGCACGGTTAAGCCAGGTTACATGCTCCATGAACCGGTCCTTAGGATCCAGGCAAGCACTAAACACAAACCCGAGTCTCGTGCACACAGCACCAACCAAATCATCCAACTTGCCTCTATCCCTACCTCTACATAACTCATAATATCTCATTCAAGAGTAAGGTAAATAAGTTGATGCTCTCTTATCCCACTTATCCCATTCTAAGCATGGCTAAGCATAAGTAATATGAATGAATGACATAATAAAATAAATCCCAACCCAGGCTACAAGGAAGTAAGATAATGAAAATCTAGGGAAACTTCCTAGCTTGGGTATCATATTCCAAATTGACAATGCAATTAAATTCTAACTACACATCCTAATATAGGATCAAAGTGGTCAAGGACACTTGCCTTCTTCCTGCTGCTCTTGGAATGGAAAGTCTTGATCTTGAAAGGTGAGAACCTGCTCTGGGGCTGGTTCTACTCATGCCAATACATACATAGCAAAAGAAAACAACATTCCATAAGCCATAGTCCACACTTCCACTCATACAAATCACACATGCATACATATGAAAGTCGTACACATATTTAAGTGTTTTGTTTACCCTAAATATGTTAATCTTAAGCATTCATGCACTTTTAAACATATATATTATTTCTAGCTTTAATATTCAGATTCCTAATTGTACACTATATATGAATTTCCAATTTGAACAACTTTTCTACATTGGGTAATACATTTCTTAGCCACAAACTTTGCATAAAAGATAACTTCCTACTTCAAATTTCCTACAAAATCTAAATTTGAAGTTTTGGAGTTTAGTGACCTTATTTAGCATTTTCTAATTATGCATGCCTATTCTCCTATATTTTCAGATTTATTTTCTATGCCTAAAAGTGAACCTTAATATTAAAGCAGTAAGGTATATCACCTAAACAGAATATGTTCTGATCTAAAATGTTCAATAAAATATCCTTGGACTTCCTCTCTGATGAGAATCAATTTAAATTAATTTTTACCCATTTTCAGAATTATTTTCTAGCCTAAAAATGATTTTTTACCAATAATAAAAGTAGACAGCACCTAGTCAGATTTCATTTCAGCCTAAAATCAGTTCTCAACTCATTCTAAATATTTTCCAAGTGCTAGGAAAATTTACATTTGTATTTGCACATGTGTTTATATTACCTTTTTAATTTAAATTCTACTTATATATTCAAATTTCTGAATTTAATATCTTATAGGGTCTAAAAGGAAAATCCACCCTACTGCAGGGTTTAATTTACTGTTTCCTAAATTTTCAGGGGCCTAATTACACATAACAGAGAGGTTTTCCTAATTTTTATTAAGTCCAGGGGCTAAAACTGATTTTTAAATGAATTTACCTGTATTTCTAAAGATCCAGGGGCTAGATCAGAAGTTTCAGGGGCTAGCTCGTGTTTTCCGAGATCCCCATGGGGTAGCACGTAAGATTCCCGGCCTTTATAATGCGGGGCCGACGTGGACCGTTGGATTTAAAACCGACGGCTGAGATTATAACGCGAAGCGGTACGGGTTAGATCTATCGAGACCGCATGATTTAAAATGGACGGGCCTCAGGGGGCTACGTCGCCCTGGCCGGAGCCAGCCCGGACGTGCGGCGGCATGCGGCGGCGGGGACGGTGATCTCGCCGGCGCAATCTCGGTTTTTGCCGCTGTGCGTTAGAACTCACATCTTTTTGCACAGATCGGCCGCGGAGGGGTAGGGGAAGTTCACCGAAGGATCTTCTTGGGCCCAGGAGGGTTGGAATAGGCTCTGCGACGGCGACGGGTGGAGGAGCTCCTCGGTGCTCGATGGAGGATTGGTTTGGTTCGGTGATCCTTCGAGTTCTCCGGTTGTGAGGCTTCCCTGCGGTTAGCAGATGGTGTACCGAGGGTCAGATTGGGTCGGGTCATGGAAATTCAACGACTTCAGAGATGACCGGCGGCTAGACCTCACCGGAGCTTGACGGCGTCGGTTGTCTGGGCAGCAAATCGTTCCGGAGTGGGCGTCACCGGCTAGTGTTCGATGCTGCGATGATGTGAAACCGGTTAGATGGACCAGAACGGTGTTGTGCCGAGGGGAATTCGGAGGATGGGCGGCGGTGCTCACCGGTGGCGGAAGCTCGCGGGCGAGGTGGCGAGCAGAGGGGGTTTGTGGGAGTTTAAATTGGCCCGGGGTCCCGGGGTGGGTGTGTGCGTGCGGAATTGGCGCTCGTGGGGGCAGATCAGTTTGTTGCGATTGTGGAATTCGGCCGGCGGCTTGCGATCAGCGCGGAAAGGTCGGTGGCGGTTGGGCGCGCGCGCGGGGAGGGAGATGACACGCAGGCCCCCCGCGTCAGAGACAGGGGGAGGGTGGAGAAGCAGCCGCGGATTTTGGGCCGGCTGAGGTGGGTTTCGGCCCACTGGCCATTTTTCTTTTTCCTTTTCCTTTTCTGTTTTGATTCAAATTTAAATTCCAGTTTGAATTTGAATTGATTCACCACATGCAATACGTCCAAAAATTTTTAAATTCCCCTCTTTAACAGGTTTTGGGGTGTTACAACTCTACCCCCCTTAAAAGAAATCTCGTCCTCGAGATTGGTGACTCTAGGAAAACAAATCCGGAAACTGTGCCTTAAGCTCGTCTTCTCGCTCCCATGTGGCTTCTGCTTCCGAGTGGTGCTTCCCCTGCACCTTGCACATTCGTATTCTTTTATTTCTTGTGAGGCGTTCCATTGTCTCCAAAATCTTGACCGGTTGCTCGGCATAAGAAAGATCCTCTCGTATGTCCACCTCATTCATGGGTAACATCTCTTCGGGTGTTCTTAAACATTTCTTGAGTTGTAACACATGGAATACATCGTGCACATCTGATAGGCGAGCCGGTAGTTCTAGTTGGTATGCCACTTTGCCTTTCCTCTCTAGAATCTGGAAGGGTCCGATGTATCGAGGTGATAACTTTCCTTTCACTTTGAACCGACGAAGTCCTAGGATAGGGGACACCTTGAGATAAACATAGTCTCCCACATTGAAAACGAGCTCTCTTCTCCGTACATCGGCATAGCTCTTTTGTCGGGTCTGGGCTATCCTTAAGTTGTTGCGGATTTCACTCACTTTTGCCTCGGCTTCTTGTAGTACCTCGGGCCCAAACACTTCACTTTCCCCTGTTTGGTTCCAAAATAGTGGGGTTCTGACTTCCTCCCATACAACGCCTCAAATGGTGACATCTTCATACTAGCCTGCTAACTGTTGTTGTAGGAGAACTCCGCATACGGTAAGTTCTTATCCCAACTCTTATTGTTATTGAGTGCACAAGCTCTCAGCATATCCTCAAGGATTTGGTTGGTCCTTTCCGTCTGCCCGTCAGTCTGGGGGTGATAGGCAGAACTAAAATTCGGATGAGTTCCCATGGTTTCATCTAACTTCTGCCAAAACCAAGTGCTTGCACCAAGTCTTTCCTCTGCAGCCTTGAGTATACCAATAAACTCATCAACGGACATATCACTCAAGTCAAGCAAAGTCTCGATGGAGGCCGCAATCTGCTCAAACTTTTGTGGCACCGCCTGCAGGAACTTCCGGACAATCTCCTCCTCCGGACATTCACTCCCAAGTGCCACGAGTTGATACGTGATCCGGCTCATGCGCATAGAGAATAGCTGGAACATTTAAACAAGTTTGATTCTTTATAGGATCATAAAAACCAACTTTTTGAAGATCTCTTCCTTCTCTTCGAGATCGAACATCAATTGCAACGATTCGATAGA
Organism: Neostapfia colusana; assembly: GCA_030760725.1. Taxonomy (NCBI): domain Eukaryota; kingdom Viridiplantae; phylum Streptophyta; class Magnoliopsida; order Poales; family Poaceae; genus Neostapfia; species Neostapfia colusana. Next base: position 41,119,536 of record JASWHV010000007.1, on the reverse strand, counting down.
CAGCTTATTGGTATAGATGTATATAAACAATGCCCCCCTAGAAACATATAGGAGGTTTTCTCCTCATACGGCTCGAGAAAATGATTCGAATTTCTATCTGTAATACAAGTAGATAAAAATTAGACTATGACTTGCATTAATTTCCTTCTAGAAGAAAAAACAAATTTCATTTATACTCATGACTCAAGTTGGCCCACAAAACTCATCCACCATTTCACCGTCGTGGAATTTGAGTGCATCAAACTTTCGACGCAGTGTACTCGCTCTGGCGTTTCGCACACGTTCAGCTCCCACGTTGCGCAACTTGATCGCATCCCATGCAACCTTGGCCGACTCCTTCTGAAAGTGCATCTAGGCATCTCTTGTGGGTTTTGGTTGATTTATGACAAACAAATGAGAACCTAACAAAATTGTTGAGAATGAGCGCAGGTTCTCAAAGAAATTAAGAAGAAAGCGCAAAAAGAAAGGAGAAGGAGGATCCAAACTGATAAGAGCTCAATAACTGAAAAGATTAGATCACTTTGTAAAGAGTTTGGAGAAACACACCCCAAGAGCTCAAGAGAAAGAAATCAAACTAACTGCACAATTTCAACATGTGCGGACTAGTCCGATATCAACCGGACTAGTCCGATTTTCTTTCTGACCAGAAAACGGACTAGTCCGATACCATCCGGACAAGTCTGATTTTGTGTCTGGACAGAAAATGGACTAGTCCTCACTGCTACGTACTAGTTCGATATCTCACAACACTTAGGGTTTTCCACACACAGCAAACCGGACTAGTCCGGAGTCAACAACGGACTAGGTCGGACATCGCAAACCCTAACGTGACCATTGGAAACCCTACTATAAAAAGAGGTGTACGGCCATACCACCACAACTCTCGAACCCCCTGCGCCGTTACACCTCCCAACAGCCCAAAATTTATATCTCTCCACACATTCTAACGCAAAAAAGATCAATTCTTTGTGGATTAGCAATTGATCAAAGGAGAGACTTGTTCTACACATCTTGAGCTCTTGGGTTTGATCTCTCGCACACTCTTGTTTGTTAATTATTCATCTTTTGAGTGTGTTTGGTTGTGTTATTTCATTGTAATTATTGGGGAGCACTCAACTTGTCAGTAGGCCCCTTGAACGACATATTCCCCATTGTGATTAGTGGAAAAGAATGGGCCTTTGTGGCGATTCGACAAGGATAGGGTTGGTGAGGACCCAGTCCTTAGTGGACTCCTCAACGGGGATGTAGATTTCCTTCGTGGAATCGAACCTCGGGATAAACACTTGCCTCCTACTCTTGTTCATTATTTGTTCATCATATTCTAGGCTTTAATCAATCCTTTGAAATTTACGTTCAAACATTAGAATCAAAGTTGATTCCTGTCATTCATTGTATCACTGTTGCAATACATCTAAGTTATCAATTTACTTCTGCTGCATAGAGTACTAGAAGTGAACATTGATCAATCTTGATCTCTTTAGTCCACGAATACCGAACTAGTCCGCACGGTACCGGACTAGTCGATTTTTCTATATTTAGAAAACGGACTAGTCCACACTCTACCGGACTAGTCCGATTTCCTTATATTCGATAAACTACTAAGTGTTTCAGGTTTCAACAAAGCGTCGAAAAGCGTATTCACCCCACTCTAGGCTACATTAAATTGGTATCAGAGCCAAACTCTTCAAAAGAGACTCACCGCTCGAAGAGACGATATGGACGTCAAGGATGGACACAAGAAGATCGACGACGAAAAGAGTGATGATGAAAGAACTCAAAAGCTAAAGAAGCTACTTGGCGCCATTCAAGACAGTGAGGACGATGATGAGGAGGTGCTCCAACTCAAGGCTCTTTTACGGAAGAAGACGAAAGATAACATGTCTAAACTAAAGAAAATGTTCAAGAAGAAGAAGCAATATGGCCAATCGCATATAGGGAAGGAGTGGGACTCCAATGATGAATCTTCATCCGAAGAAGAAGAGAAGATGGCCACCGTAGCCATAAAGAAGACTACCAAGAAATCCACTCTTCCCAACCATGGGCGCATGGAAGGACACCGACAACACCTGTCTAATGGCAAAGGAAGGTAAACAAAAGGTACCGACTAAATCTTCCTTCTCGCATTCTTTTACTAGTGATAATGATAATTCTAGTGAGGATGATAGCAATGATGAAGATGAATATATGCTTAGGGTTTAGACAAAAAGACAGCTGCTAAAATGAAATTTCTACTTGATAAGCTTGTTGATATGGAGAAGCTACTCAATCGTCAGGGAGATATGATCATCTCCCAAAAGGAGGAATATCTTGAGATTGAAAAGCTTATTGAACTTGAAAAGGAACAAAATAAATCACTAGAACTTGAGTTAGCTTCAATCAAGGAAGCTTGCTTGGAATTAAAAGACTCAAACACCGCCATCAAGGATGAACTTGCTAACTTAACCAAAGTTAACAAGATCCTTGAGGTACAAGTTGTGTCACTCAAGCAAAATGGTTCTTCATCAACTACTAGCTCACATTCTCAACACACAAAGTCTGAAACTAGCATTACATGTACTTGTGCCAAAAGTGACAATAACATGAAGAAAAAGCCAAACTTGACAAAGGACAAGCAATCTTCTCAAAGTGGCATATTTGACAAGGAGAAGATCAAGTATGCACGCAGTGCATACTCGGTCAGAAGACCTCCTAATGTGAAATATGGCATTGGATATTCTAATGGTGAAAAGCACAACGCTACAAGCCACAACAATAACAAGGGTTGCATTGCCTTTGTCAAGGGAAACTCTTCTCAAGCTACAAAGCTTAGTAATGTTGATAAATTTAAAAATGTAAACACATATGAATAACAACTTCTATTTAGAACCTTTGATGCTTCATATGTACTTATGAAAAGTAATCTTGGAAGAGTTTATGCTAAATATGTTGGGCCACGCCATGGGAATACCAAGTCTCATGTGTGGATGCCCAAATCACTTGTGACTAACCTCAAAGGACCCAAGCAAGCTTGGATACCTAAGACCAAGGCATAAATTGTTTTTGCATACTTACTCATCCGGTAGAGCAAAATGGGTGCTAGATAGTGGATGCACCAACCACATGACCGGAGAAGAAGAATGTTCATGGAATATAAAGAAAATGAAAATCCAAGCGAAGGCAAATACTTTGATGATCACAGTCAAGGAAAAGTGCTTGATACCGGTAAAATTGCAATTTCATCACAACATACTCTCTCTCATGTTTTACACGTTGACTCCTTGGATTATAATGTTCTCTCCATATCTCAATTATGGATTATAATTGCTTATTCACTAATGAGGATGTGACTGACTTTAGAAGGAGTGATAACTCAATTGCATTCAAGGGTGTGCTGAAGGGAAAACTTTATCTAGTTGACTTCAACAAAGATAAAGCCGAACTTGACACATGCTTGATTGCAAAGACCAACATGGGTTGGATGTGGCATAGACGGCTAGCACATGTTGGTATGAGGAATCTTCAGAAACTCCTCAAAGGCTGTCACACCCGGTTTGTCCAAAGAACAACCGAGTCAATATCACATGTATGCTAGGATCATTTTCTCATACATGTGATGACAAATAGTGAAGCATCATTTATTACAAGCCAAAAGTTCGAATATAAAATAAGTCTTACATAGCATAATGTCTCGATGGACGGTAATATGTTCATAACATGTAAATAAAACAGCAGCGGAATATAAATCTTGTGGGCTCCGTCACAGGCATTGCCCGGGGGACTCTGTGAACCTAGAATCCTTCCTCGGGTCCGAAGTCTTGGTCATTGAACACCACTTCATCCCCTTGACCTGAGCAGCAATTTAAACCAACAGAAAAGAAAGCTTGAGTACCGTTGGTACTCAGCAAGTGTGGGAAAGTTATGCGATGCATGGCTAGAGCAAAGAGAGGTTGAACTCATGGTTAAAGAAGTACGCAATTAATACCTATCACCTTAGCTTATTAAGCACCTACATAACTACACAGGTGAAATGGTCCCAATCCCCTAACCCATCATCAAGTAACCATAACATCATTTCAAATGTTAAGCTCCCCGCTTAACATCCACAACTTCCAAATTCATCATCCTCTAATCATGAATAAGTCCAAGCCGCTCTTGACCGTGAGCACGGCTGTCATGACAGTTTTGACTCTGCAGAGTTTGCACCACTGTACCCACATGTAGTGATTTCATCCCCGGTTGCCGGGTGGACTAAAAGAACCTCCATTATACCTGTGGCCGCGAACCACGTTCATACTTCCGAGGTGTGTAGCCAGGAGATCACTACGAGGCCTTTACAAAGGGATTTCCGACGAGCGTGGGCCCACTGAGGTATCACCCCTAACAGCATACAAGAGGCTCCAACCCCGCTGCAGTGGCCCCCTCTTGAGCCTTGCGGTTCATATGGTAGTCCAGCTGACACCTATTTCCCCGCACCATCCAAACACCCATACTACGCCGGAGATACACCTAATTAATTGGCCTAGCTGCCCCATCTCAGCATGTGGTTGGCACGGTAAAGCCAGGTTACATGCTCCATGAACCGGTCCTTAGGATCCAGGCAAGCACTAAACACAAACCCGAGTCTCGTGCACACAGCACCAACCAAATCATCCAACTTGCCTCGATCCCTACCTCTACATAACTCATAATATCTCATTCAAGAGTAAGGTAAATAAGTTGATGCTCTCTTATCCCACTTATCCCATTCTAAGCATGGCTAAGCATAGTAATATGAATGAATGACATAATAAAATAAATCCCAACCCAGGCTACAAGGAAGTAAGATAATGAAAATCTAGGGAAACTTCCTAGCTTGGGTATCATATTCCAAATTGACAATGCAATTAAATTCTAACTACACATCCTAGTATAGGATCAAAGTGGTCAAGGACACTTGCCTTCTTCCTGCTGCTCTGGGAATGGAAAGTCTTGATCTTGAAAGGTGAGAACCTGCTCTGGGGCTGGTTCTACTCATGCCAATACACACATAGCAAAAGAAAACAACATTCCATAAGCCATAATCCACACTTCCACTCATACAAATCACACATGCATACATATGAAAGTCATACACATATTTAAGTGTTGTGTTTACCCTAAATATGTTAATCTTAAGCATTCATGCACTTTTAAACATATATATTATTTCTAGCTTTAATATTCAGATTCCTAATTGTACACTATATATCAATTTCCAATTTGAACAACTTTTCTACATTGGGTAATACATTTCTTAGCCACAAACTTTGCATAAAAGATAACTTCCTACTTCAAATTTCCTACAAAATCTAAATTTGAAGTTTTGGAGTTTAGGGACCTTATTTAGCATTTTCTAATTATGCATGCCTATTCTCCTATATTTTCAGATTTATTTTCTATGCCTAAAAGTGAACCTTAATATTAAAGCAGTAAGGTATATCACCTAAACAGAATATGTTCTGATCTAAAATGTTCAATAAAATATCCTTGGACTTCCTCTCTGATGAGAATCAATTTAAATTAATTTTTACCCATTTTCAGAATTATTTTCTAGCCTAAAAATGATTTTTTACCAATAATAAAAGTAGACAGCACCTAGTCAGATTTCATTTCAGCCTAAAATCAGTTCTCAACTAATTCTAAATATTTTCCAAGTGCTAGGAAAATTTACATTTGTATTTGCACATGTGTTTATATTACCTTTTTAATTTCAATTCTACTCATATATTCAAATTTCTGAATTTAATATCTTATAGGGTCTAAAAGGAAAATCCACCCTACTGCAGGGTTTAATTTACTGTTTCCTAAATTTTCAGGGGCCTAATTACACATAACAGAGAGGTTTTCCTAATTTTTATTAAGTCCAGGGGCTAAAACTGATTTTTAAATGAATTTACCTGTATTTCTGAAGATCCAGGGGCTAGATCAGAAGTTTCCGGGGCTAGCCCGTGTTTTCCGAGATCCCCATGGGGTAGCACGTAAGATTCCCGGCCTTTATAATGCGGGGCCGACGTGGACCGTTGGATTTAAAACTGACGGCTGAGATTATAACGCGAAGCGGTACGGGTTAGATCTATTCGAGACCGCATGATTTAAAATGGACGGGCCTCAGAGGGCCACGTCGCCCTGGCCGGAGCCAGCCCGGACGTGCGGCGGCGCGTGGCGGCGGGGACGGTGATCTCGCCGGCGCAATATCGGTTTTTGCCGCTGTGCGTTAGAACTCACATCTTTTTGCACAGATCGGCCGCGGAGGGGTAGGGGAAGTTCACCGAGGGATCTTCTTGGGCCCAGGAGGGTTGGAATAGGCTCTGCGACGGCGACGGGTGGAGGAGCTCCTCGGTGCTCGATGGAGGATTGGTTTGGTTCGGCGATCCTTCGAGTTCTCCGGTTGTGAGGCTTCCCTGCGGTTAGCAGATGGTGTACCGAGGGTCAGATCGGGTCGGGTCATGGAAATTCTACGACTTCAGAGATGACCGGCGGCTAGACCTCACCGGAGCTCGACGGCGTCGGTTGTCTGGGCAGCAAATCGTTCCGGAGTGGGCGTCACCGGCTAGTGTTCGATGCTGCGATGATGTGAAACCGGTTAGATGGACCAGAACGGTGTTGTGCCGAGGGGAATTCGGAGGTTGGGCGGCGGTGCTCACCGGTGGCGGAAGCTCGCGGGCGAGGTGGCGAGCAGAGGGGGTTTGCGGGAGTTTAAATTGGCCCGGAGTCCCGGGGTGGGTGTGTGCGTGCGGAATTGGCGCTCGTGGGGGCGGATCAGTTTGTTGCGATTGTGGAATTCGGCCGGCGGCTTGCGATCAGCGCGGAAAGGTCGGTGGCGGTTGGGCGCGCGCGCGGGGAGGGAGATGACACGCAGGACCGCCGCGTCAGAGACAGGGGGAGGGTGGAGAAGCAGCCGCGGATTTTGGGCCGGCTGAGGTGGGTTTCGGCCCACTGGCCGTTTTTCTTTTTCCTTTTCCTTTTCTGTTTTGATTCAAATTTAAATTCCAGTTTGAATTTGAATTGATTCACCACATGCAATACGTCCAAAAATTTTTAAATTCCCCTCTTTAACAGGTTTTGGGGTGTTACAACTCTACCCCCTTTAAAAGAAATCTCGTCCTCGAGATTGGTGACTCTAGGAAAACAAATCCGGAAACTGTGCCTTAAGCTCGTCTTCTCGCTCCCATGTGGCTTCTGCTTCCGAGTGGTGCTTCCCCTGCACCTTGCACGTTCGTATTCTTTTATTTCTTGTGAGGCGTTCCATTGTCTCCAAAATCATGACCGGTTGCTCAGCATAAGAAAGATCCTCTCGTATGTCCACCTCATTCATGGGTAACATCTCTTCGGGTGTTCTTAAACATTTCTTGAGTTGTAACACATGGAATACATCGTGCACATCTGATAGGCGAGCCGGTAGTTCTAGTTGGTATGCCACTTTGCCTTTCCTCTCTAGAATCTGGAAGGGTCCGATGTATCGAGGTGATAACTTTCCTTTCACTTTGAACCGACGAAGTCCTAGGATAGGGGACACCTTGAGATAAACTTAGTCTCCCACATTGAAAACGAGCTCTCTTCTCCGTACATCGGCATAGCTCTTTTGTCGGGTCTGGGCTATCCTTAAGTTGTTGCGGATTTCACTCACTTTCGCCTCGGCTTCTTGTAGTACCTCGGGCCCAAACACTTCACTTTCCCCTGTTTGGTTCCAAAATAGTGGGGTTCTGCACTTCCTCCCATACAACGCCTCAAATGGTGACATCTTCATACTAGCCTGCTAACTGTTGTTGTAGGAGAACTCCGCATACGGTAAGTTCTTATCCCAACTCTTATTGTTCTTGAGTGCACAAGCTCTCAGCATATCCTCAAGGATTTGGTTGGTCCTTTCCGTCTGCCCGTCAGTCTGGGGGCGATAGGCAGAACTAAAATTCGGATGAGTTCCCATGGTTTCATGTAACTTCTGCCAAAACCTTGAGGTGAACTGTGTCCCTCGATCTGACACTATCTTCTTTGGTACTCCATGAAAACACACGATTCTTGACATGTACAATTCTGCCAAATTGGATCCGCTGTAGCTTTCTTTCACAGGGATGAAATGAGCTACCTTAGTTAGCCTATCGATGATGACCCATATCGAATCATATCCCGATTGGATACTAGGTAGTCCCACTATGGTACCGATTTCTTCCCATTTCCATTCAGGCACTTTGAGTGGTTGCAATAGTCCCGCGGGTCGTTGATGTTCTGCTTTCACCAACTGACATGTGTCACATAGGGCAACATGTTATGCGACATCTCGCATCATGCCATACCACCAATATCTGCTCTTGAGGTCATGATACATCTTTGTACTCCTAGGATGAATGGAATAGTCGGAATCATGAGCCTCCTTCAAAATCAATTCACGGATCTCCTTCACCTCAGGCACACGGATTCTTTTCCCATGCCACACCGTACCTTGTTCACCCTCTCTGAACCCAGGGGCTTTATTTCCTTTGATGAGTTCTCTAATTTCTTGTATCTTCTCGTCATTCTTCTGACCGTTGCGTATGTCTTGCTCTAATGTGGAGTCCACTTCCATGGCTATGGCCTCACCACTATTCACCAGACATAGATTGAGTTTTGCAATCTCTTCCTTCAATTCTGTAGGCATGTCCTTTGAACTCAACATCTTGACCTGCACCTTCCAGCTTAAAGCATCAGCCACGACGTTCGCTTCCCAGGATGATAGTTTGTGCCCACATCAAAGTCGTTGATTAGCTCTAACCATCTACTTTGTCTGAGGTTGAGATCTGGCTGTGTGAAAATGTACTTTAAGCTCTTACGATCCATATATATCTCTGTCCTATTTCCCATCAAGTAATGCCGCCAAATCTTCAATGCGTGGACCACTGCGGCAAGCTCTAGGTCATGCGTAGGATAGTTCTTCTCGTGTTTTCGGAGCTGTCGGGATGCATAGGCAATGACATGTCCCTCTTGCATGAGAACACATCCCAACCCGTGTCCAAATGCATCGCAGTACACCGAAAAATTCTTCTGCATATCTGGCATAACTAGCACTGGGGCTGTTGTCAATCTTTTCTTCAGTTCTTGAAAACGCGTCTCACGCTCCGGTGTCCATGTGAAGGTGATTCCCTTCTCTAACTATTTGGTGAGGGGTCTTGAGATATTGGACAAACCCTCAATGAACCGTCGATAATACCCAGCCAGTCCTAAGAAGCTTCGAATTGCCCCGACATTTTCAGGGGTCTTCCACTTCTGCACATCCTCGATCTTGGTGAGATCTACGGAGATCCCTCCCTCCGAGATTATATGTCCTAAGAAGGGAACTCTATTCAGCCAAAACTCACACTTGCTCAACTTGGCATATAGTTGGTGTTCTCTCAGCTTTGCAACACCAATCTTAAATGTCCCTCATGTTCTTCTTCATCTTCGGAGAAGAACGAGAATGTCATCAATGAAAACCACCACAAATTTTTCTAGATATTCCATGATACCTTGTTCATGAGATACATGAAATACGCCGGGGCGTTGGTTAGCCCGATCGGCATGACGGTGTATTCATACAGCCCGTACCGAGATACGAAAGCTGTCTTTGGAATGTCAGTTTGCCTTATCTTCAGTTGGTGGTATCCCGACCTGCGATCAGTTTTTGAGAACACACAAGCTCCCCTCAACTGATCAAATAAGTCTTCAATGCGGGGTAATGGGTACTTGTTCTTGATGGTTACTTCATTCAACGCACGGTAGTCTACGCATAACCTTTGGGTTCCGTCTTTCTTGGGAACAAATATAACTTGAGCTCCCCATGGTGAAGAACTAGGACGAATATACCCCTTCTCTGTCAATTCTCTTATATGTTCTTTGAGTTCTTCCAGTTGTTTGGAGTCCATCCGATAAGGCCTATTGTATATTGGGGTTGTTCCAGGTACTAGTTCAATCGTGAATTCCACTTCACGATCAGGAGGCATACCTGGCAACTCCTCTAGAAAAAACGTCTGGATATTCCCTGATAATCCTTATCTCTTCCACTTCCACCTCAACTTGATTGAGTTTAATGTCCCTCCTAGGTTCTTGCACGGCTATGAACTTCACTTTTGTGCCACTAGTGTGAGTTAGTTCCACCGTTCTTGTCGAACAATGGATGATGCCTTTATGTTTGGTCAACCAATCCATACCCAAAATAATATCTATCCCTTGTGAGTCTATCACTATGAGGTTTGCAGTAAATACTACCCCATTAATGTCTAGATTCACCTTGGGACACACTTGTCTTGTCCTTATTTCTCCCCCTGAAGAGTTCACTGCTAACATATGGTTCATTTGTGTTGTTGCTAGATCGTGCTTCTTAACAAACCCTTGAGCAATGAACGAGTGGGTAGCACCAGAATCGAACAGTAGGGTTGCAATGTGTAAATTTGCAGGAAACTTACCAATTACCACTGTGGCGGACCGGAATCCGCTCATCCAGGATCGCAGAGGGTGGTGCCGCGCGATGCGACACCCGACAGCACACGTCATAAGAACATAATATATTACATGGGAAAAACAGCTGAAACTGTACAAACAGGTACAAACTTCAGTTACAACTATTGTTCTATTACACAGCGGAAGACTACACTATACAACTCACGCCCGCCTATTTAGCAAAAGTCGGTTGCCCAGCCCTAGGGCAACCCACACTAGCTGCACGTCTCAGCTCAGCGCGGCGTGTACGGCTCCCACTCAGCCGTGGTCCCCGACGGAGGGTAACCCTCGCCGGTGGACTCGTACTCCGAGTCCGTGGGTGGCTCCTCACCTGAAAAACACTTAAGCAGCAACCGTGAGCACAAAGGCTCAGCAAGGCTTAACCGACTCACCTAAGCATGAAACTCTACATGAGGTGTACCATGGACATAGGATAGTAACATTTCAGTAAAACGACACGCCTACAAGTTCATCCTTAGTTCATCTTTTAGCACAAGTTAACAGTTCATGAAATCTGAAATTTAGTAAGCAGTATTTGGTGGTACACATGTAGCAATACAATTATATCAATCAGCATCATTGAATCAACATATTTCATCCATTAGTCTACGTTACGATGCAGTGAACAAGCGGTACTCGTCACCGCGAGGGACGGCGAATCGACTCGATATACACCTGCAGGGAAAACCCAAAGAGCACGTCACGTACACCCACCCGTGGAGCTGCACAGCACGCTCACTCGATGTCGTACGGGACAACCTTTCACCCAACAGCCCAAACGTCGAACCGGTCGCACCGAAACGAGCAGGAGGTTCCCCACACGGAGCATCTCTCTATGCCCGTTGGGAGATTTCCACCTTGCTGCCCTCAACCTACAACTATAAATCGGTGTGCTATGCCTCGACGCCCGGAGGTTTAGGCTACATCGGTTTATCGGGGCCCATATATCCGATATGCCTTCGGTACGTTCAATACTTGTTCAGCAGGGCCGCACACGGATCGGTCCTCAATCGACACGGGCAGGGATGCGCACACAAGACTCCCTCTTGCTGCGCCCTAGCCACTGCCTAGTCTCATTTTCATTACTACAGTGATCTCGCGTCACTCAACCGAACCCGTGTGTCCCAAATGCCTATCTCGCGAGTAGATTCCAACTACTCGACTTGTACCGAAGTCCTATGACTCATTAAGCATAGCCTGTCTACTCGAGGTCCTTGACACTACCCTCACTCTTTTAGGAACCTTTGGTTATGCAAGTGGGGTTTCATTCATCCTATACCTAATGCACATACATACTTCATATGACACATGTAAACAAAGTAAAACTTTTAAAAAGGGTTAATGCAAACCGGGGCTTGCCTTGTTGCTGCTGGTCAGGGGTTAGTTCTTCGTCCGGAAGGAGGAAGTCCAGCACTTCCGGAGTCTCTTCTTCAACGGCTACACGTTAATGAAATACTACATGTTAATTTAGATGCAAATGTGAGTTTTAGAGTAAGACTTCTACTATTAGTTCTAATAACCAGCCTCTAACAGCTGGAACTTTGTTTAAGAATTTAAAGATGAACTGGTGTTGGTGGTTTGGCTTGAACTTAATCACATGGTTAAATGCTAAGTGGTTTTCCCTTCTTATCCACATTAATCCCTCAAGTGGTTAAACAGGACAGGGGTGATCTAGAGCTCCAATGGATCTGAGAATTTTTGTGTGAATTCCTTGTCACAAGAAAACTCTCTGGACCAAACATTAGCACTTTTCATGGAGTGGTTTGCTCAGAATAATTCTCTTGGCAAATCAGCAAGGAAGAATTTATTCTGAGGTAATACCCCTGTTCATGCTCAACTTAATGATCTACAATTTCAATTATAGCTCATAGAGTTTGCATGAATTTTCCTAGCATTTTTGGAGTCAAGGTTTGCCCAGAATTGAATTTCCAAGTTTTGGAAATTCTCTGAAAATGTTTCTGCATTCAAATGAACACAGCACCTTCCAATTTGAATTGCTCTGACCAAATCGACTCCAAATGGTCTGAAACTTTTACAGGGGTTTACTAATGCCCTAAAGAACATTCTGGCAAAATTTGGGGATTTTTGGATGAACCAAACTCCCTATAAAATTCTTTTGCTGAAAAGCTTTCAAAAATTTTCCAGAATTAATTAAAGGGTTTCATACAAATTGGGTTCTACATTTGGATAGTACTCTATCAGAGGAATCCAACGAAATTTGTTTCACAATTTTTGGATTCTCCTAGCCAAAGTTGTAGCTATTCAAAGTTTGAACTAAAAACTTAAATTCCCCAAAATGTTTAAATACTGGCTGTGGGTCCGGGGACAGGTGTCATGCGTCGGGGCAAGCCACACGAGGCTACAGGTTATTTCCCGCGCCTCCACACCAGATCCCTGCGCCACAGCTGATCAAATATTTGAAAAACCGTCGCTGACGGGCGGGACCCACCGGGTCGTCTTCTACCTCCGGCCACCCGCGCCTGCGCGCCGCCGGGCTCGCCGGAGTTCGACGGATTCCGGCCTCCCGGCCATCCCCCGAGCTCTCCCTCGCCGCTAGAGCCTAATTTCCTGTGCTGAACACGATGGAACACTCTTCCCCAGTCGGCGATGGCTCTAACCTAGCTGGCCACGGTGCGGCGGCTCTGGACCGGTTCGGCAACGTCGCCCGGTCACCCTAGCCTGCCCAGACCTCGGTGGAACGGCGCTACAGCACCAGTGGACCAAAGGGATGCTCGACCTAGCCTCAAAACTGCTCGGGACCGGCGGCTAATGGTGTCTCACCGTGCACCCGAAACCTCCTCCGCGTTTGAGGTCGGAAATTCTGGATTTCATGCGGTCTACGTGCATATTTCCAACTAGGGTTGTGAAGGACTACTGATCGCCGGTTAGTGGCGGTCCTGTGTGCAAGGTTTCACGGCCTAAGAACGAGAGGGACGATCGAATTTGGTATTACCGTATCAGAAGGTCGGATGGTGCCCGACGGCGATCTTTTCCCAAATTCGAGCCTGGTAGATCATCTCATGGCTTGAGCCTCGGGGACGAGCATCAGGGGCTCCCAGCGCATCCGAGGGTGCTCTAGCTCGGGCCTGAGAAGCTTTGGGTGGGTCTGTCCACGTGAGACCAGCTCCGGTTCTCCGCCGGACAGCTCTGTTTTCTCGGTGCCGTTTGCCGAATTGTGCGCGTCACAGGCTAAGGCCTTTGGGGTTGCGGGGCTGGTGTGGTAGAGCAGGCACAGGCGCAGCTTTTCTGTACTGCCGGTGCGCCCAACCGAGGTTTGGTTGAGGCCGGCGATCGGGGAGAAAGGAGTGCGGCGGTGAGCGCCGATTGCCGTTTGCGCGTGGGAAGAACAGCTAGCGCGCGATCAAAGCGAAGATGGCAACGTGCTGCAGCCGGTTTCCGGGGTAAGGAGCAGGCCAGCGCGAAATGGGAGCAGGAGGTGGAGCCTCGGTCGACGGGGGCGGCCGCTCGGTGTCGCCCCGGGGTTACACCTTGGTGGAGTGAAGACCAGAGAGAAACTTAAGTGTTAAGTATACTCATTCCTATGACATGTGGGCCCCACAACTCAGTACCTCTTTTCCTCAAAATATCTCCAAAGTTTGACAATTATCCAACCCAATTGTTTGAAAATTGGAAACTGAGCTCATTTGACAAGTTTGGACAAATTCCATGCAAATTCAAATATTCATTTGAATTCTTTGCACATTTGACTCCCTTTGGAAAAATGGGCAGCAAGACTTTTCAAAAATTAATGAAACATTGCCTCCCCACTAATTTGGACCTAAGGAATCCAAATATGCCACTTGATCCTTGTGTTAGCTGCTGCAAACAATAGTTTGGACACAACAGTTTTGAATTCCTCATTGTGTGATCATATGTGTATAAACCCTACTTTGTGAAAGTGAAGACTCTCCCCTCTAATCACTCTTTTGATGGAGGTTACATGCTTTTCACAACATTTCCTAAGGTGTCCACAATGAAAATTGTGGTGTTGTGAGATGAAGAAAAGTTTTTTACAAGTCCCTTTTCTTGGGCTTTTACATCCCTCCCCCCTTAAAAGAATCTCGTCCCGAGATTATAAAAGAAGAGATAGCGATGTAATAGGGACTTACCCGTGTTGAGAAGCCAAGAACTCCGGGTAATTTGAGCGAAGGAACTCCTCGCTCTCCCACGTCGCTTCTTCGGCGGTGTGGTTGCTCCAGAGTATTTTGTAGAACCACAACGTTCTGCTGCGTGTGGTCCTGGCTTTCTCATCAAGAATTCCCACCGGATACTCATCATATGTTAAATCCGGTTTCAGCTCGCCGATGTCTTCGGTAGGAACAGCAGCTGTATGCTTCAAACATTTTCGCAGTTGCAAAACATGGAAAATATCATGGACACCAGCCAGAGATGCCGGTAGCTCCAATCGATACGCTGCTGGTCCACACTTCTCGGTGATAGCGTAGGGTCCAAGGAAACGGGGAGCGAGCTTCCCCTTCACACCGAACCGGTGCACGCCCTTCATCGGAGACACACGGAGGTACACGTGTTCCCCAACGTCAAAGTGCAACGGCCTACGCCTCTTATCAGCGTAGCTCTTTTGTCGGGATTGAGCGGCCTTCAAATTGGCTTGAATTGTCCGAACGCGCTCTTCGGCGTCGTTCACCACATCAACCCCGAATGTGACCCTCTCACCGGACTCGCACCAATTTAATGGGGTGCGGCATTTACGACCATAGAGGGCTTCGTAAGTTGCCATTTTGATACTCGCCTGATAACCGTTGTTGTACGAGAATTCCGCCAATGGTAGGTGATCATCCCAGTTCCTACCATGGTGGATGGCACATGCTCTCAACATGTCTTCCAGAACTTGATTCACCCTCTCTGTCTGGCCATCTGTCTGAGGGTGATAGGCGGAGCTCCTGATCAACTTAGTACCCAATGCAGCGTGTAACTGCTCCCAAATGCGAGATACAAATAATGCACCTCGATCTGAGACAATGGTCTTGGGTACCCCGTATAGGCATAGAATCTTCGCTATGTATAGCTCCGCATATTTGCCGGCATTGTAACGTGTATTCACCGGAATGAAGTGAGCCGTCTTGGTTAACCGATCAACGATTACCCATATGGAATCATGCTTGTTGGCTGTTAGGGGTAATCCCACAATGAAATCCATGCTCACATCTTCCCATTTCCATGCCGGGATCTTCAGGGGTTGCAGCAGCCCTGATTTCTTCATGTGATCAGCTTTCACTCGTCTACACGTATCGCACTCGGATACGTACTTAGCTACCTCCCGCTTCATCCGTGTCCACCAAAATTTCTTTTTCAAATCTTGGTACATTTTGTTGCTGCCCGGATGAATGGAGTATTTGGACAAGTGAGCTTCATCGAGGATCTTTTTCCTCAACTCCATATCTCGGGGTACGACTATGCGGTCATTGAACCACAACGTCCCCTCACCATCTTTCTGGAAACATTTGATCTCCCCATTGTCAATTCGTCTCCGGAGATGTGCCATGCCTTTATCATTTTTCTGAGCTGCAATTATGTCCTCCCTAATAGTAGGGACGAGGGCAAGGTTGTACAGCGATCCATAAGGAACCAAGTATAAACTTGGCTCTTCCTCCTCCACCGGTGTAATGGTGAGGTGATGGACATGTGATTTCCGACTCAGCGCGTCGGCAACCACATTCGCCTTGCCGGGGTGGTAATGGATCTCAATCTCATAATCTTTGATCAGTTCTAACCACCTCCTCTGCCTCATGTTCAGCTCCTTCTGAGTGAAAATGTATTTCAAGCTCTTGTGGTCGGTATAGAGATGCACCAAGTTCCCCAGGAGATAGTGCCTCCACATTTTCAGCGCCAACACCACGGCAGCAAGTTCAAGATCGTGAGTCGGGTAGTGCTGCTCATGGTTCCGAAGTTGGCGTGAGCCATAAGCGACCACACGTCCTTCCTGCATCAACACGCAGCCGAGCCCAATACCGGACGCGTCACAAGACACGTCGAAGGGCTTTGTTGTATCCGGCTGAGCTAATACCGGGGCTGTTGTGAGATGCTTCACCAGTGTTCGGAACGCTCCTTCACACGCCGTGTTCCAAACATATTTTGTCCCTTTCTTCAGCAACTCTGTCATCGGCTTAGCGAGCTTGGAGAAACTTGGAATGAATCTCCGATAGTACCCCGCTAACCCGAGGAAGCTTCTGACTTCATGGACTGAAGTGGGAGCTTTCCATTTCAACACTTGCTCTATTTTGCTTGGGTCAACCGCGATGCCTTCAGCTGAGATGATATGTCCGAAGAACGGCACTTGGCTGATCCAAAATTCGCATTTGCTGAACTTGGCATAGAGTTTGTGGTCTCGCAATCGTTGAAGAACGATCCGCAAGTGTTCGGCATGTTCAGCTTCGGTCTTGGAGTAAACCAAGATGTCGTCGATGAACACTACCACGAACTTGTCCAGCTCCGGCATGAACACCGAGTTCATGAGATACATGAAATGGGCTGGAGCATTTGTGAGACCAAAGGACATGACGAGATATTCGTATAAGCCGTATCTCGTCGAGAACGCCGTCTTCGGGATATCCTCCGCCCGGATCTTGATCTGGTGATATCCAGAGCGAAGGTCCATCTTTGAGAATACACTTGCCCCCACCAGTTGATCAAACAAGATGTCAATACGGGGCAGTGGGTACTTATTCTTGATGGTGACGGCATTGAGCGGCCGGTAATCCACACACAGCCTCAGGGTCTCATCCTTTTTCTTCACGAATAGCACCGAGCATCCCCAAGGCGAGGAACTCGGCCTAATGAAACCCTTGCTCAACAGATCATTGAGCTGTTCTTTCAGTTCCGCCAGCTCATTTGGAGCCATCTTGTATGGTCTCCGTGATATGGGCGTAGTCCCGGGTGCGAGCTCAATCTTGAACTCGACATCCCGCTCAGGTGGCATGCCCGGAAGATCGTCCGGGAACACGTCAGGATACTCCCGGACTACGGGGATGTCTTCTAACTTGAGAACTTCCGCATTATTAATTGCTAAAACTTCCCGGACTGGTGTGTCTAACACCATGGAATGCGGACGGTGAAATGGAGAATTTAAGTGAACCGTCCGTGTCTGAGTCTCTAGGACAGCGCCATGGTATTGCAGCCATGAAATCCCTAAGATTGCATCAATCTTTTGTCCCATAAGGATTATCAAGGTGGTGGGATATAGTTTCCCACCCAAGCACAGAGGTGCCTTTGGAATCATCATATTAGCTGAAATCTTCCCTCCCGGTGAGCAGATCATATAAGTGCAGTCGGTTGGGAAGACTTGCAATTGATGTTTAGCCACATAGGATGCACTTATAAAGCTGTGGGTTGCACCCGAATCAAATAATATGACTATGGCTTGATGGTTGAGAGTAAACGTACCCGCCAGCACGTTGTCTCCCTCTGGGGCGTCCTCATTGTCGAGGTTGCGGACGCCTCCAGTCCGCTGACCAACCTTCTTCACTGGAGGTCGGCCTCGAGCACCGCCCTGGAGCTGGGCTTGCCCGCTGCTCTGCTGCCCCTGGGGACAGTCCTTCGCGAAGTGGCCCGCCTGGCCACACGTGAAGCAGGTGAAACGGGGCTGTCCCCCGCTAATCGGTGGACGGAAACCCGGGGCGCGTTGTGGCGGTGGAAACGCCCGGGGTACCGTCTGCTGCTGCTGCTGTCTTGGTGGTGGCATTGGCGGACGGAACGGGGGTGCTTGGAATGAACGTCCCCCGAACTGCTGAGGTCGCGCCGGTGGACGCCACTGCTGCCCGGATGGTGTCCGATACACCATACGGTACTTCTGGGGAGCGCCACTCCCACCGCTGCTAGGTGGAGCGCTGCGCTTCCTCTTCTCAGCTGCTAACTCCCGCTGAGCGTCCTCTTGCATGATGGCGGCATTGACTAGGTCGTTGAATGTGCCGCTTTTCCATTGTACGAGGTGGGTCTTCATTTCGGGGTGCAACCCCCGATAGAAGTGCTCCCTCTTCTTCTCCTCCGTGGAGACGTAGTCTGACGCATACTGCGCCAGATGGTTGAAGGCACGGGAGTAGTCGTGGGCACTCCTCCAGCCCTGCTTCAGTTCCAAAAATTCTTGGAACTTCCTCTTCATTATTCCGGGAGGGATGTGATAGGCGCGGAACGCCTCCCGGAACTCTTGCCATTCCACGGCATGGCCAGCCGGACGTGAGGCGACATAATTCGACCACCACGCACCAGCGGCACCGTGGAGCTGCTGTGCTGCGAACAGTGTCTTCTCCTGCTCCGTACACTGGAGCAGCCCGAACTTGGACTCGATTGTCCGCAGCCAGTTGTCCGCCTCCAGTGGTTCTTCAGCTTCGGTGAACACTGGAGGGTGCGTACTCATGAAATCCGAGTACGACACTTCGCGGGGCTCGCGAGGCCCTCGCTCTTGACGTCCTCCCGCCTGGGACGTATTCTGCACGATCGTGCGGAGCAGGTCGGTCTGCTCCTCATGACCTCCCACCAATGCCGCTATCACATCCGCTAGAGTAAGCGGAGGCGGCGGTGGTGGCTGCTGCTGCGGGGTGCTTTTGTAGGCCGGTGGCTGGGAGTCATCGCCTCCACCTTGGCTAGAGCCACCAACCTCGTGCGTGGTCCTAGTACGAACCATCTGCAACCATACGACATTAAACATCAGTCCCGCAACATTTTGCATGCAGTCCAATAGAACTGGGCGTAAAAACATTATGACAACCAAACATGCGAAATATCTCGTAAGTAGATAATGTAATAACTTTGGACAAGCTACACCATTACCAGACCAAACACAAGTTAGTTTAATCCAACTTGATGAACCCCCTCTTTGGAAGCTCACCATAACTGGGTTTGGTCTCTACGAGACATTATTATTGCGTTGTCATCACGTATAACACCCTTAGGGTACGACACCCTCTCCACTGAGTTCAACTGTCATTCTTCCGTCAGAATGACCAGTTTCAACCTATTCCAAGTTTTGATCCCTTTATGGGCATTTTCATGACTCAAGTTGAATACCAAAGTTAAAGTTAACTTCAGTATCTTTCCAACGAGTACTCATTTGCCCCCAGATCAGCTTTGATTGAAAAGTTATGCTAATTCAAAGTTTGCAGAATTTCTGGAAGAATTTTAACAGCACCTCCCTTGGAAGTGGCTGTTTTCAACCCTGATTTCCAGTAAATTCTGTGCTGAAACTTCAGAAACTTTGAATTGCAAAGATGTCACACATCTTCTACTCTTTCTAAGGATGTATTATATGACAATTTTAGATTTTTCTACTGGGAGTTATATTTGAAAAACAGATCAGTTCAGAGGATGTTTTACTCTGCCCTGGTTCTGGACAGTTTACATTTCTCTGGGCTGTAAACCATCTTAAGGTGAGTTTCAGCTCTGGAAGTCTACCACAAAGTTGTAGAGTACTTCAATACCTTTCCAGAGCTATGTAGCACACCTCCCTGGGCTAAAAGACCTGTGAGTTATGCCCTGTTGAAGATCAGCAACCTTGCTGTCCCAAAACAGAGCACTCTGTTTTTCAATCTTTTTGGAACTACAATCATCACTATCCCATTCTTATACCCAGCCAGGGTCCTAAATGTTGAACCTATAGATTTTAATTCTTTGTTATCATTATACTCATGCATATGCCTACAATGTCTCGGTACTACGTTCCTCACAAAAGAAAATCCTAACCGGATCATACCGGTATATACGTCTCAAGTGTGGCACTAAACGGTCTCTCGCACACGTTTTCTACACGGATACATACGTGGTTAGTACCTGCAGAAGACCACACAATGATGGTGCACTCAAAGTTTGTTCATTTCAGGCAGTTCCATATCTAAAAGTAAATACAAACGCCCGTATCATTGTCATACGGCCGTCCTTGAGCTAAGTCACGTCTCAAGGCACGTGATCGTGTTTCAACACCACACGACGGGGAACCCGAGTATGTCATGAACGGGTCGTCACGGTTGGGAATGTTATCAACCCAACAGATACCACCTACTGCCCTGCAGGGCACGCCGATGGCAAGCGCTGCGTATGTCCTCCTGGGCTATTTCCAGACGAACACACTCTCGCGTTACTGACCACGCGATGGGGTCTCCGCTTACTTGCCTAATACCCGCTAGGGATCAGCGTTTCATATGAACTCAGGAACATGAAGAGTCCAAGAGTTTCATATTGACGTCTCACACCAAGCTGTGAGATCAATCCCTGAACCACGTTCCTCGTCAGGGGGAGCTAACCGAAATTGAACCGCTTCCGGTGGCGTTCCTTACCATACTTTCCAGAGCGTAGGTGCGTCGTTACATAATTGAAATTCAGAATTATAACACATCAGTTAGTCTTTGCCACTTTAAGTAACTATGCTAATATAGTCCTTACTTGGGCAACTACCGAATCCTCACCGTATACCTAAGTTTTTCCCATAATGCAGTCCTTTAGTACTGTGCTATCCCCACTGCCGCTCTGATACCAGGCTGTGGCGGACCGGAATCCGCTCTTCCAGGATCGCAGAGGGTGGTGCCGCGCGATGCGACACCCGACAGGACACGTCATAAGAACATAATATATTACATGGGAAAAACAGCTGAAACTGTACAAACAGGTACAAACTTCAGTTACAACTATTGTTCTATTACACAGCGGAAGACTACACTATACAACTCACGCCCGCCTATTTAGCAAAAGTCGGTTGCCCAGCCCTAGGGCAACCCACACTAGCTGCACGTCTCAGCTCAGCGCGGCGTGTACGGCTCCCACTCAGCCGTGGTCCCCGACGGAGGGTAACCCTCGCCGGTGGACTCGTACTCCGAGTCCGTGGGTGGCTCCTCACCTGAAAAACACTTAAGCAGCAACCGTGAGCACAAAGGCTCAGCAAGGCTTAACCGACTCACCTAAGCATGAAACTCTACATGAGGTGTACCATGGACATAGGATAGTAACATTTCAGTAAAACGACACGCCTACAAGTTCATCCTTAGTTCATCTTTTAGCACAAGTTAACAGTTCATGAAATCTGAAATTTAGTAAGCAGTATTTGGTGGTACACATGTAGCAATACAATTATATCAATCAGCATCATTGAATCAACATATTTCATCCATTAGTCTACGTTACGACGCAGTGAACAAGCGGTACTCGTCACCGCGAGGGACGGCGAATCGACTCGATATACACCTGCAGGGAAAACCCAAAGAGCACGTCACGTACGCCCACCCGTGGAGCTGCACAGCACGCTCACTCGATGTCGTACGGGACAACCTTTCACCCAACAGCCCAAACGTCGAACCGGTCGCACCGAAACGAGCAGGAGGTTCCCCACACGGAGCATCTCTCTATGCCCGTTGGCAGATTTCCACCTTGCTGCCCTCAACCTACACCTATAAATCGGTGTGCTATGCCTCGACGCCCGGAGGTTTAGGCTACATCGGTTTATCGGGGCCCATATATCCGATATGCCTTCGGTACGTTCAATACTTGTTCAGCAGGGCCGCACACGGATCGGTCCTCAATCGACACGGGCAGGGATGCGCACACAAGACTCCCTCTTGCTGCGCCCTAGCCACTGCCTAGTCTCATTTTCGTTACTACAGTGATCTCGCGTCACTCAACCGAACCCGTGTGTCCCAAATGCCTATCTCGCGAGTAGATTCCAACTACTCGACTTGTACCGAAGTCCTATGACTCATTAAGCATAGCCTGTCTACTCGAGGTCCTTGACACTACCCTCACTCTTTTAGGAACCTTTGGTTATGCAAGTGGGGTTTCATTCATCCTATACCTAATGCACATACATACTTCATATGACACATGTAAACAAAGTAAAACTTTTAAAAAGGGTTAATGCAAACCGGGGCTTGCCTTGTTGCTGCTGGTCAGGGGTTAGTTCTTCGTCCGGAAGGAGGAAGTCCAGCACTTCCGGAGTCTCTTCTTCAACGGCTACACGTTAATGAAATACTACATGTTAATTTAGATGCAAATGTGAGTTTTAGAGTAAGACTTCTACTATTAGTTCTAATAACCAGCCTCTAACACCTGGAACTTTGTTTAAGAATTTAAAGATGAACTGGTGTTGGTGGTTTGGCTTGAACTTAATCACATGGTTAAATGCTAAGTGGTTTTCCCTTCTTATCCACATTAATCCCTCAAGTGGTTAAACAGGACAGGGGTGATCTAGAGCTCCAATGGAGCTGAGAATTTTTGTGTGAATTCCTTGTCACAAGAAAACTCTCTGGACCAAACATTACCACTTTTCATGGAGTGGTTTGCTCAGAATAATTCTCTTGGCAAATCAGCAAGGAAGAATTTATTCTGAGGTAATACCCCTGTTCATGCTCAACTTAATGATCTACAATTTCAATTATAGCTCATAGAGTTTGCATGAATTTTCCTAGCATTTTTGGAGTCAAGGTTTGCCCAGAATTGAATTTCCAAGTTTTGGAAATTCTCTGAAAATGTTTCTGCATTCAAATGAACACAGCACCTTCCAATTTGAATTGCTCTGACCAAATCGACTCCAAATGGTCTGAAACTTTTACAGGGGTTTACTAATGCCCTAAAGAACATTCTGGCAAAATTTGGGGATTTTTGGATGAACCAAACTCCCTCTAAAATTCTTTTGCTGAAAAGCTTTCAAAAAATTTCCAGAATTAATTAAAGGGTTTCATACAAATTGGATTCTACATTTGGATAGTACTCTATCAGAGGAATCCAACGAAATTTGTTTCACAATTTTTGGATTCTCCTAGCCAAAGTTGTAGCTATTCAAAGTTTGAACTAAAAACTGAAATTCCCCAAAATGTTTAAATACTGGCTGTGGGTCCGGGGACAGGTGTCACGTGTCGGGGCAAGCCACACGAGGCTACAGGTTATTTCCCGCGCCTCCACACCAGATCCCTGCACCACAGCTGATCAAATATTTGAAAAACCGTCGCTGACGGGCGGGACCCACCGGGTCGTCTTCTACCTCCGGCCACCCGCGCCTGCGCGCCGCCGGGCTCGCCGGAGTTCGACGGATTCCGGCCTCCCGGCCATCCCCCGAGCTCTCCCTCGCCGCTAGGGCCTAATTTCCTGTGCTGAACACGATGGAACACTCTTCCCCGGTCGGCGATGGCTCTAACCTAGCTGGCCACGGTGCGGCGGCTCTGGACCGGTTCGGCAACGTCGCCCGGTCACCCTAGCCTGCCCAGACCTCGGTGGAACGGCGCTACAGCACCAGTGGACCTAAGGGATGCTCGACCTAGCCTCAGAACTGCTCGGGACCGGCGGCTAATGGTGTCTCACCGTGCACCCGAAACCTCCTCCGCGTTTGAGGTCGGAAATTCTGGATTTCATGCGGTCTACGTGCATATTTCCAACTAGGGTTGTGAAGGACTACTGATCGCCGGTTAGTGGCGGTCCTGTGTGCAAGGTTTCACGGCCTAAGAACGAGAGGGACGATCGAATTTGGTTTTACCGTATCAGAAGGTCGGATGGTGCCCGACGGCGATCTTTTCCCAAATTCGAGCCTGGTAGATCATCTCATGGCTTGAGCCTCGGGGACGAGCATCAGGGGCTCCCAGCGCATCCGAGGGTGCTCTAGCTCAGGCCTGAGAAGCTCTGGGTGGGTCTGTCCACGTGAGACTAGCTCCGGTTCTCCGCCGGACAGCTCTGTTTTCTCGGTGCCGTTTGCCGGATTGTGCGCGTCACAGGCTAAGGCCTTTGGGGTTGCGGGGCTGGTGTGGTAGAGCAGGCACAGGCGCTGCTTTTCTGTACTGCCGGTGCGCCCAACCGAGGTTTGGTTGAGGCCGGCGATCGGGGAGAAAGGAGTGCGGCGGTGAGCGCCGATTGCCGTTTGCGCGTGGGAAGAACAGCTAGCACGCGATCAAAGCGAAGATGGCAACGTGCTGCAGCCGGTTTCCGGGGTAAGGAGCAGGCCAGCGCGAAATGGGAGCAGGAGGTGGAGCCTCGGTCGACGGGGGCGGCCGCTCGGTGTCGCCCCGGGGTTACACCTCGGTGGAGTGAAGACCAGAGAGAAACTTAAGTGTTAAGTATACTCATTCCTATGACATGTGGGCCCCACAACTCAGTACCTCTTTTCCTCAAAATATCTCCAAAGTTTGACAATTATCCAACCCAATTGTTTGAAAATTGGAAACTGAGCTCATTTGACAAGTTTGGACAAATTCCATGCAAATTCAAATATTCATTTGAATTCTTTGCACATTTGACTCCCTTTGGAAAAATGGGCAGCAAGACTTTTCAAAAATTAATGAAACTTTGCCTCCCCACTAATTTGGACCTAAGGAATCCAAATATGCCACTTGATCCTTGTGTTAGCTGCTGCAAACAATAGTTTGGACACAACAGTTTTGAATTCCTCATTGTGTGATCATATGTGTATAAACCCTACTTTGTGAAAGTTAAGACTCTCCCCTCTAATCACTCTTTTGATGGAGGTTACATGCTTTTCACAACATTTCCTATGGTGTCCACAATGAAAATTGTGGTGTTGTGAGATGAAGAAAAGTTTTTTACAAGTCCCTTTTCTTGGGCTTTTACATCCCTCCCCCCTTAAAAGAATCTCGTCCCGAGATTATAAAAGAAGAGATAGCGATGTAATAGGGTTGGCACCACGACCTTTTCCTCTTCCAGCCATCTATCATGATCAACCAAATGTTAACTTTAATCATTACGTATTAACTTCCAAAATTGCTTGTTTAAACTTAAACTTTTGATGCCTTAATATTTAAACAACTTCTGAAGATTTCACATAGATCTTTGGGCGTCATGTCTCATTCGAAAATAAATGTACTATTGATTCATAGGGGTTCACGCACCAAAGCAAAGCAAACTCAAAGACAAGATTGTGGAGAAATGCCCATGGCTTCCACAACTCACGTCACATACCAAACATTAACAAACAAATAAATAGGGTATAGACTCGACTACTCGATAACCTGCTGAAATAAGGGAAATGGCTCTAAACGACTCGTATCACTGAGCTGGCTCGTCGGGGTCTTCCTCATCATTGCGGCTGCCCTCTGATTCCGCTTTAGGTGGGGAAGCTGCTGGTGGAGAAGTGCGGCGACGCTTGCTCGCTCGGCGATCTGGAGAGTCAGGAGTCCACGTGTCACTCACGGTGACACACAGTTCATTCCCATCTCCTCTTTCTCTTGCCCTCAAGCTGGCGCGAAGCAACGCCTCAGTCTCCTTCAGTGTGTCACGAACATCCTGAAGCTCCTGCTGGCACTCCTGTAGTCGAGTGCTGAGCATAGCTGCATCCTCCAGGCACAGGTCCATGTGTTCGTGGGAAGTCCCCTGCTGCACTGGCGGGTACTTGTACTCCGAGGTGCCACTCTCACGCTGGAGGACATAAATGTACTCAGTCCTGTCCAGGTGGCGACGGTTGATGTAACTCTGGCAGGTGATGGCCTCCCAGGTGACATACTTCTCCACATCGGCCTGAGTCGCCCGACAAGCTGGAGAGCGGTGGATCTTGAGCAGCTGATTTTCATGGATAATCCTCATCTCTGAGCTCCATTCTTCCTGCTTCTCACGGATGGTCCTGGTGGAGCTGTAGTGTATGATCAGCTTGCCCACATTGCCGGCGGCGTGGAGCATACGCCGAAGACGGCACAACAAGCCTCCTACTGCCAACCCGTAGGAGTGGTACGTCACCGGACGGTTCTCCTCTGTCAAGGAAAGGGCAGCTACAGGAACTCTCCCTCCGGTGGACTTGCGAGCGGTGCGGACCATGCGAACCATCTAAAACATAAAGCATTTAAAATTAAGTTAGATAAGAATTAAATAAAGATTGTATTTTGAATAAAAGTTGGGACAAGATGAATAAAGTGACCCCATTAAATAACACTTTCAACCCACAACTTTGTAAAATAGTTTTTAAGAAAATAGGGTCCTTAAATACGTCCATTTCTATCTAGGTCCACGTTCCTACGGGCAACCTTGGCTCTGATACCACTTCTGTCACACCCGGTTTGTCCAAAGAACAACCAATTGAATATCACATGTATGCCAGGATATTTTTCTCATACATGTGATGACAAATAGTGAAGCATCATTTATTACAAGCCAAATGTTCGAATATAAAATAAGTCTTACATAGCATAATGTCTCGATGGATGGTAATATGTTCATAACATGTAAATAAAACATCAGCGGAATATAAATCTTGTGGGCTCCGTCACAGGCGTTGCCCGGCGGACTCCGTGAACCTAGAAAACTTCCTCGGGTCCGAAGACTTGGTCATTGAACACCACTTCATCCCCTTGACCTGAGGAGCAATTTAATCCAACAGAAAAGCAAGCTTGAGTACCGTTGGTACTTAGCAAGTGTGGGAAAGTTATGTCATGCATGGCTAGAGCAAGGAGAGGTTGAACTCATGGTTAAAGCACTACGCAATTAATACCTATCACCTTATCTTATTAAGCACCTACATAACTACAGAGGTGAAATGGTCCCAATCCCCTAATCCATCATCAAGTAACCATAACATCATTTCAAATGTTAAGCTCCCCGCTTAACATCCACAACATCCAAATTCATCATCCTCTAATCATGAATAAGTCCAATCCGCTCTTGACCGTGAGCACGACTGTCATGACAGTTTTGACTCAGCAGAGTTTGCACCACTGTACCCACATGTAGTGATTTCATCCCCCGTTGTCGGGTGGACTAAAAGAACCTCCATTATGCCAGTGGCCGCGAACCACGTTCACACTTCCCAGGTGTGTAGCCAGGAGATCACTACGAGGCCTTTACAAAGTGATTTCCGACGAGCGTGGGCCCACTAAGGTTTCACCCCTAACAGCATACAAGAGGCTCCAACCCCGCTGCAGTGGCCCCCTCTTGAGCCTTGTGGTTCATATGGTAGTCCAGCTGACACCTATTTACCTGCACCATCCAAACACCCATACTATGCTGGAGATACACCTAATTAATTGGCCTAGCTGCCCCATCTTAGCATGTGGTTGGCACGGTAAAGCCAGGTTACATGCTCCATGAACCGGTCCTTAGGATTCAGGCAATCACTAAACACAAACCCGAGTCTCGTGCACACAGCACCAATCAAATCATCCAACTTGCCTCGATCCCTACCTCTACATAACTCATAATATCTCATTCAAGAGTAAGGTAAATATGTTGATGATCTCTTATCCCACATATCCCATTCTATGCATGGCTAAGCAAAAGTAATATGAATGAATGACATAAAAAAATAAATCCCAATCCAGGCTACAAGGAAGTAAGATAATGAAAATCTAGGGAAACTTCCTACCTTGGGTATCATATTCCAAATTGACAATGCAATTAAATTCTAACTACACATCCTAGTATAGGATCAAAGTGGTCAAGGACACTTGCCTTCTTCCTTCTGCTCTGGGAATGGAAAGTCTTGATCTTGAAAGGTGAGAACCTGCTCTGGGGCTGGTTCTACTCATGCCAATACACACATAGCAAAAGAAAACAACATTCCATAAGCCATAGTCCACACTTCCACTCATACAAATCACACATGCATACATATGAAAGTCATACACATATTTAAGTGTTGTGTTTACCCTAAATATTTTAATCTTAAGCATTCATGCACTTTTAAACATATATATTATTTCTAGCTTTAATATTCAGATTCCTAATTGTACACTATATATGAATTTCCAATTTGAACAACTTTTCTACATTGGGTAATACATTTCTTAGCCACAAACTTTGCATAAAAGATAACTTCCTACTTCAAATTTCCTACAAAATCTAAATTTGAAGCTTTGGAGTTTAGGGACCTTATTTAGCATTTTCTAATTATGCATGCCTATTCTCCTATATTTTCAGATTTATTTTCTATGGCTAAAAGTGAACCTTAATATTAAAGTAGCAAGGTATATCACCTAAACAGAATATGTTCTGATCGAAAATGTTCAATAAAATATCCTTGGACTTCCTCTCTGATGAGAATCAATTTAAATTCATTTTTACCCATTTTCAGAATTATTTTCTAGCCTAAAAATGAATTTTTACCAATAATAAAAGTAGACAGCACCTAGTCAGATTTTATTTCAGCCTAAAATCAGTCCTCAACTCATTCTAAATGTTTTCTAACTGCTAGAAAAATTTACATTTGTATTTGCACAGGTGTTTATATTACCTTTTGAATTTAAATTCTACTCATATGTTCAAATTTCTGAATTTAATATCTTATAGGGTCTAAAAGGCAAATCCACCCTACTGCAGGCTTTAATTTACTATTTCCTAAATTTTCAGGGGCCTAATTACACATAACAGGGAGGTTTTCCTAATTTTTATTAAGTCCAGTGGCTAAAACTGATTTTTAAATGAATTTACCTGAATTTCTGAAGGTCTAGGGGCTAGATCAGAAGTTTCCGGGGCTAGCTCGTGTTTTCCGAGATCCCCAGGGGGTAGCGCGTTAGATTCCCGGCCTTTATAATGCGGGGCCGACGTGGACCGTTGGATTTAAAACCGACGGCTGAGATTATAACGCGAAGCGGTACGGGTTAGATCTATTCGGGACCGCACGATTTAAAATGGACAGGCCTCAGGGGGCCACGTCGCCCTGGCCGGAGCCAGCCCGCGCGCACGGCGGCGGGGACGGTGATCTCACCGGCGCAATCTCGGTTTTTGTCGCTGTGCGTTAGAACTCACATCTTTTTGCACAGATCAGCCGCGGAAGGGTAGTGGAAGCTCACCGAGGGATCTTCTTGGGCCTTGTAGGGTTGAAATAGGCTCTGCGACGGCGACGGGCGGAGGAGCTCCTCGGTGCTCGATGGAGGAGTGGTTTGGTTCGGCGATCCTTCAAGTTCTCCGGTTGTGAGGCTTCCCTGCGGTTAGCAGATGGTCTATCGAGGGTCAGATAGGGTCGGGTCATGGAAATTCGACGACTTCAGAGATGACCGGCGGCTAGACCTCACTGGAGCTCGACGACGTCGGTTGTCTGGGCAGCAAATTGTTCCGGAGTGGGCGTCACCGGCTAGTGTTCGATGCTGCGATGATGTGAAACCGGTTAGATGGACCAGAACGGCGTTGTGCCGAGGGGAATTCGGAGGTTGGGCGGCGGTACTCACCAGTGGCGAGCAGAGGGGGTTTGCAGGAGTTTAAATCGGCCCGGAGTCCCAGGGTGGGTGTGTGCGTGCAGAATTGGCGCTCGTGGGGGCGGATCAGTTTGTTGCGATTGTGGAATTCGGCCGGCGGCTTGCGATCAGCGCGGAAACGTCGGTGATGGTTGGGCGCGCACGCGGGGAGGGAGATGACACGCGGGCCCCGCACGTCAGAGAGAGGGGGAGGGGGGAGAAGCAGCCGCGGGTTTTGGGCCGGCTGAGGTGGGTTTCGGCCCACTGGCCGTTTTTCTTTTTCTTTTTCCTTTTCCTTTTCTGTTTTGATTCAAATTTAAATTCCAGTTTGAATTTGAATTGCTTCACCAAATGCAATACGTCCAAAAATTTTTAAATTCCTCTCTTTAACAGGTTTTGGGTTGTTACAAAGGCGATCACATCTGAGGTTTAAAAGATGTTGTTTTTGAGAAAGACAGGCCGTGTAGAGCGTGTCAAGCAGGAAAGCAAGTAGGAGCACCCCATCTCGCGAAGAATGTCATGACTACAACAAGACCGCTTGAGCTCCTCCACATGGATCTATTCTGTCCAATTACTTACATAAGCATTGGCGGTAATAAATACGGTCTAGTCATTGTTGATGATTTTTCATGCTTCACGTGGGTTTTCTTTTTGCATGATAAGACAAAAACTCAAGGAACCCTCAAGAAGTTCATCAAGCGTGCCCAAAATGAATTCTCATTGAAGATCAAGAACATACGAAGTGACAATGGGACAGAATTCAGGAATACTCAAGTTGAGGAGTTTCTAGACGAAGAAGGAATAAAGCACGAATTTTCAGCACCATACACTCCTCAACAAAATGGAGTAGCCGAAAGAAAGAACAGAACTCTCATTGAGATGACGAGGACAATGCTCGATGAATACAAGACTTCGGACAGGTTTTGGGCTGAAGCGGTTAACACCGCTTGTCACGCCATAAACCGACTATATCTTCATCGGTTACTCAAGAAAACTTCATATGAACTACTCACGGGTAACAAGCCGAATATTTCATATTTTCGAGTTTTTGGTTCAAAATGTTATATTTTAAATAAGAAGCCAA
This sequence comes from Neostapfia colusana, assembly GCA_030760725.1. Classification (NCBI taxonomy): domain Eukaryota; kingdom Viridiplantae; phylum Streptophyta; class Magnoliopsida; order Poales; family Poaceae; genus Neostapfia; species Neostapfia colusana. The sequence continues at coordinate 41,088,918 of JASWHV010000007.1, read as the reverse complement.
GGGATTCAAAGTTTGCTTTGAAGTTCGATGAAGGTTTCTTACTTGGCTATGATTCGAACTCCTACGCTTATCGTGTCTTCAACAAAACCTCCAGACTTGTTGAAGTAGCATGTGACGTAGTGTTCGATGAAACTAACGGTTCTCAAGAAGACCAAGTTGATCAGTGTGTGCTAGATCAAGAAGAAGCTCCATGTCAAGCATTGAGAAGAATGGCATTGGGCGATGTTCGACCACAAGTGCCACCTTCAAATGCGAATGAAGAAAATGAACCACAGGTGGTGGAAAATGATCAAGGGGGAGCTTCCATACATGATCAACCTCAAGAAAATCAAGAAGACCAAAACATCAATGAGGGCAACTATCTAGGGGGAGAATATGATAATGAAGATACAAGACTACAAGTGCCACATCCAAGAGTGCACCAAAGCATCCAAAGAGATCATCCCGTTGACAACATAATCGGTGACATCCAAACGGGAGTAATAACTTGATCTCACATAGCTAATTTTTGTGAACACTATTCCTTTGTATCTTCCTTGGAACCATACAGGGATGAGGATGAATTAAAAGATCCAGATTGGGTGATGGAGATGCAAGAAGAATTGAACAACTTCAAAAGGAACGAAGTGTGGGAGCTTGTTGAAAGACCCAAGTCCAACGTCGTCGGCACTAAATGGGTCTTCCGCAACAAGCAAGACAAACATGGAGTGGTAACCAGGAACAAGGTACGACTTGTGGCAAAAGGGTACTCACAAGTCGAAGGTTTGGATTTCGATGAGACTTTTGCTCCCGTAGCTAGGCTTGAATCGATTTGTATATTACTTGCAAATGATACTCACCACGATTTCAAGCTTTATCAAATGGATGTGAAAAGCGCCTTTCTCAACGGACCAATCAAGGAGAAGGTGTACGTGGAGCATCCACCCAGTTTTGAAAATCAAGAGCACCCCGACTATGTGTTCAAACTGCGTAAGGCTCTCTATGGCCTCAAGCAAGATCCTTGAGCTTGGTATGAGTGCCTTAGAGATTTTTTGATTGAAAATGACTTCAAGATTGGAAAAGCTGATTACACCTTGTTCACTAAACACTTTGATGATGATCTCTTCATTTGCCAAATCTATGTTGATGATATTATATTTGGCTCAACTAACAAATCCTTTTGTCAAGAATTTAGCAAGATTATGACAGAAAGATTCGAGATGTCCATGATGGGAGAGTTGAGGTACTTCTTGGGATTCCAAGTGAAGCAACAAGAGGACGGGACGTTCATAAGCCAAACAAAGTACACTCAAGACATTCTCGAGAAGTTTGGAATGGACAAAGAAAAGCCCATAAAGACTCCCACAGCGACAAATGGACACTTAGATCTAAATGAAGACGGACCAAATGTAGATCAAAAGGATATCGTTCCATGATTGGCTCCTTACTCTATTTATGTACATCTAGGTCTGATATCATGCTGAGTGTATGTTTGTGTGCAAGGTTTCAAGCCAATCTTAAGGAATGTAATTTGTCAGCTGTTAAAATTATCTTGAGATATTTAGTTCATACACCCAACCTAGGCCTTTGGTATCCCAAAGGTTCAAAATTCAATCTCATTGGATACTCCGATGTAGATTATGCCGGATGCAAGGTAGATAGAAAAAGTACTTCTGGTACTTGCCAATTCTTAGGTAGATCCCTAGTTTCTTGGTCCTCCAAGAAACAAAATTCAATTGCTCTATCCACAGCCGAAGCGGAGTATGTTGCAGCAGGGAGTTGTTGTGCACAACTCATTTGGATGCGACAAACTCTAAGGGATTACGGTTACAATATGAGCCGCATTCCACTCCTTTGTGACAATGAGAGTGCAATTAAAATTGCCCATAACCCTGTTGAGCACTCTAGAACCAAACACATAGATATCCAGCATCATTTTTTGGGAGATCACTCAATGAAAGGAGACATAGCCATTTCCCATATCAACAGTAAAAAACAACTAGCAAATATCTTTACCAAGCCACTTGATGAAAAACACTTTTGTGAGCTCCGAAATGAACTAAATATCCTTGATGCTCAAAACGTGGCTTGAGAACTTGCATACCTATATGCCATCCTCAAAATCATGTTAATTATGTTGAAAAATCATCTCTCTCCATTTTTTTCCTAAAAACTATGTTAGTTCCTTGATCTTGGTGAATCATGGTCATAGCTTGATTGTTGTATGTTTACTGATCATATTCATCAAGAATATCTGTGTGCCCCCCTTATTCCTTAATAGGAACTTTTAAATGCATACATATATATATATATATATGTTTTGTACACTTCTGTACAAGGGATCACAGACTAGTCCGTGGTCACCCCGGACTAGTCCACACTGGCAGACTAGTCCGCACTTATGAGTTCAATGACATGTGGCCAAGTAGGAGGTTACCAATTGCCAAGTAGGGCATCTGGGGTGGTGTAACCCAAACTTTTGTAATCGGTGACATGTCATGTAGACAGTAGTGTATGTATAGGTAGTGACGTCATGAGCACGACTTCTCGGAGACCCGAGACTGATGTATCTTGTATAAAGTTTATTCTTTATCAATACATGTGAATGTTGTGCAAATTATTCATGCGTCACTTCAATACCTACTGTTTCATATGGAATTTTAAGTATGACATGTGCTGATCGCTGCTGTTTTGAATTTCAGAATGACTCGTACTCATGCCAACCCGGATGTTGGGGGTTCCAGTCAGGGGGGAGAGACCTCACAACCACCTCCCGAGGATTCCTCAGGACAGCAACAGCAACAACAGCAACCGCCACCGCCAACGGTTACCTTGGTGACATTGTCGCAGTGATGGCGGGCTCTTTCAGCAGCACGCGGAATTTCTGCAAATCCTCATTGCGAATACGTCTCGACCATAGAGGAATCAAGATCGTGAGGAGCGTGAACAGAGCTCCTACTCTGACATTCTGGCTACTCATCCCTGGTATTCTCAAGGGCGGATGAACCCCTCGATGCGGACAACTGGCTCCGCACGATGGAGATGAAGTTCGGGCTGCTCCAAGTGAGTGAGCAGCGCAAGACTCAGATCGCGGTCCAACAACTTTAGGGCTCCGCGAGCACATGGTGGGTGAACTATTGTGCTTCGCAGCCCACCGAGAGAGTTATGACCTGGGCGGAATTCCGGATGGCCTTCAGGGTCTATCACATACCGCCGGGTCTCATGAAGAGGAAGACGCAAGAGTTCTTATGCCTGCAGCAAGGGAGCCGGAACGCGCTGGAATACTCCAGGGCTTTCAATGATCTTGCGCTCTACACTTCGTATCACGCCGATACCGACGAGAAGCGGCGGGATCATTTCTACCAGGGGCTTAACCCGCTCCTGAAAGACAAGCTGGCGATGTTCAATCGCGGCAGCCTCAATGACATTATTGATGCTGCAATTATTCAGGAGGACTCCGGCAAGGAGTTAGCGGCGGCGGAAAGGAAGCGAAGCGCGCCGCAAAGCAGCGGAGAAGGATGTGGTCCTTCTCAGAAATATCGGATGGTGAATCGCCACCATCGGGTCCACGCTGGCAGCCACCACAGAGGCCGATGCCATTCCGCAGTCGGCCATATTCTTCACCGGCATTCAGGCCGGCACTGCCAGTACCACCTCCGCAGCAACAACAGAAGCAGCGGGCAATGCCGCGTGCGTATGCACCTCAGCCGCGCATGCCGGGCTTTCATCCCCCAAGCACCGGACAAGCAGCAGCCACATGCTACAAGTGTGGTCGTCCAGGACACTTCGCCAACAATTGTCCTGAGAGGCAAAGCGGCGGAGTTGCACCGCAACTTCCAGGGAGGAATCAGCTCCGGAACCCTACTAATGCGCGGCGGGCAAACCCTAGGCCCGGCACTGTCCACCAACTTGCCATAGAGGACGTGCCGGAGGGTGAACCAATCCTTGCGGGTATGTTCCAATTCCACCAGCATCCCGCTATAGTGTTATTTGATTCAGGCGTCACACACAATTTTATTAGCCAAGCTTTCATTGCTAAATACAGCTTGCAAATACTACCCACCGATAGTCCATACTTGATTTGTTCACCGGGTGGGAAAATTTCAGCAAGCATGATGGTTCTAAAAGTGCCTTTATGCTTAGCCGGTAGAGTGTACCCTACGTCTCTCATAATTTTAGAGGGACAGAAGGTCGATGTCATCCTAGGGATGTCGTGGTTAACCCACCACGGCGCTGTTTTAGACACCGTCCTCCGAGTTGTGCATCTACACTCAGAAATGCACGAGTCACACTCTTTATTTCTGGACAGTCCAGAAATAAAACTTCCAAGTGTATATCAGCCCACAACCATCAGGTGAGAAGACATTCCAATAGTCCGTGAGTTCCCTGATGTGTTCTCGGATGATTTACCGGGGATGCCACTCGACAGAGAAGTGGAGTAGAAGATTGAACTTGCACCGGGGACCATGCCAATATCCCAAAGGCCGTACAAAATGGTGCCCAAGAAATTGGCTGAACTTAAGACACAGCTAACGGACCTGCTGGAGAATGGTTTTATTAGGCCGAGCTCCTCCCCATGGGACTGTTAGGCATTATTCGTGAAGAAGAAAGACGAGACATTGCCGCTTTGTGTGGACTATCGTCCACTAAACGCCATAACCATCAAGAACAAGGACCCGTTGCCACGGATCGACATGTTGTTTGATCAGTTGGTCGAAGCAAAGATCTTTTCCATGATGGACTTAAGATCCGGGTACCACCAGATTAAAATGCGGGCTGAGGATATTCCGAAGACGGCTTTCTCGACGAGATACGGACTGTATGGGTACCTGGTCATGTTCTTCGGCCTCACCATTGCTCCGGCTCATTTCATGTATTTGATGAACATGGTATTCATGCCGGAGCTGGACAAGTTTGTCGTGGTCTTCATCGACGTTATATTGGTATATTCCAAGTCGGAGGAAGAACACAAGAAGCATCTGCATATAGTCTTGCAACGGCTGCGGGATCACAAGCTATACACGAAATTCAGCAAGTGCGAATTCTGGATATCGCAAGTGCCTTTTCTCGGACATATTATCTCAGCGGAGGGCATCACTTTAGACCCGAGTAAGATCACCTAAGTGCTGAATTGGAACTCGCCGACAACTGTTCATGAGGTACGGAGCTTCCTCGGACTCGCGGGATATTATCGCAGGTTCATTCCGAACTTCTCAAAGATTGCCAAGCCTATGACAGAGCGGCTGAAGAAGGCTACCAAATATGTTTGGGGTCCAACATGTGAAGCAGCGTTCAAGGCATTAGTGAGACACCTAACATCAGCACCGGTTTTGGCGCAGCCAGACACAACAAAACCATTCGATGTGTACTGCAATGCATCCAGCATTGGGCTCAGATGTGTGCTGATGCAAGACCGAAGAGTGGTCGCGTATGGATCACGGCAGCTCAGAAACCATGAGCAGAATTATCCAACTCACGACTTGGAGCTCACTGCCGTGGTGCTCGCACTTAAAATGTGGAGGCACTACCTACTCGGTAACCTCGTGCATTTATATACCGACCACAAAAGCCTCAAGTACATATTCACTCAGAAGAAGTTGAACATGAGGAAGCGAAGATGGTTAGAATTGATAAAGGATTACGCAATAGAGATCCATTATCACCCCGGCAAGGCAAACATAGTGGCGGATTCCATAAGTCAGACGTCAACAATCTGACCATCGCACCGTTGAAAGAGAGCGAGCCACCATTGCATGTGATTCCACATGGAGCTCTCTACAACTTAGCCTTGATCCCCACCATCCGTGAAGAGATAGCGGCAGCTCAGAAAAATGACAAGGGCATGTCGCATTTGTGGAGACGTATAGACAGTGGGGAGCTGAAATGTTTCCGGAAGGACGGAGATGGCGTCCTATGGTTCAAGGACCGGATCGTCGTACCCCGTAACCCGGAGTTAAGGAAGAAAATCTTTGATAAGGCTCACTTGTCAAAGTTTTCTATTCACCCTAGCAGCAACAAAATGTATCAAGGACTCAGAAGCAAGTTTTGGTGGACACGGATGAATAGGGAGATCGCAAAGTACGTGTCTGAGTGTGATACATGTCGAAGGGTGAAGGCAGATCATATGCGGAAACCGGGACTGCTACAACCACCTGGCATTCCTGCCTGGAAGTGGGAGGATGTGAGCATGGACTTCATTGTCGGTTTACCCACCACTTTTCAGAAACATGATTCTGTGTGGGTGATCGTCTACCGGCTCACCAAAGTTGCCCATTTAATCCCCGTCAACATAAACTACAATGCCAAAATGTATGCTGAATTGTACATCTCACGGATCCTATGCTTATACGGCATACCCCGCACCATCATATCGGATCGGGGCACTTTATTAGTGTCCCGTTTTTCGTAGCAGATACACGCTGCGTTGCGGACAAAGCTGATCCGTAGTTCAGCGTACCACCCGCAGACGGATGGGCAAACCGAGCGGGTAAACCAAATTTTAGAAGATATGCTACGAGCTTGCGCTATCAACCACGGAAAGAACTGGGATGATCACTTGCCGTTGGCTGAGTTCTCGTACAACAATGGGTACCAAGCCAGCATCAAGATGGCGCCTTACGAGGTGCTATACGGTAGGAAATGCCGCACACCACTGAATTGGTGTGAGTCTGGCGAAAGGGTTACCTTTGGGATTGATATTGTCAATAACGCGGAGGAAAAGGTCCGGCTGATTCAAGCGAGCCTAAAAGTCGCCCAATCCCAACAAAAACAGTATGCGGACCGGAGAAGACGCCCATTACAATTCGAAGTCGGGGATCACGTATATCTACGTGTGTCTCCAATGAAGGGCGTGAACAGATTTGGGGTGAGAGAAAAGTTGGCACCACGATTCATCGGTCCATTTCAGATTACAGAAAGATGTGGATCAGTAGCATACCGGCTGAAATTACCAGAAGCACTTTCCGGTGTGCACGACGTCTTTCACATCTCCCAGCTGAGGAAGTGTCTCAAGCTATCAACTACCATTCAGCTGGAGAATATAGAAGAACTGAAACTGGATCTCACGTATCGGGAGGAACCGGTTCAGATTATTGACGAAAAGGCCCGAACCACAAGCAACCATACGTTGTGGTTCTACAAAGTTCTATGGAGTAATCACTCCGTGGATGAAGTGACATGGGAGAGCGAAGGATTTCTTCGTGCTAACTACCCCGACTTTTTCACGTCGCATATACAGTAATTTTCCACCGTCCTCTCTCATTTTCACCTTATAATATCGGGTTGAGATTCTTTTAAGGGGGGAGGAATGTAAGGGCCAAAGCTTTTGGCATATATTCAAAGTGTTCATCACCACACACACACTTCATTTGAAGAAACTTGATGATTACATTTGAAGAGAAAGTAAACACCATCAACAAGTTCATTAGAGACTAAACTCACAAGATGCAAAAGTGGCATTTCCCACATGCATCATATAGGGGCTGGGTATATGAAAAACCCCTACACCTTGCTATGAATGTCCATGCCAAATTTTACCCAAATTCAAAACCCTTTTGAAGTCCTTTTGGGTATAACTAGAAAGAGGGTGGTTTGAACTCAAATTCAAGTTCAAACTATTTCGATCCCATGAATTCAAAAGTGGGAAGCATATTCTTACTCAGAAAATTTTTTTGAGCTCACACACAAATTTTCACTTCATTTGGAGTTGATCTTGACATGAGCTATGTTTAGCAAATTCAAACTTTATTTGAATTTCAAACTGCATATGTGCTGAAATTTATTCAATCACTTCACAATTTGAATTCTATCAACTTCAAATGGGCTTGTGGTTGATAATTCAAAAATGAGAGGGTATTTGGATCTCTACTGTTTAGAGCAGTGGGGAACATTTAATTTCAGAGGTTAAACCTTGGGTGGGACCCACATGTCAGCCTCAGCAGCAAATTTAACCAACTGAAGCCTGAGCTCGGTTTCTTGCGCTTGATCCAGCAGCCGCCACGGCAAAAGATCGATCGGGACAGCAGCTGGTTGCTTCCCCGACCACTGAGCCGCCTCAGCCTTCCTCTTATCAACGCAGCCGACCCGATCGAAGGCAGAACCAATCGCTTCGTTGCTCCCTCGCGCAAGAAACGCCGCTCTAGCCGCCGCTCTCTCGGTTGATCGGAAAAGCCCACGATCACAGCCTCTTCTCTCCCTCCAAGCTGCAAAATTTTACTAGGGGCTCTCCTTCTTCTTCCCCGTTGTTGGAAATTAGCTAACTCAGATGATCTCGACCATACCGAGAGTTGTTTCCGGTGACCTAAGTTCACCGCACCTAGGGCTCCCGTGGACAGCCCAAACGGGAGTGTGCCACGCCCAAGCTAAGGCGTCCTCGGACGCGTTAGAGACTGGTGCTGCTCAACCCTGAACCACAGCTCGAGTGTTTGATCACCGGCGACGAATTTCAGTTTCCCCTTTCACTCGGCGCAGACCGACCTTCAGGTGCGGATCCGCCAAATTCTCAGTCCAAAATTGTTTAGATGGTCTCAAACTGTTCCTACAGAACTAGACTTAGTGGCACACAAGTTGGCTTCACAACATCTAGCATGAGAACCCCTGTACAGGGCGTAATTCCAAGCTTGCCAACAGCGGCTTATTCGGAAAGCGTTGGGCGCCCGGTGAGAGCCTACATAGGACCTATCCCGAGCTGCTTCGAGCTCATGTCGATCTTTCCTAGGGTCCACTGTGCTCTACGGCCTTTTGCTCGATCGTTTTGGGTGCTAGGAAGTCCGGCCGACATGGCCGAATTTATTCCGAAGCCGCCACTCATCGCCGGACGTGTTCCGGTGACTGTCACGACGAGCTAAGCCCAGTATCATGTTCCCCGGATGGATTTAGGCAGAGGCCGTAAGGGCCTCAGTTTTGGCACACATTTGAAGTGTTCATCACCACACCACACCAATTTTCACTCCATTCGGAGTTGATCTTGACATGAGCTAAGTAGGACGAATTCAAACTTTATTTGAATTCAAAACTGAACTTGTGCTGAAATTCACTCAAACCCAACCCAATTTGAATTCTATTCGATTCAAATGGCTCAGGGGTAAACAATTTGAATCACCAGGGGTATTATGGGTCTCACTGTTTACAACAGTGATTAGGAGTAAATTTCGGAGGTTAAAACCCCGGGTGGGACCCACATGTCATACAGGGGAGAAGGAGAAACTTGCACCCAAAGTCAGAGTCTCGGTGGGAAATTCCACCGAGCAGCTGTCGGCTGTGCCACCGAGCAGCTACCGGCGCCACCAGCTGCTTCCCTCTCCGCGCGCTTGCGCCCAGGGCGGCTGGCTCGCGCCCCCACGCGACCGGCACCGCCTCACCCGAGCAGGAGTCGGCCCGCTTTATCTTCTCGCGGGCAAACCCGAGCAGCGGCATTTTTTTTTCTCGCCACAGCTCTCTGCTCAATCGGAAAACCAGCAGAACCATCTCCTCCTTCGTCCCTGAGCTGCTAGACAGCCACCTGAGCTCGCACTTCACCTCCCCAACGCCAGAAACCCCGAGCTCCGACCTCCTTTGCCCAAAGACGATCGCCACCGCGGCGACCTAGCCTCAGCCGAGAGTCAGGCGCCCGTGGGCAGCGTTCCACAGGTGTTTTCGTGGTCCAGCGAGAGAGGCAACAGGAGCGCGCGATCACCGTGCAGCTCTCCTCCAAGTTTGGAAGCCAACCGTGAAGAATCCGCAGAGAATTTCTAGTTTTTGCTCCGGCGACCGTAAACCAAGCTTCCGGTACGGTTTCCTTAAATTCTCGCTCTATGATCTTTCGGAGGTCATCAAATCTTGCACGTAGACGCTGGACTAGCCGGAGATCAAGTTCTTTTCTGCATCCGTAGCGTGAAACTGTCTAGGAGTGACGAATTTCGAGCTCGATCGAGGGCGGTCATGGCGGGCACGATCGGTCACACGGTGCCGACCGACTTGCCGCCATCCCTGAACCCTTTTGATACCTTGTCGAGCTTCCTAGAGGTACACTGATGCTGTAGGGCCGTTTGTTCGAGGTGTTGGCGGGTTTAGAAACCACGGTCGACGGTGTCGAACCTCAACCGAGGCAGCGGCACGTCGCCGAGCTATTTCCGGCCACCCCCAGCCCGACCTGACACCACCGACGTGTTCCTCGACGTCGACAACCCCCTGGCGGCGAGTTTCAGCCCCTGGGAGGTCCGGCAGCGGCGAGCCGGCGAGCCCCGAGCCTGCTCCGGCAAGGTCGGCGGCGCGGGCGTGAGAGAACGGCGGGAGGAAGACGAAGCCGGCTGGCCCACGTGTCAGCGGCTGAAGAATTTAAATCTGGATCGGGTGTGGCCAGGGATCGGCTGTGCTGGCACGCAAATACCCTGTGAGCTCCAGTGTGCCGGACACCTCCGCGCTCGACACGTGTGGTATCCCTGGTGTGCCGGACACCTCCGCGCTCGACACGTGTCCCCGCGGGCCCGAGAGTTTAAATTTTTCCCCCGATTTTCAGGATTATTCCAAACTTCAAATCCTCATAACTTTGGTTAGAAAGCTCCAAATCGAGTGAACCACTGAGCACTTTCCAGCAATACCAAATTCAGCTCATGAAAGTGAATAGTTTTCCAGAATTAAATCCCTAAGTTTTAAACTGTCGGGAATTTTATCTGGAGAACTACTTTATGAAAAATTCTGAAATTTGGTTGAAAGGTTCATTGGAAAATGCCAGAATACCAGTAAAATTTTCAGACTCATCCAGGTTCATTTAGTTACCCTAATTGCGTGATTAAGGGAACTGCCCAGAAAAAAATAGAAAAATGTACAGAAACATTTTTCAGATTTTCTCCAATCTTAATTAGGACATAACTTTCGGTAGAATTCTTCAAATGACATGAAACCAACTCCATTAGAACCATCCTAAATTCTAGTTTCCAGAAAGTAATGGTGGGAGCCATGAAAAACCCTGGAATTACTTAGAGGCTCAATTATTGACCAAAGAGGCTTTTATTTGTACAAGGTTCAATTGAACTTTGTTTCAAATAAAACTTGGTCACAACTCTGGTTAGGACCCTACCAATCCACCATAAAAATCTCAGAACCCAAAGGGGAGGGCTAGCTAGAGTTATTAGCAATTATGTATTTAAGTTCACACATTTGCATTTAAATTTACATGTAGTATTGTATTCAACGTGTAGCCATTGAAGAAGAGACCCCGGAAGTGCTGGATTTCCTTCTTCCGGACGAAGAACTAACTACTGACCAGCAGCAACAAGGCAAGCCCCGGTTTGCATTAACCCTTTCATAAGTTTTACTTTGTTTACATGCGTCATATGAAGTATGTTTGTGCATTAGGTATAGGATGGATGGAACCCCACTTGCATAACCAGAATTTTTCCCTAAGAGTGAGGGTAGTATCTAAGACCTCGAGTAGACAGGCTATGCTTAATAATTCATAGGGCTTCGGTACAAGTCGAGTAGTTGGAATCTACTCGCGAGATAGGCTTTGGACGCACGGGTTCGGTTGAGTGAGGTGAGATCACATTAGTAATGAATATGAGACTGGGCAGGGGCTAGGGCGCAGCAAGAGGGAGTCTTGTGTGCGCAGCCCTGTCCGTGTCGATTGAGGACCGAGCCGTGTGCGCCCCACGCTGATCAAGTTTGAACGTACCGAAGGCATATCGGATATATGGGCCCGATAAACCGATGTAGCCTAAACCTCCGGGCGTCGAGGCATAACGCACCGATTTATAGGTGTAGGCTGAGGGCAGCAAGGTGGAAATCTGCCAACGGGCATAGAGAGATGCTCCGTGTGGGGAACCTCCTGCTCGTTTCGGTGCGACCGGTTCGACGTTTGGGCTGTTGGGTGAAAGGTTGTCCCGTACGACATCGAGTGAGCATGCTGTGCAGCTCCACTGGTGGGCGTACGTGACGTGCTCTTTGGGTTTCCCTGCAGGTGTATATCGAGTCGATTCGCCGTCCCTCGCGGTGAAGAGTACCACTTGGTCACTGAGTCGTGACGTAGATTAATGGATGAAACCTGTTGATTCAATATTGCTGGTTGATATAATTGTATTGCTACATGTGTGCCTCCAAATACTGCTTACTAAATTTCAGATTCATGAACTGTTAACTCGTTGCTAAAAGATGAACTAAGGATGAACTTGTAGGCGTGTCCTTTTGCTGAAATGTTACTATCCTATGTCCATTGTACCCCTCATGTAGAGTTTCATGCTTAGGTGAGTCGGTTAAGCCTTGCTGAGCCTTCGTGCTCACGGTTGCTGCTTGAGTGTTTTTCAGGTGAGGAGCCACCCACGGACTCGGAGTATGATTCCACCGGCGAGGGTTACCCTCCGTCGGGGACCACGGCTGAGTGGGAGCCGTACACGCCGCGCTGAGCTGAGGAGTGCAGCTAGTGTGGGTTGCCCTAGGGCTGGGCAACCACTTTTGCTAGAAAGGCGGGCGTGAGTTGTATAAAAGAAACTTCCGCTGTGTAAGAAAGACCCTAGTTTGTAACTGAGAAGTGTACTACTTTGTACATTCAGTTTGTTTTTCCCATGTAATATAATGTGTTCTTATGACGTGTGCTGTCGGGTGTCGCATCGCGCGGCACCACCCTTTGCGATCCTGGATGAGCGGATTCCGGTCCGGCACAGCCTGGTATTAGAGCTGCAGTGGGGATAGCACAGTACTAAAGGACTGCATTTTGGGAAAAACTTAGCTATACGGTGAGGATTCGGTAGTTGCCCAAGTAAGGACTATATTAGTATAGTTACTTAAAGTGGCAAATGCTAACCTATGTGTTATAATTCTGAATTTTAATTATGTAACGACGCAACTACGCTCTGGTAAGTATGGTAAGGAACGCCACCGAAAGCGGTTCAATTTCGGTTAGCTCCCCTGACGAGGAACGTGGTTCAGGGATTTGTCTCACAGCTTGGTGTGAGACGTCAATATGAAACTCTTGGACTCTTCATGTTCCTGAGTTCATATGAAACGCTGATCCCTAGCATGCATTAGGCAAGTAAGTGGAGACCCCATCGCGTGGTCAGTAACGCGAGAGTGTGTTCGTCTGAAAGTAGCCCAGTGGGACATACGCAGCGCTTGCCATCGGCGTGCCCTGCAGGGCAGTAGGTGGTATCTGTTGGGTTGATAACATCCCAACCGTCACGACCCGTTCATGACATACTCGGGTTCCCCGTCGTGTGGTGTTGAAACACGATCACGTGCCTTGAGACGTGACCTAACTCAAGGACGGCCGTATGACAATGATACGGGTGTTTGTATTTACTTTTAAATATGGAACTGCCTGAAATGGACAATCTTTGAGTGCATCACTATTGTGTGGTCTTCTGCAGGTATTAACCACGTATGTATCCGTGTAGTAAACGTGTGCGAGAGACCGTTTAGTGCCACACTTGAGACGTATATGCCGGTATAATCTGGATAGTGTGTTCGTCTGGAAATAGCCCAGGAGGACATACGCAGCGCTTGCCATCGGCGTGCCTTGCAGGGCAGTAGGTGGTATCTGTTGGGTTGATAACATTCCCAACCATGACGACCCGTTCATGACATACTCGGGTTCCCCGTCGTGTGGTGTTGAAACACGATCACGTGCCTTGAGACGTGACTTAGCTCAAGGATGGCCGTATGACAATGATACGGGCATTTGTATTTACTTTTAAATATGGTACTGCCTGAAATGGAAACAAAACCCTTGAGTGCACCATTATTGTGTGGTCTTTTGCAGGTACTAACCACGTATGTATCCGTGTAGAAAACGTGTGCGAGAGACCGTTTAGTGCCACACTTGAGACGTATATGCCGGTATGATCCGGATTAGGATTTTCTTTTGTGAGGAACGTAGTACCGAGATATTGTAGTCATATGCATGAAAATAAAAATAACAAGGAATTAAAATCTATAGGTTCAACATTTAGGACCCTGGTTGGGTATAAGAATGGGATAGTGGACCAGGATAGCTAAAGGGATGAAAAACAGAGTGCTCTGTTTTGGGCAGCACGTTTTCTGATCTTCAACAGGGCATAACTCACGGGTCTTTTAGCCCAGAGAGGTGTGCTATATAGCTCTGGAAAGGTATTTAAGTACTCTACAACTTTGTTGTATACTTCCAGAGCTGAAACTCACCTTAAGATGGCTTAAATTCCAGAGGGATGTAAACTGTCCAGAACCAGGACAGAGTAAAACATTCTCGGAGCTGTTCTGTTTTTCAAACATAACTCCCAGGTGAAAAATCAAAATCAGTATATAATACATCTTTAGAAAGAGTAGAAGATGTGTGACATCTTTCCAATTCAATGTTTCTGAAATTTCAGCACAGAATATAATGGAAATCGGGGTTGAATGTAAGGGCCTCAGTTTTTGACACTCATTTGCAGTGTTCATCACCACACCACACACCTCATTTGAGGAAAAATGATGAACACAAATAAAGAGCAAGTAACAATTATCAATATGCTCATTAGGGAACAAACTCACACATTGCAAAAGTGGTACTTCCCACATGTGATATAGATGGGCTGGACATATGAAAACTCCTACACTTTGCTAAGGATGTCCATGCCAAGTTTCACCCAAATTCAAAACATTTTTGAGGTCATCTTGGGTATAGATAGGAAAGGGGCAGTTTGAAAACATATTCAAATTCAAACTGTTTTCACCCACTGAATTTAAAAGTGGAAGGCATATTCTTGCTCAGCACATTTTTGTGAGCTCACACACCAATTTTCACTCCATTTGGAGTTGATCTTGACATGAGCTAAGGGGGAGAAATTCAAACTTTATTTGAATTTCAAACTGCACTTGTGCTGAAATTCATTCAAACCAAACCTCATTTGAACTTTGATCAATTCAAATGGCTCTTGGGTGAATAATTTGAGTTGCCAAGGGTAGAATAGGGTTCACTGTTTACCACAGCTGTTAGGAATAAATTTCAGAGGTTAAAAGAGGAGTGGGACCCACATGTCAGCCTCAGCCTCAAAGCAAACCGACTGAACCACAGTTCAGTCGGTTCCCGGCTGTTGTGCGCGCGCGCCACCGAAGGGGGCAGCCGGCGCCAGCTCCTGCTGCGTGCCCCAAGCCGGAGACCGGCCGACCGGCCTATTTATTCCCTCCCCGGCGTGCTTCAGTCGCCATTCCCCGAGCTGCCGACGTGCACGATCCATTTCTCCACTGCCATCACCGGCGCTCGAGTTCCTGCTGGATCGAGCTGATCGCAGCTTCCTCTTTCCACTCCAAGGTCCCAGCAAGGTACTAGCAACCATCCTCCATCCTTTCCATTGATAGAAATCGATTGAAACCGAGTGATATCGGCTGTGCCGAAAGATCAAACTCGGAACTGGAAACCGCCGCACCTCGGGCTCTCGTGGACAGCCCAACCTGGGCGTTGTCACGCCCGAGCCAAGGCACCCTTGGACGCGCAAGTGATCGGTGCTGCTCATCCCCGAGCCACAGCTCGAGTGGTTGCTCACCGGCGGCGAATTTCCACTTTTCCCCTTTCTGTGTGCAGAACGACCCTCGGGTACGATTCTGTTTAATTCGTGCTCTAGAAAGGATTAGAGGGCCTCAGGCCACTCCCACACGAACTAGACACGGTGACGCACAAGTTGCCTTCACAACTCTGGGCCGGAGGACTTCTGTGCCCGGCGTAATTCAAGGTCTACTGATGGCGGAACGCACGGGGGGTATCGGGCGCACGGTGAGGACCTATTTCGGGCCTTCCCCGAGCTGCCTCGAGCTCATGTCGACCTTCTCTGAGGTCCACTGATGCTCCCCGACCGATTTCCCAAGTAGCTGAGGTACTAGGAGCGTCAGCCGTCATGGCCGAAGTCGTTCCGATATGGCGGCTCGTCGCCGACCATGCTCCGGCCGTTGTCATGAGCAGCTGACCCTCGGATCATGTTCCCCAAGTAAAAGTAGGCAGGGGCGGCCAGAATCAAGAAGTTTGAAGCTGTACAGCAGCCGGCGGCGAGCTCTCCGGCGAGGTCCCTCGGCGGCGGAGCGCGGGTGTCGCGAGGTTGAAGAAGGGGGTGGACCCCAGCTGTCAGCGGCCGATATTTTGAATCGGGATCCGGCTGTGGCCGGGATCGGGTGTGCTGGCGCGCAAAAGCCTTGTGGGCCGCGGTGTGCTGTCGCTTCGGCGTGCGACGCGTGTCTCCTGGGCCCACGCGCGAGTTTAAACTTTTCCCCGATTTTCAGATTTCCTTCAAACTTCAAATCCTTATAACTTTGGCTAGAAAGCTCCAAATTGAGTGAACCAAATTTTGCTGGATTCAGCTCTCTGAGTACTTTCCAGAAAATCAAGTTTCACTTCATGAAATTCCTTAATTCTCCAGAATTAATTCCTTAAAGTTTAAACTGTTAGGAATTTTAACTGGAGAATCACTTGGAGGAAAATCCTGAAATTTTGCTGAGATGTTCACCAAAATATCCTTGAACTACCATAAAAATTTCAGATCCATTTGAGCTCATTTAGTCCACCTAATGGTGTGATTAGTAAAACTGTTCCAGAGAAAATAGAAAATGTTCAGAAACATTTTCAGAATTTTCTCTGAAATTGTTTAGCTCATATCTTTAGTTAGAGACTTCCAAATTAAGTGAGACCAATTCCATTAGAACCCTCTGAAAATCTAGTTTTCAGAAAGTCATAGTTTGTTTCATGAAACTACCTAGAACACCCTAAAAGCCTTTAATTAAGGTCAAGGACATAATTATTTGTGGAGGGCTCAAATGAGCTTTGCTGCAACTAAGACTTGACCAAGTCTTTGTTTAGGTTGTAACCAAGCCACAGTAAAAGTTTCACAGTCATTAGGTCTATCTAGTAAAGGTTATAGACTTCACAACTTCAAAGTTAATACAAAAGCATTTAATTAATACATACATTGTTCTTATCATGTAGTCGCTAAGGTCGAGGAGGAACCCGAAGTCCTAGACTTCGTTACTCCGGAGGAACAGCTAGCCTACGACCAAGAGCAGCAAGGCAAGCCCCGGTTTGCATTAACCATTTTATAAATTTTTATTGTTTTGAGCACATACTTGTTTTCTTTATGTTGTGCATCAGAGTCTTGTTTGGAAACCCCACTGCATAGCCAAGAAAACCATGGGTTGGGGTTTAGGATTGCAAACCCCGTTAGCCACTGCATTGCTAGGATAGAGTAGGATTCGGTACAAGTCGAGTAGTTGGAACTACTCGCGAGAATAGGCTAGAGGCACATTGCTCGGGTAGAGATAGCACATGAAACACATGGCAAGAAAATGAGACCGAGCGGAGAGTAAGGGCAGCAGGACTTTGGGGCCTGTGTGCTGTAGCTCCGCTTGTGTCGATTGAGGACCGAGCCGTGTGCGGGCCTGTTGAACAAGCTAGAACAGTACCGAAGACCTACCGGCTATATGGGAACCGGGAAACTGATGTAACTCGGGTAGCTGGGTATTGAGGCATTGCCCGTCGTTCAGAGGGTAGGTTGAGAGCTCGAGGTGTAAATCAGCTGGCGGCACAGAGATGCGCGTGCAGGGACCTCTTGCTCGGGACGATGGGACCGGTTCAATATTTGGCTAACGGGTGAAAGGTAGTCGCGTACGGCGTCCGTGATGGTTGTTGTAGGCAACATCGAGTACGGGCGTACGTGACGGGTTGTTCGGGTAACCCTGCAGGTGTAAATCGATTATAATCGCCGTCCCTCGCGGTCAGTGAGTACCACTTGTTCACTGTACCGTGACGTAGAAAGAACAGGCTAGTTACATGTTAAAATGTTGCTGATTGAAAGTTGGATATTGATTGTTAATGATATGTTGTAGCTTAGTGCTAACTAAAGTTCTTTTCAACTTTGGGCAAAGTACATGAGAGAAATGCGTTTCTTGTTTGATTGCGGCTCTCTCATGTGCCTTAGCGTAAAGTTCTCCACAACCTGCTGCTAAAACTTGAAAGTAAGGTTCTACTAATTAGGCGAGTCCTTGCAAATGATTTTTACCTCATGCAACCCATCACCCTCATGTAGAAGTTTCATGTTTAGGTGAGACGGGTCAGACTTGCTGAGCCTTCGTGCTCACTGCTTGTGTTTGAAGCTTTTGCAGGGTTCTATGAGGAAGGGACTCCCGAAGAGGAGACGGAACCCCAGGAGGGGAACCCCGTCGAGTGGGAGTCGTGCACGCCGCAGAGTTAGTGTGCGTGTGTGCTAGCAAGGACACGTTCGAGGGCTGAACGTGCACTTGATGCTTAGTCTACGCCCGCGAGTGTGGACTAAACTTATTTTGATGTAAACATGTTGATAAACTTGTTTATGTAATAAAGCTTCCGCTTCCGCTTTGTACCTTTGACGTGTGTTATACGGTGTTGTGCAACGCAGCACCCCTCAGCGTGATCCTGGCTCGACAGGACCAGTGGGGTCGTGTCAGCGTGGTATCAGAGCTCGCTTGAGGTTTAACACAGTACAAAGGTCTTCTTTTTCAAAAATCCAGTGAGGAACGAGTTAGTAGCCCGTATAAGGATGTTATTAGTATATAGAAAGTGGCTTATTAACTTATTTGTTATGTCGGAAAATCGTGCATCTCGGGACGTTCATGTCTTGGGGGGTGCACGTAAGCGCTGTCCACCAGTGCGCACAAGCTGAAGGGTGGAGCCCCACGGGTGGCAGGTAACCCGACCCGCTTTGATATCCTCTACGACTCTTCATGTCGTTTGGGGTATTCGAGCAACGTCTGTCCCTGGCGTGCGTGGTGCAACATGGGAGACCCCGTCACGTGGTCTGAAACGTGAACACGTAACTCAAGGCGTGTTTGGCTTGAGAACATCCGGGCGAGTGATGACGGCCGGGTGTACAAACTGTATGGATTCCGGGCTCGGTGTGCAGCCGAGTCTGATGATTGTTTGAGTTTCTGCAGGTAGCCTTACCACGAAACGGTAGACGTGTAGCATCCGTGTGCGAGTGACGAGTAGTGCCACTGAACTAACGAAGCCGGCTAAATCCGGTATAGGTTTTTCCTTTGTGAGGACGTAGTACCGACATAATCTGGTGACGCCTCGACGTCACACCCAACAAAATGAACAACTTCATTTAAAATTTGATGGTTTTGATCCAAAGTAGTAAAACTTGATGTAACTCCTTCCCTTGAACAGGATATTCAAAGTTAATAAATTTTCAACTTATAGGATGTTAAGGACAGAGCACTCTGTTTTCAGCTAAATCAAGGCTGAAGTTAATCAGAGGTTAGAGGTTGAGTTCTTTCGAGGTTGGGGTCGTATGATACATTTCTGGAAAGCTTTGGAGGAGCTTTACAACTTTTCTGTTGAGTTCCAGAGGTGTTTCATCCCTTAACCACTCGAAAAATGCAGTAGAGTTGAAACTGTCCAGAAAACAGGACGGAGCAAAGACTCTCTGTAGACTCTCTGTAAATTAAGCATAACTTCCTGCATAAAAATCCAAAAATAGAAAATGAGGTGGTTCTGGGAAGCTTATGAGATGGGTTACAACTTTGTAACAGAAAGTTTTGTCAGATTAGGAACAGAATTAACTGGAATTCTTGGATCAAATCAGTACCTAAGGCAGGGAGGTGCTGTCCAATTGTTCCCAGAAATTCTGTTAACTTTGACATCTCATAACTTTTGAACCAGAGCAGATCTTAGGCCAACCAAATACTTTCTGGAAAGCTATTGAAGTTAACTTTAACTTTGATGTTGAGCTCCAGGACTGGTTTTGCTTTTAACCTGGCCTAAATCAGATTGATATGGAAACTGGTCAGGGCTGTCATGGGAACAGCAGATCAGCAGTCAAATTTGTTTAAAAATTTGAACTATGTTTCCAAGTGTTAAGGGTTCAATGACATATCTTATGTTATAACTTAATGGTTTACTGTTTAAATAAATATTTGATATTTCTCAAATATATTTTTACAGATGGCAGCAGATAAACGGTTGGAGAACGGGTGGGTAGTTTCCCACTGCTCTGACCGTAGCGGCTACCCGGGAGCATTGTGGCTAATGCTCCAATATTTCGGGTACAACCAGATGCCGCAATACTTCGCCAAGGAAGAAGGCGAAGAGGGGAACAAGACGTGGACGATCCATGTCGAGGTTCCTGCAGGGCCTACGCCACCCGGTTGGGTGCCATTCACCGTCACGGTGAGAGGAAGACAACCGGAAGGGATGTGGCAAGTGGCAGCCCGTGACACTATGTCACGTTTCTGCCAACTACACGTACAGGCTATGGAGGGAACTCCATACGCACTCGTTCCGGTGGAGGGACGAGCTCAGCATGTGTGGGAAGAGAGGTACCTAGAGGCAACAAACCCGAGTTGCCCAAGGTACAACCCCGCGGAGGCAAATCTCAGCCTCCAAATGAGGGCGGGAAACGCTGTGATGGACAGCCAAGCTGTTCATACGGAGCATCTCGCCACCAAGCTCAAGGAGAGCACAAGCCGTGGAGATCATTTTGAGAGTGCTCACAGGGCACTCCGCAATATGCTCCTTCCGACGATCAAGCGACTGAATGAACAACACAATCAGTTGCGTCGTCTGAAGAAGGCAAAGAAGAAGAGCCGTGTTGACATTGCGGCGTTGCAAGAGCTGGTGCAGACCCTAACCCAGCAGAATGAGGACCTTGCTCAAGAGCGGGACGACGCTATTGAGGAAGGACAAGGCTGGGAAGAGGACTACAACCAGGCTATGGACGAGGTGCATGCATTGCAGGACCTCGTGCCCCCGGTGTTAGGCATACCGGTGGTCTTGGGTCTTCCAGCAATGGGAGAACCCGGAATGGGAGAAGAGGTGGTAGATCCAGAGCCACCAGCAGAAGTACCGGAGGAGGACGACCCACAGGAGGTCGAATTTTACTCCGAGTAGGGGGTTACGGTTGCCAAGTAGGGCAGCTAAGAATGACGCGTACTCGTGCCAACCCCGATGTTGGAGGTACTAGCCAAGGGGGAGAGACCTCCCAACCACCTCCCGAGGACTCCTCGGGACAGCAGCAGCAGCAGCAACAGCAAACCCCGCCACCGCCACTACCAACGGTTACATTGGCCGACATTGTCGCGGCAATGGCGGGCTCGCATCAGCAGCACACAGAGTTGCTGCAGACTCTCATCGCCAATACGTCTCGCCCAGAGAGACGTCAAGATCGCGAGGAGCGCCAACAGAGCTCCTACTCCGACTTCCTGGCGACTCATCCCCCTGTATTCTCAAGGGCGGATGAACCACTTGACGCGGACAACTGGCTCCGCGCCATAGAGATGAAGTTCGGGCTGCTCCAAATCAGCGAGCAGCGCAAGACTCAGTTCGCGGTCCAGCAGCTCCAAGGATCCGCGAGCGCGTGGTGGGCCAACTTTTGTGCTTCACAACCCACCGACCGAGTGATGACCTGGGCAGAGTTTCGGACGGCCTTCCGGGCCTATCATATACCGCCCGGTTTGATGAAGAGGAAGACGCAGGAATTCCTACACCTGCAACAAGGGAGCCGGAACGCGCTGGAGTACTCCAGAGCGTTCAACGATCTCGCACTCTACGCGTCGTATCACGCAGATACGGACGAGAAGCGGCGGGACCACTTTTACCAGGGGCTTAACCCGCTCCTGAAGGACAAGCTGGCGATGTTCAATCGCGGCAGCCTCAACGACATAATTGATGCTGCGATTGTTCAGGAAGACTCCGGCAAGGAGTTGGCGGCGGCAGAGCGAAAGCGAAGCGCGCCGCAGAGCAGCGGAGAAGGAGGCGGTCCTTCTCAGAAGTTTCGGATGGTGAATCGCCCACCATCAGGTCCGCGCTGGCAGCCACCACAGCGGTCGATGCCGTTCCGCGGTCGGCCGTATTCTTCACCGGCATTCCGGCCGGCACTGCCAGCACCACTGCAACAACAGCAGCAGCAGCGGGCGATGCCGCGTGCGTTTGCACCTCCGCAACGCATGCCGGGCTTTCGTCCACCAAGTACTCCACCAGCAGCGGCCACATGTTACAAGTGTGGTCGTCCAGGACACTTCGCGAGCAGTTGCCCGGAGAGGCAAGGCGGCGGAGTGGTACCACAGTTTCCGGGGAGGAATCAACCCCGGAACCCTACTAATGCGCGGCGGGCAAACCCTAGGCCCGGTACTGTCCACCAGCTTGCCATTGAGGACGTGCCGGAGGGCGAGCCAATCCTTGCGGGTATGTTCCAACTCCACCAGCATCCGGCTATAGTACTATTTGATTCAGGCGCCACGCATAATTTTATTAGCCAAGCTTTCATTGCTAAACACAGCTTGCCAATACTACCCACCGATAGTCCATATTTAATTTGTTCACCGGGTGGGAAGATTTCAGCAAGCGTAATGGTCTCCAAAGCACCATTATGCTTAGCGGGTAGAGTGTACCCCACGTCTCTCATTATCTTAGAGGGACAGAAGGTCGATGTCATCCTAGGGATGTCGTGGTTAAACCGCCACGGCGCTGTTTTAGACACCGTCCTCCGAGTCGTGCACTTAAACTCAGGAGTGCACGGTTCTCACTCATTATTTCTGGACAGTCCAGAAATAAAACTTCCAAGTGTCTATCAAGCCACAACCATCAGATTGGAAGACATTCCAGTGGTCCGAGAATTCCCTGATGTATTCCCGGATGATTTGCCGGGGATGCCACCCGATAGAGAGGTGGAGTTCAAGATTGAACTTGCACCGGGAACCATGCCAATATCCCGAAGGCCGTACAAGATGGCGCCCAAGGAGTTGGCTGAACTGAAGACTCAGCTCACGGACCTTCTGGAGAAGGGTTTTATTAGGCCGAGCTCCTCGCCATGGGGCTGTTCGGCATTATTTGTCAAAAAGAAGGATGAAACATTGCGGCTTTGCGTGGACTACCGTCCATTAAATGCCGTAACCATCAAGAACAAGTACCCGTTGCCACGGATCGACATGTTGTTTGATCAGTTGGTCGAAGCAAAGGTCTTTTCCAAGATGGATTTAAGATCCGGGTACCATCAGATTAAGATCAGGGCTGAGGACATTCCAAAGACAGCTTTTTCGACAAGGTACGGACTTTATGAGTACCTGGTCATGTCCTTTGGCCTCACCAATGCTCCAGCTCACTTCATGTACTTAATGAACTCGGTGTTCATGCCGGAGCTGGACAAGTTTGTCGTGGTCTTCATCGACGACATCCTGGTATATTCCAAGTCGGAGGAAGATCACAAGAAACATCTGCGTATAGTCTTGCAACGGCTGCGGGATCACAAGTTATACGCAAAGTTCAGCAAATGCGAGTTTTGGATATCGCAAGTGCCTTTCCTCGGGCATATAATCTCAGCGGAGGGTATCGCTGTGGACCCGAGCAAAATCACGCAAGTGCTGAATTGGAAATCCCCGAGAACTGTTCATGAGGTACGGAGTTTCCTCGGACTCGCGGGATATTATCGGAGGTTCATTCCGAACTTCTCGAAGATTGCCAAGCCAATGACAGAGCTGCTGAAGAAGGCTACCAAATATGTTTGGAGTCCAGCATGTGAAGCAGCATTCAAGGCTTTAGTCAAGCACCTGACATCAGCACCGGTTTTGGCGCAGCCAGACACAACAAAACCGTTCGATGTGTACTGCGATGCATCCGGCATTGGGCTCGGATGTGTGCTGATGCAAGACCGAAGAGTGGTTGCGTATGGATCACGACAGCTTAGGAACCATGAGCAAAATTATCCAACTCACGATTTGGAGCTCGCTGCCGTGGTACTTGCACTGAAAATGTGGAGGCACTACCTACTCGGTAACCTCGTACATTTATATACCGACCACAAAAGCCTCAAGTACATTTTCACTCAGAAGGAGCTGAACATGAGGCAACGAAGATGGTTGGAACTGATAAAGGATTACGAGATAGAGATCCATTATCATCCGGGCAAGGCAAACGTTGTGGCAGACGCGCTAAGCCGCAAGTCACACGTCAATAATCTGACCATCACACCGTTGGAAGAGAGCGAACCACCACTACATGTGATTCCACATGGAGCTCTCTACAACCTAGCTTTGATCCCCACCATCCGTGAAGAGATAGCGGCAGCCCAGAAGAATGACAAGGGCATGTCACATTTGCGGAGACGTGTAGACAGTGGGGAGTTGAAATGTTTCCGGAAGGACGGAGACGGCGTCCTATGGTTCAAGGACCGGATCGTCGTACCCCGAAACCCGGAGTTACGGAAGAAAATCTTTGATGAGGCTCACTTATCAAAGTTTTCTATTCACCCCGGCAGCAACAAGATGTATCAAGAACTCAGAAGCAAGTTTTGGTGGACACGGATGAAGCGAGAGACTGCAAAATACGTGTCCGAGTGTGATACATGTCGACGGGTGAAGGCAGACCACATGCGGAAACCGGGACTGCTGCAACCACTGGGCATTCCTGCCTGGAAGTGGGAGGACGTGAGCATGGATTTCGTCGTCGGTTTACCCACCACCTTACAGAAACATGATTCTGTGTGGGTGATCGTCGATCGGCTCACCAAAGTTGCCCATTTCATCCCGGTCAACACCAACTACAACGCCAAGAAGTACGCTGAACTGTACATCTCACGGATCCTATGCTTATACGGCGTACCCCGTACTATCGTATCGGACCGGGGCACTTTATTTGTGTCCCGTTTTTGGGAGCAGCTCCACGCTGCCTTGGGGACGAAGCTGATCCGTAGTTCAGCCTACCACCCGCAGACGGATGGGCAAACGGAGCGGGTAAATCAAATCTTAGAAGACATGCTACGAGCTTGCGCTATCGACCACGGCAAGAACTGGGATGATCACTTGCCGTTAGCCGAGTTCTCGTACAACAATGGGTACCAAGCCAGCATCAAGATGGCGCCCTACGAGGCGCTATACGGGAGAAAATGCCGCACACCATTGAATTGGTGTGAGTCTGGCGAGAGGGTTACCTTCGGGATTGATCTTGTCAACAACGCGGAAGAAAAGGTTCGATTAATTCAAGCGAACCTAAAAGCCGCTCAATCCCGACAGAAACAGTATGCGGACCGGAGAAGGCGTCCGTTACAATTCGAAGCTGGAGACCACGTATATCTACGAGTGTCTCCAATGAAGGGCGTAAACAGATTTGGGGTGAGAGGAAAGTTAGCACCCCGATTCATCGGTCCATTCCAGATTACCGAAAGATGTGGATCGGTGGCATACCGGCTAAGATTACCAGAAGCACTTTCCGGTGTGCACGACGTCTTTCACATTTCCCAGCTGAGGAAGTGTCTCAAGCTATCAACTACCGTGCAGCTGGAAGACATTGAAGAACTGCAACCGGATCTCACCTATCGGGAGGAACCGGTGCAGATTATTGATGAAAAGGCCCGAACCACACGCAACCGTACGTTGTGGTTCTACAAGGTTCTGTGGAGTAATCACTCCATGGACGAAGCGACATGGGAGAGCGAAGAATTCCTTCGCACTAACTACCCCGACTTTTTCACGTCGCATATCCGGTAATTTTCCACCGTCCTCTCTCTCATTTTCACCTTATAATCTCGGGACGAGATTCTTTTAAGGGGGGAGGAATGTAAGGGCCTCAGTTTTTGACACTCATTTGCAGTGTTCATCACCACACCACACACCTCATTTGAGGAAAAATGATGAACACAAATAAAGAGCAAGTAACAATTATCAATATGCTCATTAGGGAACAAACTCACACATTGCAAAAGTGGTACTTCCCACATGTGATATAGATGGGCTGGACATATGAAAACTCCTACACTTTGCTAAGGATGTCCATGCCAAGTTTCACCCAAATTCAAAACATTTTTGAGGTCATCTTGGGTATAGATAGGAAAGGGGCAGTTTGAAAACATATTCAAATTCAAACTGTTTTCACCCACTGAATTTAAAAGTGGAAGGCATATTCTTGCTCAGCACATTTTTGTGAGCTCACACACCAATTTTCACTCCATTTGGAGTTGATCTTGACATGAGCTAAGGGGGAGAAATTCAAACTTTATTTGAATTTCAAACTGCACTTGTGCTGAAATTCATTCAAACCAAACCTCATTTGAACTTTGATCAATTCAAATGGCTCTTGGGTGAATAATTTGAGTTGCCAAGGGTAGAATAGGGTTCACTGTTTACCACAGCTGTTAGGAATAAATTTCAGAGGTTAAAAGAGGAGTGGGACCCACATGTCAGCCTCAGCCTCAAAGCAAACCGACTGAACCACAGTTCAGTCGGTTCCCGGCTGTTGTGCGCGCGCGCCACCGAAGGGGGCAGCCGGCGCCAGCTCCTGCTGCGTGCCCCAAGCCGGAGACCGGCCGACCGGCCTATTTATTCCCTCCCCGGCGTGCTTCAGTCGCCATTCCCCGAGCTGCCGACGTGCACGATCCATTTCTCCACTGCCATCACCGGCGCTCGAGTTCCTGCTGGATCGAGCTGATCGCAGCTTCCTCTTTCCACTCCAAGGTCCCAGCAAGGTACTAGCAACCATCCTCCATCCTTTCCATTGATAGAAATCGATTGAAACCGAGTGATATCGGCTGTGCCGAAAGATCAAACTCGGAACTGGAAACCGCCGCACCTCGGGCTCTCGTGGACAGCCCAACCTGGGCGTTGTCACGCCCGAGCCAAGGCACCCTTGGACGCGCAAGTGATCGGTGCTGCTCATCCCCGAGCCACAGCTCGAGTGGTTGCTCACCGGCGGCGAATTTCCACTTTTCCCCTTTCTGTGTGCAGAACGACCCTCGGGTACGATTCTGTTTAATTCGTGCTCTAGAAAGGATTAGAGGGCCTCAGGCCACTCCCACACGAACTAGACACGGTGACGCACAAGTTGCCTTCACAACTCTGGGCCGGAGGACTTCTGTGCCCGGCGTAATTCAAGGTCTACTGATGGCGGAACGCACGGGGGGTATCGGGCGCACGGTGAGGACCTATTTCGGGCCTTCCCCGAGCTGCCTCGAGCTCATGTCGACCTTCTCTGAGGTCCACTGATGCTCCCCGACCGATTTCCCAAGTAGCTGAGGTACTAGGAGCGTCAGCCGTCATGGCCGAAGTCGTTCCGATATGGCGGCTCGTCGCCGACCATGCTCCGGCCGTTGTCATGAGCAGCTGACCCTCGGATCATGTTCCCCAAGTAAAAGTAGGCAGGGGCGGCCAGAATCAAGAAGTTTGAAGCTGTACAGCAGCCGGCGGCGAGCTCTCCGGCGAGGTCCCTCGGCGGCGGAGCGCGGGTGTCGCGAGGTTGAAGAAGGGGGTGGACCCCAGCTGTCAGCGGCCGATATTTTGAATCGGGATCCGGCTGTGGCCGGGATCGGGTGTGCTGGCGCGCAAAAGCCTTGTGGGCCGCGGTGTGCTGTCGCTTCGGCGTGCGACGCGTGTCTCCTGGGCCCACGCGCGAGTTTAAACTTTTCCCCGATTTTCAGATTTCCTTCAAACTTCAAATCCTTATAACTTTGGCTAGAAAGCTCCAAATTGAGTGAACCAAATTTTGCTGGATTCAGCTCTCTGAGTACTTTCCAGAAAATCAAGTTTCACTTCATGAAATTCCTTAATTCTCCAGAATTAATTCCTTAAAGTTTAAACTGTTAGGAATTTTAACTGGAGAATCACTTGGAGGAAAATCCTGAAATTTTGCTGAGATGTTCACCAAAATATCCTTGAACTACCATAAAAATTTCAGATCCATTTGAGCTCATTTAGTCCACCTAATGGTGTGATTAGTAAAACTGTTCCAGAGAAAATAGAAAATGTTCAGAAACATTTTCAGAATTTTCTCTGAAATTGTTTAGCTCATATCTTTAGTTAGAGACTTCCAAATTAAGTGAGACCAATTCCATTAGAACCCTCTGAAAATCTAGTTTTCAGAAAGTCATAGTTTGTTTCATGAAACTACCTAGAACACCCTAAAAGCCTTTAATTAAGGTCAAGGACATAATTATTTGTGGAGGGCTCAAATGAGCTTTGCTGCAACTAAGACTTGACCAAGTCTTTGTTTAGGTTGTAACCAAGCCACAGTAAAAGTTTCACAGTCATTAGGTCTATCTAGTAAAGGTTATAGACTTCACAACTTCAAAGTTAATACAAAAGCATTTAATTAATACATACATTGTTCTTATCATGTAGTCGCTAAGGTCGAGGAGGAACCCGAAGTCCTAGACTTCGTTACTCCGGAGGAACAGCTAGCCTACGACCAAGAGCAGCAAGGCAAGCCCCGGTTTGCATTAACCATTTTATAAATTTTTATTGTTTTGAGCACATACTTGTTTTCTTTATGTTGTGCATCAGAGTCTTGTTTGGAAACCCCACTGCATAGCCAAGAAAACCATGGGTTGGGGTTTAGGATTGCAAACCCCGTTAGCCACTGCATTGCTAGGATAGAGTAGGATTCGGTACAAGTCGAGTAGTTGGAACTACTCGCGAGAATAGGCTAGAGGCACATTGCTCGGGTAGAGATAGCACATGAAACACATGGCAAGAAAATGAGACCGAGCGGAGAGTAAGGGCAGCAGGACTTTGGGGCCTGTGTGCTGTAGCTCCGCTTGTGTCGATTGAGGACCGAGCCGTGTGCGGGCCTGTTGAACAAGCTAGAACAGTACCGAAGACCTACCGGCTATATGGGAACCGGGAAACTGATGTAACTCGGGTAGCTGGGTATTGAGGCATTGCCCGTCGTTCAGAGGGTAGGTTGAGAGCTCGAGGTGTAAATCAGCTGGCGGCACAGAGATGCGCGTGCAGGGACCTCTTGCTCGGGACGATGGGACCGGTTCAATATTTGGCTAACGGGTGAAAGGTAGTCGCGTACGGCGTCCGTGATGGTTGTTGTAGGCAACATCGAGTACGGGCGTACGTGACGGGTTGTTCGGGTAACCCTGCAGGTGTAAATCGATTATAATCGCCGTCCCTCGCGGTCAGTGAGTACCACTTGTTCACTGTACCGTGACGTAGAAAGAACAGGCTAGTTACATGTTAAAATGTTGCTGATTGAAAGTTGGATATTGATTGTTAATGATATGTTGTAGCTTAGTGCTAACTAAAGTTCTTTTCAACTTTGGGCAAAGTACATGAGAGAAATGCGTTTCTTGTTTGATTGCGGCTCTCTCATGTGCCTTAGCGTAAAGTTCTCCACAACCTGCTGCTAAAACTTGAAAGTAAGGTTCTACTAATTAGGCGAGTCCTTGCAAATGATTTTTACCTCATGCAACCCATCACCCTCATGTAGAAGTTTCATGTTTAGGTGAGACGGGTCAGACTTGCTGAGCCTTCGTGCTCACTGCTTGTGTTTGAAGCTTTTGCAGGGTTCTATGAGGAAGGGACTCCCGAAGAGGAGACGGAACCCCAGGAGGGGAACCCCGTCGAGTGGGAGTCGTGCACGCCGCAGAGTTAGTGTGCGTGTGTGCTAGCAAGGACACGTTCGAGGGCTGAACGTGCACTTGATGCTTAGTCTACGCCCGCGAGTGTGGACTAAACTTATTTTGATGTAAACATGTTGATAAACTTGTTTATGTAATAAAGCTTCCGCTTCCGCTTTGTACCTTTGACGTGTGTTATACGGTGTTGTGCAACGCAGCACCCCTCAGCGTGATCCTGGCTCGACAGGACCAGTGGGGTCGTGTCATTGAAAACAGCCACTTCCATGGGAGGTGCTGTTAAACGTCTTCCAGAAATTCTGCTGACTTTGAATTGGAATAACATTTTAACCAAAGCTGATCTGGGGAAATGAGTACTCGCTGGAAAGATACTGAAGTTAACTTTAACTTTGGTATTCAACTTGAGTCATGAAAATGCCCAGGACCAGATCAAAACTTGGAATAGCTAGAAACTGGTCATTCTGACAGAAGAATGACAGTTGAACTCTTTGGAGAGGGTGTTGTACCCTACGGGTGGATGCGTGATGACAACGCGATAATAATGTCTTGTAGAGACCAAACCCAGTTATGGTGAACTTCCAAAGTGGAGGTTCATCAAGTTGGATTAAACTAGCTTGTGTTTGGTCTGGCAATGGTGTAGCTTGTGCAAAGTTATTGCATTATCTACTTACGAGATATATCGCATGTTTTTGTTGTCATAATGTTTCTACGCCCATATCACAGAGACCATACAAAATGGCTCCTAATGAGCTGGCTAAACTAAAAGAACAACTCAATGATCTGTTGAGCAAGGGTTTCACTAGGCCGAGTTCCTCGCCTTGGGGATGCTCGGCGCTGTTTGTAAAGAAGAAGGACGAAACCCTAAGGCTGTGTGTGGATTACCGGCCGCTCAACGCCGTCACCATCAAGAATAAGTACCCACTGCCCCGCATCGACATATTGTTTGATCAACTTATGGGGGCAAGTGTGTTCTCAAAGATGGACCTTCGCTGTGGATATCACCAGATCAAGATCCGGGCGGAGGATATCCCGAAGACGGCCTTCTCGACGAGATATGGACTATATGAATATCTCGTCATGTCCTTTGGTCTCACAAATGCTCCAGCCCATTTCATGTATGTCATAAACTCAGTGTTCATGCCGGAGCTGGACAAGTTCGTGGTAGTGTTCATTGACGATATCTTGGTTTACTCCAAGATAGAAGCCGAACATGCCGAACACTTGCGAATCGTTCTTCAACGATTGCGAGACCACAAGCTCTACGCCAAGTTCAGTAAATGCGAGTTTTGGATCAGCCAAGTGCCATTCTTGGGACATATCATCTCAGCGGAAGGCATTGCGGTTGACCCAAGCAAAATAGAGGAAGTGCTGAAATGGAGAGCTCCCAATTCAGTTCATGAAGTCAGAAGCTTCCTCGGGTTAGCGGGATACGTACTACCGGAGATTCATTCCAAGCTTCTCCAAGCTCGCTAAGCCGATGACGGAATTGCTGAAGAAAGGGACGAAATATGTTTGGAACACGGCGTGTGAAGGAGCGTTCCGAGCATTGGTGAAGCACCTCACCACAGCTCCGGTATTAGCTCAGCCGGATACAACAAAGCCCTTCGACGTGTATTGTGACGCGTCTGGTATTGGGCTCGGCTGCGTGTTGATGCAGGAAGGACGTGTAGTTGCATATGGCTCAGGCCAACTTCGGAACCATGAGCAGCACTATCCCACTCATGACCTTGAGCTTGCTGCAGTGGTTTTGTCGCTGAAAATGTGGAGGCACTATCTCCTGGGGAATCTAGTGCATCTCTACACCGACCACAAGAGCTTGAAGTACATCTTCACCCAGAAGGAGCTGAACATGAGGCAAAGGAGGTGGTTAGAATTGATCAAGGACTATGAAATTGAGATTCGCTACCACCCCGGCAAGGCGAATGTGGTTGCCGACGCGCTGAGTCGGAAATCACATGTCCATCACCTCACCATTACACCGGTGGAGGAGGAAGAGCCAAATTTATACTTGGTTCCTTATGGATCGCTGTACAACCTTGCCCTCATCCCTACTATTAGGGAGGACATCATTGCAGCTCATAAGACGGATAAAGGCATGGCACATCTCCGGAGACGGATAGACAATGGAGAGATCAAGTGTTTCCGGAAGGATGATGAGGGGACGCTGTGGTTCAATGGCCATGCTGATCAAGTTTGAACGTACCGAAGGCATATCAGATATATGGGCCCGATAAACCGATGTAGCCTAAACCTCCGGGCGTCGAGGCATAACGCACCGATTTATAGGTGTAGGCTGAGGGCAGCAAGGTGGAAATCTGCCAACGGGCATAGAGAGATGCTCCGTGTGGGGAACCTCCTGCTCGTTTCGGTGCGACCGGTTCGACGTTTGGGCTGTTGGGTGAAAGGTTGTCCCGTACGACATCGAGTGAGCGTGCTGTGCAGCTCCACTGGTGGGCGTACATGACGTGCTCTTTGGGTTTCCCTGCAGGTGTATATCGAGTCGATTCGCCATCCCTCGCGGTGAAGAGTACCACTTGGTCACTGAGTCGTGATGTAGATTAATGGATGAAACCTGTTGATTCAATATTGCTGGTTGATATAATTGTATTGCTACATGTGTGCCTCCAAATACTGCTTACTAAATTTCAGATTTCATGAACTGTTAACTCGTTGCTAAAAGATGAACTAAGGATGAACTTGTAGGCGTGTCCTTTTGCTGAAATGTTACTATCCTATGTCCATTGTACCCCTCATGTAGAGTTTCATGCTTAGGTGAGTCGGTTAAGCCTTGCTGAGCCTTCGTGCTCACGGTTGCTGCTTGAGTGTTTTTCAGGTGAGGAGCCACCCCACGGACTCGGAGTATGAGTCCACCGGCGAGGGTTACCCTCCGTCGGGGACCACGGCTGAGTGGGAGCCGTACACGCCGCGCTGAGCTGAGGAGTGCAGCTAGTGTGGGTTGCCCTAGGGCTGGGCAACCACTTTTGCTAGAAAGGCGGGCGTGAGTTGTATAAAAGAAACTTCCGCTGTGTAAGAAAGACCCTAGTTTGTAACTGAGAAGTGTACTACTTTGTACATTCAGTTTGTTTTTCCCATGTAATATAATGTGTTCTTATGACGTGTGCTGTCGGGTGTCGCATCGCGCGGCACCACCCTCTGTGATCCTGGATGAGCGGATTCCGGTCCGCCACAGAGGCTGCCAAAATCATGGAGTTTGGCGCACGGCAGAAGCCCTCTGGCGAGCACTCCGGCGAGGGGGGCGGCGGTCGAGCGCGGGAGACCGGAGGTAGACGAAGCCCCCGGTCCCACGTGTCAGCGCCCGATATTTTAAACCCCGGGATTTGCTGTGGCACCGGATCAGGTGCGGCTGTGCGCGAAGGATTCTGTAGCCCCATGTGTCGACCGCTGAGAAGTTGACACGTAGCCCCGGTCCCACGCGCAGCAATTTAAACATTTCCCCAATTTTCAGATTTAGTTCAAACTTCAAACCCACATAACTTTGGCTAGGGAACTCCAAATCAAGTGAACCAAATTTTGTTGGATTCAGATCTCTGAGTACTTTCCAGCAAATAAAGTTTCACTTCATGAAAATCCTTATTTCTCCAGAATTAATTCTTCAATATTTAAACTGTTTAAAATTTTAACTGGAGAATCCTTTGGAGGAAATTTCTGAAATTTTGCTGGGATGTTCAAAAAAATATCCCTGAGCTACCATAAATTTTCAGATCCATTTGAGCTCATTTCTTTCACCTAATGGTGTGATTAATAAAACTATTCCAGAGAAAATAGAAAATGTCCAGAAACATTTTCAGAATTTCTCTGAAATTGTTTAGCTCCTATCTTTAGCTAGGAATCTTCAAATTAAGTGAAACCAACTCCATTAGAACCCTCTGAAAATCTAGTTTTCAGAAAGACATGGCTTGCTCCATGAAAATACATAGAACACCCTAAGAGCTCCAATTAATGCCAAGCACATAATAATTTGTGGAGAGCACAAATGAGCTTTGCTGCAAATAAAACTTGGCCAAGTCCATGTTTAGTTTGTAGCCAAACCACAGTAAAAATTTCAGAGCCATTGGGTCTGTCTAATAAGACTTATAGTCTTCACAAGTTTAAATTTAATTCAAATGCATTTAAATTGATACATATACATGTTATCTCATGTAGTCGCTAAGGTTGAGGAGGAACCCGAAGTCTTAGACTTCGTCACTCCGGAAGATCAGCTAGCCTACGACCAAGAGCAGCAAGGCAATCTCCGGTCTGCATTAACCTTTTTACAAATTTTTACTGTTTTGAGAACTTACTTTGAGCACCCACTTACTTCTTGCATTAGAGTCTTGTTTGAAAACCAAATGCATAGCCATGAAAACCATGGGTTGGTAATAGGATTGAAAACCCCGTTTAGCTACTGCAATGCTATGATATTGTAGGATTCGGTACAAGTCGAGTAGTTGGAACTACTCGCGAGAATAGGCTAGGGGCACTCGACTCGGGTAAGGATAGCAAATGGAACACGTGGCAAGAAAAATGAGAACGAGCGGAGAGTAAGAGAAGCAGGACTTTGGGGCCTGGGTGCTATAGCTCCGCTTGTGTCGATTGGGGACCAAGCCATGTGCGGGCCTGTTGAACAAGCTAGAACAGTACCGAAGACCTACCGGCTATATGGGAACCGGGAAACCGATGTACCTCGGGTAGCTGGGTATTGAGGCATTGCCTGTCGTTCAGAGGGTAGGTTGAGAGCTCAAGGTGTAAATCGGCTGGCGGCACTGTGGATGCGCGCGCATAGACCTCTTGCTCGGGACGATAGGACCGGTTCAATATTTGGCTGACGGGTGAAAGGTGGTTGCGTACGACGTCCGGATGGTTGCTGTAGGCAACATCGAGTACGGGCATACATGACAGGTTATTCGGGTAACCCTGCAGGTGTAAATGGTTTATAATCACCATCCCTCACAGTCAGTGAGTACCACTTGTTCACTGTACTGTGACGTAGAAAGAACAGGCTAGATACATGTTAAAACTTTGCTGATTTGAAAGATATACTTTGCTTGTTAATGTCTTATTGTTGTTTAGAGCTAATTAAAGTTCCTTTCAACTTTGGGCAAAGTACGTGAGAGAAATGTGTTTCTTGCTTGATTGCAGGTTTCTCATGTGCCTTAGCATAAGGTTCTCCACAACCTGCTGCTAAAACTTGAAAGTAAGGTTCCATAATTAGGTGAGTCCTTTGCAACTTATTTTACCTCATGCACCCTAAAACCATTCATGTAGAAGTTTCATGTATAGGAGATACGGGTCAGTCTTGCTGAGCCATCGTGCTCACTGCTTGTGTTTGAAACTTTTTCAGGGGTTTATGAGGAAGGGACTCCCGAGGAGGAGACGGAACCCCAGGAGGGGAAACCAGTCAAGTGGGAGTCGTGCATGCCGCCATGTTAGTGTGTGTGCGTGCTAGCGGGGACATGTTCACGGGCTGAACGTGAACTCGATGTGTAGTCTACGCCCGTGAGTGTAGACAAAACATATTTTGTTGTACAAATGTTCATACACATGTAAGCGCTTTGTATCTTTGATGTGTGTTATCCGGTGCTGTGCAACACAGCAACCCTCAGCGTGATCCTGGCTCGACAAGACCGTGGGATCGTGTCAATATCCGTATCATAGGTGGCACTAAAAACAGTCACTCGCAAACGTGTTCTACTCATAGTGCGGTTTCATGGTTAAACCTGCATAAATGACACACAATCATCATGTTCGGCTGCACACCGAACCCGGTCCCAGTACCGTTTGTACACCCGTCCGTCATCACTCGCACAGGTGTTCTCAAGCCAAACATGCCTTGAGCTATGTGTTCATGTTACTAACCACGTGATGGGATCTCCCATACTTACCCGTAGCAAGCCAGGGAAGGGCGTTGCTCGAATACCCCAAACGACATGAAGAGTCGTAGAGGATACTAAAGCTGGCCAGGTTACCTGCCACCCGTAGGGCTCCACCCTTCAGCTTGTGTGCACTGGCGGACAGTGCTTACGTGCACCCCCCATAATATAGAACGTCCTGACATGCACGATTTTCTGACATAGCAAATAAGTTAGGTTGCCATCTTCATATTATACTAATATATTAGTCATTATGTGGGCCTAGTACCGTTTCCTCACCGTGACCTATGTTTTTTTTGTAATACAATCCTTATTCCGTGCGCTATCACCAATGCGGCTCTGATACCACGCTGACGGGGACCCGACCACCCGTTCGTTCATGGAGTCGTGCCACTCACCCGAGAATCGCATTGGATGGTGTCGTGTTGTGCGGCACCCAACAGCATACTTATAAGAAAACATGTATTACATAAATCAAAGCGGAAGCTTACAAAGGTTCTTTGTAAATAATTTACATCAAATAGCTACAGAGGAACACTATAAACAGCTCACATCGAATAACTAATGAGCACTCGAGAAGAGGTCCAGCCCGTGGACTCCTCTCGCTATCAACACGAAGACATGGCAGCGGCTGGGTTCTCCATGTGTTACACGACTCGGAAGTCTCCGAGTCTCACTGGACAACCTTCTCATAAGCGTCGATGTTAACCAGCAAAACACTCATATAGAAAGCGTGAGCACATAGGCTCAGCAAGACTGATCCGTCTCACCTAAACAAGAAACTCTACATGCATGACGGATTGAAATAGGTTAGCTAACTTTGCATAACGGACTCGCCTACAGTTGATCCTTAACTTTCAGATTTTAAGCCTCATTATAAAGACCTTGAGCCGAACACCATCACAACTCCACAATCAAACAAGAAACACTTCGTTGCGATGCTTCTTGCACAAAGTGATGTAAACTTTAATCAGCCGATCTCTAATTAAAGCATGATTGCAATACAAGTTAAATCACAGCCTTATCAAGTTCAAATAAAACCAGTTCAGTTCTTACCACGTCACGATGCAGTGGGCAAGTATGCTCATATGACCGCGACGGTGATTCGAATCAGTACACGCACGGACTACACGACACGTACACCCGTACTCCGAGTTGCAAGCAGCAATCTCGACTGATGTTGTACGCGGCCACCTTTCGCAAGTTCTTCCACACAGGACGCGGTCTAACTGCCCCGAATAGAAAGCTCCCTAAGGGTACATACCTGCAGTGATATGTCCTTGAGCGAGTTACCTCCTGCTATTTTGACGCCAAAAGCCTAAGACGTTAGAAAAGTTCCAATGTGGATCTCACAAGGTATATCGGTTTCCTGGGTCCCATATAGCCAGTATGCGCCCGGTACACAACTCAAACTTGTCCTACAGGGCCAAGTACAGACGGTCCATAACCGAGACAGGCAGGGCTATGCACACACGGTCCGCAGCCTGCTGCATCTAAACCTCCCTTCCCAGTCTCCATTTCTTACTTGTGAACTTTCCTCAATGTTTCTATTCTTGACCCGCTCCGAATAAACAAATCCTTAAACTCGCGAGTAGATTCCAACTACTCGACTTCTATCGTACCTTTCCTACTAACATTTAGCGTAGCCAAATCCACTCGTGGAGGTTCTAGTCTACCTGTGACACCCTCCTTTCTGTGGAAAATCCACGGAACCGAGAACTGATGCATATGTGTGCCCAGGATGTTCATCACACATACACATATCGTCCACAACTGAATTCAGAATATATATATCACCACGAATAACAGGGTTTATTACAATGTTTCATGAGTCTTGGACTCATGCTAACAGCGGAAGTCTTTATTCTAGCAGCGGAAGTCTTCTAAACTAGTGCGGAAATAATTCTAAGCAGCAACAGCGACTCCATCTCTACTCCATCCCCACAGGCAAGGTTGAGGACAGATTGCATGCCTACTGCTCCACCTGGTCTTCATAGTAATCTTCTCCTGATGATGAAGTAATGATGCAAGTTTGAGTACATGTACTCAACGAAGCATAAAAGCAAAAACCATACCCGACTCATAAACTTCCCTGGCGACACGTGTGGTTTAACCAAAACTATTAAATCCTATTAAAGGGTTTCTCTTAATGTTTGACTCAGCACACATATTTTTCGCAAAACAAAATAGTTTTTTTCCAAAACATAGGATCAATATGGTCAAGGGGCACTTGCCTTGTTCTTGCAGATCCGGTTGCTCTTGTATCTCGAAACCTTGTTGTTGCAGCTCGTCGTAGACAGCTCCCTTAGCTTGTCCTTCTTACGTGATCACACACATACAAGATTCATAACAATCAATACTATGCACAAACTTTAACCAGATGCATATGTATGCAAATTCCTATGATGCAGTTTTTGGTTTGTACGTATTCTTATATGGCTTGCATGGTTTTTACGATGAACAGAGGTGTTCGGATCAATTGTGGACGTGGCGATGATCTTGATTTTAGATCGAACCGATCAACACGTGATATGTCCATGAAAAAGCTTCTGTTCGAAAGGAATCAAAGAACAGGTGCAAAGAAAGAGCGATGATGTCGTAAGGTGGTATTGAAGACCTACCTTACGTTCCTCTTGGTCTTGGGATCCTTCTCCTAGCAAGACATATCGTTGGGCTCTCTTCCGGCGATCTTCAGCGACCTCTGGCGACTGATCTCCGGCAAAGGGGTTCAGCTCAGCGAGTTTGGGGCTAGGGCTTCTAAGTTGTCGGTTTAGAGAAGATGTTACGACCAAGGGGTTTGCTTTGGGTTCTATTTATAATTGGGAAAAGAAGAGTCCTAATCTGATTGGATTTCGAATAAGAGTCCTATTCAAATTGTTTTCCTAGATCCTAACAACTTTATCTTAGATTGATTCGGTGCGGCGACCTTGTGGAAATCATGTCGGTTTCCTCCCGTACCGGTATTTCCATGCGTACAGAGGAAAACCTCTTCAGAATCGCGTTACCTTCGCGGCGGTGAGCTCTGGAAGCTCCACGTGTCCTGCAGAAACCTGGGCTCCCTTTTCCGCAGAGACCAGCTCCGCTTGTGCCGTATGTCAAGCAGGCGAGACCTCCCTCTTTCTCAGAGGCAGGCTCCGCATACGCCACGTATCCTGGTGGGTCGGGACCTCTCCCCTATTCAGAGATGAGCTCCGCGCTCGCCACGTGTCAGTACCAGACCTCCCCTCTCTTCGGAGGTGGCTCCGGGTGTGCCATGTGTCAATTCCGGACCTACCTTTCTTCGAAGGTGAGCTCCGTGAGTGCCACGTGTTCTGTGTAACTAACCCTTTCTCTCCGCAGCGACTAACTCCACAGCCGACACGTGTCCTGTGGGACTGGCCTCGCTTCTCCGCAGAGGCTAGCTCCTGGGTCAACATGTGTCCCACGGGGGTCGGACCCCTCCTCCTTTTGCGGGGATGAGCCCCAAGCCTGCCACGTAGTCAATTTTAGTGGCGGACATCTTCCCATTTGCGGGGATGAGCTCCGGACACGCCACGTGGTAGCGAGCCGCGGGAGTTGCCTTCGGCACTCTCTGTAAATTGGAATTGGCTCCTTTTTGCTATCTTTTGATTCTTCTCTATTTCAACTTATATTCATGTTCATGAAACATGAATATATGCAGAATTCAAAAATGAGGGTGTCACAAATCTACCCTCCTTAAATTGAATCTCACCCTCGAGATTCGTTAGTAGAGAATAGATGGGGAAACTTTGTCTTGATATCTTCTTCATGCTCCCATGTGGCTTCAGCTTGCGTGTGATGGCTCCATTGTACCTTGCACCAACGGATCACTTTGTTCCTCGTAACCCTTTCCTTTATGTCCAAAATTCGGACGGAGCATTCTGCATAGGTTAGATCCTCTTGAAGTTCAAGCTCTTCCATCGGTACTTGCTCCTCTGGTACTCTCAAGCACTTCTTGAGCTGAGATACATGAAACACGTCATGTACGTCGGAGAGGTGCGTTGGGAGTTCTAGTTGATAGGCTACTTCTCCTCGCTGGTTCAAAATCTTAAACGGTCCGATATAACGAGGTGCTAGCTTGCCCTTGACGTTGAAACGTCATTGGCCACAGATAGGCGATACCTTGAGGTATACGTGGTCTCCCACTTCGAAAGTCAACTTTCTTCGTCTATTGTCCGCATAGCCTTTCTGTCGTGACTGAGCAGCCTTCAAGTTTTCCCATATCGTTTGGACTTGCTTTTCAGCTTCTTGTAGCACTTCGGGTCCAAACACTTGGTTTTCTGCGGTCTCATTCCAAAACTACGGCGTTCTACACCGTCTGCCATATAATGCCTCGAAAGGTGACATCTTCAAGCAGGCTTGATAACTGTTGTTATAGGAAAATTCCGCGTACGGCAAGCTCCTATCCCAACTACATCCATATTTCAAGGCACAGGCTCTCAACATGTCCTCCAAAATTTGGTTTGTCCTTTCCGTTTGTCCGTCGGTCTGCGGGTGATAAGCGGAGCTAAAATCCAGTCGTGTTCCCATAGCTTTGTGCAGCTTCCTCCAGAATCTAGAGTTAAACTGACAACCCCGATCAGAGACTATCCTCCTCGGGACTTCATGTCGGCACACGATTTGCTCCATGTATAACTCGGCTAGTTGTGCAACGTTGTACTTGGTCCTTATAGGGAGAAAATGGGCTGTCTTCGTCAATCGGTCCACGATAATCCAGATGGAGTCGTAACCTGACTGAGTACGTGGCAACCCAACGATGAAATCCATACTGATGTCTTCCCATTTCCACTCGGGTACATTCAAGGGTTGCAACAGTCCAGTGGTTCTTTAATGTTCGGCCTTCACCCGTTGGCAAGTGTCGCATAGGGCAACATATTCGGCTATGCCCCTCTTCATACCATCCCACCAATAACAAGTCTTCAGGTCCTTGTACATTTTAGTACTTCCAGGATGTATGGAATAAGGTGAATCATGTGCCTCTTTTAATATAGTGTCGAGGATGTGCTTCACGTTAGGCACACAAATGCTTTTTCCTAGCTAAAGCGTACCCTTCTCATCTTCCTTGAAACCCTTCTCTTTTCCTTGTCGGATCCTTTCCTTGATCTCCTTAATGTCCTCATCCATTGCTTGGCCATGTCTTATTTCTTGCTCCAATGAACAGTGGAGTTCCATCACTTCCATCTTGTTCAAGAATCCGAGGTGTAACCGTTCGAATTCCTTGCGTAGTTCGGGTGGTAGCTCCCGAACCGTCAGTTGGTGACATGCTCCCTTCCGGCTCAATGCGTAAGATATTACGTTGGCCCTTCCGGGGTTGTAGTTGATTCCAACATCGTAATCCTTGATGAGTTCCAACCATCGAATTTGCCTCAAATTTAAGTCCGTTTGTGTGAATATGTACTTGAGGCTTTTATGATCCGTATAGATCTCTCATCGATGACCAAGGATATAATGTCTCCAAATCTTTAATGCATGCACTATTGCTGCTTACTCCAAGTCGTGTGTAGGATAATTAAGTTCGTGCTTCTTTAATTGTCGTGAGGCATAGGCTACCACTTGTCCTTCTTGCATGAGCATGCATCCGAGCCCTTGTCTTGATGCGTAACAATATATGTCAAAGCTTTTGCTCACGTCTGGCGATACCAAAACCGGTGATGTGGTTAGCCTTTTCTTGAGTTCCTCAAAGCTTTCTGGGCACGCTGATGTCAACTGGAATGCTCTTTCCTTTGTTAGCAACTCCGTCATAGGCTTTGCTATCTTAGAGAAGTCCTTGATGAAGCGGTGGTAGTATCCAGCCATCCCAAGAAAACTACGAATATCCCTCAAGTTTTGCGGTTGGTTCCACTTCAGAACATCTCCCACTTTTCCGGGATCAACCGATACTCTTTCCTCGGAGACAATGTGGCCTAGGAACGATATCTCCTTTAGCCAAAATTGATACTTGTTTAGCTTGGCATACAATTGATGCTCGCGCATTTTCTGCAAGGTCAATCTTAAATGTTCTTCATGCTCCTCCTCACTTTTTGAATACACCATAATGTCATCGATGAAAACCACGTTGAACATGTCCAAGTACTCCATGAAAACCTTGTTCATGAGGTACATGAAGTATGCGGGTGCATTTGTTAACCAAAAGACATGACGGTATATTCATACGAACCATACCGTGTTCGAAAGGCAATCTTAGGTATATCGGAGGGCTTAATCTTTAGCTGGAAGTACCCCGACCGAAGATCAATCTTGGAGAGCACTCGGGCTCCTTTCATTTGGTCAAATAGGTCTTCTATACGAGGCAGAGGGTATTTGTTCTTGATTGTCACCTCATTGAGAGACCTATAGTCCACGCACATCATTTGGGTCCCATCCTTCTTGTCTATGAAGAGCACCGGGGCTCCCCATGGTGATGAACTTGGTCGTATAAAACCCTTCTCCAACTGCTCCTGAATTTGTTTCTTGAGTTCCACTAGTTCATTGACGGGCATCCTATAGGGTCTCTTTGCTATGGGTGCAGTTCAGGGCACCAAATCAATGGCAAACTCGATGTCCCGGTCAGGTGGCATACCTGGATGTTCTTCCGGAAACACGTCCAAGAATTCTTGAACCACTGGAATGCTGTACAATGTTGCTCCTTCGACATGGCTCAAGATTGCCTTCTTGGTTGTTTGTTGGGCTGACTTAAACTAGATGCGGACACCGTGCTTGTTTGTCAACTGCACGCTCCTTTCAGCACATTGGATTACTTCGTTGTGCTTGCTTAACCAATCCATCCCAAGTATTATGTCAAGCCCTTGGGAATCCAAGACAATGAGGTTGGCAAGGAAGTCTACCCCCCTTATTTTAAGGCTTACTTTCGGACATACTATGTTAGTCCTCATCTCTCCAACGGGAGAATTAACCAACATAGTACACATCAAGTGTGATATGGGTAGGTTATACTTGGCAACATACTTGGATGACATGAATGAATGCGATGCTCCGGAATCAAATAAAATGTTGGCTGGGTTGGAGTTGGCAAGGAACATACCAATTATGACGTCCTCAGCCTGTTGTGCTTCCTCAGCAGAAACATGGTTCACGTTGCCGCGAGCATAGTTCTGCTGTCCACGGTTCCCTTGATTAGCCCCTCCTTTTGGTCGTGGTTTCTGCTTGGGCACGTTGCCTTGCTGTCCAGGACCTCTCTTCGGGCACTGGCTCGCAAAGTGTCCTGGTTCCCCGCATGCAAAGCATGCCCTGTTGCCTACGGCAGCAGGTACGTTGGGGCGGGGGTTTTGAGCAAGGGCGCCCATGTTGGGACGGGGCTCAGGAGGCAAAGGCACACGAGGTTCTTGCATAATAGGGCTTTGCTGCGATAGCTGATTAGGGCGGTTTGCAGGGGCGGTCGATCCATACTGTGGTGCAACTGGGGGCATGTACCGAGGACGAAAGTTGCTCCCTTGTGGCTTGTATGGCATCTTCCTCTTGCCCCCTTGTTCAATCTCTCGGATCTTGCTTTCCACCATTATAGCTATGTCAACCAGCTTCTGGAAGCTCATATAGTCATTGTTGAGGAGCTGAACCTGGATCTCATTGTTCAACCCTCCCATGAGCAAGTACTGCTTCCGTTGATCTGAGCTGACATCTTCAGGGGCATACCTTGAAAGCTGCGTGAACTTGTTGAGGTACTCACTCACGCTCTTCCTTCCCTGGCGGAGACCTTCAAACTCCTGCCGTTTGAGCATCATAATCCCACCAGTCAGGCGGCTGCTCCCATAAGTTGGTGTGATGAGAAAAGAACTTTCTCTTGGTCGTTACACTGGACAATGGCAACCTTCTTCTCCATGGATTTCAACCAATCATCGGCCTCCATGGGATCACTAGCTTGTGAGAAAGTGGCTGGTCGAGTCCTCATGAACTCTCCCAGTCTGTTGTGAGCCGGCGGTGGTGGCGGCGGTGCCGGAACGGGGTTGTTGTTGTTGTTGGCCTGCAGCTGACCCAAGGTTTGGATCATGGTTCGCATGACCTGATTCTGCATGGCCATCAACCGCTCCAGGTTGTTTCCACCAGGTCCGGGGTTAATAGGAACTTCATCGTGGTCATCCTCTTGGTTACCACGGACGTCCTGTAACACCCCAAAATCCTGTCAAGAGGGGAATTTAAAAATTTTTCGACGTGTTGCATGTGTTGCAAAAATTCAAATTCAAACTGGAATTCAAATTAAACTCAAAACAGAAATGAAAAAAAACAGAAAAAGAAAAAAACAAAACTTCCCAGCCAGTGGGCCGAAACCCACCAGCCGGCCCACCCAACCCCCGTGCCAGCCCGCAGCCGCTCGCCCACGCCCCCTCTCGCAGACAGGCAGGACCCACCTGTCATCCCTAACCCCCGCTCGTCCGAATCCGGGACTGTTTCTCCCGCGCGCGCGCGATCGTAACCGACCGGAAAACCGTGCGTTTGTCACACCCGGTTTTTCCGAAGAAACAACCAAGTGGATATCACATGTATGCCAGG
This sequence comes from Neostapfia colusana, assembly GCA_030760725.1. NCBI lineage: Eukaryota > Viridiplantae > Streptophyta > Magnoliopsida > Poales > Poaceae > Neostapfia > Neostapfia colusana. The sequence goes on along the minus strand of JASWHV010000007.1, from coordinate 41,045,297 downwards.
ATCATTTTCTCATACATGTGTTAACAAATAGTGAAGCATCATTTATTACAAGCCAGGTGTCGAATATAAATAAGTCTTACATTGCAAATGTCTCAATGGACACTAATGCTTCATCACAAGTAAATAAACTAGCAGCGGAATATTATTCATTAGGGCTCCATCACAGGCGTTGCCCGGGGGTCTTCATGAACCTAAAAACCTTCCTCGGGTCCAAAATCTTGGTCATTATACACCACCTCATTATCTTGACCTGAGCAGCAATATAAACCAACAAATATGCAAGGTTGAGTACCAATGGTACTCAGCAAGTGTGGGAAAATTATATCATGCATGGCTAGAACAAGGATAGGTTGAACTCATGGTTAAAGCACTACGCAATTAATACCTATCACCTTAGCTTATTAAGCACCTACCTTACTACACAGGTGAAAAGGTCCCAATCTCCCATCCCACCATTATAATCCAATAACCATAACATCATTACCAATGTTAATCTCCCCGCTTAACATCCACAACTTCCAAAAACCTTCACTCCTCTAATCATGAATAAGTCCAGGCCGCTCTTAACCGTGAGCACGGCTGTCAAGACAGTTTTGACTCTGCAGAGTTTGTACCACTGTACCCACAAGTAGTGATTTCATCCCCCGTTGCCGGGTGGACTAAAAGAACCTCCATTATGCCAGTGGCTACGATCCACATTCACACTCCCCAGGTGTGCGGCCAAGAGATCACTACGAAGCCTTTACAAAGGGATTCCCGACGAGCGTGGGCCCACTGAGGTTTCACCCCTAACAGCATACAAGAGGCTCCAACCCCGCTGCAGTGGCCCCCTCTTGAACCTTGCGGTTCATATGGTAGTCCAGCTGACACCTATTCCCCGCACCATCCAACACACCCATACTACGCCGGGGATACACCTAATTAATTGGCCAAGCTGCCCCATCTTAGCATGTGGTTGGCACTGTAAAGCAGGGTTACATGCTCCATGAACCGGTCCTTAGGATCCAGGCAAGTACTAAACACAAACCCGAGTCTCGTGCACCCAGCACACAACCAAAAACATCCAACTTGCCTTGATTCCTACCTCTACATAACTCACAATATCTCATTCAAGAGTATGGTAAAATAAACTGATGATCACATGTCCCAAATATCCCATTCTAAGCATGGCTAAGCATATGCATGGAAATAAATGACATGGTAAAATAAATCCCAACCCAAGCTTCAAGGAAACAAGGTAATGCAATTCTAGGGAAACTTTCCTAGCATGGGTTTCATATTTCATTTGACAATGCAAATAATTCTATCTACACATCCTAGCATAGGATCAAAGTGGTCAAGGACACTTGCCTCCTTCTTGCTGCTCTTGAAAAGGGTAGTCCTGATCTTGGAAAGAAATAACTTGCTCTTGAACAGGTTCTACTTCATACCATCACACATAGCAAAAGAAAAACAACAATCATAAGACATAGTTCACACTTACACTTCATACAACCCACACATTCACATTTATACTTGCATACAATGTGCCTTCACAATTTCTATCAACCCTAAACTGAATTCTTTGTATTTTAGAAACTCCATTTATTATTTACTAGTTGCTATATTTTCAGATTTATATTCCTATGCATAATTGTGTATTTTATTATTAAATTAGTAATACACATCACCTAAACAGATTAGGTTCTGGTCCTAAATAATTTAAAACCATATTTTGACCATGGCTTATGATGTATACTATTTCATAATTATTTTCCCTATTTTTCTATAACTATTCTTTACTTAAAAATGTGTCCCTATACTAATAAATGTGAATAATAGATGAAACAGATTTATTTCAGCCCAAAAATATATTTTTGTCTCACTCCAAAGTTTTCTAAGTACTGAGAAAGTTTTTAATTAATTCTGACAATTATGTTTGTCCCCCTTTTTAATTTTTAAACACTAGTTACATATTAAATTTTCTAAATTAAATACTAAACAGGGTTAAAAAGTAAACTCATCCCATTACAGAGTCTATAATATTATTTTCATAATTTCCAGGGGTCTAGCTACACTTATCAGAGGTGTTTTTCTTAATTTCTATTAAGTCCAGGGGCTAAAACTGATTTTTAAATGAATTTACATGATTTTCTGGAGTTCCAGGGGCTAGATCTGAAGTTTCCGGGGCTAGCTCTCAATTCCAGAGAACCCCAGGGGGTAGCACGTAAGAATTCCAGTCTTTATAATGCGGGGTTGACGTGGTCCGTCCGATTTTAAACTGACGGCTGAGATTATAAGATCGAACCGGTACGCGGGGTTTTAAAGTCTACCGTGCGATTTAAAATAAACGGCGCACAAGCGGCCACGTCGCTCTGATCGAACGCGGGCGGCGCTGCCGGCGGCGCACGGCGGCGGGATACGGCGATCTCGCCGGAAAGTTTCGGATCCTCGAGAATTCTGCCTAGAACTGTGATCTTATGGCCTAGATCGGTAGAGGGGAGGTCAGGGATCTCACCTCGGGGGTTTTCTCGAGCTCGGGGGTCCTGGAAAGTGATCGGCGGCGAGGTCCGAGGCAAAACCACGGCGAAGCTCGTCGGCGCTGTGTTTGCACCGTAACTCTCCGTGTTTTCTGCACCTGCAAAGTTCCCCGGAGGCGGTGGATCAAAACCAGCGAGTTAGATCAGAGTTTCCGAGCTTAGATCGGCCAGAATTCACCGGCGAAGTCTCGGTGCTCACCGGAGTGAAAATCGGCGATCGCGTGGGAAAAGCTGATCGGATCGGGGGTTTTTATAGCGGGGGGAGGGCGGTGGGTCTGTTGTGATCGAGTTGGAGTCCTCTGGGACCGGAATTCGGCTGCGGGGACGGGTTTCCCGATCGGTTGCGATCGCGCGCGCTCGGGGGGAAAAGTCTGGGGTCGCGGGGGCTCGGGTTAGGGATGACAGGTGGGTCCCACCCGTCAGTGAGGGGCAGCGCGGCGCGCGCGGGGGCGGGCTGGCGCGGGGGTTGCTGGGCCGGCTGGCAGTTTCGGCCCACTGGCCAGTTTTTTTTCCCGTTTTCCTTTTTCTTTTTCTACTTCTTTTCTGTTTTGGGTATAATTTGAATTCCAGTTTGAATTTGAATTTTTGCAAAACATGCAACACGTCCAAAATTTTTTTAAATTCCCCTCTGAACATGGTTTAGGGTTTTAAATCAAAATTTGGGTTTTGACTAAAAATTTGGGGTGTTACAGCTCTACCCCCCTTAAAAGAAATCTCGTCCTCGAGATTGGTGTTTCTAAGAAAACAATTCCGGAAATTGTGCCTTGAGCTCATCTTCCCGTTCCCAGGTAGCTTCCCTCTTCTGAGTGATGCTTCCACTGCACCTTGCACATCCGGATTCTCTTGTTTCTGGTGAGGCGTTCCATCGTTTCCAAAATCTTGTATGGTTGCTCGACATAGGACAAATCTTCAGCTACATCCACTTCATTCATGGGTAACACCTCTTCAGGCGTCCTTAGGCATTTCTTGAGTTGTGACACATGGAATACATCGTGCACGTCCGATAGATGAGCCGGTAACTCTAGTTGGTACGCCACTTCGCCTTTCCTTTCCAAAACCTGAAAGGGTCCGATGTATCGAGGTGACAACTTCCCTTTCACCTTGAACCGACGAAGTCCTCTGATAGGGGACACCTTGAGATAAACATAGTCTCCCACGTTGAAAACGAGTTCTCTTCTTCGTACATCGGCATAGCTCTTTTGGCGTGTTTGTGCTATCCTCAAATTGTTGCGAATCTCCCTCACCTTCGCCTCGGCTTCTTGTAACACTTCTGGACCAAACACTTTACTTTCTCCTGTTTGGTTCCAAAATAGGGGAGTTCTGCACTTCCTTCCATACAAAGCTTCAAACGGTGACATCTTCATACTAGCTTGATAACTGTTGTTATAGGAAAACTCCGCATACGGTAAGTTCTTGTCCCAACTCCTATTGTTTTTGAGTGCACATGCCCTTAACATATCTTCAAGGATCTGATTGGTTCTCTCTGTCTGCCCGTCAGTTTGGGGATGATAGGCAGAGCTGAAATTCAGATGGGTTCCCATGGTTTCATGCAACTTTTGCCAAAACCTTGAGGTGAACTGTGTCCCTCGGTCCGACACTATCTTCTTTGGCACTCCATGGTAACACACAATCCTTGACATGTACAATTCTGCCAATTTGGATCCGCTGTAGCTTTCTTTCACAGGGATGAAATGAGCTACCTTGGTTAGCCTATCAATAATGACCCATATTGAATCATACCCGGATTGGGTCCTAGGCAATCCCACGACAAAATCCATGCTGATTTCTTCCCACTTCCATGCAGGTACTTTAAGTGGTTGCAATAATCCCGCGGGTCGTTGATGTTCTGCTTTCACCAACTGACATGTGTCACATAGGGCAACATGTTCCGCGACATCTCGCTTCATGCCATACCACCAATACCTGCTCTTGAGGTCCTGGTACATCTTCGTACTCCCAGGATGAATGGAATAGTCAGAATCGTGAGCCTCCTTCAAAATTAGTTCACGGATCTCTTTTACTTCTGGCACACAGATCCTTTTCCCGTGCCACACCGTTCCCTATTCATCCTCTCTAAAACCAGGAGCTTTATTTTCCTTAATGAGTTGTCTGATCTCTTGTATCTTCTCATCATTCTTTTGGCCCTCGCGTATGTCTTGCTCGAGTGTGGAGTCTACTTCCATGGCTATGGCTTCACCACTATTTACTAGACATAGATTGAGCCTTATAACCTCGTCCTTCAATTCTGCAGGCATGTCCTTCAAACTCAACTTATTGACCTGCACTTTCCGACTCAAAGCATCGGCCACGACGTTTGCTTTTCCGGGATGATAGTTGATGCCCACATCAAAGTCATTGATTAGCTCTAACCATCTCCTTTGTCTGAGGTTGAGATCTGGCTTTGTGAATATGTACTTCAAACTCTTATGATCCGTATATATCTCTGTCCTCTTCCCCATCAAATAGTGCCGCCAAATTTTCAACGCGTGTACCACTGCAGCTAGTTCTAGGTCATGTGTAGGATAGTTCTTCTCGTGCTTCCGAAGCTGCCGGGATGCATAAGCCACGACATGTCCTTCTTGCATGAGAACACATCCCAACCCATTTCCAGAGGCATCGCAGTACACTGTGAAATTCTTCTGCATATCTGGCATAACCAACACTGGGGCTGTAGTCAATCTTTTCTTTAGCTCCTGAAAGCTCGTCTCGCACTGTGGCGTCCAGGTGAATGTGATTCCCTTTTCCAACAGTTTGGTGAGAGGTCTCGAGATCTTGGAGAATCCCTCAATAAACCGTCGATAGTATCCAGCCAATCCCAAAAAGCTTCAAACTTCCCCGACATTTTCAGGGGTCTTCCACTTCTGGATATCCTTGATTTTGGCGGGATCTACGGAGATTCCTCCTTCCGAGATTATATGTCCTAAAAAGGGAACTCTCCTCAGCCAAAACTCACACTTGCTCAACTTGGCATATAGTTGGTGTTCTCTCAACCTCTGCAACACCAACCTTAGATGTTTCTCATGTTCTTCTTCATCTTTGGAGAAGACGAGAATATCATCTATGAAAACCACCACAAATTTGTCCAGATATTCCATGAATACCTTGTTCATGAGGTACATGAAATATGCCGGGGCATTGGTTAGCCCAAAAGGCATGACAGTGTATTCATACAGTCCGTACCGAGATACGAAAGCTGTCTTGGGAATATCTGATTGCCTTATCTTGAGTTGGTGGTACCCCGACCTGAGATCAATTTTCGAGAACACACAAGCTCCCCTCAACTGATCAAACAAGTCTTCAATGCGAGGTAATGGGTACTTGTTTTTGATGGTTACCTCATTCAAGGCACGGTAATCCATGCATAACCTTTGGGTTCCATCTTTCTTGGGCACAAATATCACCGGAGCTCCCCATGGTGAGGAACTAGGGCGAATATACCCCTTCTCCGTCAATTCTCTCAAATGATCCTTGAGCTCTCCTAGCTGCTTGGAGTCCATTCGATAGGGTCTCTTGTATATCGGGGCTGTTCCCGGTACTAGCTCAATTACGAATTCCACGTCACGGTCGGGAGGCATACCTGGTAACTCCTCCGGAAAAACATCTGGATAATCCCTGATGGTCCTGATTTCCTCAATTTTCACCTCCACTTGATTTAATTTAATGTCCCTCCTAGGCTCGTGTATCGTTATGAACTTTACTCTTGTGCCATTGGGGTGAGTTAGTTCTACCGTTTGGGTCGAACAATGGATGATTCCTTTATGTTTGGTCAACCAATCCATACCCAAAATAATATCTATCCCTTGTGAGTCTATTACTATGAGGTTAGCAGTAAATACTACCCCATTAATGTCTAGGCTAACTTTGGGACACACTTGTCTTGTCCTTATTTCTCCACCTGGAGAGTTTACGGCTAGCATATGGTTCATTTGTGTGGTTGCTAGGTCATGCTTCTTAACAAACCCTTGAGCAATGAACGAGTGGGTAGCACCAGAATCAAACAGCAGAGTTGCAAGGTGTAAATTGGCAGGAAACTTACCAACTACCACGTCGGGTGCCTCTTGTGCTTCCTCTATAGTGACATGGTTCACCCGTCCTCTCACTACATTCTGCTGTTGTGGCGGCGCAAGCTTCTTCTTTGGGCACTTATGGGCATAGTGCCCCACTTCACCACAGCTGAAACATTGCACCCCAATCTTAGTTGCCTGGCCTTTGTTGTCTTGGGGTTGGTTCGGGGGTCCTTGCATTGCTGGTCGAGGTGGATATGCGGGGCGAGGCTGCTGCACAAACTGACGTTGCGGCTGTGCTGGTGCTGCGGGAGGCCTGTAGTTTGGGTTGTACCCTCTTGGTGCTGAATAGGGCACCGCAGCACGGCTCGTCTGCCCCGTAGGTTGCTGCATCATACGTGGGCGGGTGTTGCTCCCTGAGGCTTGATGTGACCACCCAGCCTTCCTCTTATTCTCATTTTCTAGGGCCTTTAGCTTCCTTTCCACCACAAATGCTCTGTCCACCATCTTTTGAAAGCTTTCATACTCATTTGAGGACATTGCACACTGCATTTCTGTGGTAAGCCCTTCCACGAAACAATCTTGTTTCTGCTCATCGGTCTCTATGTCTCGTGGAGCATAACGGGATAATTGAGTGAATTTAGTGAGGTATTCCCTCACCGTCATGTTTCCCTGCTGCAGTCTCAGAAACTCTTTCCTTTTGTTTTTGAGTTCACCTCTTGGGATGTAGTGGTTGCGGAAGCTACGCTTGAACTCTTCCCAAGTGATGTTCTCAGGGTCATGATGGGCAGCCACGTAGGCGGTCCACCAATCAGCAGCAGGTCCTTGCAATTGATGAGAGGCAAACATAACCCTTTCATATCCTTGGCACTGTATGATCCTCATCTTACTTTCAATGGTCTTCAGCCAATCATCTGCCTCCAGAGGTTCAGCAGCACTTGCAAACTTTGGAGGTTGAGTTCCTAGAAACTCACTCAACCTTGGTTGGCGTGGTGCCGCTTGTGGAGGTGGAACTTGATGCAAGTTGGCCACCACTTGAGTCAAGTTCTGGATGAGCTGATTTTGATTCTCCAGCATTTGGTGGAGAGGATCAACTTCTTCACGGCGACCACCCCTATCCTGGCCTCCAGAAAGATGAGGGTTACATGCCTCATCATTGTTGTTGGCGGGGTTGGCAGCACGTCCTTTTCCTCTTCCGGCCATCTGGCAGAATCAACAAATGTTAATTTGATATCATTTAGTATCATCTTACTTCTTTCATTTTTTTTGGTACTTTAAGGTGTTGAGGCTTGGTTAAAATTTTACGAGGGTTTATATCTCACACCAAATAAATGCACTATTATTTCCTGTGGGTTCACACACCAAAGCAAAACAATCTGAAGACGAGGTTGTGGACAATTGCTCATGGCTTCCACAACTCACGTCACACACCAAGCATCATCACACCATTAACTACGTCACGACTCGACTACTCGACCTCTTGCTAGCTAGGGGAAAGACCCTACACTACTCGTCCTCTTGAGCTGGCTCCTCGGGATCTTCCTCCTCATTTCGGCTACCTTCTGACTCTACTTTGGGTGGGGAGGCTGCTGGTGGAGAAGTGCGACGACGCCTGATTGCTCGGCGATCCGGGGAGTCAGGAGTCCATGGATCACTCACGGTGACACACAGTTCATTCCCATCCCCTCTTTCTCTCGCCTTTAAGCAAGCTCGCAGCAACGCCTCCGTTTCCTTCAGGGTGTCACGGACATCCTGAAGCTCTTGTTGACACTCCTGCAGTCGAGTGCTGAGCATAGCAGCATCCTCCAAGCACAAGTCCATGTGCTCATGGGAAGTCCCTTGCTGCACCGGTGGGTACTTGTACTCCGTGGTACCACTCTCACGTTGGAGGACATACATGTACTCAGTTTTGTCCAAGTGGCGACGATAGATGTGACTCTGGCAGGTGATGGCCTCCCAGGTGACATCTCTCTCTGCGTCAACTTGTGTTGCTCGACAAGCTGGAGAATGTTGGATCTTCAGCAGCTGATTCTCGTGTATAATCCTCATCTCCGAACTCCATTCTTCCCTCTTCTCACGGATGGTCCTGGTGGAGTTATAGTGGATGATTAGCTTGCCCGTATTGCCGGCGGCTTCGAGCATATGTCGAAGACGGCGCAACAAATCTCCTACTGCCAATCCCTAAGAAAGGTACGTCACTGGACGACTCTCCTCTCTTTCGGCAAGGGCAACTACGGGAACTCTCCCTCCTGTGGACTTACGAGCGGTGCGAATCATGCGAACCATCTAAAATGAAAGAATTTAAAATTAGGTTAGATAAAATCTCAAACAAAAATCCTATTTTGAATGAAAGTTGGGGTAAGATGAAGAAAATGACTCCTTTAATAACACTTTTCCACCCACACCTTGGAAAATAGTTTTTAAGAAAATAGGGCCCTTAACTACGTCCATTTCTACCTAGGTCCACGTTCCTACGGGCAACCTTGGCTCTGATACCACCTCTGTCACACCCGGTTTTTCCGAAGAAACAACCAAGTGGATATCACATGTATGCCAGGATCATTTTCTCATACATGTGTTAACAAATAGTGAAGCATCATTTATTACAAGCCAGGTGTCGAATATAAATAAGTCTTACATTGCAAATGTCTCAATGGACACTAATGCTTCATCACAAGTAAATAAACTAGCAGCGGAATATTATTCATTAGGGCTCCATCACAGGCGTTGCCCGGGGGTCTTCATGAACCTAAAAACCTTCCTCGGGTCCAAAATCTTGGTCATTATACACCACCTCATTATCTTGACCTGAGCAGCAATATAAACCAACAAATATGCAAGTTTGAGTACCAATGGTACTCAGCAAGTGTGGGAAAATTATATCATGCATGGCTAGAACAAGGATAGGTTGAACTCATGGTTAAAGCACTACGCAATTAATACCTATCACCTTAGCTTATTAAGCACCTACCTTACTACACAGGTGAAAAGGTCCCAATCTCCCATCCCACCATTATAATCCAATAACCATAACATCATAACCAATCTTAAGCTCCCCGCTTAACATCCACAACTTCCAAAAACCTTCACTCCTCTAATCATGAATAAGTCCAGGCCGCTCTTAACCGTGAGCACGGCTGTCAAGACAGTTTTGACTCTGCAGAGTTTGTACCACTGTACCCACAAGTAGTGATTTCATCCCCCGTTGCCTGGTGGACTAAAAGAACCTCCATTATGCCAGTGGCTACGATCCACATTCACACTCCCCAGGTGTGAGGCCAAGAGATCACTACGAAGCATTTACAAAGGGATTCCCGACGAGCGTGGGCCCACTGAGGTTTCACCCCTAACAGCATACAAGAGGCTCCAACCCCGCTGCAGTGGCCCCCTCTTGAGCCTTGCGGTTCATATGGTAGTCCAGCTGACACCTATTCCCCGCACCATCCAACACACCCATACTACGCCGGGGATACACCTAATTAATTGGCCAAGCTGCCCCATCTCAGCATGTGGTTGGCACTGTAAAGCCGGGTTACATGCTCCATGAACCGGTCCTTAGGATCCAGGCAAGTACTAAACACAAACCCGAGTCTCGTGCACCCAGCACACAACCAAAAACATCCAACTTGCCTTGATCCCTACCTCTACATAACTCACAATATCTTATTCAAGAGTATGGTAAAATAAACTGATGATCACATGTCCCAAATATCCCATTCTAAGCATGGCTAAGCATATGCATGGAAATAAATGACATGGTAAAATAAATCCCAACCCAAGCTTCAAGGAAACAAGGTAATGCAATTCTAGGGAAACTTTCCTAGCATGGGTTTCATATTTCATTTGACAATGCAAATAATTCTATCTACACATCCTAGCATAGGATCAAAGTGGTCAAGGACACTTGCCTCCTTCTTGCTGCTCTTGAAAAGGGTAGTCCTGATCTTGGAAAGAAATAACTTGCTCTTGAACAGGTTCTACTTCATACCATCACACATAGCAAAAGAAAAACAACAATCATAAGACATAGTTCACACTTACACTTCATACAACCCACACATTCACATTTATACTTGCATACAATGTGCCTTCACAATTTCTATCAACCCTAAACTGAATTCTTTGTATTTTAGAAACTCCATTTATTATTTACTAGTTGCTATATTTTCAGATTTATATTCCTATGCATAATTGTGTATTTTATTATTAAATTAGTAATACACATCACCTAAACAGATTAGGTTCTGGTCCTAAATAATTTAAAACCATATTTTGACCATGGCTTATGATGTATACTATTTCATAATTATTTTCCCTATTTTTCTATAACTATTCTTTACTTAAAAATGTGTCCCTATACTAATAAATGTGAATAATAGATGAAACAGATTTATTTCAGCCCAAAAATATATTTTTGTCTCACTCCAAAGTTTTCTAAGTACTGAGAAAGTTTTTAATTAATTTTGACAATTATGTTTGTCCCCCTTTTTAATTTTTAAACACTAGTTACATATTAAATTTTCTAAATTAAATACTAAACAGGGTTAAAAAGTAAACTCATCCCATTACAGAGTCTATAATATTATTTTCATAATTTCCAGGGGTCTAGCTACACTTATCAGAGGTGTTTTTCTTAATTTCTATTAAGTCCAGGGGCTAAAACTGATTTTTAAATGAATTTACATGATTTTCTGGAGTTCCAGGGGCTAGATCTGAAGTTTCCGGGGCTAGCTCTCAATTCCAGAGAACCCCAGGGGGTAGCACGTAAGAATTCCAGTCTTTATAATGCGGGGTTGACGTGGTCCGTCCGATTTTAAACCGACGGCTGAGATTATAAGATCGAACCGGTACGCGGGGTTTTAAAGTCTACCGTGTGATTTAAAATAAACGGCGCACAAGCGGCCACGTCGCTCTGATCGAACGCGGGCGGCGCTGCCGGCGGCGCACGGCGGCGGGAAACGGCGATCTCGCCGGAAAGTTTCGGATCCTCGAGAATTCTGCCTAGAACTGTGATCTTATGGCCTAGATCGGTAGAGGGGAGGTCAGGGATCTCACCTCGGGGGTTTTCTCGAGCTCGGGGGTCCTGGAAAGTGATCGGCGGCGAGGTCCGAGGCAAAACCACGGCGAAGCTCGTCGGCGCTGTGTTTGCACCGTAACTCTCCGAGTTTTCTGCACCTGCAAAGTTCCCCGGAGGCGGTGGATCAAAACCAGCGAGTTAGATCAGAGTTTCCGAGCTTAGATCGGCCAGAATTCACCGGCGAAGTCTCGGTGCTCACCGGAGTGAAAATCGGCGATCGCGTGGGAAAAACTGATCGGATCGGGGGTTTTTATAGCCGGGGGAGGGCGGTGGGTCTGTTGTGATCGAGTTGGAGTCCTCTGGGACCGGAATTCGGCTGCGGGGACGGGTTTCCCGATCGGTTGCGATCGCGCGCGCTCGGGGGGAAAAGTCTGGGGTCGCGGGGGCTCGGGTTAGGGATGACAGGTGGGTCCCACCCGTCAGCGAGGGGCAGCGCGGCACGCGCGGGGGCGGGCTGGCGCGGGGGTTGCTGGGCCGGCTGGCAGTTTCGGCCCACTGGCCAATTTTTTTTCCCGTTTTCCTTTTTCTTTTTCTATTTCTTTTCTATTTTGGGTATAATTTGAATTCCAGTTTGAATTTGAATTTTTGCAAAACATGCAACACGTCCAAAATTTTTTTAAATTCCCCTCTGAACATGGTTTAGGGTTTTAAATCAAAATTTGGGTTTTGACTAAAAATTTGGGGTGTTATAGCGTTCCCAGCCGACTCCCGGTCCCAGAAGACTCCAGCTCGATCTAAACCAACCCGCCGCCCTCCCCCGTCTATAAAAACCCCGGCATCGTCCCGTTTTTCCCCACGATCCGCCATTTTTCTCTCCGGTGAGAACCCGAGCTTCTTCGGCAAATTCTGCTCGATCTACGCTCGGGAATTCAGATCTAACTCACTGGTCTTGATCCACCGTCTCCGGGGAACCTCGCAGGTGCAGAAAACTCGGTGGTTTGCGGTTCAAACACAGCGCCGATGAGCCTCGCCGTGAATTCACCTCGGACTTCGTCGCCGATCGCTTTCCAGGACCTCCGAGCTCAAGAAAACCCCCGAGGTGAGATCCCCGACCTCCCCTCCACCGATCTATGCCATAAAATCACAGTTTTAGGAAGAATTGACGAAGATCCGAAACTCTCCGGCGAGATCGCCGCCTCCCGCCACCGTGCGCCGCCGGGCAGCGCCGCCCACGCTCGATCAGAGCGACGTGGCCGCTTGTGCGCCGTCTATTTTAAATTGCACGGAAGAATTTAAATCCCCGCGTAGCGGTTCGACGTTATAATCTCAGCCGTCTGTTTTAAATCGGACGGTCCACATCAGCCCCGCGTTATAAAGGCCGGGATTCTTACGCGCTACCCCCTGGGGTTCTCGAAAAATAAGAGCTAGCCCCGAAAACTTCTGATCTAGCCCCTGGAACTTCAGAAAATCATGTAAATTTATTTAAAATTCAGTTTTAGCCCCTGGACTTAACAAAAATTAGGAAAACCCCTCTGTTATGTGTAGTTAGACCCCTGGAAATTCTTAAAATAATATAATAGACCCTGTAGTGGGGTGAATTTACCCTTTTAACCCTATGTGATATTAAATTTAGGAATTTGACTATGTGTTTAGTATTTGAAATTTAAAAGATGGGACAAACACATTGCAAATTCAAATTAAAAACTTTCCTAGTACTTGGAAAACTTTGGAGTGAGATAAAAATAGATTTTTGGCTGAAATGAATCTGTTTAATTGATTATTCACATTTATTAGTTATAGGGACATATTTTTAAGTAGAGAATAATTCTGAAAATTAGTAAAATAAATGTAAAATAGTTCACATCAGAGGAGAAGTTCAAAAAGATATTATTATATATTTTAGACCCAAAACCTATTCTGTTTAGATGAGGTGTCTTACTATTTTTATAATAAAGTTCACATTTAGGCATAGGAAATAAATCTGAAAATATAGCAAACTAGGTATGAATAACTAGAAAATGATAAATGAAGTTTCCAAAATCCAAAGAATTTAGTTTAGGGTTGGTAGAAGGACTGAAGACACATATGGAGTAAGAAAATACCTTTCATGCATACTTGGTAGCTAAAAGGTGTAGTAATTGAATATAAGGAATTTATTTAAATTGGAAACTCATATATATAGTATGCAAACATAAATGTGAATACAAAAGCAGAAATCATATACACATGTTTAAAAGTGCATGTAAGCCAAAAATCAACACACATAGAGTAACCACAACACATATAATTGTGAATGGCTTTCATAAATGTGAATGTGTGGTTTGTATGAAGTGGAAGTGTGAACTATGTCTTATGACTTGTTGTTTTCTTTTGCTATGTGTGATGGTATGAGTAGAACCTGCTCCAGAGCAAGTTCTTCCTTTCCAAGATCAGGACTACCCATAACAAGAGCAGCAGGAAGGAGGCAAGTGTCCTTGACCACTTTGTTCCTATACTAGGATGTGTGGATAGAATTATTTGCATTGTCAATTGAAATATGAATCCCATGCTAGGAAGTTTCCCTAGAATTGCATTACCATGTTTTCCTTGAAGCTTGGGTTGGGATTTGCTTTATTCATTCATATTACTTATGCTTAGCCATGCTTAGAATGGGATAAGTGGGATATGATGTCATCAATTTGTTTACATTATTCTTGAATGAGATATTATGAGTTATGTAGAGGTAGGGATCAAGGCAAGTTGCTTGTTTTGGTTGGTGCTGGGTGCACGAGACTCGGGTTTGTGTTTAGTACTTGCCTGGATCCTAAGGACCGGTTCATGGAGCATGTAACCTGGCTTTACCGTGCCAACCACATGCTGAGATGGGGCAGCTTGGCCAATTAATTAGGTGTATCCCCGGCGTAGTATGGGTGTGTTGGATGGTGCGGGGAATAGGTGTCAGCTGGACTACCATATGAACGGCAAGGCTCAAGAGGGGGCCACTGCAGCGGGGTTGGAGCCTCTTGTATGCTGTTAGGGGTGAAACCTCAGTGGGCCCACGCTCGTCAGGAATCCCTTTGTAAAGGCTTTGTAGTGATCTCCTCGCTACACACCTGGGAAGTGTGAATGTGGTTCGTATCCACTGGCATAATGGAGGTTATTTTAGTCCACCCGGCAACGGGGGATGAAATCACTACATGTGGGTACAGTGGTACAAACTCTGTAGAGTCAAAACTGTCATGACAGCCGTGGTCACGGTCAAGAGCGGCTTGGACTTATTCATGATTAGAGGAGTGATGGTTTTGGAAGTTGAAGATGTTAAGCGGAGAGCTTAACGTTGGAAATGATGTTATGGTTATTTGATTATGATGATGGGATGGGAAATTGGGACCATTTCACCTATGTAGTAATGTAGGTGCTTAATAAGCTAAGGTGATAGGCATTAATTGCGTAGTGCTTTAACCATGAGTTCAACCTCCCCTTGTTCTAGCCATGCATGACATAACTTTCCCACACTTGCTGAGTACCATCGATACTCAACCTTGCATATTTGTTGGTTTATATTGCTGCTCAGGTCAACATAATGAGGTGGTGTTTAATGATCAAGACTTTGGACGCGAAGAAGGTTTCTAGGTTCATGGAGTTCCCCGGGCAACGCCTGTGACGGAGCCCACGAGAATAATTATTCCGCTGCTAGTTTATTTACTTGTGATGAACTTATTATTGTCCATCGAGACATTTGCTATGTAAGACTTATTTATATTCGACACCTGGCTTGTAATAAATGATGCTTCACTATTTGTCATCACATGTATGAGAAAATGATCCCGGCATACATGTGGTATTCACTTGGTTGCTTTTCGGAAAAACCGGGTGTGACAAAAGTGGTATCAGAGCCAAAGTTGCCCGTAGGAACATGGACCTAGGTAGAAATGGACGTATTTAAGGACCCTATTTTCTTTAAAACTATTTTACAAGGTGTGGGTGGAAAAGTGTTATTTAATGAGTCACTTTCTTCATCTTACCCCAACTTTCATTCAAAATAGGACTTTTGTTTAAAAGTTTATCTAACCTAAGTTTAAATGCTTTCTGTTTTAGATGGTTCGCATGATTCGCACCGCTCGCAAGGCCACAAAAGGGAGAGTTCCCGTAGTTGCCCTTGCCCAAAGAGAGGAGAGCCGTCCGGTGACGTAGCTTTCCTACGGATTGGCAGTAGGAGGCTTGTTGCGCCGTCTTCGACGTATGCTCCAAGCCGCCGGCAATACGGGCAAGCTAATCATACACTATAGCTCCACCAGGACCATCCGAGAGAAGAGGGAAGAATGGATTTCAGAGATGAGGATTATCAACGAAAATCAGCTGCTCAAGATCCACCGCTCTCCAGCTTGTCGAGCGACACAGTTCGATGCGGAAAAGGATGTTACCTGGGAGGCAATCACCTGTCAGAGTCACATCTATCATCGTCACCTGGACAGGACTGAGTACATGTATGTCCTCCAGCGCGAGAGTGGTACAACGGAGTACAAGTACCCGCAAGTGCAGCAGTGGACTTCCCATGAGCACATGGACTTGTGCTTGGAGGATGCCGCTATGCTCAGCACTCGACTGCAGGAGTGTCAGTAGGAGCTTCAGGATGTTCGTGACACCCTGAAGGAAACTGAGGCGTTGCTTCGAGCCTGCTTGAGGGCGAGAGAAAGAGGAGATGGGAATGAAATGTGTGTCACCATGAATGACACATGGACTCCTGACTCCCCAGATCGCCGAGCGATCAGGCATCGTCTCACTTCTCCACCAGCAGCCTCCACACCCAAAGCGGAGTCAGAAGGCAGCCGCAATAATGAGGAAGATCCCGAGGAGCCAGCTCAGTGATACGAGTAGTGTAGAGTCCTTCCCTTAGTTTAGCAGGATGTCGAGTAGTCGAGTCGTTACCTTAGTTAATGGTGTGTTAATGCTTGGTGTGTGACGTGAGTTGTGAAAGCCATGGGCGTTTGTCCACAACCTCGTCTTCAGGTTGTTTTGCTTTGTAGTGTGTCCCAAGGTGAACCTAGACATTAATGGGGTAGTATTTACTGCTAACCTCATAGTGATAGATTCACAAGGGATAGATATTATCCTGGGCATGGATTGGTTGACCAAACATAAGGGAATCATCCATTGTTCGACCAGAACGGTGGAACTAAATCACCCTAGTGGCACAAGAGTAAAGTTCATAACAATACAAGAGCCTAGGAGGGATATTAAATTAAATCAAGTGGAGGTGAAAGTGGAGGAGATCAGGACCATCAGGGAATATCCAGACGTTTTTCCGGAGGAGTTGCCAGGTATGCCTCCTGATCGTAAAGTGGAATTCGCAATTGAGCTAGTGCCTGGAACAGCCCCGATATACAAGAGACCTTATCTGATGGACTCCAAACAGCTGGGAGAACTCAAGGATCATTTGAGAGAACTGACGGAGAAGGGGTATATTCGTCCTAGTTCCTCACCATGGGGAGCTCCAGTGATATTTGTTCCCAAGAAGGACGGAACCCAAAGGTTGTGCGTAGACTACCGTGCCTTGAATGAGGTAACCATCAAGAACAAGTACCCATTACCCCGCATTGAAGACTTGTTTGATCAGTTGAGGGGAGCTTGTGTGTTCTTGAAAATTGATCTCAGGTCGGGGTACCACCAACTTAAGATAAGGCAAGCCGATATTCAAAAGACAGCTTTCGTATCTCGCTACGGACTGTATGAATACACCGTCATGCCTTTCGGGCTAACTAATGCCCCGGCATACTTCATGCATCTCATGAACAAGGTATTCATGGAATATTGTGACACCCTCATCTCGGGTGTCAGCATATGTTCATGTTTTATGAAAAAGAAAAACATTTTTAGAAAAGAGGGAACAGAAACAAGTATCAAAAGGATAGCCAGTAAAGCTCTCTGAGAGCGCTGAAGGCAACTACCACGACCAGCAGACCACGTGGCGTGTTCGGAGCTCATCCCCGAGAGATTTGGGAGAGGTCCGACGCTAAACTGGCTACGTGGCAGGCTCGGGGGTCACCTCCGCAATTGAAAAGAGGTCCGACCCTGTGGGACATGTGCTGCCCGCGGAGATAGCCTCTGCGGAAGAAGCAAAGGCATTTTTCATAGGACACGTGTCATCCCCAGAGCTAGTCTTCGCGGAAATAAGAGGGCTAGTCGCAGGGGATACGTGTCAATCTCAGAGCTCATCTCAGAGAAGTCCGGATCTATCGAACACGTGTCGCCACCGGAGCTTATCACCGGAAGGTCCGTCGCAGCTAAACACGTGTCAACCTCGGGGCATGTCCCTGAGAAAAGGAGAGCGGAAAGACCGGCACCCACACGTGGCGTGCGCGGAGTTCATCTCCGAAGAAGAGGGAGGTCTCGATCGATTGACACGCGGCACAACCGGAGCTCGTCTCTGCGGATGAGGAGATACCAGGCCCGGAGGACACGTGGGCTTCCGGAGCTCATCATCACGGAGGTAACGAGTTCTGGAGCAGTTGTTACGCGTAAGGACACCGGTACGCAACAGAAACCGATCTAAAATCCACGATGGTTACCGAAGATAAGACGTCAGGATCTAACAAAGATCTGAATAAGACTCTTATTCGGGATCCGATCAGATTAGGACTCTTCTCTTCCCAATTATAAATAGAACCCAAAACCTCTGGCCAAAACCACGAACTTCTCTTTCAACTCCTGAGCCGATGACTTAGAGCCCTAGCCCTAACTCGCTGAGCAAAACATCGCCGAAGCACAACAAGAGAGACCATCAGAGGAGAACCAAGCGGTCTGAGGAGGACCCCGAAGACAAGAAGAACGTGAGGTAGGACTTCAATACCACCTTACGACATCATGTTGTTCATCTCTTTGCGTCTGTTCTTCGATTCCTTTTGAACAGAAGCCTTTTCATGGGCAGAACACTCAATGGTCAGTTTAATCTAAAGACAAGATCATCGCCACGTTCATCTTTGATCTGAACACCTCTGACCATGCAAGCCATGCAAGAAAACCAGATCAATCTAATAGAACTAATCGTAGGATAGCATGCATGTGCATCATCGCATCTAGTTTAGGGTTTGTGCATGATATTGATTGCTGTGAATTTGTATGCACGTGGATCCTACATAGCAGGACAAACTCAGGAAGCTGTCTATGACGAGCTGCAGCAACCAGGTTTTGAGAATCAAGAACAACCGGAACCGCAAGAACAAGGCAAGTGCTCCTTGACCATGTTGATCCTATGTTTTGGGTAAAACTATTTTGTTTTGCGAAAAAGGTGTGTGTGCTGAGTCAAACATGATGGGAAACCTTTTTATAGGAGTTTACTAGTTTTGGTTGAACCATTCTTGTCGCCTGGGAAGTTTATGAGTCGGGTATGGTTTTTGCTTTATGCTTCGCTGAGTCTCTGGGATCGGGAAGCGAGATAGATGTGTCTAGCTAACTGCACTCGTAATGATAATGAGGAACTGATGATGTTAATGAATTGGATTGGAGGGAGATCTAGGCAAGCCTGGGTTTGTGTATGAGGTAGCATGAGATGGTGGTTTTGCTTGCCGTAGATCTAAGGACCGGTTCATGCATGCACATGCCAGGATAACAGTGCCACCACAAGGCCAAATATGGGTGCGGCTTAGCTGAGTAATTAGGTAAGTTGCTAGAGTGTTATGGACTGTGGAAGGCGCGGGGAATGGGAGTCGAGTGAGGACTGCCCTGGGAACTGCATGGCACAAGAGGGGGCCCGTGGGTGGGAGAATTGGAGATTCTAGCCTGCCGGTGAAACCTTAGTGAGTCCATACATCTAGTAACCCCTTTGTAAAGGCTATTTTGTGATCTCTTGACCATACACCGATGGCTGTGTACTGGTAAAATGGAGGTTCTGCAGTCGCCGACGGGTGACGAAATCACAAACTTGTGGGTAAAGAGGTGCAAATTCTGTAGAGTTATTAAAACTATCATGATAGCCGAGCTTACGGTCACGCGCACCTGGCTAAACTGCCATGATTAGATGGGATGGTTACTGGAATGGTTATTGGGAAGGTTCTCGGTTATGGTTATGGGTTTGGTTATAGTTTGGTTTGGAATTGTTAAGTCTGGATGATGAAAGGGTTGCATGACTGGTGGGTCATGATATAAGCTTGGTCTCGGTGCGAGACAAGGTTATTTCATGAGGTGAGATGGTAGCGAATACGAGGAGGTATTCGTGAGTATGGGTAAAGGATTGGTTAATATTTGGATGGAACACGGGAAGTGATGGAGGTATGTTGGTAATTTAATACATGCTGGGACTACATACATCTAGAGTTAAGTTGCTGTTTTATCACGGTTTTATAAATCTGCTTTTCTACAAATAAACCTTTTATGCCTACCTTGTTTATGAGCTGCATATCATGTGTTTTCCCGCACTTGCTGAGTACATCATTGTACTCAAACTTGCATTATTATTTCATCATCAACAGCAAGAGAAGACTACTATGAAGACCGAGTAGAGCATTATGGCGTGTGATCTGTTCTCAATCTTGCCTGTGGAGGGAGTAGAGATGGAGCCACTTCTGCTTAGTTTTGCTTCCGCATTAGTTTTTGCTTCTGCATTTAAATAAAGACTTCCACTGCATAGAATTAAGATTTCCGCTGTGAGCATGAGTCCAAGACTCATGAGGTGTTGTAATGAACTCTGTTATTCGTGGTAATATATATTCTGAATTCAGTTTGTGGAACGTATGTGTATGTGTGATGAACATCCTGGGCACACATATGCATTAGTTCCCGGTTCCGTGGCTTTCCACAGAATTGAGGGCGTCACAGATTGGTATTAGAGCCACGGGTTGACAGTAGGTCACACGCCTAGATAGAAACCTTAGATTGATATTAGAGCCACGGGTTAACAGCAAGTTACACCCCTAAATAGATGTCACAGGTAGCTAAGCCATGATGACCAAAGGAAGCGACCTAGGGTGAATAGCCTAAATTGGCCTTTAAAACCACCTTGACATAGGAAACCATCCTTGAATAGGAGTTGAGTGGGCCCTTGTGATGATTATTTGTGAATATGTGCTTAGTGTGAGTTATGGGACGTCTCAAAAACGTTGTCCATATCCACACGTAAGAAGAAGGAGGTTGAGATGTTTCGGCACTTGCTCACATCCTCATAAGGGCTAATATATATAGTCTAACTCACCTTGATGCATATAGTTGAAAGGACCTACCTAACTTTCTAACCTTCTATTCTATTCCTTACTCTCTCACAGATGGTGAGAGGAAACGCCAGCCGAAGGAACATACAGGAAGATGACTACGAGGAAGTTCCTGCTAACCCTGGAGCTGGCGAAAACAACCTAGAAAGGTTTATGGCCATGCAAAACCAGCTTATGCAAACCATGATCCAAACTTTGGGTCAGTTGCAGGCCAACCAACACCCCGTTCCGACCCCACCACCACCACCACCGCCGGCTCATAACAGGTTGGGAGAGTTCATGAGGACTCGACCACCCACCTTTGCTCAAGCAAGCGATCCAATGGAGGCCGATGACTGGTTGAAATCCATGGAGAAGAAGCTTGCCATTGTACAGTGCAACGACCGAGAGAAGGTTCTCTTTGCGTCGCACCAACTGATGGGAGCAGCTGCTGACTGGTGGGATGCCTTGAGCAACGCCCATGCCAACCTGGAGACAATCACTTGGACTGAGTTCAAGGAAAGTTTCCGCTCCCACTACATCCCTGTTGGCGTAATGATGCTCAAGAGGCAGGAGTTTGAAGGTCTCCGCCAAGGGCAGAAAAGTTTGAACGAATATCTCAACAAGTTCACACAATTGTCCCGGTATGCCCCCGAAGATGTCAACTCAGATCAGAGGAAGCAGTACCTGTTCATGAGAGGGTTGAACAATGAGATCCAAGTTCAGCTCCTCAACAATGACTACGTAAGCTTCCAGAAGCTAGTTGATAAGGCTATTGTGGTGGAAAACAAGATCCGAGAGATCGAGCGCGAGTGCAAAAGGAAGATGCCATACCAGCCCCAAGGAAGCAACGTACGACCTAGGTACATGCCCCCTGCACTGCAGTATGGATCGACCACTCCTACATACCGCCCTGGTCAGCCACCACAGCAACGGCTCGTTGCACCGGCACCTCGTGTGCCCATGCCTCCTGTGCCCCGGCCTAACAATGGCGCTCCTGTTCAAAACCCCCGCCCCAACGTACCTGCTGCCGTAGGCAACAGGGCATGCTTTGCATGCGGGGAAGTAGGCCACTTCGCTAACCAGTGCCCGAAGAGAGGCCCTGGACAGCTAGGTAACGTGCCCAAGCAGAACCAGCGACCAAACGGAGGGGACAACCAAGGGAACCGTGGACCGCAGAACTATGCTCGTGGCCACGTTAACCATGTCACTGCTGAGGAAGCACAACAGGCTGAGGACGTCGCAATTGGTATGTTCCTTGCCAACTCCAACCCAGCCACCATTTTATTTGATTCTGGAGCATCACATTCCTTCATATCGTCCAAATATGTTGCCAAACATCATCTACCCGTATCCCACTTAGAATGTGCTATGTTAGTTAATTCACCCGGAGGAGAAATGAGGACTAGTATAGTATGTCCTAAGGTAAGCCTTAAAATAAAGGGGGTAGACTTCCTTGCCAACCTTATTGTCTTGGACTCTCACGGAATTGACATCATACTCGGAATGGACTGGTTAAGCAAGCACAATGGAGTAATCCAATGCGCTGAGAGAAGCGTGCAATTGACAAACAAACACGGTATCCGTGTCGAGTTTGAGTCAGCCCAGCAAGCAACCAAACGGGCGGATCTGAACCATGTTGAAGGAGTAGCATTGGACAACATTCCAGTGGTTCAGGAATTTTCGGACGTGTTCCCGGGAGAACTTCCAGGTATGCCACCTGACCGGGACATCGAGTTTGCCATAGATTTGGTACCTGGAACTGCACCCATAGCTAAGAGACCATACAGGATGCCCGTCAACGAGTTAGTTGAACTCAAGAAGCAAATTCAAGAACAGTTGGAGAAGGGTTTTATCCGTCCAAGTTCGTCACCATGGGGAGCCCCGGTACTTTTCGTGGACAAGAAGGACGGAACCCAAAGAATGTGCGTGGACTACAGGTCTCTCAACGAGGTAACAATCAGTAATAAATACCCTCTGTCCCGTATAGAGGACCTGTTCGATCAAATGAAAGGAGCCCAAGTGTTCTCCAAGATTGATCTTCGGTCGGGATATTTCCAGCTGAAGATTAAGCCCTCCGATATACCTAAGACAGCCTTTCGGACGCGGTATGGTTCATATGAATATACCGTTATGTCTTTTGGATTGACGAATGCACCCGCATACTTCATATACCTTATGAATAAGGTTTTCATGGAGTACTTGGACAAGTTTATCGTGGTTTTCATCGACGACATTATGGTGTATTCAAAAAGTAAGGAGGAGCATGAAGAACATCTGAGATTGACCTTGTAGAAGCTGCGCGAGCATCAATTGTATGCCAAGCTCAACAAGTGTCAATTTTGGCTTAAGAAAATATCTTTCCTAGGCCACATCATCTCCAAGGAAGGGGTATCGGTTGATCCTAGAAAGGTGAGAGATGTTCTAAAGTGGGACCAACCGAAGAGCGTGAGGGATATTCGAAGTTTCCTTGGGATGGCAGGATACTATCGGCGCTTCACTAAAGACTTCTCCAAGATAGCAAAACCTATGACGGGGTTGTTAATGAAGGGAAAAGTCTTTCAATGGACACAAGCCTGCCAAGAAAGTTTTGAGGAGCTCAAGGAAAGGCTAACCACAGCACCAGTTCTGGTATTGCCAGACGTAAGCAAGAGTTTTGACATATATTGTGACGCATCCAGACGAGGGCTCAGATGTGTACTCATGCAGGAAGGACAAGTGGTAGCCTATGCCTCACGACAATTAAAGAAGCATGAGCTTAACTATCCTACTCATGATTTGGAGTTAGCAGCAGTGGTGCATGCATTGAGGATTTGGAGACATTATATCCTTGGTCATCGATGTGAGATCTATACAGATCATAAAAGCCTCAAGTACATATTTACACAAACGGACTTGAATTTGAGGCAACGTCGATAGTTAGAACTCATCAAGGATTATGATGTGGGAATCAACTACCACCCCGGGAGGGCCAATGTAGTAGCGGACGCATTGAGCCGAAAGGGAGCATGTCACCAACTCACGGTTCGGGAGCTACCACCCGAACTACGTAAGGAGTTCGAACGGTTACACCTCGGATTCTTGAATAACATGGAAATAATGAAGATCCACTCCTCATTGGAGCAAGAAATAAGAAAGCGACAAGCAACGGACGAGGGGATCAAAGAGATCAAGGAAAGAATCCGACAAGGGATAGAGAAGGATTTCAAGGAGGATGAAAAGGGTACGCTTCGGCTAGGAAAAAGGATTTGTGTGCCAAACATAAGACACCTTCGCGACATGATATTGAAGGAGGCACAGATTCACCCTATTCCATACATCCAGGGAGCACCAAAATGTACAAGGACTTGAAAACTTGCTATTGGTGGGATGGTATGAAGAGGGATATAGCCGAATACGTTGCCCTATGCGACACATGCCAACGGGTAAAGGCCGAACATCAAAAACCTGCTGGATTATTGCAACCCTTGAAGATACCCGAATGGAAATGGGAGGACCTCAGTATGGACTTCATCGTCGGGTTGCCACGTACTCAGTCGGGATGCGAATCCATCTGGGTCATTGTGGACCGATTGACGAAAAGTGCCCATTTTCTTCCGGTAAAGACCAGTTACAACGTTGCACAATTGGCAGAGTTGTACATGGAGCAGATCGTGTGCCGTCACGGAGTTCCGAAGAGGATAGTCTCAGATCGAGGTTCTCAGTTTACCTCTAAATTCTGGAGGAAGCTGCAGAAAGCCATGGGTACACGACTGGATTTTAGCTCACCTATCACCCACAAACAGATGGGCAAACCGAGAGGACGAACCAAATTTTGGAGGACATGATGAGAGCTTGCGCCTTGAAACGTGGGCGTAGTTGGGATAGGAGTTTACTGTATGCCGAGTTCTCCTATAACAACAGCTATCAAGCTAGCTTGAAGATGTCGCCTTTCAAAGCCTTATATGGCAGACGGTGTAGAACGCCACTGTTCTGGAACGAGACTGGAGAGAACCAGGTGTTTGGACCTGAAGTACTACAAGAGACTGAAAAGCGAGTGCAAATGATACGGGAAAACTTAAAGGCTGCTCAGTCACGACAGAAAGGCTATGCGGACAATAGGCGTAGGAAGTTGACCTTTGAAGTAGGAGACTTCGTATACCTTAAGGTATCGCCTATCCGAGGCCAACAACGTTTTAACGTCAAAGGAAAACTAGCGCCTCGCTACATCGGACCATTTAAGATTTTGGACAAACGAGGAGAAGTAGCCTATCAACTAGAGCTCCCAAACAACCTCTGCGACGTACATGACGTGTTTCATGTATCCCAACTCAAGAAGTGCTTGAGAGTACCAGAGGAACAAGTGTCAATGGGAGAACTTGAACTTCAAGAAGACCTGACCTACGCAGAACACCCTGTCCGAATCTTGGACGTAAAGGAAAGGGTCACCCGAAACAAAGTGATTCGATGGTGCAAGGTACAATGGAGCCATCACACTGAAGCTGAAGCCACATGGGAACGTGAAGAGGATATCAAGGCAGAATTTCCCCATCTATTTCCTACTAACGAATCTCGAGGGCGAGATTCAAATTTAGGGGGGTAGATTTGTGACACCCTCATCTCGGGTGTCAGCATATGTTCATGTTTTATGAAAAAGAAAAACATTTTTAGAAAAGAGGGAACAGAAACAAGTATCAAAATGATAGCCAGTAAAGCTCTCTGAGAGCGCCGAAGGCAACTACCACGACCAGCAGACCACGTGGCGTGTTCGGAGCTCATCCCCGAGAGATTTGGGAGAGGTCCGACGCTAAACTGGCTGCGTGGCAGGCTCGGGGGTCACCTCCACAATTGAAAAGAGGTCCGACCCTGTGGGACATGTGCTGCCCGCGGAGATAGCCTCTGCGGAAGAAGCAAAGGCATTTTTCATAGGACACGTGTCATCCCCGGAGCTAGTCTTCGCGGAAATAAGAGGGCCAGTCGCAGGGGATACGTGTCAATCTCGGAGCTCATCTCAGAGAAGTCCGGATCTATCGAACACGTGTCGCCACCGGAGCTTATCACCGGAAGGTCCGTCGCAGCTAAACACGTGTCAACCTCGGGGCATGTCCCTGAGGAAAGGAGAGCGGAAAGACCGGCACCCACACGTGGCGTGCGCGGAGTTCGTATCCGAAGAAGAGGGAGGTCTCGATCGATTGACACGCGGCACAACCGGAGCTCGTCTCTGCGGATGAGGAGATACCAGGCCCGGAGGACACGTGGAGCTTCCGGAGCTCATCATCACGGAGGTAACGAGTTCTGGATCAGTTGTTACGCGTAAGGACACCGGTACGCTACAGAAACCGATCTAAAATCCACGATGGTTACCGAAGATAAGACGTCAGGATCTAACAAAGATCTGAATATGACTCTTATTCGGGATCCGATCAGATTAGGACTCTTCTCTTCCCAATTATAAATAGAACCCAAAACCTCTGGCCAAAAACACGAACTTCTCTTTCAACTCCTGAGCCGACGACTTAGAGCCCTAGCCCTAACTCGCTGAGCAAAACATCGCCGAAGCACAACAAGGGAGATCATCGGAGGAGAACCAAGCGGTCTGAGGAGGACCCCGAAGACAAGAAGAACGTGAGGTAGGACTTCAATACCACCTTACGACATCATGTTGTTCATCTCTTTGCGTCTGTTCTTCGATTCCTTTCAGACAGATGGTTTTCGTGGGCAGAACACTCGATGATCAGTTTAATCTAAAGACAAGATCATCGCCACGTTCATCTTTGATCTGAACACCTCTGACCATGCAAGCCATGCAAGAACATCAGATCAATCTAATAGAACTAATCGTAGGATAGCATGCATGTGCATCATCGCATCTAGTTTAGGGTTTGTGCATGATATTGATTGCTGTGAATTTGTATGCACGTGAATCCTACATAGCAGGACAAACTCAGGAAGCTGTCTACGACGAGCTGCAGCAACCGGGTTTTGAGAATCAAGAACAACCGGAACCGCAAGAACAAGGCAAGTGCTCCTTGACCATGTTGATCCTATGTTTTGGGTAAAACTATTTTGTTTTGCGAAAAAGGTGTGTGCGCTGAGTCAAACATGATGGGAAACCTTTTTATAGGAGTTTACTAGTTTTGGTTGAACCATCCTTGTCGCCTGGGAAGTTTATGAGTCGGGTATGGTTTTTGCTTTATGCTTCGCTGAGTCTCTGGGATCAGGAAGCGAGATAGATGTGTCTAGCTAACTGCACTCGTAATGATAATGAGGAACTGACGATGTTAATGAACATGGATCGGAGGGAGATCTAGGCAAGCCTGGGTTTGTGCATGAGGTAGCATGAGATGGTGGTTTTGCTTGCCGTAGATCTAAGGACCGGTTCATGCATGCACATGCCAGGATAACAGTGCCACCACAAGGCCAAATATGGGTGCGGCTTAGCTGAGTAATTAGGTAAGTTGCTAGAGTGTTATGGACTGTGGAAGGCACGGGGAATGGGAGTCGAGTGAAGACTGCCCTGGGAACTGCATGGCACAAGAGGGGGCCCGTGGGTGGGAGAATTGGAGATTCTAGCCTGCCGGTGAAACCTTAGTGAGTCCATACATCTAGTAACCCCTTTGTAAAGGCTATTTTGTGATCTCTTGACCATACACCGACGGTTGTCTACTAGTAAAATGGAGGTTCTGCAGTGGCCGACGGGTGACGAAATCACAAACTTGTGGGTATAGAGGTGCAAATTCTGCAGAGTTATTAAAACTATCATGATAGCCGAGCTTACGGTCATGAGCACCTGGCTAAACTGCCATGATTAGATGGGATGGTTACTGGAATGGTTATTGGGAAGGTTCTCGGTTATGGTTATGGGTTTGGTTATGGCTTGGTTTGGAATTGTTAAGTCTGGATGATGAAAGGGTTGCATGACTGGTGGGTCATGATATGAGATTGGTCTCGGTGCGAGACAAGGTTGTTTTATGAGGTGAGATGGTAGCGAATACGAGGAGGTATTCGTGAGTATGGGTAAAGGATTGGTTAATGTTTGGATGGAACATGGGAAGTGATGGAGGTATGTTGGTAATTTAATACATGCTGGGACTACATACATCTAGAGTTAAGTTGCTGTTTTATCACGGTTTTATAAATCTGCTTTTCTGCAAATAAACCTTTTATGCCTACCTTGTTTATGAGCTGCATATCATGTGTTTTCCTGCACTTGCTGAGTACATCATTGTACTCAAACTTGCATTATTATTTCATCATCAACAGCAAGAGAAGACTACTATGAAGACCGAGTAGAGCATTATGGCGTGTGATCTGTTCTCAACCTTGCCTGTGGAGGGAGCAGAGATGGAGCCACTTCTGCTTAGTTTTGCTTCCGCATTAGTTTTTGCTTCTGCATTTAAATAAGGACTTCCGCTGCATAGAATTAAGATTTCCGCTGTGAGCATGAGTCCAAGACTCATGAGGTGTTGTAATGAACTCTGTTATTTGTGGTAATATATAATCTGAATTCAGTTTGTGGAACGTATGTGTATGTGTGATGAACATCCTGGGCACACATATGCATTAGTTCTCGGTTCCGTGGCTTTCCTCAGAATTGAGGGCGTCACAGATTGGTATCAGAGCCACGGGTTGACAGTAGGTCACACGCCTAGATAGAAACCTTAGATTGATATTAGAGCCACGGGTTAACAGCAAGTTATACCCCTAAATAGAAGTCACAGGTAGCTAAGCCACGATGACCAAAGGAAGCGCCCTAGGGTGAATAGCCTAGATTGGCCTTTAAAACCACCTTGACATAGGAAACCATCCTTGAATAGGAGTTGAGTGGGCCCTTGTGATGATTATTTGTGAATATGTGCTTAGTGTGAGTTGTGGGACGTTTCAAAAACGGTGTCCATATCCACACGTAAGAAGAAGGAGGTGTGAGATGTTTCGGCACTTGCTCACATCCTCATAAGGGCTAATATATATAGTCTAACTCACCTTGATGCATATAGTTGAAAGGACCTACCTAACTTTCTAACCTTCTATTCTATTCCTTACTCTCTCACAGATGGTGAGAGGAAACGCCAGCCGAAGGAACATCCAGGAAGATGACCACAAGGAAGTTCCTGCTATCCCCGGAGCTGGCGAAAACAACCTAGAAAGGTTTATGGCCATGCAAAACCAGCTTATGCAAACCATGATCCAAACTTTGGGTCAGTTGCAGGCCAACCAACACCCCGTTCCGGCCCCACCGCCACCACCACCGCCGGCTCATAACAGGTTGGGAGAGTTCATGAGGACTCGACCACCCACCTTTGCTCAAGCAAGCAATCCAATGGAGGCGATGACTGGTTGAAATCCATGGAGAAGAAGCTTGCCATTGTACAGTGCAACGACCGAGAGAAGGTTGTCTTTGCGTCGCACCAACTGATGGGAGCAGCTGCTGACTGGTGGGATGCCTTGAGCAACGCCCATGCCAACCCGGAGACAATCACTTGGACTGAGTTCAAGTAAAGTTTCCGCTCCCACTACATCCCTGTTGGCGTAATGATGCTCAAGAGGCAGGAGTTTGAAGGTCTCCGCCAAGGGCAGAAAAGTGTGAACGGATATCTCAACAAGTTCACACAACTGTCCCGGTATGCCCCCGAAGATGTCAACTCAGATCAGAGGAAGCAGTACCTGTTCATGAGAGGGTTGAACAATGAGATCTAAGTTCAGCTCCTCAACAATGACTACGTAAGCTTCCAGAAGCTAGTTGATAAGGCTATTGTGGTGGAAAACAAGACCCGAGAGATCGAGCGCGAGTCCAAAAGGAAGATGCCATACCAGCCCCAAGGAAGCAACTTACGACCTAGGTACATGCCCCCTGCACCGCAGTATGGATCGACCACTCCTACGTACCGCCCTGGTCAGCCACCACAGCAACGGCTCGTTGCACCGGCACCTCGTGTGCCCATGCCTCCTGCGCCCCGGCCTAATTAGGTGTATCCCCGGCGTAGTATGGGTGTGTTGGATGGTGCGGGGAATAGGTGTCAGCTGGACTACCATATGAACCGCAAGGCTCAAGAGGGGGCCACTGCAGCGGGATTGGAGCCTCTTGTATGCTGTTAGGGGTGAAACCTCAGTGGGCCCATGCTCGTCGGGAATCCCTTTGTAAAGGCTTCGTAGTGATCTCCTGGCTACACATCTGGGAAGTGTGAATGTGGTTCGTAGCCACTGGCATAATGGAGGTTCTTTTAGTCCACCCGGCAACGGGGGATGAAATCACTACATGTGGGTAAAGTGGTACAAACTCTGCAGAGTCAAAACTGTCATGACAGCCGTGCTCACGGTCAAGAGCGGCTTGGACTTATTCATGATTAGAGGAGTGATGGTTTTGGAAGTTGAGGATGTTAAGCGGGGAGCTTAACATTGGAAATGATGTTATTGTTACTTGATTATGATGATGGGATGGGAGATTGGGACCATTTCACCTGTGTAGTAATGTAGGTGCTTAATAAGCTAAGGTGAAAGGCATTAATTGCGTAGTGCTTTAACCATGAGTTGAACCTCCCCTTGTTCTAGCCATGCATGACATAAATTTCCCACACTTGCTGAGTACCATCGGTACTCAACCTTGCATATTTGTTGGTTTATATTGCTTCTCAGGTCAAGATAATGAGGTGGTGTTTAATGATCAAGACTCTGGACCCGAAGAAGGTTTCTATGTTCATGGAGTCCCCCGGGCAACGCCTGTGACGGAGCCCATGAGAATAATTATTCCGCTGCTAGTTTATTTACTTGTGATGAACTTATTATTGTCCATCAAGACATTTGCTATGTAAGACTTATTTATATTCGACACCTGGCTTGTAATAAATGATGCTTCACTATTTTTCATCACATGTATGAGAAAATGATCCTGGCATACATGTGGTATTCACTTGGTTGTTCTTCGGAAAAACCGGGTGTGACACGTCCCTTCCCTGACGGCTGGCGTTTCCTCTGTGAGTGTGAGTTGGATAGAATGAAGGTTAGAAGGTTAGATAATTTCCTCCCCCTAACTATATGCATCAAGGTGGATTGGACTATATATATATTAGTCCATATGAGGATGTGAACAAGTGCCGAAGCATCTCACACCTCCCTACTATGTGTAGATATGGACAACACTGAAAGATCCCACAACTCACACTAAGCACATAAGCACAAGCAATCATCACAAAGGCTCACACAACTCCTATTCAAGGCTTATTCAATGGGAGTCCTATGTGCTTTAGGGTGATGCCAATCAGTGACTTCACCCTATGTCAAGGTGGTTTGGGGTGATACCAGTTTGTGATACAACTATGGCTCCTCCTATGCTTGTATCTCATGTCAAGGTGGTTCTAATGTCAATCCTATGCATCCTAGGCTTGCATCCTATGGTCCGCATGGCTTCAAATACCCATCTGTGACCTGTCGTGTAACCTACAGTCAACCGTGGTTTCCATTGCCAATCTATGATTTGGTGTGTGACCTTTAATCAACAGTGGCAGGTTGATACCAAGCTGTCATTCTCATCTAGGCGTGTGACCTATGATCAACCCGTGGTAGGTTAATACCAATCCGTATCTAATATCAACTTGTGACTTCTATCTAAGCGTGTAACCTGCCGTCAACACGTGGCTCTAATACCAGTCTGTGACGCCCTCGTTTCTGTGGAAAATCCACGGAACCGATAACTGATACATATGTGTGCCCAGGATGTTCATCACACAAACACATATAATCCACAACTGAATTCAGAATATATATGTCACCACGAATAACAGGGTTTATTACAATGTTTCATGAGTCTTGGACTCATGCTAACAAGGGAAGTCTTATCTAAACAGTGGAAGTCTTTATTCTAGCAGCGGAAGTCTTCTAGACTAGTGCAGAAATAATTCTAAGCAGCAACAGCGACTCCATCTCTACTCCATCCCCACAGGCAAGGTTGAGGACAGATTACACGCCTACTGCTCCACCTGGTCTTCATAGTAATCTTCTCCTGATGATGAAGTAATGATGCAAGTTTGAGTACAATGATGTACTCAGCAAGTGCGGGAAAATATGATATGTAGCTCAAAACAAGAGAGGTATAAAAGGCTCATTGCAGAAAGCAAAGTTATTTATCAAAACCACGATAAAACAACAACTTAATCTTAAGTGATTGTAATCCAAACATGTATTAAAATACCAACATACCTCCATTATGTTCATCACCTTCCATGTCCCAACCAGACATTGATCAACTTCATTTTTGCTCACGAATACCTTCTCATATTTGCTACCATCTCATGAATACCATCTTGTATTCGCTACCATTTCATCTCATAAACAATTCCGTCTCACACCGAGACAAATCGCGTTGCCATGACTCAACAGTCATACAACAAAATCTTATCACCCGCACTCAACAGTCCAAAAACCAAACCAAAACCAAAACCATAACCGATAACAATCCCAATAACCATATCCAATAACCATAACCAATAACCATCCCAACTAATCATGGAAGTTGGCCATGCGCAAGTGATCGTAAGCTCGTCTATCATGATAGTTTTAGACTCTGCAGAGTTGGTACTACTTTACCCACAACTTTGTGATTTCGTCACCCGTCGACGATTGCAGAACCTCCATTATACCAGTACACAACCATCGGTGTATGGTCAAGAGATCACAAAATAGCCTTTACAAAGGGGCTACTAGATGTATGGACTCACTATGGTTTCACCGGCAGGCTAGAATCTCCAATTCTCCAGCCCACGGGCCCCCTCTTGTGCCATGCAGTTCCCAGGGCAGTCCTCACTCGACTCCCATTCCCTGCGCCTTCCACGGTCCATAACAAACTAGTAACTTACCTAATTAGTCAGCTAAGTCGCACCCATACTTGGCCTTGTGGTGGCACTGTTATACTGGCATGTGCTCGCATGAACCGGTCCTTAGATCTATCGCAAGTAACCACCATCTCATGCTACCTCATTCACAAACCCAGGCTTGCCTAGATCTTCCTCCGATACATGTTCATTAACAACATCAGTTTCTCATTATCATTACGAGTGCAGTTAGCTAAACACATCTATCTCGCTTCCCAATCCCATGTACTCAGCGAAGCATAAAAGTAAAAACCATACCCGACTCATAAACTTCTTTGGCGACAAGGGCGGTTTAACCAAAACTAGTAAACTCCTAAAAAGGGTCTCCCTTCATGTTTGACTCAGCACACACACCTTTTCGCAAAACAAAATAGTTTTTTTTTTCCAAAACATAGGATCAATATGGTCAAGGGGCACTTGCCTTGTTCTTGCGGTTCCGGTTGCTCTTGGATCTCGAAACCTTGTTGTTGCAGCTCGTGGTAGACAGCTCCCTGAGCTTGTCCTTCTTACGTGATCACACACATACAAGATTCATAACAATCAATACTGTGCACAAACTTTAACCAGATGCATATGCATGCGAATTTCTATGATGAAGTTTTTTGTTTGCACGTATTCTTGTATGGCTTGCATGGTTTTTATGATGAACAGAGGTGTTCGGATCAATTGTGGACGTGGCGATGATCTTGATTTTAGATCGAACCGATCAACACGTGATCTGTCCATGAAAAAGCTTCTGTTCGAAAGGAATCGAAGAACAGATGCAAAGAAAGAGCGATGATGTCGTAAGGTGGTATTGGAGACCTATGTTACGTTCCTCTTGGTCTTGTGATCCTTCTCCTAGCAAGACAGATCGTTGGGCTCTCTTCCGGCGATCTTCAGCGACTTCTGGCGATTGATCTCCGGCAAAGGGGTTTAGCTCGGCGAGTTTTGGGCTAGGGCTTCTAAGTTGTCGGTTTAGAGAAGATGTTACGACCAAGTGGTTTGCTTTGGGTTCTATTTATAATCGGGAAAAGAAGAGTCCTAATCTGATTGGATTTCGAATAAGAGTCCTATTCAAATTGTTTTCCTAGATACTAACAACTTTATCTTAGATTGATTCGGTGCGGCGACCTTGTGGAAATCGTGTTGGTTTCCTCCCGTACCGGTATTTCCACACGTACAGAGGAAAATCTCTTCAGAATTGCGTTACCTTCGCGGCGGTGAGCTCCAAAAGCTCCACGTGTCCTGCGGAAACCTGGGCTCCCTTTTCCGCAGAGACCAGCTTCGGTTGTGCCGCGAGTCAGGCGGGCGAGACCTTCCTCTTTCTCAGAGGCGGGCTCCGCGTATGCCAGGTATCCTGGCGGGTCGGGACCTCTCCCCTATTCAGAGATGAGCTCCGCGCTCGCCACGTGTCAGTACCGGACCTCCCTTCTCTTCGGAGGTGGCTCTGGGTGTGCCATGTGTCAATTCCGGACCTCCCTTTCTTCGAAGGAGAGCTCCGTGAGTGCCACGTGTTCTGTGTAACTAACCCTTTCTCTCCGCAGCGACTAGCTCCGCAGCCGACACGTGTCTTGTGGGACTGGCCTCGCTTCTCCGCAGAGGCTAGCTCCGGGGTCAACACGTGTCCCACGGGGGTCGGACCCCTCCTCCTTTTGCGGGGATGAGCCCCGAGCCTGCCACGTAGTCAATTTTAGTGGCGGACCTGTCCCCATTTTTGGGGATGAGCTCCGGACACGCCACGTGGTAGCGAGCCGCGGGAGTTGCCTTCGGCGCTCTCTGGAAACTGGAGTTGGCTCATTTTTGCTATCTTTTGATTCTTCTCTATTTCAACTTATATTCATGTTCATGAAACATGAATATATGCAGAATTCGAAAATGAGAGTGTCACACTACCCTTTTTCTCTCTTAGAAAATTCTGGTCATGGAATTGGATTTTCAATATCAACTAGACCTAATGTACTCAATCATTCAAAGCTATGATCTCTAGAAAAGGAAATACTTTATAAAACTGCTCGAATGCAAACCGGGGCTTGCCGGTTTTGTAGGTGGCTAAGATTACAATCAGTTAGTGTAGATCACTTGAGGCTTGGTCACTCGCTTTCCTCCCTCTTTGATCTCCACTTGAATTTCTTCACAAGTTCTCACGTAGACGCTACATGTTATGAATATGCATATGTATTTAATTGTAAAACTTTTGCTAATAAGCTCTAATGAAAAGTTTAAAACTGGAACTCTGTTTAAGAATTTAAAATTACACTGGTGCTAGTGGTTGGTTTTGGTCTAAGCACTATGATCAAGTGATAAGTGTGTTTCATCACTTGTGTGTTGATCATCTAATGAGGTTGAACATAACAGTGGTGATCCATAGCTCCAATGGAGCTGAAAGTTTTCATGTGAGTTCCGTCACAAGAAAGCCATCTGGACAAAAAATTAGCACTTTTCACTGAGTTGTTTTTTTAGAACAATTCTCTAAGCAATTAAGCAAAAAGGAATTAATTCTTAAGTAACTCTCATGTTCATGTCAAACTTAGTGAACTACAATTTCAACTATAGTTCATAGAGCTTGCATGAATTTTTCTACGATTTTTTTGGAGCTAAGAATTACCCAGAACTAAATTTCCATGTTTTTAGAAATTCTCTGAAAATGTTTCTGTATTCTTTTGAACACAGTAATTTAAAATCTGACTTCTACTAATCAAACCAACTCCAGATAAGCTGAAATTTATACAGGAGTTCAATAACATCCTAAAGAATACTCTGGCAAAATTTTAGGATTTTTTGATGAACCAAACTCCCTCAACAATTCTTTTGCTAAAAATTTTAAAGAGTTTTCCAGAATTAATTAATGATTTTCATAAAATTGGGTTGCATATTTCGATATAGTTTTTCAATCTTAATCTAACACAATTTGGATCACTAAATTTGGATTTTCCTAGCGAAAGTTATGCTCTTTTAAAGTTTGAGGAAAATCTGTAATTTAAATAAATCGGGAGAAAAGTTTAAATCCAATCTGTGGGACCAGGGGGCACGTGTCACGTGCTGGAACAAAGCCACACGGGCCACAGAGATCTCTCCCGCATTGCCACATTTTAATCCAAGGCCACAGAAGATCCTTCCCCTCTGAAATCAGCCACTGACGCGTCGGACTGATCCGATCTTCTTCAACCTCGCGACTCCCGCGCCCCTGCGCCGCCGATCTCACCGGAGCTATCCGGTTTTCATCTTCCCGGCCGTCTCCCGAGCTACTGCTTGCTGCTAGGGCCTAACCCATCGTGCTGAACACGTTGGTGGGGATTCCCCAAGCTGGCGACTGCTCCAATTTAGCCCGCGACGGCACCGTGGCTCGGCTCCCCTTCGGCAGCATCGCCCCGACGTGCTAGCCCAACAAATGCTCACTTAAACAGCCTTACAGCATCAGTGATGGCTAGAGAAGCTCAGGAATGGCTCTAAGTTAGGGTTCATCGTGCGCCCGAAGCTTCCCAACACTGCCGCCGTCGGGAAAGCTCAAAATACACTGGCTACACGTGGTTTCATGCTAGGTTTGTGAAGCTTACTTGTGCACTCCTTTGTGTCAAGTTTTGTGGCCTCTAAGCATGTATTGATCAAGAATTTAAAGTTTTCTTACCCGCACCTTGGTTTGAGCCGGCCGCAGGAGAAAATGGAAATCTTCTGAGGAGCTTCCACGGCTTGGGCTAAGACTTGGAGGTGAGCAGTAGAAAGGTCTTGCACGTCCAAAGGCGGTCTTGCTCGGCCGTGACAAGCTTCGGTTGAGGCTGTCCATGAGAGCCTCCCATCGGTTGTTGCTCTTGGTCGCCGCAGAAAAGCTTGTTCCCAAGTGAGGAGAGCCAAGAACCGCTCGGCTGTGGTGTGAGGAGGTCGTGGGAGTTTCTGTGGTGTTGTTTTGCTACTTTGCCGAGTCTTTCACGCGAGCTGGTGGGTGGCCGAGTGATCGACGGGGTGGCGGCGATGGCTCTGTTGTGTTCTTGCGCGAGGGAGAATAACAGAGCTGTGTCTTCAGTGCTGTGGCAAAGAAGAGCACGGCTGTGAAGCGATGAGGTCGCCGAGGGAAGTGCCAGCGCGAGTAAACGGCAGAGGAGAGGTGGTTCTCAGCGCCCTCTGTGTCACACGGTGACTGCTCGCCTGTCTCGGTGAAACCGACTGAGAAGCAAAACAGAGACTTTGTGCTGCTGTGAAGATCTTTTGGGTTGCATATGACAAGTGGGTCCCACTCTCCCCCTTATCTCTCCAAAATATCTAAAAAATTTGCAAATGATGGAATTCAATTGTGGGAGTTCAAATCTGATGTGCATTTGAACAATTGGGCAGGTTTCATCCAAATTCAAATGGGTATTTGAATTCTTTGCAATTTAAAGTCCTTTTGGAAAATGAGTTGCCAAACGCTTCAAATATTCATGAAACTTTGCATACCCACTAATTTGGACCTAAGGAATTCAAATATGAAACGTGCTTTTTGGTTTGGCTGCTGCAAATGAGATTTTTAACACAACAGTTTGCAATGTCCATTGTGTTGCCCTCATTTGAATTTGAGTTGATCATTTAGTTCACAATCTGAACTTAACCTCCTCAAACTTCCCACCTTGGTTCCAAATCCCCTTTGGGTTCCATGTATTCCAATAAATAATTGACTTGTGTGAGGAGAACTCTCATGTGTATTATCACATGTGAAAAAGTTTAAACAAGTCCCCTTTTTTCATGCATATGAAACCAAGTTTGTGCAAACATGAGTTTCATTGTATTCATATTTTTGGGACCTTTACACGGCCGAGGCCCCCGACCACCGGAAATGGGTCTGCGACGAGCGGTGGCGGCGGCACCACTTCGACGGTGTCGAACTCGCTCTAGAATTTCTCAAACTCTTCGGTTTTTCTTCCTAGAGCACTGTTGTGGAGCCCACATCACCAGCATGAGCTCAAATCAGCTTAAAAGTGGCTGCAAATAGGAGTTCATCAGTGACATAGGGCCAAAATCGGTGCCAGCTAAAAATTCTTGAAGAACAGCGCCAAAACTCGATGAAATTCGATGGTTCTTGATCCTAGAGAAGCGTGGGAAGGTCTAGAACATGTTTGTAACTCAGTACAAGCTTTGGGGAAGTGATCACTATGAATTTCGGGTTTTGGTACGACTCGGTTCAATGAATACCGAAGCAATAAACAGAGAAATTCTCCACCTGCGATGCATGAGAAGAGGAGAGAGTTGCACGGTCGTGTTTAGCACATTAGGGCCGACCTTTTTCATGTAGAACGTAGGCCACGAGGAGGTTTGTGTCGCTCGGGCGCTGGGGAACATAGAGGGTCAGGCGGCGGCTGTGTTTGCGTCGGGTGTGAACCAGGCAGAGGGTGGAGAGCGAGGGGAAAATGGTGCACGTGGACAGTAGCGTCGCTTCTAGCCGTCGGCCACAGAAGCACACGAGCAGGAGGTGGCGAGCGCGGGAGTCGGTTGAGCGACCGAACGCCGGGGAGGTGGCGCGCTCTCGGTGACAAAACAAAGAACAGAGACAATTTGCTTCTTCAGTGAGTGACATGTGGGGTCCACTTCTCCCCCTTATCCCCCAATTCCATTTGAATTAGCAAATGAGCCCCAAATTTGATAAAAATTGAAGGATAGGCCAAAAGACTTGTGAGGAACACAATGGTACACCGAATTTGAATTTTGGTGAAGTTGGAATTTGAAACTGAAGTTCAAATTCAGATTCAAATTGTTGCCCTTTTTAATTCCATCAAATCGGAAATACTTTCCAAATGCTTGAAAATTTGCCGAGCTATTATTGGATGTGTGGAGAACCAAATTCTAAATTTAGATCTTCGTATTCGGAAGTTTTTGCAAGTTTAACTTAAACTTGGAGCTCACACCTTTACATTCAAATATTTGAATTCCCTCTCATTTTCTTCAGTGTGATGAGCAGCTTCACTTGCTAGAATTTTGCGATTTCACATCCCCCCTTAAAAAGAAACTCGTCTCGAGATTCCAAAAGAAGAGACAAAGCGGTAGAGAAGGAGTTACCGGATATAAGCGGGCAGCAAGTCCGGATAGTTTGAACTGAGGTATTCTTCACTCTCACATGTCGCTTCCTCTGCGGTATGATTGCTCCATAACACCTTATAAAATTGGAGCATCCGATTCCTGGTCGACCGAGACTTTTCATCAATAATCCGGATTGGATGCTCGGTATAGGAGAGATCCGGTTGCAATGTCTCCAGATCTTCAGTGTGGACAGCAGTGATATTCTTGATACATTTCTGAAGTTGGGAGACGTGAAATATGTCATGCACTCCAGCGAGATTTGTCAGTAGCTCAAGCCGGTAGGCTACGGGTCCACATTTCTCCATGATGGCGAATGGACCGATAAACCGGGGAGCGAGCTTCTCTTTTATTCCGAATCGGTGAATTCCCTTCATTGGAAATATGCAGAGATATACATACTCTCCGACGTTGAAGTTCAGCGGTCGATGTAGCTGGTCCGCATAACTCTTCTGTCGAGATTGAGCAGCCTTTAAATTTGCTTGTATGACCCGAACTCGTTCTTCAGCGTCATTGACGAGGTCAATCCCGAATGTTACTCTTTCACCGGATTCGCAACAATTCAGAGGTATGCGACATCTCTGGCCGTAGAGAGCCTCATACGGTGCCATCTTGATACTCGTCTTATAGCTGTTGTTGTATGAGCATTCCGCCAACGGTAAATAAGCATCCCAATTCTTACCGTGGTGGATGGCACATGCTCTCAAATATCTTCCAAGACTTGATTCACCCTCTCGGTTTGTCCATCGGTTTGAGGGTGATATGCGGATCTTCTAAGCAATTTTGTTCCTAAAGATGCGTGCAGCTGTTCCAAGAAATGAGAAACAAACAGTGCACCATGATCTGAAACTATTATTCTTAGGACTCCATGCTGGCGTAAGATCCGTGCAATGTATAACTCCGCATACTTCTTGCCGTTGAATCCAACATTTACCAGTATGAAGTGTGCTGATTTGGTTAATCGGTCAACGATTACCCAAACCGAATCATGCTTCTAAGATGTGAGTGGTAACCCGACAATGAAATCCGCACTCACATCTTCGCACTTCCATGCCGGAATATGGAGGGGCTGTAGCAAACCAGGTTTCTTCATGTGATCAGCTTTTACCCTCCGACACGTATCGCGCTTGGATACGTATTTAGCTATTTCCTGCTTCATCTGTGTCCACAAAAATTTGCTTCTCAAATCTTGGTACGTCTTGTTGCTGCCCGGATGAATGCAAAATTTTGATAAATGAGCTTCGTCTAATATTTTCTTCTGAAGCTTCATGTCATGGGGCACCACTATACGGTTTCTGAGCCATAGCGTACCATTCTCATCTTTCCAGAAGCACTTAACCTCTCCTTTGTCTACTCTCTTCCGGGTGCCATGCCCTTATCTTTCTTTTGAGCCTCTACAATTTCATCACGAATTGTACGAATGAGGGCAAGGTTAAACAATGACCCATTAGGAACCAAGCGCAGGCTTGGTTCTTCTTCTTCCATTGCAGCCATGGTTAGGTTATGAACATGTGATTTTTGACTAAGTGCGTCGGCAACCACATTTGCTTTTTCAGGAATGTAATGAAACTCTATTTCATAGTCTTTAATTAACTCTAACCATCTTCGCTGCCTCATATTTAATTCCTCTGGGTGAAGATGTAGTTTAAACTCTTGTGGTCGGTGTAGAGGTGAACTAATTTTCCAAGTAAAGAGTACCTCCACAATTTTAGAGCAAGGACCACAGCATCTAGCTCGAGATCAAGTGTCGGATAATTCTGCTCATGATTCTGAAGCTGCCTGGATCCATATGCGACCACTCGCCCTTCTTGCATAAGCACGCAGCCAAGGCCGATGCCGGATGCATCGCAATAAACATCAAAAGCCTTAGTTGTATCGGGCTGCGCCAAGACTGGGGCGGTTGTGAGGTGCTTTACCAATGCTACGAATGCCTCCTCACATGCTTTACTCAACACATATTTCTTGCCTTTCTTCATAAGTTCCATCATCGGTTTAGAAACTTTGGAGAAATTCGGAAAGGATCTCCAGTAGTAACCCGCTAAATCAAGAAAACTACGGACTTCGTGGATTGACTTTGGTGAACTCCAATTCAACACTTGGATGATTTTGCTCGGATCAACTGCAATGCCCTCCGCAAAAATAATGTGCCCAAGAAATGGCACTTGGTTGATCCAATACTCGCATTTGCTAAATTTTGCATATAGCTTGTGATCCCGTAGACGTTGGAGCACAATATGTAGATGTTCGGCTTGTTCTTCCTCCGACTTAGAATATACCAAGATATCATCGATGAAGACTACGACGAACTTGTCCAACTCCGGCATGAAGACTGAATTCATCAAATGCATAAAATGAGCCGGAGCATTGGTGAGTCTGAATGACACGACAGGATACTCATATAACCCGTATCTCATCGAGAATGCCGTCTTTGGTATGTCTTCCGGCCAGATTTTTATCGGTTATATCCGCACCGAAGGTCCATCTTCGAGAAAACCTTAGCACCCAATGATTGATCAAAAAGCATATCGATACATGGTAGTGGATACTTGTTCTTGATAGTTACGGCAGTGAGCGGACGATAGTCCACACATAGCCTCAAAGTCTCATCCTTTTTCTTGACGAAGAGCGCGGAGCATCCCCATGGTGATGAACAGGGTGGAATGAAGCTTGCTTAACAAATCATTCATCTGCTCCTTCTGCTCCGCGAGTTCCTTCGGTGCCATTTTATATGGCCTCCGAGAGATGGGTGTGGTTCCCGGTGCTAGTTCAATATTGAACTCCACTTCACGTTCGGGCGGCATGCCCGGTAGATCATCGGGAAACACGTCGAGATATTCCCGGACCCGGGAATGTCCTCAAATTTCCTGGCTTCAACGGTGTGTACATCAGTGACTTCCGGTGCAACATTTCTCATAATCAACATCTGTTGCCCGTGGTTCTTTGAATTCAACTGCACTGTTCATGAATTAATATCAAAGATAGCTTGGTGATGTGTCAACCAAGTCATTCCCAAGATGATGTAAATCTGCAAGCCTTCCAGGATGATAAGAGTAGTATGATATATCTGCCCATCCAAACATATAGGCACTCGAGCAACAATTCTGCCTGCTTTCCTACTACCTCGCGGTGAATTAATCTGGTAAGATGCAGCCAAGGTGGTTGATGGCACTTGGTTCTTAACCACATAATCTTTGCTGATAAAATCATGTGTGCCACTCGAGTCGAACAACACGAACGTGGGCTGATCCCGTATTCTGAACATACCCGAAAACACGGGTTCTCCCACGGGAACATCTTCAACTTCCATATAGTTTACGTTTCCCACTTTCAGTGCTGTCCTCCTTTTCTGAGCATGGAATTTCTTTGCAACTTGCGATGATATGTTACTGCTGCTCTGTTTGGTCAAGTTTGTCAAACA
This sequence comes from Neostapfia colusana, assembly GCA_030760725.1. Classification (NCBI taxonomy): domain Eukaryota; kingdom Viridiplantae; phylum Streptophyta; class Magnoliopsida; order Poales; family Poaceae; genus Neostapfia; species Neostapfia colusana. The sequence goes on along the minus strand of JASWHV010000007.1, from coordinate 41,003,314 downwards.
CCCCAACTAACAACAATGAATGATGAAGGATAACTAAGGAATATGTCATTCATCTTATAGAAGTATAAAAACCTTCATGTCCACAACAAGCCTCAAGTTACATGCGCAATGAGCAATGCTCTGTTCAGAATGACCATTTGGCCTTAATCCCAGAATTTGATTATGAAAATGGCAGTTTCATGTCTCAAGATGAATATCGAAGTTATAGATAACTTTAATATATTTCCAACGAGTATTTATTTTCCTTCATATAAATTCTGGATCAGGAGTTATGATATTTCAATGTTGACAGAAATATGGAACAATTTTGACAGCACCTCCTCTGAAAGTGGCTGTTTTGTCCGCAAGATTTCATAAAGTTCTACCACAAATCGGTAGAAACTTTGAACTACAAAGTCGTAGGGCATATAACAAACTTTCCAACGGTGTCTTACATGACCCTTAGAGATTATTCTACAAGAAGTTATGGTTGATATACAAAAAATTCCAGAGAGCATTTTTGGGCTGTCCTGTTTTTGGACAGTCAACACTCATCTGAGATTTTCAGCCCTTTGGAGGGAGATTCTGTTCTGGAGTCCTACAGAAAAATTGTACATGACTTCAAAACCTTTCTATAAATGTATCCCTCACCTCCATTGGTTCAACCAATCAAAAGTTATTCCCTGTTCAAGTTCAGCAAAAATTCTGCCGAAAACAGGTGAGATTGTTTCTGTCTTTGTGAATGATTCTATACTCCCAACTTACTCTTTGTTCAATATAGGAGTTCATTACCCCTAAAGGAATCCTACAATCCAAAATTAATATTTTCTTTGAAAACTTTATTTTTCATGCAGTTAAGAACATATCACGTTACTACGTTTCCTCACCAAATCAAAAATCCTAACCGGCGTAATACTGGCATATACGTCTCCAATGGTGGCACTAAAATGATCACTCGCACACATTTTCTAAACGCAATGTTCTACTCGTGGTTAAGGTACCTGCAGAAGAACAATCAATTATAATGCACACAATGGTTTGTCATTTCAGGCAGGTCCATATCATAGTAAAAACATACGCCCCGTATCATTGCCTTACGGGCTGTCCTTGAGTCAAGTCACGTCTCAAGGTGCATGGTCGCGTTTTCAAACCACATGACGGGGAACCCGAGTAGAGCACGAATGGGTGATCATGGTTGGGAATTTTATCAACCCAACGGATAGCACCTACTATCCTGCAGGGTACACCGATGGAAAGCACTACGTATGTCCTTCTAGGCTATTTTCAGAACAACACACTATCGTGATACCGACCACACGATGGGGTTTCCACTTTCTTGCCTAATGCACGCTAGGGACCAGCATTTCATACGAACTCAGGAACATGAAGAGTTCAAGAGTTTCATATTGACGTCTCACACCAAGCTGTGAGACCTATCCCTGAACCACTTTCCTCGTCAGGGGAGCTAACCGAAATTGATCCGCTTTCGGTGGCGTTCCTTACCATTCTTACCTCCACGTAGGTGTGTCGTTACAGAATTGAAATACTGAATAATACACACTGTTAGCTTGCCACCTTAAGTAACTATGCTAATAATAGTCCTTATGTTGGCATACTATCCATTCCTCGCTCGTATACTTCTAAGTTTTCAAAAATACGCTCTTTTCATGCGTGCTATTCCCAATGCGGCTCTGATACCACGCCTGTGGGGAACCCCTTCCGGGATCCACACTCCAGGATACACATTGAGTGGTGACGTGTGATGCGGCACCCAACAGCATACACGAAAAGAAACCATAAACATACAAAGTTTTATTTCTCAATATAGAGTTATTTACAACATAATGTACCACGAAGGTACACGGAGCGGAATATACATACAAACTTACTCTCGGTCCTAACTATGCAAAAGAGAAGACGTCCAACCCGTGAAAGCTTCTTTCTAGCTTCCACAAAGATGAGTGCAGCGGCAGGGTTTCCGGTGAGTCTCTGATGGCTAACCGAACAACCATCTTCATAGCAAATTTTATAACCTGCAAAACACCAATAATGCAACCGTGAGCATGATGACTCAGCAAGACTTAACCAACACTCCTAACCATGAAACTCTACATGCAGGGATTAATAATATAGAACAAATATGTTGCAATAACAAAACGCCTACATGTTAGTCGTTACTTTCAGTTTTGTAGCAGAAGATTAATATGCCTTAGGCAGCCCTCACATCGGAAGTTTACAATCAAACAAGAAAGGCTTTCCTCCAATGTGGTGATGCCCAAAGTGGAAGGTAAACTTAGTGAGCCCTACAACTATAGCATACATGGTTGGCAATACAATGAGCTTAAGAACTTCACAACAGCAGTGATTACTTTCACTTCATCTGGAAGTAATTACTACGTCACAACACAGTGAACAAGTGGTACTCATATAACCGTGAGGGACGGTGATTCGAATCAGGACACACCCGGACCACACGACACATACACCCGCCTCGAAATACTCACACAAGAGCTCTTTCTTACATTGTATGCGGCAAGCTTTCACCCGTCACTCCAATGCCGAACCAGTTCTGCCGACCCATCAGAAGGGCCACTACGCGGAACACATCGAAGTTGCTCCGCTAGTGGGTTTACACATCTGACACCAACCCCAAAATGACGGCCGTATAAGTTTCGACACGAGAGTACCCGAGTTACATCGGTTTCCTGGACCCCATAATTCCAGTATGCATCCGGTACTGTTCAAACTTGCTCAACAGGGCGGCATACGCATCGGTCCTTAACCGACACAAACAGAGCTACGGCAACACAGGCCCACTGTCCTGCTGCTCCTACTCTATGCTCGGTCTCATTTTCCATTTCCAGGAATTTCATTCTCTAGAATCATACCCTGTTGAACCAAAATCCTAGCCTCGCGAGTAGCTTCCAACTACTCGACTTGTACCGGTTCCTATGCAACTTAAGCATAGCAGAAAACTACACAGAGGTAACCTGTTCTACCCTTTTAACTCCAAGGGTTCTGGGGTCATGCATTTTGGAGTATCAATCACCTTGACCTAATGCACAATACATACTAGACCAATAAAAGTGATACAAAGTAAAATATAACTAAAAGCTGGTAAATGCAAACCAGGGCTTGCCTTATGTTGCTGCAGGTTTGTTTCTACTTTTAAGTCAGTAGCTTGGCGACGATTCAATCCTCAACTTGCTGCTCCGAGTCGAGTTCTTCGTTGAACTCCTTCGTCGTGTTTCCTACCGATATGAATATGCACAAGTTCATATTGCAAATAAGGAATTATAAAACAAAAGGGTTTTATGACTTGAAGAGTTCAGATTAACTAAGAATTGAGATTTGGGTTTTTCTATGGGATGGAACAGGGACAGAACATGTTGAGCAGTGGATGGTTGGACTAAATTCCAAAGAGCTATATAATGGACATACATATGAAGCTGGAAAGAATTAGCATAAAACTGGAGAAGATGACCTCAACTTGCTCTGAAATTTTACAGTGGTCCATAGATCATAGGGAGGTATGGCTTGCAAAATTTCAGACAAAGTTGATGTAATATGTGGCCTAAGGAATTTTCTTAGCAATTTGGCATCACTGAATTCCTATGGCAATTCTATGGTCTTGGCATGTTCCAAATTTGTTTTTTCAGAAACTTAGGAGTCTTAGGAGTCTATAGGGCTTGGTTTCACCAATTTTGGAGCTTCTTACACAGAGATATGGAATTTACAAGATTGGGCTAAAAGCTGGAAAATTGATTTTTGTTATTTTCCTAATTTTTAGAGACATACGAGATTGAATCATCATTTGGACAAGCAATTGAGGTCCAATGCCTCTGAAATTTTTACTGGACTTCTCGTATTTTTGGAAGAATGCCCTTCCCAAATTTGGGAATTTTCCAATAAACAGAACTCCTGTAAAAATTCCTACCAAATTTCCTTAAATGAATTAATGAGCCAAATCTAGGGATTTTCGTAAAAATTGGGATGCATCCCTAGATAGTACCCACTGAGAGGAATCCAATGAAGTTTATTTCACCATTTTTGGAGGTTCCTATCAAAAGTTATGAGCAATTGAAGTTGAAGGAAAATCTGAACAGAAATTGAGAAAATTTCAAACTGCTGCCGGTGGGACCCACCCTTCTTCTTCCACCTCGCGACAGCAGAGGCTGGGTGGCGGCGCGCGGCGGTGAGCGCCGGTGAGGCTCACCAGAAGTGCCATCCCGGCCTCCCTCGGCCCCAAACTCGCCGCCCCTTCCTTTAGGAGCACGGGGAACTCATCCCCGGGGTCGGCCGAGGCCCCTGACTACAGGAAATGGGTCGGTGACGAGCGGCGGCGGCGGCACCACTTCGGCGGCGTCGAACTCATGCTAGAATGCCTCAAACTATTCGGTTTTTCTTCCTAGAGCACCGTGGTGGATCCGTCGTCACCGGCATGAGCTCAAATCAGCTCAAAAGTGGCTGCAAATAGGAGTTCATTGGTGACATAGGGCCAAAATCGGTGCCGGCTCAAAATTCTCGAAGAACAGCACCAAAACATCGATGAAATTCGATGGTTCTTGATCCTATAGGAGTGTGGGAGGGTCTAGAACATGTTTGTAGCTCGGTACAAGCTTTGGGGAAGTGATCACTATAAATTTTGGGTTTTGGTACGGCTCGGTTCAATAAATACCAAAGCAATAAACAGAGAAATTCTCCACCGGCGATGCGTGAGTAGAGGAGAGAGTTGCACGGTCGTGTTTAGCACCTTAGGGCAGACCTTTTTCATGTAGAACGTCGGCCACGAGGCGGTTTGTGTCGCTCGGGCGCCAGGGAACAGAGAGGGTCGGGCGGCGGCCGTGTTTGCGTCGGGTGTGAGCGAGGTAGAGGGTGGAGAGCGAGGGGAAAATGGTTCACGTAGACAGAGCATCGCTTCTAGCCGTCGGCCTCCGAAGCACACGAGCAGGAGGTGGTGAGCGTGGGAGTCGGTTGAGCAACCGAACGCCGGGGAGGTGGCGCGCTCTCGGTGACAAACCGAAGAACAAAGACAATTTGCTTCTTCATTGAGTGACATGTGGGGTCCACTTCTCCCGCTTATCCCCCAATTCCATTTGAATTATCAAATGAGCCCCAAATATGATAAAAATTGGAGGATAGGTCAAAAGACATGTGAGGAACACAATGGTGCACTCGAATTGGAATTTGAAACTGAGATTCAAATTCAAATTGTCGCCCGTTTTAATTCCAACAAATAGGAAATACTTTCCGAATGCTCTGAAAATTTGCCGGGCTATTATTGGATGTGTGGAGAACCAAATTATAAATTTAGATCTTCGTGTTTGGCAGTTTTTGCAAGTTTAACTTAAAATTGGAGCTCGCACCTTTATATTAAAAATTTTGAATTCCCTCTCATTTTCCTCGGTGTGATGAGCAGCTCCACTTGCTAGCATTTTGGGATTTCACAGTTAGTAACTCGTAAAAGCCATAGCTTCTGTAGATAGCTTAGAAAATGGTGAAACCAATTTTGTTATACTCCTCATGACTTGTACTGTATGAATAACATACTTTGCTGCATGTCAAAACCCCCAAATTTTCTCTGATAATTGAGAGAAGATTAAACAACAACAACAACAACAACAACCAAGCCTTTATCCCAAGCCTGTTGGGGTCGGCTAGACATGAAACCCAATATCAATGAAGTAAAACAGAGGAAGAGATATGAGAACAAGGAAAAAAGGAAAAAAAGAGAAAAAAAAGGAAAAAGAAAAAAAGGAAAAAAGAAAAAGGAAAAAGAGAAAAGAGAAAAGAAGTAAGAAAAAAGGAAAAGAAAAAGAGAAAAGAAAAAAAGAAAAAAACAAGACTACGATTCTGGCACATGAATTGCTACTTTCCATGCGGTCCTATCATGAGCTAAGTCTCTGGATACATTCCAATCTCTCAAATCTCGTTTTACCGCCTCCTCCCAGGTCAACCTTGGTCGTCCTCTACCCCTCCTAATATTTTCTCTACCTCTTAAAATCCCACTGTTAACCGGTGCTTCTGGAGGTCTCCGTTGGATATGTCCAAACAACCTAAGCCGATGTTGGACTAACTTCTCTACAATCGGCGCCACCCCTACCTTATCACGAATCGTCTCATTCCTTATTCGGTCACTTCTCGTGTGCCCACACATCCACCGTAGCATGCGCATCTCTGCGACACTCATTTGTTGGACATGTTGCCGTTTAGTTGGCCAACATTCCGCCCCATAGAGCATCGCGGGTCTGATCACCGTCCTATAGAACTTCCCTTTTAGCTTTTGTGGGACTTTCCTATCACATAGGATTCTAGAGGCTTGTCGCCATTTCATCCACCCTACCTTGATCCTGTGGCAAACATCCTCATCAATGTCGCCATTGCTTTGTAACATTGATCCTAAGTATCGGAAAGAGTCCCTTCTAGGTACTATTTGTCCTTGTAGACTAACATTTCCCTCTTCACGACCAACACCACTAAAGTCGCACCTCATATACTCGGTTTTGGTCCTACTAAGTCTAAACCCCTTGGACTCTAAGGTTTGTCTCCATAACTCTAATTTCTTATCAACACCATCTCAAGTTTCATCTACCAGCACTACATCATCAGCAAAGAGCATGCACCAAGGGATATCCCCTTGTATATCCTTCGACACCTCATCCATGACCAAGGAAAAGATGTATGGGCTCAAAGCTGATCCTTGATGTAGTCCTACCGTGACAGGAAATGCATCAGTCTCACAATCACTTACGCGCACACTTGTCCTAACATTATTGTACATATCCTTGATAAGGGTAATGTACTTTGTTGTCACTTTATGTTTCTCTAGTGCCCACCACATGACTGACCTTGGTATCTTGTCGTACGCCTTCTCCAAGTCGATGAACACCATATGCAAATCCTTCTTCTGCTCCGTATATATCTCCATAAGCTGACGAAGCAAGAAAATCGCCTCCATTGTAGACCTCCCAGGCATAAAACCAAACTGGTTTTTAGTGACATTGGTCACTTTCCTCAGGCGATGTTCAATCACTCTCTCCCAAAGTTTCATAGTATGACTCATAAGCGTAATACCTCGATAATTAGTACAACTTTGAATATCTCCTTTATTTTTGAAGATAGGTACTAATATACTTTTCCTCCATTCTTCAGGCATCTTGTTTGACCGAAAAATGTGGTTGAATAGATTTGTGAGCCATACTATTGCGACGTCCCCAAGACATCTCCACACCTCAACAGGGACATCGTCAGGGCCGAGGGCCTTTCCTCCTTTCATCCTTTTTAAGGCCTCCTTAACCTCAAACTCTTGTATCCTCCGCACGAACCGCCTGTTGGAGTCATCCAACTCAACCATAGTGCTCTCATTCCCATCATTGAATAGCCCATTAAAGTAATCACGCCATCTATTCTTAATCTCTTCATCCTTCACTAGAATGCGGTCAGTCTCATCTTTGATGCATTTAACTTGATTGAGATCCCTCATCTTTCTCTCGCGGATTTTTGCTACCTTGTATATGTCCTTTTCACCTTCTTTTGTCCATAGTCTCTCATATAACTTATCATAGGTTTGTCCTCTTGTCTTACTCACAACCCGCCTTGCATTCTTCTTAGCCTCTTTGTACTTAAGCATGTTGCTTGCGCTTCTATCATTATGCCAACTCTTGTAACACTCCTTCTTCTCCTTAATGGCCTTTTGTACATCCTCATTCCACCACCAAGTGTCTTTATCTATAAGTTTCTTTCCCTTTGTCACACCGAACACCTCATTAGCTACCTTCCTAATGCAAGTTGCCATCTTCATCCACATACTATCTGCATCTCCATTTTCTGCCCAGGGTCCTTCTGTGATCACCCTATTTTTAAAGGATTCTTGAGATTCTCCTTTCAACTTCCACCACTTTGTTCTTGTGATTTTGACACCTTTGTCCCGCAAAGAACATGTATGGAAGCGAAAGTCAGCTACCACAAGTTTATGTTGTGTCACAACACACTCCCCCGGGATCACCTTACAATCTAGACACTCCCGTCTATCCTTTCTCCTAGTGAGGACAAAGTCAATCTGGCTAGAGTGTTGGGCACTACTAAAGGTCACTAGGTGAGATTGCCTCTTCCTAAAGAGGGTGTTAGCTATCAACAGATCATAGGCTACGGCAAAGTCTAGGATGTCCTTACCCTCTTGATTTCTATCGCCGCATCCAAAACCTCCATGTACTCCCTCAAATCCTAGGTTAGTTGCACCCACATGACCATTGAGATATCCCCCTATGAGGAGTTTCTCGGTTATCGGTACACTACTAACCATATCCTCCATGTCCTCCCAAAATTGCCTCTTAGCACTCATGTTGAGCCCAACTTGTGGGGCATAAGCACTAATGACGTTCAAGACAATGTCCCCAATTACTATCTTGATTAAGATGATCCTATCCCCTCGTCTTCGAACATCCACTACTCCATCCTTAAGACTCTTATCTATTAGAACACCTACGCCATTCCTAGTCCCAGTCGAACCAGAATACCAAAGCTTGAAACCGGTATTCTCGACTTCTCTCGCCTTTTGACCCGCCCATCTAGTCTCTTGTACACAAAGGATATTTACTCGTCTCCTAATGGCAACATCTACTAACTCATGTAGCTTCCCCGTCAAGGATCCTACATTCCAACTACCCACCCGAAATCTATGTTCCTCGGCTAGCTTCCTTACGCTTTGCACCCGTCGAGTAAGATGCAAAGACCCTTGCTCACTTATCACTACATCCGGGCGATGATGTAGCGCGCCACTAAGGTGATGGCGATCCGGCCCTTGCTCATTTAACACCATATATGGGTTCCGATATGGCGCGCCACTAAGGCGGTGGCGACCCGGCCCTTGCCCACTTAACACCATACCCGGGTTCCGATATGGCGCGTCGCTAAGAGGGTTACGCCCCAACGAATTTCTATTGGGTTTCATTTCCATGAGAATGGCTAAGTGTAGTTGTTGGCTCGCCAAGCCTATCACAACCCCCTCCTCCTTTACCCGGGCTTGGGACCGGCTATGTCATTATAACATAGGCGGAGTGATGATGAACACATACTTAAGAAATAAATCATGAAACTTGGCTAGCACATCAGTGGTGATATATGTTATCTGTCACAGAAATCTAAGGGGCATTGGAGTCATTTGTCGATACATATCGTATCACATGAATTTATTTTCTATAATAATACAAATTATAGCATTGTTCATATCTTTTAGTTTCCGAACTCAAGAAGACTCCGGAGCCACTCGCAAGTCTTCATCCGGAGACTGACTGGGAATCCGAACAGCAACAAGGCAAGACCCAGTTTACATTTAACATGCTCTTATAACTTTTTCATTTATAACATATGAGTAGTAGTTATAGGATGTGCATTTGGTTAGGATGATTGAAACCCCAATGGCATGACCAAATAATCTTTTTTCTTCAAGGGTAGCTTAGTACTCTGTCGTGTAGACTTTTTCTAGGCTTAAAGTAATAGAAAGGAATCGGTAGAAGTTGAGTAGTTGGAATCTACTCGCGAGAGAAAGAATAGAGCACACGGAGTATCTCAGAACATGTCCCACTCAATGGATAATGAGACGGGGCAGAGATGTAGGATGCAGAAAGACGTGAAAGTCTTGTGTGCATAGATCTGTTTATGTCGATCAAGGACCGTTCGTGTGCAGCCCTGCTGGGCAAGTTTGAACTGTACCGGTAGCATACTGGATATATAGGCCCCAGGAAACATATGTTGCTTGGTTAACTTGATCGTTGAGGCATTGCTCGTCGTTTTAAGGGTGTTGGTTAAGGGAAATAAGGTGTAAATCCGCTAACGAGCTCCGTCTAGGATGCTTGCTCCGTGTAGGGACCTCCTGCTCGGGACGGTAGGACCGGTTCGACAATTGTCCTCGTGAAAGGTGGATGTGTACGGCAGAAAGAGAGCATGTCTCAGGATGCTTCTAGTATGGGCATACATGTCGTGTATTATCGGGTGTCTTTTGATTGCAATCACCGTCCCTTGCGGTTATTTGAATATTGCTTGTTTACTACGCTGTGACATAGTAAGAAAGAGTAATTGGAGTAGGAATAACTTTGATAATATGAGCTGATATTGCATTTCCACCTTGTGTGAAGTAATATTAGTGCAAATTATACATAAATTCATTTCCCCGAAGGTAAGCAACATAGAGATGAAGCGTCTCTTGTTTGATTGCGGATGCTCTTGATGTTGTTTAGCCCTAGGGGATTAATCTGTGCTAAAAGATCAAGTTAAGAACCTATGGTTTAGGCGATTCTTTTATTGAAACAATCCATGCCTATGTTAGAACCCTTTTACTCATATAGAAATTCATGCTTAGGATGAGACAATTAAGCCTTATTGAGACTTCGTGCTCACGGTTGCTATATAAGTTGTTGCTGTAGGCAAGGGACCATCTGTGACCCTGTTTGATGAAGGGCTCGAGTGGGAGGCCTCAGTACCGTCGGGGTATACGTCTGAATGGGAGCCCTGCACGCTGCCTTGAGGAGCTGCTGCTACAGTGAAAAGTCCGAGGGCTAGACAGTTCATTTTTTTGCGTAGTGTATATGTAGGGTGTGAGTAGAGACAAGACTTCCGCTCTAGATATGTTAAAAATATAATATATTTCTGCTTTAACTTGTTAGTTCAAGCTTATGTGATGTAATATGAATTTCTTTTGAAGTGTGTTGTTGGGTGTCGCATCACACGATACCACCCAATACGATCCCTGGAATGTTGGGACCCTGGGTCGTCACATGGGACATCCGGATTAACATTCCTTCATCTCGTTCATCTTGATGTCTTGGCATCCGGTCCCATAGAAGAATACTCAGACGACTTCTCTTGCTTCTTCCTCCATTCTCTTCCTGGTGGTTTGTGAACTTGGGCCGTTGAGATGGCCCTTGCTTCCCTGTTGGCTTGAATTGTCTTCTTGGGCGTAGCAACGGTGTATTCTCATATAGTAATTTCCACAAGAATGCAATGAGGTTGTCCACTGGAGGGGTGTCACTTCAACTTTTCTGATGTGTTTGACATTTGGGCCATACATGATTTTGATCATGGCACATTGCTCCTTCCTTGGACAAAAGTCAAACTTTTCTTCCTTGTCGTTGATATGGAAGCGGATTTCTCCGGCTCCCACATCAATGCGAGCATCCATGATTCTAAGCAATGGTTTCCCAAGAATGAGCTGCATTTCCTTCTTGACCTCCATATCAAGCACCACAAAATCCACAGGGATGAAACAGTTCCGGATTTTCGCTGGGACATCTTCAGCTATCCCCACGGGATAGAGTACCGAAGAATCAGCCAGCTAGAGCTGCATCCAAATTGGTGATAATGTCTTGAAGTGAGCTTGTCAAAAACCACCTTTGGAATGACACTCACACTTGCTCTAAGGTCACAAAGGGCCTCATCAAAGTATTGAGTCCCAATTGAACATGATATGGTGGGACACCCTGGATCTTTATTCTTTTCTAGAAGTTCATTGAGTATGGTGGCACTACAGTCTTCGTCAACTTGACGATCTCGATGGTAGGCAATGGCTGTTTGTTGTTGAACAGGTCCTTGAGGTTGCGAGCATAAGTAGGTAGATGCATCGCATCTAGCAAGGGCACATTGATATGGATCTTTTGTATTACTTCAATGAAGCGGTTGAATTGCTCATCCACTGTTGGTTTCCTGCTATGTTCAGGGAATGGCATAAAAGTTGTATCCTCAAATTGCTTGCCATTCTCTCACTTAGTTTTTCACCATTATTAGAAGGTCCCACTTACTTGTCTAGCTGCTTCCTTTTCTTGCTGAAGGTACGGTGGGTCACGAGTGGTTTTGCCTCCTCTTGTGGTCACCGTATTGACATTTTCTAGGGAAGCTTCAGGTTGTCCAGGAATCTTCTCATTCTCTATTGTTGAAACAACAGCTGCCAGTTGAGCTAGTTAAGTTTCCAACATCTTGTATCTAGGTGTTCTTGAAGGCTAAGGATAATCCTTCTATCTGGGTGTTGATACTTTCTAGGGTCTTGTCATTAGCTGACATCTTCTTTGACATTGCTTCATTGATTTTCAGCTGGCTAATGGAAAGTTTCTTCAAGTTGGTTTGATTTCCATTGTTGCCATTATTGTAGCCCCCTTGAAAGAAAGGGTGTGGTTGCCCCCACCCTTGACCTCCTGGACAGTATCCATTGTTGTAGTTTCCGTTGTTTCTCAAGTATAGGGCATCCTCATGGGTTTCTGGGCAATCACTCCCCATATGACCTGTGTTGTCAGAGACTTCGCATGTCATGTGAGCATCTAAAGTCTGGATGGCGCCATACACTTCTCCGTTGGCTTGACAATCCAATTTTTTCATGAGGAGGTCTAGTTTTGCAGCGATCATGTCCACCTCTTTCAAGGTGTGCATGCCTCGCTGATGGGATTGGAGTAGCTCGTCACTCCGACCCATATTGGCAACCATCTTCTCGATCAATTCTTTGGCCTTGGGAACCGTTAGCAAGAGGCACCTCCATCACCAGAATCCCCCAGGATCACAGGCTGACGGTGTCAACCTATTATAGAAATTCTGGATGATGAGCCAATCATCCATCCCATGGTGAGGACAGGCTAGAATGTACTCCTGAAGCCTTTCCCAAGCCTCGGGAATGGATTTCTTAGGCTCTTGCTGGGAACTTGAAATTCTTCGTTGTAGAGCATTGGTTCTGCCCAACGGGAAGAATTTCGCGAGGAATGTCTTAGAACACTTTTACCAAGTATGTACAACACTTAGTTCATGTATAACCACTGGTTTGCTCTCCCAAGAAGGGAAAAAGGAGACAGTCTAAGACGGATGGCATCTTGAGTGACATCCTTAATCTTAAAAGTGCTGCAAATCTCAAGGAATTGTTGCAAATGGGCACTTGCATCCTTATTGGCTTTCCCACAGAAAGGATTAGCCTGCACCATAGTGATAAGGCCCGTCTTGATTTCGAAGTTTACGTCTCCAATGATGATAGTGGGCCCAATAGGCACATTGTCAGTAGAGGGAGCCAAAAACTCATGAGGGGTCTTCTGAGCCATTGGCTGAAGCTTGATGGTGTGAAAATGACAGGTTAACTTGCCAAAAGGATCACTTGAGGAGGAACCACACGAGGTCAAACTCTTCTAAGAAGTGATTTGGGATTTTTAACATAGTTTGTCGGGAAGTGAAAATTGGTCATACACTACCCTTTTTCACATCAAAGGAATGTGAAAACAAGTTGGGTTATCCTACTAGGTCTGTACTAGAATCCTGATCTATCGTAAGCATTCTTGCAATTCTTCTTTGCCTTCTTCGGCAACAGTGACAAAAATTCTTGTTGGTATTTCTTATGACTACAATTCGTCCTGACAGTTGATGCTAGCAATTCTTATGACAACTAGGCTAACCTAGGGCCAAAGCAAGATGAGTTTTGCAAGCGCACAGAAAATACCACTGTAGCATTTCACCCAAGAGGATACCCTAGGGGTATCGTTTTATTTCCAAAAGAAGGTGAAGGGTAGCAAGATGATGGATATGATAGGGTGTTCTAATAGGAAGTCAAGTAGTACGGATAGAAAGATATCAATGGGGTGGTCTGACACATACTGAGCAGTCTACTCTAAAGTTAATATAATCCTAGTGGGGGTTAAGCTAAGGTAAGGAGTTGTTCCTAATGTGCTTCTATTATACATATGCATAGCCCAATAGTGTACATATGAGTATGCTAGTAGTGAATACTAAGGTTTAGTGGTCCAACATATCGTGCACAGGCTTACCATTGGTAATACCAGAGCGACTACCGCCAAGAGCTTGTGTCATAGCCGAATGTGGGGGATTACTATAGACGGACAGGGCAGTCGCCACCTGCCACCTACCCCAACAATCTGTGGGTCTACGAAACATCCAACGCTACTTAACTATCCAAGCACCATGCTTACATGCTGAGTAAATACCTTAGAAGCCGCAATGCAATTACAATCCTGAGGCAATGACTAACCTAAACATCGTTGAACCAATGCTTGGACCAAGCACTATATTATTCATAGTAACATATTCATATAATATTTGATTAGACTATAGTGGATGCCTATGGTATTTATGATAACATAATAACAATGTTACTATACTATCATAATCACAACTAAACCTACCACAGGCATGGATTCCACAATCAAACAAGAGATGCTTCATCCAAGCGTATGGATAAAAGAAGACTAACATTATTAATAAGAATAAAGTCATAAACAAAGGAGAAGGTACATGAGTCATATCTTTCCCAAAGTAGACTTGGGAACTAGAGGCTCTTTCCTATAGTGTGGCACCCGGTTCCGAAAATAGAACCAAATGAATGCATATGTGTGCCTAGGATGTTCATCACACATACACATGTACTCCACAAACTGAATTCAGAATAAACCACGTAAAAATAATGTTTAAGTACTTTATTACATTGACTCAATGTCTCACTCATGAATATCTAACTTATTCTTGCAGCGGAAGACTTTAAACGACAGCGGAAAATGGCTAAGACAGCAGGCTTCAACTTCAACTCCACAGGTATGTTGACGGTAGTGCGCACGCCTAGTACTCCACATGTTCCTCGAAATATTCTTCTCCTGTAGCTGATGTATATTTGTGGGAATGCAAGGGTGAGTACATGTCGTACTCAGCAAGTGTGGGAAAAGTATGACATGTAGCTTACAACAAGGTAGGGAATAAAGAGGTTCATTGCAGCAAGCAAATTTTATTTTACAAACATGGTAAAAACAACAACTATTTCTAGGTGAGTTACATCCCATCATAACCAAGTATTTCATCAACATTTTTCATCATAATTCACCATTTATCATGTCTCAGCCAGCCACTAATCTTTCTCAAGCTCATCTCATACTCATAAAAATTCATAACCATCTGATATTCATATAACCGAAACCAAACTCATTTTCATGACTGAAAACAGTCCCAAAACCAATCCCAATGACCATACCATAACCATCCCAAGTTTTTTCCTCTAATCATGTAAGTTGGCCAGGTGCTTGTGACCGGAAGCACGGCTATCATGATAGTAATACACTATGCAGAGGTGGCACCACTTTACCCACAAGTTTGTGATTTCGTCAACCGTCGGCGACTAGAAAGAACCTCCATTATACCAGTACACAACCTTCGCTGTATGGCCAGGAGATAACAAAATAGCCTTTACAAAGGGGTTACTAGGATGTACGGACCCACTGAGGTTTCACCGGCAGGCTCGAATGTCCATTCTCCCACCCACGGGCCCCCTCTTGTGCCATGCAGTTTCCAGGGCAGTCCCTCTCAACTCCCATTCCCCGGACCATCCAACGGTTCATAACAATCTAGCAACACACCTAATTAGTCAGTTAAGCTGCTCCCATATTTGGCCTTGTGGTGGCACTGTTTTCCTCGCATGTGCTCGCATGAACCGGTGCTTAGATCTATGGCAAGTAAACCATCATCTCATTAGACAACATCCACGAACCAAGTGTAACACCCTCAAATTCATTCCATGCATTGCATACATTTTTCATGTAGAGAAACATTATAAAAGAAGTAGAAATGGAGAAAGAACTATAGAAATGGAGAAAAACTGTGGACATGGAGAAAGGAACCATAGAAATGGAGAAAGAACCATAAAAATGGAAAAAGAACTATAGAAATGGAGAAAGAACCATAGAAATGGAGGAAGGAACCATGGAAATGGAGAAGGGCATATAGAAATGGAGAATGGGGCATAGAAATGGAGAAAGGCAATGTAGAAATGGAGAATGGAACATAGAAATAGAGAGGGGAATGTAGAAATGAAGAAAGTGACATAGAAATGGTGAGGAATGGGAAAAAGATGGCTGAAATAAGCCATTCCAAAATTTCCCCAAATTTCCCACCAAAATTTTCAAATTCCCCAATTCCACAAAAGGGGAATTTTCCCCAAACTTGGGGGTGATAAAATCCCCAAGGCTACCGCACCTAACTGAAAACATAAGTTTGTTGAGATCCATAATTTAGTAGGACTCTTATTTGAGCTCCAATTGGAGTAGGACTCCTTTTTTCCCCTTATAAATATAACCCCCACCCCCTTGGCCGACTCCTCTCTATTTTGGACGTCCTTCACCTGCTGCCAAGCCCCCTTCCTTGCTGCTATGTCACCAAGTCCCCCCACCTGCCGGAATTTGGCCGCCGTCGAGCTCCGTCAAGCCCCACCGTCGCCGGAGAAGAAGCCTGAGGATCTGTCCTACCAAAATTTTCCATAGAAAAATTCCTAACTGCTGCCATTGCTAGAGAAAGTCCCTGACACAAAGGAGGATGTAAGGTAGGTCTCCATTACCCATCTAACGACGTCGCTGCTATTTCTACGCATCCGTTTCTTCGCCCCTTTTGAGCAGAAACTTTTACATGTGGACAGACCGTGTTTTGATCGGTTTTTGACGGTGGAATTGGTCTATATCTTGAGTCAAGATCATCACCACGTCCACACTTGATCCCTATACTCTTGTTCATCATAAAACCCCATGAAAGCCTGTTAAACATGCAAGAACACGTACAAACTGGTTTAATAAAACAGCACCATAGGATTTGCATTAATCTACCCCATCGCATCTTGAGTAATGTTTGTGCATGATGTTTCATTGCTGTAAATTTTGTATGTGCGTGGTCGTGAGTAGAAGAACAAGCTCAAAAGGCCATCTACGAGGAACTACAGCACCAAGACTTTGAGACGTTCGAACAACAAGAACCATGGGAGCAAGGCAAGTGCCCCTTGACCATATTGATCCCATGTTTTTAAACTGTTTTGTTTGCGAAAACTCGTATGCTTGAGTCAACTTGATGGGACACCCTTTTATAGGAGTTTACTATTTTTGTTAACTATCCTTGTTGCCGGGAAAGTTGATAAGTCGGTTATGGTCGTTTTTACTTTTTGCTTCACTTAATTCACGGGATACGGGAAGCTGAAATAAAACATGTCTAGCTACTGCACTCATATGAATAATGATGATTAGAACTTCATGATGTTAATGGGCATGGAATCGTGGAGATCTAGGCAAGCTTGATTCGTGAATGTTGATGGATGAGATGGTGGAACTTGCCGTAGATCTAAGGACCGGTTCATGCAAGAATATGCCAGGAAAACAGTGCCACCACAAGGCCAAGTATGGGTGCGGCTTAGCTGATTAATTAGGTTGTGTTGCTAGCTTATTATGGACCGTGGATAACGCGGGGAATAGGAGTCGAGGAGGACTGCTCTGGGAACTGCATGGCACAAGAGGGGCCCGTGGGTGGGAGAATGGTGATTCGAGCCTGCCGGTGAAATCTCAGTGAGTCCATACATCTAGTAGCCCCTTTATAAAGTCTATTTTGTGATCTGTTGGCCATACGCAGACGGTTGTGTACTGGTATAATGGAGGTTCTGCAGTCGCCGACGGGTGACAAAATCACGAACTTGTGGGTAAAGTGGTGCCACCTCTGCAGAGTGTAAAACTATCATGATAGCCATGCTTCAGGTCACAAGCACCTGGCCAACTTCCATGATTAGAGGGAGAACTTGGGATGGTTATTTGGTATAGTTATGGTATGGTCATTGGGATTGGTTTTGGGACTGTTTGAGTCATGACATTGAGTTTGGTTTCAGTTATATGAATATGAGATGATTATGAATATTTATGAGCATGAGATGAACTTGAGAAAGATTAATGGATGGATGAGACTTGATAAGTGGTGAATTATGATGAAAGAATGTTGCTGTTTACTTGGTTATATTGGGATTAAATTCACAAAGAGATAGTTGCTGTTTTTACAATGTTTGTGAAATAAAATTTGCTTGCTGCGATGAGCCTTTTTATTCCATACCTTGTTGTAAGCTACATGTCATACTTTTCCTGCACTTCCTGAGTACGACATGTACTCACCCTTCCATTATCACATAAACATCAGCAACAGGAGATGAGTACTTCGAGGACCATGTGAAGTACTAGGTGTGCGAACTACCGTCAACATGCCTGTGGAGTTGAAGATGGAGCCTGCTGCTATTTAGTTATTTCCGCTGTCGCTTAGAGACTTACGCTGCAAGAATAAGTTAGAGATTCATGAGTGAGACAATTAGTCGATGTAATAAAGCACTTACACACTATTTATTCATGGTTATTTTCTGAATTCAATTTGTGGATTACATGTGTATGTGTGATGAACATCCTGGGTACACATATGCATTAACTTGGTTCTGTTTTCGGAACCGGGTGTCACAGATTGGTATCAGAGCCACGTTGACCGTAGAATGCAAGCCTAGGTAGAATGGACACTCTAAAACACATAGGAACACACCTTAAAACTGCTATTTTCGAAAATTGCTTGCTGCTGCACTTTACTTGTCAATTCAGCCACCACAAAGTGCTATTTTCAGCCCCTCTTTTCTTCTTTTCTTGTGGGCAGCCAACACTTTCTGTTTCCTTGCTTCATAGCTTCTGAAGTTTTGGAGTTATTTCCTTCTTCTTTAAAGATTCTCATGTCTTATTTAGAGATTCCGGTCACTAGGAGCACATCACGCATAAGGACTCGTCCACCACCACCTTGGGAGTGCACTTAAACCCATTGAGGTGTCCGATGGACCATATTGGGGAGGAGGTGAAGATGGAACCTCATGATGAAGGTGGGGTCAGCAGCTCCATGAATGAAGAATAGGATCTAGAAGAGGTGGAACTGATCGAAGACGACATGGAAGATAATCCACATGAACAGCATTGGTACGCACCTCAGGAGGAGTTTCACGCGGGCTTACACCCCGTGGAGCCTCATGAAGCTATGTCGGGAGGAGATGAATCTGAAGAGGAGCCACCCCCTGCTGAGGCCGAGAATGAAGGTGATGAACGGGCCAACCATTCAGTTCAAGAGTTCCGGTCCGGCGGAATGGAAGGAGGACACATATCCAAGGAGCTTAAAGAGTTTCTGGATTGCTGCATCTTATACCCGGAGTATCTTCTCAAGAAAGTCCCTCGTATCGGACATGAAGAGTGGAAGGCTGACATAACCATCCTATCTAACGGTAGGGTTGTCACTCGGCACTTCGCACCCACATGGAGAGCTACAAGGGCAGAAGCAATCGATGATGCTGCATTGGAAGCACCTACAGGACTGGGCTACACCTTCCATGAGCACCTTGAAGACACCACTTTTGAGCTGCAGCCGTATCAGAAGAGTGGTACAAGGGAGATAATTGGACCCCGTGGAGGAGCTCTTTCCAACCCACAAGCTGCTGACAAGTCTCAGAGGTTACTCGTGGAGTTAGGAAACCGCTATGCAAGCGCACAAGAAGAGATCCGTTACCTCCGCAAGAAGCTGTACTTGCTAGAAAAACCGGAGGAGACTCATGCCAACGTTGGAGAAAATGGAGCACCAGCGTCATCTATCCCTACATGGACTGCCGAATCACCATGGCGTGCGCCCATATATGGACCACCCCCGTCACACGGTGAGAACAGCACCGGTTCTCACGATTAGGTTTAGGATTCCCATTGAATAAGCTGTGATAGGAACGTTTAAATCGTATTAAGTCAAATAGGATTGGTGTGCAGAAATTTTAATGATGATTGCTTGTGTTTGTGTGCTGGTGTGAGTTGTGGGATGCTTCGGCGAATGTCCACATCCACACATAGTGGAGAGATGTGAGATGCTTCGGTACGTGTTCACATCCTCGTATAGGCTGATATTAATGAAAGAAATTGCCTAGTTCATACACCTTGATGCATATAGTTGGGAAATCACTTCTTTCAATTCTGAATTCTATTCCGAGGGTAAGCATTAAAATAAGGGGGGTAGACTTTCTCGCCAACCTTATTGTCTTGGATTCCCAAGGGATTGACATAATACTTGGAATGGATTGGCTAAGCAAGCAAAACGGAGTGATTCAATGTGCTGAGAGGATCGTGCAGTTGACAAGTGAGCACGGTACTCATATTGAGTTTGAGTCAGCCCAACCGGCAACCGAGAAGGCAGCGCTGAACCACGTCGAAGAAGCAACATTGGAAAGCATTCCGATATTTCAAGAATTTTCAGATGTGTTCCCGGAAGAACTTCCAGGTATGCCACCTGACCGGGACATTGAATTTGCCATTGATTTAGTACCTGGAACTGCACCTATAGCAAAGAGGCCGTATAGGATGCCCGCTAATGAACTAGTGGAGCTCAAGATGCAATTTTAGGAGCAGCTAGATAAGGGTTTCATACGCCCAAGCTCGTCACCATGGGGAGCCCCCGTGCTTTTCGTAGGCAAGAAGGATGGGACCAAAGGATGTGTGTGGATTATAGGTCTCTTTATGAGGTGACCATCAAGAATAAATACCCGTTGCCCCATATAGAAGACCTGTTCGACCAAATGAAAGGTGCCCGAATTTTCTCTAAGATTGATCTTCGGTCAGGATATTTCCAGCTGAAGATTAAGCCCTCCGACATACCCAAGACTGCATTTTGAACACGGTATGGTTCACATGCATATATCGTTATGTCTTTTGGGTTAACGAATGCACCCGCATACTTTATGTACCTCATGAATAAGGTCTTCATGGATTACTTGGACAAGTTAGTTGTGGTTTTCATCAACGACATCATGGTGTATATGAAAAGCAAGGAACAACATGAAGAACACTTGAAATTGATATTGCAGAAACTGCAAGAGCATCAATTGTATGCTAAGTTCAACAAGTGTCAATTTTGGCTAAAGGAAATATCGTTCCTAGGCCACATCATCTCCGAGGGAGGAGTATCGGTTGATCCCGGAAAAGTGGCAGACGTTTTAAAGTGGAACCAACCGCAGAATGTGAGAGATATTTGGAGTTTCCTTGGAAGGCTGGATACTACCGCCGGTTCATCAAGGATTTCTCCAAAATAGCAAAGCCTATGACTGAATCGCTAATGAAGGGAAAAGCATTTCAGTGGACACCAGCGTGTCAAGAAAGCATTGAGAAGCTCAATAAGAGACTAACCACAGCGCCGGTTTTGGTATTGCCGGACGTGAGCAAGAGCTTCGACATATATTGTGACGCATCAAGACAAAGGCTAGGATGTGTGCTCATGCAAGAAGGACAAGTGGTAGCCAATGCGTCGAGACAACTAAAGAAACACGAGCTGAATTACCCCACACATGAATTGGAACTTGCAGCCATAATACATGCCTTGAAGATTTGGAGGCATTATATACTTGGCCACCGATGTGAGATCTATACGGATCACAAAAGCCTCAAGTATATATTCACTCAAACGGATCTGAATTTGAGGCAACGTCAATGGATGGACCTCGTCAAGGATTATGATGTCGGAATCAACTATCACCCCGGAAAGGCCAATATAGTAGCTGATGCGTTGAGCCGAAAGGGAGCATGTCACTAACTCACGGTTTGGGAGCTGCCACCCGAGCTGCGCAAGGAGTTCGAACGGTTACATCTCGGGTTCTTGAACGAGATGGAAGTGATAGAACTCAACTCTTCGCTGGAACAAGAGAAACGAGATGGCCAAGCAACAGATGAGGAAATCAAGGAAATCAAGAAAAGAATCCGACAAGGCATGGAAAAGGATTTCAAGTAAGACGAGAAAGGCACGCTTTGGTTACGAAAAAGGATTTGTGTGCCTAATGTGGAGCACATCCGCGACACCATATTAAATGAGGCACATGACTCACCTTATTCCATACACCCCGGCTGTACAAAGATGTACAAGGACCTAAAAACTTGCTATTGGTGGGATTGTATGAAAAGGGACATAGCTGAATATGTTGCCTTATGCGACACGTGCCAACAGATGAAGGCCGAACATCAAAGAACCACTGGACTGTTGCAGCCATTAAAAGTACCCGAGTGGATGTGGGAAGACATCAGCATGGATTTCATAGTTGGATTGCCACGTACTCAATCGGGTTACGACTCGATTTGGGTTATCATGGACCGATTGATGAAAACAGCCCATTTCCTTGCTGTTAAAACCGAGTACAACGTCGCACCACTAGCCGAGCTGTATATGGAGCAAATCGTGTATCGCCATGGAGTTCCGAAGAAGATAGTTTCAGATCGGGGTTCTTAATTTACCTATAGGTTCTGGAAGAAGCTTTATGAAGCCATGGGTACACGACTGAATTTCAGCTCCGCTTATCACCCGTAAACCGACGGGAAAACTGAGATGACAAATCAAATTTTGGAAGACATGTTGAGAGCTTGTGCCTTGAAACATGGGAATAGTTGGGATAGGAGCTTGCCGTATGCTGATTTCTCGTACAAGAACAGCTACCAAACCATCTTGAAAATGTCACCTTTCAAAGCATTGTATGGTAGACGGTGTAGAACGCCGCTGTTCTGGAATGAGACCGGAGAGAGCAAAGTGTTTGGACCCGAAGTGCTGCAAGACGCCGAGAAGCAAGTCCAAATGATACGAGAAAACTTGAAGGCCGCTCAGTCACGATAACAGGGTTATGTGGACAACAGGCGAAGAAGATTGACTGTCACACCCGGTTTCTCTGAAGAACAACCGAGTGAATATCACATGTATGCTAGGATCATTTTCTCATACATGTGATGACAAATAGTGAAGCATCATTTATTACAAGCCAGGTGTCGAATATAAATAAGTCTTACATAGCATATGTCTCGATGGACGATAATAAGTTCATAACATGTAAATAAAATAGCAGCGGAATATTATTGTTGTGGGCTCCGTCACAGGCGTTGCCCGGGGGACTCCATGAACCTAGAATCCTTCTTCGGGCCCGAAGTCTTGGTCGTTGAACACCACATCATTCTCTTGACCTGAGCAGCAATATAAACCAACAAATATGCAAGTTTGAGTAACGTTGGTACTCAGCAAGTGGAGGAAGGTTATGTCATGCATGGCCAGAGCAAGGAGAGGTTGAACTCATGGTTAAAGCACTACGCAACTAATACCTATCACCTTAGCTTATTAAGCACCTACATTACTACATAGGTGAAATGGTCCCAATCTCCCAACCCATCATCATAATCAAATAACCATAACATCATTTCAAATGTTAAGCTCCCCACTTAACATCCACAACTTCCAAAGTCATCATCCTCTAATCATGAATAAGTCCAAGCCGCTCTTAACCGTGAACACGACTGTCATGACAGTTTTGACTCTGCAGATTTTGCACCACTGTACCCACATGTAGTGATTTCATCCCCCGTTGCCGGGTGGACTAAAAGAATCTCCATCATGCCAGTGGCTGCGAACTACATTCACACTTCCCAGGTGTGTAGCCAGGAGATCACTACGAAGCCTTTACAAAGTGATTCCCGACGAGCGTGGGCCCACTGATGTTTCACCCCTAACAGAATACAAGAGGCTCCAACCCCGCTGCAGTGGCCCCCTCTTGAGCCTTGCTGTTCATATGGTAGTCCAGCTGACACCTATTCCCCGCACCATCTAACACACCCATACTACGCCGGGGATACACCTAATTAATTGGCCAAGCTGCCCCATCTCATCATGTGGTTGGCACGGTAAAGCCAGGTTACATGCTCCATGAACCGGTCCTTAGGATCCAGGCAAGTACTAAACACAAACCCGAGTCTCGTGCACCCAGCACCAACCAAAGCATCCAACTTGCCTTGATCCCTACCTCTACATTACTCATAACATCTCATTCAAAAATAAGGTAAATAAATTGATGATTTTATATCCCAATTATCCCATTCTAAGCATGGCTAAGCATAACAATAAATGACATGATAAAATAAATCCCAACCCTAGCTACAAGGAAACAAGGTAATGCAATTCTAGGAAAACTTCCTAGCATGGGTTTTATATTTCAATTGACAATGCAAATAATTCTATCTACACATCCTAGTATAGGATCAAAGTGGTCAAGGACACTTGCCTTCTTCCTGCTGCTCTGGGAATGGAAAGTCTTGTTCTTCGAAGGGAAGAACTTGCTCTGGGGCAGGTTCTATTCATGCCAACACACATAACAAAAGAAAACAACAATCCATAATACATAGTTCACACTTTCACTTCATACAACCACACATTCACATCTATGTAAGTCATTCACATTTCTAAGTGTTGTGGTTACTCTATGTGTGTTGATTTTTGGCTTACATGCACTTTTAAACATGTGCATATGATTTCTAACTTTTGGTATTCAGATTTATGTTTGCACACTATATATGAATTTGAAATTTGAACAAATTCCTTATATTCAATTGATACACATCTTAGCTACCAATTATGCATGAAAGGTATTTTCCTACTTCAAATGGGTTTTCAGATCCTCTATCAAATCCTAAACTGAAATCTTTGGATTTGGAAACTTCATTTATCATTTTCTAGTTATGCATACCTAGTTGCTATATTTTCAGATTTATTTCCTATGCCTAAATGTGCACTTTATTATGAAAATAGTAAGACACCTCATCTAAACAGAATAGGTTCTGATATAAAATATTAAATAATATATTTTTGAACTTCTCCTCTGATGTGAACTAATTTAAATCTATTTTACCCATTTTCAAAATTATTTATAATCCTAAAAATGTGTTCCTAGAACTAATAAACATGAACACACCCAACCAGATTTCATTTCAGCCAAAAATTTATTTTTAGCTCATTCTAAAGTTTTCCAAGTGTTAGTAGAGTTTAAACTTGAATTTACAATGTGTTTGTATTTCCTTTTAAATTTAATCCTAGTCACACATTCAAATTTCTAAATTAAATATCATATGGGGTTAAAAAGTTAAGTTCACCCTACTACAGGGTCTAATTTATTATTTTAAGAATTTCCAGGGGCCTAACTATGCATAACAGAGGGGTTTTGCTAATTTTTATTAAGTCCAGGTGCTAAAACTGATTTTTAATTGAATTTACATGAATTTCTGAAGTTCCAGGGGCTAGATCAGAAGTTTCCGGGGCTAGATCGTATTTTCCGAGATCCCTAGGGGGTAGCGCGTAAGAATCCCGGTCTTTATCACGCGGGGCTGACGTGGACCGTCCGATTTAAAATAGACGGCTCATATTATAACGTCGAACCGGTACACGGGGATTTCAATTCCACCGTGCGATTTAAAATAGACGGCGCACAAGCGGCCACATCGCTCTGACCGAGCGCGGGCGGCGCTGCCCGGCGGCGAGCGGCGGCGGGTGTCACACCCGGTTTTTCCGAAGAACAACCAAGTGAATATCACATGTATGCCAGGATCATTTTCTCATACATGTGATGACAAATAGTGAAGCATCATTTATTACAAGCCAGGTGTCGAGTATAAATAAGGCTTACATCGCAAATGTCTCGACGGACAATAATAAGTTCATCACAAGTAAATAAACTAGCAGCGGAATATTATTCTTGAGGGCTCCATCACAGGCGTTGCCCGGGGGTCTCCATGAACCTAGAAACCTTCTTCGGGTCCAAAGTCTTGATCATTATACACCACCTCATTATCTTGACCTGAGCAGCAATATAAACCAACAAATATGCAAGGTTGAGTACCAATGGTACTCAGCAAGTGTGGGAAAATTATATCATGCATGGCTAGATCAAGGAGAGGTTGAACTCATGGTTAAAGCCCTACGCAATTAATACCTATCACCTTAGTTTATTAAGCACCTACATTACTACACAAGTGAAATGGTCCCAATCTCCCATCCCATCATCATAATCAAATAACCATAACATCATTTCCAATGTTAAGCTCCCCGCTTAACATCCACAACTTCCAAAACCATCACTCCTCTAATCATGAATAAGTCCAAGCCGCTCTTGACCGTGAGCACGGCTGTCATGACAGTTTTGACTCTGCAGAGTTTGTACCATTGTACCCACATGTAGTGATTTCATCCCCCGTTGCCGGGTGGACTAAAAGAACCTCCATTATGCCAGTGGCTACGAACCACATTCACACTTCCCAGGTGTGTAGCCAGGAGATCACTACGAAGCCTTTACAAAGGGATTCCCGACGAGCGTGGGCCCACTGAGGTTTCACCCCTAACAGCATACAAGAGGCTCCAACCCCGCTGCAGTGGCCCCCTCTTGAGCCTTGCGGTTCATATGGTAGTCTAGCTGACACCTATTCCCCCCACCATCCAACACACCCATACCACGCTGGGGATACACCTAATTAATTGGCCAAGCTGCCCCATCTCAGCATGTGGTTGGCACTGTAAAGCCAGGTTACATGCTCCATGAACCGGTCCTTAGGATCCAGGCAAGTACTAAACACAAACCCGTGTCTCGTGCACCCAGCACACAACCGAAACATCCAACTTGCCTTGATCCCTATCTCTACATAACTCACAATATCTCATTCAAGAGTATGGTAAAATAAACTGATGATCTCATATCCCAAATATCCCATTCTAAGCATGGCTAAGCATATGCATAATAATAAATGACATGATAAAATAAATCCCAACCCAAGCTACAAGGAAACAAGGTAATGCAATTCTAGGGAAACTTCCTAGCATGGGTTTCATATTTCAATTGACAATGCAAATAATTCTAGCTACACATCCTAGCATAGGATCAAAGTGGTCAAGGACACTTGCCTCCTTCCTGCTGCTCAAGGAATGGGTAGTCCTGATCTTGAAAAGGGATAACTTGCTCTTGAGCAGTTTCTACATCATACCATCACACATAGCAAAAGAAAAACAACAATCCATAAGACATAGTTCACACTTCCACTTCGTACAAACCACACATTCATATTTATGAAAGTCATTCACCATTATATGTGTTGTGGTTACTCTATGTGTGTTGATTTGTGGCTTGCATGCACTTTTTAATCATGTGTATATGATTCCTACTTTTGTGTTCACATTTATACTTACCTACTATATATATATATATATGAGTTTCCAATTTAAATAAATTCCTTATATTCAACTACTACACCTTTTTACTACCAAGTATGTATGAAAGGTATTTTTCTTCTCCATATGTGCCTTCAGAATTTCTACCAACCCTAAACTGAATTCTTTGGATTTTAGAAACTCCATTTATCATTTACTAGTTGCTATATTTTCAGATTTATTTTCCTATGCATAAATGTGTACTTTATTATGAAAATAGTAATACACATCATCTAAACAGAATAGGTTCTGGTCCTAAATAATTTAATAACATATTTTGACCATTGCCTCTGATGTAAACTATTTCACAATTATTTTCCCTATTTTCTAAAATTATTCATTACTTAAAAATGTGTCCCTAAATGTGAATAATAAATTAAACAGATTCAATTCAGCCCAAAATATGTTTTTATCTCACTCCAAAGTTTCCTAAATACTGAGAAAGTCATTAATTAAATTTTGACAATATGTTTGTCCCACTTTTTAATTTTTAAACACTAGCCACATATTCAATTTCCTAAATTAAATACTAAATAGGGCTAAAAGGTAAACTCACCCCATTACAGGGTCTATAATATTATTTTCAGAATTTCCAGGGATCTAGCTACACTTATCAGAGGTGTTTTTCATAATTTTTATTGAGTCCAGGGGCTAAAACTGATTTTTAAATGAATTTACATGATTTTCTGGAGTTCCAGGGGCTAGATCAGAAGTTTCCGGGGCTAGCTCTTATTTCCCGAGAACCCCAGGGGGTAGCACGTAAGATTTCCAGTCTTTATAACGCGGGGATGACGTGGACCGTCCGATTTTAAACCGACGGCTGAGATTATAACGTCGAACCGGTACGCGGAGATTTAAAGTAAACCGTGCGATTTAAAATAGACGGCGCACAAGCGGCCACGTCGCTCTGATCGAGCGCGGGCGGCGCTGCCCGGCGGCGCACGGCGGCGGGAGGCGGCGATCTCGCCGGAGAGTTTCGGATCTTCGAGAATTCTCCCTAGAACTGTGATTTTATGGCATAGATCGGTGGAGGGGAGGTCGGGGATCTGGAAAGTGATCGGCGACGAGGTCCGAGGCAAAACCACGGCGAAGCTCGTCGGCGTTGTGTTTACACCGCAAGTCACCGAGTTTTCTGCACCTGCAAGGTTCCCCGGAGGCGGTGGATCAAGACCAGCGAGTTAGATCGGAATTTCCGAGCTTAGATCGGCCAGAATTCGCCGGAGAAGTCTCGGTTCTCACCGGAGGAAAATCGGTGGATCGCGTGGGAAAAACAGAACGAGGCCGGGGTTTTTATAGACGGGGAAAGGCGGCGGGTGGTTTAGATCGAGTTTGCGTCGCCCCCGAACGGAATTCGGCTGGGATACGCGAGAATTCCCGATCGGTTTCGATTCGGGTGAGAGCGAGTCCGGCGCGGCGCGAGGTAGAAGAAGGGCTGGTGGGCCCCACCTGTCAGCGGAAGGAAACAGCGCGCGCGGCTGCGGGCTGGCGCGGGCGCTGGCTGGGCCGGCTGGTGGGTTTCGGCCCACTGGCCGGTTTTTTTCTGTTTTTCTTTTTCTATTTCTTTTCTGATTTGAGTTTAATTTGAATTTTTGGAAAACATGCAACATGTCCAAAAATTTTTAAGTTCCCCTCTTAACATGATTTAGGGTTTTAAATCAAAATTTTGGGGTGTTACAGCTCTACCCCCCTTAAAAGAAATCTCGTCCTCGAGATTGGTGTTTCTAAGAAAACAATTCCGGAAATTGTGCCTTGAGCTCATCTTCCCGCTCCCAGGTGGCTTTCTCTTCTGAGTGATGCTTCCACTGCACCTTGCACATCGGGATTCTTTTATTTCTGGTGAGGCGTTCCATTGTCTCCAAAATCTTGTATGGTTGCTCGGCATAAGACAAATCCTCAGCTACGTCTACTTCATTCATGGGTAACACCTCTTCAGGCGTCCTCAGACATTTCTTGAGTTCTGACACATGGAACACATCGTGCACATCCGATAGACGAGCCGGTAATTCTAGTTGATACGCCACTTCACCTTTCCTGTCCAAAACTTGAAAGGGTCCGATGTAACGAGGTGACAACTTCCCTTTCACCTTGAACCGACGAAGTCCTCTGATAGGGGACACCTTGAGATAGACATAGTCTCCCATGTTGAAAACGAGCGCTCTTCTTCGTACATCGGCATAGCTCTTTTGGCATGTTTGTGCTATCCTCAAGTTTTTGCGAATTTCCCTCACCTTCGCCTCGGCTTCTTGTAGTACCTCTGGACCAAACACTTTACTTTCCCCTGTTTGATTCCAAAATAGGGGAGTTCTGCACTTCCTCCCATACAAAGCTTCAAACGGTGACATCTTCATACTAGCTTGATAGCTGTTGTTATAGGAAAACTCCGCATACAGTAAGTTCTTGTCCCAACTCCGATTGTTTTTGAGTGCACATGCCCTTAGCATATCTTCAAGGATCTGATTGGTTCTTTCCGTCTGCCCATCAGTTTGGGGATGATAGGCAGAACTAAAGTTCAGATGGGTTCCCATGGTTTCGTGCAACTTCTGCCAGAATCTTGAGGTGAACTGGGTCCCTCGATCCGACACAATCTTCTTTGGCACTCCAGGGTAACACACGATCCTTGACATGTACAACTCTGCCAATTTGGATCCGCTGTAGCATTCTTTCACGGGGATGAAATGGGCTACCTTGGTTAGCCTGTCAATGATGACCCATATCGAATCATATCCTGATTGGGTCCTAGGCAATCCCACGATGAAATCCATGCTGATTTCTTCCCATTTCCATTCAGGCACTTTGAGTGGTTGCAATAATCCCGCGGGTCGTTGATGTTCTGCTTTCACCAACTGACATGTGTCACATAGGGCAACATGTTCCGCGACATCTCGCTTCATGCCATACCACCAATACCTGCTCTTGAGGTCCTGGTACATCTTCGTACTCCCAGGATGAATGGAATAGTCGGAATCGTGAGCCTCCTTCAAAATCAATTCATGGATCTCCTTTACTTCAGGCACACAGATTCTTTCCCCGTGCCACACCGTTCCTTGTTCATCCTCTCTAAAACCAGGAGCTTTATTTTCCTTTGACGAGCTGCCTGATTTCTTGTATCTTCTCGTCTTTCCTTTGACCATCGCATATGTATTGCTCTAGTGTGGAGTCCACTTCCATGGTGATGGCTTCACCACTATTCACAAGACATAGATTGAGCCTTATAACCTCGTCCTTGATTTCTGCAGTCAGGTCATTTAAGCTCAACTTATTGACTTGCACTTTCCGATTTAAAGCATCGGCCACGACGTTTTCTTTCCCAGGATGATAGTTGATGCCCACATCAAAGTCATTGATTAGCTCTAACCATCTCCTTTGTCTGAGGTTGAGATCTGGCTGTGTAAAAATGTACTTTAAACTCTTATGATCTGTATATATCTCGGTCCTCTTCCCCATCAAATAGTGCCGCCAAATTTTCAACGCGTGTACTACTGCGGCTAGTTCTAGGTCATGTGTAGGATAGTTCTTCTCGTGCTTCCGAAGCTGCCGGGATGCATAAGCCACGACATGCCCTTCTTGCATGAGAACACATCCCAACCCGTTTCCAGAGGCATCGCAGTACACCGTAAAGTTCTTTTGCATATCTGGCATAACGAGCACTGGGGCTGTTGTCAATCTTTTCTTTAGCTCCTGAAAGCTCGTCTCCCACTGTGGCGTCCAGGTGAATGTGATTCCCTTCTCCAACAGTTTGGTGAGAGGTCTCGAGATCTTGGAGAATCCCTCAATAAACCGTCAATAGTATCCAGCCAATCCCAAGAAGCTTCGAACTTCCCCGACATTTTCAGGGGTCTTCCACTCCTGTATATCCTCGATTTTGGCAGGATCCACGGAGATTCCTCCCTCTGAGATTATATGTCCTAAGAAGGGAACTCTCTTCAGCCAAAACTCACACTTACTCAACTTGGCATATAGTTGGTGTTCTCTTAGCCTCTGCAACACCAACCTTAGATGTTTCTCATGTTCTTCTTCATCTTTGGAGAAGACGAGAATGTCATCTATGAAAACCAACACAAATTTGTCCAGATATTCCATGAATACCTTGTTCATAAGATACATGAAGTATGCCGGGGCATTAGTTAGCCCGAAAGGCATGACGGTGTATTCATACAGTCCGTACCGAGATACAAAAGCTGTCTTGGGAATATCAGATTGCCTTATCCTGAGTTGGTGGTATCGCGACCCGAGATCAATTTTCGAGAACACACAAGCGCCTCTCAACTGATCAAACAAGTCTTCAATGCGGGGTAATGGGTACTTGTTATTGATGGTTACCTCATTCAAAGCACGGTAATCCACACATAACCTTTGGGTTCCGTCCTTCTTGGGCACAAATATCACCGGAGCTCCCCACGGTGAGGAACTAGGACGAATATACCCCTTCTCCGTCAATTCTCTCAAATGCTCCTTGAGTTCTTCCAGCTGCTTGGAGTCCATCCGATAAGGTCTTTTGTAAATCGGGGTTGTTCCAGGTACTAGCTCAATTGCAAATTCCACTTCACGATCGGGAGGCATACCTGGCAACTCCTCTGGAAAAACATCTGGATATTCCCTGATGGTCCTGATTTCCTCAACTTTCACATCAACTTGATTTCATTTAATGTCCCTCCTAGGCTCGTGTATTGTTATGAACTTTACTCTTGTGCCACTAGGGTGAGTTAGTTACACCGTTCTGGTCGAACAATGAATGATTCCCTTATGTTTGGTCAACCAATCCATGCCCAAAATAATATCGATCCCTTGGGAATCTATCACTATGAGGTTAGCAGTAAATACTACCCCATTAATGTCTAGGTTCACTTTGGGACACACTTGTCTTGTCCTTATTTCTCCACCTGGAGAGTTTACGGCTAGCATATGGTTCATTTGTGTTGTTGCTAGGTCATGCTTCTTAATAAACCCTTGAGCAATGAACGAATGGGTAGCACCAGAATCAAACAACAGGGTTGCAAGGTGTAAATTGGCAGAAACTTACCAACTACCACGTCAGGTGCATCTTGTGCTTCCTCCATAGTGACGTGATTCACCCGTCCTCGCATCACATTCTACTGTTGTGTCTGCGCGGGCTTCTTCTTTGGGCATTTGTGGGTGTAGTGCCCCACTTCACCGCAGCTAAAACATTGCACCCCAACCTTAGGTGCCTGGCCTTTGTTGTCTTGGGGTTGGTTTGGGGGTCCTTGCACTGCTGGTCGAGGTGGATATGAGGGGCGAGGCTGCTGTACAAACTGACATTGTGGCTGTGCTGGTGCTGCTGGAGGCCTGTAGTTTGGGTTGTACCTCTTGGTGCTGAGTAGGGTACCGCAGCACAGTTCGTCTGCCCTGCGGGCTGCTGCATTAGACGTGGACGAGTGTTGCTCCCTAAGGCTTGATGTGACCACCCGGCCTTCCTCTTGTTCTCATTTTCCAAGGCCTTCAGCTTCCTTTCTACCACAAATGCTCTGTCCACCATCTTTTGGAAGCTTTCATACTCATTTGAGTACATTGCACACTGCATTTCTGCGGTAAGTCCTTCCACGAAACAATCTTGTTTCTGCTCATCAGTCTCTATGTCCCGTGGGGCATAACGGGACAGTTGAGTAAATTTAATGAGGTATTCCCTCACCGTCATGTTTCCATGCTGCAGTACCAAGAACTCCTTCCTCTTGTTTTTGAGTTCACCCCTCGGTATGTAATGATCGCGGAAGCTACGCTTGAACTCTTCCCAAGTGATGTTCTCGGGGTCTTGATGGGCAGCCACGTAGGCGGTCCACCAATCGGCAGCAGGTTCATGCAATTGATGAGAGGCAAACAGCACCCTCTCATACCCTTGGCACTGTATGATCCTCATCTTGCTCTCAATGGTCTTAAGCCAATCATCTGCCTCCAGAGGTTCAACAGCACTTGCGAACTTTGGAGGTTGAGTTCCTAGAAACTCACTCAACCTTGGTTGGCGTGGTGCAGCTTGTGGAGGTGGAACTTGATGCAAGTTGGCCACCACTTGAGTCAGGTTCTGGATGAGCTGATTTTGATTCTCCAGCATTTGGTGGAGGGGATCAACTCCTTCATGGCGTCCACCCCTGTCTTGGCCTCCAGAAAGATGAGGGTTGCAGGCCTCATCATTGTTGTTGGCGGGGTTGGCAGCACGACCTTTTCCTATTCCGGCCATCTAGCATGATCAACAAAATGTTAATTTAAAGTATTACGTATTATCTCACTACTTTCACTTGTTTGTACTTTGAAGTGTTGAAGCTTTCTTATACTTTTCTGAGGGTTCATATCTCACACAAAAATAAATGCAATATTATTTCATGTGGGTTCACACACCAAAGCAAAACAATCTGAAGACGAGGCTGTGGACAATTGCTCATGGCTTCCACAACTCACGTCACACACCAAGCATTAACACACCATTAACTAACGTAACGACTCGACTACTCGACATCCTTCTAACTTAAGGGAAAGGCTCTACGCTACTCGTTTTCTTTGAGCTGGCTCCTCGGGATCTTCCTCATCATTTTGGATGCCTTCAGACTCTGCTTTGGGTGGGGAGGCTGCTGGTGGAGAAGTGCGACGACGCCTGATCGCTCGGCGATCTGGGGAGTCAGGAGTCCATGTATCATTCACGGTGACACACAGTTCATTCCCATCTCCTCTTCCTCTCGCCCTCAAGCAGGCTCGAAGCAACGCCTCCATTTCCTTCAGGGTGTCACGAACATCCTGAAGCTCCTGCTGACACTCCTGCAATTGAGTGCTAAGCATGGCAGCATCCTCTAAGCACAAATCCATGTGCTCATGGGAAGTCCCTTGCTGCACTGGCGGGTACTTATACTCCGATGTACCACTCTCGCGCTGGAAGACATACATGTACTCTGTCCTGTCCAGGTGTCGACGATAGATGTGACTCTGGCAGGTGATGGCCTCCCAGGTGACATCCTTCTCCGCATCGACCTGTGTCGCTCTACAAGCTGGAGAGCGGTGGATCTTAAGCAGCTGATTTTCGTGTATAATCCTCATCTCTGAACTCCATTCTTCCCTCTTCTCACGGATGGTCCTGGTGGAGTTATAGTGGATGATTAGCTTGCCCGTATTGCCGGCGGCTTCGAGCATACGTCGAAGACGGCGCAACAAGCCTCCTACTGCCAATCCGTAGGAAAGGTACGTCACCGGACGGCTCTCCTCTCTTTCGGCAAGGGCAACTACGGGAACTCTACCTCCTGTGGACTTGCGAGCGGTGCGAATCATGCGAAACATCTAAAACAAAAAGCATTTAAACTTAGGTTAGATAAACTTTTTAAACAAAAATTCTATTTTGAATGAAAATTGGGGTAAGATGAAGAAAGTGACTCATTAAATAACACTTTTCAACACACACCTTGTAAAAATAGTTTTTAAGAAAATAGGGCCCTTAAATACGTCCATTTCTACCTAGGTCCACGTTCCTACGGGCAACCTTGGCTCTGATACCACTTTTGTCACACCCGGTTTTTCCGAAGAACAACCAAGTGAATATCACATGTATGCCAGGATCATTTTCTCATACATGTGATGACAAATAGTGAAGCATCATTTATTACAAGCCAGGTGTCGAGTATAAATGAGTCTTACATCGCAAATGTCTCGACGGACAATAATAAGTTCATCAGAAGTAAATAAACTAGCAGTGGAATATTAGTCTTGAGGGCTCCATCACAGGTGTTGCCCGGGGGTCTCCATGAACCTAGAAACCTTCTTCGGGTCCAAAGTCTTGATCATTATACACCACCTCATTATCTTGACCTGAGCAGCAATATAAACCAACAAATATGCAAGGTTGAGTACCAATGGTACTCAGCAAGTGTGGGAAAATTATATCATGCATGGCTAGATCAAGGAGAGGTTGAACTCATGGTTAAAGCCCTACGCAATTAATACCTATCACCTTAGCTTATTAAGCACCTACAATACTACACAAGTGAAATGGTCCCAATCTCCCATCCCATCATCATAATCAAATAACCATAACTTCATTTCCAATGTTAAGCTCCCCGCTTAACATCCACAACTTCCAAAACCATCACTCCTCTAATCATGAATAAGTCCAAGCCGCTCTTGACCGTGAGCACGGCTGTCATGACAGTTTTGACTCTGCAGAGTTTGTACCACTGTACCCACATGTAGTGATTTCATCCCCCGTTGTCGGGTGGACTAAAAGAACCTCCATTATGCCAGTGGCTACGAACCACATTCACACTTACCAGGTGTGTAGCCAGGAGATCACTACGAAGCCTTTACAAAGGGATTCCCGACGAGCGTGGGCCCACTGAGGTTTCACCCCTAACAGCATACAAGAGGCTCCAACCCCGCTGCAGTGGCACCCTCTTGAGCCTTGCGGTTCATATGGTAGTCCAGCTGACACCTATTCCCCGCACCATCCAACACACCCATACCATGCCGGGGATACACCTAATTAATTGGCCAAGCTGCCCCATCTCAGCATGTAGTTGGCACTGTAAAGCCAGGTTACATGCTCCATGAACCGGTCCTTAGGATCCAGACAAGTACTAAACACAAACCCAAGTCTCGTGCACCCAGCACACAACCAAAACATCCAACTTGCCTTGATCCCTACCTCTACATAACTCACAATATCTCATTCAAGAGTATGGTAAAATAAACTGATGATCTCATATCCCAAATATCCCATTCTAAGCATGGCTAAGCATATGCATAATAATAAATGACATGATAAAATAAATCCCAACCCAAGCTACAAGGAAACAAGGTGATGCAATTCTAGTGAAACTTCCTAGCATGGGTTTCATATTTCAGAATTTCCAGGGGTCTAGCTACACTTATCAGAGGTACTTTTCCTAATTTTTATTAAGTCCAGGGGCTAAAACTGATTTTTAAATGAATTTACATGATTTTCTGGAGTTCCAGGGGCTAGATCAGAAGTTTCCGGGGCTAGCTCTTATTTCCCGAGAACCCCAGGGGGTAGCACGTAAGATTTCCAGTCTTTATAACGCGGGGCTGAAGTGGACCGTCTGATTTTAAACCGACGGCTGAGATTATAACGTCGAACCGGTACGCGGGGATTTAAAGTCTACCGTGCGATTTAAAATAGACGGCGCACGAGCGGCCACGTCGCTCTGATCGAGCGCGGGCGGCGCATGGCGGCAGGAGGCGGCGATCTCGCCGGAGAGTTTCGGATCTTCAAGAATTCTCCGTAGAACTGTGATTTTATGGCATAGATCGGTGGAGCGGAGGTCGGGGATCTCACCTCAGGGGTTTTCTTGAGCTCGGAGGTCCTGGAAAGTGATCGGCGACGAGGTCCGAGGCAAAACCACGGCGAAGCTCGTCGGCGCTGTGTTTACACCACAAGTCACCGAGTTTTCTGCACCTGCAAGGTTCCCCGGAGGCGGTGGATCAAGACCAGCGAGTTAGATCGGAATTTCCGAGCTTAGATCGGCTAGAATTCGCCGGAGAAGTCTCGGATCTCACCGGAGGAAAATCGGCGGATCGCATGGGAAAAACAGAACGAGGCCGGGGTTTTTATAGACGGGGGAGGGCGCGGGGTGGTTTAGATCAAGTCCGCGTCGCCTACGAACAGAATTCAGCGGGGATACGCCGAAATCCCGATCGGTTTTGATTCGGGTGAGAGGGAGTCCGGCGCGGGCGCGAGGTAGACGACGATCTGGTGGGTCCCACCGGTCAGCGGAAGGAAGCTGCGCGCGCGGCTGCGGGCTGGCGCGGGCGCTGGCTGGGCCGGCTGGTGGGTTTCGGCTCACTGGCCGGTTTTTTTCTGTTTTCTGTTTTTCTTTTTCTATTTCTTTTCTGATTTGAGTTTAATTTGAATTCCAGTTTGAATTTGAATTTTTGCAAAACATGCAACACGTCCAAAAATTTTTAAATTCCCCTCTTAACATGATTTAGGGATTTAAATCAAAATTTTGGGGTGTTACAGCGGGAGGCGGCGATCTCGCCGGAAAACTTCGGATCTTCATCAATTCTTTCTAAAACTGGGATTTCATGGCATAGATCGGTAGAGGGGAGGTCGGGGATCTCACCTCGGGGTTTTTCTTGAGCTCGGAGGTCCTGGAAGGCCGTCGGCGACGAGGTCCGAGGTGAATTCACGGCGATGCTCATCAGCGCTGTGTTTGAAGCGCAAACCCCCGAGTTTTCTGCACCTGCGTGATTCCCCGGAGGTGGTGGAACACGATCGGCGCGTTAGATCAGAGAACCCGAGCAAAGATCGAGAGAAAACGGTGATCGGAGCTTCGGTTCTCACCGGGAGGAAAAACAGCCGATCGCGGGTGAAAATCGGGACGATGCCGGTGTTTATATAGCCGGGGGAGGGCGGCGTTCGGTTGTGATCGAGCTGGCCGGGGGGTCTGTTTTTTCTTTTTCTTTTCTGTTTTGAGTTTAATTTGAATTCCAATTTGAATTTGAATTTCTGCACCACATGCAATACGTCCAAAAATTTTTAAATTCCCCTCTTAACAAGTTTTGGGGTGTTACAATATACTTCTTAACTACCAAGTTTGCATGAAAGGTATTTTCCTACTCCAAATGGGTTTTCAGATCTTCTACCAAATCCTAAACTGAAATCTTTGGATTTGGAGACTTTATTTATCATTTTCTAGTTATGCATACCTATTTTCCTATATTTTCAGATTTATTTTCTATGCCTAAATGTGAACTTTATTATGAAAATAGTAAGACACATCATCTAAACAGAATAGGTTCTGATCTAAAATATTAAATAATATATTTTTGAACTTCTCCTCTGATGTGAACTAATTTAAATTTATTTTACCAATTTTCAGAATTATTTCCTAACCTAAAAATGTGTCCCTATAACTAATAAATGTGAACAATCAATTAGACAGATTCATTTCAGCTTAAAATCTACTTTTAACTCATTCTAATGTTTTCCAAGTGCTAGGAGAGTTTAAATTTGAATTTACAATGTGTTTGCCTTCCTCCTAGCAACGGCAGCAGCGGGGGATTTTTCTTTGGGGAATTATAGTAGGGCAGATCGTCGGGCTTCTTTTCCGGCGACGGCGAGGTGTGACGGGCCTCGACGGCGGGTCTCGATGATGGGGCTCGACGGCGGGGCTCGACGGCGACCAAACTCTGGCAACGGGGGGATCAACTCGGTGAGTTGGTAGGGGGAGGGCAGGGGCAACTCACCGAGTTGGGGGGGGGGGGGCTGCGGCCAAAGGTGTAGGGGGGGCTGGGGGTTGTATTTATAAGGGGGAAAAGGAGAGTCCTAGTCCAATTGGGACTCAACCAAAGAATTCTAGGGGTGGGGGATAGGGTTTCCTCCCCCTCAAGGCTGCGGCCAAATTAGCCAATTTGGGGGAAAATCCCCCCCCCCCTCAAGGCAGTGGCCAATTTGGGGGCAAATCCACCCAAATGTGGGGGGAATCCCTCCTTTGTGGAATTTGGGGAAGATTTGGAATTTTGGGAAAATTTGAAATGGCTCAATTCAGCTATCTTATTTCCATTTCTCTCCATTTCTATGTCCCTTTCCCCATTTCTATATTCCCTTTTCCATTTCTATGGTTCTTTCTCCATTTCTACTTCTTTTTAAATGCTTCTCTACATGAAAAATGTATGCAATGCATGGTAATAGGACATTGCTGCGGAGGCTAATTAGAGCGAGGTGGATTTGCAGGGCGAAAAGTAGAAGTGGCCGAGCCATAATGTGGTGCAACTGGTGGCATGAAACGGGGACGTACATTGCTCCCTTGTGGCTGTCCTTGATATGGCATCTTCCTCTTGCCCTCTTGCTCAATCTCACTGATCTTGCTCTCAACCACTATAGCTTTGTTAACGAGCTGTTGGAAGTTTGCATAATCATTGTTGATCAGCTGAACTTGAATTTCATTGTTCAATCCTCTCATGAACAATTATTGCTTTCTCTGATCTGAGTTGACATCTTCTGGGGCATACCTTGACAGCTAACTGAACTTGTTGAGGTACTCACTCACACTCTTCCTTCCATGGTGGAGACCTTCAAACTCTTGCCTTTAAGCATCATGACTCCTGCAGGGACATAGTGAGAGCAGAAATTCTCCTTGGATTCAGCCCAAGTGATAGTCTCCTGGTTGACATGAGCATTGCAAAGAGCGTCCCGCCAATCAGCGGCTGCTCCCATGTGTTGGTACGATGCGAAGAGAACTTTCCCCCGATCATTGAACTGAACAATAGCAAGCTTCTTTTCCTTAGACTTCAGCCAATCATCAGCCTCCATAGGATCATTGGCTTGTGCAAAAGTAGGTGGTCTAGTCCTCATGAACTCTTCCAATCTTTTGTGAGCCGGCGGTGATGGCGGTCGCGGCGGTGGGGGGTGCAGGAATGGGGTTAGGATTGTTGTTGTTAGCCTGCATCTGACCCAACGTTAGTATCATAGTTTGCATGAGCTGGTTCTGCATAGCCATCAACCGTTCAAGGTTGCTTGCATCAGCCCCGGGGTTGGCATTTTCAGGCACTTCAACATTGCCATCCTCTTGTGGTTCGTTGTTACAACGAGCATTCATCCTTTGGCGGTTGGAGTTTTCCCTCAACATGTGAGAGAGAGAGAGTAGAGTAGGAAATAGAAATTTAGATTGACCCCCCAACTATATGAATCAAGGTTTATGAACTAAGTATCTTCTTTTATTAATTTCAGCCTATATGATGATGTGAACATTTGCCGAAGCATCTCACATCTCTCCACTATGTGTGGATGTGGACATTCGCTGAAGCGTCCCACAACTCACATCAGCACACAAACCAAGCAATCATCACAAAAAGTTCAGCACACCACTCTTACTCAAGCTACTACGATCTAAACGTTCCTATTACAGCTTTATTCAATGGAAACCTAAACTTAATTGTAAGAACCGGTGCTGTTCTCGCCGTGTGACAGGGGTGGTCCATACATGGGTGCACGCCATGGTGAGTTGGCAGTCCATGAAGGGATAGATGATGCCGGTGCTCCACTTGCTCCCGCATTGGCACGCGTCTCCTCTTGTTTTCCAGCAAGTACAGCTTCTTGCGGAGGTAACAGATCTCTTCTTGTGCGCTTGCATAGCGGTTTCCTAACTCCACGAGCAACCTCAGAGACTTATCAGCAGCTTGTGGGTTGGAAAGAGCTCCTTAATGGGGTTCAATGATCTCCCTTGTACCACTCTTCTGATACGGGTGCAGCCCAAAAGTAGTGTTCTCAAGCTGCTCACGGAAGGCGTAGCACAGTCCGGTGACTGCATCCCATGTGGCATCATCAATAGCTTCTGTCCTTGTAGCTCACCATGTGGGTGTGAAGTGCCGAGTGACAACCATACCATTAGATAGGATGGTTACCTCAGCCTCCCACTCTTCATGTCCGAGACGAGGGACTTCCTTGAGAAGATATTCCGGGTATAGACTGCAGCAATCCAGAAACTCTTTAAGCTCCTTGGATATGTGTCCTCCTTTCATCCCGTCAGAAAGGAATTCTTGAACTGAATGGTAGGCCCGATCATCACCTTCATTTTCGGCTTCAGCAGGGGGTGGCTCCTCTTCGGATTCATCTCCTTCCGACATAGCTTCATGAGGCTCCACAGGGTGTAAGCCCGCGTGAAACTCCTCCTGAGGTGCGTACCAATGCTGTCTTGTGGATCATCTTCCATGTCGTATTCAATTGGTTCCTCCTCTTCTGGATCCACTTCCTCATGCATAGAGCTACTGACCTCATCTTCCTCATGGGGTTCCATCTTCACCTCCTCCCAATATGGTCCATCGGACACCTCAATGGGTTTAAGTGCACTCCCAAGTGGTGGTGGACGAGTCCTTATACGTGCTGTGCTCCTAGTCACCGGTATCTATAAATAAGACATGAGAAACTTTAGAGAAGAAAAAAATAACTCCAAAACTTCAGAAGCTATGAAGCAAGAAAATGAAAGTGTTGCTGTCCAAAAGAAGAGAAGAAGAGGGGCTGAAAATAGCACATTGCGGTGGCAAGTAATGTCACACCCAGTTTTTCCGAAGAACAACCGAGTGAATATCACATGTATGCCAGGATCATTTTCTCATACATGTGATGACAAATAGTGAAGCATCATTTATTACAAGCCAGGTGTCGAATATAAATAAGTCTTACAGAGCAAATGTCTCGATGGACAATAATAAGTTCATCACAAGTAAATAAACTAGCAGCGGAATATTATTCTTTAGGGCTCCATCACAGGCGTTGCCCGGGGGTCTCCATGAACCTAGAAACCTTCTTCGGGTCCAAAGTCTTGGTCATTATACACCACCTCATTATCTTGACCTGAGCAGCAATATAAACCAACAAATATGCAAGGTTGAGTACCAATGGTACTCAGCAAGTGTGGGAAAATTATATCATGCATGGCTAGAACAAGTGGAGGTTGAACTCATGGTTAAAGCACTACGCAATTAATACCTACCACCTTAGCTTATTAAGCACCTACATTACTACACAGGTGAAATGGTCCCAAACTCCCATCCCATCATCATAATCCAATAACCATAACATCATTTCCAATGTTAAGCTCCCCGCTTAACATTCTTAACTTCCGAAACCATCAATCCTCTAATCATGAATAAGTCCAAGCCGCTCTTGACCGTGAGCACGGCTGTCATGACAGTTTTGACTCTGCAGAGTTTGTACCACTGTACCCACATGTAGTGATTTCATCCCCCGTTGCCGGGTGGACTAAAGAACCTCCATTATGCCAGTGGCTACGAACCACATTCACACTTCCCAGGTGTGTAGCCAGGAGATCACTACGAAGCCTTTACAAAGGGATTCCCGACGAG
Organism: Neostapfia colusana; assembly: GCA_030760725.1. Lineage (NCBI taxonomy): Eukaryota > Viridiplantae > Streptophyta > Magnoliopsida > Poales > Poaceae > Neostapfia > Neostapfia colusana. Next base: position 40,961,662 of record JASWHV010000007.1, on the reverse strand, counting down.
CGTGGGCCCACTGAGGTTTCACCCCTAACAGCATACAAGAGGCTCCAACCCCGCTGCAGTGGCCCCCTCTTGAGCCTTGCGGTTCATATGGTAGTCCAGCTGACACCTATTCCCCGCACCATCCAACACACCCATACTACGCCGGGGATACACCTAATTAATTGGCCAAGCTGCCCCATCTCAGCATGTGGTTGGCACTGTAAAGCCAGGTTACTTGCTCCATGAACCGGTCCTTAGGATCCAGGCAAGTACTAAACACAAACCCGAGTCTCGTGCACCCAGCACACAACCAAAACATCCAACTTGCCTTGATCCCTACCTCTACATAACTCATAATATCTCATTCAAGAGTATGGTAAAAATAAATTGATGATCTCATATCCCAAATATCCCATTCTAAGCATGGCTAAGCATATGCATAATAATAAATGACATGATAAAATAAATCCCAACCCAAGCTACAAGGAAACAAGGTGATGCAATTCTAGGGAAACTTCCTAGCATGGGTTTCACATTTAACTTGACAATGCAAATAATTCTATCTACACATCCTAGCATAGGATCAAAGTGGTCAAGGACACTTGCCTCCTTCTTGCTGCTCTTGAAATGGGTAGTCCTGGTCTTAGAAAGGAATAACTTGCTCTTGAGCAGGTTCTACATCATACCATCACACATAGCAAAAGAAAAACAACAATCATAAGACATAATTCACACTTCTACTTCATACAAACCACACATTCACATTTATGAAAGTTCTTTACCATTATATGTGTTGTGGTTACTTTATGTGTGTTGAGTTGTGGCTTGCATGCACTTTTAACCATGTCTATATGATTCCTACTTTTGTGTCCACATTTATACTTACATACTATACATATGAGTTTCCAATAAATTTCTTATATTCAACTACTACACCTTTTCACTACCAAGTGTGTATGAAAAGTATTTTTCTTCCCCATATGTGCCTTCATAATTTCTACCAACCCTAAACTGAACTCTTTGGATTTTAAAAACTCCATTTATCATTTACTAGTTGCTATATTTTCAGATTTATATTCCTATGCATAATTGTGTATTTTATTATGAAATTAGTAATACACATCATCTAAACAGAATAGGTTCTGGTCCTAAATAATTTAATAACATATTTTGACCTTTGTCTCTGATGCAAACTATTTCATAATTATTTTCCCTATTTTCTAAAACTATTTATTACTTAAAAATGTGTCCCTAATTGTGAATAATAAATTAAACAGATTCAATTCAGTCCAAAATATGTTTTTATCTCACTCCAAAATTTCCTAAACACTGAGAAAGTCTTTAACTTAATTTTGACAATATGTTTGTCCCACTTTTTAATTTTTAAACACTAGTTACATATTCCATTTCCTAAATTAAATACTAAACAGGGCTAAAAAAATAAACTCACCCCACTACAGGGTCTATAATATTATTTTCAAAATTTCCAGGGGTCTAGCTACACTTATCAGAGGTGTTTTTCCTAATTTTTATTAAGTCCAGGGGCTAAAACTGATTTTTAAATGAATTTACATGATTTTCGGGAGTTCCAGGGGCTAGATCAGAAGTTTCCGGGGCTAGCTCTTATTTCCCGAGAACCCCAGGGGGTAGCACGTAAGATTTCTAGTCTTTATAACGCGGGGCTGACGTGGACCGTCCGATTTTAAACCGACGGCTGAGATTATAACGTCGAACCAGTACGCGGGGGTTTAAACCCTACCGTGCGATTTAAAATAAACGGCGCACAAGCGGCCACGTCGCTCTGATCGAGCGCGGGCGGCGCTGCCGGCGGCGCACGGCGGCGGGAAGCGGCGATCTCACCGGAAACTTTCGGATCCTCGAGAATTCTTCCTAGAACTGTGATCTTATGGCATAGATCGGTAGAGGGGAGGTCGGGGATCTCACCTCGGGGGTTTTCTTGAGCTCGGAGGTCCTGGGAGGTGATCGGCGGCGAGGTCCGAGGCAAAACCACGGCGAAGCTCGTCGGCGCTGTGTTTACACCGCAAGTCACCGAGTTTTCTGCACCTGCAAGGTTCCCCGGAGGCGGTGGATCAAGACCAGCGAGTTAGATCGGAGTTTCCGAGCTTAGATCGGCCGGAATTCACCGGAGAAGTCTCGGTTCTCACCAGAGTAAAAATCGGCGATCGCGTGGGAAAAACAGAACGGGGCCGGGGTTTTTATTGACGAGAGAGGGCGGCGGGGTGGTTTAGATCATGTCCGTTTCCTCCTCGAGCGAAATTCGGCTGTGATCCGCAGCAGTTCCGATCAGTTTGGATTCGGTGAGAGAGAGTCCGGCGCGGCGCGAGGTTGAAGACGAAGCCCGGGTAGGTCCCGCCTGTCAGCGTGAGAAAACGCGGGCACGCGGCTGCGGGCTGGCGCGGGGTAAGTTGGGCCGGCTGGTGGGTTTCGGCCCACTGGCCGGTTTTTTTCTGTTTTCTCTTTTTCTATTTCCATTTCTTTTCTGATTTGAGTTTAATTTGAATTCCAGTTTGAATTTGAATTTTTGCAAAACATGCAACACGTCCAAAAAATTTTAAATTCCCCTCTTAACATGATTTAAGGTTTTGAATCAAAATTTTTGGGGTGTTACAGCTCTACCCCCTTAAAAGAAATCTCGTCCTCGAGATTGGTGTTTCTAAGAAAACAATTCCGGAAATTGTGCCTTGAGCTCATCTTCCCGCTCCCAGGTGGCTTCCTCTTCTGAGTGATGCTTCCACTGCACTTTGCACATCCGGATTCTTTTATTTCTGGTGAGGCGTTCCATTGTCTCCAAAATCTTGTATGGTTGCTCGGCATAAGATAAATCCTCAGCTACGTTCACTTCATTCATGGGTAACACCTCTTCAGGCGTTCTCAGGCATTTCTTGAGTTGTGACACATGGAACACATCGTGCACATCCGATAGACGAACCGGCAACTCTAGTTGATACGCCACTTCGCCTTTCCTTTCCAAAACTTGAAAGGGTCCGATGTATCGAGGTGACAACTTCCCTTTCACCTTGAACCGACAAAGTCCTCTGATAGGGGACACCTTGAGATAGACATAGTCTCCCACGTTGAAAACGAGCTCTCTTCTTCGTACATCGGCATAGCTCTTTTGGCGTGTCTGTGCTATCCTCAAGTTGTTGCGAATCTCCCTCACCTTCGCCTTGGCTTCTTGTAGCACTTCTGGACCAAACACTTTACTTTCTCCTGTTTGGTTCCAAAATAGGGGAGTTCTGCACTTCCTTCCATACAAAGCTTCAAACGGTGACATCTTCATACTAGCTTGATAGCTGTTGTTATAGGAAAACTCCGCATACGGTAAGTTCTTGTCCCAACTCCTATTGTTTTTGAGTGCACATGCTCTTAACATATCTTCAAGGATCTGATTGGTTCTTTCTGTCTGCCCGTCAGTTTGGGGATGATAGGCAGAGCTGAAGTTCAGATGGGTTCCCATGGTTTCATGCAACTTCTGCCAAAACCTCGAGGTGAACTGTGTCCCTCGGTTCGACACTATCTTCTTTGGCACTCCATGGTAACACACGATCCTTGACATGTACAATTCTGCCAATTTGGATCTGCTGTAGCTTTCTTTCACGGGGATGAAATGAGCTACCTTGGTTAGCCTATCAATGATGACCCATATTAAATCATACCCGGATTGGGTCCTAGGCAATCCCACGACAAAATCCATGCTGATTTCTTCCCATTTCCATTCAGGCACTTTGAGTGGTTGCAATAATCCCGCGGGTCGTTGATGTTCTGCTTTCACCAACTGACATGTGTCACATAGGGCAACATGTTCCGCGACATCTCGCTTCATGCCATACCACCAATACCTGCTCTTGAGGTCCTGGTACATCTTCGTACTCCCAGGATGAATGGAATAGTCGGAATCGTGAGCCTCCTTCAAAATTAATTCACGGGTCTCCTTTACTTCTGGCACACAGATCCTTTTCCTGTGCCACACCGTACCTTGTTCATCCTCTCTGAAACCTTGAGCTTTATTTTCCTTGATGAGTTGCCTGATTTCCTGTATCTTCTCATCATTCTTTTGGCCCTCGCGTATGTCTCGCTCGAGTGTGGAGTCCACTTCCATGGCGATGGCTTCACTACTATTTACTAGACATAGATTGAGCCTTATAACCTCGTCCTTCAATTCTGCAGGCATGTCCTTCAAGCTCAACTTATTGACCTGCACTTTCCGACTCAAAGCATCGGCCACGACGTTTGCTTTCCCGGGATGATAGTTGATGCCCACATCAAAGTCATTGATTAACTCTAGCCATCTCCTTTGTCTGAGGTTGAGGTCTGGCTGTGTGAATATGTACTTCAAACTCTTATGATCCGTATATATCTCTGTCCTCTTCCCCATCAAATAGTGCCGCCAAATTTTCAACGCGTGTACCACTGCGGCTAGTTCTAGGTCATGTGTAGGATAGTTCTTCTCGTGCTTCCGAAACTGCCGGGATGCATATGCCACGACATGCCCTTCTTGCATGAGAACACATCCCAACCCATTTCCAGAGGCATCGCAGTACACTGTGAAATTCTTCTGCATATCTGGCATAACCAACACTGGGGCTGTTGTCAATCTCTTCTTTAGCTCCTGAAAGCTCGTCTCGCACTGTGGCGTCCAGGTGAATGTGATTCCCTTCTCCAACAGTTTGGTGAGAGGTCTCGAGATCTTGGAGAATCCCTCAATAAACCGTCGATAGTATCCAGCCAATCCCAAAACGCTTCGAACTTCACCGACATTTTCAGGGGTCTTCCACTTCTGTATATCCTCGATTTTGGCGGGATCTACGGAGATTCCTCCCTCCGAGATTATATGTCCTAAAAAGGGAACTGTCTTCAGCCAAAACTCACACTTGCTCAACTTGGCATATAGTTGGTGTTCTCTCAGCCTCTGCAACACCAACCTTAGATGTTTCTCATGTTCTTCTTCATCTTTGGAGAAGACGAGAATGTCATCTATGAAAACCACCACAAATTTGTCCAGATATTCCATGAATACCTTGTTCATGAGATACATGAAGTATGCCGGGGCATTGGTTAGCCCGAAAGGCATGACAGTGTATTCATACAGTCCGTACCGAGATACGAAAGCTGTCTTGGGAATATCAGATTGCCTTATCTTGAGTTGGTGGTATCCCGACCTGAGATCAATTTTCGAGAACACACAAGCTCCCCTTAACTGATCAAACAAGTCTTCAATGCGAGGCAATGGGTACTTGTTCTTGATGGTTACCTCATTCAAAGCACGGTAATCCATGCATAACCTTTGGGTTCCGTCTTTCTTGGGCACAAATATCACCGGAGCTCCCCATGGTGAGGAACTAGGGCGAATATACCCCTTCTCCGTCAATTCTCTCAAATGATCCTTGAGTTCTTCTAGCTGCTTGGAGTCTCAATTGCGAATTCCACTTCACGGTCGGGAGGCATACCTGGCAACTCCTCCGGAAAAACATCTGGATATTCCCTGATAGTCCTGATTTCCTCAACTTTCACCTCCACTTGATTTAATTTAATGTCCCTCCTAGGCTCGTGTATCGTTATGAACTTTACTCTTGTGCCACTAGGGTGAGTTAGTTCCACCGTTCTGGTCGAACAATGGATGATTCCTTTATGTTTGGTCAACCAATCCATACCCAAAATAATATCTATCCCTTGTGAATCTATCACTATGAGGTTAGCAGTAAATACTACCCCATTAATGTCTAGGTTCACTTTGGGACACACTTGTCTTGTCCTTATTTCTCCACCTGGAGAGTTTACAGCTAGCATATGGTTCATTTGTGTGGTTGCTAGGTCATGCTTCTAAACAAACCCTTGAGCAATGAACGAGTGGGTAGCACCAGAATCAAACAGCAGAGTTGCAAGGTGTAAATTGGCAGGAAACTTACCAACTACCACGTCGGGTGCCTCTTGTGCTTCCTCCATAGTGACGTGGTTCACCCGTCCTCTCATTACGTTCTGCTGTTGTGGCGGCGCAGGCTTCTTCTTTGGGCATTTATGGGCGTAGTGCCCCACTTCACCACAGCTAAAACATTGCACCCCAATCTTAGATGCCTGGCCTTTGTTGTCTTGGGGTTGGTTTGGGGGTCCTTGCACTGTGGGTCGAGGTGGATATGCGGGGCGAGGCTGCTGCACAAACTGACGTTGCGGCTGTGCTGGTGCTGCGGAAGGCCTGTAGTTTGGGTTGTACCCTCTTGGTGCTGAATAGGGTACCGCAGCACGGCTCGTCTGCCCCGTAGGTTGCTGCATCATACGTGGGCGGGTGTTGCTCCCTGAGGCTTGATGTGACCACCCGGCCTTCCTCTTATTCTCATTTTCCAGGGCCTTTAGCTTCCTTTCTACCACAAATGCTCTGTCCACCATCTTTTGGAAGCTTTCATACTCATTTGAGGACATTGCACACTGCATCTCTGCGGTAAGCCCTTCCACGAAACAATCTTGTTTCTGCTCATCAGCCTCTATGTCTCGTGGGGCATAACGGGATAGTTGAGTAAATTTAGTGAGGTATTCCCTCACCGTCATGTTTCCCTGCTGCAGTCCCAAAAACTCCTTCCTCTTGTTTTTGAGTTCACCTCTTGGGATGTAATGGTTGCGGAAGCTACGCTTGAACTCTTCCCAAGTGATGTTCTCAGGGTCATGATGGGCGGCCACGTAGGCGGTCCACCAATCAGCAGCAGGTCCATGCAATTGATGAGTGGCAAACAGCACCCTCTCATACCCTTGGCATTGTATGATCCTCATCTTACTTTCAATGGTCTTCAGCCAATCATCTGCCTCCAGAGGTTCAGCAGCACTTGCAAACTTTGGAGGTTGAGTTCCTAGAAACTCACTCAACCTTGGTTGGCGTGGTGCAGCTTGTGGAGGTGGAACTTGATGCAAGTTGGCCACCACTTGAGTCAAGTTCTGGATGAGCTGATTCTGATTCTCCAGCATTTGGTGGAGGGGATCAACTCCTTCACGGCGACCACCCCGGTCCTGGCCTCCAGAAAGATGAGGGTTGCATGCCTCATCGTTGTTGTTGGCGGGGTTGGCAGCACGTCCTTTTCCTCTTCCGGCCATCTGGCAGAATCAACCAATGTTAATTTGAAAGCATTTAGTATCATCTTACTACTTTCATTTGTTTGTACTTTGAAGTGTTGAGGCTTTGTTATACTTTTACAAGTGTTCATATCTCACACCAAATAGATGCACTATTATTTCATGTGGGTTCACACACCAAAGCAAAACAATCTAAAGACGAGGCTGTGGACAATTGCTCATGGCTTCCACAACTCACGTCACACACCAAGCATTAACACACCATTAACTACGTAACGACTCGACTACTCGACATCCTTCTAATTTAAGGGAAAGGCTCTACGCTACTCGTTTTCTTGAGCTGGCTCCTCGGGATCTTCCTCATCATTTCGGCTGCCTTCTGACTCTGCTTTGGGTGGGGAGGCTGCTGGTGGAGGAGTGCGACGACGCCTGATCGCTCGGCGATCTGGGGAGTCAGGAGTCCATGTATCATTCGTGGTGACACACAGTTCATTCCCATCTCCTCTTTCTCTCGCCTTTAAGCAGGCTCGCAGCAACGCCTCCGTTTCTTTCAGTGTGTCCCGGACATCCTGAAGCTCTTGTTGACACTCCTGCAGTCGAGTGCTGAGCATAGAAGCATCCTCCAAGCACAAGTCCATGTGCTCATGGGAAGTCCCTTGCTGCACTGGCGGGTACTTGTACTCCGTGGTACCACTCTCACGTTGGAGGACATACATGTACTCAGTTTTGTCCAAGTGGCGACGATAGATGTGACTCTGGCAGGTGATAGCCTCCCAGGTGACATCTTTCTCCGCATCTACTTGTGTCGCTCTACAAGCTGGAGAGTGGTGAATCTTAAGCAGCTGATTTTCGTGTATTATCCTCATCTCTGAACTCCATTCTTCCCTCTTCTCACGGATGGTCCTGGTGGAGTTATAGTGGATGATTAGCTTGCCCGTGTTGCCGGCGGCTTCGAGCATATGCCGAAGACGGCGCAATAAGCCTCCTACTGCCAATCCGTAGGAAAGGTACGTCACCGGACAGCTCTCCTCTCTTTCCGCAAGGGCTACTACGGGAACTCTCCCTCCCGTGGACTTGCGAGCGGTGCGAATCATGCGAACCATCTAAAACAAAAAGAATTTAAAATTAGGTTAGATAAACTCTCAAACAAATATCCTATTTTGAATGAAAGTTGGGGTAAGATGAAGAAAATGACTCCTTAAATAACACTTTTCAACCCACACCTTGGAAAAATAGTTTTTAAGAAAATAGGGCCCTTAAATATGTCCATTTCTACCTAGGTCCACGTTCCTACGGGCAACCTTGGCTCTGATACCACCTCTGTCACACCCAGTTTTTCCGAAGAACAACCGAGTGAATATCACATGTATGTCAGGATCATTTTCTCATACATGTGATGACAAATAGTAAAGCATCATTTATTACAAGCCAGGTGTCGAATATAAATAAGTCTTACAGAGCAAATGTCTCGATGGACAATAATAAGTTCATCACAAGTAAATAAACTAGCAGCGGAATATTATTTTTTAGGGCTCCATCACAGGCGTTGCCCGGGGGTCTCCATGAACCTAGAAACCTTCTTCGGGTCCAAAGTCTTGGTCATTATACACCACCTCATTATATTGACCTGAGCAGCAATATAAACCAACAAATATGCAAGGTTGAGTACCAATGGTACTCAGCAAGTGTGAGAAAATTATATCATGCATGGCTAGAACAAGTGGAGGTTGAACTCATGGTTAAAGCACTACGCAATTAATACCTACCACCTTAGCTTATTAAGCACCTACATTACTACACAGGTGAAATGGTCCCAAACTCCCATCCCATCATCATAATCCAATAACCATAACATCATTTCCAATGTTAAGCTCCCCGCTTAACATTCTTAACTTCCGTAACCATCAATCCTCTAATCATGAATAAGTCCAAGCCGCTCTTGACCGTGAGCACGGCTGTCATGACAGTTTTGACTCTGCAGAGTTTGTACCACTGTACCCATATGTAGTGATTTCATCCCCCGTTGCCGGGTGGACTAAAGAACCTCCATTATGCCAGTGGCTACGAACCACATTCACACTTCCCAGGTGTGTAGCCAGGAGATCACTACGAAGCCTTTACAAAGGGATTCCCGACGAGCGTGGGCCCACTGAGGTTTCACCCCTAACAGCATACAAGAGGCTCCAACCCCGCTGCAGTGGCCCCCTCTTGAGCCTTGCGGTTCATATGGTAGTCCAGCTGACACCTATTCCCCGCACCATCCAACACACCCATACTACGCCGGGGATACACCTAATTAATTGGCCAAGCTGCCCCATCTCAGCATGTGGTTGGCACTGTAAAGCCAGGTTACATGCTCCATGAACCGGTCCTTAGGATCCAGGCAAGTACTAAACACAAACCCGAGTCTCGTGCACCCAGCACACAACCAAAACATCCAACTTGCCTTGATCCCTTCCTCTACATAACTCATAATATCTCATTCAAGAGTATGGTAAAAATAAATTGATGATCTCATATCCCAAATATCCCATTCTAAGCATGGCTAAGCATATGCATAATAATAAATGACATGATAAAATAAATCCCAACCAAAGCTACAAGGAAACAAGGTGATGCAATTCTAGGGAAACTTCCTAGCATGGGTTTCATATTTAACTTGACAATGCAAATAATTCTATCTACACATCCTAGCATAGGATCAAAGTGGTCAAGGACACTTGCCTCCTTCTTGCTGCTCTTGAAATGGGTAGTCCTGGTCTTGGAAAGGAATAACTTGCACTTGAGCAGGTTCTACATCATACCATCACACATAGCAAAAGAAAAACAACAATCATAAGACATAGTTCACACTTCTACTTCATACAAACCACACATTCACATTTATGAAAGTTCTTTACCATTATATGTGTTGTGGTTACTTTATGTGTGTTGAGTTGTGGCTTGCATGCACTTTTAACCATGTGTATATGATTCCTACTTTTGTGTCCACATTTATACTTACATACTATATATATGAGTTTCCAATAAATTTATTATATTCAACTACTACACCTTTTCACTACCAAGTGTGTATGAAAAGTATTTTTCTTCCCCATATGTGCCTTCATAATTTCTACCAACCCTAAACTGAACTCTTTGGATTTTAAAAACTCCATTTATCATTTACTAGTTGCTATATTTTCAGATTTATATTCCTATGCATAATTGTGTATTTTATTATGAAATTAGTAATACACATCATCTAAACAGAATAGGTTCTGGTCCTAAATAATTTAATAACATATTTTGACCTTTGCCTCTGATGCAAACTATTTCATAATTATTTTCCCTATTTTCTAAAACTATTTATTACTTAAAAATGTGTCCCTAATTGTGAATAATAAATTAAACATATTCAATTCAGTCCAAAATATGTTTTTATCTCACTCCAAAATTTCCTAAACACTGAGAAAGTCTTTAACTTAATTTTGACCATATGTTTGTCCCACTTTTTAATTTCTAAACACTAGTTACATATTCCATTTCCTAAATTAAATACTAAACAGGGCTAAAAAAATAAACTCACCCCACTACAGGGTCTATAATATTATTTTCAAAATTTCCAGGGGTCTAGCTACACTTATCAGAGGTGTTTTTCCTAATTTTTATTAAGTCCAGGGGCTAAAACTGATTTTTAAATGAATTTACATGATTTTCTGGAGTTCCAGGGGCTAGATCAGAAGTTTCCGGGGCTAGCTCTTATTTCCCGAGAACCCCAGGGGGTAGCACGTAAGATTTCCAGTCTTTATAACGTGGGGCTGACGTGGACCGTCCGATTTTAAACCGACGGCTGAGATTATAACGTCGAACCGGTACGCGGGGGTTTAAACCCTACCGTGCGATTTAAAATAAACGGCGCACAAGCGGCCACGTCGCTCTGATCGAGCGCGGGCGGCGCTGCCGGCGGCGCACGGCGGCGGGAAGCGGCGATCTCGCCGGAAACATTCGGATCCTCGAGAATTCTGCCTAGAACTGTGATCTTATGGCATAGATCGGTAGAGGGGAGGTCGGGGATCTCACCTCGGGGGTTTTCTTGAGCTCGGAGGTCCTGGGAGGTGATCGGCGGCGAGGTCCGAGGCAAAAACACGGCGAAGCTCGTCGGCGCTGTGTTTACACCGCAAGTCACCGAGTTTTCTGCACCTGCAAGGTTCCCCGGAGGCGGTGGATCAAGACCAGCGAGTTAGATCGGAGTTTCCGAGCTTAGATCGGCCGGAATTCACCGGAGAAGTCTCGGTTCTCACCGGAGTAAAAATCGGCGATCGCGTGGGAAAAACAGAACGGGGCCAGGGTTTTTATAGACGAGAGAGGGCGGCGGGGTGGTTTAGATCATGTCTGTTTCCTCCTCGAGCGAAATTCGGCTGTGATCCGCAGCAGTTCCGATCGGTTTGGATTCGGTGAGAGAGAGTCCGGCGCGGCGCGAGGTGGAAGACGAAGCCCAGGTGGGTCCCGCCTGTCAGCGTGAGAAAACGCGGGCGCGCGGCTGCGGGCTGGCGCAGGGTAAGTTGGGCAGGCTGGTGGGTTTCGGCCCACTGGCCGGTTTTTTTCTGTTTTCTCTTTTTCTTTTTCCATTTCTTTTCTGATTTGAGTTTAATTTGAATTCCAGTTTGAATTATATTTTTGCAAAACATGCAACACGTCCAAAAATTTAAATTCCCCTCTTAACATGATTTAAGGTTTTGAATCAAAATTTTTGGTGTGTTACAAGTAAAGTGCAGCAGCAAGCAATTTTCGAAAATAGCACATTGCGGTGACAAGTAAAGTGCAGCAGCAAGCAATTTTCGAAAATAGCAGTTTAGAGGGGGTGTTCCTATGTGTTTTAGAGTGTCCATTATACCTATGCTTGTGTCCTACGGTCAACGTGGCTCTGGTACCAATTTGTGGCACCCGGTTTCGAAAATAGAACCAAGTGAATGCATATGTGTGCCCAGGATGTTCATCACACATACACATGTACTCTACAAACTGAATTCAGAAGAAACCACGTACAAATAATGTTTAAGTACTTTACTACATTGACTCAAGTCTCACTCATGAATATCTAACTTATTCTTGCAGCGGAAGACTCTAAATGACAGCAGAAAATGGCTAAGACAGCAGGCTCCAACTTCAACTCCACAGAAATGTTGACGGTAATGCGCACGCCTAGTACTCCACATGTTCCTCGAAATATTCTTCTCCTGTAGCTTATGTATATGTGGGAATGCAAGGGTGAGTACATGTCGTACTCAGCATGTGTGGGAAAAGTATGACATGTAGCTTACAACAAGGTAGGGAATAAAGAGGTTCATTGCAGCAAGCAAATTTTATTTCACAAACATGGTAAAAACAGAAAGTATTTCTAGGTGAGTTAAATCCCATAATAACCAAGTATTTTATCAACATTCCTTCATCATAATTCACCATTTGTCATATCTCAACCAGCCATTAATCTTTCTCAAGCTCATCCCATACTCATAAATATTCATAACTATGTCATATTTATATTACTGAAACCAAACACATTTTCATGACTCAAAACAGTCCCAAAACCAATCCCATAGACCATACCATAACCATCCCAAGTTTTTTCCTCTAATCATGGATGTTGGCCAGGTGCTTGTGACCGGAAGCACGGCTATCATGATAGTTTTACACTCTGCAGAGGTGGCACTACTTTACCCACAAGTTTGTTATTTCGTCACCCGTCGGCGACTAAAAAGAACCTCCATTATACCAGTACACAACCTTCGGTGTATGGCCAAGAGATCACAAAACAGCCTTTACAAAGAGGCTACTAGGATGTACGGACCCACTGAGGTTTCACCGGTAGGCTCAAATCTCCATTCTCCCACCCATGGGCCCCCTCTTGTGCAATGCAGTTCCCAGGGCAGTCCCTCTCGACTCCCATTCCCCATAGCATCCAACAGTCCATAACAAGCTAGCAATACACCTAATTAGTCAGCTAAGCCGCACCCATATTTGGCCTTGTGGTGGCTCTGTTTTCCTGGCATGTGATCGCATGAACCGGTCCCTAGATCTACAACAAGTAAACCACCATCTCATTCAGCAACATCCACGAACCAAGCTTGCTTAGATCTCCCCAATTCCATGCTCATTAACATCATCAAGTTCTCATCATCATTATTCATATGAGTGCAGTAGCTAACCACGTTTTAATTCAGCTTCCCGTATCCCGTAAGTTAAGCGAAGCAAAAAGGAAAAACAACCATACCCGACTCATCAACTTTCCTGGTGACAAGGATGGTTAACAAAACTAGCAAACTCCTATAAAAAGGGCGTCCCATCAAGTTGACTCAAGCATACACGGTTTTGCAAACAAAACAGTTTCAAAACATGGGTTCAATATGGTTAACTGGTACTTGCCTTGCTCCCGTTATTCGTGTTGCTCAAGCGTTGTCACACCCGGTTTCTCTGAAGAGCAACCGAGTGAATATCACATGTATGCCAGGATCATTTTCTCATACATGTGATGACAAATAGTGAAGCATCATTTATTACAAGCCAGGTGTCGAATATAAATATGTCTTACAAAGCATACATCTCGATGGACGATAATAAGTTCATAACATGTAAATAAAATAGCAGCAGAATATTATTCTTTTGGGCTCCGTCACAGGCGTTGCCCGGGGGGACTCCATGAACCTAGAATCCTTCTTCGGGTCCGAAGTCTTGATCATTAAACACCACATCACCCCCTTGACCTGAGCAGCAATTTAAACCAACAAATATGCAAGGTTGAGTACCGTTGGTACTCAGCAAGTGGGGGAAAGATTATGTCATGCATGGCTAGAGCAAGGAGAGGTTGAACTCATGGTTAGAGCACTACACAATTATTACCTACCACCTTAGCTTATTAAGCACTTACATTACTACACAGGTGAAATGGTCCCAATCTCCCAACCCATCATCATAACCAATTAACCATAACATCAATACCAATGTTAAGCTCCCCGCTCAACATCCTCAACTTCCAAAGCCATCAATCCTCTAATCATGAATAAGTCCAAGCAGCTCTTGACCGTGAGCACGGCTGTCATGACAGTTTTGACTCTGCAGAGTTTGCACCACTGTACCCACATGTAGTGATTTCATCCCCCGTTACCGGGTGGACTAACAGAACCTCCATTATGCCAGTGGCTACGAACCACATTCACACTTCCCAGGTGTGTAGCTAGGAGATCACTACGAAGCCTTTACAAAGGGATTCCTGACGAGCGTGGGCCCCTTGAGGTTTCACCCCTAACAGCTTACAAGAGGCTCCAACCCCGCTGCAGTGGCCCCCTCTTGAGCCTTGCGGTTCATATGGTAGTCCAGCTGACACATACTCCCCGCACCATCCAACACACCCATACTACGCCGGGGATACACATAATTAATTGGCCAAGCTGCCCCATCTCAGCATGTGGTTGGCACGGTAAAGCCAGGTTACATGCTCCATGAACCGGTCCTTAGGATCCAGGCAAGTACTAAACACAAACCCGAGTCTCGTGCACCCAGCACCAACCAAATCATCCAACTTGCCTTGATCCCTACCTCTACATAACTCATAACATCTCATTCAAGAGTATGGTAAATAAATTGATGATCTCATATCCCAATTATCCCATTCTAAGCATGACTAAGCATAAGCATGTAAATAAATGATATGATAAAATAAATCCCAATCCCAAGCTACAAGGAAACAAGATAATGCAATTCTACGAAAACTTCCTAGCATGGGTTTCATATTTCAATTGACAATGCAAATAATTCTATCTACACATCCTAGCATAGGATCAAAGTGGTCAAGGACACTTGCCTTCTTCCTGCTGCTCTGGGAATGGATAGTCCTGATCTTGGAAGGGAAGAACTTGCTCTGGGGCAGGTTCTACTCATGCCAACACACATAGCAAAAGAAAACAACAATCCATAAGACATAGTTCACACTTTCACTCCACACATAAATACATATGATAGCCATTCACATTTCTAAGTGTTGTGTTTACTCTAGCTGTGTTGGTTTTTAGCCTTCATGCAATTTTAAACATATGTATATGATTTCTAACTTTTGTATTTCAGATTTCTGTTTGCACACTATATATGAATTTTCAATTTGAATAAATTCTTTATATTTGATTAATATACTTCTTAACTACCAAGTTTGCATGGAAGGTATTTTCCTACTCCAAATGGGTTTTCAGATCTTCTACCAAATCCTAAACTGAAATCTTTGGATTTGGAAACATCATTTATCATTTTCTAGTTATGCATACCTATTTTCCTATATTTTCAGATTTACTTTCTATGCCTAAATGTGAACTTTATTATGAAAATAGTAAGACACATCATCTATACAGAATAGGTTCTGATCTAAAATATTAAATAATATATTTTTGAACTTCTCCTCTGATGTGAACTAATATAAATTTATTTTACCAATTTTCAGAATTATTTCCTAACCTAAAAATGTGTCCCTATAACTAATAAATGTGAACAATCAATTAGACAGATTCATTTCAGCTTAAAATCTACTTTTAACTCATTCTAAAGTTTTCCAAGTGCTAGAAGAGTTTAAATTTGAATTTACAATGTGTTTGCCTCACCTTTTTAAATTTAAATCCTAATCACATATGCAAATTTCTGAATTTAATATCATATAGGGTCAAAAAGGTAAATCCACCCTACTACAGGGTCTAATTTATTATTTCATAAATGTCCAGGGGTCTAGCTACACATAACAGAGGGGTTTTCCCAATTTTTATTAAGTCCAGGGGCTAAAACTGATTTTTAAATGAATTTACATTAATTTCTGAAGTTCCAGGAGCTAGATCAGAAGTTTCCGGGGCTAGCTCGTATTTTCCGAGATCCCCAGGAGGTAGCGCGTAAGAATCCCGGCCTTTATAATGCGGGGCCGACGTGGACCATCCGATTTAAAACAGACGGCTGAGATTATAACGTCGAACCGGTACGCGGGGGTTTCAGTTCTACCGTGCGATTTAAAATAGACGGCGCACAAGCGGCCACGTCGCCCTGGCCGTGCGCGGCCAGCGCTGCCCTGTGGCGCACGGCGGCGAG
The DNA here is from genome assembly GCA_030760725.1 of Neostapfia colusana. NCBI lineage: Eukaryota > Viridiplantae > Streptophyta > Magnoliopsida > Poales > Poaceae > Neostapfia > Neostapfia colusana. The sequence continues at coordinate 40,945,510 of JASWHV010000007.1, read as the reverse complement.
AGGCGGCGATCTCGCTGGAAAACTTCGGATCTTCGTCTATTCTTCCTAAAACTGGGATTTCATGGCATAGATCAGTAGAGGGGAGGTCGGGGATCTCACCTCGGGGTTTTTCTTGAGCTCGGAGGTCCTGGAAGGCGGTCGGCGATGAGGTCCGAGATGGAATCGCTGCGGTGCTCGTCGGAGCTGTGCCTAGAGCGCAAACCACCGAGTTTTCTGCACCTGCATGATTCCCCGCAGGCGGTGGAACAAGCTCGGCACGTTAGATCAGAAATCCCGAGCGAAGATCGAAAGAAAACGGCCAGAGAAGCTCTGGTTCTCACCGGGGAACGGGGCGATGCCGGCGTTTATATAGAAGAGGGAGGGCGACGTGTTTGTTTAGATCGATTCGGAGTCGTCCGGGACCGGGACTCAGGCTGGGGACGCAGAATTCCGGGTTAGTTGCGATCGGGCGCGCGAGGAAGAGTCCGGCGGTTGGCGCGAGCGGGAGGTCAGGGATGACACGCGGGCCCCACGTGTCAGTGAGATGGAGAGGGGGGCACGCGGCTGCGGGCTGGCACGGGAATGGGTGGGACGGCAGGTGGGTTTCGGCCCACTGGCCGGGGGTTTTGTTTTTTTTCTTTTTCTTTTTCTTTTAAGTTTTGAGTTGAATTTGAATTCCAATTTGAATTTGAATTTCTGCACCTCATGCAATACGTCCAAAAAATTTTAAATTCCCCTCTTAACAGGTTTTGGGGTGTTACAGCTCTACCCCCCTAAAAAAAATCTCGTCCTCGAGATTAGTGGTTCTAGGAAAACAATTCCGGAAACTGTGCCTTAAGCTCGTCTTCTCGCTCCCATGTGGCTTCCTCTTCCGAGTGATGCTTCCACTGCACCTTGCACATCCGGATTCTTTTATTTCTTGTGAGGTGTTCCATTGTCTCCAAAATCTTGAACGGTTGTTTGGCATAAGACAGATCCTCAGCTACGTCAACCTCGTTGATGGGTAACATCTCTTCAGGCGTCCTTAGGCATTTCTTGAGCTGTGACACATGGAATACATCATGCACGTCCGATAGGCGAGCCGGTAGTTCTAGTTGATATGCCACTTCGCCTTTCCTCTCCAGAACTTGAAAGGGTCCGATGTATCGAGGTGATAACTTCCCTTTCACCTTGAACCGATGAAGTCCTCGAATAGGGGACACCTTGAGGTAGACATAGTCCCCTACGTTGAAAACGAGCTCTCTTCTCCGTACATCGGCATAGCTCTTTTGTCGTGTCTGTGCTATCCTCAAGTTGTTGCGGATTTCCCTGACTTTGGCCTCGGCTTCTTGTAGTACTTCGGGTCCAAACACTTTACATTCCCGGGCTTGGTTCCAGAATAGTGGGGTTCTGCACTTTCTCCCATACAAAGCCTCAAATGGTGACATCTTCATACTAGCCTGATAGCTATTGTTATAGGAGAACTCCGCATACGTTAAGTTCTTATCCCAACTCCGATTGTTTTTGAGTGCACACGCTCTCAGCATGTCCTCAAGGATCTGATTGGTTCTTTCCATCTGTCCGTCAGTCTGGGGATGATAGGCAGAACTAAAATTCAGATGAGTTCCCATGGTTTCATGCAACTTCTGCCAGAACCTTGAGGTGAACTGTGTCCCTCGATCTGACACTATCTTCTTTGGCACTCCATGGAAACACACAATCCTTGACATGTATAATTCTGCCAATTTGGATCCGCTGTAACTTTCTTTCACAGGGATGAAATGAGCTACCTTGGTTAGCCTGTCAACGATGACCCATATCGAATCATATCCTGATTGGGTCCTAGGCAATCCCACTATAAAATCCATACCGATTTCTTCCCATTTCCATTCAGGCACTTTGAGTGGTTGCAATAATCCCACGGGTCGTTGATGTTCCGCTTTCACCAACTGACATGTGTCACATAGGGCAACATGTTCCGCGACATCTCGCTTCATGCCATACCACCAATACCTGCTCTTGAGGTCATGGTACATCTTCGTACTCCCAGGATGAATGGAATAATCGGAATCATGAGCCTCCTTCAAAATCAATTCACGGATCTCCTTCACTTCAGGCACACAGATTCTTTTCCCGTGCCACACCGTACCTTGTTCGTCCTCTATGAACCAGGGGCTTTATTTTCCTTGATGAGTTGTCGGATTTCTTGTATCTTCTCATCATTCTTTTGACCATCGCGTATGTCTTGCTCTAATGTGGTGTCCACTTCCATGGCGATGGATTCACCACTATTCACCAGGCATAGGTTGAGTCTTATAACCACTTCCTTCAATTCTGCAGGCATGTCCTTGAAGGTCAACCTATTGACCTGCACTTTCCGGCTTAAAGCATCTGCCACGACATTCGCTTTCCCAGGATGATAGTTGATGCCCACATTGAATGTGGCCTAGAGGGGGGGTGAATAGGCCTTTAAAGAATTCCTGCACACTTAATAAAGTTATCAGAAACTTGACTGACCGGACTAGTCCGGTTGTGTGGGCGGACTAGTCCGGTGTGCTGAATTATTTGAGTTGATTAAGTGTGTCTCACAAATTTAATCTTATAGCAGCGGAATAAGAACAACAGTTTTTATAACTTAAATTTATTGTATGGATGCACGTGCAAACTTGTAAGGAACTCAATCGATGACTAGCAAACTAGTGATCTAATGTGTCAAGATGTAAAACAAATGAGAGACAAAAGACACGAATTTTTACCGAGGTTCGATCTCACCAAGAGATCTATGTCCTCGTTGAGGAAGCTCACACAGAGCCGGGTTCCCAACCCTTTTCCCTCTTCAAGTCACCACACAGGCCGACTTGACTTCACTATCAAGTGTAATCACCGTGTTTATGGGGCAACCTCACACGTTGAGGGCTCCCACAAGAATTACAATGAGAAGTTGATCAAATACACTCAAAAAGATTACAATGCAGAATATGAGTGTAGAGAGATCAAACCCCAAGAGCTCACAACGAAGGAACGATGATCTCCCAATCCCAAATCCAAGTATTTTATTGATCTTCACCTTTTTGCACCTTAGATATGTGGGAAGACGTGTTTTTGGGCTCTTGGGACAGGTGGCGGCGCTAGGGTTTCAGTTTTTGACAGTATGAGTCGTGTCTCTTCAGGGAAAAGATGAAGGACCTCTTTTTATAGGCTTTCCCAAAAAGTTACCGTTGTTAAACCTACTATCGGACTAGTCCGGTATATGATCGGACTTGTCCGGTCTACTTCCAATGGGTTAACCGGACTAGTCCGGTCCACAAACCGGACTTGTCCGGTGCTATGTGAGATGGGGTTTCAGAAACTTCAGCGGACTAGTCCTGTCGCTTGGATGGACTAGTCCGTAGTCCTCTAAAGAGGACAACAGAGACATGACCGGACTAGTCCGGTCTAAAACCGGACTTGTCCGGTTGCATTCCAGTGAGCTGACCAGACTAGTCCGGTTCACAAGGCGGACTAGTCCGGTGCACTATGTTTGCGTCTTTCAGAAAGTTAAACGGACTAGTCCGGTCCATGAACGGACTAGTCCGGTTTTCAGTGGATTTTAGTTGATTTTTAAACCCCTTACCCTTACGCAAAGTCATGAGCTCTTGGGATGTGTCTCTCTCACACAGAACCTATACATTTATATCAACTTTGCTCCTCTAAATTCCACTAACGTCTTCCTTTTCGGGCATCACTCTATTTTTCATCTTTTTGTGTGTGCCGAGCCAGTTCACTTTGTTTATCCTGCAATCATCTTAATAGTTTCATTAGGATCTCATATGTTCGTCATCAATTAGCCAAAACCCACAAGAGATATCCTAGATGCACTTACACACATCAAAGTCGTTGATTAGCTCTAACCATCTCCTTTGTCTGAGGTTGAGATCTGGCTGTGTGAAAATGTACTTTAAGCTCTTGTGATCAGTATATATCTCGGTCCTCTTCCCCATCAAGTAATGCCGCCAAATCTTCAACGCGTGTACCACTGCGGCTAGTTCTAGGTCATGTGTAGGATAGTTCTTTTCGTGTTTCCGGAGCTGCCGGGACGCATAAGCCACGACATGCCCCTCTTGCATGAGATCACATCCCAACCCGTTTCCAGAGGCATCGCAGTACACCGAAAAGTTCTTCTGCATATCTGGCATAACTAGCACTCGGGCTGTTGTCAATCTTTTCTTTAGCTCTTGAAAACTCGTCTCGCACTGCGGCGTCCATGTGAATGTGATTCCTTTCTCCAACAGTTTGGTGAGGGGTCTCAAAATCTTGGAGAAACCCTCGATAAACCGTCGATAGTATCCAGCCAATCCTAAGAAGCTTCGAACTTCCCCGACATTCTTAGGGGTCTTCCACTTCTGTACATCCTAGATCTTTGCAGGATCTACGGTTATTCCTCCCTCCAAGATTATATGACCTAAAAAGGGAACTCTCTTCAGCCAAAACTCACACTTGCTCAACTTGGCATATAGTTGGTGTTCTCTCAGCTTCTGCAACACCAACCTTAGATGTTTCTCATGTTCTTCTTCATCTTTGGAGAAGATGAGAATGTCATCTATGAAAACCACCACAAATTTGTCCAGATATTCCATGAATACCTTGTTCATGAGATACATGAAGTATGGCGGGGCATTAGTTAGCCCGAAAGGCATGACGGTGTATTCATACAGTCCATACCGAGATACGAAAGCTGTCTTGGGAATATCAGTTTGCCTTATCTTAAGTTGGTGGTATCCCGTCCTGAGATCAATTTTCGAGAACACACAAGCTCCCCTCAACTGATCAAACAAGTCTTCAATGCGGGGTAATGGGTACTTGTTCTTGATGGTTACTTCATTCAAGGCACGGTAGTCTACGCATAACCTTTGGGTTCCGTCCTTCTTGGGCACAAATATCACTGGAGCTCCCCATGGTGAGGAACTAGGACGAATGTACCCCTTCTCTGTCAACTCTCTTAAATGATCCTTGAGTTCTCCCAGCTGCTTGGAGTCCATCCGATAAGGTCTCTTGTATATCGGAGCTGTTCCAGGCACTAGCTCAATCGTGAATTCCACTTCACGATCGGGAGGCATACCTGGCAACTCCTCCGAAAAAATGTCTGGATATTCCCTGATAATCCTGATCTCCTCCACTTTCACCTCAACTTGATTTAATTTAATGTCCCTCCTAGGCTCTTGTATTGTTATGAACTTTACTCTTGTGCCGCTAGGGTGAGTTAGTTCCACCGTTCTGGTCGAACAATGGATGATTCCCTTATGTTTGGTCAACCAATCCATGCCCAAAATAATATCTATCCCTTGTGTATCTATCACTATGAGGTTGGCAGTAAACTACCCCATTAATGTTTAGGTTCACCTTGGGACACACTTGTCATGTCCTTATTTCTCCACCTGGAGAGTTTACTGCTAGCATATGGTTCATTTGTGTTGTTTCTAGATCAATGCTTCTTAACAAACCCTTGGGCAATGAACGAGTGGGTAGCACCAGAATCGAACAACAGGGTTGCAATGTGTAAATTGGCAGGAAACTTACCAACTACCACGTCAGGTGCCTCTTGCGCTTCCTCCATGGTCACGTGGTTCACCCGTCCTCGCATCACATTCTGTTGTCGTTGCTGCATGGGCTTCTTCTTTGGGCACTTATGGACGTAGTGCCCCACTTAACCACAGTTGATGCATTGCACCCCAACTTTAGGTGCCTGACCTTTGTTGTCTTGGGGTTGGTTCGGTGGTCCTTGTCCTGCTGGTCGAGGTTGATATGTGGGGCGAGGCTGCTGTACAAACTGACTTTGTGGCTGTGCTGGTTCTGACGGAGGCCTGAAGTTCGGTTTGTACCCTCTCGGTGCAGAGTAGGGTACCGCAGCACGGCTCGTCTTCCCTGCGGGTTGCTGCATCAGACGTTGGCGGGTGTTGCTACCCGAAGCTTGGTGTGATCATCCCGCCTTCCTCTTTTTTTCATTTTCCAAGGCCTTCAGCTTCCTTTCTACAACAAATGCTCTGTCCACCATCTTTTGGAAACTGTCATACTCGTTGGAGGACATTGCACACTGCTTTTCCTCCGTAAGTCCTTCCACAAAGCAATCCTGTTTCTGCTCATCAGTCTCTATGTCCCGTGGGGCATAACGGGATAGTTGGGTGAATTTAGTGAGGTATTCCCTCACAGTCATGTTTCCTTGCTGCAGCCCCAAGAACTCCCTCCCCTTGTTTTTGAGTTCACCCCTTGGTATGTAATGGTTGCGGAAACTGCGCTTGAACTCTTCCCAAGTGATGTTCTCAGGGTCATGATGGGCTGCTACGTAAGAGGTCCACCAATCAGCAGCAGGTCCATGCAATTGGTGAGAGGCAAACAGCAACCTCTCATACCCTTGGCATTGTATGATCCTCATCTTGCTCTCAATGGTTTTAAGCCAGTCATCTGCCTCCAGAGGTTCAGTAGCACTTGCAAACTTTGGAGGTTGAGTCCCTAGAAACTCACTCAACCTTGGTTGGCGTGGTGCAGCTTGTGGAGGTGGAACTTGATGCAAGTTGGCCACCACTTGAGTTAGGCTCTGGACGAGCTGATTTTGATTTTCAAGCATTTGGTGGATGGGATCAGCTCCTTCACGGCGACCACCCCTGTCTTGTCCTCCAGAAAGATGAGGGTTGCCAGCCTCATCGTTGTTGTTGGCGGGGTTGGCACCACGACCCTTTCCTCTTCCGGCCATCTATCATGATCAACCAAATGTCAATTTAAAGCATTACGTATTAACTTCCCAATTTGCTTGTTTAAACTTAAAATTCATGGGGTCTTATTATATTAACATTTTCTGAGGGTCTCACGTCTTACGTGAAAATAAATGCACTCTTAATTCATAGGGGTTCACACATCAAAGCAAAACAACCTGAAGACGAGGTTGCGGACAAATGCCCATGGCTTCCACAACTCACATCCCACACCAAACATTAACACAACATTTACTAAGGTATTGACTCGACTACTCGATAACCTGCTGAACAAGGGTAAGGACTCTACACGACTCGTATCACTGAGCTGGCTCCTCGGGATCTTCCTCATTATTGCAGCTGCCCTCTGACTGCGCTTTGGGTGGGGAAGCTGCGGGTGGAGAAGTGCGGCAACGCCTGCTCGCCCGGCGATCTGGGGAGTCAGGAGTCCATGTGTCATTCACGGTGACACACAGTTCATTTCCATCTCCTCTTTCTCTCGCCCTCAAGCTGGCTCGAAGCAACACCTCAGTCTCCTTCAGGGTGTCACGAACATCCTGAAGCTCCTGCTGGCACTCCTGCAGTCGAGTGCTGAGCATAGCAGCATCCTCCAAGCACAGGTCCATGTGCTCATGGGAAGTCCCCTGCTGCACCGGCGGGTACATGTACTCCGCTGTACCACTCTCACGCTGGAGGACATACATGTACTCAGTCCTGTCCAGGTGGCGACGGTAGATGTAACTCTGGCAGGTGATGGCCTCTCAGGTGACATCCTTCTCGGCATCGACCTGTGTCGCTCGACAAGCTGGAGAGCGGTGGATCTTGAGCAGCTGATATTCATGGATAATCCTCATTTCTAAACTCCATTCTTCCCGCTTCTCACCGATGGTCCGGGTGGAGCTGTAATGTATGGTTAGCTTGCCCGTATTGCCGGCGGCTTGGAGCATATGCCGAAGACGGTGCAACAAGCCTCCTACTGCCAATCCATAGGAGTGGTACGTCACCGGACGATTCTCCTCTCTTATGGCAATGGCAACTAAAGGAACTCTCCCTCCGGTGGACTTGCGGGCGGTGCGGATCACGCAAACCATCTAAAACATAAAGCATTTAAAATTAAGTTAGATAAGATTTAAATAAAAATTGTATTTTGAATAAAAGTTGGGGTAAGATGAATAAATTGAACCCATTAAATAACATTTTTCAACCCACACCTTTGTAAAATAGTTTTTAAGAAAATAGGGTCCTTAAATACGTCCATTTCTACCTAGGTCCACGTTCCTACGGGCAACCTTGGCTCTGATACCACTTCTGTCACACCCGGTTTCTCCGATGAGCAACCGAGTGAATATCACATGTATGCCAGGATCATTTTCTCATACATGTGATGACAAATAGTGAAGCATCATTTATTACAAGCCAGGTGTGGAATATAAATATGTCTTACAAAGCATACGTCTCGATGGACGATAAAAAGTTCATAACATGTAAATAAAATAGCAGCGGAATATTATTCTTGTGAGCTCCGTCACAGGCGTTGCCCGGGGGGACTCCATGAACCTAGAATACTTCTTCGGGTCCAAAGTCTTGATCATTAAACACCACGTCATCCCCTTGACCTGAGCAGCAATTTAAACCAACAAATATGCAAGGTTGAGTACCGTTGGTACTCAGCAAGTGGGGGAAGATTATGTCACGCATGGCTAGAGCAAGGAGAGGTTGAACTCATGGTTAGAGCACTATGCAATTATTACCTACCACCTTAGCTTCTTAAGCACCTACATTACTACACAGGTGAAATGGTCCCAATCTCCCAACCCATCATCATAACCAATTAACCATAACATCAATACAATTGTTAAGCTCCCCGCTCAACATCCTCAACTTCCAAAGCCATCAATCCTCTAATCATGAACAAGTCCAAGCCGCTCTTGACCGTGAGCACGGCTGTCATGACAGTTTTGACTCTGCAGAGTTTGCACCACTGTACCCACATGTAGTGATTTCATCCCCCGTTGCCGGGTGGACTAACAGAACCTCCATTATGCCAGTGGCTACGAACCACATTCATACTTCCCAGGTGTGTAGCAAGGAGATCACTACGAAGCCTTTACAAAGGGATTCCCGACGAGCGTGGGCCCACTGAGGTTTCACCCCTAACAGCATACAAGAGGCTCCAACACCGCTGCAGTGGCCCCCTCTTGAGCCTTGCGGCTCATATGGTAGTCTAGCTGACACCTACTCCCCGCACCATCCAACACACCCATACTACGCCGGGGATACACCTAATTAATTGGCCAAGCTGCCCCATCTCAGCATGTGGTTGGCACGGTAAAGCCAGGTTACATGCTCCATGAACCGGTCCTTAGGATCCACGCAAGTACTAAACACAAACCCGAGTCTCGTGCACCCAGCACCAACCAAATCATCCAACTTGCCTTGATCCCTACCTCTACATAACTCATAACATCTCATTCAAGAGTATGGTAAATAAACTGATGATCTCATATCCCAATTATCCCATTCTAAGCATGGCTAAGCATAAGCATGTAAATAAATTATATGATAAAATAAATCCCAATTCCAAGCTACAAGGAAACAAGATAATGCAATTCTAGGAAAACTTCCTAGCATGGGTTTCATATTTCAATTGACAATGCAAATAATTCTATCTACACATCCTAGCATAGGATCAAAGTGGTCAAGGACACTTGCCTTCTTCCTGCTGCTCTGGGAATGGATAGTCCTGATCTTGGAAGGGAAGAACTTGCTCTGGGGCAGGTTCTACTCATGCCAACACACATAGCAAAAGAAAACAACAATCCATAAGACATAGTTCACACTTTCACTCCACACATACATACATATGATAGTCATTCACATTTCTAAGTGTTGTGTTTACTCTAGCTGTGTTGATTTTTAGCCTTCATGCACTTTTAAACATATGTATATATTTCTAACTTTTGTATTTCAGATTTCTATTTGCACACTATATATGAATTTTCAATTTGAATAAATACTTTATATTTGATTAATATACTTCTTAACTACCAAGTTTGCATGGAAGGTATTTTCCTACTCCAAATGGGTTTTCAGATCTTCTACCAAATCCTAAACTGAAATCTTTGGATTTGGAAACTTCATTTATCATTTTCTAGTTTTGCATACCTATTTTCCTATATTTTCAGATTTACTTTCTATGCCTAAATGTGAACTTTATTATGAAAATAGTAAGACACATCATCTAAACAAAATAGGTTCTGATCTAAAATATTAAATAATATATTTTTGAACTTCTCCTCTGATGTGAACTAATATAAATGTGAACAATCAATTAGACAGATTCATTTCAGCTTAAAATCTACTTTTAACTCATTCTAAAGTTTTCCAAGTGCTAGGAGAGTTTAAATTTGAATTTACAATGTGTTTGCCTCACCTTTTTAAATTTAAATCCTAATCACATATTCAATTTTCTGAATTTAATATCATATAGGGTCAAAAAGGTAAATCCACCCTACTGCAGGGTCTAATTTATTATTTCATAAATGTCCAGGGGTCTAGCTACACATAACAGATGGGTTTTCCCAATTTTTATTAAGTCCAGGGGCTAAAACTGATTTTTAAATGAATTTACATGAATTTCTGAAGTTCCAGGGGCTAGATCAGAAGTTTCCGGGGCTAGCTCGTATTTTCCGAGATCCCCAGGGGGTAGCGCGCAAGAATCCCGGCCTATATAATGCGGGGCCGACGTGGACCGTCCGATTTAAAACAGACGGCTGAGATTATAACGTCGAACCGGTACGCGGGGGTTTCAGTTCTACCGTGCGATTTAAAATAGATGGCGCACAAGCGGCCACGTCGCCCTGGCCATGCGCGGGCCGCGCTGCCCGGCGGCGCGCGGCGGCGGGAGGCGGCGATCTCGCCGGAAAACTTCGGATCTTCGTCTATTCTTCCTAAAACTGGGATTTCATGGCATAGATCAGTAGAGGGGAGGTCGGGGATCTCACCTCGGGGTTTTTCTTGAGCTCGGAGGTCCTGGAAGGCGGTCGGCGACGAGGTCCAAGATGGAATCGCTGTGGTGCTCGTCGGAGCTGTGCCTAGAGCGCAAACCACCGAGTTTTCTGCACCTGCATGATTCCCCGGAGGCGGTGGAACAAGTTCGGCGCGTTAGATCAGAAATCCCGAGCGAAGATCGAGAGAGAAATGGCCGGAGAAGCTCTGGTTCTCACCGTGAGGAAAAGCAGCCGATCGTGGGGAAAAAACGGGGCGATGCCGGCGTTTTTATAGACGAGGGAGGGTGGCGTGTTTGTTTAGATCGATCCGGAGTCGTCCGGGACCGGGAGTCGGGCTGGGGACGCAGAACTCCGGGTTAGTTGCGATCTGGCGCGCACGGAAGAGTCCGGCGGTTGGCGCGAGCAAGAGGTCAGGGATGACACGCGGGCCCCGCATGTAAGTGAGAGGGAGAGGGGGCACGCGGCTGCGGGCTGGCGCGGGGGTGGGTGGGCCGGCTGGTGGGTTTCGGCCCACTGGCCGGGGTTTTGTTTTTTTCTTTTTCTTTTTATTTTTCTTTTCAGTTTTGAGTTGAATTTGAATTCCAATTTGAATTTTAGTTTCTGCATCTCATGCAATACGTCCAAAATTTTTTAAATTCCCCTCTTAACAGGTTTTGGGGTGTTACAAGCGTCGTGAAGTCTTGGTTTCGTAGTTCCTCGTAGACAGCCTCTTGAGCTTGTCCTTCTACTCACAATCACGCACATACAAAAATTAAAGCAAAAAATCATCATGGACAAACTTTACTCAAGATGCAATGTGGGTAGATGAATGCAAATCCTATAGTGCAATTTTATAAAACCAGTTTGTACGTGTTCTTGCATGTTTTAATGGGCTTTCATGGGGTTTTATGATGAACAATGGTGTAGGGATCAAGTGCGGACGTGGTAATGATCTTGACAAAAGATATAGATCAATTCCACCATCAAAAATTGTCAAAAACACGATCTGTCCACAAGCAAAAGATTCTGCTCGAAGGGGGCGAAGAAAACCAATGCGTAGAAATAGCTGCGACGTCGTAATAGGGGTAATGAAGACCTACCTCACTTCCTCCTTGTGGCAGGGCCTTTCCCCTAGCAACGGAACCAGCGGGGATTTTTCTGTGGGGAATTATGGTAGGGCAGATCGTCGGGCATGTTTTTCGGCAACGGCGGGGCGTGACGGGGCTCGACGGCGGGTCTCGACGACGGGGCTCAACGACGGGGCTCGACGGTGGGGCTCGACGGCGACCAAACTCCACCAAGGGTGGGGCTCAACTCGGCGAGTTTGGGGGGGGTGTCACACCCGGTTTCTCCGAAGAACAACCGAGTGAATATAACATGTATGCCAGGATCATTTTCTCATACATGTGATGAAAAATAGTGAAGCATCATTTATTACAAGCCAGGTGTCGAATATAAATAAGTCTTACATAGCATATGTCTCGATAGATGACAATAAGTTCATAACATGTAAATAAAATAGCAGCGGAAAATTTATTCTTGTGGGCTCCGTCACAGGCGTTGCCCGGGGGACTCCATGAACCTAGAATCCTTCTTCGGGTCCGAAGTCTTGGTCATTGAACCCCACATCATTCTCTTGACCTGAGCAGCAATATAAACCAACAAATATGCAAGTTTGAGTACCATTGGTACTCAGCAAGTGTGGGAAAGTTATGTCATGCATGGCTAGAACAAGGAGAGCTTGGACTCATGGTTAAAGCACTACGCAATTAATACCTATCACCTTAGCTTATTAAGCACCTACATTACTACACAGGTGAAAATGATCCCAATCTCCCATCCCATCATCATAATCAAATAACCATAACATCATTTCCAATGTTAAGCTCCCTGCTTAACATTCACAACTTCCAAAGCCATCATCCTCTAATCATGAATAAGTCCAAGCCGCTCTTGACCGTGAGCACGGCTGTCATGACAGTTTTGACTCTGCAGAGTTTGCACCACTGTACCCACATGTAGTGATTTCATCCCCTGTTGCCGGGTGGACTAAAAGAACCTCCATTATACCAGTGGCTACGAACCACATTCACACTTCCCAGGTGTGTAGCCAAGAGATCACTACGAAGACTTTACCAAGGAATTCCCGACGAGCGTGGGCCCACTGAGGTTTCACCCCTAACAGCATACAAGAGGCTCCAATCCCGCTGCAGTGGCCCCCTCTTGAACCTTGCGGTTCATATGGTAGTCCAGCTGACAGCTACTCCCCGCACCATCCAACACACCCATACTACGCCGGGGATACCCATCTCAGCATGTGGTTGGCACGGTAAAGCCAGGTTACATGCTTCATGAACCGGTCCTTAGGATCCAGGCAAGTACTAAACACAAACCTGAGTCTCGTGCACCCAGCACCAACCAAAACATCCAACTTGACTTGATCCCTACCTCTACATAACTCAGAATATCTCATTCAAGAGTATGGTAAATAAACTGATGATCTCATATCCCAATTATCCCATTCTAAGCATGGCTAAGCATAAGCATGTCAATAAATGATATGATAAAATAAATCCCAATCCCAAGCTACAAGGAAACAAGATAATGCAATTCTAGGGAAACTTCCTAGCATGGGTTTCATATTTCAATTGACAATGCAAATAATTCTATCTACATATCCTAGCATAGGACCAAAGTGGTCAAGGACACTTGCCTTCTTCCTGCTGCTCTGGGAATGGAAAGTCTTGTTCTTGGAAGGGAAGAATTTGTTCTGGGGCAGGTTCTATTCATGTCAACACATATGGCAAAAAGAAAACAACAATCCATAAGACATAGTTCACACTTTCACTTCATACAAACCACACATTCATATCTATGAAAGTCATTCACATTTCTATGTGTTGTGGTTACTCTATGTTTGTTGATTTTTGGCTTACATGCACTTTTAAACATGTTCATATGTTTTCTAACTTTTGTATTCAGATTTATGTTTGCACACTATATATTAATTTCCAATTTGAACAAATTCCTTATATTCAATTGATACACATCTTAGCTACCAAGTATGCAAGGAAGGTATTTTCCTACTCCAAATGGTTTTCAGATCTTCTACCAAATCCTAAACTGAAATCTTTGGATTTGGAGACTTCATTTATCATTTTCTAGTTATGCATACCTATTTACCTATATTTTAAGATTTATTTTCTATACCTAATTGTGAACTTTATTATGAAAATAGTAAGAAACATCATCTAAACAGAATAGGTTCTGGTCTAAAACATTAAATAATATATTTTTGAACTTCTCTGTGGGGACCACCCCGTGGTTCACCCACTCCAGGATCGCATAGGGTGGTGCCGTGCGATGCGGCACCCAACAGCACACACAAAAAGAATGAAGGATAACATACAAACTTTTATTTGATATAAAACAGCGGAAGTCTTTTTACAAAACCGATTCATACAGCGGAAGTAATATACATATAAGGCCTCTCATCCTAGCTATGCAAAAGTGCAGCCGTCCAGCCCGGGGACGCTACACACTAGCAGCATGGAACCGGAGAATCACGGTGGCGTGCAGGGCTCCAGCTCGGCCATGTACCCCGACGGGGGCATCGCCTCATCCTCGGAACCTTCCTCATAACTCTCACCTGCACACAGCTCAAATATTGCCACCGTGAGCACGAAGGCTCAGCAAGTCTTAACCGTCAACCCTAGGCATGGAACTCTACGTGCAAGGATGTATAAGGTAGGAAAGGTTTTTGCAAGAAAGACACGCCTATAAGTTGATCCTTACTTTCAGTTTTATAGCAGCAGATTCATGTGCCTTAGACAGCTCTCACATCGGAAGTCCACAATCAAACAAGAAACGCTTTCCCCCGATGTGGAGATGCCCAAAGTGGAATATAAACTTAATTAGCTCTATATCTACAACAATCAAGGTATTCAAGACATTAAGATCAATACAGCATTTTCAGTTGGCTTATTTCACTTCTTACTACGTCACAGCGCAGTGAACAAGCGGGTACTCAAATAACCGCGAGGGACGGTGATTGCAATCAAGACACACCCGGATAACACGTTGCATACACCCACTTCCAGAAGCGTGATTCCACACCCCTTCCTACTCTGTTGTATGCAACAACCTTTCAAAGGCAACCCAAATGCCGAACCGGTCCATCCGTAACGGGTAGGAGGTCCCCGCGTGGAGCGTGACTGTGCCCACCGGCAGATTTACACCTTGCTACCCTCAACCCACTCCTATTTACGGTTGGGTAAGCCTCGACACCCAGGTTAACCAATTACATCGGTTTCCTGGTTCCCATATGCCAGTATGCATCCGGTACTGTTCGATACTTGTCTAGCAGGGCCGCACACGGACGGTCCTCAACCGACACCAACAGGGCTACGCACGTGAGACCTCTGCTCACTGCTTCCTATCCCCCTGCTGGGTCTCATTTTCATAACTCGAGCCATTATCTACCTCTTTTCTTCCCGTGTGATAAGTACTATCTCGCGAGTAGCTTCCAACCACTCGACTTCTACCGAGATCCTATACATTAGCATGGCAATCTCTACTCGTTGGTTTGTAAACTACCCAACCCTTTATAGGATTTAAAGAGGCTATGCAAGTGGGGTTTCAATCACCCTAACTCTAATGCAAACATTCACCCTAGACATAAATGATACAAATAAAAACTTTATAAAAGGTACTTAAGTGCAAACCGGGGCTTGCCTGGTTGCGAGTTAAACGGAAAGTCAGCTTCCGGTGGCAGGACGTCCAAAGGCTCTGGCGTATCCTCAACTTCGGTCACTATCATGAAATGTAATAAAATACATGTATAAGTATTAAGAATTTATAAGAATTGGACTTCTATTCATAGCTAGTGCTATTTAAAATCCTTAATTGGCTTTGGGATTTTTACAGTGGATACTAGACTCTCTAAGGATGACTTGAGTCAAATTTGGAGACATGTCATTGCACAATGTAGTCTTTAAAATTCCTACAAGTACAATGCTTCTCTAAATTTTGAGCCCAAATTCAGGAGCTTTGACATAGCTAATGGTGGAAGATCTGATTGGGGTAAGTCTCCATGGTTCTAACAAAAATTTTTTCACCATTTTTGGAGCTACCATCAGAGAGATATGAATTTTTGAACTTAGACAGGAGTTCTGAAAAAGCTTCTGTTTAAATTTGAATTTTCAAATAAAGGCTGAACATGAGAAGGTAATTTGACCTAGCAAATGACCTCCAATGAAGCCCAAATTTTTACTGGAGATCAGTATCTATGAAGAGGATTTGCTACCCAAATTTGAGAATATTTCATAAAGAATTGCCCCTGTAATAAATCCCTAAACGATTTACTAAAAACAATTCTACAGAAATTCCTGGGCATTTTCATAGTCAAAATTTGGTTTCTCTGTGAATCACTCCTCATGAGGAACCCAACAAAATTGGTCTCACTCTTTTTGGAGTTTTCTACACAAAGTTATGGCCTTGTAAAGATCAGCTAATTCCTGGAATTATTTCTCTAATAGAAACTTCAAATAATTGGGCTGGGCCCACTGGTTTAATTCGGACCAGTCAGATTTTTGCAACACCGGGGCCTACGGGGTTATTCCCGCGCAGCCGCACCAGATCCGGCGCCACAAACCGATCCTCGCGCGAACCCGGAGGCTGACCGGTGGGACCGGCCCTCCTTCGTCTTCCTCGCGCTGCCCGCGCCTTCCGCGGCGGCGCACGCCAGCGAGGCTCGCCGGGACGGGATTCCTGTGGTCCAAACTTCGTCAAACTCGCCGCCTGTGAGTTCTATACCGTGCTGAACACGATGGTGGGGTCGGGAGCCGATGACAATGGCCGGAAAGGTGCTTGCACCGGCGACCATGTCGAATCTTACTTCGGCGACCTCGCTCTCCCTCAACAGTGGGTCTTTCGGGCTAGGGTTGGCTCCAAAAGCACCAGTGTCCCATGGACATCCTCGACCCAGAGCTCGCTCTCCCTGAAACCCACCGGAGATGGGACCTCACCGGCGACCTGAGCCCGCAAAAGTTCGGCGGCGACAAAAACTCGATACCCGACATCTCTACTTGCTCATTCGAGCTGCTAGGACTTCGGGGAGATGCGCAAGCATGTGCTGGAGCTACTCTAAGCTCATCTAGCGCGGAGCTACCCCAAGCACAACGAATTTTTGGCTAGACCCGGCTCTATCCGTCGGTGTACAGTTTGGGGAAACGGTGAAATTCTCACCACCGGTTCTAACAAACGCTAAACCGCCTCCGGCTACACGACAAGGACATGTCCACGCACCATTCTTGTATAGGCAGTCGGGGGAGAGGGTGGCCGGTTGCTGCTGTCGACGGAGAGCCGAAACGGCGAGGTCCGGGCACCTTGAAGCTTTGGCGCCAATCCGCGTTTCTCGAGCAGTTCGGACCGGCAAACCTCAAAGGGGCTTTGGCAAGGGCTAGAGCACGTCCAGGCGATGCTCTCTGCTGTGGAGCGCTCGAGCAATCGAGCTTGGAAGGCTGTGGTCGATCGGAGAGAGCTGAGCGGCGGTGTTCAGCGGAAATGAGACGATCGCGGTGCTGCACGAGCTGAGGAGGAGGAGAAGTAGCGCTGGGGTACTCGGGCGGCCGCTCTTATCGCCCACGCGCGCGCGCCGACGTCGGCCAGCGAGAACCAGCTCGGTGGCTCGGTGAGGGCGTCGGGGGGAGCGCTTTTCCGAGAGCTGTCGTGCCGCGATCAACCGGGAACAGGGAGAGAGAGGGAAAACAGTCGGTTGTTTGCTTTAGGTGGCTGACAATTGGGCCCCACTTCCCCCTTTGTTTAGTAAAACTTTTCTGATATTTTTCCCTCCAGCAACTCAACATTAAAAGCTTTACTTCATCCCAAAGTTATGTTTGAATTTGCAGAATTCAAATGGTTTGAATTCTGGTGTGGAATTTGAATGGGGTTTGATCATTTGAATTTGAAAAGGAGTTTGAATTCTCCACTTTGTATTGCCTCAAAAAATATAGCAAACCAGCTCCAAAATTTCCAATTTTTGGCATGGCTGCTTATTAAAAGGTGGAGAACACATTTGTGAAACCCAATTTTCAAATTGGAATTTGAAACTGAATTTGAAATTCAGATTAGAGGGCTTCTCCTTTTAATCCCAAACAAATATTAAAACTCCTCCAAATAAGCTGAAATTTGGAAGGTTGAATATTTGGACTATAAAGATCCAAGTTGTGCATTTAGATCTCCATGTTTGGAAGTTTTGGGAAGTCTAAACCCTCACTTTGAACTTACCCCATTATAATTCAAAGTTTTAATTCTCCTCATTTTCATAAGTGCACATGAGCAGAATTTTCTTGCTACCACTTTTGTGGATTTTACATCCCTCCCCCCTTAAAAAGAATCTCGTCCCGAGATTCCAAAGGAAAAGCAAGGTGGGGAAAACTTTCCCGGGTATATGATGATAACAAGTCCGGATAATATGTGCGTAGATAATCCTCGCTTTCCCATGTCGCCTCATCAGCGGTATGGTTACTCCACAAGACCTTGTAGAACCATAAGGTCCGGTTTCTTGTGGCACGAGTCTTTTCATCAATGATCCGGATTGGATACTCCGTGTACGTGAGGTCCGGTTGAAGAACTTCTATGTCTTCTGTGCGGATTTCAGCTGAGGGTTTGAGGCACTTCCGCAGCTGAGAGATGTGGAAGACATTGTGAATGCCTGCGAGAGACGCTGGTAACTCCAGGCGATAGGCCACGGGTCCGCATCTTTCAATGACGGCGAACGGACCAATGAACCGCGGCGCAAGTTTACCCTTCACTCCGAAACGATGAACTCCCTTCATCGGAGACACACGGACATAAACATGGTCCCCGATGTCGAAGTGGAGAGGGCGGCGTCTCTTATCCGCATAGCTCTTCTGACGAGATTGAGCAGCCTTGAGATTGGCTTGTATTACTCGCACTCGTTCTTCAGCTTCATTCACAAGTTCAATGCCGTAGATGACTCGCTCGCCGGACTCGCACCAGTTGAGAGGTGTGCGGCATTTCTGGCCGTAGAGAGCTTCATACGGCGCCATCTTGATGCTAGCTTGATAGCCATTGTTGTAAGAAAACTCCGCCAACGGCAAATGATCGTCCCAATTCTTGCCGTGGTGGATGGCACACGCGCGTAGCATGTCTTCAAGCACTTGATTCACCCGTTCAGTTTGACCATCTGTCTGCGGGTGATACGCGGAGCTTCGGATCAGTTTGGTCCCCAATGATGCGTGCAGCTGTTCCCAAAACCGAGAGACAAACAGTGCACCGCGATCTGAAATAATGGAGCGGGGAACACCGTGCAAGCATAAGATTCTTGCAATATAAAGCTCCGCATATTGCTTGGCCACGTACTTTGTATGTACGGGGATAAAATGAGCCGACTTGGTTAGTCGATCGACTATCACCCAAATCGAGTCATGCTTGTGAGACGTGAGAGGTAAACCAACAATGAAGTCCATGCTGATATCCTCCCACTTCCACGCCGGAATGTTCAACGGTTGCAGCTGTCCGGCTTTACGCATATGGTCGGCCTTCACACGCCGACACGTATCACATTCGGATACGTATTTGGCGATCTCTCTCTTCATCCGTGTCCACCAAAACCTGGTTTTCAGATCCTGGTACATCTTGTTTCTGCCCGGATGAACAGAATACTTGGACAAATGAGCCTCGTCCAAGATTTTCTTCCGAAGCTTCATGTCACGGGGTACCACTATACGGTCTTTAAACCATAGAGTGCCGTGTTCATCTCTTCGGAAGCATTTCATTTCGCCATTCTCCATCCTTCTCCGAATTTGCGACATCCCCATGTCTTTCTGCTGAGCTTCCATAATCTCCTCTCTTATGGTTGGGATGAGAGCAAGATTATGTAATGCCCCGTATGGAACCAAGTACAGACTCGGCTCCCCCTCTTCAAGTGGGGTGATGGACAGATTGTTGACATGGGATTTGCGGCTTAAGGCATCGGCAACCACGTTTGCCTTACCGGGGTGGTAGTGAATCTCGATCTCATAGTCTTTGATCAGTTCTAGCCATCTCCGTTGCCGCATATTCAACTCCTTTTGAGTGAATATATATTTCAGACTTTTGTGGTCGGTGTAGAGGTGCACTAAGTTCCCAAGCAAATAGTGCCTCCACATCTTCAAGGCCAATACCACAGCAGCGAGCTCAAGATCATGAGTCGGATAGTGCTGCTCGTGGTTACGAAGTTGACGTGAGCCATAGGCGACCACTCTTCCTCCTTGCATCAATACACAGCCAAGCCCGATGCCAGACGCATCACAATATACGTCAAAGGGCTTGGTTGTATCCGGTTGAGCTAACACCGGGGCTGTTGTAAGATGCTTCACTAATGCCTGGAAAGCTTCTTCACAAGCTGAGCTCCAAACATATTTGATCCCCTTTTTCAACAGTTCAGTCATCGGCTTAGCAAGCTTGGAGAAATTTGGTATGAATCTCCGATAATATCCTGCTAACCCGAGGAAACTCCTGACTTCATGGACTGATGTGGGGGACTTCCATTTCAGCACTTGTTCAATTTTGCTTGGATCAACTGCAATGCCTTCTGCAGAAATAATGTGACCAAGGAATGGCACTTGGCTGATCCAAAACTCGCACTTGCTGAACTTAGCATAAAGCTTATGGTCTCTTAATCGTTGAAGTACGATATGCAAGTGTTTGGCGTGTTCTTCTTCAGTCTTAGAGTAAACTAAGATGTTGTCTATGAAAACCACCACAAACTTGTCCAACTCCGGCATGAACACTGAGTTCATGAGATACATGAAATGTGCCGGGGCGTTGGTGAGACCAAAGGACATGACGAGGTATTCATACAACCCATATCTCGTCGAGAAGGCCGTCTTTGGAATATCTTCCGCCCGGATCTTGATTTGATGATACCCTGAGCGAAGATCCATCTTGGAAAATACACTCGCACCCACAAGTTGATCGAAGAGAATATCGATGCGGGGCAGTGGATATTTATTCTTGATGGTGACGGCGTTGAGAGGTCGGTAGTCCACACACAACCTCAAGGTTTCATCCTTTTTCTTCACAAACAGCGCCGAGCATCCCCATGGCGAGGAACTCGGTCGAATGAAACCCTTCTTCATCAAATCGTTGAGCTGCTCCTTTAGTTCAGCCAGCTCATTTGGAGACATCTTATATGGTCTCCGTGAGATTGGTGTCGTCCCAGGTACGAGTTCAATCTTGAACTCGACATCTCTTTCAGGTGGCATGCCCGGAAGATCATCCGGAAAGACATCCGGGTATTCACGGACCACACGAATATCCTCAAGTTTCGTGGCTTCCGTGTTATATGTGGCTGGGGTTTCTTGAACCGAATGGTCAAGAATAAGAACATGTGGTTCATGAAGTGGAGAGTTTAAACGAACCACACGTGGAATGATGTCAAGAACAGCACCATGGCGATGTAGCCATGACATTCCTAAAATGACATCAAGTTTTTGGCTCTCTAGTATGATTAGAGAAGTCGGATATAGATTCTCACCCAACTGTAATGGTGCTCTATAGACCATTCTATCAGCTGTTATTTTCCCACCCGGAGAACATATCAAATATGAATTATTTGTGGGAATGATAGGCAGTTGATATTTAATAACATAAGACTGACTTATGAAATTATGGGTGGCACCGGAGTCAAAAAGTATGACTACGGGATGATCTAGGTAAGAGAACGTACCCGCGAGGACGGGTTCGCCTTCCGGCACGTCTTCGATGGCTAAGTGGTGGACGTTGCCGGGTTTTGGTGCTGGTTTCTTGGGCTGGTTGCGGGGCTGATTAGCACCCTGATATGGTGCTGCACCCCTGCCCTGTCGCGGCTCGGGGCAGTCTCTTGAAATGTGCCCGACACGACCATACGTGTAGCACGTGTAAGGTGTCGGGGTCCTGCCGACTTGAGGACGGAATCCCGGTGCACGCTGTTGAAACTGGGGCGCACGCGGGACCATCCTTTGCTGCTGCTGTTGCTGTGGTGGATACGTCGGTCGAAAGCCCGGCGCATTATATTGCCGGCCGCGAAACTGAGGCGGTCGCGCCGGTGGCTGCCATCTCTGACCGGATGGTGAACGATATACCACACGGTATTTCTGTGGCGTTCCACCACTGCTGCTCGTCAGCGCGCTGCGTTTCCTCTTGTCAGAACCGCGCTCGCGCTGAGCATTCTCCTGTAGAATCGTGGCATTAACTAGGTCGTTGAATGTGCCGCGATTGCTCTGGGCGAGATGGACCTTCATCTTGGAGTTCAGGCCCCGGAAGAACGCATTGCGCTTGTTGTCTTCCGTGCCCACAAATCCTGGCGCATACTGCGCCAGCCGGTTGAATAACCTGGAGTACTCATGAGCACTCCTCTCGCCTTGCCGTAGCGCCAGGAACTCCTGGAGCTTCATCTCCATCACACCGGGAGGTATGTGATAGGCGCGGAACGCCTCCCGGAACTCCGTCCATGTGACGGCATGGCCAGCCGGTAAGGAGGCGGTGTAGTTCGCCCACCAGGTACCGGCTTCTCCTTGAAGCTGTTGCGCTGCGTACAGCGCCTTCTGATGTTCGGTGCATCGCAGCAACCCGAACTTCGCCTCCAGAGTGCGGACAAAGCTGTCCGCCTCCAAAGGTTCTTCGGCCTCCGTGAAGACCGGTGGATGGGTCGCCATGAATTCTGAATACGAGCTTTGTTGGGGCTGGCGTTGCCCATTGTCTTGGCGTCCTCCCTGATGGGACGCATTCTGCTGCACCAACATCCGCAGTAACTCGGTTTGCTCATCGCGCGAGCCGAGCACTGGGCGAGAACCTCTGCAAGATTCCTTGGAA
This sequence comes from Neostapfia colusana, assembly GCA_030760725.1. NCBI lineage: Eukaryota > Viridiplantae > Streptophyta > Magnoliopsida > Poales > Poaceae > Neostapfia > Neostapfia colusana. Next base: position 40,922,979 of record JASWHV010000007.1, on the reverse strand, counting down.
GTTCTGGCGGTGGAGGGGGTGGTTGCTGCTGCGTCGTGGTCTGCTCCGGAGGTGGAGACTCATCACCACGAACTTGACTCGGACCTCCCTCCTCTTGCGTTGAACGTGTCCGCACCATTCTGCATTCACATCATTCAAACGATCAGCACATGTTGGTTTATTTCATCCAGTCTATACAATAGCGATACGAGAATGGCGTAGACAATGCGCATAACAAACACACATATGGATAAAGTATAAACTTTATGCAACATATACATCCCTGGACCATGTCCCATGATCGAGTTCCAAAGTATTGAACTTTAGGGGTTTAAAAGTTCATTTCGACCATCGGGGTCACCACGGGATGTTAAGTGTGTTAGCATGCGTAATTCCTCGCTATTGTATTGGACCCAAACAAGTACTAACTCGAAGTGATATGTCAAATGCATAAACCCTTCGACTCTAACTCGCTGTTTTACAACAGCCACTGGACGTCAAACTGTGAAACTAAATGTTTTGGTTGAAATACAGAAAATTCCGGAGAGCATTTGGTCTGCCCTGTTTCTGGACAGTACCTACTCATCTTAGATTTTCATCCCATTGGAGGGAGATTTTGTTCTGGAACTCTACAGAAAAATTGTAGAGGACTTCAAAACCTTTCCAGAAGGGTATCCCACACCTCCATTGGTTCAACCAATCCTAAGTTATGCCCTGTTCAAGTTCAGCAAAAGTTTCTGCCAAAAACAGGGGGGATTGTTCCTAAGCTTTTGGAATTGAGCCTATACTCCCAATTGACTCTTAGATCAATATAGGAGTTTACTAACCCCTAAATGAAATCCTAAACTTCATTTTGACTCTTTTTTTTGAAAATAAACTTTTATACAGTCGGTACTACGTTTCCTCACCAAAGAAAAATCCTAAACCGGTATTCCGGCATATACGTGTCAAATGGTGGAACTAAAGTCGTCACTCACAAACGGTTTCTACACGTCATGCACTAACGTGGTTAATGTATCTGCAGAAGAACACACAATAATGGTGCACACAAAGGTTTTTGACATTTCAGGCAGTTCCATATCGTAGTAAAAACATACGGTCCGTATCATTGCCATACGGATCATCCTTGAGTCAAGCCACGTCTCAAGGTACATGGTCGTGTTTTCACACCACACGACGGGGAACCCGAGTAGAGCGCGAACGGGTCGTCACGGTTGGGAATTTTATCAACCCAACGGATACCACCTACTGCCTCATGACCGTTGAGGCACGCCGATGGCGAGCGCTGCGTATGGCCCTTTGAACATTGAACGTTCAAGAGTTGCATACTATCGTGTTGCTTACCACACGATGGGGTATTCTCACTTTTGCCTAAAGCACGCTGGAGATCTGCGTTTTCATATGCTCTCAGAACCATGGAGAGGTTCAGAGATTCATATTAACTACCGTGCCAAGCCACGGTATAACCTTCCATACTACTACTCGTATGGCGAGTTACCGTAATTGATCCGCCTACGGTGGCGTACCTTACCTCTTACCTGACGTCGGAGCGTCGTTACAGAATGTATAACAAATATGTTAGCTTTTCCACCTTAGTAATTACTACTATCATAGACCTTATGTGGGCTTAATGACTAATCCTCACCCGACTACTTCTAAGTTTTTTCAAAAATAGGCTCTTTTCGAGCGTGCTATTCCCAATGCGGCTCTGATACCACGGCTGTGGGGACCACCCCGTGGTTCACCCACTCCAGGATCGCATAGGGTGGTGCCGTGCGATGCGGCACCCAACAGCACACACAAAAAGAATGAAGGATAACATACAAACTTTTATTTGATATAAAACAGCGGAAGTCTTTTTACAAAACCGATTCATACAGCGGAAGTAATATACATATAAGGCCTCTCATCCTAGCTATGCAAAAGTGCAGCCGTCCAGCCCGGGGACGCTACACACTAGCAGCATGGAACCGGAGAATCACGGCGGCGTGCAGGGCTCCAGCTCGGCCATGTACCCCGACGGGGGCATCGCCTCATCCTCGGAACCTTCCTCATAACTCTCACCTGCACACAGCTCAAATATTGCAACCGTGAGCACGAAGGCTCAGCAAGTCTTAACCGTCAACCCTAGGCATGGAACTCTACGTGCAAGGATGTATAAGGTAGGAAAGGTTTTTGCAAGAAAGACACGCCTATAAGTTGATCCTTACTTTCAGTTTTATAGCAGCAGATTCATGTGCCTTAGACAGCTCTCACATCGGAAGTCCACAATCAAACAAGAAACGCTTTCCCCCGATGTGGAGATGCCCAAAGTGGAATATAAACTTAATTAGCTCTATATCTACAACAATCAAGGTATTCAAGACATTAAGATCAATACAGCATTTTCAGTTGGCTTATTTCACTTCTTACTACGTCACAGCGCAGTGAACAAGCGGGTACTCAAATAACCGCGAGGGACGGTGATTGCAATCAAGACACACCCGGATAACACGTTGCATACACCCACTTCCAGAAGCGTGATTCCACACCCCTTCCTACTCTGTTGTATGCAACAACCTTTCAAAGGCAACCCAAATGCCGAACCGGTCCATCCGTAACGGGTAGGAGGTCCCCGCGTGGAGCGTGACTGTGCCCACCTGCAGATTTACACCTTGCTACCCTCAACCCACTCCTATTTACGGTTGGGTAAGCCTCGACACCCAGGTTAACCAATTACATCGGTTTCCTGGTTCCCATATGCCAGTATGCATCCGGTACTGTTCGATACTTGTCCAGCAGGGCCGCACACGGACGGTCCTCAACCGACACCAACAGGGCTACGCACGTGAGACCTCTGCTCACTGCTTCCTATCCCCCCTGCTGGGTCTCATTTTCATAACTCGAGCCATTATCTACCTCTTTTCTTCCCGTGTGATAAGTACTATCTCGCGAGTAGCTTCCAACCACTCGACTTCTACCGAGATCCTATACATTAGCATGGCAATCTCTACTCGTTGGTTTGTAAACTACCCAACCCTTTATAGGATTTAAAGAGGCTATGCAAGTGGGGTTTCAATCACCCTAACTCTAATGCAAACATTCACCCTAGACATAAATGATACAAATAAAAACTTTATAAAAGGTACTTAAGTGCAAACCGGGGCTTGCCTGGTTGCGAGTTAAACGGAAAGTCAGCTTCCGGTGGCAGGACGTCCAAAGGCTCTGGCGTATCCTCAACTTCGGTCACTATCATGAAATGTAATAAAATACATGTATAAGTATTAAGAATTTATAAGAATTGGACTTCTATTCATAGCTAGTGCTATTTAAAATCCTTAATTGGCTTTGGGATTTTTACAGTGGATACTAGACTCTCTAAGGATGACTTGAGTCAAATTTGGAGACATGTCATTGCACAATGTAGTCTTTAAAATTCCTACAAGTACAATGCTTCTCTAAATTTTGAGCCCAAATTCAGGAGCTTTGACATAGCTAATGGTGGAAGATCTGATTGGGGTAAGTCTCCATGGTTCTAACAAAATTTGTTTCACCATTTTTGAAGCTACCATCAGAGAGATATGAATTTTTGAACTTAGACAGGAGTTCTGAAAAAAGCTTCTGTTTAAATTTGAATTTTCAAATAAAGGCTGAACTTGAGAAGGTAATTTGACCTAGCAAATGACCTCCAATGAAGCCCAAATTTTTACTGGAGATCAGTATCTATGAAGAGGATTTGCTACCCAAATTTGGGAATATTTCATAAAGAATTGCTCCTGTAATAAATCCCTAAAGGATTTACTAAAAACAATTCTACAGAAAATCCTGTGCATTTTCATAGTCAAAATTTGGTTTCTCTGTGAAGCACTCCTCATGAGGAACCCAACAAAATTGGTCTCACTCTTTTTGGAGTTTTCTACACAAAGTTATGGCCTTGTAAAGTTCAGCTAATTCCTGGAATTATTTCTCTAATAGAAACTTCAAATAATTGGGCTGGGCCCACTGGTTTAATTCGGACCAGTCAGATCTTTGCAACACCGGGGGCTACGGGGTTATTCCCGCGCAGCCGCACCAGATCCGGCGCCACAAACCGATCCTCGCGCGAACCCGGAGGCTGACCGGTGGGACCGGCCCTCCTTCGTCTTCCTCGCGCTGCCCGCGCCTTCCGCGGCGGCGCACGCCGGCGAGGCTCGCCGGGACGGGATTCCTGTGGTCCAAACTTCGTCAAACTCGCCGCCTGTGAGTTCTATACCGTGCTGAACACGATGGTGGGGTCGGGAGCCGATGACAATGGCCGGAAAGGTGCTTGCACCGGCGACCATGTCGAATCTTACTTCGGCGACCTCGCTCTCCCTCAACAGTGGGTCTTTCGGGCTAGGGTTGGCTCCAAAAGCACCAGTGTCCCATGGACATCCTCGACCCAGAGCTCGCTCTCCCTGAAACCCACCGGAGATGGGACCTCACCGGCGACCTGAGCCCGCAAAACTTCGGCGGCGACAAAAACTCGATACCCGACATCTCTACTTGCTCATTCGAGCTGCTAGGACTTCGGGGAGATGCGCAAGCATGTGCTGGAGCTACTCTAAGCTCATCTAGCGCGGAGCTACCCCAAGCACAACGAATTTTTGGCTAGACCCGGTTCTATCCGTCGGTGTACAGTTTGGGGAAACGGTGAAATTCTCACCACCGGTTCTAACAAACGCTAAACCGCCTCCGGCTACACGACCAGGACATGTCCACGCACCTTTCTTGTATAGGCAGTCGGGGGAGAGGGTGGCCGGTTGCTGCTGTCGACGGAGAGCCGAAACGGCGAGGTCCGGGCACCTTGAAGCTTTGGCGCCAATCCGCGTTTCTCGAGCAGTTCGGACCGGCAAACCTCAAAGGGGCTTTGGCAAGGGCTAGAGCACGTCCAGGCGATGCTCTCTGCTGTGGAGCGCTCGAGCAATCGAGCTTGGAAGGCTGTGGTCGATCGGAGAGAGCTGAGCGGCGGTGTTCAGCGGAAATGAGACGATCGCGGTGCTGCACGAGCTGAGGAGGAGGAGAAGTAGCGCTGGGGTACTCAGGCGGCCGCTCTTATCGCCCACGCGCGCGCGCCGACGTCGGCCAGCGAGAATGTAACACCCCAAATTTTTAGTCAAGATTCAAATCTTTGGATTTAGAACCATAAAACATGTTCAGAGGGGAATTTAGAAATTTTTGGACGTATTGCATGTTTTGCAAAAATTCAAATTCAAACTGGAATTCAAATTATACTCAAAACAGAAAAGAAATGAAAAAGAAAAAGGAAAACCGGAAAAAAACTGGCCAGTGGGCCGAAACCCCAGCCGGCCCAGCAACCTCCCGCGCAGCCCGCCCCCGCGCGCGCCGCGCTGCCCCTCGCTGACGGGTGGGACCCGCCTGTCATCCCTAACCCCGCGACCCCGGACTCTTCTCCGCGCGCGCGCGATCGCAACCGATCGGGAAACCGCGCTCCGCAGCAGAATTCTGGACCCTGAGGACTCTAACTCGATCACAACAGAACCACCGCCCTCCCCCGGCTATAAAAACAATCGATCCGATCAGTTTTCCTCACGCGATCGCCGATTTTCGCTCCGGTGAGCACCGAGACTTCGCCGGTGAATTCTGGCCGATCTAAGCTCGGAAACTCTGATCTAACTCGTTGGTCTTGATCCACCGCCTCCGGGGAACTTTGCAGGTGCAGAAAACCCGAAGACTTACGGTGCAAATCCAGCTCCGACGAGCTTCGTCGTGGTTTTGCCTCGGACCTCGCCGCCGAGCACTTTCCAGGACCCCCGAGCTCGAGAAAACCCCCGAGGTGAGATCCCTGACCTCCCCTCTACCGATCTAGGCCATAAGATCACAGTTCTAGGCAGAATTCTCGAGGATCCGAAAGTTTCCGGCGAGATCGCCGCTTCCCGCCGCCGTGCGCCGCCGGCAGCGCCGCCCGCGCTCGATCAGAGCGACGTGGCCGCTTGTGCGCCGTTTATTTTAAATCGCACGGTAGACTTTAAAACCCCGCGTACCGGTTCGATGTTATAATCTCAGCCGTCGGTTTAAAATCAGACGGTCCACGTCAGCCCCGCGTTATAAAGACTGGAATTCTTACGTGCTACCCCCTGGGGTTCTCTGGAATTGAGAGCTAGCCCCGGAAACTTCAGATCTAGCCCCTGGAACTCCAGAAAATCATGTAAATTCATTTAAAAATCAGTTTTAGCCCCTGGACTTAATAGAAATTAAGAAAAACACCTCTGAAAAGTGTAGCTAGACCCCTGGAAATTATGAAAATGATATTATAGACCCTGTAATGGGATGAATTCATTATTCTAGCTCTGTTTAGTATTTAATTTAGAAAATTGAATATGTAACTAGTGTTTAAATATTAAAAAGGGGGACAAACATAATTGTCAAACTTATTAAAAACTTTCTCAGTACTTAAAAAACTTTGGAGTGAGATAAAAATATATTTTTGGGCTGAAATAAATCTGTTTCATCTATTATTCACATTTAATAGTGTAGGGACACATTTTTAAGTAAAGAATAGTTAAAGAAAAGTAGGGAAAATAATTATGAAATAGTATACATCAGAAGCCAAGGTCAAAATATGATCTTAAATTATTTAGGACCAGAACCTAATCTGTTTAGGTAGTGTGTATTACTAATTTAATAATAAAATACACAATTATGCATAAGAATATAAATCTGAAAATATAGAAACTAGTAAATGATAAATGGAGTTTCTAAAGTATAAAGAATTCAGTTTAGGGTTGATAGAAATTATGAAGGCACATATGGAGAAGAAAAATACTTTTCATACATACTTGGTAGTTTAATATATAAGGAATTTATTTAAAACTGAAACACACATATATATATGTATATATATATATATAGTATGTGAGTATAAATATGAACACCAAAGTAGGAATCCTACACATGTAAATGAAAGTGTATGCAAGCCCCAAATCAACACACATAGAGTATCCACAACACATAAAATGGTAAAGAAACTTTCATAAATGTGAATGTGTGGTTTGTATGAAGTGGAAGTGTGAACTATGTCTTATGATTGTTGTTTTTCTTTTGCTATGTGTGATGGTAAAAGTAGAACCTGCTCAAGAGCAAGTTATTCAATTCCAAGACCAAGACTACCCATTTCAAGAGCAGCAAGAAGGAGGCAAGTGTCCTTGACCACTTTGATCCTATGCTAGGATGTGTAGATAGAATTATTTGCATTGTCAAGTTAAATATGAAACCCATGCTAGGAAGTTTCCTAGAATTGCATTACCTTGTTTCCTTGAAGCTTGGGTTGGGATTTATATTGTCATGTCATTTATACACATGCATATGCTTAGCCATGCTTAGAATGGGATATTTGGGACATGAGATCATCAGTTTATATTACCATACTCTTGAATGAGACATTGTGAGTTATGTAGAGGTAGGGATCAAGGCAAGTTGGATGTTTTGGTTGTGTGCTGGGTGCACGAGACTTGGGTTTGTGTTTAGTACTTGCCTGGATCCTAAGGACCGGTTCATGGAGCATGTAACCCGGCTTTACAGTGCCAACCACATGCTGAGATGGGGCAGCTTAGCCAATTAATTAGGTGTATCCCCGGCGTAGTATGGGTGTGTTGGATGGTGCGGGGATTTAGGTGTCAGCTGGACTACCATATGAACCGCAAGGCTCAAGAGGGGGCCACTGCAGCGGGGTTGGAGCCTCTTGTATGCTGTTAGGGGTGAAACCTCAGTGGGCCCACGCTCGTCGGGAATCCCTTTGTAAAGGCTTCGTAGTGATCTCTTGGCCACACACCTGGGAAGTGTGAATGTGGATCGTAGCCACTGGCATAATGGAGGTTCTTTTAGTCCACCCGGCAACGGGGGATGAAATCACTACTTGTGGGTACAGTGGTACAAACTCTGCAGAGTTAAAAACTGTCTTGACAGCCGTGCTCACGGTTAAGAGCGGCCTGGACTTATTCATGATTAGAGAATTGATGGTTTTGGAAGTTAAGCGGGGAGCTTAACATTGGAAATGATGATTATGGTTATTGGTTTATGATGATGGGATGGGAGATTTGAACCATTTCACCTGTGTAGTAATGTAGGTGCTTAATAAGCTAAGGTGATAGGTATTTATTGCGTAGTGCTTTAACCATGAGTTCAACCTCTCCTTGTTCTAGCCATGCATGATATAATTTTCCCACACTTGCTGAGTACCATTGGTACTCAACCTTGCATATTTGTTGGTTTATATTGCTGCTCAGGTCAAGATAATGAGATGGTGTATAATGACCAAGATTTTGGACCCGAGGAAGGTTTCTAGGTTCATGAAGACCCCCGGGCAACACCTGTGATGGAGCCCTAAAGAATAATATTCCGCTGCTAGTTTATTTACTTGTGGTGAAGCATTAGTGTTCATTAAGACATTTGTGATGTAAGACTTATTTATAATCGACACCTGGCTTGTAATAAATGATGCTTCACTATTTGTCATCACATGTATGAGAAAATGATCCTGGCATACATGTGATATTCACTTGGTTGTTCTTCGGAAAAACCGGGTGTGACAGAGGTGGTATCAGAGCCAAGGTTGCCCGTAGGAACGTGGACCTAGGTAGAAATGGACGTATTTAAGGGCCCTATTTTCTTAAAAACTATTTTCCAAGGTGTGGGTGAAAAAGTGTTATTAAAAGGGTCATTTTCTTCATCTTACCCCAACTTTCATTCAAAATAGGATTTTTGTTTGAGATTTTATCTAACCTAATTTTAAATTCTTCTGTTTTAGATGGTTCGCATGATTCGCACCGCTCGTAAGTCCACGGGAGGGAGAGTTCCCGTAGTTGCCCTTGCTGAAAGAGAGGAGAGTCGTCCAGTGACGTACCTTTCCTACGGATTGGCAGTAGGAGATTTGTTGCGCCGTCTTCGACGTATGCTCGAAGCCGCCGGCAATACGGGCAAGCTCATCATCCACTATAACTCCACCAGGACCATCCGTGAGAAGAGGGAAGAATGGAGTTCGGAGATGAGGATTATACACGAGAATCAGCTGCTTAAGATCCACCACTCTCCAGCTTGTCGAGCAACACAAGTTGACGCGGAGAGAGATGTCACCTGGGAGGCCATCACCTGCCAGAGCCACATCTATCGTCGCCACTTGGACAAAACTGAGTACATGTATGTCCTCCAATGTGAGAGTGGTACCACGGAGTACAAGTACCCACCGGTGCAGCAAGGGACTTCCCATGAGCACATGGACTTATGCTTGGGAGATGCTGCTATGCTCAGCACTCGACTGCAGGAGTGTCAACAAGAGCTTCAGGATGTCCGAGATACTCTGAAGGAGACGGAGGCATTGCTGCGAGCGTGCTTAAAAGCGAGAGAAAGAGGAGATGGGAATGAACTGTGTGTCACCGTAAGTGATCCATGGACCCCTGACTCCCCGGATCGCCGAGCGATCAGGCGTCGTCGCACTTCTCCACCAGCAGCCTCCCCACCCAAAGCAGAGTCAGAAGGTAGCCGAAATGAGGAGGAAGATCCCGAGGAGCCAGCTCAAGAGGATGAGTAGTGTAGAGTCTTTCCCCTAGCTAGCAAGAGGTCGAGTAGCCGAGTCGTTACGAATTTAATGGTGTGATAATGCTTGGTGTGTGACGTGAGTTGTGGAAGCCATGAGCAAGTGTCCACAGCCTCGTCTTCAGATTGTTTTGCTTTGGTGTGTGAACCCACAGGAAATAATAGTGCATTTTTTGGGTGTGAGATATAAAACCCTCGTAAGATTTTAACAAAACTTCAACACTTCAAAGTACAAACAAGTGAAAGTAGTAAGATGATACCAAATGCTTTCAAATTAACATTTGTGATTCTGCCAGATGGCCGGAAGAGGAAGAGGACGTGCTGCCAACCCCGCCAACAACAATGATGAGGCATGCAACTCTCATCTTTCTGGAGGCCAGAACCGGGGTGGTCGCCGTGAAGAAGTTGATCCTCTCCACCAAATGCTGGAGAATCAAAATCAGCTCATCCAGAACTTGACTCAAGTAGTGGCCAACTTGCATCAAGTTCCACCTCCACAAGCTGCACCACGCCAACCAAGGTTGAGTGAGTTTCTAGGAACTCAACCTCCAAAGTTTGCAAGTGCTGCTGAACCTCTGGAGGCAGATGATTGGCTGAAGACCATTGAAAGTAAGATGAGAATCATACAATGCCAAGGGTATGAGAGGGTGCTGTTTGCCTCTCATCAATTGCAGGGACCTGCTGCTGATTGGTGGACCGCCTACGTGGCCGCCCATCATGACCCTGAGAGCATCACTTGGGAAGAGTTCAAGCGTAGCTTCCGCAACCATTACATCCCAAGAGGTGAACTCAAAAACAAGAGGAAAGAGTTTTTGGGACTGCAGCAGGGAAACATGACGGTGAGGGAATACCTCACTAAATTCACTCAACTATCCCGTTATGCTCCACGAGACATAGAGACAGATGAGCAGAAACAAGATTGTTTCGTGGAAGGACTTACCGCAGAGATGCAGTGCGCAATGTCCTCCAATGAGTATGAAAGCTTTCAGAAGATGGTGGACAGAGCATTTGTGGTGGAAAGGAAGCTGAAGGCCCTGGAAAATGAGAATAAGAGGAAGGCTGGGTGGTCACATCAAGCCTCAGGGAGCAACACCCGCCCACGTATGATGCAGCAACCTACGGTGCAGACAAGCCGTGCTGCGGTACCCTATTCAGCACCAAGAGGGTACAACCCAAACTACAGGCCTCCCGCAGCACCAGCACAGCCGCAACGTCAGTTTGTACAACAGCCTCGCCCCGCATATCCACCTCGACCAGCAGTGCAAGGACCCCCAAACCAACCCCAAGACAACAAGGGCCAAGCATCTAAGATTGGGGTGCAATGTTTCAGCTGTGGTGAAGTGGGGCGCTACGCCCATAAGTGTCCAAAGAAGAAGCCCACGCAACCACAGCAGCAGAACGTAATGAGAGGACGGGTGAACCACGTCACTATGGAGGAAGCACAAGAGGCACCCGACGTGGTAGTTGGTAAGTTTCCTGCCAATTTACACCTTGCAACTCTGCTGTTTGATTCTGGTGCTACCCATTCGTTCATTGCTCAAGGGTTTGTTAAGAAGCATGACCTAGCAACCACACAAATGAACCATATGCTAGCGGTAAATTCTCCAGGTGGAGAAATAAGGACAAGACAAGTGTGTCCCAAAGTGAACCTAGACATTAATGGGGTAGTATTTACCGCTAACCTCATAGTGATCGATTCACAAGGGATAGATATTATTTTGGGTATGGATTGGTTGACCAAACATAATGGAATCATCCATTGTTCGACCAGAACGGTGGAACTAACTCACCCTAGTGGCACAAGAGTAAAGTTCATAACGATACACGAGCCTAGGAGGGACATTAAATTAAATCAAGTGGAGGTGAAAGTTGAGGAAATCCGGACTATCAGGGAATATCCAGATGTTTTTCCGGAGGAGTTGCCAGGAATGCCTCCCGACCGTGACGTGGAATTCGCAATCGAGCTAGTACCGGGAACAGCCCCGATATACAAGAGACCTTATCGAATGGACTCCAAGCAGCTAGAAGAGCTCAAGGATCATTTGAGAGAATTGACGGAAAAGGGGTATGTTCGCCCTAGTTCCTCACCATGGGGAGCTCCGGTAATATTTGTGCCTAAGAAAGATGGAACTCAAAGGTTATGCGTGGATTACCGTGCCTTGAATGAGGTGACCATCAAGAACAAGTATCCATTACCCCGCATTGAAGACTTGTTTGATCAGTTGAGGGGAGCTTGCGTGTTCTCGAAAATTGATCTCAGGTCGGGATACCACCAACTCAAGATAAGGCAATCTGATATTCCCAAGACAGCTTTCGTATCTCGGTACGGACTGTATGAATACACTGTCATGCCTTTCGGGCTAACCAATGCCCCGGCATATTTCATGTACCTCATGAACAAGGTATTCATGGAATATCTGGACAAATTTGTGGTGGTTTTCATAGATGATATTCTCGTCTTCTCCAAAGATGAAGAAGAACATGAGAAACATCTAAGGTTGGTGTTACAGAGGCTGAGAGAACACCAACTATATGCCAAGTTGAGCAAGTGTGAGTTTTGGCTAAAGAGAGTTCCCTTTTTGGGACATATAATCTCGGAGGGAGGAATCTCCGTAGATCCCACCAAAATCGAAGATATCCAGAAATGGAAAACCCCTGAAAATGTCGGGGAAGTTCGAAGCTTTTTGGGATTGGCTGGATACTATCGACGGTTTATTGAGGGATTCTCCAAGATCTCGAGACCTCTCACCAAACTGTTGGAAAAGGGAATCACATTCACTTGGACGCCACAGTGCGATACGAGCTTTCAGGAGCTAAAGAAGAGATTGACAACAGCCCCCGTGTTGGTTATGCCAGATATGCAGAAGAATTTCACGGTGTACTGCGATGCCTCTGGAAACGGGTTGGGATGTGTTCTCATGCAAGAGGGACATGTCGTGGCATATGCATCCCGGCAGCTTCGGAAGCACGAGAAGAACTATCCTACACATGACTTAGAACTAGCTGCAGTGGTACACGCGTTGAAAATTTGGAGGCACTATTTGATGGGGAAGAGGACAGAGATATATACGGATCATAAGAGTTTGAAGTACATATTCACACAGCCAGATCTCAACCTTAGACAAAGGAGATGGTTAGAGCTAATCAATGACTTTGATGTAGGCATCAACTATCATCCCGGGAAAGCAAACGTCGTGGCCGATGCCTTGAGTCGGAAAGCGCAGGTCAATAAGTTGAGCTTGAAGGATATGCCTGCAGAATTGAAGGACGAGGTTATAAGGCTCAATCTATGTCTAGTAAATAGTGGTGAAGCCATCGCCATGGAAGTGGACTCCACTCTTGAGCGAGACATACGCGAGGGACAAAAGAATGATGAGAAGATACAAGAGATCAGACAGCTCATCAAGGAAAATAAAGCTCCTGGTTTTAGAGAGGATGAACAAGGGACGGTGTGGCACGGGAAAAGGATCTGTGTGCCAGAAGTAAAGGATATTCGTAAATTAATTTTGGAGGAGGCTCATGATTCCGACTATTCCATTCATCCTGGGAGTACGAAGATGTACCAGGATCTCAAGAGCAGGTATTGGTGGTATGGCATGAAGCGAGATGTCGCGGAACATGTTGCCCTATGTGACACATGTCAGTTGGTGAAAGCAGAACATCAACGACCCGCGGGATTATTGCAACCACTCAAAGTACCTGAATGGAAGTGGGAAGAAATCAGCATGGATTTTGTCGTGGGATTGCCTAGGACCCAATCCGGGCATGATTCAATATGGGTCATTATTGATAGGCTAACCAAGGTAGCTCATTTCATCCCTGTGAAAGAAAGCTACAGCGGATCCAAATTGGCAGAATTGTACATGTCAAGGATTGTGTGTTACCATGGAGTGCCAAAGAAGATAGTGTCGGACCGAGGGACACAGTTCACCTCGAGGTTTTGGCAGAAGTTGCATGAAACCATGGGAACCCATCTGAATTTCAGCTCTGCCTATCATCCCCAAACTGACGGGCAGACGGAGAGAACCAATCAGATCCTTGAAGATATGTTAAGGGCATGTGCACTCAAAAACAATAGGAGTTGGGACAAGAACTTACCGTATGCGGAGTTTTCCTATAACAACAGTTATCAAGCTAGTATGAAGATGTCACCGTTTGAAGCTTTGTATGGAAGGAAATGCAGAACTCCCCTATTTTGGAACCAAACAGGAGAAAGTAAGGTGTTTGGTCCCGAAGTGCTACAAGAAGCCGAAGCAAAGGTGAGGGAGATTCGCAACAACTTGAGGATAGCACAGACACGCCAGAAGAGTTATGCTGATGTACGAAGAAGAGAGCTCGTTTTCAACGAGGGAGACTATGTTTATCTCAAGGTGTCCCCTATCAGAGGACTTCGTCGGTTCAAAGTAAAAGGGAAGTTGTCACCTCGATACATCGGACCTTTTCAAGTTTTGGAAAGAAAAGGCGAAGTGGCGTACCAACTAGAGTTGCCGGTTCATCTGTCGGACGTGCACGATGTGTTCCATGTGTCGCAACTCAAGAAATGTCTGAGGACGCCTGAGGAGGTGTTACCCATGAACGAAGTGGATGTAGCTGAGGATTTGTCTTATGCCGAGCAACCATACAAGATTTTGGAGACAATGGAACGCCTCACCAGAAATAAGAGAATCAGGATGTGCAAGGTGCAGTGGAAGCATCACTCAGAAGAGGAAGCCACCTGGGAACGGGAAGATGAGCTTAAGGCACAATTTCCGGAATTATTTTCTTAGAAACACCAATCTCGAGGACGAGATTTCTTTTAAGGGGGGTAGAGCTGTAACACCCCAAATTTTTAGTCAAGATTCAAATCTTTGGATTTAGAACCATAAAACATGTTCAGAGGGGAATTTAGAAATTTTTGGACGTATTGCATGTTTTGCAAAAATTCAAATTCAAACTGGAATTCAAATTATACTCAAAACAGAAAAGAAATGAAAAAGAAAAAGGAAAACCGGAAAAAAACTGGCCAGTGGGCCGAAACCCCAGCCGGCCCAGCAACCTCCCGCGCAGCCCGCCCCCGCGCGCGCCGCGCTGCCCCTCGCTGACGGGTGGGACCCGCCTGTCATCCCTAACCCCGCGACCCTGGACTCTTCTCCGCGCGCGCGCGATCGCAACCGATCGGGAAACCGCGCTCCGCAGCAGAATTCTGGACCCTGAGGACTCTAACTCGATCACAACAGAACCACCGCCCTCCCCCGGCTATAAAAACAATCGATCCGATCAGTTTTCCTCACGCGATCGCCGATTTTCGCTCCGGTGAGCACCGAGACTTCGCCGGTGAATTCTGGCCGATCTAAGCTCGGAAACTCTGATCTAACTCGTTGGTCTTGATCCACCGCCTCCGGGGAACTTTGCAGGTGCAGAAAACCCGAAGACTTACGGTGCAAATCCAGCTCCGACGAGCTTCGCCGTGGTTTTGCCTCGGACCTCGCCGCCGAGCACTTTCCAGGACCCCCGAGCTCGAGAAAACCCCCGAGGTGAGATCCCTGACCTCCCCTCTACCGATCTAGGCCATAAGATCACAGTTCTAGGCAGAATTCTCGAGGATCCGAAAGTTTCCGGCGAGATCGCCGCTTCCCGCCGCCGTGCGCCGCCGGCAGCGCCGCCCGCGCTCGATCAGAGCGACGTGGCCGCTTGTGCGCCGTTTATTTTAAATCGCACGGTAGACTTTAAAACCCCGCGTACCGGTTCGATGTTATAATCTCAGCCGTCGGTTTAAAATCAGACGGTCCACGTCAGCCCCGCGTTATAAAGACTGGAATTCTTACGTGCTACCCCCTGGGGTTCTCTGGAATTGAGAGCTAGCCCCGGAAACTTCAGATCTAGCCCCTGGAACTCCAGAAAATCATGTAAATTCATTTAAAAATCAGTTTTAGCCCCTGGACTTAATAGAAATTAAGAAAAACACCTCTGAAAAGTGTAGCTAGACCCCTGGAAATTATGAAAATGATATTATAGACCCTGTAATGGGATGAATTCATTATTCTAGCTCTGTTTAGTATTTAATTTAGAAAATTGAATATGTAACTAGTGTTTAAATATTAAAAAGGGGGACAAACATAATTGTCAAACTTATTAAAAACTTTCTCAGTACTTAAAAAACTTTGGAGTGAGATAAAAATATATTTTTGGGCTGAAATAAATCTGTTTCATCTATTATTCACATTTAATAGTGTAGGGACACATTTTTAAGTAAAGAATAGTTAAAGAAAAGTAGGGAAAATAATTATGAAATAGTATACATCAGAAGCCAAGGTCAAAATATGATCTTAAATTATTTAGGACCAGAACCTAATCTGTTTAGGTAGTGTGTATTACTAATTTAATAATAAAATACACAATTATGCATAAGAATATAAATCTGAAAATATAGAAACTAGTAAATGATAAATGGAGTTTCTAAAGAATAAAGAATTCAGTTTAGGGTTGATAGAAATTATGAAGGCACATATGGAGAAGAAAAATACTTTTCATACATACTTGGTAGTTTAATATATAAGGAATTTATTTAAAACTGAAACACACATATATATATGTATATATATATATATATAGTATGTGAGTATAAATATGAACACCAAAGTAGGAATCCTACACATGTAAATGAAAGTGTATGCAAGCCCCAAATCAACACACATAGAGTATCCACAACACATAAAATGGTAAAGAAACTTTCATAAATGTGAATGTGTGGTTTGTATGAAGTGGAAGTGTGAACTATGTCTTATGATTGTTGTTTTTCTTTTGCTATGTGTGATGGTATGAAGTAGAACCTGCTCAAGAGCAAGTTATTCAATTCCAAGACCAAGACTACCCATTTCAAGAGCAGCAAGAAGGAGGCAAGTGTCCTTGACCACTTTGATCCTATGCTAGGATGTGTAGATAGAATTATTTGCATTGTCAAGTTAAATATGAAACCCATGCTAGGAAGTTTCCTAGAATTGCATTACCTTGTTTCCTTGAAGCTTGGGTTGGGATTTATATTGTCATGTCATTTATACACATGCATATGCTTAGCCATGCTTAGAATGGGATATTTGGGACATGAGATCATCAGTTTATATTACCATACTCTTGAATGAGACATTGTGAGTTATGTAGAGGTAGGGATCAAGGCAAGTTGGATGTTTTGGTTGTGTGCTGGGTGCACGAGACTTGGGTTTGTGTTTAGTACTTGCCTGGATCCTAAGGACCGGTTCATGGAGCATGTAACCCGGCTTTACAGTGCCAACCACATGCTGAGATGGGGCAGCTTAGCCAATTAATTAGGTGTATCCCCGGCGTAGTATGGGTGTGTTGGATGGTGCGGGGATTTAGGTGTCAGCTGGACTACCATATGAACCGCAAGGCTCAAGAGGGGGCCACTGCAGCGGGGTTGGAGCCTCTTGTATGCTGTTAGGGGTGAAACCTCAGTGGGCCCACGCTCGTCGGGAATCCCTTTGTAAAGGCTTCGTAGTGATCTCTTGGCCACACACCTGGGAAGTGTGAATGTGGATCGTAGCCACTGGCATAATGGAGGTTCTTTTAGTCCACCCGGCAACGGGGGATGAAATCACTACTTGTGGGTACAGTGGTACAAACTCTGCAGAGTTAAAAACTGTCTTGACAGCCGTGCTCACGGTTAAGAGCGGCCTGGACTTATTCATGATTAGAGAATTGATGGTTTTGGAAGTTAAGCGGGGAGCTTAACATTGGAAATGATGATTATGGTTATTGGTTTATGATGATGGGATGGGAGATTTGAACCATTTCACCTGTGTAGTAATGTAGGTGCTTAATAAGCTAAGGTGATAGGTATTTATTGCGTAGTGCTTTAACCATGAGTTCAACCTCTCCTTGTTCTAGCCATGCATGATATAATTTTCCCACACTTGCTGAGTACCATTGGTACTCAACCTTGCATATTTGTTGGTTTATATTGCTGCTCAGGTCAAGATAATGAGATGGTGTATAATGACCAAGATTTTGGACCCGAGGAAGGTTTCTAGGTTCATGAAGACCCCCGGGCAACACCTGTGATGGAGCCCTAAAGAATAATATTCCGCTGCTAGTTTATTTACTTGTGGTGAAGCATTAGTGTTCATTAAGACATTTGTGATGTAAGACTTATTTATAATCGACACCTGGCTTGTAATAAATGATGCTTCACTATTTGTCATCACATGTATGAGAAAATGATCCTGGCATACATGTGATATTCACTTGGTTGTTCTTCGGAAAAACCGGGTGTGACAGAGAACCAGCTCGGTGGCTCGGTGAGGGCGTCGGGGGGAGCGCTTTTCCGAGAGCTGTCGCGCCGCGATCAACCGGGAACAGGGAGAGAGAGGGAAAACAGTCGGTTGTTTGCTTTAGGTGGCTGACAATTGGGCCCCACTTCCCCCTTTGTTTAGTAAAACTTTTCTGATATTTTTCCCTCCAGCAACTCAACATTAAAAGCTTTACTTCATCCCAAAGTTATGTTTGAATTTGCAGAATTCAAATGGTTTGAATTCTGGTGTGGAATTTGAATGGGGTTTGATCATTTGAATTTGAAAAGGAGTTTGAATTCTCCACTTTGTATTGCCTCAAAAAATATAGCAAACCAGCTCCAAAATTTCCAATTTTTGGCATGGCTGCTTATTAAAAGGTGGAGAACACATTTGTGAAACCCAATTTTCAAATTGGAATTTGAAACTGAATTTGAAATTCAGATTAGAGGGCTTCTCCTTTTAATCCCAAACAAATATTAAAACTCCTCCAAATAAGCTGAAATTTGGAAGGTTGAATATTTGGACTATAAAGATCCAAGTTGTGCATTTAGATCTCCATGTTTGGAAGTTTTGGGAAGTCTAAACCCTCACTTTGAACTTACCCCATTATAATTCAAAGTTTTAATTCTCCTCATTTTTCATAAGTGCACATGAGCAGAATTTTCTTGCTACCACTTTTGGGGATTTTACATTCTCCTCTGATGTGAACTAATTTATATTTATTTTACCAATTTTCAGAATTATTCTCTAACCTAAAAATTTGTCCCTATAAATAATACATGTGAATAATCAATTAGACAGATTCATTTCAGCTTAAAATCTATTTTTAACTCACTCCAAAGTTTTCCAAGTGCTAGGAAAGTTTAAATTTGAATTTACAATGTGTTTGTCCCATCTTTTAAATTTTAAATACTAATCACATATTCAAATTCCTAAATTTAATATCACATAGGGTTAAAAAGGTAAATTCACCCCACTACAGGGTCTATTATATTATTTTAAGAATTTCCAGGGGCCTAACTATGCATAACAGAGGGGTTTTGCTAATTTTTATTAAGTCCAGGGGCTAAAACTGATTTTTAATTGAATTTACATGAATTTCTGAAGTTCCAGGGGCTAGATCAGAAGTTTCCGGGGCTAGCTCGTATTTTCCGAGATCCCCAGGGGTAGCGCGTAAGAATCCCGTCCTTTATAATGCGGGGCTGACGTGGACCGTCCGATTTAAAATAGACGGCTGAGATTATAACGTCGAACCGGTATGCGGGGATTTAAATTCTACCGTTGATTCCCCGGAATACTTCGGATCTTCGTGAATTCTTCCTAAAACTGCGATTTCATGGCATAGATCGGTAGAGGGGAGGTCGGGGATCTCACCTCGGGGTTTTTCTTGAGCTCGGAGGTCCTGGAAGGCGGTCGGCGACGAGGTCCGAGGTGAATTCACGACGATGCTTGTCGGCGCTGTGTTTGAAGCGCAAACCACCAAGTTTTCTGCACCTGCGTGATTCCCCGGAGGCGGTGGAACACGATTGGCGTGTTAGACCAGAGAATCCGAGCAGAGATCGAGAGAAAACGGTGATCGGAGCTTCGGTTCTCACCGGGAGGAAAAACAGCCGATCGCGGGTGAAAATCGGGACGATGCCGGTGTTTTTATAGGCGGGGGAGGGCGGCGTTCGGTTGTGATCGAGTTTGCATCGTCCAGAACCAAAATTCGGCTGGGATACGCGAGTATCCGGGGTGATTTCGATTCGGGGGAGAGAAAGGAGTCCTGGTCGGCCGAACGCGCGCGCGAGGAGGAAGAAGATGGCGGGCCCCACACGTCAGTGAGAAGAAAGCGGGGCGCGCGGCTGCGTGCTGGCGCGGGGATGAGGTGGGCCGGGTGGTCGGTTTCGGCCCACTGACCGGGGGGGTTTGTTTTTTTCTTTTTCTTTTTCTTTTCTGTTTTAAGTTTAATTTGAATTCTAATTTGAATTTGAATTTCTGCACCACATGCAATACGTCCAAAAATTTTTAAATTCCCCTCTTAACAGGTTTTGGGGTGTTACAGGGGGCTGCGGCCAAAGGTGTAGGGATGGGGGGGGCGGCTGGGGGTTGTAGTTATAAGGGGGGGGGAAGGACAGTCCTAGTCCAATTGGGACTCAACCAAAGAGTCCTAATGGTGGGGGATAGGGTTTCCACCCGCAAGGCTACGGCCAAATTAGCCAATTTGCGGGAAAATTCGCCCCTCAAGGCTGCGGCCAATTTGGGGGCAATTCCCGCCAAAGGTGGGGGAAATTCCCCCTTGGGGAATTTGGGGAAGATTTGGAATTTTGGGAAAATTTGAAATGGCTCAATTCAGCTATCTTATTTCCATTTCTCTCCATTTCTATGTCCCTTTCCCCATTTCTATATTCCCTTCTACATTTCTATGGTTCTTTCTCCATTTCTATGGTTCTTTCTCCATTTCTATTGTTCTTTCTTCATTTCTACTTCTTTTTAAATGCTTCTCTACGTGAAAAATGTATGCAATGCATGGTAGTTAAATTGAGGGTGTTACATATAGCATAAACTCCACTAGGGACATGGACAAAGTGTGTATACAAGAGAGCATTACTCAATTGGTGTGTGTAGAGGTGAGGGGTATGGGGTCCTATTTATACATGAGTTGAGATTGGTTCCTGCCAGAATATGCACGTGAATCAACCAGATCCGACTTCAGGGAGACACAGGGAGTCGACACATGGAAGATTACTGAGTTTTGGGGTAGGACTAGGTCGGTCGATCACCTGGTTCGGCCGACCCTGGGGTGGCCCAAGATTCGGTGTGTTTCTTCCGGGTGGCTGCAAGGTGGGCCCTCAGCTGTTTCCCAGGTGATACGCCGTTGGATTCCCTCGGATACTACTGTAGATGGGCCATTGGATCCAGGGACTACCATGTGTCAACCTCTAATTGGCTGGAAGTGTATAATTTAGGATTGCTTCCCTAAATCCTCCTCAATTATGCATATTTCCCTTGTATGCACAATTCGTTCCAAGTATAAGTGGAACTACGTTATTTGTAATGATAATGCGTGCAAGAAATGTTTATCCTTTCACATAATTGAGTTATGTTGACCGTCAAAATTGGTACTTAACGACCGCCAATATTGGTGCAAACAACAAGAGAAGATACAAAACTAATCTTTTTATGACTTGTATTCGACCGTGCACGCACACCTCTTATTTATAAAACTTTGAGAAGAGTAGTTGGTTACAACTGCCTATGATTTGATTACAATCTGAACCAACTTAGATGTTGTTGATGCGTCCATCTCCAACTCAATTTTCTAATCTATTGGAGATCTAACCCGGAGACCTGCCAGAGACCTAATCCAGACACCTGTCAGCCAGGTCTCTGGAGACCCGACCTGCAAAAGTAAAAGATGGGCTCGGTTTAAGGCTCGAATTTATGAAGTGCGTGTGTGAGGACTGGCGAGGCGATCTAGGAGGAGAGCGCATGTACCACTTCTTTCTCACTCAGTTAGATTATCTCCAACAGTCACTCTAAATGGAACCCCAAACCTATTTTAGGTCTTGAAGAGCAGGCCAAACGTCTCCGACAGCTAACCCATAGTGAGAACCCATTTTGAGCTACTGTGAATCCATGCCCAAAATAGGTGTTGGTGTCTTCGGCGATGATCACCGAGAACTTAGATGAAACACGAAGTTTCTTAGATGAAACGAGGTAGGTTCTCCTTTTAGGGAGAAGGGATGGATACTTTTCTCGACAAAGTATCAAAGGAGCTAAGAACTAATCTATTAACTAGATAAAAATAAGAGAATGAAAGTTTTGGTTTTGATTCGGATGTTTTTTGTAAAATCCCTAATTTCAGCAAGCCTAGCTTCTTGCTAGAATTTCATCCACAGGGTCAAATTGAATTGTAATTAGGGTTTCAAATTCAAAGGTTAGCGACATGAAATAAAAGAAAGATTATGAATACAAATTTAGCCGAAAAGGAAATAAACCCGGCGTTTCAAATGCGAGCACAAGCGAGGGTTAACGCCACGGTAATCAAATTCAAACTTTCAGAATTTTCTACAATGTTTGAATTTGAATTTTTGGAGCCACTGTTGTGTGGGGGGGGGAACCTCGGTGGGACCCGCAAGTCAGTGAACAGAGACAACACTTGAGTTTGCATCCACACGGAGGTGTAACAGCCCTAACTTTTGTAAAGTTTGATTTCAACTTATCAAATGAAGTTAAGGCGATAAAAGGCTATAGTTGTGTCACATGAAATGATGAACACAAATATGGACATGTGAGGGAGTTAAAAAATTTCTCTAGCCCATGATCAGCCCATGTTAACCTAGGGGAAATATTTCACTCTCAAAACTCTAACTCATGGGCACCTCCTCTATGAGTAGAGTGGAGGGAGTTTAAACACAATTTGAATTCTTTTGAAATAATTCATGTTCAGATTGCCCTAATGCATGCAAATGAATTCACCGATGCGTTCCCCATGTATCAATGAGCTCATGATCCAAATTTGGATATTTTTGGAGCTCGTATACCAATTATTCGGAGGAATATTTGAGGGAGGGTTCAAATTCAAATTTGAATTTGAAAACTGAACCAAACATGCTCAATTTTGAAATTTGAGTTTAGATTCAAATTGCTCACCTCATGTTTGGTCTACCATCAAATTTTAGTAGAATTCGGACGAAGTCGGTGCGGGAATATCAAAGCACAGAGGAGGGAGATATTTGATGTGTGAGGGCCCACATGTCATACACACACTCGAACAAACCGACTCGGTTCTGTTTTCCTCGGCTGAGCGTGTGACAGCTCCCGGCAGCCGATCGTGCACGACGATCTCCAGTGCCACCTCCTCCTCTTCGGTCGTCTAGCCTCTGCCCTTATCTCCCCCGAAGGCTGCACAAGCAAACTTCTATTCTTCTCTCTCGCTCGTGCACGTTGCTTTTTCCCAAGAAGAACACAACTGGCGCCACTCTGCTTTTCTCAATCCTACACAGACACCCGAGCACCAGATGCTTGAGGTCTCCACAGCAAGGATCATCGCACACTCATGCTCTAGCCGGCTAGCAACTTCACCCTGCCGTCCCGAGCTCACTGGCGCCTAGAAACAGCAGAGTTTCTGCTGCTCCCAAGCTCATACTGAAGTAAACCGAACTGGTCACCGTGGGCAGCGCGAACCAAGGGTGATCACGCCCAAGAAAGACACCCCATCGGTGCACCTAAAAGTCTATTTGCTCACTTCCGAAGCTCAGCCCTAGCCATTGATCACAGAGGGAGAATTTCAGGATTTTCTCCCGGGCGGCAGAAACTGACCTTGAGGTAAGGAATTGCAAAATTCGTCCTCAATTTATGTTGGTTGTGTCTCAAACTTCACACACAGGATCTTAACTACCTAGCACACCTCCTCCATCCATTTTAGACTGAGAAATTTAGTGTAGAGCAAGGAATCTGAGTTCTTTTCGAGGGTATATCGCTGGACCACGTCGGGCGCACGGTGCTGATAGGTTTGGAGTGCTCCCCGGCTCATTTAAACCCCATGTCGACATTCTACACGATCCCCTGGTGATTTAGAGCCCAAGAACTGATCGTTTGGTGAAGAAATGAGATGCCGCAACCTCGCCGGAACCGTAGTTCTTGCTGTCATCGGTGCGCCCTGTTTTCCGCCGAGTTTCAGCTGCCGGCGACCTCACCAACATGTTCAGCATGGTGGAAAATGGGGGGGGGGCGGCCAGCAGGGGGTCCGGAGGTGGCTGGGAAGCGCCTTTCCGGCGACCCTCGCCAGAGGGAGCCGCCACTACCCTGTTTGGCGCGAGGCTGAAGGTTAGGGATGACAGATGGGACACACTGTCGGTATTTAAACATTTTCCAGATTTTCCCAATTCAGTTCAAACTTTGGAGAGCCATAACTTTGTGTAGGAGTGTCTAAAAATTGTGGAACAAATTTTTTTTCGGATTTCTCTCAGAGAGTACTATCCAGAGGTGCAGCCCAATATTTATGAAAGTCCTTGGATTTGGCTCATTAATTCATTTAAAGAAAATCTTGTAGGAATTTTACAGTAGTTTTGTTTATTGGAAAATTCCCAAATTTGTACAGGACACTCTTCCAAAATTCCTTGAACTCCAGTAAAATTTTCAGAGGCATTGTACGTCATTTGCTTGGTCAAATGAGTGTTCATTCCTTATGTCTCTGAAAAATGGGAAAAATGAACAGAGACAATTTCAGCTTTTCCACATTCTTTGTAAAATTCATAGCTCCATGTAGGAAACTCCAAAAATGGTAAAAATCAATTCCTATGGACTCAAGACATTTTGTACTTCACAAAAAGTCTACTTTGCAGCGTAGGAAAGCTTAATACCTTGGGGGTAAAGGCAGATTAGTGAAAATCACATAAGGAATTATTGTGATCACCTTGAGCCATTTCATGAGCTCAATTTTTGCAAACTGCCTAAATACCTTCCATAGAAGCTGTTGTTAAGTTTGTAGCTTCATTGGACCTCTGGAACTTGAGCTACCATCTTTTAGGTTTAAGTGTTCATATAATGGACTTAATCACATGGTGATTACTAGTATCTCCTTTTCACCCTAGCTTTCATCATCTCTAAGGTTGTATATCCAACAACAGAAACCTTGCTTTTGTTTGTCCCTTTTAGGTGTGAGTTAACTGGTACAACAGTTTTGAATCACTTTATAAATTTCTTTTGAATGTGCGTGCATAACTCATCTTAATAGCTGACGTGACGTCGACGTTCAACAAGGACTCAACTCCGCAGCGAGGATCTCCATCTCGTGACGAGTTTGGTGGATTCTCAGGAGAAAGACTAACTCCTAGCTTCTAACAAAACTGTTGAGCAAGGAAAGCCCCGGTTTGCATATCGTTACCGTTTTAAATTTTTCTTTAGTTCACCTCATGTTTATTAGACTTGATATTGTGCATTATGCCTAGGATGATTGAAACCCACTTGCATGGCTATTACATCCCTGAGTAGAAGGTTTAGTGTAGGCTTTTCCTCGTCGTAGATGCTAGGCTAACGTTATAGCTAGCTCGGTAGATGTCGAGTAGTAAAAAGCTACTTGCGAGAAAGGTCGAGTAATGGAGTTACTCTCGAGAGGTTGATGATAAGAGCAACCTCAGGAAAATGAGATGGGGACGGGGATGTTCCTGTAGGATGGAGCGCTCCAGGTTGGTCTCGACCTGCAATGGGTGTGACAATGCTTGAGACCACTTTTGGCCTGGACCAGGATGGTAAGGCAAATGTGGAGGTTGGTTGTAGCCCCGTCCGTGTCGGTTAAGGACCGTATGTATGTGGTCCTGCTGGACAAGATTGAGCTGTACCGGATATATAGTGGGGTATGGGACCCTTGAAACCGATGTAACTCGATGGACTGTGATATAGAAACTCATCCTTCACGTGGGAATGGCGTTGATATGGCGGGAGGTGTAAATCCTTTAGCGGGCAACTTCGACGTGTCCACGTAACCATCCTGCTCGGCGCGAAACGTTTTTCTATATCGTGGTGTCGTGTGAAAGGTTGCTGCATACAACGTAAGAAAGACCTCTTGAGAGAGTATTTCGAGGCGGGTGTATGTGTCGTGTATTCTGGGTTGTTATTGATTCGAATCACCATCGCTCGCGGAAGAGGATTGAGCATACTTGCCCACTGCACCGTGACGTAGTAAGAAGAGGAACTAAGTCTCTTAACTTGCTGTTTATGGATTAATCATTGTATTGGAACCATGACTGAAGTAGATATAGAGCCAACTAAATTTCTATTCCACCTTAGGCTAGCAACATCGGGATAAGCATTTCTTGTTTGATTGTGGACTTTCGGTGTTGTGAGGCATGAGGACCACTAAAATGAAGGCTATAAGAATCTGAATATAAGGATCAAGTTTAGTCAAGCTTCATTTTCGCAAATACATGTTCCTATTGTCTTACTACCCTTGCATGTAGAGTTACATATTTAGGATTGATGGTTAAGTCTTGCTGAGCCTTAATGCTCACGGTTGCTTCCGAGTTGTTTTTGCATGTAGCAGGATGCGTGCTATGAAGCGGGTTGTTCGGTGAGAATACGAACCTCACGGTTCGTTCAACTCATTGGAAACCAGGCCGCTGCCTTTCTTGGGTGAAGCTAGTAGGAAGCGATCACGGGCTGAACGACTTCTCTTCGGCGTAGTTAGGGTCGAGAGTGAGTAGTTGTCCAATTTAGATTTTAATTCCGCTGTGTGTGTACATTATATTGTAAAAGACCTTATGTTGAGTAACAAAATGGTTCCATATGTTCTTAAGCTTCTTTTTGTGCATGCTGTTGGGTGCCGCATCGCACGGCACCACCCACTACGATTCCCGGGCCGGGCCTCACACGAGGCGCCGGAAATCTTCCACCGAGCAGTGCGTGCCTCTGATTTTCCCGGTCGGTTCGATCCCCTCCTTCACCTGCCGGTAAACATCAGTGCACATAAGGTTCACTACTTCCCCTGCTCGCATGAACACAGCCACAACACAACCCGTTCACGTGCGCTCACCGAAGGAAAAACGCCACCTCCTCTCGGTTGATCATCGTCGATCGGCTCCGACCACGTTGGCGCCCGGTTGAACCATCCGGGAGCTGCTCTGTACTCTCCTTGATGTTTTCCACCGCTCCTAAGCTCGTGCCCGGCCTTCCCCGATCAGCGGCAACCTTTCTTCCTCCGCTAAACAGAGCATAAAGCCGCTTCACTGCTATGCGACGTCCGGCCGGCTCCGACCGTCCCCGGCGTGAGCAAAACCCCACAAAGATTCTTCATGAAGTCTAGATCATCATCCCGGAACCCCTGGCTAATTCCCACTGCCGGCTAGCCGGAATTTGGGATTTGGCGCCGGAGTACGTGAAGAACCAACACTATTTAATTCTTGAAATTCGCCCAAACTGCTTGACCAACGCTCATGCCTTTCAAACCACAGCAACCTTGGACCCTAGCGATCCCCAAGGCCAAAGAATGAACAAAACCGTCCCTCCTACGCCCCAGGCAACAAGAAATTGCCGCCGGTAGCCAAAATGGCTCGGCTCACCATCGAGCTCCCATTTGCGGACGTTTTTAGCTCGGGTTAGAAGTATAATCTTGTTCTACATGCTCTAGTGATGGTGTACGGCAGTTTTGTTCATTGGAAGAGGCATGGGACGCGCCGTGCCACCGAGCGCCGCTGCCGGTGCCGATTTGTTTCCAGCCGTTTTCAAGCGGGGAAAGCATGCCCGGCTGCTAGGTTGTGATGTGAGGAACGTGTAGCACAAAACCGCATCAAAAATGGTTTAGAAACGGGGGATAACGGGGCGTGCCACCCCGCTGTTCCAGCGCACGCGCGAGCTCTGTCGGGAGGTTGAAGAAGACTGACCCGAGGGCCTGACTGTCAGCCGGTGAAGGATTTTCCTGTAGAAAATAAAATCCAGAAAATGGTGCAACTTTGCAAGCCCATAACTTGGTGTAGAAAGATCCAAAATTAGTGAGACAAATTTTTTGGATTCCTTAGAAGCAGTACTTTGTAGAGGAACAAATTTCTAGCTATGAAAAAGCCTAGGAATTTCTGTAGAATTCTTTTTACTTATTCCTTTGGGGATTAATTCCAGGAATATGGGTTTATGAAATATTCCAATTTGGTCAGAAAATTCTTCTCCTTGTTCCTGAGCTCCAGTAAGAATCTTAGGATTTTTGGAGATGATTAAGAGGGCTTAATCAGTTGGTTTTATCTCAGGTTTAATTAAATGAGCTGAAAATCACAGACTCAAATTGCAGAAAATAGAATTGAACTTCAACCCTCAATTCTGGCCAGCAAAAGGCTTAGAAAATTTTGGAACATTTTTTCCTAGAAACTTGAGGACCAAAATTCTCATGATATCACCGTATTCCATATGAAAAGATCTAGTTTATTTTCTGTAGATCAAAGTATTTTAAATCTTCCAAGAATTCTTGTGGCCAACTCCTTCATCAAAAACCTCTGAAAGTTTTACCATAACCCTATCATGAGATGAGAAAACTACTGTAAAAATTTCAACAACAGAATCATCTGTCTTCGTAGATTTTGCTTCTGTAGTTTTTATATGGCACATTATTGCATAATGTGAGGCATCGTTATTTGATCATTTTGGTAGAGGAAATTCCCACTAAGACTTCGGAGGTAGCTAACTTGCTTCTATTAACAGGAACTTTAGTCAGGATCAACAAGGCAAGCCCCGGTTCGCATCCAAATTTACAAGTTTTTATTTGTATAGACTTTATATTGTCTATAATATTAGTTTTGCATTATGGCTAGGTTTGTACGACACTCCACATGCATGACCCAATAAATCCCTGGAGTTTTATTAAGAGTAAGTTTTCACATAATTATAACTGCTGTGATCAAGTTAAGAAAAGTGTGTTTAAAAGAGGCATAACTCGAGTAGGCCGTTTCCTACTCGTGAACAGGGATTAAGGGGGATCAATTGGAAGAGTTGGGAATTGATCCACTTAAATGGGGAATAGTGACCGGGCAGTATAGATGGAAGGCTCAAAAACGTGGTCCTGTGAACCTAGTCTCTGTCTGAGTCAATTAAGGGTGGTTCTTGTGTGCGGCCATGCTGGACAAGTTTGAGTTGTGTACCGGATGCATACTGGCTATATGGGACCCAGGAAACCGATGTAACATGATAACCTGGGTGTCGAGACAATCCCCATCGTTTTATATAGATGCTGAAAGGAGAGAGAAGTCAGCTCTACTAGGGTTTGCCGTAGTTAGACTTACTCCAAGTCGGTGGGACCGGTTCGACATTTGGGTGTTGTGTGAATGGTTGTCACATACGATGTTGAGGGGATTAGTTGATCACCTATCTCGAATGGCCGTATGTGTCGTGTTATCCGGGTGTTTCTGATTCGAATCACCGTCGCTCGTGGTAGTGAGCATACTTGTTCTCTACATCATGACGTAGTAATAAACTGGGGGAAAAGAAATATGCTTCATGATTAATCCTCATATTGGAGATGATGGATGATAACTAATTTCACTATATTTACTTTCTACTTTGGGCTAGTGGCGTTGAGACAAAGCGTTTCTTGTTTGATTGTGGAGTCTCGATGTAAATTGTGCAAGGATTATAAAAGTTGCTTAAAATGGAAGTTAGGACTCTCTGTTAGCTCCATCTTTTATGCAAACTTCTTTATTCAGCCCTCTATTTCCAGCATTTACAGTTCCATGTGTAAGTTTTTGGTTACGTCTTGCTGAGCATAAGCTCACGGTTTGTTAATCCATTGTTTTGCTGATAATATTGCATAAGGCAACAATAGGGAGGAAGGGAGATCCGAACAGGGAAGCACCCAATGAGGGGTGTGAGAATCACTTGGAACTCTGCATGACGCCGTGTTTGGGTGTAATGCTAGTGTGGAGCATACGCAGGCAGGATGGCTTCGTTTTGGTTAGCCGAGTCTATAGCTCGTGAGTTGTATTATTATCTTCTGCTGCAATATACGCTGTACATTATTTGTAAAATATGATAATAGTATGTATTAAAGACATATGTTGTTGTTGTGTGTGTGTTTTTCGGATGTGTGCTGTTGGGTGCCGCATCGCACGGCACCACCCAATGCGATTCTTGGACTGTCGGGACAGGGTCACCACAGGCGTGGTAGCATAGCCGCATTGGGAATAGCGCACCTGAAAAGACATGTATTTTCAAAAATTTAGAGTCTACGAGTGAGGATTCGGTATTAGGCCCACATAAGGTCTACTATTAGCATAAGTAATGTAAGGTGGCTAACTAACTTACTTGTTACTTTATTCTGTAATGACGCACCGCCGACCAGGAAAAAGGTAAGGTACACCACTGAAAGCTGATCAATTTCGGTTAGCTCCCCTGATGAGGAATGTGGTTTAGGGTATAGGTCTCATAGCTTGTTTTGTGACGTCAATATAAAACTCTTGAACTCTTCATGTTATTGAGCTCATATGAAACGCTGGTCCCTGGCATGCATTAGGCAAGAAAGTGGAAACCCCATCATGTGGTCGGTAACATGATAGTGTGTTCTTCTGGAATTAGCCTAGGAGGACATAAGCAGTGCTCGCCATCGGCGTGCCCTAGTGGGTAGTAGGTGGTATCCGTTGGGTTTATAAAATTCCCAACCGTGACGACCTGTTCACGCTCTACTCGGGTTCCCCGTCGTGTGCTGTGAAAACACGACCATGTACCTTGAGACGTGGCATGACTCAAGGACGGCCCGTATGGAAATGATACGGGGCATATGTTTTTATTATGATATGGACATGCCTGAAATGAGAAATCTTTGTGTGCCTCATTATTGAGTGGTTTTATGCAGGTACACTAACCACATATCCGTATTACAAGTAGAA
This sequence comes from Neostapfia colusana, assembly GCA_030760725.1. NCBI lineage: Eukaryota > Viridiplantae > Streptophyta > Magnoliopsida > Poales > Poaceae > Neostapfia > Neostapfia colusana. The sequence goes on along the minus strand of JASWHV010000007.1, from coordinate 40,892,822 downwards.
AAACGTTTGCAAGTGAACGATTTTAGTGCCGCTAATAGAACGTATATGCCGGATATAAACCGGTTAGAATTTTCTACTTTTGTGAGGAACGTAGTATCGCCATTATCATGAAAAAATGCATCAACACCTCGCTTATCTCCTAAACATTAAGATTCTGTAAGATATGAATGAAGACAGTTCAAATTAAGTAGTTAAAATGTGTTTAGAATCCAACTTAAGGATATGTGAGTATAGAAGGACCCATAAACAGAGTCCCCTGTTTTAGGCAGTGTTTCTGCTGAAACTGGTACAAGGTATTACTCATTGTAGAAAAGGCCAACGGTAGTGTGTGATACAGTTTTGGAAAGGTGGATAAGTTCTCTAAAACTTTTCTATAAACCTCCAGGACAGAAACACACTTTAAGTTGGTCAAACACCTTAGAAACCCAAAACTGCTATAAAGGGGTAGCATGAAACAGAGTCTCTGTAATTCCACTCTAACTCTTGGTGGAAAAAATCTTTAAGAGTACTGTGATACACATTTTGTTAATTCCAAGTTTTGCCATACCGGGAGCAGAATTAATTGGAATTGTGGATTGAAACTAGTTACCTCATGGGAGGTGCTGTTAAAATCCTGCCAGGAATTCTGTTAACTTTGAACTATCATATCTTTTGATCCAGGAATGCAAAGAGGTCATATAACTACATTTTGAAAATATTGGGAAGTTATTTACAATGTTTCTGTTCAACCTCAAGGCAGAATCCTCCTGTAAAGAGGTGCAATTTGCAGTACAAGTGAAACTGTCCAGAGTACCCAAAGGCTGTGCATAGTTTCTGTAAGGATTTGGATTTTGCTTATAACTTCCTGTATAAGAATTGTAAAATGTAAAATTTTACAACTGGAAATCTTAGGAATATTGTTTCAACTTTGTAATTATGATTTTGGTCCATATATGTTTCTAACTGTATAGAAAAGTTGACCAAAGTAAGCACTTACAGGGGAGGTGCTGCTGAAATTCTTTCAGAATTTCTGTCAACTTTAGAAGCTCATAACTGTCGATCTAGAATTTAGTTAGAGGCAAATAACTATTTTTTGGAATGGTACTGAGGTTATCTACAACTTTGGTATTTAACTCATGACGCGGCCCCATGGCCTCGTCGAGCCAGGACCACGCTGAGGGGTGCTGCATTGCACAGCACCGGATAACACACATAAAAGGTACAAAGCCGACCATCACAGATAACACACACACCCATACTCGACATTGCCTACAGCAACCATCACGGACGTTGTACGCAACCACCTTTCACCCGTCAGCCAAATGCAAGAGGTCTCTGCACGCGCATCTGCAGTGCCACCAGCTGATTTACACCTCAAGCTCTCAACCTACCCTCTGAACAACAAGCTATGCCTCAACACCCATCTACCTCAGTTACATCGGTTTCCCGGTTCCCATATATCCGGTAGGTCTTCAGTACTGTTCTAGCTTGTTCAACAGGCCCGCACACGGCTCGATCCTCAATCGACAGATGAAGAGCTATGGAACCCAGGCCCCAACGTCCTGCTGTCCTTACTCTCCGCTCGGTCTCAATTTATCTTGCCATCACTACAGGAAACAGGGCAACATACGACAGCCTGTATAACATACGACGGCTAGCTGTCGTATATAAACTTACATACGACGGTCAGCAGAGGCTGTCGTATATAAATTTATATACGACAGTACAGCCGTCGTTTAGTATATGGCTGTCGTATATAGTAGTTATATACGACAGCCAACCCTAGACTGTCGTATATAGCAGTTATATACGACAGCCAAACCAAGGCTGTCGTAAATAAGCTTATGTACGACTGCCACACCATGGGCCGTCGTAAATAAGGCTTATATACCCATGGGCCCGGGTCGGCGCGGTCATTCACGCCCGCGACGACCCGAGCCCCCGCAGCCCTAAATGCCGCCGCCGCCCGTCCGCCGCCGCCAGCCGCCACCCCGGCCGCCGCCCGCCCACCGCCGCCAGCCACCGCCCCGGCCGCCCCCGCCAGCCGGCGCCCCGGCCGCCACCCGCCCGCCAGTCAGCCGCCGCCGCCCGCTCACCACCGCCGCCAGCCGCTGCCGCCCGCCCGCCACCGCCGCCAGCCGCCGCCGCCCCGGAGGTCGCCGCCCCGGCCGCCGAAGCCTCGCCGCAGCGGCCCCGGCCGCCGCAGGCTCGCCACAACGCCGCCCCACGCACTGCCTAGCCCCACCTCGCTGCCACGTCGCCGCACCGCCCGGACCTGCGCCCGTCGCGCTGTGCGCCGCCGCACCGTGCCACTCCGCCTCCACGCCGTCCGCCGCCGGCCTCGCCGTGTGCCACTCGCCGCGCCGCCTCCACCGTGAGGTAAATCGCCCGCCTCCCTCCCCATCTAGAAAGTTTGGTTTTTTAATTACCAATTGTTTAGATTATGCTTGTTTGTTTTTGATTGTTTAGTGGCTAATTCTTTATATTTAGTTGAATTGATATGCTTAGGTTTAATTATTGCCCAGGTTTATTTGAATTGCTAGCTAGGTGTTTTTGCAATTACTTAGAATTGATAATCTTGTTAACTACGGTAATTATTCTTGTTTAGATGAGTTGTTAATTGCTTAGATGATTAATGCATGCCCTCGGGGAGCGAGCCCACTGGTAGCCAGCCCTCCGGCAGCCACCCCCAGGGTAGTCTGCCCAGCGAGCCCAAGGGCACCCAGCCCGAGGACACGTCCGGTGACCAGCCTTCTGAGTCACCAGATGTGGTGCCGCAGCGGAGGAGACGTACGAGGAGGAGTAACTTTGTTGGTCCTCCACCGATTCCTAGAGAGCCGGTAATTATTCGTCCGGTTGGAGACAGGTAACACATTAATAAAGTATTCATTTCTATTTGTTCTCAAAGACTATGATCTTACTTAATGACTTAACAAACGTCTTTTTAGTTCTTGGGAGGACCTCTCGTACGACGGGCAAAACACCACAGGACGGTGAATGGTTGCATCGGGAACTTAGTGCGTCTGCACTACCCCGGTGCAATCGATGGACGTGCAGCTACGTCGTGGGACGACTACGCGCGCGTTCCTCACCCGGAGAACGACAACCTACAGGGAGTTGTGTGGGCAGATTTTTGGGTAAGTAAATTTCATAAATATTTGAAGTTTCAATTCTTTATGTTCCTTCAAATATTAATGTGCGTATATGTCGAACTGTGTTGGCTTCCTACAGCTCAGGTACCGCCTTGAGGACCCAGCTGAGCAGATGGATCACGCCCGCTCCGTGTTCGAAGTGAACGCTCGGAAGCTTGTTATGCAAATGCTTTCGAACGCTCGGAGTCAAGTATTTAACGACTACTTAAAGCTCCACGACCACGAGGTTGGGTCATTCAGAGACGCCTCTGACACGTACTTGACGGAGGAGCAATACGTAGAGGTAAGTTGCGTAATCTTTAAATTGTTCACATTAATTTTGCTAAGTAACATCTAATGAACTATGCATGTGTGCAGGTTAGTGTCCTTTGGTTACAAGGACGAACTGAAGATTACCGAGCCCTTTGCAGGTATTGGGCTAGCGATGAGTTCATCGCTAAGTCCAACAAGACTCGAGATGCCAGAGGGAGCTCAGGGAAGCATGGTATGGGCGTCCAAGGTTTTGTGCGAATGGCTAAATGGATGGTAAGTTTCTTGGTAGTTTTTATTATATTCATAATGTAGTATTGTTCGTACTAACATATGTTCACAGGAAAAGGAGACCGGCGTGCGACCGAGTGCTACTGCGGTCCATAGGAGAGGTTACGCTGACCCTTCTCAGCCGGAGCAGTGTAGTCAGTACGCAATGGAGCGCCTGGTAAGTTTCATGACCTCTCAAATTATTTGACACTATATATGTTTCTGAACTTACACAATTTCATTGTTTTTTAGACTAGGTATGGGCAAGAGGCTGTGAGGATACACGGCGAAGGATTCGATTGGGAAAACTCCCCCAACATCGACCCTCAAGCCGCGTATGCAAGCGGAGGTGGAAAAGCACACGGAAGGTGAATTCATTTACTTTCATTGATTTCAATTCAAGATTATTTAATTTTACCTTGAATTGATTCTTTTTTTGTAGTCTTGCCATATTCTCTGTAGTCGTCAACTCTAGGGAGGCACGACCTGCGGGAGGCAGCTCCTCACATTCTTCGGCTGCTGGCGCAGGCTCATCCAGCAGCCGTGTCACCGAGAGAGATCTCGAAGTCATGGCGCTTCGGGAGGGCTTGGCACGGCAGGAGGAGGCCTTGGCGAGAGAGCGAGACAACAACAGGGCTGCCATGGCATACCAGGTTCTATATGGCACAGATGCAAGCAGCAATAGAAGTAAGAAACATGCAATTATACTTTAATTACATTGCATTTCAATTGGTTTTGTAAATTGTAATGTTTGAAATGACAAGCGCTAGCTCGACAGCAAGGGCAGCAAATCTAGATACCGTTGTGGCAGCCACCTCCGTTCGTGCTGGAGCCGTCGCCACCACAGGAGCAGTTTCCTGGAGTACAGGTATAAAAAGGAAGTTTCATTAAGTGGAAGCCCCAACCGCTAACAATCCTAATCAACCTAGAAAAAGAATTGTAAACTTGTACATATGTCACTGTGTTTTGCAGAGATTAGGGACGGAGGCTCAGACTCCATCGCCACAGCTAAGGGCACCAGGTTCGCCGCGGCAGGATGACTGCTTCGCTCCCGAAGGTAGTGGAGGGGCTAGTAATCAATAGATTTGTGATTTTGTTTTTGATTGTGTGGATGTCGGACTTCGTGATTGTCGATGTGTACTATTGCACTTTGTTGTGATTTTATATATCAAACTGTTTTGTTGTTGTCTATTGATTTAGATGTGTAGCTGGCCATCGAGCCAGGTTAGCCAATTTCTGTTTTTTTTAAAAAAAGGAAAAGCTTATATACGACGGCCTATATAGTTTATATACAACGGTCGCTATACAGGGTCGTCGTAAATAAGCCTAAATTATATACGACGGCTGGACAAAGGCTGTCGTATATAAGCTCTTATATACGATAGCGCATGGGCCCATATACGATAGCCAGGGCCCATGCCGTTGTATATAAAGGCCCCGGCCCACTGGGCCAAGTCTACGAAACGGGTCGTTGTATATAAGTGGCTGTCATATATATACTGTTATATACGATGGTGTCGTCGTATATAATTATATATACGACAAAATATATACGACGGCCACAAACTGTCGTATATAAACAACTGCCGTCGTATATATATTATATACGACAGCTTCTGCTTTATATACGACGGTTTTAGCCATCGTATGCTGACGGGAATCCTGTAGTGCATGTGTTTCATTTGCTACCTTTACCCGAGTAGTTTGCCTCTAGCCTAATCTCGCGAGCAGTTCCAACTACTCGACTTGTACTGAATCCTATCCCAACTTAGCATTGCAGTGGCTAGTCGAGGTTTACAAACCTAAGGCCAAACCAGGGTTTTCTTGGCTGTGCATTTGGGTTTTCAAACAAGACTCTAATGCATAACTTAAGTGAGTGCCCAAAGTAAGTTCTCAAAACAGTACAATTTATAAAAAGGCTAATGCAAACCGGATCTTGCCTTGCTGCTCTTGGTTGTAGGCTAGCTGTTCCTCTGGAGCGATGAAGTCTAAAACTTTGGGCTCCTCCTCAACCTTAGCGACTACATGAGATAAATACATATATGTATTAATTTGAATGCATTTAAATTGAAGTTGAATTTGTGAGGACTATTAGTCTTACTAGACAGGCCCAATGACTCTGAAATTTTTACTGTGGTTTGGATACAACCTAAACAGATACATGGCCAAGTTTCATTTGCAGCAAAGCTCATTTGAGCCCTCCACAAATAATTGTGTACTTGGCCTTAATTGGAGCTCTTAGTGTCTTCTAGGGGTTTTCAATGAGCAAGCCATTACTTTCTGAAAACTAGATTTTTATAGGGTTCTAATGGAGTTGGTTTCACTTAATTTGAATGTTCCTAACTAAAGATATGAGCTAAACAATTTCAGAGAAATTCTGAAAATGTTTCTGGACATTTTCCATTTTCTCTGGAACAGTTTTATTAATCACACCATTACGTGGATCAAATTAGCTCAAATGGATCTGAAATTTTTATGGTAGCTCAATGATATTTTGGTGAATATGCTAGCCAAATTCCATATTTTTCATCCAAAGGGTTCTCCAGATAAAATTCTAAACAGTTTAAAATTTGAAGAATTAATTCTGGAGAAATAAGGATTTCCATAAAGTGAAACTTGATTTGTTGGAAAGTACTCAGAGATCTGAATCCAACGAAATTTGGTTCACTCGATTTGGAGTTTCCTAGACAAAGTTATGTTGGTTTGAAATTTGAACTAAATCTGAGAAAGATAAAAGTTTAAACTTCTGCCGGTGGGTCCCACGATGCGGATCTTCTTCAACCTCGCGCCAACAGAGTCCCCCGGCGGCGCCCTCCGGCAAGCCTCGCTGGAACTGTGTTCCCGGCCACCCCTTGGACCAAAACTCGCCGCCTCCCCATTTTCCGACCTCGTGAACTCATCTGTGGGCTCGCCGACCGCCGGCGATCATCGGAAACACGTGTGCACCGGTGACAGCGGAACCTAGGGTTCCGGCGAGGTCGCTATCGCACCACATGGCACCAAATCGATCAGAATTTGCTCGGAGAGCATCATTGGAGCACAAGGAACATGAAATGAGACCTTTTGGATTCTAGAAACGCCGGCAACCATACTCTAGACGGTGAGCCGAGGTACTTTGCATCGGCGGCGAGGAAAACGGCCATTCCACGGCCGATCTTCAATGGTTTCCCTTGCTTCTTCCTCGAGCGTGTGCGCTAGCATGTGTAGAACCTACTGGCCAACCGGCTCAACTAATAAGAATGTGTGGAATCCGAATTTCAGTCTATGGTGATCTCGGCCATATGAACTAGCTTTCGGTATATTTAGAAATTCTCGACCTATGGTTGATCATATGCCAAACTGCTTTAGGCTACATCTTCTACACACAGTGACACACCTTTCTTGTGTAGATAAGTGGATGCGAGGATGGCTGTGCCGAGCTGTCTGCAGGAGCACCGAATGGCGGCAACGCTCGGGTCGCCAGAAAAACGCTCGGTTAGCTCAAGGGCGTTCGGTCACGGGACAACAAGACGTCAAAGATGTTGCTCACAAGCCCACGACGCCGTGTTGCTACTGGGAAGGCTCTGTTCATGATTGATCGGCCTGCTCGCGAGCGGAACTGAGAGGGCGGTCCGCTTTCAGTTGAGCTCAGCGTGAGAGAGGACGAACGAGCTGTGGTTTCGGGTTGTGAACAAACAGTGCACGTCGAGGAGGGATAAGACGCCGGGTAGCTGGTCTCCAGCGCGGGGCAACGAAGCAGGAGCTGGCGCCGATTGTCCGCTCGGTGACGTGCTCAGCTGCATCCCGAGAAACCGAGTGCTCTGTTCTTCAGTCGGTTGAATTGTTGGTGAGGCTGACAGGTGGTCCCCACTTCCATTTTAACCTCTGAAATTAACTTTCTCCCACTGCTCTAAACAGTAGTTCCACTAATACCCTCTGAAATTTTAATTATCTACCAAATGCCGATTTGAAGTTGATAGAATTCAAATTGTGAAGTGTTTGAATATATTTACAGCACATATGCAGTTTGAAATTCAAATTGAATTTGAATTTTCTAAAATTGGCTCATGTCAAGATCAACTCCAAATGAAGTGATCGGTGTGTGAGCTCACAAAAATGTGCTGAGTGTGAATATGCCTCCCACTTTTAAATTCATGGGATGAAAGGAGTTTGAATTTGAATTTGAGTTCACGCTAGCCTCTTTCTAGTTATACCCAAAAATACCTCAAAAAGGTTTTGGATTTGGGTGAAATTTGGCATAAGCATTCCTAGCAAGGTGTAAGAGTTTTTCATATGTTCAGCCCCTATATGATGCATGTGGGATATACCACTTTTGCATTTTTGTGAGTTCATCCTCTAATTACCATATTGATTGTGGTTACTTGCTCTTCACATGTGTTCATAAGTTTTCCTCAAAAGAGGTGTGTGTGTGGTGTGATGAACACTTTGGATGTGTGCGAAAACTTAGCCCTTACATTCCTCCCACCTTAAAAGAATCTCATCCCAAGATTATAAGGTGAAAATGAGAGAGAGGATGGTGGAAAATCACCGTATGTGCGATGTGAAAAAGTCGGGATAGTTAGCGCAAAGAAATCCTTTGCTCTCCCATGTCGCTTCGTCTACGGAGTGATTACTCCATAGAACCTTGTAGAACCACAACAGATGGTTGCGTGTGGTTCGGACCTTTTCATCAATTATCTGAACCAGTTCCTCCCGATATGTGAGATCCGGTTTCAGTTTTTCAATATCCCCCAGCTGAATGGTAGTTGATAGCTTAAGACACTTCCTCAGCTGAGAAATGTGAAAGACGTCGTGCACACCGGAAAGTGTCGCCGGTAATTCCAGCCGGTATGCAACTGATCCACAACTTTCCACAATCTGAAATGGACCAATGAATTGGGGTGCCAACTTTCCTCTCACCCCGAATCTGTTTACGCCCTTCATTGGAGACACATGTAGATACACGTGGCCGTGACTTCGGATTGTAACGGGCATCTTCTCTGGTCCGCATACTGTTTTTGTCGGGATTGGGCGGCCTTTAGGTTTGCTTGAATCAGCCGAACCTTTTCCTCCGCATGGTTGACAAGATCAATCCCGAAGGTGACCCTTTCGCAAGACTCACACCAATTCAGTGGTGTGCGGCATTTTCTTCTGTATAGCCTCATAGGGCACCATCTTGATGCTGGCTTGGTACCCATTGTTGTATGAGAACTTGGCCAATGGTAAGTGATCATCCCAATTCTTACCGTGGTTGATAGCACAAGCTCGTAGCATATCTTCTAAAATTTGATTCACCCGCTCGGTTTGCCCATCCGTCTGCGGGTTGCACGCTGAACTACGGATCAGTTTCGTCCCCAAAGAAGCATGTAGCGCTCCCAAAAAACGGGACACAAATAAAGTGCCCCGATCCGATATGATAGTGCGGTGTACGCCGTACAAGCATAAGATCCGTGAGATGTACAATTCAGCATACTTCTTGGCATTGTAGTTGGGGTTGACCGGAATAAAATGGGCAACCTTGGTGAGCCGGTCAACGATCACCCACACGGAATCATACTTCTGAAATGTGGTGGGTAAACGGACGATGAAGTCCATGCTCACATCTTCCCACTTCCAGGCAGGAACGCCCAATGGTTGTAGCAGTCCCGGTTTTCTCATGTGGTCTGCCTTCACACTTCGACATTTATCTGTAACACCCTCAATTTCGTAGTCATGCATGCATACATATTTCATATAGAAAAAACATTTTAAAAAGAAGTAGAAACGGAAAAAGAATCAGAAAGATAGCCGAAAAGAGCCAATTCCAGTTCGCCGAGGAACGCTGTAGACACTTCCCGCGGCCCGATGGCCATGTGGCGCCTTCAGAGCTCATTGACCATATTGAACCCATGTTTTGAAACTGTTTTGTTTGCGAAAACTGTATATGCTTAAGTCAACTTGATGGGAAACCCTTTCATAGGAGTTTACTAGCTTTGTTAACCACCCTTGTCGCCGGGAAAGTTGATGAGTCGGGTATGGTCGTTTTGCTTTTTGCTTCGCTGAGTCCACGGGATATGGGAAGCGAGATAGAATGTGTCTAGCTACTGCACTCATATGAACAATGATAATAAGAACTTGATGTTGATAATGAACATGAATCGGAGGAGATCTAGGCAAGCTTGGTTTGTGAAAGTGGTAGAATGAGATGGTGATTTGCTTGCCGTAGATCTAAGGACCGGTTCATGCCAGCACATGCCAGGAATACAGTGCTACCACAAGGCCAATTATGGGTGCAGCTTAGCTGACTAATTAGGTAAGTTACTAGATTGTTATGGACCGTGGAAGGTGCGGGGAATGGGAGTCGAGAGAGGACTGCCCTGGGAACTGCATGGCACAAGAGGGGGCCAGTAGATTGGAGAATGGTGATTCGAGCCTACTGGTGAGACCTTAGTGAGTCCATACATCTAGTAGCCCCTTTGTAAAGGCTATTTTGTGATCTCTTTCCATACACCGACGGTTGTGTACTGGTATAATGGAGGTTCTGCAGTCGCCGACGGGTGATGAAATCACAAACTTGTGGGTAAAGCGGTGCCACCTCTGCAGAGCATAAAACTATCATGATAGCCGTGCTTACGGTCACAAGCGCCTGGCCAACTCACATGATTAGATGGGATGGTTTGGGATGGATGGTCTGGGATGTTATTCGATATGGTTATTGATATGGTTATGGTTTAGTTTTTTGTATTGGTTTCGTGACTGTTGAGTCTTGGTAATGAGATTTGTTTCAGGACTGTTGAGTTTTGAATATGAGATGGTTTCAGTTATACGATCATGAGATGGATATGATCATGAGCTGGTTATTATGAGCATGAGAAAGAGTGGAGAAAGATAAATATCTTGTTGAGACACGAATATAGGTGAATCATGATGGATTATGTTACTGGTTTAATTGGATATATGTTGGGATCAAATTCACTAAAAGATATTTGCTGTTTTTATCATGGTTGTGAAATAAATTTTGCTTTCTGCAATGAGCCTTTTTATTCCTACCTTGATAAAAGCTACATGTCATACTTTTCCTGCACTTGCTGAGTACGACATGTATTCACCCTTGCATTATCATACAAACATCAGCGACACGAGAGGAATACTTTGAAGACCATGTGGAGTATTAGGCGTGCGAACTACCATCAACTTGCCTGTGGGATGGAGTTGAAGATGGAGCCGCTGCCGTGTTTAGTTTGCCTCCGGTATCATTAGAGACTTCCGCTGCTAGAATAAGACTTCCGCTGCAAGATAAGTTAGAAATTGATGTAACAAGGTACCTAAACACTTGTTATTCGTGGTTATATTCTGAATTCAGTTTGTGGATTACATGTGTATGTATGATGAACATCCTGGGCACACATATGCATCAGCTGGGTCCGGTTTTCACGAGACCGGGTGTCACAGATTGGTATCAGAGCCACGGTTGACCGTAGGACGCAGGCCTAGTTACAGATTGGTATCAGAGCTGCCAAGTTGACCGTAGGACGCAGACCTAGTTACAGATTGGCATTAGAGCCACGCTGACATAGAACGCAAGCCTAGGTAGAATGCATAGATTGGCATCAGAACCCCTTGACCATAGGATGCAAGCTTGGGAAGAATGGACGCCCTAAAAACGTTTAAACCATAGAAGCTCGAATAGGAGTGGCGTGTTGAACTTCGTGATGATTGCTTGTGTTTGAGTGCTTAGTGTGAGTTGTGGGACGTTTAGCGTTGTCCATATCCACACATAGTAGAGAGATGTGGGATGCTTCGGCATGTGTTCACATCCTCAAATAGGATAATATATAGACCATCCACCTTGATGCATATAGTTGGGGGGATGAATCTAAACTTCTAACATATGTTCTACCCATCTCCCTCTCACAGATGGTGAGAGAAAACGCCGTCCGTCAAAGGAGGAACGTCCGTGGAAACCAAGAACCACAAGAGGATGACCACGTTGAAATTCCTGAGAATGACAACCCCGGGGCTGGTGCAAACAACTTGGAACGGTTGATGGCTATGCAGAACTAGCTCATGCAAACCATGATCCAAACTTTTGGTCAGCTGCAAGTCAACAACAACAACAACCCTTTTCCTGCACCACCGCCACCACCACCGCCACCACTGCCGGTTTACAACCGATTGGGAGAGTTCATGAGGACTCGACCACCCATTTTTGCACAAGCCAATGATCCCATGGAGGCCAATGATTGGTTAACGTCCATGGAGAATAAGCTTGCCATAGTTCAGTGCAATGATCGAGAGAATGTTCTCTTCGCATCGCACCAACTTATGGGAGCACCCGCTGACTGGTGGGACGCTCTATGCAATGCTCATGTCAACCAGGAGACTATCACTTGGGCTGAGTTCAAGGAGAGTTTCCGCTCTCATTATGTCCCTGTTGGATTCATGATGCTCAAAAGGCAAGAGTTTGAAGGTCTCCGCCAAGGACGGAGGAGCGTGAACGAGTACCTCAACAATTTCATGCAGCTGTCAAGGTCTGCCCCCGAAGATGTCAACTCGGACCAAAGGAAGCAATACTTGTTCATGAGAGGGTTGAACAATGAGATCCAAGTTCAGCTTCTCAACAATGACTATGCAAACTTCTAGAAGCTAGTTGACAAAGCTATAATGGTTGAGAGCAAGATCCGAGAGATCGAGCAAGAGGGCAAAAGAAAGATGACATAACAGCCACAAGGGAGCAACGTACGCCCCCGGTACATGCCACCAGCTGCACCACAGTATGGCTCGTCCACTCCTACTTTTTGCCCTAATCAACCACCACAGCAACGTCCTGCTATGCAAGCACCTCGTGTGCCTTTGCCTCCTGCTCCCCGACCCAACATGGGCGCTTAAGCTCAAAACTACCCTCGTTCCGACGTTCCTGCTGTCTTGGGCAACAAGGCATGCTTTGCATGCGGAGAGACGGGACACTTTGCAAGTCAGTGCCCGAGGAAAAGCCTTGGACAGCCAAGCAACACGCCCAAGCAGAACCCACGGCCGAATGGAGGAGCTAATCAGGGCAACCGCGGACAGCAGAACTACGCTTGTGGCAACATGAATCATGTTTCCGCTGAGGAAGCGCAACAGGCTGAGGACATCGTGATTGGTATGTTCCTTGCCAACTCCAACCCAGCCACTGTTTTATTTGATTCCGGAGCATCGCATTCATTCATATCATCCAAGTATGTTGCCAAGTATAATCTACCCATATCACACTTGAAATATACTATGTTGGTTAATTCTCCCGGTGGAGAGATGAGGACTAATATAGTATGTCCGAAAGTAAACCTTAAAATAAGGGGGTAGACTTCCTTGCCAACCTTATTGTCTTGGATTCCCATGGGCTTGACATACTACTCAGAATGGATTGGTTAAGCAAGAACAACGGAGTAATCCAATGTGGTCAGAGGAGCGTGCAGTTGACAAATGAGCACGGTACTCGTATCGAGTTTGAGTCAGCCCAACCAACAACCGAGAAGTCAACATTGAACCATGTCGAAGGAGCAACATTGGAAGGCATTCCGGTGGTTCAAGAATTTTTGGACGTGTTCCCGGAAGAACTTCCAGGTATGCCACCTGACCGGGACATTGAGTTTGCCATTGACTTGGTACCTGGAACTGCACCTATAGCAAAGAGACCATATAGGATGCCCGTAAATGAACTAGTGGAACTCAAGAAGCAAATTCAGGAGCAGCTAGAAAATGGTTTTATACGCCCATGCTCGTCACCGTGGGGAGCCCCCGTGCTCATCGTGGACAAGAAGGATGGGACCAAAAGGATGTGTGTTGATTATAAGTCTCTCAATGAGGTGATGATCAAGAACAAATACCCGCTGCCCCGAATAGAGGACCTATTTGACCAAATGATAGGAGCCCGAGTTTTCTCCAAGATTGATCTTCGGTCGGGATACTTCCAGCTGAAGATTAAGCCCTCCGATATACCCAAGACTGCCTTTAGAACACGGTATGGTTCGTATGAGTATACCGTCATGTCTTTTGGGTTAATGAATGCACCCGCATATTTCATTTACCTCATGAACAAGGTCTTCATGGAGTACTTGGACAAACTCGTCGTGGTTTTCATCGACGATATCATGGTGTATTCGAAAAGTGAGGAAGAACATGAAGAACATTTGAGATTGACCTTGCAGAAACTGCGAGAGCATCAATTGTATGCCAAGCTCAGCAAGTGTCAATTCTGGCTAAAGGAGAGATCGTTCCTAGGCCACATCATCTCCGAGGAAGGAGTATCGATTGATCCCGGAAAAGTGGGAGATGTTCTGAAGTGGAATCAACCGCAAATTTTGAGAGATATTTGGAGTTTTCTTGGGATGGCTGGATACTACCGATGGTTCATCAAGGACTTCTCCAAAATAGCGAAGCCTATGACGGAGTTACTAATGAAGGGAAAAGCATTCCAATGGACATCAGTGTGCCAAGAAAGCTTTGAGGAGCTCAAGAAAAGGCTAACCACAGTGCCGGTTTTAGTATTGCCGAGCAAGAGCTTCGACATATATTGTGACGCATCAAGAAAAGGGCTTGGATGTGTGCTCATGCAAGAAGGACAAGTGGTAGCCTATGCGTCGAGAAAACTAAAGAAACACGGGCTGAATTACCCCACACATGATTTGAAACTCACAGCCGTGGTGCATGCATTGAAGATTTAGAGATATTATATCCTTGACCACCGATGTGAGATCTATACGGATCATAAAAGCCTCAAGTACATATTCACCCAAACAGATTTGAATTTGAGGCAACGTCGATGGTTGGAGCTCATCACGGATTATGATGTTGGAATCAACTATCACCCTGGAAAGGCCAATGTAGTTTCTGATGCATTGAGCCAAAAGGGAGCATGTCACCATCTCACGATTCGGGAGCTACCACCGAGCTATGCAAGGAGTTTGAACGGTTACATCTAGGATTCTTGAACGAGATGGAAGCGATGGAACTCCACTCTTCGCTGGAACAAGAGATAAGAGATGGCCAAGCAATGGATGAGGAAATCAAGGAGATCAAGGAAAGGATCCGACAAGGCATAGAAAAGGACTTCAAGGAAGACGAGAAGGGTACGCTTTGGTTAGGAAAAAGGATTTGTGTGCCTAACGTGAAGCGCATCCTCGACACGATATTAAAGGAGGCACATGACTCACCTTATTCCATACATCCCGGCAGTACAAAGATGTACAAGGACCTGAAAACTTGTTATTGGTGGGACGGTATGAAAAGGGACATAGCTGAGTATGTTGCCTTATGCGACACATGCCAACGGGTGAAGTCCGAACATCAAAGATCCGCTGGACTGTTGCAACCATTGAAATTACCCGAGTGGAAGTGGGAAGACATAAGTATGGATTTCATCGTCGGACTACCACGTACTCGGTCGGGTTACGACTCCATCTGGGTTATTGTGGACCGATTGATGTAAACAGCTCTTTTTCTTTCCGTTAGAACCACGTACCGCGTCGCAGAACTAGCCGAGCTGTACATGGATCAAATCGTGTACCGTCATGGAGTCCCTAAGAGGATAGTTTGAGACCAGGGTACCCAGTTTACCTCTAGGTTCTGGAGGAAGCTGCATGAAGCTATGGGTACACGACTAGACTTTAGCTCCACTTATCATCCGCAGACTGATGGACAAACTGAGAGGACAAATCAAATTTTGGAGGACATGTTAGGAGCCTGCGCCTTGAAACATGGGCGTAGTTGGGATAGGAGCTTGCCGTATGCCGAGTTCTCGTACAACAACAGCTATCAATCTAGCTTGAAGATGTCACCTTTCGAAGCATTGTATGGTAGACGGTGTAGAACGCCGTTGTTTTGGAATGAGACCGGAGAGAACCAAGTGTTTGGACCAGAAGTGCTGCAAGAGGCTGAGAAGCAAGTCCAAACGGTACAGGAGAACCTGAAGGCCGCTCAGTCACGACAAAAAGGCTATGCGGACAATAGGCGAAGAAAGTTGAATTTCGAAGTAGGAGACTTCGTGTACCTTAAGGTATCGCCTATAAGAGGCCAATGACGTTTCAACGTCAAAGGAAAGTTAGCACCTCGCTACATCAGACTATTTAATATTTTGGGCAAGCGAGGAGAGGTAGCCTATATACTAGAGCTCCCAACGCACCTGTTTGACGTGCATGACGTGTTTCACGTATTCCAACTCAATAAGTGCTTGAGAGTACCGGAAGAACAAGTACCAATGGATGAACTCAAGCTTCAAGAGGATCTGACCTATGTAGAGCACCCAGTCTGAATTTTGGACGTGAAGGAAAGGGTCACGAGGAACAAAGTCATCCGTTGGTGCAAGGTACAATGGAGCCATCACACGGAACCGAAGTTACATGGGAGCGTGAGGAAGACATCAAGGCAGAATTCCCTCATCTATTCTCCACTCTATCGAATCTTGAGGGCGAGATTCAATTTAAGGGGGGTAGGTTTGTAACACCCTCAATTTTGTATTCATGCATGCATACATATTTCATATAGAAAAAGATTTTCAAAAGAAGTAGAAACGGAGAAAGAATCAGAAAGATAGCCGAAAAGAGCCAATTCCAATTCACCGAGGAACGCTGTAGACACTTCGCGCGGCCCGCTGGCCACGTGGTGCCTTCAGAGCTCATTCCCGTGGAGGAGGATGAGGTCCGACACTGCTGGCTACGTGGCAGGCTCGGAGCTTTCCTCTGCGGAAGGGGGTGAGGTCCGGCCCCGTGGGACATTGTTGCCCCCGGAGCTAGCCTCTGCAGAGAAGCGAGGCCAGCCCGCAGGACACGTGTCGCCTTCGGAGCTAGTCACTGCGGAGAAGCAAGGCCAACCCCGCGGGACACGTGTCACCCTCGGAGCACACCTCCGAGAGGTCCGGCCCCACTAGACACGTGTCACCCTCGGAGCTCGCCTCCGAGAAGTCCAACACTATTGGACACGTGTCGCTCTCGGAGCTCACTTACGAGGAGAAGACATTACCTGACACGTGTTGTCCTCAGAGCTCATCTCCGAGGAGAAGGGAGGTTCGACACTAATGGACACGTGTCGTCCTCGGAGCTTATCTCCGAGAAGAATGGACGTCCGGCACTGTTGGACACGTGTCGACCTCGGAGCTCGTCTTTAAGGAAAAAGGAAGTCCGACGCTACTGGACACGTGGCATTCTCGGAGCTCACCTCTGAGGAGAGGGGCGGTCCAGAACTGACACGTGGCAATCTTGGAGCTCGCCTCTGAAGAGAGGGGAGGTCCGGTACTGACACGTGGTGCACGCGGAGCTCTCCTCTGAGGGAGAGGGAGGTCCCGCCCGCTAGACATGTGGTGCACGTGGAGCTCGCCTCTGAGGGAGAGGGAGGTCCCGCCAGCCAGACACGAGGCGCACCCGGAGCTCGTCTCTGCGGAAAAAGGGAGACCAGGCCCCCGCTGGACAAGTGGAGCCTCCGGAGCTTATCCCTGCAGAAGGACGAGATCCTTAAGCAGTTTTCTACCGTGCGCGAGTGCCCGGTACGGAGGAAACCGACACAAACTCTTCTACGTTGAATACTGCAACCAAATCGATTAGAGATAAGTTGTTAAGATCTAAAACACATTGAATAGGACTCTTATTTGAAATCCAATTGGAGTAGGACTCTTCTTTTTCTGGTTATAAAATAGAACCCGAAACACCCCGTGGTCGTAACATCTTCCCAAGCCGACAACTTAGATGCCCTAGCCCCCAACTCGCCGAGTTAACCCCCTTCGCCGGAGTTCAGCCACCGTTTAGACCGCCAACGAGCCCCGACACGCTCGCCGTCGCCGGAAGAGAGCCGACGATCAGTCTTGCTAGGAGGAAGGCCCTGACACCAAGGAGAAGTGAGGTAGGTCTTCGTTACCACCTTACGACATCATCGAGGTTTTCTTCGCATCTGTTTCTTCGATCCCTTCAAACAAAAGTTTTTTCGTGTGGACAGATCACGTGTTGATCGGTTTGATCTAGATATCGAGACAAGATCATCGCCATGACCACACTTAATCCTTATACCTTTGTTCATCATAAAACCCATGCGAGCCTATTAAAACATGCAAGAACATGTACAAACTAAACTGCACCATAGGATTTGCATGCATCTACACCATTGTATCTAGATTAAAGTTTGTGCATGATGATTGATTGCTGTGAATCTTGTATGTGCATGATCGTGAGTAGAAGGACAAGCTCAGGGAGCTATCTACGAAGGACTACAGCACCAAGAATTCAAAATCCGTGAGCAATAGAAACCACAGGAACAAGGCATGTGCCCCTTGACCGTATTGATCCCATGTTTTGAAACTGTTTTGTTTGCGAAAACTGTATATGCTTGAGTCAACTTGATGGGAAACCCTTTCATAGGAGTTTACTAGCTTTGTTAACCACCCTTGTCGCCGGGACAGTTGATGAGTCGGGTATGGTCGTTTTGCTTTTTGCTTCGCTGAGTCCACGGGATATGGGAAGCGAGATAGAATGTGTCTAGCTACTGCACTCATATGAACAATGATAATAAGAACTTGATGTTGATAATGAACATGAATTGGAGGATATCTAGGAAAGCTTGGTTCGTGGAAGTGGTAGAATTTGATGGTGGTTTACTTGCCGTAGATCTAAGTACCGGTTCATGCCAGCACATGCCAGGAATACAGTGCCACCACAAGGCCAATTATGGGTGCAGCTTAGCTGAATAATTAGGTAAGTTACTAGATTGTTATGGACTGTGGAAGGTGCGGGGAATGGGAGTCGAGAGAGGACTGCCCTGGGAACTGCATGGCACAAGAGGGGGCCCGTAGGTTGGAGAATGGTGATTCGAGCCTGCTAGTGAGACCTTAGTGAGTCCATACATCTAGTAGCCCCTTTGTAAAGGCTATTTTGTGATCTCTTGGCCATACACCGACGGTTGTGTACTGGTATAATGGAGGTTCTGCAGTCGCCGACGGGTGATGAAATCACAAACTTGTGGGTAAAGCAGTGCCACCTCTGCAGAGCGTAAAACTATCATGATAGCCGTGCTTACGTTCACAAGCGCCTGGCCAACTCACATGATTAGATGAGATTGTTTGAGATGGATTGTTTTGGATGTCATTCGGTATGGTTATAGATATGGTTATGGTTTGGTTTTTGGTATTGGTTTCGGGACTGTTGAGTCTTGGTAATGAGATTTGTTTTGGAACTGTTGAGTCTTGAATATGAGATGGTTTCGGTTATATGATCATGAGATGGTTATTATGAGCATGAGAAAGAGTTGAGAATGATAAATGTCTGGATGAGACAGGAAAAGAGGTGAATCATGATGGAGGTATGTTACTGGTTTAATTGGATATATGTTGGGATTAAATTCACTTAAAGATAGTTGTTGTTTTTATCATGGTTGTGAAATAAACTTTGCTTTCTGCAATGAGCCTTTTTATTCCTACCTTGATGAAAGCTACATGTCATACTTTTCCTGCACTTGCTTAGTACGACATGTACTCACCCTTGCATTATCATAGAAACATCAGCGACAGGAGAGGAATACTTTAAAGACCATGTGGAGTATTAGGCGTGCGAACTACAGTCAACTTGCCTGTGGGGATGGAGTTGAAGATGGAGCCACTGCCGTGTTTAGTTTGCTTCCGCTATCGTTAGAGACCTCCGCTGCTAGAATAAAACTTCCACTGCAAGATAAGTTAGAGATTGATGAAACAAAGTACCTAAACACTTGTTATTCGTGGTTATATTCTGAATTCAGTTTGTGGATTACATGTGTATGTGTGATCAACTTTGACACCCTCATTTTTTGAATTCTGCATATATTCATTTTTATAAGAGAAGAATCAAAATATAGCCAAAAGGAACCAATTCCAGTTTACAGAGACCACCGAAGACAACTCCCGCGGCTCGCTACCACGTGGCGTGTCCGGAGCTCATCCCCGCAAACGGGGAGAGGTCCGCCACTAAAATTGACTACATGGGAGCCTCGGTGCTCATCCCCTTGGTCGTAACATCTTCTCAAAGCCGACAACTTAGAAGCCCTAGCCCCAAATTCGCCGAGCTAAACCCCTTTTGCTTGAGATCAGTCGCTAGAGGTCGCCGAAGATCACCGGAAGGGAGCCTAATGATCTGTCTTGTTAGGAGAAGGACCCCGAGACCAAGAGGAACGTATGGTAGGTCTCCAATACCACCTTACGACATCATCGCTCTTTCTTTGCATCTGTTCTTTGATTCCTTTTGAACAGAAGCTTTTTCATGGACAGATGATATGTTGATCGGTTTGATCTAAAGTCAAGATCATCGCCACGTCCATAATTGATCCGAACACCTCTATTCATCGTAAAAACCATGCAAGCCAAGCAAGAACACGTACAAACCAAAACTGCATCATAGGAATTTGCATGCATATGCATCTGGTTAAAGTTTGTGCATAGTATTGATTGTTATGAATCTTGTATGTGTGTGATCACGTAAGAAGTACAAGCTCAGGGAGCTTTCTACGACGAGCTGCAACAACAAGGTTTTGAGATCCAAGAGCATCCGTTACCATAAGAACAAGGCAAGTGCCCCTTGACCATATTGATCCTATGTTTCGGAAAACTATTTTTGTTCTGCGAAAAGGTGTGTGTGCTGAGTTAAACATGATGGGAAACCCTTTTATAGGAGTTTACTAGTTTTGGTTAAACCACCCCTGTCGCCAGGTAAGTTTATGAGTCGAGTATGGTTTTTGCTTTTATGCTTCGCTGAGTACATGGGATTGGGAAACGGGATAGATGTGTCTAGCTAACTGCACTCGTAATGATAATAAGAAACTGATGTTGTTAATGGACATGGATCGGAGGGAGATCTAGGCAGGCCTGGGTTTGTGAATTAGGTAGCATGAGATGGTGGTTACTTGCCATAGATCTAAGGACCGGTTCATGCAAGCACATGCCAGGATAACAGTGCCACCAAAAGGCCAAGTATGGGTGCGGCTTAGCTGACAAATTAGGTAAGTTACTAGTTTGTTATGGACCGTGGAAGGCGCGGGGAATGGGAGTCAAGTTAGGACTGCCCTGTGAACTGCATGGCACAAGAGGGGGCCCGTAGGTGGGATAATTGGACATTCTAGCCTGCCGGTGAAACCTTAGTGAGTCCATACATCTAGTATCCCCTTTGTAAAGGCTATTTTGTGATCTCTTGACCATACACCGACGGTTGTGTACTGGTATAATGGAGGTTCTGTAGTCGTCGACGGGTGACGAAATCACAAACTCGTGGGTAAAGTGGTACAAACTCTGCAAAGTCTAAAACTATCATGATAGCCGAGCTTACAGTCACGAGCGCCTGGCCAACTTCCATGATTAGTTGGGATGGTTATTGGTTATGGTTATTGGTTATGATTATTGGTTATGGTTCGGTTTGGTATTCGGGACTGATTGAGTCCGGATGATAAGATTTGGTTGCATGACTGATGAGTCATGGCAACGAGATTTGGTCTCAGAGGGAGACAGAACTGAATGGTAGCGAATACGAGATGGTATTCGTGAGATGGTAGTGAATACGAGATGGTATTCATGAGCAATGTCTGGTTAAGACATGGAAAGTGATGAGACATAATGGAGGTATTTGATATCTTAATACATGATGGGATTACATTCACTTAAAGTTAAGTTGTTGTTTTATCGTGGTTTTGATAAATAACTTGGCTTTCAGCAATGAGCCTTTTATACCATTCTCATTGTGAGCTACATATCGTATTTCCCCGCACTTGCTGAGTACATCATTGTACTCAAACTTACATCATTACTTCATCATCAGGAGAAGATTACTATGAAGACCAGGTGGAGCATTAGGCGTGTAATCTGTCCCCAACCTTGCCTGTGGGGATGGAGTAGAGATGGAGTATATGTTGCTGTTTATATTACCTCCGCACTAGTTTAGAAGACTTCCGCTGCTAAAATAAAGACTTCGCTGTTTAGATAAGACATCCGCTGTTAGCATGAGCCCAAGACTCGTGAGACATCGTAATAAACCCTGTTATTCGTGGTAATATATATTCTGAATTCAGTTTGTGGATGATATGTGTATGTGTGATGAACATCCTGGGCACACATATGCATCAGTTCTCGGTTCCGTGGATTTTCGACAGAAACAAGGGCGTCACAGACTGGTATCAGAGCCACGGGTTGACGGTAGGTTACACGCTTAGATAGAAGTCACAAGTTGATATCAGACACAGATTGGTATCAACCTACCACGGGTTGATCATAGGTCACACGCCTAGATAAGAACCACAGATTGGTATCAACCTGCCACTGTTGATTAAATACCACACACCAAGTCACAGATCAGGAATGGAAACCACGGTTGATATAGGTTACATGATAGGTCACAGATGGGTATTTGAAGCCCCGTCGACCATAGGATGCAAGCCTAGGATGCATAGGATTGGCATTGGAACCACCTTGACATAAGCCACAAGCCTGGGAGGAGCCATAGTTGTATCACAGATTGGTATCACCCCAGACCCACCTTGACATATGGTGAAGTCACAGATTGGCATCACCCTAAAGCACATAGGACTCCCATTGAATAAGCCTTGAATAGGAGTTGTGTGAGCCTTTGTGATGATTGCTTGTGCTTATGTGCTTAGTGTGAGTTGTGGGACGTTTCAGCGTTGTCCATATCCACACATAGTAGGATGGTGTGAGATGCTTCGGCACTTTTTCACATCCTCATATGGACTAATATATATATATATATATATATATATATTTATATATATAAATAGTCCAATCCACCTTGATGCATATAGTTAGGGGGGATCTATCTAACCTTCTAACCTTCATTCTATCCATCTCACTCTCACAGATGGTGAGAGGAAACGCCAGCCGCCAAGGAAGGGACGTCCATGGTAACCAGGAGGATGACCACGATGAAGTTCCTGTTAACCCCGGAGCTGTTGGAAACAACCTGGAATAGTTGATGGCCATGCAGAATCAGCTCATGCAAACCATGATCCAAACCTTGGGTCAGCTGCAGGCCAACCACAACAACCCCGTTCCGGCACCGCCGCCACCACCGCCAGCTCACAACAGACTGGGAGAATTCATGAGGACTCGACCATCCACTTTCTCACAAGATAGTGATCCCATGGAGGCCGATGATTGGTTCAAATTCATGGAGAAGAAGCTTGCCATTGTCCAGTGCAACGACCGAGAGAAAGTTCTTTTCTCATCACACCAACTTATGGGAGCAGCCGCTGACTGGTGGGATGCTCTCTGCAATGCTCATAACAACCCGGAAACCATCACTTGGGTTGAGTTCAAGGAGAGTTTCCGCTCTCATTACATCCCTATTGGTGTCATGATGCTCAAACGGCAGGAGTTCAAAGGTCTCCGCTAGGGCAGGAAGAGCGTGAGTGAGTACCTCAACAAGTTCATGCTGCTTTCAAGGTATGCCCCTGAAGATGTCAGCTCGGATCAACGGAAGCAGTACTTGTTCATGAGAGGGTTGAACAATGAGATCTAGGTTCAGCTCCTCAACAATGACTATATGAGCTTCCAGAAGCTGGTTGACAAAGCCATAGTATTGGAAAGCAAGATCCGAGAAATTGAGCAAGAGGGCAAGAGGAAGATGCAATACCAGCCACAAGGGAGCAACGTACGCCCTCAGTACAGGCCCCCAGTTGCACCACAGTATGGATCGACCGCCCCTGCATACTGCCCTAATCAACTATCGCAGCAACGCCCTATTATGCAAGCACCTCGTGTGCCTTTGCCTCCTGCGCCCCGTCCCAACATGGGTGCCCCTGCTCAAAACCCCCGCCCCAACGTACCTGCTGTTGTAGGCAACAGGGCATGCTTTGCATGCGGGGAACCAGGACACTTTGCGAGCCAGTGCCCAAAGAGAGGTCCTGGACAGCAAGGCAATGTGCCCAAGCAGAACCCACGACCAAATAGAGGGGCTAATCAAGGGAACCGTGGACAGCAGAACTATGCTCGAGGCAACATGAACCATGTTTCTGCTGAGGAAGCACAACAGGCTGAGGACGTCGTAATTGGTATGTTCCTTGTCAACTCCAACCCAGCCATCATTTTATTTGATTCCATAGCATCACATTCATTCATATCATCCAAGTATGTTGCCAAACATAACCTACCCATATCACACTTGAAGTGTACTATGTTGGTTAATTCTCCCGGTGGAGAGATGAGGACTAATATAGTATGTCCGAAAGTAAGTCTTCAAATAAGGGGGGTAGACTTCCTTGCCAACCTCATTGTCTTGGATTCCCAAGGGTTTGACATAATACTCGGGATGGATTGGTTAAGCAAGCACAACGGAGTAATCCAATATGCTGAAAGCAGCGGGCAGTTGACAAACGAGCACAGTGTCCGTATCGAGTTTGAGTCAGCCCAACAAACAACCAAGAAGGCAATTTTGAGCCACGTCGAAGGAGCAACATTGGACAGCATTCCAGTGGTTCAAGAATTGTCGTACGTGTTTCCGGAAGAACTTCCAGGTATACCACCTGACCGGGACATCCGGTTTGCCATTGATTTGGTGCCCGGAACTGCGCCCATAGCAAAGAGACCCTATAGGATGGCCGTCAATGAACTAGTGGAACTCAAGAAGCAAATTCAGGAGCTGTTGGAGAAGGGTTTTATACGACCAAGTTCATCACCATGGGGAGCCCCGGAGCTCTGCATAGACAAGAAGGATGGGACCCAAAGGATGTGCGTGGACTAAAGGTCTCTCAACGAGGTGACAATCAAGAACAAATACCCTCTGCCCCGTATAGAAGACCTATTTGACCAAATGAAAGGAGCTCGAGTGTTCTCCGAGATTGATCTTCGGTCGGGATACTTCCAGCTGAAGATTAAACCCTCCGATATACCCGAGACTGCCTTTCAAACACGGTATGGTTCGTATGAATATACCGTCATGTCTTTTGGGTTAACAAATGCACCCGCATACTTCATCTACCTCATGAACAAGGTTTTCTTGGAGTAGTTGGACAAGTTCATCATGGTTTTCATCGACGATATTATGGTGTATTCAAAAAGTGAGGAGGAGCATGCAGAACATTTGAGATTGACCTTGCAGAAAATGCGCGAGCATCAATTGTATGCCAAGCTTAACAAGTGTCAGTTTTGGCTAAAGGAGATATCGTTCTTTAGGCCACATTATCTCCGAGGAAGGAGTATCGGTTGGTCCTGGAAAAGTAGGAGATGTTCTGAAGTGGAACCAACCGCAAAACATGAGAGATATTCAGAGTTTTCTGGGGATGGCTGGATACTACCGACGCTTCATCAAGGACTTCTCTAAGATAGAAAAACCCATGAAGGAGTTGCTAACGAAGGGAAGAGCGGTCTAGTGGACTTCAGCGTGCTAAGAAAGCTTTAAGGAACTCAAGAAAAGGCTAACCACCACGCCGATTTTGGTATTGCCTGACGTGAGCAAAAGCTTTGACATATATTGTGACGCATCAAGACAAGGGCTCGGATGTGTGCTCATGCAAGAAGGACAAGTGGTAGCCTATGCCTCACAATAAGTAAAGAAGTAAGAACTTAATTATCCTAGACACGACTTGGAGTTAGCAGCTGTAGTGCATGCATTTAAGATTTGGAGACATTATATCCTTGGTCATCGATGTGAGATCTATACGAATCATAAAATCCTTAAGTACATATTCACACAAACGGAATTAAATTTGAGGCAACGTCGATGGTTGGAACTCATCAAGGATTACGATGTTGGAATCAACTACCACCACGGAAGGGCCAATGTAGTAGCTGATGCATTGAGCCGGAACGGAGCATGTCACCAACTCATGGTTCGGGAGCTACAACCCGAACTACGCAAGGAGTTTGAACGGTTACACCTCGGATTATTGAACAAGATGGAAGTGATGGAACTCCACTCTTCATTGGAGCAAGAGATAAGAGATGGCCAAGCAACGGATGAGGAGATTAAGGAGGTCAAGGAAAGGATCTGACAAGGAATAGAGAAGGGTTCCAAGGAAGATGAGAAGGGTACGCTTTGGCTAGGAAAAAGGATTTGTGTGCCTAACGTGAAGCACATCCGGGACACGATATTAAAAGAGGCACATGATTCACCTTATTCCATACATCTCGGAAGTACTAAAATGTACAAGGACCTGAAGACTTGTTATTGGTGGGATGGTATGAGGAGGGACATAGCCGAATATGTTGCCCTATGCGACACATGCCAACGGGTGAAGGCCGAACATCAAAGACCCGTGGATTGTTGCAACCCTTGAAGGTACCCAAGTGGAAATGGGAAGACATCAGTATGGATTTCATCGCCGGGTTGCCATGTACTTAGTCAGGTTACGACTCCATCTGGATTATCATGGACCGATGGATGAAGACAGCCCATTTTCTCCCTGTAAGGACCAAGTACAATGTTGCACAACTAGCAGAGTTGGACATGGAGCAAATCGTGTTCCGACATGGAGTCCCGAGGAGGATAGTCTCAGATCAGGGTTGTGATGCCCTCGTTTCTGTGGAAAAACCACAGAACCGAGAACTGATGCATATGTGTGCCCAGGATGTTCATCACACATACACATATCATCCACAAACTGAATTCAGAATATATATTACCACGAGTAATAGGGTTTATTACAATGTCTCATGAGTCTTGGACTCATACTATGTCTTATCTAAACAGCGGAAGTCTTTGTTCTAGCAGCGGAAGTCTTCTAAACTAGTGCGGAAGTAATCTAAGCAGCAACAGCGGCTCCATCTCTACTCCTTCCCCACAGGCAAGGTTGAGGACAGATTTACACGCCTTAATGCTCCACCTGATCTTCATAGTAATCTTCTCCTGTTTCTGATGATGAAGTAATGATGCAAGTTCGATTACAATGATGTACTCAGCAAGTGCGGGAAATATGATATGTAGCTTACAACAAGAAATGTATAAAAGGCTTTTTGCAGAAAGCAAAGTTATTTATCCAAAACCATGATAAAACAGCAACTTAACTTTTAAGTGAATGTAATCCCAACATGTATTAAAATACCAACATACCTCCATTATGTTCATCACTTTTCATGTTCCAACCAGACATTAATTCACTTCATTTTTGCTCACGAATATCTTCTCGTATTCGCTACCATCTCATGAATACCATCGCGTATTCGCTACCATCTCATCTCATAAAACAATCCCGTGTCACAACGAGACCAATCTCGTTGCCATGACTCAACAGTCATGCAACCAAATCTTATCACCCGGACTCAACAGTTCCGAAAGCCAAACCATAACCAAAACCATAACCGATAACCATAACCAATAACCATCCCAATAACCATCCCAACTAATCATGGAAGTTGGCCAGGCGCTCGTGACTGTAAGCTCGTCTATCATGATAGTTTTAGACTCTGCAGAGTTTGTACCACTTTACCCATAAGTTTGTGATTTCGTCACCCGTCGGTGACTGCAGAACCTCCATTATACCAGTACACAACCATCGGTGTATGGTCAAGAGATCACAAAATAGCCTTTACAAAGGGGCTACTAGATGTATGGACTCACTAAGGTTTCACCGGCAGGCTAGAATCTCCAATTCTCCCACCCACGGGACCCCTCTTGTGCCATGCAGTTCCCAGGGCAGTCCTCACTCGACTCCCATTCCCCGCGCCTTCCACGGTCCATAACAGACATGTAACTTACCTAATTAGTCAGCTAAGCCGCACCCATACCTGGCCTTGTGGTGGCACTGTCATCCTGGCATGTGCTCGCATGAAACGGTCCTTAGATCTATGGCAAGTAACCACCATCTCATGCTACCTCATTCACAAACCCAGGCTTGCCTAGATCTCCCTCTGATCCATGTTCATTAACAACATCAGTTTCTCGAGTGCAGTTAGCTAGACAAATCTATCTCGCTCCCTAATCCCATGTACTCAGTGAAGCATAAAAGCAAAAATCATACCCGGCTCATAAACTTCCCTGGCGACAAGGGTGGTTTAACCAAAACTAGTTTACTCCTATAAAAGGGTTTCCCATCATGTTTGACTCAGCACACACACACCTTTTCGCAAAACAAAATAATTTTCCAAAACATAGGATCAATATGGTCAAGGGGCACGTGCCTTGTTCTTGCGGTTCCGGTTGCTCTTGGATCTTGAAACCTTGTTGTTGCAGCTCATCGTAGACTGCTCCTTGAGCTTGTCCTTCTTACGTGATCACACACATACAAGATTCATAACAATCAATACTATGCACAAATCTCAACCAGATGCATATGCATGCAAATTCCTATGATGCAGTTTTGGTTTGTACGTGTTCTTGCATGGCTTGCATGGTTTTTATGATGACCAGAGGCGTTCAGATCAATTGTAGACTTGGCGATGATTTTGATTTTAGATCAATCCTATTAACACGTGATCTGTCCATGAAAAAGCTTCTGTTCGAAAGGAATCGATGAACAGATGCGAGGAAAGAGTGATGATGTCGTAAGCTGGTATTGGAGACCTACCTTACGTTCCTCTTGGTCTTGGGATCCTTCTCCTAGCAAGACAGATTGTTGGGCTCTCCTCCGGCGATCTTCGGCGACCTCTGGCGACTGATCTCCGGCAAAGGGGTTTAGCTCGGCGAGTTTGAGGCTAGAGCTTATAAGTTGTCGGCTTAGAGAAGATGTTAAGACCAAGGGGTTGGCTTCGGGTTCTATTTATAATCGGGAAGAGAAGAGTCCTAATCTGATTGGATTTTGAATACGAGTCCTATTCAAATTGTTTCCTAGATCCTAACAACTCCATCTTAGATTGATTCGGTGTGGCGACCTTGTGAAAATCGTGTCGGTTTCCTCCCGTATCGGTATTTCCACGCGTACAGAGGAAAAACCGCTTCAGAATCGCGTTACCTTCGCGGTGGTGAGCTCCGGAAGCTCCACGTGTCCATAAGGGCCTTGGGCTCCCTTTTCCGCAGAGACCAGCTCCAGTTGTGCCACGTGTCAAGCGAGCGAGACCTCCCTCTTCCTCAGAGGCGGGCTCCGCATACACCACATATCCTGGCGGGTCGGGACCTCCCCTCTATTCAGAGATGAGCTCCGCGCACGCCACGTGTCAGTGCCGGACCTCCCCTCTCTTCAGAGGTGGCTCCGGGTGTGCCATGTGTCAATTCCGGACCTCCCTTTCTTTGATGGTGAGCTCCTTGAGCGCCACGTGTCTCGTGCAACTAATCCTTTCTTTCTGCAGCGACTAGCTCCGCAGGCGACATGTGTCCTGTGGGACTGGCTTTGCTTCTCCGCAGAGGCTAGCTCTGGGGAAACACGTGTCCCACGGGGGGGTGGGTGTTGGACCTCTCCTTCTTTTGCGGGGATGAGTCCCGAGCCAGCAACGTAGTCAATTTACTAGCGGACCTCTCCTCATTTGCGGAGATGAGCTCCAGACACGCCACGTGGTAGCGAGCCGCGGGAGTTGTCTTTCAGCGCTCTCTGTAAACTGGGATTGGCTCCCTCTGGCTATCTTTTGATTCTTCTCTATTTCCATGAACATATGCAGATTTCAAAAATGAGGGCGTCACAAATCTACCCCCCTTAAATTGAATCTCGCCCTCGAGATTCATTAGTAGAGAATAGATGGGGAAACTCTGCCTTGATATCTTCTTCACGCTCCCAGGTGGCTTCAGCTTCCGTCTGATGGCTCCATTGTACTTTGCACCAACGGATCACTTTGTTCCTCGTGACCCTTTCCTTTATGTCCAAAATTCAGACAGGGTGTTCTGCATAGGTCAGATCCTCTTGAAGTTCAAGCTCTTCCATCGATACTTGCTCTCTGGTACTCTCAAGCACTTCTTGAGCTGAGATACATGAAACACGTCATGTACGTCGGAGAGGTGCGTTGGGAGCTCTAGTTCATAGGCTACTTCTCCTTGCTTGTTCAAAATCTTAAATGGTCCGATATAACGAGGTGCTATCTTGCCTCTGATGTTGAAACATCGTTGGCTACGGATAGGCGATACCTTGAGGTATACGTGGTCTCCTACTTCAGAAGTCAACTTTCTTCGTCTATTGTCCGCATAGCCTTTCTGTCATGACTGAGCAGCCTTCAAGTTTTCCCGTATCGTTTGGAATTGCTTTTTAGCTTCTTGTAGCACTTCGGGTCTAAACACTTGGTTTTCTCCGGTCTCATTCTAAAATAGCGGCGTTCTACACCATCTGCCATATAATGCCTCGAAAGGTGACATCTTCAAGCTGGCTTGATAGCTGTTGTTATAGGAAAAATCCACGTACGGCAATCTCCTATCCCAACTACGTCTATATTTCAAGGCACAGGCTCTCAACATGTCCTCCAAAATTTGGTTTGTCCTTTCCGTTTGTCCGTCGGTCTGCGGGTGGTAAGCGGAGCTAAAATCCAGTCGTGTTCCCATAGCTTTCTGCAGCTTCCTCCAAACTCTAGAGGTAAACTGAGAACCCCAATCTGAGACTATCCTCCTCGGGAGTCCATGACGGCACACGATTTGCTCCATGTACAACTCGGCTAGTTGTGCAATGTTGTACTTGGTCCTCACAGGGAGAAAATGGGCTGTCTTCGTCAATCGGTCCACGGTAACCGAGATGGAGTCGTAACCCGACTGAGTACAAGGCAACCCGACGATGAAATCCATACTGACGTCTTCCCACTCCCACTCGGGTACCTTAAAGGGTTGCAACAATCCAGCGGGTCTTTGATGTTCGTCCTTCACCCGTTGGCATGTGTCGCATAGGGCAACATATTCGGCTATGTCCCTCTTCGTACCATCCCACCAATAACAAGTCTTCAGGTCCTTGTACATCTTGGCACTTCCGGATGTATGGAATAAGGTGAATCATGTGCCTCTTTTAATATCATGTCGCGGATGTGCTTCACATTAGGCACACAAATCCTTTTTCATAGCCAAAGCATACCCTTCTCATCTTCCTGAAATCCTTCTATATTCCTTGTCGGATCCTTTCCTTGATCTCCTCGATCTCCTCATCCATTGCTTGGCCATCTCTTATATCTTGCTCCAATGAAGAGTGGAGTTCCATCACTCCGATCTTGTTCAAGAATCCGAGGTGTAACCTTTCGGACTCCTTGCATAGTTCGGGTGGTAGCTCCTGAACCGTGAGATGGTGACATGCTCCCTTCCGGCTCAATGCATCAACTACTACGTTGGCCATTCCGGGGTGGTAGTTGATTCCAACATTGTAATCCTTGATAAGTTCCAACCATCGACGTTGCCTGAAATTTAAGTCTGTTTGTGTGAATATGTACTTGAGGCTTTTATGATACGTATAGATCTCACATCGATGACCAAGGATATAATGTTTCCAAATCTTCAATGCATGCACTACTGCTGCTAACTCCAAGTCGTGTGTAGGATAATTAAGTTCGTGCTTCTTTAATTGTCGTGAGGCATAGGCTACCACTTGTCCTCCTTGCATGAGCACACATCCGAGCCCTTGTCTTGATGCGTCACAATATATGTCAAAGCTCTTGCTCACGTCTGGCAGTACCAAAACTGGCGCTGTGGTTAGCCTTTTCTTGAGTTCCTCAAAGCTTTCTTGGCACACTGATGTCCATTGGAACGCTTTTCCCTTTGTTAGCAACTCCGTCATAGGCTTTGCTATCTTAGAGAAGTCCTTGATGAAGCGTCGGTAGTATCCAGCCATCCCAAGAAACCTCAGAATATCTCTCACGTTTTGCGGTTGGTTCCACTTCAGAACATCTCCCACTTTTCCGGGATCAACCGATACCCCTTCCTCGGAAATAATGTGGCCTAGGAACGATATCTCCTTTAGCCAAAATTGACACTTGTTAAGCTTGGCATACAATTGATGCTCGCGCATTTTCCGCAAGGTCAATCTCAAATGTTCTTCATGCTCCTCCTCACTTTTTGAATACACCATAATGTCTTCGATGAAAACCACGACGAATTTGTCCAAATACTCCATGAAGACCTTGTCCATTAGGTACCTGAAGTATGCGGGTGCATTTGTTAACCCAAAAGACATGACGGTATATTCATACAAACCATACCGTGTTCGAAAGGCAGTCTTGGGTATATCGGAGGGCTTTATCTTCAGCTGGAAGTATCCCGACTGAAGATCAATCTTGGAGAACACTCGGGCTCCTTTCATTTGGTCAAATAGGTCTTCTATACGGGGCAAAGGGTATTTGTTCTTGATGGTCACCTCGTTGAGAGACCTATATTCCACGCACATCCTTTGGGTCCATCCTTCTTGTCTACGAAGAGCACGGGGGTTCCCCATGGTGACGAGCTTGGACGTATAAAACCCTTCCCCAACTGCTCCTGAATTTGCTTCTTGAGTTCCACTAGTTCATTAACGGGCATCCTATAGGTTCTCTTTGCTATGTGTGCAGTCCGGGCACCAAATCAATGGCAAACTCAATGTCCCGGTTAGGTGGCATACCCGGAAGCTCTTCCAGAAACACATCCAAGAATTCTTGAACCACTGGAATGCTATCCAATGTTGCTCCTTCGACGTGTTTCAAGATGGCCTTCTTGGTTGTTTGTTGGGCTGACTCAAACTCGATACGAACACCGTGCTCGTTTGTCAATTGCACGCTCCTTTCAGCACATTGGATTACTCCGTTGTGCTTGCTTAACCAATCCATCCCGAGTATTATGTCAAGCCCATGGGAATCCAAGACAATGAGGTTGGCAAGGAAGTCTACCCCTCTTATTTTAAGGCTTACTTTCAGACATACTATATTAGTCCTCATCTCTTCACCGGGAGAATTAACCAACATAGTACATTTCAAGTGTGATATGGGTAGGTTATGCTTGGCAACATACTTGGATGATATGAATGAATGCGATGCTCCGGAATCAAATAAGATAGTGGCTGGGTTGGAGTTGGCAAGGAACATACCAATTACGACATCCTCAGCCTGTCGTGCTTCCTCAGCAGAAACATGGTTCACGTTGCCGCGAGCATAGTTCTGCTCTCCACGGTTCCCTTGATTAACTCCTCCGTTGGGTCATGGGTTCTTCTTGGGCACGTTGCCTTGCTGTCCAGGACCTCTCTTTGAGCACTGGTTCGCAAAGTGTCCTGGTTCCCCGCATGCAAAGCATGCCCTGTTGCCTACGGCAGCAGGTACGTTGGGGGCGGGGGTTTTGAGCAGGGGCGCCCATGTTGGGACGGGGCGCAGGAGGCAAAGGCTCACGAGGTGCTTGTGCAGTGGGTCGTTGTTGTGGTGGCTGATTAGGGCGGTATGCAGGAGCGGTCGACCCATACTGTGGTGCAACTGGAGGCATGTACCGTGGGCGGACTTTGCTCCCTTGTGGCTGATATGGCATCTTCCTCTTGCCCTCTTGCTTAATCTCTCAGATCTTTCTTTCCACCACTATGACTTTGTCAACCAGTTTCTGGAAACTCACACAGTCATTGTTGAGGAGCTGAACCTGGATCTCATTGTTCAACTCTCTCATGAACATGTACTGCTTTCGTTGGTCCGAGTTGACATCTTCAGGGGCATACCTTGAAAGCTGAGTGAACTTGTTGAGGTACTCACTCACACTCTTCTTTCCCTGGCAAAGACCTTCGAATTCCTGCCGCTTGAGCATCATGACACCAGCAGGGATGTAATGAAAGCGGAAACTCTCCTTGAACTCAACCAAAGTGATAGTTTCCGGGTTGTTGTGAGCATTGCAGAGAGCATCCCACAAGTCAGCGGCTGCTCCCATAAGTTGGTGTGATGAGAAAAGAACTTTCTCTCGGTCATTGCATTGGACAATGGAAAGCTACTTCTCCATGGATTTCAACCAATCATCGGCCTCCATGTGATCACTAGCTTGTGAGAAAGTGGGTGGTCGAGTCCTCATGAACTCTCCCAGTCTGTTGTGAGACGGCGGCGGTGGCGGCGGTGCCGGAACGGGGTTGTTGTTGTTGGCCTGCAGCTGACCCAAGGTTTGGATCATGGTTTGCATGAGCTGATTCTGCACGGCCATCAACCGTTCCAAGTTGTTTTCACCAGCTCCGGGGTTAACAGGAACTTCATCGTGGCCATCCTCCTGGTTACCACGGGCGTCCCTTCCATGGCGGCCGGCATTTCCTCTCACCATTTGTGAGAGTGAGTTGTATAGAATGAAGGTTATAAGGTTAGATAGATCCCCCTAACTATATGCATCAAGGTGTATAGACTATATATATTAGCCAATATGAGGATGTGAACAAGTGTCAAAGCATCCCACACCTCCCTACTATGTGTGGATATGGACAACGCTGAAACGTCCCACAACTCACACTAAGCACATAAGCACAAGAAATCATCACAAAGGCTCACACAACTCCTATTCAAGGCTTATTCAATGGGAGTCCTAGGTGCTTTAGGATGAATACTAATCTGTGACTTCACCCTCTGTCAAGGTGGTTTGGGGTGACACAAATCTGTGATCCAACTATGGCTCCTTCTAGGATTGTATCTTATGTCAAGGTGGTTCCAATGCCAATCATATGTATCCTAGGCTCGCATCCTATGGTCGGTGTGGCTTCAAATACCAATCGGTGACCTATCGTGTAACCTACAGTCAACCGTGGCTTCCATTGTCAATCTGTGAATTCTATCTAGGCGTGTGATCTACGATCAACCCATCGTAGGTTGATACCAATCTGTGTCTGATACCAACTTGTGACTTCTATATAGGGGTGTAACCTACCGTCAACCCATGGCTCTGATACCAATCTGCGACGCCCTCGTTTCTGTGGAAAAACCACGGAACCGAGAACTGATGCATATGTGTGCCCAGGATGTTCATCACACATACACATATCATCCACAAACTGAATTCAGAATATATATTACCACGAATAACAGGGTTTATTACAATGTCTCATGAGTCTTGGACTCATGCTAAGTCTTATCTAAACAGCGGAAGTCTTTGTTCTAGCAGCGGAAGTCTTCTAAACTAGTGCGGAAGTAATCTAAGCAGCAACAGCGGCTCCATCTCTACTCCTTCCCCACAGGCAAGGTTGAGGATAGATTTACACGCCTTAATGCTCCACCTGATCTTCATAGTAATCTTCTCCTGTTTCTGATGATGAAGTAATGATGCAAGTTTGAGTACAATGATGTACTCAGCAAGTGCGGGAAAATATGATATGTAGCTTACAACAAGAAAGGTATAAAAGGCTTTTTGCAGAAAGCCAAGTTATTTATCCAAAACCATGATAAAACAACAACTTAACTTTTAAGTGAATGTAATGCCAAGATGTATTAAAATACCAACATACCTCCATTATGTTCATCACTTTCCATGTTCCAACCAGACTTTAATTCACTTCATTTTTGCTCACGAATACCTTCTCGTATTCGCTACCATCTCACGAATACCATCGCATATTCGCTACCATCTCATCTCATAAAACAATCCCATCTCACACCGAGACCAATCTCGTTGCCATGACTCAACAATCATGCAACCAAATCTTATCACCCGGACTCAACAGTCCCAAAAGCCAAACCATAACCAAAACCATAA
This sequence comes from Neostapfia colusana, assembly GCA_030760725.1. Classification (NCBI taxonomy): domain Eukaryota; kingdom Viridiplantae; phylum Streptophyta; class Magnoliopsida; order Poales; family Poaceae; genus Neostapfia; species Neostapfia colusana. Next base: position 40,857,739 of record JASWHV010000007.1, on the reverse strand, counting down.
CCAATAACCAACCCAATAACCATCCTAACTAATCATGGAAGTTGGCCAGGCGCTCGTGACCGTAAGCTCGGCTATCTTGATAGTTTTAGACTCTGCAGAGTTTGTACCACTTTACCCACAAGTTTGTGATTTTGTCACCCGTCGGCGACTGCAGAACCTCCATTATACCAGTACACAACCGTCGGTGTATGGTCAAGAGATCACAAAATAGCCTTTACAAAGGGGCTACTAGATGTATGGATTCACTATGGTTTCACCGGCAGGCTAGAATCTCCAATTCTCCCACTCACAGGCTCCCTCTTATGCCATGCAGTTCCCAGGGCAGTCCTCACTCGACTCCCATTCCCCGCGCCTTCCACGGTCCATAACAAACTAGTAACTTACCTAATTAGTCAGCTAAGCCTCACCCATACTTGGCCTTGTGTAACACCCCAAAACCGCTAAAGAGGTGAATTTAAAAATTTTTGGACGTATTGCATGTGGTGCAGAAATTCAAATTCAAACTGGAATTCAAATTCAAATCAAAACAGAAAAAGAAAAGGAAAAAGAAAAAGAAAAAGAAAACCCGGAACCGGCTAGTGGGCCGATACCCGCCAGCCGGCCCAAGACCCCAGCGCCAGCCCAAACCTGTGCCCCTCTCTTCCTCTCACTGACACGCGGGGCCCGCGTGTCATCCCTCTCCTCCCGCGCGCCCACCCGACCCCGGACTCTTCTCTCACACCCGATCAAAACAACCCCCGGAACCCACGCTCCCAGCCCCGATTTCTTGTCCCGGACGCCCCCAACATGATCGCAACAGACCGCCGCCCTCCCTCGCCTATTTAAATGCCGACAATCGCCCTGTTCCCCCCCCCCCCCGATCGGCCGTTTTTCTCTCCAGTGAGAACCAAAGTTTCTACAGCCGATTTCCGTTAATCCTTGCTCAAATTCCCTGATCTAATGTGCTGATCACGTTCCACCGCCACCGGGGAGCCCTGCAGGTGAAGGAAACGATGTGTCTTGTGCCCCAATTATCACTCCGAAGTGCACCGAAGACCATCGCCGTTGAAGCTCGCCGCCGACCGACTTCCATGGCCTCCGAGTGCAGGAAAACCCCTCGGTGAGCATCCCCTAACCCTCCGCAGCCGATCCATGCAAAAAGATGCGAGTTCTAGTTTGTAGCGGCAAAAACCGAGGATGCACCGGCGAGATCGCCACCCCCCGCCGCCGCGCGCGTGGGCTGGCTCCGGCCAGGGCGACGTGGCCCCTTGAGGGCCGTCTATTTTAAATTGCACGGTAGAAATAAACCCGACACGTACCGGTTTCGGCGATCTTATCTGAGCCGTCTGTTTTAAATCAGACGGTCCACATCAGCCGCGCATTATAAAGGCCAGGATTCTTACGCGCTACCCCCTGGGGATTTCGGAAAACACGAGCTAGCCCCGGAAACTTCTGATCTAGCCCCTGGAACTTCAGAAATTCATGTAAATTCATTTAAAAATCAGTTTTAGCCCCTGGACTTAATAAAAATTAGGAAAACCCCTCTGTTATGTGTAGTTAGACCCCTGGAAATTTATGAAATAGTAAATTAGACCCTGCAGTAGGGTGGATTTACCTTTTTGACACTATATGATATTAAATTCAGAAATTTGAATATGTGACTAGGATTTAAAATTAAAAGGTAAGGCAAACACATGTGCAAATTCAAATTTAAACTCTCCTAGCACTTGGAAAACTTTAGAATGAGTTAAAAATAGATTTTAGGCTGAAAGTAAATCTGCCTAAGTGTTGTTCATATTTATTAGTTCTAGAAACACATTTTTAGGCTAGGAAATAATTCTGAAAACTGATAAAATAAATTTAAATTAGTTCACATCAGAGGAGAAGTTCAAAAATATATTATTTAATATATTAGATCAGAACCTATTCTGTTTAGATGATATGTCCTACTATTTAATATTAAAACTCACTTTTAGGCATAGAAAATAAATCTAAAAAATATAGGAAAATAGGTATGCATAATTAGAAAATGATAAATGAAGTCTCCAAATCCAAAAACTTCAGTTTAGGATTTGGTAGAAGATCTGAAAACCTATTTGGAGTAGGAAATTACCTTTCATGCAAACTTGGTAGCTAAGAAGTGTATTAATTAAATATAAAGAATTTGTTCAAACTGGAAATTCATATATAGTGTGCAAACAGAAATCTGAATACAAAAGCTAGAAATCATATACATATGTTTAAAAGTGCATGTAGGCCAAAAGTCAACACATGTAGAGTAACCACAACACTTAGAAATGTGAATGACTTTCATAGGTATGTATGTGTCGTTTGTATGAAGTGAAAGTGTGAACTATTTCTTATGGATTGTTGTTTTCTTTTGCTATGTGTATTGGCATGAGTAGAACCTGCCCCAGAGCAAGTTCTCCCCTTCCAAGACCAAGACTTTCCATTCCCAGAGCAGCAGGAAGAAGGCAAGTGTCCTTGACCACTTTGATCCTATACTAGGATGTGTAGATAGAATTATTTGCATTGTTAATTAAAATATGAAACCCATGCTAGCAAGTTTCCCTAGAATTGCATTACCTTGTTTCCTTGTAGCGTGGGTTGGGATTCATTTTGTCATATCATTTATTTATATGCTTATGCTTAGCTATGCTTAGAATGAGATAATTGGGATATGAGATCATCAATTTATTTACCTTACTCTTGAATGAGATATTATGAGTTATGTAGAGGTAGGGATCGAGTCAAGTTGGATGATTTGGTTGGTGCTGGGTGCACGAGACTCGGGTTTGTGTTTAGTACTTGCCTGGATCCTAAGGACCGGTTCATGGACATGTAACTTGGCTTTACCGTGCCAACCAAATGCTGAGATGGGGCAGCTTGGCCAATTAATTAGGTGTATCCCCGGCGTAGTATGGGTGTGTTGGATGGTGCGGGGAATAGGTGTCAGCTGGACTAACATATGAACCGCAAGGCTCAAGAGGGGGCCACTGCAGCAGGGTTGGAGCCTCTTGTATGCTGTTAGGGGTGAAACCTCAGTGGGCTCATGCTCGTCGGGAATCCCTTTGTAAAGGCTTCGTAGTGATCTCCTGGCTACACACCTGGGAAGTGTGAATGTGGTTCGCGGCCACTGGCATAATGGAGGTTCTTTTAGTCCACCCTGCAACGGGGGATGAAATCACTACATGTGGGTACAGTGGTGCAAACTCTGTAGAGTCAAAAACTGTCATGACAGACATGCTCACAGTCAAGAGCGGCTTGGACTTATTCATGATTAGAGGATGATGAATTGGGAAGTTGTGGATGTTAAGCGGGAAGCTTAACATTGGAGATGAGACTATGTTTATTTGATAATGATGATGGGTTGAGGGATTGGGATCCATTTCACCTGTGTAGTAATGTAGGTGCTTAATAAGTGTAACACCCCAAAATCCTGTCAAGAGGGGAATTTAAAATTTTTTGGACGTATTGCATGTGTTGCAAAAATTCAAATTCAAACTGGAATTCAAATTAAACTCAAAACAGAAATGAAAAAGAAAAAGAAAAAACAAACCTTCCCGGCCAGTGGGCCGAAACCCATCAGCCGGCCCACTAACCCCCGCGCCAGCCCGCAGCCGCGCGCACGCGCCCCCTCTCGCCGACAGGTGGGACCCACCTGTCATCCCTAACCCCCGCTCGTCCGAACCCGGGACTGTTTCCCCCCCCCCCCCCCCCCCCCCCCGCGCGCGCGATCGCAACCAACCGAAAAACCGCGCGTTCCCAGCCGACAACCGGTCCCCGAAGACCCTAGTTCGATCTCAACCAACCCGCCGCCCTCCCCCGTCTATTAAAACCCTGGCATCGTCCTGTTTTTCCCCCACGATCCACCGTTTTTCTCTCTGGTGAGAACCCGAGCTTCTCCAGCGAATTCTGCTCAATCTACGCTCGGGAATTCTGATCTAACTTGCTGGTCTTGATCCACCGCCTCCGGGGAACCTCGCAGGTGCGGAAAACTCGGTGGTTTACGGTTCAAACACAGCGCCGACGAGCCTCGCCATGAATTCACCTCGGACCTCATCGCCGACCGCCTTCCAGGACCTCCGAGCTCAAGAAAACCCCCGAGGTGAGATCCCCGACCTCCCCTCTACCGATCTATGCCATAAAATCACAGTTCTAGGAAGAATTGTCGAAGATCCGAAACTCTCCGGCGAGATCGCCGCCTCCCCCCACCATGCGCCGCCGGGCAGCGCCGCCCGCGCTCGAACAGAGCGACGTGGCCGCTTGTGCGCCGTCTATTTTAAATCGCACGGTAGAATTTAAATCCCCGCGTACCTGTTCGACGTTATAATCTCAGCCGTCTGTTTTAAATCGGAAGGTCCACGTCAGCCCCGCGTTATAAAGGCCGGGATTCTTACGTGCTACCCCCTGGGGTTCTCGGAAAATAAGAGCTAGCCCCGGAAACTTCTGATCTAGCCCCTGGAACTTCAGAAAGTCATGTAAATTCATTTAAAAATCAGTTTTGGCCCCTGGACTTAATAAAAATTAGGAAAAACCCCTCTGTTAGGTGTAGCTAGACCCCTGAAAATTTTTAAAATAATATAATAGACCCTGTAGTGGGGTGAGTTTACCTTTTTAACCCTATTTGATATTAAATTTAGGAAATTGAATATGTGGTTAGTATTTAAAATTTAAAAGATGGGACAAACATATTGTCAATTCAAATTAAAAACTTTCCTAGTACTTGGAAAACTTTGGAGTGAGATAAAAAAAGATTTTTGGTTGAAATGAATCTGTTTAATGGATTATTCACATTTATTAGTAATAGGGACACATTTTTAAGTAGAGAATAATTCTGAAAATTAGTAAAATAAATGTAAAATAGTTCACATCAGAAGAGAGGTTCAAAAATATATTATTAAATATTTTAGACCCAAAACCTATTCTGTTTAGATGAGATGTCTTACTATTTTCATAATAAAGTGCACATTTAGGCATAGGAAATAAATCTGAAAATATAGAAAGATAAGGATAAATAACTAGAAAATAATAAATGAAGTTTCCAAAATCCAAAGAATTCAGTTTAGGGTTGGTAGAAGGTCTGAAGACACATATGAAGTAGGAAAATACCTTTCATGCATACTTGGTAGCTAAAATGTGTATCAATTAAGTATAATGGATTTATTTAAATTAGAAATTCATATATAGTATGCCAACATGAATATGAATACATAAGTAGAAATCATATGTACATGTTTAAAAGTGCATGTAAGCCAAAATCAACACACATAGAGTAACCACAACACATAGAAATGAGAATGGCTTTCATAAATGTGAATGTGTGTCTTGTATGAAGTGGAAGTGTGAACTATGTCTTATGACTTGTTGTTTTCTTTTGCTATGTGTGATGGTATGAGTAGAACCTGCTCCAGAGCAAGTTCTTCCTTTCCAAGATCAGGACTACCCTTTCCAAGAGCAGCAGGAAGGAGGCAAGTGTCCTTGACCACTTTGATCCTATGCTAGGATGTGTAGATAGGATTATTTGCATTGTCAATTGAAATATGACACCCATGCTAGGATGTTTCCCTAGAATTGTATTACCTTGTTTCCTTGTAGCTTGGGTTGGGATTCATTTTATCATGTCATTTATGCATATGCTTAGCCATGCTTAGAATGGGATATTTGGGATATGAGATCATCAGTTTATTTTACCATACTCTTGAATGAGATATTGTAAGTTATTGTAACACCCCAAATTTTTAGTCAAGATTCAAATCTTTGGATTTAGAACCATAAAACATGTTCAGAGGGGAATTTAGAAATTTTTGGACGTATTGCATGTTTTGCAAAAATTCAAATTCAAACTGGAATTCAAATTATACTCAAAACAGAAAAGAAATGAAAAAGAAAAAGGAAAACCGGAAAAAAACTGGCCAGTGGGCCGAAACCCCAGCCGGCCCAGCAACCTCCCGCGCAGCCCGCCCCCGCGCGCGCCGCGCTGCCCCTCGCTGACGGGTGGGACCCGCCTGTCATCCCTAACCCCGCGACCCCGGACTCTTCTCCGCGCGCGCGCGATCGCAACCGATCGGGAAACCGCGCTCCGCAGCAGAATTCTGGACCCTGAGGACTCTAACTCGATCACAACAGAACCACCGCCCTCCCCCGGCTATAAAAACAATCGATCCGATCAGTTTTCCTCACGCGATCGCCGATTTTCGCTCCGGTGAGCACCGAGACTTCGCCGGTGAATTCTGGCCGATCTAAGCTCGGAAACTCTGATCTAACTCGTTGGTCTTGATCCACCGCCTCCGGGGAACTTTGCAGGTGCAGAAAACCCGAAGACTTACGGTGCAAATCCAGCTCCGACGAGCTTCGCCGTGGTTTTGCCTCGGACCTCGCCGCCGAGCACTTTCCAGGACCCCCGAGCTCGAGAAAACCCCCGAGGTGAGATCCCTGACCTCCCCTCTACCGATCTAGGCCATAAGATCACAGTTCTAGGCAGAATTCTCGAGGATCCGAAAGTTTCCGGCGAGATCGCCGCTTCCCGCCGCCGTGCGCCGCCGGCAGCGCCGCCCGCGCTCGATCAGAGCGACGTGGCCGCTTGTGCGCCGTTTATTTTAAATCGCACGGTAGACTTTAAAACCCCGCGTACCGGTTCGATGTTATAATCTCAGCCGTCGGTTTAAAATCAGACGGTCCACGTCAGCCCCGCGTTATAAAGACTGGAATTCTTACGTGCTACCCCCTGGGGTTCTCTGGAATTGAGAGCTAGCCCCGGAAACTTCAGATCTAGCCCCTGGAACTCCAGAAAATCATGTAAATTCATTTAAAAATCAGTTTTAGCCCCTGGACTTAATAGAAATTAAGAAAAACACCTCTGAAAAGTGTAGCTAGACCCCTGGAAATTATGAAAATGATATTATAAACCCTGTAATGGGATGAATTCATTATTCTAGCTCTGTTTAGTATTTAATTTAGAAAATTGAATATGTAACTAGTGTTTAAATATTAAAAAGGGGGACAAACATAATTGTCAAACTTATTAAAAACTTTCTCAGTACTTAAAAAACTTTGGAGTGAGATAAAAATATATTTTTGGGCTGAAATAAATCTGTTTCATCTATTATTCACATTTAATAGTGTAGGGACACATTTTTAAGTAAAGAATAGTTAAAGAAAAGTAGGGAAAATAATTATGAAATAGTATACATCAGAAGCCAAGGTCAAAATATGATCTTAAATTATTTAGGACCAGAACCTAATCTGTTTAGGTAGTGTGTATTACTAATTTAATAATAAAATACACAATTATGCATAAGAATATAAATCTGAAAATATAGAAACTAGTAAATGATAAATGGAGTTTCTAAAGTATAAAGAATTCAGTTTAGGGTTGATAGAAATTATGAAGGCACATATGGAGAAGAAAAATACTTTTCATACATACTTGGTAGTTTAATATATAAGGAATTTATTTAAAACTGAAACACACATATATATATGTATATATATATATAGTATGTGAGTATAAATATGAACACCAAAGTAGGAATCCTAAACATGTAAATGAAAGTGTATGCAAGCCCCAAATCAACACACATAGAGTATCCACAACACATAAAATGGTAAAGAAACTTTCATAAATGTGAATGTGTGGTTTGTATGAAGTGGAAGTGTGAACTATGTCTTATGATTGTTGTTTTTCTTTTGCTATGTGTGATGGTATGAAGTAGAACCTGCTCAAGAGCAAGTTATTCAATTCCAAGACCAAGACTACCCATTTCAAGAGCAGCAAGAAGGAGGCAAGTGTCCTTGACCACTTTGATCCTATGCTAGGATGTGTAGATAGAATTATTTGCATTGTCAAGTTAAATATGAAACCCATGCTAGGAAGTTTCCTAGAATTGCATTACCTTGTTTCCTTGAAGCTTGGGTTGGGATTTATATTGTCATGTCATTTATACACATGCATATGCTTAGCCATGCTTAGAATGGGATATTTGGGACATGAGATCATCAGTTTATATTACCATACTCTTGAATGAGACATTGTGAGTTATGTAGAGGTAGGGATCAAGGCAAGTTGGATGTTTTGGTTGTGTGCTGGGTGCACGAGACTTGGGTTTGTGTTTAGTACTTGCCTGGATCCTAAGGACCGGTTCATGGAGCATGTAACCCGGCTTTACAGTGCCAACCACATGCTGAGATGGGGCAGCTTAGCCAATTAATTAGGTGTATCCCCGGCGTAGTATGGGTGTGTTGGATGGTGCGGGGACTTAGGTGTCAGCTGGACTACCATATGAACCGCAAGGCTCAAGAGGGGGCCACTGCAGCGGGGTTGGAGCCTCTTGTATGCTGTTAGGGGTGAAACCTCAGTGGGCCCACGCTCGTCGGGAATCCCTTTGTAAAGGCTTCGTAGTGATCTCTTGGCCGCACACCTGGGAAGTGTGAATGTGGTTCGTAGCCACTGGCATAATGGAGGTTCTTTTAGTCCACCCGGCAACGGGGGATGAAATCACTACTTGTGGGTACAGTGGTACAAACTCTGCAGAGTTAAAAACTGTCTTGACAGCCGTGCTCACGGTTAAGAGCGGCCTGGACTTATTCATGATTAGAGAATTGATGGTTTTGGAAGTTAAGCGGGGAGCTTAACATTGGAAATGATGATTATGGTTATTGGTTTATGATGATGGGATGGGAGATTTGAACCATTTCACCTATGTAGTAATGTAGGTGCTTAATAAGCTAAGGTGATAGGTATTTATTGCGTAGTGCTTTAACCATGAGTTCAACCTCTCCTTGTTCTAGCCATGCATGATATAATTTTCCCACACTTGCTGAGTACCATTGGTACTCAACCTTGCATATTTGTTGGTTTATATTGCTGCTCAGGTCAAGATAATGAGATGGTGTATAATGACCAAGATTTTGGACCCGAGGAAGGTTTCTAGGTTCATGAAGACCCCCGGGCAACACCTGTGATGGAGCCCTAAAGAATAATATTCCGCTGCTAGTTTATTTACTTGTGGTGAAGCATTAGTGTTCATTAAGACATTTGTGATGTAAGACTTATTTATAATCGACACCTGGCTTGTAATAAATGATGCTTCACTATTTGTCATCACATGTATGAGAAAATGATCCTGGCATACATGTGATATTCACTTGGTTGTTCTTCGGAAAAACCGGGTGTGACAGAGGTGGTATCAGAGCCAAGGTTGCCCGTAGGAACGTGGACCTAGGTAGAAATGGACGTATTTAAGGGCCCTATTTTCTTAAAAACTATTTTCCAAGGTGTGGGTGAAAAAGTGTTATTAAAAGGGTCATTTTCTTCATCTTACCCCAACTTTCATTCAAAATAGGATTTTTGTTTGAGATTTTATCTAACCTAATTTTAAATTCTTCTGTTTTAGATGGTTCGCATGATTCGCACCGCTCGTAAGTCCACGGGAGGGAGAGTTCCCGTAGTTGCCCTTGCTGAAAGAGAGGAGAGTCGTCCAGTGACGTACCTTTCCTACGGATTGGCAGTAGGAGATTTGTTGCGCCGTCTTCGACGTATGCTCGAAGCCGCCGGCAATACGGGCAAGCTCATCATCCACTATAACTCCACCAGGACCATCCGTGAGAAGAGGGAAGAATGGAGTTCGGAGATGAGGATTATACACGAGAATCAGCTGCTTAAGATCCACCACTCTCCAGCTTGTCGAGCAACACAAGTTGACGCGGAGAGAGATGTCACCTGGGAGGCCATCACCTGCCAGAGTCACATCTATCGTCGCCACTTGGACAAAACTGAGTACATGTATGTCCTCCAACGTGAGAGTGGTACCACGGAGTACAAGTACCCACCGGTGCAGCAAGGGACTTCCCATGAGCACATGGACTTATGCTTGGGAGATGCTGCTATGCTCAGCACTCGACTGCAGGAGTGTCAACAAGAGCTTCAGGATGTCCGAGATACTCTGAAGGAGACGGAGGCATTGCTGCGAGCGTGCTTAAAAGCGAGAGAAAGAGGAGATGGGAATAAACTGTGTGTCACCGTAAGTGATCCATGGACCCCTGACTCCCCGGATCGCCGAGCGATCAGGCGTCGTCGCACTTCTCCACCAGCAGCCTCCCCACCCAAAGCAGAGTCAGAAGGTAGCCGAAATGAGGAGGAAGATCCCGAGGAGCCAGCTCAAGAGGATGAGTAGTGTAGAGTCTTTCCCCTAGCTAGCAAGAGGTCGAGTAGCCGAGTCGTTACGAATTTAATGGTGTGATAATGCTTGGTGTGTGACGTGAGTTGTGGAAGCCATGAGCAAGTGTCCACAGCCTCGTCTTCAGATTGTTTTGCTTTGGTGTGTGAACCCACAGGAAATAATAGTGCATTTATTGGGTGTGAGATATAAAACCCTCGTAAGATTTTAACAAAACTTCAACACTTCAAAGTAAAAACAAGTGAAAGTAGTAAGATGATACCAAATGCTTTCAAATTAACATTTGTGATTCTGCCAGATGGCCGGAAGAGGAAGAGGACGTGCTGCCAACCCCGCCAACAACAATGATGAGGCATGCAACTCTCATCTTTCTGGAGGCCAGAACCGGGGTGGTCGCCGTGAAGAAGTTGATCCTCTCCACCAAATGCTGGAGAATCAAAATCAGCTCATCCAGAACTTGACTCAAGTAGTGGCCAACTTGCATCAAGTTCCACCTCCACAAGCTGCACCACGCCAACCAAGGTTGAGTGAGTTTCTAGGAACTCAACCTCCAAAGTTTGCAAGTGCTGCTGAACCTCTGGAGGCAGATGATTGGCTGAAGACCATTGAAAGTAAGATGAGAATCATACAATGCCAAGGGTATGAGAGGGTGCTGTTTGCCTCTCATCAATTGCAGGGACCTGCTGCTGATTGGTGGACCGCCTACGTGGCCGCCCATCATGACCCTGAGAGCATCACTTGGGAAGAGTTCAAGCGTAGCTTCCGCAACCATTACATCCCAAGAGGTGAACTCAAAAACAAGAGGAAAGAGTTTTTGGGACTGCAGCAGGGAAACATGACGGTGAGGGAATACCTCACTAAATTCACTCAACTATCCCGTTATGCTCCACGAGACATAGAGACAGATGAGCAGAAACAAGATTGTTTCGTGGAAGGACTTACCGCAGAGATGCAGTGCGCAATGTCCTCCAATGAGTATGAAAGCTTTCAGAAGATGGTGGACAGAGCATTTGTGGTGGAAAGGAAGCTGAAGGCCCTGGAAAATGAGAATAAGAGGAAGGCTGGGTGGTCACATCAAGCCTCAGGGAGCAACACCCGCCCACGTATGATGCAGCAACCTACGGGGCAGACAAGCCGTGCTGCGGTACCCTATTCAGCACCAAGAGGGTACAACCCAAACTACAGGCCTCCCGCAGCACCAGCACAGCCGCAACGTCAGTTTGTACAACAGCCTCGCCCCGCATATCCACCTCGACCAGCAGTGCAAGGACCCCCAAACCAACCCCAAGACAACAAGGGCCAAGCATCTAAGATTGGGGTGCAATGTTTCAGCTGTGGTGAAGTGGGGCACTACGCCCATAAGTGTCCAAAGAAGAAGCCCACGCATCCACAGCAGCAGAACGTAATGAGAGGACGGGTGAACCACGTCACTATGGAGGAAGCACAAGAGGCACCCGACGTGGTAGTTGGTAAGTTTCCTGCCAATTTACACCTTGCAACTCTGCTGTTTGATTCTGGTGCTACCCATTCGTTCATTGCTCAAGGGTTTGTTAAGAAGCATGACCTAGCAACCACACAAATGAACCATATGCTAGCGGTAAATTCTCCAGGTGGAGAAATAAGGACAAGACAAGTGTGTCCCAAAGTGAACCTAGACATTAATGGGGTAGTATTTACCGCTAACCTCATAGTGATCGATTCACAAGGGATAGATATTATTTTGGGTATGGATTGGTTGACCAAACATAATGGAATCATCCATTGTTCGACCAGAACGGTGGAACTAACTCACCCTAGTGGCACAAGAGTAAAGTTCATAACGATACACGAGCCTAGGAGGGACATTAAATTAAATCAAGTGGAGGTGAAAGTTGCGGAAATCCGGACTATCAGGGAATATCCAGATGTTTTTCCGGAGGAGTTGCCAGGAATGCCTCCCGACCGTGACGTGGAATTCGCAATCGAGCTAGTACCGGGAACAGCCCCGATATACAAGAGACCTTATCGAATGGACTCCAAGCAGCTAGAAGAGCTCAAGGATCATTTGAGAGAATTGACGGAAAAGGGGTATGTTCGCCCTAGTTCCTCACCATGGGGAGCTCCGGTAATATTTGTGCCTAAGAAAGATGGAACTCAAAGGTTATGCGTGGATTACCGTGCCTTGAATGAGGTGACCATCAAGAACAAGTATCCATTACCCCGCATTGAAGACTTGTTTGATCAGTTGAGGGGAGCTTGCGTGTTCTCGAAAATTGATCTCAGGTCGGGATACCACCAACTCAAGATAAGGCAATCTGATATTCCCAAGACAGCTTTCGTATCTCGGTACGGACTGTATGAATACACTGTCATGCCTTTCGGGCTAACCAATGCCCCGGCATATTTCATGTACCTCATGAACAAGGTATTCATGGAATATCTGGACAAATTTGTGGTGGTTTTCATAGATGATATTCTCGTCTTCTCCAAAGATGAAGAAGAACATGAGAAACATCTAAGGTTGGTGTTACAGAGGCTGAGAGAACACCAACTATATGCCAAGTTGAGCAAGTGTGAGTTTTGGCTAAAGAGAGTTCCCTTTTTGGGACATATAATCTCGGAGGGAGGAATCTCCGTAGATCCCACCAAAATCGAAGATATCCAGAAATGGAAAACCCCTGAAAATGTCGGGGAAGTTCGAAGCTTTTTGGGATTGGCTGGATACTATCGACGGTTTATTGAGGGATTCTCCAAGATCTCGAGACCTCTCACCAAACTGTTGGAAAAGGGAATCACATTCACTTGGACGCCACAGTGCGATACGAGCTTTCAGGAGCTAAAGAAGAGATTGACAACAGCCCCCGTGTTGGTTATGCCAGATATGCAGAAGAATTTCACGGTGTACTGCGATGCCTCTGGAAACGGGTTGGGATGTGTTCTCATGCAAGAGGGACATGTCGTGGCATATGCATCCCGGCAGCTTCGGAAGCACGAGAAGAACTATCCTACACATGACTTAGAGCTAGCTGCAGTGGTACACGCGTTGAAAATTTGGAGGCACTATTTGATGGGGAAGAGGACAGAGATATATACGGATCATAAGAGTTTGAAGTACATATTCACACAGCCAGATCTCAACCTTAGACAAAGGAGATGGTTAGAGCTAATCAATGACTTTGATGTAGGCATCAACTATCATCCCGGGAAAGCAAACGTCGTGGCCGATGCCTTGAGTCGGAAAGCGCAGGTCAATAAGTTGAGCTTGAAGGATATGCCTGCAGAATTGAAGGACGAGGTTATAAGGCTCAATCTATGTCTAGTAAATAGTGGTGAAGCCATCGCCATGGAAGTGGACTCCACTCTTGAGCGAGACATACGCGAGGGACAAAAGAATGATGAGAAGATACAAGAGATCAGACAGCTCATCAAGGAAAATAAAGCTCCTGGTTTTAGAGAGGATGAACAAGGGACGGTGTGGCACGGGAAAAGGATCTGTGTGCCAGAAGTAAAGGAGATTCGTAAATTAATTTTGGAGGAGGCTCACGATTCCGACTATTCCATTCATCCTGGGAGTACGAAGATGTACCAGGATCTCAAGAGCAGGTATTGGTGGTATGGCATGAAGCGAGATGTCGCGGAACATGTTGCCCTATGTGACACATGTCAGTTGGTGAAAGCAGAACATCAACGACCCGCGGGATTATTGCAACCACTCAAAGTACCTGAATGGAAGTGGGAAGAAATCAGCATGGATTTTGTCGTGGGATTGCCTAGGACCCAATCCGGGCATGATTCAATATGGGTCATTATTGATAGGCTAACCAAGGTAGCTCATTTCATCCCTGTGAAAGAAAGCTACAGCGGATCCAAATTGGCAGAATTGTACATGTCAAGGATTGTGTGTTACCATGGAGTGCCAAAGAAGATAGTGTCGGACCGAGGGACACAGTTCACCTCGAGGTTTTGGCAGAAGTTGCATGAAACCATGGGAACCCATCTGAATTTCAGCTCTGCCTATCATCCCCAAACTGACGGGCAGACGGAGAGAACCAATCAGATCCTTGAAGATATGTTAAGGGCATGTGCACTCAAAAACAATAGGAGTTGGGACAAGAACTTACCGTATGCGGAGTTTTCCTATAACAACAGTTATCAAGCTAGTATGAAGATGTCACCGTTTGAAGCTTTGTATGGAAGGAAATGCAGAACTCCCCTATTTTGGAACCAAACAGGAGAAAGTAAGGTGTTTGGTCCCGAAGTGCTACAAGAAGCCGAAGCAAAGGTGAGGGAGATTCGCAACAACTTGAGGATAGCACAGACACGCCAGAAGAGTTATGCTGATGTACGAAGAAGAGAGCTCGTTTTCAACGTGGGAGACTATGTTTATCTCAAGGTGTCCCCTATCAGAGGACTTCGTCGGTTCAAAGTAAAAGGGAAGTTGTCACCTCGATACATCGGACCCTTTCAAGTTTTGGAAAGAAAAGGCGAAGTGGCGTACCAACTAGAGTTGCCGGTTCATCTGTCGGACGTGCACGATGTGTTCCATGTGTCGCAACTCAAGAAATGTCTGAGGACGCCTGAGGAGGTGTTACCCATGAACGAAGTGGATGTAGCTGAGGATTTGTCTTATGCCGAGCAACCATACAAGATTTTGGAGACAATGGAACGCCTCACCAGAAATAAGAGAATCAGGATGTGCAAGGTGCAGTGGAAGCATCACTCAGAAGAGGAAGCCACCTGGGAACGGGAAGATGAGCTTAAGGCACAATTTCCGGAATTATTTTCTTAGAAACACCAATCTCGAGGACGAGATTTCTTTTAAGGGGGGTAGAGCTGTAACACCCCAAATTTTTAGTCAAGATTCAAATCTTTGGATTTAGAACCATAAAACATGTTCAGAGGGGAATTTAGAAATTTTTGGACGTATTGCATGTTTTGCAAAAATTCAAATTCAAACTGGAATTCAAATTATACTCAAAACAGAAAAGAAATGAAAAAGAAAAAGGAAAACCGGAAAAAAACTGGCCAGTGGGCCGAAACCCCAGCCGGCCCAGCAACCTCCCGCGCAGCCCGCCCCCGCGCGCGCCGCGCTGCCCCTCGCTGACGGGTGGGACCCGCCTGTCATCCCTAACCCCGCGACCCCGGACTCTTCTCCGCGCGCGCGCGATCGCAACCGATCGGGAAACCGCGCTCCGCAGCAGAATTCTGGACCCTGAGGACTCTAACTCGATCACAACAGAACCACCGCCCTCCCCCGGCTATAAAAACAATCGATCCGATCAGTTTTCCTCACGCGATCGCCGATTTTCGCTCCGGTGAGCACCGAGACTTCGCCGGTGAATTCTGGCCGATCTAAGCTCGGAAACTCTGATCTAACTCGTTGGTCTTGATCCACCGCCTCCGGGGAACTTTGCAGGTGCAGAAAACCCGAAGACTTACGGTGCAAATCCAGCTCCGACGAGCTTCGCCGTGGTTTTGCCTCGGACCTCGCCGCCGAGCACTTTCCAGGACCCCCGAGCTCGAGAAAACCCCCGAGGTGAGATCCCTGACCTCCCCTCTACCGATCTAGGCCATAAGATCACAGTTCTAGGCAGAATTCTCGAGGATCCGAAAGTTTCCGGCGAGATCGCCGCTTCCCGCCGCCGTGCGCCGCCGGCAGCGCCGCCCGCGCTCGATCAGAGCGACGTGGCCGCTTGTGCGCCGTTTATTTTAAATCGCACGGTAGACTTTAAAACCCCGCGTACCGGTTCGATGTTATAATCTCAGCCGTCGGTTTAAAATCAGACGGTCCACGTCAGCCCCGCGTTATAAAGACTGGAATTCTTACGTGCTACCCCCTGGGGTTCTCTGGAATTGAGAGCTAGCCCCGGAAACTTCAGATCTAGCCCCTGGAACTCCAGAAAATCATGTAAATTCATTTAAAAATCAGTTTTAGCCCCTGGACTTAATAGAAATTAAGAAAAACACCTCTGAAAAGTGTAGCTAGACCCCTGGAAATTATGAAAATGATATTATAGACCCTGTAATGGGATGAATTCATTATTCTAGCTCTGTTTAGTATTTAATTTAGAAAATTGAATATGTAACTAGTGTTTAAATATTAAAAAGGGGGACAAACATAATTGTCAAACTTATTAAAAACTTTCTCAGTACTTAAAAAACTTTGGAGTGAGATAAAAATATATTTTTGGGCTGAAATAAATCTGTTTCATCTATTATTCACATTTAATAGTGTAGGGACACATTTTTAAGTAAAGAATAGTTAAAGAAAAGTAGGGAAAATAATTATGAAATAGTATACATCAGAAGCCAAGGTCAAAATATGATCTTAAATTATTTAGGACCAGAACCTAATCTGTTTAGGTAGTGTGTATTACTAATTTAATAATAAAATACACAATTATGCATAAGAATATAAATCTGAAAATATAGAAACTAGTAAATGATAAATGGAGTTTCTAAAGTATAAAGAATTCAGTTTAGGGTTGATAGAAATTATGAAGGCACATATGGAGAAGAAAAATACTTTTCATACATACTTGGTAGTTTAATATATAAGGAATTTATTTAAAACTGAAACACACATATATATATGTATATATATATATATAGTATGTGAGTATAAATATGAACACCAAAGTAGGAATCCTACACATGTAAATGAAAGTGTATGCAAGCCCCAAATCAACACACATAGAGTATCCACAACACATAAAATGGTAAAGAAACTTTCATAAATGTGAATGTGTGGTTTGTATGAAGTGGAAGTGTGAACTATGTCTTATGATTGTTGTTTTTCTTTTGCTATGTGTGATGGTATGAAGTAGAACCTGCTCAAGAGCAAGTTATTCAATTCCAAGACCAAGACTACCCATTTCAAGAGCAGCAAGAAGGAGGCAAGTGTCCTTGACCACTTTGATCCTATGCTAGGATGTGTAGATAGAATTATTTGCATTGTCAAGTTAAATATGAAACCCATGCTAGGAAGTTTCCTAGAATTGCATTACCTTGTTTCCTTGAAGCTTGGGTTGGGATTTATATTGTCATGTCATTTATACACATGCATATGCTTAGCCATGCTTAGAATGGGATATTTGGGACATGAGATCATCAGTTTATATTACCATACTCTTGAATGAGACATTGTGAGTTATGTAGAGGTAGGGATCAAGGCAAGTTGGATGTTTTGGTTGTGTGCTGGGTGCACGAGACTTGGGTTTGTGTTTAGTACTTGCCTGGATCCTAAGGACCGGTTCATGGAGCATGTAACCCGGCTTTACAGTGCCAACCACATGCTGAGATGGGGCAGCTTAGCCAATTAATTAGGTGTATCCCCGGCGTAGTATGGGTGTGTTGGATGGTGCGGGGACTTAGGTGTCAGCTGGACTACCATATGAACCGCAAGGCTCAAGAGGGGGCCACCGCAGCGGGGTTGGAGCCTCTTGTATGCTGTTAGGGGTGAAACCTCAGTGGGCCCACGCTCGTCGGGAATCCCTTTGTAAAGGCTTCGTAGTGATCTCTTGGCCGCACACCTGGGAAGTGTGAATGTGGTTCGTAGCCACTGGCATAATGGAGGTTCTTTTAGTCCACCCGGCAACGGGGGATGAAATCACTACTTGTGGGTACAGTGGTACAAACTCTGCAGAGTTAAAAACTGTCTTGACAGCCGTGCTCACGGTTAAGAGCGGCCTGGACTTATTCATGATTAGAGAATTGATGGTTTTGGAAGTTAAGCGGGGAGCTTAACATTGGAAATGATGATTATGGTTATTGGTTTATGATGATGGGATGGGAGATTTGAACCATTTCACCTATGTAGTAATGTAGGTGCTTAATAAGCTAAGGTGATAGGTATTTATTGCGTAGTGCTTTAACCATGAGTTCAACCTCTCCTTGTTCTAGCCATGCATGATATAATTTTCCCACACTTGCTGAGTACCATTGGTACTCAACCTTGCATATTTGTTGGTTTATATTGCTGCTCAGGTCAAGATAATGAGATGGTGTATAATGACCAAGATTTTGGACCCGAGGAAGGTTTCTAGGTTCATGAAGACCCCCGGGCAACACCTGTGATGGAGCCCTAAAGAATAATATTCCGCTGCTAGTTTATTTACTTGTGGTGAAGCATTAGTGTTCATTAAGACATTTGTGATGTAAGACTTATTTATAATCGACACCTGGCTTGTAATAAATGATGCTTCACTATTTGTCATCACATGTATGAGAAAATGATCCTGGCATACATGTGATATTCACTTGGTTGTTCTTCGGAAAAACCGGGTGTGACAGTTATGTAGAGGTAGGGATCAAGGCAAGTTGGATGTTTTGGTTGGTGCTGGGTGCACGAGACTTGGGT
Source organism: Neostapfia colusana (assembly GCA_030760725.1). Taxonomy (NCBI): domain Eukaryota; kingdom Viridiplantae; phylum Streptophyta; class Magnoliopsida; order Poales; family Poaceae; genus Neostapfia; species Neostapfia colusana. The sequence goes on along the minus strand of JASWHV010000007.1, from coordinate 40,839,244 downwards.
TTGTGTTTAGTACTTGCCTGGATCCTAAGGACCGGTTCATGGAGCATGTAACCTGGCTTTACCGTGCAAACCACATGCTGAGATGGGGCAGCTTGGCCAATTAATTAGGTGTATCCCCGACGTAGTATGGGTGTGTTGGATGGTGCGGGATGTAGGTGTCAGCTGGACTACCATATGAACCGCAAGGCTCAAGAGGGGGCCACTGCAGCGGGGTTGGAGCCTCTTGTATGCTGTTAGGGGTGAAACCTCAGTGGGCCCACGCTCATCGGGAATCCCTTTTGTAAAGGCTTCGTAGTGATCTCCTGGCTACACACCTGCGAAGTGTGAACGTGGTTCGTAGCCACTGGCATAATGGAGGTTCTTTTAGTCCACCCGGCAACGGGGGATGAAATCACTACATGTGGGTATAGTGGTGCAAACTCTGCAGAGTCAAAACTGTCATGACAGCCGTGCTCACGGTCAAGAGCGGCTTGGACTTATTCATGATTAGAGTATGATGACCTTGGAGGTTGTGGATGTTAACCGGGGAGCTTAACATTGAAAATGATGTTATGGTTATTTGATTATGATGATGGGATGGGAGATTGGGACCATTTCACCTGTGTAGTAATGTAGGTGCTTAATAAGCTAGGGTGATAGGTATTAATTGCGTAGTGCTTTAACCATGAGTTCAACCTCTCCTTGCTTTAGCCATGCATGACATAACTTTCCCACACTTGCTGAGTACCAATGGTACTCAAACTTGCATATTTGTTGGTTTATATTGCTGCTCAGGTCAAGATAATAAAGTGGTGTATAATGATCAAGACTTTGGACCCGAAGAAGGTTTCTAGGTTCATGGAGTCCCGCGGGCAACGCCTGTGACGGAGCCCACGAGAATAATTATTCCGCTGCTAGTTTATTCAATTGTGATGAACTTATTATTGTCTATTGAGACATTTGCTATGTAAGACTTATTTATATTCGACACCTGGCTTGTAATAAATGATGCTTCACTATTTGTCATCACATGTATGAGAAAATGATCCTGGCATACATGTGGTATTCACTTGGTTGTTCTTCGAAAAAACGGGTGTGACAGAAGTGGTATCAGAGCCAAGGTTGCCCGTAGGAACGTGGACCTAGGTAGAAATGGACGTATTTAAGGACCCTATTTTTTTAAAAACTATTTTACAAGGTGTGTGTTGAAAAGTGTTATTTAATGAGTCACTTTCTTCATCTTACCCCAACTTTCAGTCAAAATAGGATTTTTGTTTAAAAGTTATCTAACCTAAGTTTAAATGCTTTCTGTTTTAGATGGTTCGCATGATTCGCACCGCTCGCAAGTCCACAGGAGGGAGAGTTCCCGTAGTTGCCCTTGCCCAAAGAGAGGAGAGCCGTCCGGTGACGTACCTTTCCTACGGATTGGCAGTAGGAGGCTTGTTGCGCCGTCTTCGACGTATGCTCCAAGCCGCCGGCAATATGGGCAAGCTAATCATACACTATAGCTCCACGAGGACCATCCGTGAGAAGAGGGAAGAATGGAGTTCAGAGATGAGGATTATCCACGAAAATCAGCTGCTCAAGATCCACCGCTCTCCAGCTTGTCGAGCGACATAGGTCGATGCGGAAAAGGATGTCACCTGGGAGGCCATCACCTGCCAGAGTCACATCTATCGTCGACACCTGGACAGGACTGAGTACATGTATGTCCTCCAGCGCGAGAGTGGTACAACGGAGTATAAGTACCCGCCAGTGCAGCAAGGGACTTCCCATGAGCACATGGACTTGTGCTTGGAGGATGCTGCTATGCTCAGCACTCGACTGCAGGAGTGTCAGCGGGAGCTTCAGGATGTTCGGGACACCCTGAAGGAAACCGAGGCATTGCTTCGAGCCTGCTTGAGGGTGAGAGAAAGAGGAGATGGGAATGAACTGTGTGTCACCGTGAATGATACATGGACTCCTGACTCCCCAGATCGCCGAGCGATCAGGCGTCGTCGCACTTCTCCACCAGCAGCCTCCCCACCCAAAGCGGAGTCAGAAGGCAGCCGCAATAATGAGGAAGATCCCGAGGAGCCAGCTCAGTGATACGAGTAGTGTAGAGTCCTTCCCTTGGTTTAGCAGGATGTCGAGTAGTCGAGTCGTTATCTTAGTTAATGGTGTGCTAATGCTTGGTGTGTGACGTGAGTTGTGGAAGCCATGAGCAATTGTCCACAGCCTCGTCTTCAGATTGTTTTGCTTTGGTGTGTGAACCCACATGAAATAATAGTGCATTTATTTTTGTGTGAGACATGAACCCTCAGAAAAGTATAACAAAGCCTCAACACTTCAAAGAACAAACAAGTGAAAGTAGTAAGATAATACGTAGTGCTTTAAATTAACATTTGGTTGATCATGCTAGATGGCCGGAAGAGGAAAAGGTCGTACTGTCAACCTCATAGTGATAGATTCCCAAGGGATCGATATTATTTTGGGCATGGACTGGTTGACCAAACATAAGGGAATCATCCATTGTTCGACCAGAACGGTGGAACTAACGCATCCTAGTGGCACAAAAGTAAAGTTTATAACAATACAAGAGCCTAGGAGGGATGTTAAATTAAATCAAATTGAGGTGAAAGTGGAGGAGATCAGGATTATCAGGGAATATCCAGATGTTTTTCTGGAGGAGTTACCAGGTATGCCTCCCGATCGTGAAGTGGAATTCGCGATTGAGCTAGTGCTTGGAACAGCTCCGATATATAAGAGACCTTATCGGATGGACTCCAAGCAGCTGGGATGTAACACCCCAAATTTTGATTCAAAACCCTAAACCATGTTCAGAGGAAAATTTAAAAATTTTTGGACGTATTGCATGTTTTGCAAAAATTCAAATTCAAACTGGAATTCAAATTATACTCAAAACAGAAAAAGAAATGGAAAAAGAAAAAGAAAAACGGGAAAAAACCGGCCAGTGGGCCGAAACCCGCCAGCCGGCCCAGCTTTCCCCGCGCAGCCCGCCCCCGCGCACGCCCGCGCTCTCTCACACAGACAGGTGGGACCCACCTGTCATCCCCAACCTCGCTCGCGCCGACCCCGGACTTTTCCCCCCCGAGCGCGCGCGATCTTAACCGATCGGGAAACCCGTCCCGCCGCCCGAATTCTGGTCCCAGAGGACTCTAACTCGATCACAACAGACCCACCGCCCTCCCCCGGCTATAAAAACCCCCGATCCGATCAGTTTTTCCCACGCGATCGCCGATTTTCACTCCGGTGAGCACCGAGACTTCGCCGGTGAATTCTGGCCGATCTAAGCTCGGAAACTCAGATCTAACTCGCTGGTCTTGATCCACCGCCTCCGGGGAACTTTGCAGGTGCAGAAAACCTGAAGACTTACGGTGTAAATCCAGCGCCGACGAGCTTCGCCGTGGTTTTGCCTCGGACCTCGCCGTCGATCACTTTCCAGGACCCCCGAGCTCGAGAAAACCCCCAAGGTGAGATCCCTGACCTCCCCTCTACCGATCTAGGCCATAAGATCACAGTTCTAGGCAGAATTCTCGAGGATCCGAAACTTTCTGGCGAGATCGCCGCTTTCCGCCGCCGTGCGCCGCCGGCAGCGCCGCCCGCGCTCGATCAGAGCGACGTGGCCGCTTGTGCGCCGTTTATTTTAAATCGCACGGTAGACTTTAAAACCCCGCGTACCGGATCGATGTTATAATCTCAGCCGTCGGTTTAAAATCGGACGGTCCACGTCAGCCCCGCGTTATAAAGACTGAAATTCTTACGTGCTACCCCCTGGGGTTCTCTGGAATTGAGAGCTAGCCCCGGAAACTTCAGATCTAGCCCCTGGAACTCCAGAAAATCATGTAAATTCATTTAAAAATCAGTTTTAGCCCCTGGACTTAATAAAAATTAGGTAAAACACCTCTGATAAGTGTAGCTAGACCCCTGGAAATTATGAAAATAATATTATAGACCCTGTAATGGGTGAGTTCATTATTTTAGCCCTGTTTAGTATTTAATTTAGGAAATGGAATATGTAACCAGTGTTTAAAAAATTAAAAAGTGGGACAAACATAATTGTCAAAATTAATTAAAAACTTTCTCAGTACTTAGAAAACCTTGGAGTGAGATAAAAATATATTTTTGGGCTGAAATAAATCTGTTTCATCTATTATTCACATTTATTAGTATAGGGACACATTTTTAAGTAAAGAATAGTTATAGAAAAATAGGGAAAATAATTATGAAATAGTCTACATCAGAAGCCAAGGTCAAAATATGTTATTAAATTATTTAGGACCAGAACCTATACTGTTTAGGTGATGTATGTTACTAATTTCATAATAAAATACACAATTATGCATAGGAATATAAATCTCAAAATATAGCAACTAGTAAAAGATAAATGGAGTCTCTAAAAATCCAAAGAATTCAGTTTAGGGTTGGTAGAAATTATGAAGGCACATATGGGGAAGAATAATACTTTTCATACACACTTGGTAGTAAAAAGGTGAAGTAGTTGAATGTAAGAAATTTATTGGAAACCCATATAAATAGTATGTAAATATAAATATGAACACCAAAGTAGGAATCATATACATATACATAAAAGTGTGTGCAAGCCACAACTCAACACACATAAAGTAACCACAACACATATAATGGTGAATGAATTTCATAAATATGAATGTGTGGTTTGTATGAAGTAGAAGTGTGAACTATGTCTTATGATTGTTGTTTTTCTTTTGCTATGTGTGATGGTATGAAGTAGAACCTGTTCAAGAGCAAGTTATTTCTTTCCAAGATCAGGACTACCCATTTCAAGAGCAGCAAGAAGGAGGCAAGTGTCCTTGACCACTTTGATCCTATGCTAGGATGTGTAGATAGAATTATTTGCATTGTCAAATGAAATATGAAACCCATGCTAGGAAAGTTTCCCTAGAATTGCATTACCTTGTTTCCTTGTAGCTTGGGTTGGGATTTATTTTGTCATGTCATTTATTTACATGCATTTGCTTAGCCATGCTTAGAATGGGATATTTGGGAAATGAGATCATCAGTTTATATTACCATACTCTTGGATGAGGTATTGTGAGTTATGTAGAGGTAGGGATCAAGGCAAGTTGGATGTTTTGGTTGTGTGCTGGGTGCACGAGACTTGGGTTTGTGTTTAGTACTTGCCTGGATCCTAAGGACCGGTTCATGGAGCATGTAACCCGGCTTTAGAGTGCCAACCACATGCTGAGATGGGGCAGCTTGGCCAATTAATTAGGTGTATTCCCCGGCGTAGTATGGGTGTGTTGGATGGTGCGGGGAGTAGGTGTCAGCTGGACTACCATATGAACCGCAAGGCTCAAGAGGGGGCCACTGCAGCGGGGTTGGAGCCTCTTGTATGCTGTTAGGGGTGAAACCTCAGTGGGCCCATGCTCGTCGGGAATCCCTTTGTAAAGGCTTCGTAGTGATCTCCTGGCTGCACACCTGGGAAGTGTGAATGTGGATCGTAGCCACTGGCATAATGGAGGTTCTTTTAGTCCACCCGGCAACGGGGGATGAAATCACTACTTGTGGGTACAGTGGTACAAACTCTGCAGAGTCAAAACTGTCTTGACAGCCGTGCTCACGGTTAAGAGCGGCCTGGACTTATTCATGATTAGAGGAGTGAAGGCTTTTGGAAGTTGTGGATGTTAAGCGGGGAGCTTAACATTGGAAATGATGTTATGGTTATTTGGTTATGATGATGGGATGGGAGATTGGGACCATTTCACCTGTGTAGTAATGAAGGTGCTTAATAAGCTAAGGTGATAGGTATTAATTGCGTAGTGCTTTAACCATGAGTTCAACCTCTCCTTGTTCTAGCCATGCATGATATGATTTTCCCACACTTGCTGAGTACCATTGGTACTCAACCTTGCATATTTGTTGGTTTATATTGCTGCTCAGGTCAAGATAATGAGGTGGTGTATAATGACCAAGATTTTGGACCCGAGGAAGGCTTTTAGGTTCATGAAGACCCCCGGGCAACGCCTGTGATGGAGCCCTAAAGAATAATATTCCGCTGCTAGTTTATTTACTTGTGATGAAGCATTAGTGTCCATTGAGACATTTGCGATGTAAGACTTATTTATATTCGACACCTGGCTTGTAATAAATGATGCTTCACTATTTGTCATCACATGTATGAGAAAATGATCCTGGCATACATGTGATATTCACTTGGTTGTTTCTTCGGAAAAACCGGGTGTGACAGAGGTGGTATCAGAGCCAAGGTTGCCCGTAGGAACGTGGACCTAGGTAGAAATGGACGTATTTAAGGGCCCTATTTTCTTAAAAACTATTTTCCAAGGTGTGGGTGGAAAAGTGTTATTAAAGGAGTCATTTTCTTCGTCTTACCCCAACTTTCATTCAAAATAGGATTTTTGTTTGAGAATTTATCTAACCTAATTTTAAATTCTTTTGTTTTTAGATGGTTCGCATGATTCGCACCGCTCGTAAGTCCACAGGAGGGAGAGTTCCCGTAGTTGCCCTTGCCGAAAGAGAGGAGAGTCGCCCCGTGATGTACCTTTCCTACGGATTGGCAGTAGGAGACTTGTTGCGCCGTCTTCGACGTATGCTCGAAGCCGCCGGCAATACGGGCAAGCTAATCATCCACTATAACTCCACCAGGACCATCCGTGAGAAGAGGGAAGAATGGAGTTCGGAGATGAGGATTATACACGAGAATCAGCTGCTGAAGATTCACCACTCTCCAGCTTGTCGGGCAACACAAGTTGACGCGGAGAAAGATGTCACCTGGGAGGCCATCACCTGCCAGAGTCACATCTATCGTCGCCACTTGGACAAAACTGAGTACATGTATGTCCTCCAACGTGAGAGTGGTACCACGGAGTACAAGTACCCACCGGTGCAGCAAGGGACTTCCCATGAGCACATGGACTTGTGCTTGAAGGATGCTGCTATGCTCAGCACTCGACTGCAGGAGTGTCAACAAGAGCTTCAGAATGTCCGAGACACCCTGAAGGAAACGGAGGCGTTGCTGTGAGCTTGCTTAAAGGCGAGAGAAAGAGGAGATGGGAATGAACTGTGTGTCACCGTGAGTGATCCATGGACTCCTGACTCCCCGGATCGCCGAGCAATCAGGCGTCGTCGCACTTCTCCACCAGCAGCCTCCCCACCCAAAGCAGAGTCAGAAGGTAGCCGAAATGAGGAGGAAGATCCCGAGGAGCCAGCTCAAGAGGACGAGTAGTGTAGAGTCTTTCCCCTAGCTAGCAAGAGGTCGAGTAGTCGAGTCGTTACGTAGTTAATGGTGTGATAATGCTTGGTGTGTGACGTGAGTTGTGGAAGCCATGAGCAATTGTCCACAGCCTCGTCTTCAGATTGTTTTGCTTTGGTGTGTGAACCCACAGGAAATAATAGTGCATTTATTTGGTGTGAGATATAAACCCTCGTAAAATTTTAACAAAGCCTCAACACCTCAAACCACCAACAAATGAAAGTAGTAAGATGATACTAAATGATATCAAATTAACATTTGTTGATTCTGCCAGATGGCCGGAAGAGGAAAAGGACGTGCTGCCAACCCCGCCAACAACAATGATGAGGCATGCAACCCTCATCTTTCTGGAGGCCAGGACAGGGGTGGTCGCCGTGAAGAAGTTGATCCTCTCCACCAAATGCTGGAGAATCAGAATCAGCTTATCCAGAACTTGACTCAAGTGGTGGCCAACTTGCATCAAGTTCCACCTCCACAAGCTGCACCACGCCAACCAAGGTTGAGTGAGTTTCTAGGAACTCAACCTCCAAAGTTTGCAAGTGCTGCTGAACCTCTGGAGGCAGATGATTGGCTGAAGACCATTGAAAGTAAGATGAGGATAATACAATGCCAAGGGTATGAAAGGGTGCTGTTTGCCTCTCATCAATTGCATGGACCTGCTGCTGATTGGTGGACCGCCTACGTGGCCACCCATCATGACCCTGAGAACATCACTTGGGAAGAGTTCAAGCGTAGCTTCCGCAACCATTACATCCCAAGAGGGGAACTCAAAAATAAGAGGAAGGAATTTTTAGGACTGCAGCAGGGAATCATGACTGTGAGGGAATACCTCACTAAATTTACTCAACTATCCCGTTATGCTCCACGAGACATAGAGACTGATGAGCAGAAACAAGATTGTTTCGTGGAAGGACTTACCGCAGAGATGCAGTGTGCAATGTCCTCCAATGAGTATGAAACTTTCAAAAGATGGTGGACAGAGCATTTGTGGTGGAAAGGAAGCTAAAGGCCCTGGAAAATGAGAATAAGAGGAAGGCTGGGTGGTCACATCAGGCCTCAGGGAGCAACACCCGCCCACGTATGATGCAGCAACCTACGGGGCAGACAAGCCATGCTGCGGTACCCTATTCAGCACCAAGAGGGTACAACCCAAACTACAGGCCTCCCGCAGCACCAGCACAGACTCAACGTCAGTTTGTGCAACAGCCTCGCCCCGCATATCCACCTCGACCAGCAGTGCAAGGACCCCCGAACCAACCCCAAGACAACAAAGGCCAAGCACCTAAGGTTGGGGTGCAATGTTTCAGCTGTGGTGAAGTGGGGCACTACGCCCATAAATGCCCAAAGAAGAAGCCTGCGCCGCCACAACAGCAGAATGTAGTGAGAGGACGGGTGAACCACGTCACTATGGAGGAAGCACAAGAGGCACCCGACGTGGTAGTTGGTAAGTTTCCTGCCAATTTACACCTTGCAACTCTGCTGTTTGATTCTGGTGCTACCCACTCATTCATTGCTCAAGGGTTTGTTAAGAAGCATGACCTAGCAACCACTCAAATGAACCATATGCTAGCCGTAAACTCTCCAGGTGGAGAAATAAGGACAAGACAAGTGTGTCCCAAAGTGATCCTTCACATTAATGTGGTAGTATTTTTGGCTAACCTCATAGTGATAGATTCACAAGGGATAGATATTATTTTGGGTATGGATTGGTTGACCAAACATAAAGGAATCATCCATTGTTCGACCAGAACGGTGAAACTAACTCACCCCAATGGCACCAGAGTAAAGTTCATAACAATACACGAGCCTAGGAGGGACATTAAATTAAATCAAGTGGAGGTGAAAGTTGAGGAAATCAGGACTATCAGGGAATATCCAGATGTTTTTCCGGAGGTATTGCCAGGCATGCCTCCCGACCGTGACGTGGAATTCGCAATTGAGCTAGTACCGGAAACAGCCCCGATATACAAGAGACCTTATCGAATGGACTCCAAGCAGCTAGAAGAGCTCAAGGATCATTTGAGAGAATTGACGGAGAAGGGGTATATTCGCCCTAGTTCCTCACCATGGGGAGCTCCGGTGATATTTGTGCCCAAGAAAGATGGAACCCAAAGGTTATGCGTGGATTACCGTGCCTTGAATGAGGTAACCATTAAGAACAAGTACCCATTACCCCGCATTGAAGACTTGTTTGATCAGTTGAGGGGAGCTTGTGTATTCTCGAAAATTGATCTCAGGTCGGGGTACCACCAACTCAAGATAAGGCAATCTGATATTCCCAAGACGGCTTTCGTATCTCGGTACGGACTGTATGAATACACTGTCATGCCTTTCGGGTTAACCAATGCCCCAGCATATTTCATGTACCTCATGAACAAGGTATTCATGGAATATCTGGACAAATTTGTGGTGGTTTTCATAGATGATATTCTCGTCTTCTCCAAAGATGAAGAAGAACATGAGAAACATCTAAGGTTGGTGTTACAGAGGCTGAGAGAACACCAACTATATGCCAAGTTGAGCAAGTGTGAGTTTTGGCTGAAGATAGTTCCCTTTTTAGGACATATAATCTCGGAGGGAGGAATCTCCGTAGATCCCGCCAAAATCGAGGATATCCAGAAGTGGAAAACCCCTGAAAATGTCGGGGAAGTTCGAAGCTTTTTGGGATTGGCTGGATACTATCGACGGTTTATTGAGGGATTCTCCAAGATCTCGAGACCTCTCACCAAACTGTTGGAGAAGGGAATCACATTCACCTGGACGCCACCGTGCGAGACGAGCTTTCAGGAGCTAAAGAAAAGATTGACTACAGCCCCAGTGCTGGTTATGCCAGATATGCAGAAGAATTTCACAGTGTACTGCGATGCCTCTGGAAATGGGTTGGGATGTGTTCTCATGCAAGAAGGACATGTCGTGGCATATGCATCCCGGCAGCTTCGGAAGCACGAGAAGAACTATCCTACACATGATCTAGAACTAGCTGCAGTGGTACACGCGTTGAAAATTTGGCGGCACTATTTGATGGGGAAGAGGACAGAGTTATATACGGATCATAAGAGTTTGAAGTACATATTCACACAGCCAGATCTCAACCTCAGACAAAGGAGATGGCTAGAGCTAATCAATGACTTTGGTGTGGGCATCAACTATCATCCTGGGAAAGCAAACGTCGTGGCCGATGCTCTGAGTCGGAAAGTGCAGGTCAATAAGTTGAGCTTGAAGGACATGCCTGCATAATTGAAGGACGAGGTTATAAGACTCAATCTATGTCTAGTAAATAGTGGTGAAGCCATCGCCATGGAAGTGGACTCCACACTCGAGCGAGACATACGCGAGGGCCAAAAGAATGATGAGAAGATACAAGAGATCAGACAGCTCATTAAGGAAAATAAAGCTCCTGGTTTTAGAGAGGATGAACAGGGAACGGTGTGGCACGGGAAAAGGATCTGTGTGCCAGAAGTAAAGGAGATCCGTGAATTGATTTTGAAGGAGGCTCACGATTCTGACTATTCCATTCATCCTGGGAGTACGAAGATGTACCAGGACCTCAAAAGCAGGTATTGGTGGTATGGCATGAAGCGAGATGTCGCGGAACATGTTGCCCTATGTGACACATGTCAGTTGGTGAAAGCTGAACATCAACGACCCGCGGGATTATTGCAACCACTCAAAGTGCCTGAATGGAAGTGGGAAGAAATCAGCATGGATTTTGTCGTGGGATTACCTAGGACCCAATCCGGGTATGATTCAATATGGGTCATTATTGATAGGCTAACCAAGGTAGCTCATTTCATCCCCATGAAAGAAAGCTACAGCGGATCCAAATTGGCAGAATTGTACATGTCAAGGATTGTATGTTACCATGGAGTGCCAAAGAAGATAGTGTCGGACCGAGGGACACAGTTCACCTCGAGGTTTTGGCAAAAGTTGCATGAAACCATGGGAACCCATCTGAATTTCAGCTCTGCCTATCATCCTCAAACTGACGGGCAGACGGAGAGAACCAATCAGATCCTTGAAGATATGTTAAGGGCATGTGCACTCAAAAACAATAGGAGTTGGGACAAGAACCTACCGTATGCGGAGTTTTCCTATAACAACAGTTATCAAGCTAGTATGAAGATGTCACCGTTTGAAGCTTTGTATGGAAGGAAGTGCAGAACTCCCCTATTTTGGAACCAAACAGGAGAAAGTAAAGTGTTTGGTCCAGAAGTGCTACAAGAAGCCGAAGCGAAGGTGAGGGAGATTCGCAACAATTTGAGGATAGCACAAACACGCCAAAAGAGCTATGCCGATGTACGAAGAAGAGAGCTCGTTTTAAACGTGGGAGACTATGTTTATCTCAAGGTGTCCCCTATCAGAGGGCTTCGTCGGTTCAAGGTGAAAGGGAAGTTGTCACCTCGATACATCGGACCCTTTCAAGTTTTGGAAAGAAAAGGCGAAGTGGCGTACCAACTAGAGTTACCGGTTCATCTATCAGATGTGCACGATGTATTCCATGTGTCACAACTCAAGAAATGTCTGAGGACGCCTGAAGAGGTGTTACCCATGAATGAAGTGGATGTAGCTGAAGATTTGTCTTATGCCGAGCAACCATACAAGATTTTGGAGACAATGGAACGCCTCACCAGAAACAAGAGAATCCGGATGTGCAAGGTGCAGTGGAAGCATCACTCAGAAGAGGAAGCTACCTGGGAACGGGAAGATGAGCTCAAGGCACAATTTCCGGAATTGTTTTCTTAGAAACACCAATCTCGAGGACGAGATTTCTTTTAAGGGGGGTAGAGCTGTAACACCCCAAATTTTGATTCAAAACCCTAAACCATGTTCAGAGGAAAATTTAAAAATTTTTGGACGTATTGCATGTTTTGCAAAAATTCAAATTCAAAATGGAATTCAAATTATACTCAAAACAGAAAAAGAAATGGAAAAAGAAAAAGAAAAACGGGAAAAAACCGGCCAGTGGGCCGAAACCCGCCAGCCGGCCCAGCTTTCCCCGCGCAGCCCGCCCCCGCGCACGCCCGCGCTCTCTCACACAGATAGGTGGGACCCACCTGTCATCCCCAACCTCGCTTGCGCCGACCCCGGACTTTTCCCCCCCGAGCGCGCGCGATCTTAACCGATCGGGAAACCCGTCCCGCCGCCCGAATTCTGGTCCCAGAGGACTCCAACTCGATCACAACAGACCCACCGCCCTCCCCCGGCTATAAAAACCCCCGATCCGATCAGTTTTCCCCACGCGATCGCCGATTTTCACTCCGGTGAGCACCGAGACTTCGCCGGTGAATTCTGGCCGATCTAAGCTCGGAAACTCAGATCTAACTCGCTGGTCTTGATCCACCGCCTCCGGGGAACTTTGCAGGTGCAGAAAACCTGAAGACTTACGGTGTAAATCCAGCGCCGACGAGCTTCGCCGTGGTTTTGCCTCGGACCTCGCCGCCGATCACTTTCCAGGACCCCCGAGCTCGAGAAAACCCCCAAGGTGAGATCCCTGACCTCCCCTCTACCGATCTAGGCCATAAGATCACAGTTCTAGGCAGAATTCTCGAGGATCCGAAACTTTCCGGCGAGATCGCCGCTTTCCGCCGCCGTGCGCCGCCGGCAGCGCCGCCCGCGCTCGATCAGAGCGACGTGGCCGCTTGTGCGCCGTTTATTTTAAATCGCACGGTAGACTTTAAAACCCCGCGTACCGGTTCGATGTTATAATCTCAGCCGTCGGTTTAAAATCGGACGGTCCACGTCAGCCCCGCGTTATAAAGACTGAAATTCTTACGTGCTACCCCCTGGGGTTCTCTGGAATTGAGAGCTAGCCCCGGAAACTTCAGATCTAGCCCCTGGAACTCCAGAAAATCATGTAAATTCATTTAAAAATCAGTTTTAGCCCCTGGACTTAATAAAAATTAGGTAAAACACCTCTGATAAGTGTAGCTAGACCCCTGGAAATTATGAAAATAATATTATAGACCCTGTAATGGGTGAGTTCATTATTTTAGCCCTGTTTAGTATTTAATTTAGGAAATGGAATATGTAACCAGTGTTTAAAAAATTAAAAAGTGGGACAAACATAATTGTCAAAATTAATTAAAAACTTTCTCAGTACTTAGAAAACCTTGGAGTGAGATAAAAATATATTTTTGGGCTGAAATAAATCTGTTTCATCTATTATTCACATTTATTAGTATAGGGACACATTTTTAAGTAAAGAATAGTTATAGAAAAATAGGGAAAATAATTATGAAATAGTCTACATCAGAAGCCAAGGTCAAAATATGTTATTAAATTATTTAGGACCAGAACCTATACTGTTTAGGTGATGTATGTTACTAATTTCATAATAAAATACACAATTATGCATAGGAATATAAATCTCAAAATATAGCAACTAGTAAAAGATAAATGGAGTCTCTAAAAATCCAAAGAATTCAGTTTAGGGTTGGTAGAAATTATGAAGGCACATATGGGGAAGAATAATACTTTTCATACACACTTGGTAGTAAAAAGGTGAAGTAGTTGAATGTAAGAAATTTATTGGAAACCCATATAAATAGTATATAAATATAAATATGAACACCAAAGTAGGAATCATATACATATACATAAAAGTGTGTGCAAGCCACAACTCAACACACATAAAGTAACCACAACACATATAATGGTGAATGAATTTCATAAATATGAATGTGTGGTTTGTATGAAGTAGAAGTGTGAACTATGTCTTATGATTGTTGTTTTTCTTTTGCTATGTGTGATGGTATGAAGTAGAACCTGTTCAAGAGCAAGTTATTTCTTTCCAAGATCAGGACTACCCATTTCAAGAGCAGCAAGAAGGAGGCAAGTGTCCTTGACCACTTTGATCCTATGCTAGGATGTGTAGATAGAATTATTTGCATTGTCAAATGAAATATGAAACCCATGCTAGGAAAGTTTCCCTAGAATTGCATTACCTTGTTTCCTTGTAGCTTGGGTTGGGATTTATTTTGTCATCTCATTTATTTACATGCATTTGCTTAGCCATGCTTAGAATGGGATATTTGGGAAATGAGATCATCAGTTTATATTACCATACTCTTGGATGAGGTATTGTGAGTTATGTAGAGGTAGGGATCAAGGCAAGTTGGATGTTTTGGTTGTGTGCTGGGTGCACGAGACTTGGGTTTGTGTTTAGTACTTGCCTGGATCCTAAGGACCGGTTCATGGAGCATGTAACCCGGCTTTACAGTGCCAACCACATGCTGAGATGGGGCAGCTTGGCCAATTAATTAGGTGTATTCCCCGGCGTAGTATGGGTGTGTTGGATGGTGCGGGGAGTATGTGTCAGCTGGACTACCATATGAACCGCAAGGCTCAAGAGGGGGCCACTGCAGCGGGGTTGGAGCCTCTTGTATGCTGTTAGGGGTGAAACCTCAGTGGGCCCACGCTCGTCGGGAATCCCTTTGTAAAGGCTTCGTAGTGATCTCCTGGCTGCACACCTGGGAAGTGTGAATGTGGATCGTAGCCACTGGCATAATGGAGGTTCTTTTAGTCCACCCGGCAACGGGGGATGAAATCACTACTTGTGGGCACAGTGGTACAAACTCTGCAGAGTCAAAACTGTCTTGACAGCCGTGCTCACGGTTAAGAGCGGCCTGGACTTATTCATGATTAGAGGAGTGAAGGCTTTTGGAAGTTGTGGATGTTAAGCGGGGAGCTTAACATTGGAAATGATGTTATGGTTATTTGGTTATGATGATGGGATGGGAGATTGGGACCATTTCACCTGTGTAGTAATGAAGGTGCTTAATAAGCTAAGGTGATAGGTATTAATTGCGTAGTGCTTTAACCATGAGTTCAACCTCTCCTTGTTCTAGCCATGCATGATATGATTTTCCCACACTTGCTGAGTACCATTGGTACTCAACCTTGCATATTTGTTGCTTTATATTGCTGCTCAGGTCAAGATAATGAGGTGGTGTATAATGACCAAGATTTTGGACCCGAGGAAGGCTTTTAGGTTCATGAAGACCCCCGGGCAACGCCTGTGATGGAGCCCTAAAGAATAATATTCCGCTGCTAGTTTATTTACTTGTGATGAAGCATTAGTGTCCATTGAGACATTTGCGATGTAAGACTTATTTATATTCGACACCTGGCTTGTAATAAATGATGCTTCACTATTTGTCATCACATGTATGAGAAAATGATCCTGGCATACATGTGATATTCACTTGGTTGTTTCTTCGGAAAAACCGGGTGTGACAGAGGTGGTATCAGAGCCAAGGTTGCCCGTAGGAACGTGGACCTAGGTAGAAATGGACGTATTTAAGGGCCCTATTTTCTTAAAAACTATTTTCCAAGGTGTGGTTGGAAAAGTGTAATTAAAGGAGTCATTTTCTTCGTCTTACCCCAACTTTCATTCAAAATAGGATTTTTGTTTGAGAATTTATCTAACCTAATTTTAAATTCTTTTGTTTTTAAATGGTTCGCATGATTCGCACCGCTCGTAAGTCCACAGGAGGGAGAGTTCCCGTAGTTGCCCTTGCCGAAAGAGAGGAGAGTCGCCCCGTGATGTACCTTTCCTACGGATTGGCAGTAGGAGACTTGTTGCGCCGTCTTCGACGTATGCTCGAAGCCGCCGGCAATATGGGCAAGCTAATCATCCACTATAACTCCACTAGGACCATCCGTGAGAAGAGGGAAGAATGGAGTTCGGAGATGAGGATTATACACGAGAATCAGCTGCTGAAGATTCACCACTCTCCAGCTTGTCGAGCAACACAAGTTGACGCGGAGAAAGATGTCACCTGGGAGGCCATCACCTGCCAGAGTCACATCTATCGTCGCCACTTGGACAAAACTGAGTACATGTATGTCCTCCAACGTGAGAGTGGTACCACGGAGTACAAGTACCCACCGGTGCAGCAAGGGACTTCCCATGAGCACATGGACTTGTGCTTGAAGGATGCTGCTATGCTCAGCACTCGACTGCAGGAGTGTCAACAAGAGCTTCAGGATGTCCGAGACACCCTGAAGGAAACGGAGGCGTTGCTGCGAGCTTGCTTAAAGGCGAGAGAAAGAGGAGATGGGAATGAACTGTGTGTCACCCTGAGTGATCCATGGACTCCTGACTCCCCGGATCGCCGAGCAATCAGGCGTCGTCGCACTTCTCCACCAGCAGCCTCCCCACCCAAAGCAGAGTCAGAAGGTAGCTGAAATGAGGAGGAAGATCCCGAGGAGCCAGCTCAAGAGGACGAGTAGTGTAGAGTCTTTCCCCTAGCTAGTAAGAGGTCGAGTAGTCGAGTCGTTACGTAGTTAATGGTGTGATAATGCTTGGTGTGTGACGTGAGTTGTGGAAGCCATGAGCAATTGTCCACAGCCTCGTCTTCAGATTGTTTTGCTTTGGTGTGTGAACCCACAGGAAATAATAGTGCATTTATTTGGTGTGAGATATAAACCCTCGTAAAATTTTAACAAAGCATCAACACCTCAAACCACCAACAAATGAAAGTAGTAAGATGATACTAAATGATATCAAATTAACATTTGTTGATTCTGCCAGATGGCCGGAAGAGGAAAAGGACGTGCTGCCAACCCCGCCAACAACAATGATGAGGCATGCAACCCTCATCTTTCTGGAGGCCAGGACAGGGGTGGTCGCCGTGAAGAAGTTGATCCTCTCCACCAAATGCTGGAGAATCAGAATCAGCTTATCCAGAACTTGACTCAAGTGGTGGCCAACTTGCATCAAGTTCCACCTCCACAAGCTGCACCACGCCAACCAAGGTTGAGTGAGTTTCTAGGAACTCAACCTCCAAAGTTTGCAAGTGCTGCTGAACCTCTGGAGGCAGATGATTGGCTGAAGACCATTGAAAGTAAGATGAGGATAATACAATGCCAAGGGTATGAAAGGGTGCTGTTTGCCTCTCATCAATTGCATGGACCTGCTGCTGATTGGTGGACCGCCTACGTGGCCGCCCATCATGACCCTGAGAACATCACTTGGGAAGAGTTCAAGCGTAGCTTCCGCAACCATTACATCCCAAGAGGGGAACTCAAAAATAAGAGGAAGGAATTTTTGGGACTGCAGCAGGGAAACATGACTGTGAGGGAATACCTCACTAAATTTACTCAACTATCCCGTTATGCTCCACGAGACATAGAGACTGATGAGCAGAAACAAGATTGTTTCGTGGAAGGACTTACCGCAGAGATGCAGTGTGCAATGTCCTCCAATGAGTATGAAACTTTCAAAAGATGGTGGACAGAGCATTTGTGGTGGAAAGGAAGCTAAAGTCCCTGGAAAATGAGAATAAGAGGAAGGTTGGGTGGTCACATCAGGCCTCAGGGAGCAACACCCGCCCACGTATGATGCAGCAACCTACGGGGCAGACAAGCCGTGCTGCGGTACCCTATTCAGCACCAAGAGGGTACAACCCAAACTACAGGCCTCCCGCAGCACCAGCACAGACTCAACGTCAGTTTGTGCAACAGCCTCGCCCCGCATATCCACCTCGACCAGCAGTGCAAGGTCCCCCGAACCAACCCCAAGACAACAAAGGCCAAGCACCTAAGGTTGGGGTGCAATGTTTCAGCTGTGGTGAAGTGGGGCACTACGCCCATAAATGCCCAAAGAAGAAGCCTGCGCCGCCACAACAGCAGAATGTAGTGAGAGGACGGGTGAACCACGTCACTATGGAGGAAGCACAAGAGGCACCCGACGTGGTAGTTGGTAAGTTTCCTGCCAATTTACACCTTGCAACTCTGCTGTTTGATTCTGGTGCTACCCACTCGTTCATTGCTCAAGGGTTTGTTAAGAAGCATGACCTAGCAACCACTCAAATGAACCATATGCTAGCCGTAAACTCTCCAGGTGGAGAAATAAGGACAAGACAAGTGTGTCCCAAAGTGAGCCTAGACATTAATGTGGTAGTATTTTCGGCTAACCTCATAGTGATAGATTCACAAGGGATAGATATTATTTTGGGTATGGATTGGTTGACCGGACATAAAGGAATCATCCATTGTTCGACCAGAACGGTGAAACTAACTCACCCCAATGGCACCAGAGTAAAGTTCATAACAATACACGAGCCTAGGAGGGACATTAAATTAAATCAAGTGGAGGTGAAAGTTGAGGAAATCAGGACTATCAGGGAATATCCAGATGTTTTTCCGGAGGTATTGCCAGGCATGCCTCCCGACCGTGACGTGGAATTCGCA
Source organism: Neostapfia colusana (assembly GCA_030760725.1). Classification (NCBI taxonomy): domain Eukaryota; kingdom Viridiplantae; phylum Streptophyta; class Magnoliopsida; order Poales; family Poaceae; genus Neostapfia; species Neostapfia colusana. The sequence continues at coordinate 40,820,817 of JASWHV010000007.1, read as the reverse complement.
ATTGAGCTAGTACCGGGAACAGCCCCGATATACAAGAGACCTTATCGAATGGACTCCAAGCAGCTAGAAGAGCTCAAGGATCATTTGAGAGAATTGACGGAGAAGGGGTATATTCGCCCTAGTTCCTCACCATGGGGAGCTCCGGTGATATTTGTGCCCAAGAAAGATGGAACCCAAAGGTTATGCGTGGATTACCGTGCCTTGAATGAGGTAACCATTAAGAACAAGTACCCATTACCCCGCATTGAAGACTTGTTTGATCAGTTGAGGGGAGCTTGTGTATTCTCGAAAATTGATCTCAGGTCGGGGTACCACCAACTCAAGATAAGGCAATCTGATATTCCCAAGACAGCTTTCGTATCTCGGTACGGACTGTATGAATACACTGTCATGCCTTTCGGGTTAACCAATGCCCCGGCATATTTCATGTACCTCATGAACAAGGTATTCATGGAATATCTGGACAAATTTGTGGTGGTTTTCATAGATGATATTCTCGTCTTCTACAAAGATGAAGAAGAACATGAGAAACATCTAAGGTTGGTGTTACAGAGGCTGAGAGAACACCAACTATATGCCAAGTTGAGCAAGTGTGAGTTTTGGCTGAAGAGAGTTCCCTTTTTAGGACATATAATCTCGGAGGGAGGAATCTCCGTAGATCCCGCCAAAATCGAGGATATCCAGAAGTGGAAAACCCCTGAAAATGTCGGGGAAGTTCGAAGCTTTTTGGGATTGGCTGGATACTATCGACGGTTTATTGAGGGATTCTCCAAGATCTCGAGACCTCTCACCAAACTGTTGGAGAAGGGAATCACATTGACCTGGACGCCACCGTGCGAGACGAGCTTTCAGGAGCTAAAGAAAAGATTGACTACAGCCCCAGTGCTGGTTATGCCAGATATGCAGAAGAATTTCACAGTGTACTGCGATGCCTCTAGAAATGGGTTGGGATGTGTTCTCATGCAAGAAGGACATGTCGTGGCATATGCATCCCGGCAGCTTCGGAAGCACGAGAAGAACTATCCTACACATGATCTAGAACTAGCTGCAGTGGTACACGCGTTGAAAATTTGGCGGCACTATTTGATGGGGAAGAGGACAGAGTTATATACGGATCATAAGAGTTTGAAGTACATATTCACACAGCCAGATCTCAACCTCAGACAAAGGAGATGGCTAGAGCTAATCAATGACTTTGGTGTGGGCATCAACTATCATCCTGGGAAAGCAAACGTCGTGGCCGATGCTCTGAGTCGGAAAGTGCAGGTCAATAAGTGGAGCTTGAAGGACATGCCTGCAGAATTGAAGGACGAGGTTATAAGACTCAATCTATGTCTAGTAAATAGTGGTGAAGCCATCGCCATGGAAGTCGACTCCACACTCGAGCGAGACATACGCGAGGGCCAAAAGAATGATGAGAAGATACAAGAGATCAGACAGCTCATTAAGGAAAATAAAGCTCCTGGTTTTAGAGAGGATGAATAGGGAACGGTGTGGCACGGGAAAAGGATCTGTGTGCCAGAAGTAAAGGAGATCCGTGAATTAATTTTGAAGGAGGCTCACGATTCTGACTATTCCATTCATCCTGGGAGTACGAAGATGTACCAGGACCTCAAAAGCAGGTATTGGTGGTATGGCATGAAGCGAGATGTCGCGGAACATGTTGCCCTATGTGACACATGTCAGTTGGTGAAAGCTGAACATCAACGACCCGCGGGATTATTGCAACCACTCAAAGTGCCTGAATGGAAGTGGGAAGAAATCAGCATGGATTTTGTCGTGGGATTACCTAGGACCCAATCCGGGTATGATTCAATATGGGTCATTATTGATAGGCTAACCAAGGTAGCTCATTTCATCCCCATGAAAGAAAGCTACAGCGGATCCAAATTGGCAGAATTGTACATGTCAAGGATTGTATGTTACCATGGAGTGCCAAAGAAGATAGTGTCGGACCGAGGGACACAGTTCACCTCGAGGTTTTGGCAAAAGTTGCATGAAACCATGGGAACCCATCTGAATTTCAGCTCTGCCTATCATCCTCAAACTGACGGGCAGACGGAGAGAACCAATCAGATCCTTGAAGATATGTTAAGGGCATGTGCACTCAAAAACAATAGGAGTTGGGACAAGAACCTACCGTATGCGGAGTTTTCCTATAACAACAGTTATCAAGCTAGTATGAAGATGTCACCGTTTGAAGCTCTGTATGGAAGGAAGTGCAGAACTCCCCTATTTTGGAACCAAACAGGAGAAAGTAAAGTGTTTGGTCCAGAAGTGCTACAAGAAGCCGAAGCGAAGGTGAGGGAGATTCGCAACAATTTGAGGATAGCACAAACACGCCAAAAGAGCTATGCCGATGTACGAAGAAGAGAGCTCGTTTTCAACGTGGGAGACTATGTTTATCTCAAGGTGTCCCCTATCAGAGGGCTTCGTCGGTTCAAGGTGAAAGGGAAGTTGTCACCTCGATACATCGGACCCTTTCAAGTTTTGGAAAGAAAAGGCGAAGTGGCGTACCAACTAGAGTTACCGGTTCATCTATCAGATGTACACGATGTATTCCATGTGTCACAACTCAAGAAATGTCTGAGGACGCCTGAAGAGGTGTTACCCATGAATGAAGTGGATGTAGCTGAAGATTTGTCTTATGCCGAGCAACCATACAAGATTTTGGAGACAATGGAACGCCTCACCAGAAACAAGAGAATACGGATGTGCAAGGTGCAGTGGAAGCATCACTCAGAATAGGAAGCTACCTGGGAACGGGAAGATGAGCTCAAGGCACAATTTCTGGAATTGTTTTCTTAGAAACACCAATCTCGAGGACGAGATTTCTTTTAAGGGGGGTAGAGCTGTAACACCCCAAATTTTGATTCAAAACCCTAAACCATGTTCAGAGGAAAATTTAAAAATTTTTGGACGTATTGCATGTTTTGCAAAAATTCAAATTCAAACTGGAATTCAAATTATACTCAAAACAGAAAAAGAAATGGAAAAAGAAAAAGAAAAACGGGAAAAAACCGGCCAGTGTGCCGAAACCCGCCAGCCGGCCCAGCTTTCCCCGCGCAGCCCGCCCCCGCGCACGCCCGCGCTCTCTCACACAGACAGGTGGGACCCACCTGTCATCCCCAACCTCGCTCGCGCCGACCCCGGACTTTTCCCCCCCGAGCGCGCGCGATCTTAACCGATCGGGAAACCCGTCCCGCCGCCCGAATTCTGGTCCCAGAGGACTCCAACTCGATCACAACAGACCCACCGCCCTCCCCCGGCTATAAAAACCCCCGATCCGATCAGTTTTTCCCACGCGATCGCCGATTTTCACTCCGGTGAGCACCGAGACTTCGCCGGTGAATTCTGGCCGATCTAAGCTCGGAAACTCTGATCTAACTCGCTGGTCTTGATCCACCGCCTCCGGGGAACTTTGCAGGTGCAGAAAACCCGAAGACTTACGGTGTAAATCCAGCGCCGACGAGCTTCGTCGTGGTTTTGCCTCGGACCTCGCCGCCGATCACTTTCCAGGACCCCCGAGCTCGAGAAAACCCCCAAGGTGAGATCCCTGACCTCCCCTCTACCGATCTAGGCCATAAGATCACAGTTCTAGGCAGAATTCTCGAGGATCCGAAACTTTCCGGCGAGATCGCCGCTTTCCGCCGCCGTGCGCCGCCGGCAGCGCCGCCCGCGCTCGATCAGAGCGACGTGGCCGCTTGTGCGCCGTTTATTTTAAATCGCATGGTAGACTTTAAAACCCCGCGTACCGGTTCGATGTTATAATCTCAGCCGTTGGTTTAAAATCGGACGGTCCACGTCAGCCCCGCGTTATAAAGACTGAAATTCTTACGTGCTACCCCCTGGGGTTCTCTGGAATTGAGAGCTAGCCCCGGAAACTTCAGATCTAGCCCCTGGAACTCCAGAAAATCATGTAAATTCATTTAAAAATCAGTTTTAGCCCCTGGACTTAATAAAAATTAGGTAAAACACCTCTGATAAGTGTAGCTAGACCCCTGGAAATTATGAAAATAATATTATAGACCCTGTAATGGGTGAGTTCATTATTTTAGCCCAGTTTAGTATTTAATTTAGGAAATGGAATATGTAACCAGTGTTTCAAAAATTAAAAAGTGGGACAAACATAATTGTCAAAATTAATTAAAAACTTTCTCAGTACTTAGAAAACCTTGGAGTGAGATAAAAATATATTTTTGGGCTGAAATAAATCTGTTTCATCTATTATTCACATTTATTAGTATAGGGACACATTTTTAAGTAAAGAATAGTTATAGAAAAATAGGGAAAATAATTATGAAATAGTCTACATCAGAAGCCAAGGTCAAAATATGTTATTAAATTATTTAGGACCAGAACCTATACTGTTTAGGTGATGTATGTTACTAATTTCATAATAAAATACACAATTATGCATAGGAATATAAATCTCAAAATATAGCAACTAGTAAAAGATAAATGGAGTCTCTAAAAATCCAAAGAATTCAGTTTAGGGTTGGTAGAAATTATGAAGGCACATATGGGGAAGAATAATACTTTTCATACACACTTGGTAGTAAAAAGGTGAAGTAGTTGAATGTAAGAAATTTATTGGAAACCCATATAAATAGTATGTAAATATAAATATGAACACCAAAGTAGGAATCATATACATATACATAAAAGTGTGTGCAAGCCACAACTCAACACACATAAAGTAACCACAACACATATAATGGTGAATGAATTTCATAAATATGAATGTGTGGTTTGTATGAAGTAGAAGTGTGAACTATGTCTTATGATTGTTGTTTTTCTTTTGCTATGTGTGATGGTATGAAGTAGAACCTGTTCAAGAGCAAGTTATTTCTTTCCAAGATCAGGACTACCCATTTCAAGAGCAGCAAGAAGGAGGCAAGTGTCCTTGACCACTTTGATCCTATGCTAGGATGTGTAGATAGAATTATTTGCATTGTCAAATGAAATATGAAACCCATGCTAGGAAAGTTTCCCTAGAATTGCATTACCTTGTTTCCTTGTAGCTTGGGTTGGGATTTATTTTGTCATGTCATTTATTTACATGCATTTGCTTAGCCATGCTTAGAATGGGATATTTGGGAAATGAGATCATCAGTTTATATTACCATACTCTTGGATGAGGTATTGTGAGTTATGTAGAGGTAGGGATCAAGGCAAGTTGGATGTTTTGGTTGTGTGCTGGGTGCACGAGACTTGGGTTTGTGTTTAGTACTTGCCTGGATCCTAAGGACCGGTTCATGGAGCATGTAACCCGGCTTTACAGTGCCAACCACATGCTGAGATGGGGCAGCTTGGCCAATTAATTAGGTGTATTCCCCAGCGTAGTATGGGTGTGTTGGATGGTGCGGGGAGTAGGTGTCAGCTGGACTACCATATGAACCGCAAGGCTCAAGAGGGGGCCACTGCAGCGGGGTTGGAGCCTCTTGTATGCTGTTAGGGGTGAAACCTCAGTGGGCCCGCGCTCGTCGGGAATCCCTTTGTAAAGGCTTCGTAGTGATCTCCTGGCTGCACACCTGGGAAGTGTGAATGTGGATTGTAGCCACTGGCATAATGGAGGTTCTTTTAGTCCACCCGGCAACGGGGGATGAAATCACTACTTGTGGGTACAGTGGTACAAACTCTGCAGAGTCAAAACTGTCTTGACAGCCGTGCTCACGGTTAAGAGCGGCCTGGACTTATTCATGATTAGAGGAGTGAAGGCTTTTGGAAGTTGTGGAAGTTAAGCGGGGAGCTTAACATTGGAAATGATGTTATGGTTATTTGGTTATGATGATGGGATGGGAGATTGGGACCATTTCACCTGTGTAGTAATGAAGGTGCTTAATAAGCTAAGGTGATAGGTATTAATTGCGTAGTGCTTTAACCATGAGTTCAACCTCTCCTTGTTCTAGCCATGCATGATATGATTTTCCCACACTTGCTGAGTACCATTGGTACTCAACCTTGCATATTTGTTGGTTTATATTGCTGCTCAGGTCAAGATAATGAGATGGTGTATAATGACCAAGATTTTGGACCCGAGGAAGGCTTTTAGGTTCATGAAGACCCCCGGGCAACGCCTGTGATGGAGCCCTAAAGAATAATATTCCGCTGCTAGTTTATTTACTTGTGATGAAGCATTAGTGTCCATTGAGACATTTGCGATGTAAGACTTATTTATATTCGACACCTGGCTTGTAATAAATGATGCTTCACTATTTGTCATCACATGTATGAGAAAATGATCCTGGCATATATGTGATATTCACTTGGTTGTTTCTTCAAAAAAACCGGGTGTGACATGGGAGAACTCAAGGATCATTTGAGAGAATTGACGGAGAAGGGGTATATTCGTCCTAGTTCCTCACCATGGGGAGCTCCGGTCATATTTGTGCCCAAGAAGGACGGAACCCAAAGGTTATGCGTGGACAACCGTGCTTTGAATGAAGTAACCATCAAGAACAAGTACCCATTACCCCGCATTGAAGACTTATTTGATCAGTTGAGGGGAGCTTGTGTGTTCTCAAAAATTGATCTCAGGTCGGGATACCACCAACTTAAGATAAGACAAACCAACATTCCAAAGAAAGCTTTCGTATCTCGGTACGGGCTGCATGAATACACCGTCATGCCTTTCGGGCTAACTAATGCCCCGGCATACTTCATGTATTTCATGAACAAGGTATTCATGGAATATCTCGACAAATTTGTGGTGGTTTTCATTGATGACATTCTCGTCTTCTCCAAAGATGAAGAAGAACATGAGGGACATTTAAGGTTGGTGCTGCATTAGCTGAGAGAACACCAACTATATGCCAAGATGAGCAAATGTGAATTTTTGTTGAAGAGAGTTCCCTTCTTAGGACATATAATCTCAGAGGGAGGAATCTCGGTAGATCCCGCCAAGATCGAGGATGTACAGAAGTGGAAGACCCCTGAAAATGTCGGGGAAGTTCGAAGCTTCATAGGATTGGCTGGGTATTATCGACGGTTTATTGAGGGTTTCTCCAAGATTTCAAGACCCCTCATCAAATTGTTAGAGAAGGGAATCACATTCACATGGACACCGCAGTGCGAGACGAGTTTTCAAGAATTGAAGAAAAGATTGACAACAGCCCCAGTGCTAGTTATGCCGGATATGCAGAAGAATTTTTCGGTGTACTGCGATGCATCTGGACATGGGTTGGGATGTGTTCTCATGCAAGAGGGGCATGTCGTGGCCTATGCGTCCCGGCAGCTCCGAAAACACGATAAGAACTATCCTACACATGACCTAGAGCTAGCCGTAGTGGTACACGCATTGAAGATCTGGCGGCATTACTTGATGGGGAAGAGGATAGAGATATATACGGATCATAAGAGCTTAAAGTATATTTTCACACAGCCAGATCTCAACCTCAGACAAAGGAGATTGTTAGAGCTAATCAACGACTTTGATGTGGGCATCAACCATCATCCTGGGAAAGCGAACGTCGTAGCGGATGCTTTAAGACGGAAAGTGCAGGTCAACATGTTGCGTTCGAAGGCCATGCTTACAGAATTGAAGGAAGAGGTTGTAAAACTCAATCTATGTCTGGTGAATAGTGGTGAGGCCATCGCCATGGAAGTGGACTCCACATTAGAGCAAGAAATACGCAACGGTCAGAAGAATGGCGAGAAGATACAAGAGATTAGAGAACACACCAAAGAAAATAAAGCCCCTGGGTTCAGAGAGGATGAACAAGGTACATTGTGGCACGGGAAAAGAATCTGTGTGCCTGAGGTGAAGGAGATCCGTGAATTGATTTTGAAGGAAGCTCATGATTCCGACTATTCCATTCATCCTAGAAGTATGAAGATGTATCATGACCTCAAGAACAGATATTGGTGGTATGGCATGAAGCGAGATGCGCGGAACATGTTGCCCTATGTGACACATGTCAGTTGGTGAAAGCAGAACATCAACGACCCGCGGGACTATTGCAACCACTCAAAGTGCTTGAATGGGAATGGGAAGAAATAGGTATAGACTTCATAGTGGGACTACCCAGGACCCAATCGGGATATGATTCGATATGGGTCATCATCGACAGGCTAACCAAGGTAGCTCATTTCATCCCCGTGAAAGAAAGCTACAGCAGATCCAAGTTGGCGGAATTGTACATGCCAAGAATCGTATGTTTTCATGGAGTGCCAAAGAAGATAGTTTCAGATCAAGGGACACAGTTCACCTCAAGGTTCTGGCAGAAGTTACATGAAACCATGGGAACTCATCTAAATTTTAGTTCTGCCTATCACCCCCAGACGGACGGGCAGACGGAAAGAACCAATCAGATCCTTGAGGATATGCTGAGAGCGTGTGCGCTCAAGAACAATAGGAGTTGGAATAAGAACTTACCGTACGCGGGGTTCTCCTATAACAACAGCTATCAGGCTAGTATGAAGATGTCACCATTTGAGGCTTTGTATGGGAGGAAATGCAGAACTCCACTATTTTGGAACCAAACAGGGGAATGTAAAGTGTTTGGGCCTGAAGTACTACAAGAAGCCGAGGCGAAAGTGAGGGAAATCCGCAACAACTTGAGGATAGCACAGACCCGACAAACGAGCTATGACGATGTACGGAGAAGAGAGCTCGTTTTCATGTCGGACCTTACGTCGGACCTTGCCGGAGCTACCAAAACAAGTCGGACCTTGTTAAAAAGGTGTTTTGGTAGTATTCAAAACTTTTATCGTCAGAGGCAATGTATTCAACACACATTGGTCTCACAATCTCCCCCTTGATGAATGCATTGGCAACACCACTTAAAATCCGAACATTGGCTTATTCACATGAAAAGTTTTGAAAACAATTTCTCTCCCTTTGTAAATCAGAAATAAAATGAGAAGAAAGACAAAAATACCAAAAATTCTCCCCCTGAGAAGAATCGTGCCAAAACACTTGTGAATGTGTGCAATGTGTGATCAATTTCTCCCCCTTTGACAATGTATTCAGCAAGGTACAAAAGAGAAATTTTAATTTGTTATGAGCACATTATGACATATACATATAAAACAAAGCTAATCCAAATCATACTATCAAGTAACTTACACTATCACATCAATGAGATACATAAAGTAGTGTAAGCCATGATAGAGATCAAGTGTAATTTTCAATTTAAGCAAGTCATGATCTCACAAACTTAACTATTTCAAGACCTGAAAGCATGACACTTGTTGCTGCATTTTATTTATCATTTAAAGCACAAATTTTGATCTTATGACATTTGCAAGAGATTATATGCAGCATCAGCCTTATTCTAACCAACCAAGCCAAGCCCTATGTCATTTGACAGTCAGAAGCTTAAGGACATGGTTTTAGTCATACACAACTCCTTTCATGTTCATATCTAAGTGCAATGATAAGCCATCTCAAAAGAAGAAGTGCGATGCATGCATATTCTCTTGATCTTTTCTCATTTTTTTATTTGAACATAAGAACTCAACATGTGAGTTGATTACTTGATTAATTCTTTATGATTAAAAGCACTTGTGAGCATGCAACAAGTTCAAAACAGCAAGAAAGTTCGACCATGACCAGATTTAGTGTAAGTAATTATTCCAATTACTAGACATGGTAAAAACTACAAAATGTATAACACGAGTAATGTAGTAAGAACTTCTAGCATGAAAAAAGGAATCGCAAAGTCATATATGCATGAAATATCATGCTCATATTATTTTAATTTCAGATTCACACATAGACTTCCCAAGTTTCAAAATTCTACCTCAATTTAAGCCATGAGGATGCATAACCCCTATTTCACTACGAATGTAACAAAAACGAGTGAGATCCAAAGGTTGGGTAAAAATGTCAGCCAATTGTTGTTTGGTATCTACATGCTGAAGCACAATGTTCCATTTTTCGACATTATCACGGAGAAAGTGATACCTAATGTGAATGTGCTTAGTTCTCGAATGTTGCACGCGGTTTTTAGCAATGCAAATGGCACTAGAGTTATCAAAAAACAGTGGAACACTATCTAGATAAACCCCAAAGTCCTTAAGTGTTTGAACAATCCAAAGAATTTTTGAGCAAGCACTAGCAGCAGCTACATATTCAGATTCGGCTGTGGATTGTGCAACTGAACTTTGTTTTCTAGAGGACCAGGCAACAAGTGAATTACCAAGAAAATGACAAGCACCAGAAGTACTTTTCCTATCAATCCTACGACCCCCAAAATCAGCATCGGAAAAAGCTTTCAAAGTAACGGTTGAGGAAGAAGGAAGAAAAATGCCAAATTCTTGAGTTCCATGTAAGTACCTGATAATCCTTTTGACGGCTTGACGATGTGAAGCACGTGGGGAGGCTTGAAACCGTGCACAAAGACATATGCTGAATTGTATGTCCGGTCTTGTTGCCGTGAGATACAAAAGTGATCCGATCATGCTTCTATATTCTTTTTGATCAACGGGATCACAATCTTCATCAAGTTCTAGTGTTGTTGCTGTGACCATTGGTGTCCGAAGAGGCTTGCTTTTGTCCATGTTGAAGCGCCTTAGGAGATCTTTTGTATACTTTGTTTGATGCACAAAGGTACCCTCCCTGGTTTGCTTGATTTGCAGCCCCAAAAAGTACGTGAGTTCTCCCATCATACTCATATCAAATTCTGAACTCATCATAGCTGAAAACTTTGACACAAGATCATGAGAAGCACAACCAAAGATAATATCATCTACATACACTTGAACGAATAATGAGTCATTGCCATGCTTAAGCACAAAAAGAGTTTTATCAACCTTGCCCATGGTAACCCCTTTTCAAGTAAGAATGTTTTTAACCTATCATACCATGCTCTAGGGGCTTGTTTGAGACTGTACAAGGCTTTGGACAACATGATTAGGAAAATTTGGATTTTCAAAACCAGGTGGTTGTTTGACATAAACCTCCTCATCTACGTAGCCATTAAGAAAAGCACTTTTGACATCCATTTGATATAGCTTAAAACCTTTAGATGCAGCAAAAGCTAACAAAACTCTTATGGCTTCTAATCTAGCAACAGGAGCAAAAGTTTCATCAAAATCTAGACCTTCAACTTGTGTGAAACCTTGAGCAACCAACCTAGCCTTATTGCTAACAACAAGCCCATCCTCACTTTATTTATTTCTAAACAACCATTTAGTTCCAATTAAAGTGTGACCTTGAGGTGGAGGTACAAGTTTCCAAACATTATTTCTTTCAAAATTTTCTAACTCTTCTTGCATGGTAATAATCCAAGATTCATTAGTGAGTGCGTGTGATATATCTTTGGGTTCGAAAGAAGCAACAAAAGCAGAATGAGCATGAGAATAGGGGTTGAAAAACCTGGAACTTATAACTCGTTCATGCAAGCTTCCAATAATTTCTTGAGGAGGATGACTTTTGAGAATCCGGAGGGGAGTGGACATTTCACAAGCTTCTTCTTCTTCATGTTCATCACAAATAGATAAGCTTGTGACGTGAAGAGGATCTGGACCAGCAATGGTGGTCATCGGTGCTGGCTGTGAATCAAGATCAGGAGCTAGAACAATGTCATTAGCTGCTGAATTTTCAGGCAGCAGCACCACTTCTTCCTCTTCTTCAACGAAAATACTCTCCACCTGCGGATATGGATCCAGACCTGCAATATTGAACTAGTACTTGGGCTAGTCTTCACAATTTTGTTAGTGTGATATCTAGCTCCCAGGTTAATAGGATTGATAGAGTACTCATACCACCAAGGTATACCTTCTTTTCCGGAAGCCCACCTACAAAGAACTCCGGGGTTAAGCATGCTTGGCCCGAAGGAATTTGGGGATGGATGACCGACCGGGAAGTTTTCCCGGGTGCACACTAGTGAGGACAAAGTGCGCAGAAAAGACGAGTGGTGGTATGTGGGGACAATCTATGATCCTAGAGAACCATCAGAAATGGTATCAGAGCCGACCCTCGCAGTTTCACGGGTGCGTACGGATCAGTGACAAGGATACGGTAGCGTACGGGTCAGGGACGCACGTACGTACGCATGATGCGTGGGTCCTCTGTGTGGGATACGGTATGGTACGTATGCTGCTAACCAGACGTACGGTATGCGTATGACAGTACTGAACGTACGGACGTGGCTAAGAGGGGACGTTTCTGTCTTGGCGTTGACCGACGAGGACGTCGGTCTTCTAAGGGGGGGTGGATTGTGTGATATCTAGCTCCCAGGTTAATAGGATTGATAGAGTACTCATACCACCAAGGTATACCTTCTTTTCCGGAAGCCCACCTACAAAGAACTCCGGGGTTAAGCGTGCTTGGCCCGGAGGAATTTGGGGATGGGTGACCGACCGGGAAGTTTTCCCGGGTGCACACGAGTGAGGACAAAGTGCGCAGAAAAGACGAGTGGTGGTATGTGGGGACAGTCTATGATCCTAGAGAACCAGCAGAGTTAGTATCAAGTAAAAGCACACGGTAGCCTCTAGTATGAGATGGATAACCAAGAAACATGCCATCAACAGATCTAGCTTCAAATTTATCAAGATTACCATGTTTCTTGACAAAGCATTTGCATCCAAAGACCCTAAAGTGTGTGACACTAGGCCTATGTCCAAACCTGAGCTTATATGGTGTTTTACCTAGCTTAGCACGCAAGAAAACACGATTTGAGACATAACAAGCGGTTGCAATTGCATCAGCCCAAAATTTCCTAGGAGTTTGATGTTCATCAAGCATAGTCCTAGCCACCTCAACTAAGGTTCTATTCTTTCTCTCTACAACACCGTTTTGTTGAGGTACATATGGTGAAGAAAATTGATGATCTATTGCATTTTCGGCACAAAAGTGATCAAATGATTGATTTTTAAATTTGGTTCCATTATCACTTCTAATTGCTCTTAAAGATCCTGGGTGATCAATTGATAATCTAAGAAATAAAGTTCTAAAGTGACTAAAAGCTTCATTCTTATATGCAATAATGTAAACCCAAGAGTATATAGAATAGTAATCAACAATCACAAGAACATAACATTTACCTCCGAAGGATTGAACACGTGAAGGTCCTACGGTGTCAAGGTGTAAAAGTTGACCCGGTTCAGTTGTCATGGTTATTGTGAGAGGAGCATGTGAACCTGCAACCATCTTAGCATGTCTACAAGAAGAGCACATAATTTCTATGTCCCCTTTAAGCTTAGGCAGCCCACGTATGCGATCAAGAGCACTAACACGCGTGAGATGATCAAAGCCTACGTGACCAAGTCTACGATGCAAAAAATATAAATCTTTGGAATCATTTGCAACTAGACATCTATGCTTAGAGGAAGACATATCAAAATCAGCTTTAAAAACTCTTCCAAACCGAGACATGTTAAAAATAAGCTCACTATTTGAACCTACAACTTTGCAGCAGTTTTTATTTAAAATAATTTCCAGATTTTCATCTAGCAATTGTGAAACATAAAGCAAGTTGTATTTAAAATTTTTGACAAGTGCCACATCCTTCAAAATGTAGTGATCGTTTACTTTAACCGAACCCTTAGCAATTATAGGAGTTGAAGAATTATCGGCAAAAGTAACATTCTCTACACGTGACACAAAAGAGAGAGAGGAGAACCATTCTTTGTTACCGGTCATGTGGCGTGAGCAAACTGAATCCACAATCCAAATGTTCTCCTTCCTCAAGCGTGTAACCTACATAGAAGCACAATACGTCGATGACTCAATACTAGGTTTAGTTAAAAGGCATTTAGAAATGCAGTACTGAGTCACACGATGTCCAGCAGGAATAACATGCGAAAGCTGAGATAAAACAGCAAGTTTATGTGTCAAAGTTTGAGATTTTTTGTTCTTAGCTACTGACCTATGAGGTGTTACTTGTGTAGCACGAAAATCAGTAGCTCCGGAGGCAAAAACAGAAGGTCCGGAGGCAAAAACTGAAGCTCCGGAGGTAAACTTTGAATATTTCTGACTCATAGCAGCAGGTTGCATGTTCCTGACATTCAGTTTAGTATGTGCAGAAAATTTTGCATGAGAGTTACAAGATCTAGCTTGCATTCTTTCCTTTTTATGTTGTTTAGCTAGTCTATAACAAAAATCTATGACATGACCATCTCTACCACAATAGGTACAATGAAATTTAACTTTGTGTTCATGTCTAGATGAGCATGCAGTATGCTTATTTGAACCCGAATGTGACAACACTCCTGCAGATTTAAAAACCACTTCTTTTTGTTTAGGAACTGTTTGAATCAAACCACTTCCTAATGATTTTACAATTTTAGGTGGATGTTTCTTAGCATGAGCATGTGAATCAAAACCTAAACCAGTTTTATTATTGCAAGACTTGGAAGAATTCAGCAGCAAGTTTATGTTCTTATTCCCATTACAAAACCGATCTAATGTTCTATGCATGTTATCAAGTTTATTTGATAGATCAAGGCAATTTTCACATGAAATTTTTCCTTTTAATTTGCACATGGAACAATATTTAACTTCATGAGAATGTAAAGCATTGTTCAATATAGAAATTTCTTTCATAGCATCTTGTAGTTTCTTATCAAGATCATCGCAAGTAGAACAATGCAAATCAATTGTAGAACAACAAGCATCTTTCAAGTTTTTATCATTAAGTGCAGCAAGCTTTTTGTTCTTTTTGATTTCAAGTTCAAGTTTATCAAGTGTGGAGGTGTGTGCACTTCTTAGAGAGGACAATTGTTCATATATTAAATCACATGAGGAACAAGAATCATCACTAGGAATCAAGGATTTTAAACGATTAATTTCAGATTCTAGTAACTCAATTTTAACAGCATTGTCTCTAAGCTTTTTGTCCTTTTTCTTAACAATAATAGTGGCACGAGAAATAGCATCACACATTTCTTCGCAGGTAGGACATACCTATTCGTTGTCACTGTTGTGTTCTGCATCCTCCATACTTGATTTTGATTTTCCCGCCATGAAGCACAAGTTTGACAGATCATCTTCATCTTCATCACTTCCAATGTCTACATCACTCGAGCCAAGTTCTCGAAGTGCAGTGATGAAACTGTTTATCAGTTTGCGTTCTGTAAAACCCTTCTTTTTCTTGTTGGTGTTGCCAAAATAGGACTTGACTTTATTCTGCTTTTCATCACGGTTAGAAAGACCTGAAAAGTTAGGGCAATCTGTACGAAAGTGTCCTGTCTTACCACATTCAAAGCATCGTTGAGGTCCGGAGCTTCCTCTCCTTCTAGTTCTCACATTTTGCAATGCTTTTGAGAACCTAGTTTGACGCCCTCAATTCAGTGGAAAAACCACAGAAAAAAGAACTGATGCATATGTGTGCCCAGGATGTTTATCACACATACACATATGATCCACAAACTGAATTCAGAATATATATCGCCACAAATAACAGAGTTTATTACAATGTCTCATGAGTTTTGGCCTCATGCTCACAGCGGAAGTCTTTATTTCTATGCAGCGGAAGTCTTTATTCTAATGCGGAAGCAATCTAACTAATGCGGATGCAAATCTAAGCAGCAATGGCTCCATCTATACTCCATCTCCACAGGCAATGTTGAGAATAGATCACACGCCTAATGCTCCACTTGATCTTCATAGTATTCTTCTCCTGTTGCTGATGATGAAATAATAATGCAAGTTTGAGTACAATGATGTACTCAGCAAGTGCGGGAAAATATGATATGTAGCTCATGACAAGGTAGGTATAAAAAGGCTCATTGCAGAAAGCAAAGTTACTTATCAAAAAGCATGATAAAACAGCAACTCATCTTTAAGTAAATGTAATCCCAACATGTATTAAAATACCGATCATACCTCCATTATGATTATTACCTTCCATGTCACAACCAGGCATCAATCAACGTCATTCTTGCTCACGAATACCTCCTCGTATTCGCTACCATCTCACGAATACCATCTCGTATTCGCTACCATTTCATCTCATAAACAACTTCGTCCCCACCGAGACCAACCTCGTTGCCATGACTCAACAGTCATGCAACCCATCTTATCTCCCGGACTCAACAGTCCCGAAAACCAAACCAAAACCAAACCATCCAAAAGCATAACCAGTAACCATATCCAATAACCATCCCAACTAATCATGGCAGTTGGCCAGGCGCTCGTGACCGTAAGCTCGGCTATCATGATAGTTTTAAAAACTCTGCAGAGTTTGCACCTCTTTACCCACAAGTTTGTGATTTCGTCACCCGTCGGCGACTGCAGAACCTCCATTATACCAGTACACAAGCGTCGGTGAATGGCCAAGAGATCACAAAATAGCATTTACAAAGGGGTTACTAGATGTATGGACTCACTAAGGTTTCACCGGCAGGCTAGAATCTCCAATTCTCCCACCCACGGGCCCCCTCTTGTGCCATGCAGTTCCCAAGGCAGTCCTCACTCGACTCCCATTCCCCGCGCCTTCCACAGTCCATAACAATCTAGCAACTTACCTAATTACTCAGCTTAGCCGCATCCATACTTGGCCCTGTGGTGGCACTGTTATCCTGGCATGTGGTCGCATGAACCGGTCCTTAGATCTACGGCAAGTAAACCACCATCTCATGCTACCTCATTCACAAACCCGGTCTTTCCTAGATCTCCCTCCAATCCATGTTCATTAACACATCAGTTTCTCATTATCCTTACGAGTGCAGTTAGCTAGACACATCTATCTCGCTTCCCAATCCCATGGACTCAGCGAAGCTTAAAACAAAAACCATACCCGACTCATAAACTTCCCTGGCGACAAGGGTGGTTTAACCAAAGCTAGTAAACTCCTATAAAAGGTTTTCCCATCATGTTTGACTCAGCACACACACCTTTTCACAAAACAAAACAGTTTTTTCAAAAACATAGGATCAATATGGTCAAGGAGCACTTGTCTTGTTCCTGCGGTTCTGGTTGCTCTTGGATCTTGAAACCTTGTTGTTGCAGCTCGTCGTAGACAGCTCTCTGAGCTTGTCCTGCTATACAGGATCGCGCACATACAAGATTCACAGCAATCAATATCATGCACAAACTATAACTAGATGCGATGATGCATATGCATGCTATCCTATGATCAGTTTTATTAGATCGGTTTGTACGTGTTCTTGCATGGCTTTATGATGAACAGGAGTGTTCGGATCAGATGTGGACGTGGCGATGACCTTGTCTTTAGATCAACCATATCAACAAGTGATCTGCCCACGAGAAAGCTTCTGTTCGAAAGGAATCGAAGAACAGATGCAAAGAAAACACGACGATATCGTATGGTGGTATTGGAGGCCTACCTTACATTCTTCTTGGTCTTGGGGTCCTTCTCTGATCAGACAGATCTTTGGGTCTTCTCTTCCATTGATCTTCCTTACTGAACTCCGTTGATGGCTTACTCGGCGAGTTGGGGCTAGGGCTCCAAGTCGTCGGCTTAGGAGTTGGAAAAGAAGTTCGTGGTTTCGGCCAGAGGTTCTGGGTTCTATTTATAATTGGGAGAAGAAGAGTCCTAATCTGATTGGACTTCAAATGAAAGTTCTATTCAGATTGTCGTTGAATCTTAACAACTTATATTTAGTCGATTCGGTGCGGTATCATTGTGGAATTCAGGTTGGTTTCTCCTCTGTTTCGGTACTTCTACACGTACAGAATCTAAGAACCATTCCAGAACTCATTACCTCCTCGGTGATGAGCTCCGGAAGCTCCACGTGTCCACCGGGACCTGGTCTCCCATTTTTTCCGCAGAGAGGAGCTCCAGTCATGCCGCGTGTCAAGCGAGCAAGACCTCCCTCTCCTTCGGAGGTGGGCTCCGCGTGTGCCATGTATCCTGGCGGTTGGGAACCTCCTCTTTATTCGGAGGTGGCTCCGCGCATGCCACGTGTCAGTGCTAGACCTTCCCTCTCTCCGGAGGTGGCTCCAGCGCCAGACTTCCTTTCTTCTTCGAAACGAGCTCCGAGGTTAACACGTGTCCAACAGTGACGGACCTCCCGGAGATAAGCTCCGGTGGCGACATGTGTTCATAGAACCGGACCTCTCGGAGGTGAGCTCCGAGATCGATACGTATCTCGCGCGACCGGTCCTCTGATTTCCATGGTGACTAGCTCTGAAGGTGACATGTGTCCTGCAGAAATGCCTTTGCTTCTTCCGTAGAGGCTAGCTCCGGGGGCAACACGTGTCCCACAGGGTCGGACCTCTCCCCCTTTTGCGGAGATGAGCCCCGAACCTGCCACGTAGCCAGTTTAGTGGCGGACCTCTTCCTACTTCGCAGGAATGAGCTCCGAACACGCCACGTGGCCAGCGAGCCGCGGAAGTTGTCTTCGGAGCTCTCTGTGAACTGGATTCGGCTCTTTTTGGCTATCTTTTTGATATTTTCTCTGTTCCCACTTCTTTTTAAAATGTTTTCTCTATATGAGACATGAATACATGCAGAAACCAGAGATGAGGGTGTCACAAATCTACCCCCCTTAAATTGAATCTCGCCCTTGAGATTCGTTAGTAGAGAACAGATGAGGGAATTCCGCCTTGATGTCTTCTTCACGCTCCCATGTGGCTTCAGCTTCGGTGTGATGGCTCCATTTTACCTTGCACATCGGATCACTTTGTTCCTGGTGACCCTTTCCTTGACGTCCAAAATTCGGACAGGGTGTTCCCCATAAGTCAGGTCCTCTTGAAGTTCAAGCTCTCTCATTGATACTTGCTCCTCTGGTACTCTCAAGCACTTCTTGAGCTGGGATACATGAAACACATCATGTACGTCAGAGAGGTGCGTTGGGAGCTCTAGTTGATAGGCTACTTCTCCCCGCTTGTCCAAAATCTTAAATGGTCCTATGTAGCGAGGTGCTAGCTTTCCTTTGACGTTGAAACGTCGTTGGCCTCGATTAGGCGAGACCTTAAGGTATACGAAGTCTCCTACTTCGAAGGTCAACTTCCTTCGCCTATTGTCCGCATGGCCTTGCTGTCGTGACTGAGCAGCCTTTAAGTTCTCCCGTACCGTTTGGACTTATTTTTCAGCTTCTTGTAGCACTTCGGGTCCAAACACCTGGTTCTCTCCGGTCTCGCTCCAAAACAGTGGTGTTCTACACCATCTACCATACAATGCTTCGAAAGGTGACATCTTCAAGCTAGCTTGATAGCTGTTGTTATAGGAGAATTCGGCGTACGGTAAACTCTTATCCCAACTACGCCCACGTTTCAAGGCGCAAGCTCTCAACATGTCCTCCAAAATTTGGTTTGTCCTTTCGGTTTGCCCATCGGTTTTGTGGGTGATAGGCGGAGCTATAATCTAGTTGTGTACCCATAGCTTTCTGCAGCTTCCTCCAGAATCTAGAGGTAAACTGAGAACCTTGATCTGAGACTATCCTCCTCGGGACTCCATGACGACATACGATCTGCTCCATGTACAACTCGGCTAATTGTGCAATGTTGTAATTGGCCCTTATAGGGAGAAAATGGGCTGTTTTCGTCAATCGGTCCACGATAACCCATATGGAGTCGTAACCCGACTGAGTACGTGACAATCCGATGATGAAATCCATACTGATGTCCTCCCACTTCCATTCAGGTACCTTCAAAGGTTGCAACAATCCAGCGGGTCTTTGATGTTTGGCCTTCACCCGTTGGCATGTGTCGCATAGGGCAACGTATTTGGCTATATCCCTCTTCATACCATCCCACCAGTAACAAGTCTTCAAGTCCTTGTAAATTTTGGTACTTCCGGGATGTATGGAATAGGGTGAATCATGTGCCTCTTTCAATATCTTATCGCGGATGTGCTTCATGTTAGGCACGCAAATCCTTTTTCCTAGCCAAAGCGTACCCTTCTCGTCTTCTTTGAAATCCTTCTCTATTCCTTGTCGGATCCTCTCCTTGATTACCTTGATCTCCTCATCCATTGCTTGGCCATCTCTTATCTCTTGCTCCAATGAAGAGTGGATCTCCATCATTTCCATGTTGTTCAAGAATCCGAGGTGTAACCATTCGAACTCCTTACGTAGTTCGGGTGGTATCTCCCGAACCGTGAGTTGGTGACATGCTCCCTTCCGGCTCAATGCATCAGCTACTACATTGGCTTTCCCAGGGTGGTAGTTGATTCCAACATCGTAATCCTTGATGAGTTCCAACCATCGACGTTGCCTCAAACCCAAGTCCGTTTGTGTAAATATGTACTTGAGGCTTTTATGATCCGTATAGATCTCACATCGATGACCAAGGATATAATGTCTCCAAATCTTCAAGGCATGCACTACTGCTGCTAGCTCCAAGTCATGTGTAGGATAATCAAGCTCGTGCTTCTTTAATTGTTGTGAGGCATAGGCTATCACTTGTCCTTCTTGCATGAGCACACATCCGAGCCCCTGTCTGGATGCATTACAATATATGTCAAAGCTCTTGCTTACGTCCGGCAATACCAAAAACGGCGCTGTGGTTAGCCTTTTATTGAGTTTCTCAAAACTTTCTTGGCACGTTGGTGTCCACTGAAAGGCTTTTCCCTTTGTTAGCAACTCCGTCATAGGCTTTGTTATTTTGGAGAAATCTTTGATGAATCTTCGATTGTATCCAGCCATCCCAAGAAAACTCTGAATATCCCTCACGTTTTGCGGTTGGTCCCACTTCAGAACATCTCTCACTTTTCCGGGATCAACCAATACCCCTTCTTCGGAGATAATGTGCCCTAGGAACGATATTTCCTTTAGCCAAAATTGACACTTGTTCAGCTTGGCATACAATTGATGCTCACGTATTTTCTGCAAGATCAATTTCAAATGTTCTTCATGCTCCTCCTCACTTTTTGAATACACCAAAAAGTCGTCGATGAAAACCACGACGAACTTATCCAAGTACTCCATGAAAACCTTGTTCATAAGGTACATGAAGTATGCAGGTGCATTTGTTAACCCAAAAGACATGACGGTATATTCATACAAACCATACCGTGTTCGAAAAGCAGTCTTGGGTATATCAGAGGGCTTAATCTTCAGCTGGAAGTATCCCGACCGAAGATCAATCTTGGAGAACACTCGGGCTCCTTTCATTTGGTCGAATAGGTCCTCTATACGGGGCAGAGGGTATTTGTTCTTGATTGTTACCTCATTGAGAGACCTATAGTCCACGCACATCCTTTGGGTTCCATCCTTCTTGTCTACAAAGAGCACAGGAGCTCCCCATGGTGACGAGCTTGGACGTATAAAACCCTTATCCATCTGCTCTTGAATTTGCTTCTTGAGTTCTACTAGTTCATTGACGGGCATCCTATAGGGTCTCTTTGCTATGGGTGCAGTTCCGGGTACCAAATCAATGGAAACCTCAATGTCCCGATTAGGGGGCATACCTGGAAACTCCTTTGGAAACACGTCCATGAATTCTTGAACCACTGGAATGCTGTCCATTGTTGCTCCTTCGACGTGGTTCAAGATTGACTTTTCGGTTGTTTGTTGCACTGACTCAAACTCGGCACAAATACCGTGCTCATTTGTCAACTGCACGCTTCTTTCAGCACATTGGATTGCCCCGTTGTGCTTGCTTAACCAATCCATCCCAAGTATTATGTCAAGCCCTTGGGAATCCAAGACAATGAGGTTGGCAAGGAAGTCTACCCCCCTTATTTTAAGGCTTACTTTCGGACATACTATATTAGTCCTCATCTCTCCTCCGGGAGAATTAACTAAAATGGCACATTTTAGGTGTGATATGGGTAGATTATGCTTGGCAACAAACTTGGATGATATGAAGGAATGCGATGCTCCAGAATGAAATAAGATGGTGGCTGGGTTGGAGTTGGCAAGGAACATACCAATTACGATGTCCTCAGCCTGTTGTGCTTCCTCAGCAGAGACATGGTTCACGTTGTCGCGAGCATAGTTCTGCTGTCTACGGTTTCCTTGATTGTCCCCTCCGTTTGGTCGCGGGTTCTGTTTGGGGACGTTGCCTTTCTGTCCAGGGCCTCTCCTTGGGCACTGGTTCACGAAGTGTCCTATTTCCCCACATGCAAAGCATGCCCTGTTGCCTACGGCAGCAGGTACGTTGGGCGGGCGTTTTGAACAGGAGCGCCATTGTTAGGTCGGGGCGCAGGAGGCATGGGTACGCGAGGTGCTGGTGCAACAGGTCGTTGATGTGGTGGCTGACTAGGGCGATATGCAGGAGCGGTTGATCCATACTGTGGTGCAGCTGGGGGCATGTACCGAGGTCGTATGTTGCTCCCTTGGGGCTGGTATGTCATCTTCCTCTTGTACTCGCGCTCGATCTCTCGGATCTTGCTTTCAACCACTATAGCCTTGTCAACCAGCTTCTGGAAACCTGCGTATTCATTGTTGAGGAGCTGAACCTGGATTTCATTGTTCAACCCTCTCATGAACAGGTACTGCTTCCTCTGGTCTGAGTTGACATCTTCGGGGCCATACCGGGACAGTTGTGTGAACTTGTTGAGATACTCATTCACACTTCTCTGTCCTTGGCGGAGACCTTCAAACTCCTATCTCTTGAGCATCATTACACCAGCAGGGATGTAATGAGAGCGGAAACTCTCCTTGAACTCGGTCCAAGTGATCGCTTCCTGGTTGACATGAGCGTTGCTTAGGGCATCCCACCAGTCAGCGGCGGCTCCCATAAGTTGGTGCGACGCAAAGAGAACCTTCTCTCGGTCAATGCACTGCACTATAGCAAGCTTCTTCTCCATGGATTTCAACCAGTCGTCGGCCTCCATGGGGTCGTTAGCTTGAGCAAAGGTGGGTGGTCGAGTTCTCATGAACTCACCCAGTCTATTATGAGCCGGCGGTGGGGGTGGCGGTGGTGCCAGAACGGGGTTGTTGTTATTGTCCTGCAACTGACCCAAAGTTTGGATCATAGTTTGCATAAGTTGGTTCTGCATGGCCATCAACCGTTCCAGGTTGTTCTCACCAGCTCCGGGGTTAACAGGAAATTCATCGTGGTCATCCTCTTGGTTGTCACGGATGTTCCTTCGGTCGTCGTTTCCTCTCACCATCTGTGGGAGAGAACGAAATAGAATAGAAGGTAAGAAGATTAGGTAGATCCCCTATATGGATCAAGGTGGGTTGGACTATATATATATATATTAGCACATATGAGGATGTGAACAAGTGCCGAAGCATTTCACACCTCCTCCTACTTATGTGTGGATATGGACAACGTTTTGAGACGTCCCACAACTCACACTAAGCACACATTTCACAAGCAGTCATTACAAGGGCTCACGCAACTCCTATTCAAGGCTGGTTTCCTATGTCAAGGTAGTTTCAAGGCCAATCTATGCACCCTAGGCTTGCACCCTATGGTCAGTGTGGCTTAGCTACCAATCTGTGTTTGATACCAATCTGTGATTTTATCTAGGTGTGGAATCTACCTCTATGCATGGCTTTTGATACCAATCTGTGTTTCCTATTTAGGCGCGTAATCCACTGTCAACCGTGGCTCTGATACCAATCTGTGACGCCCACAATTCTGTGGAAAAACCACGGAACCAAGAACTGATGCATATGTGTGCCCAGGATGTTCATCACACATACACATATGATCTACAAACTGAATTCAGAATATATATCACCACGAATAACATAGTTTATTACAATGTCTCATGAGTTTTGGACTCATGCTCACAGCGGAACTATTTATTTCTATGCAGCGGAAGTCGTTATTCTAATGCGGAAGCAATCTAACTAATGCGGAAGCAAATCTAAGCAGCAATGGCTCCATCTCTACTCCATCCCCACAGGCAAGGTTGAGAACAGATCACACGCCTAATGCTCCACTTGATCTTCATAGTATTCTTCTCCTGTTGCTGATGATGAAATAATAATGCAAGTTTGAGTACGATGATGTACTCAGCAAGTGCCGGAAAATATGATATGTAGCTCATGACAAGGTAGGTATAAAAAGGCTCATTGCAGAAAGCAAAGTTACTTATCAGAAAGCATGATAAAACAGCAACTCATCATTAAGTAAATGTAATTCCAACATGTATTAAAATATCAATCATACCTCCATTATGATTATTACCTTCCATGTCACAACCAGGCATCAATCAACCTCATTATTGCTCACGAATACCTCCTCGTATTCGCTACCATCTCACGAATACCATCTCGTATTCGCTACCATTTCATCTCATAAACAACTTCGTCTCCCACCGAGACCAACCTCGTTGCCATGACTCAACAGTCATGTAACCCATCTTATCTCCCGGACTTAACAGCCCCGAAAACCAAACCAAAACCAAACTATCCAAAACCATAACCAGTAACCATATCCAATAACCATCCCAACTAATCATGGCAGATGGCCAGACGCTCGTGACCGTAAGCTCGGCTATCATGATAGTTTTAAAAACTATGCAGAGTTTTCACCTCTTTACCCACACGTTTGTGATTTCGTCAACCGTCGGCGACTGCAGAACCTCCATTATACCATTACACAACCGTCGGTGTATGGCCAAGAGATCACAAAATAGCCTTTACAAAGGGGTTAGTAGATGTATGGACTCACTAAGGTTTCACCGGCAGGCTAGAATCTCCAATTCTCCAACCCAGGGGCCCGCTCTTGTGTCATGCAGTTCCCAGGGCAGTCCTCACTCGACTCCCATTCCCCGCGCCTTCCACTGTCCATAACAATCTAGCAACTTACCTAATTACTCGGCTAAGCCGCACCCATACTTGGCCTTGTGGTGGCACTGTTATCCTGGCATGTGCTCGCATGAACTGGTCCTTAGATCTACGGCAAGTAAACCACCATCTCATGCTACCTCATTCACAAACCCGGTCTTGCCTAGATCTCCCTCTGATCCATGTTCATTAACACATCAGTTTCTCATTATCCTTACGAGTGCAGTTAGCTAGACACATCTATCTCGCTTCCCAATCCCATGGACTCAGCGAAGCTTAAAATAAAAACCATACCCGACTCATAAACTTCCCTAGCGACAAGGGTGGTTTAAACAAAGCAATTAAACTCCAATAAAAGGTTTTCCCATCATGTTTGACTCAACACACACACCTTTTCGCAAAACAAAACAGTTTTTTTTCAAATACATAGGACCAATATGGTCAAGGAGCACTTGCCTTGTTCTTGCGGTTCTGGTTGCTCTTGGATCTCGAAACCTTGTTGTTGCAGCTCGTCGTAGACAGCTCCCTGAGCTTGTCCTGCTGTACAGGATCGCGCACATACAAGATTCACGGCAATCAATATCATGCACAAACTTTAACTAGATGCGATGATGCATATGCATGCTATCCTATTGTAACACCCCAAAAACCTGTTAAGAGGGGAACTTAAAAATTTTTGGATGTATTGCATGTGGTGCAGAAATTCAAATTCAAATTGGAAATCAAATTCAAATCAAAACAGAAAAGAAAAAGAAAAATAAAAACCAACCGGCCAGTGGGCCGAAACCCATCAGCCGGCCCACCAGTTCCCGCGCCAGCCCACAGCCGCGCGCCCCTCTCTCCTTCTCACTGACACGCGGGGCCCGCGTGTCATCCCACACCTCTCGCTCGCGCCAACCGCGGGGACTCCTCCGCGCGCCCGAATCCAAACCACCCCGGAAACCGTGTCCCCCAGCCAGAATTCTGGTCCCCGGAAGACTCCAGCTCGATCCCAACTGACCGCTGCCCTCCCCCGTCTATATAAACGCCGGCATCGCCTCGTTTTCCCCCAGCCGTTCGGCTGTTTTTCCTCCCGGTGAGAACCGAAGCTCCGATCACCTTTTTCTCTCGACCTTCGCTCGGGATTTCTGATCTAACGCGCCGATCTTGTTCCACCGCCTCCGGGGAAACACGCAGGTGCAGAAAACTCGGTAGATTTCGCTCTAAACACAACTCCGACGTGCATCGCCGCGATTCCATCTCGGACCTCGTCGCCGACCATCTTCCAGGACCTCCGAGCTCAAGAAAAACCCCGAGGTGAGATCCCCGACCTCCCCTCTACCGATCTATGCCATGAAATCCCAGTTTTAGGAGGTATAGACGAAGATCCGAAGTTCTCCGGCGAGATCGCCCCCCCCCCCCCCCCGCCGCCGGGCAGCGCGGGCTGGCTCCGGCCAGGGCGACGTGGCCGCTTGTGCGCCGTCTATTTTAAATCGCACGGTAAAATTAAAACCCGCGCGTATCGGTTCGATGATCTAATCTGAGCCGTCCACTTTAAATAGGACGGTCCACATCAGCCCCGCGTTATAAAGGCTGGGATTCTTATGCGCTACCCCCTGGGGATCTCGAAAAACACGAGCTAGCCCCGGAAACTTCTGATCTAGCCCCGGGAACTTCAGAAATTCGTGTAAATTCATTTAAAAATCAGTTTTAGCCCCTGGACTTAATAAAAATTTGCAAAACCCCTCGGTTATGTGTAGTTAGACCCCTGGAAATTTATGAAATAATATAATAGACCCTATAGTGGGGTGAGTTTACCTTTTTAACCCTATATGATATTAAATTTAAGAATTTGAATATGAGATTAGGATTTAAAATTTAAAAGGTGAGACAAACACATTGTAAATTCAAATTTAAACTCTCCTAGCACTTG
This sequence comes from Neostapfia colusana, assembly GCA_030760725.1. Lineage (NCBI taxonomy): Eukaryota > Viridiplantae > Streptophyta > Magnoliopsida > Poales > Poaceae > Neostapfia > Neostapfia colusana. Next base: position 40,794,356 of record JASWHV010000007.1, on the reverse strand, counting down.
GAAAACTTTAGAATGAGTTAAAAGTAGATTTTAAGCTGAAATGAATCTGTCTAATTGATTGTTCACATTTATTAGTTATAGGGACACATTTTTAGGTTAGGAAATAATTCTGAAAATTGGTAAAATAAATTTAAATTAGTTCACATCAGAGGAGAAGTTCAAAAATATATTATTTAATATTTTAGATCAGAACCTATTCTGTTTAGATGATATGCCCTGCTATTTAATATTAAAATTTACTTTTAGTCATAGAAAATAAATCAGGAAAATATAGGAAAATAGGTATGCATGACTAGAAAATGATAAATGAAGTCTCCAAATCCAAAGACTTCAGTTTAGGGTTGGTAGAAGATCTGAAAACCATTTGGAGTAGGAAATTACCTTCCATGCAAACTTGGTAGTTAAGAAGTATATTAATTAAATATAAAGAATTTGTTCAAATTGAAAATTCATATATAGTGTGCAAACAGAAATCTGAATACAAAAGTTAGAAATCTTATACATATGTTTAAAAGTGCATGTAGGCTAAAAATCAACACATCTAGAGTAACCACAACACTTAGAAATGTGAATGACTATCATATGTATGTATGTGTGGAGTGAAAGTGTGAACTATGTCTTATGGATTGTTGTTTTCTTTTGCTATGTGTGTTGGCATGAGTAGAACCTGCCCCAGAGCAAGTTCTTCCCTTCCAAGACCAGGACTATCCATTCCCAGAGCAGCAGTGAGAAGGCAAGTGTCCTTGACCACTTTGATCCTATGCTAGGATGTGTAGATAGAATTATTTGCATTGTCAATTGAAATATGAAACCCATGCTAGGAAGTTTCCCTAGAATTGCATTACCTTGTTTTCCTTGTAGCTTGGGTTGGGATTTGCTTTATTATGTCATTCATTCATATTACTTATGCTTAGCCATGCTTAGAATGGGATAAGTGGGATATGATATCATCAACTTGTTTACCTTGCTCTTGAATGAGATATTATGAGTTATGTAGAGGTAGGGATCGAGGCAAGTTGGATGATTGGTTGGTGTTGGGTGCACGATACTCGGGTTTGTGTTTAGTACTTGCCTGGATCCTAAGGAACGGTTCATGGAGCATGTAACCTGGCTCTACCGTGCCAACACATGCTGAGATGGGGCAGCTTGGCCAATTAATTAGGTGTATCCCCGGCATAGTATGGGTGTGTTGGATGGTGCGGGGAATAGGTGTCAGCTGGACTACCATATGAACCGCAAGGCTCAAGAGGGGGCCACCGCAGAGGGGTTGGAGCTTCTTGTATGCTGTTAGGGGTGAAACCTCAGTGGGCCCACGCTCGTCGGGAATCACTTTGTAAAGGCTTCGTAGTGATCTCCTGGCTACACACCTAGGAAGTGTGAATTTGGTTCGTGGCCACTAGCATAATGGAGGTTCTTTTAGTCCACCCTGCAACGGGGGATGAAATCACTACATGTGGGTACAGTGGTGCAAACTCTGCAGAGTCAAAACTGTGATGACAGCCGTGCTCACGGTTAAGAGCGGCTTGGACTTATTCATGATTAGAGGAATGATGATTTTGGAAGTTAAGGATGTTAAGCGGGGAGCTTAACATTGGAATTGATGTTATGGTTATTTGATTATGATGATGGGTTGGGAGATTGGGACCATTTCACCTATGTAGTAATGTAGGTGCTTACTAAGCTAAGGTGATAGGTATTAATTGCGTAGTGCTTTAACCATGAGTTCAACTTCTCCTTGTTCTAGCCATGCATGACATAAATTTCCCACACTTGATGAGTACCAACGGTACTCAAACTTGCATATTTGATGGTTTAATTTGCTGCTCACGTCAAGGGGATGATGTGGTGTTCAATGACCAAGACTTCGGACCCGAAGAAGGATTCTAGGTTCATGGAGTCCCCCAGGCAACGCCTGTGACGGATCCCACAAGAATAATATTCCGCTGCTAGTTTATTTACATGTTATGAACTTATTACCGTCCATCGAGACGTATGCTTTGTAAGACATATTTATATTCGACACCTGGCTTGTAATAAATGATGCTTCACTATTTGTCGTCACATGTATGAGAAAATGATCCTGGCATACATGTGATATTCACTCGGTTGTTCTTCGGAGAAACCGGGTGTGACAGAAGTGGTATCAGAGCCAGGGTTGCCCATAGAAACATGGACCTAGATAGAAATGGACGTATTTAAGGACCCTATTTTCTTAAAAACTATTTTACAAGGTGTGGGTTGAAAAGTGTTGTTTAATGGGGTCACATTCTTCATCTTACCCCAACTTTTATTCAAAATAGGATCTTTGTTTAAAATCTTATCTAACTTAAGTTTAAATGCTTTGTGTTTTAGATGGTTCGCATGATCCGCACCGCTCGCAAGTCCACCGGAGGGAGAGTTCCCGTAGTTGCCCTTGCCCTGAGAGAGGAGAACCGTCCGATGACGTACCTCTCCTACGGATTGGCAGTAGGAGGCTTGTTGCGCCGTCTTCGACGCATGCTACAAGCCGCCGACAATACGGGGAAGCTAATCATACACTACAGCTCCACCCGAACCATCCGTGAGAAGCGGGAAGAATGGAGTTCAGAAATGAGGATTATCCACGAAAATCAGCTGCTCAAGATCCACCGCTCTCCATCTTGTCGAGCGACACAGGTCGATGCGGAGAAGGATGTCACCTAGGAGGCAATCACCTGCCAGAGTCACATCTATCGTCGCCACCTGGACAAGACTGAGTACATGTATGTCCTCCAGCGTGAGAGTGGTACAACGGAGTACAAGTACCCTCCAGTGCAGCAGGGGACTTCCCATGAGCACATGGACCTGTGCTTGGAGGATGCTGCTATGCTCAGCACTCGACTGCAGGAGTTCCAGCAGGAGCTTCAGGATGTACGTGACACCCTGAAGGAGATTGAGGTGTTGCTTCGAGCCAGCTTGAGGGCGAGAGAAAGTGGAGATGGGAATGAACTGTGTGTCACCGTGAATGACACATGGACTCCTGACTCCCCAGATCGTCGGGCGAGCTGGCATTGCCGCACTTCTCCACCAGCAGCTTCCCCACCCAAAGCGGAGTCAAAGGGCAGCCGCAATAATGAGGAAGATCCCGAGGAGCCAGCTCAGTGATATGAGTCTTGTAGAGTCCTTTTCCATGGTTCAGCAGGTTATCGAGTAGGCGATTCAATACCTTAGTTAATGGTGTGTTAATGTTTGGTGTGTGACGTGAGTTGTGGAAGCCATGGGCAATTGTCCACAACCTCGTCTTCAGGTTGTTTTGCTTTGATGTGTGAACCCCTATGAATTAAGAGTGCATTTATTTTTGCATAAAACGTGAAACCCTCAGAAAATGTTAATATAATAACACCCCATGAATTTTTAGTTTAAACAAGCAAATTGGGAAGTTAACACGTAATGCTTTAAATTGACATTTGGTTGATCACGATAGATGGCCGGAAGAGGAAAGGGTCGTGGTGCCAACCTCGCCAACAACAACGATGAGACCGGCAACCCTCATCTTTCTGGAGGACAAGACAGGGTGGTCGCCGTGAAGGAGTTGATCCCATTCAACAAATGCTTGAAAATCAGAATCAGCTCATCCAGAGCCTAACTCAAGTGGTGGCCAACTTGCATCAAGTTTCACCTCCAGAAGCTGCACCACACCAACCAAGGTTGAGTGAGTTTCTAGGGACTCAACCTCCAAAGTTTGCAAGTGCTGCTGAACCTCTGGAGGCAGACGATTGGCTAAAGACCATTGAGAGCAAGATGAGGATCATACAATGCCAAGGGTATGAGAGGGTGCTGTTTGCCTCTCACCAATTGCATGGACCTGCTGCTGATTGGTGGACCGCTTACGTGGCCGCCCATCATGACCCTGAGAACATCACTTGGGAAGAGTTCAAGCGTAGCTTCCGCAACCATTACATACCAAGGTGTGAACTTAAAAACAAGAGAAAGGAGTTCTTGGGGCTGCAGAAAGGAAACGTGACGGTGAGAGAATACCTCAATAAATTCACCCAACTATCCCGTTATGCACCACGGGACATATAGACTGATGAGCAGAAACAGGATTGCTTTGTGGAAGGACTTACAGCGGAAATGCAGTGTGCAATGTCCTCCAATGAGTATGAAAGCTTCCAAAAGATGGTGGACAAAGCATTTGTTGTGGAAAGGAAGCTGAAGGCCTTGGAAAATGAAAACAAGAGGAAGGCGGCATGGTCACACCAAGCCTCGGGTAGCAACACACGCCCACGTCTGATGCAGCAACCCGCAGGGCAGACGAGCCGTGCTGCGGTACCCTACTCAGCACCGAGAGGGTACAACCCGAACCTCAGGCCTCCGTCAGCACCAGCACAGCCACAACGTCAGTTTGTACAGCAGCCTCGCCCCACATATCAACCTCGACCAGCAGTACAAGGACCACAGAACCAACCCCAAGACAACAAAGGCAAGGCACCTAAGGTTGGGGTACAATGCTTCAACTATGGTGAAGTGGGGCACTACGCTCATAAGTGCCCAAAGAAGAAGCCCATGCAGCCGCAACAGCAGAATGTGATGCGAGGACGGGTGAACCACGTGACCATGGAGGAGGCGCAAGAAGCACCCGACGTGGTAGTTGGTAAGTTTCCTGCCAATTTACACATTGCAACCCTGTTGTTCGATTCTGGTGCTACCCACTCGTTCATTGCCCAAGGGTTTGTTAAGAAGCATGATCTAGCAACAACACAAATGAGCCATATGCTAGCTGTCACACCAGGTTTTTTTGAAGAACAACCAAGTGAATATCACATGTATGCCAGGATCATTTTCTCATACATGTGATGACAAATAGTGAAGCATCATTTCTTACAAGCCAGGTGTCGAATATAAATAAGTCTTACATAGCAAATGTCTCGATGGACAATAATAATTTCATCACCAGTAAATAAACTAGCAGCAGAATATTATTCTTGAGGGCTCCGTCACAGGCGTTGCCCGGGGGTCTCTATGAACCTAGAAACCTTCTTCGGGTCCAAAGTCTTGGTCATTATACACCACCTCATTATCTTGACCTGAGCAGCAATATAAACCAACAAATATGCAAAGTTGAGTACCGATGGTACCCAGCAAGTGTGTGAAAGTTATGTCATGCATGGCTAGAACAAGGGGAGGTTGAACTCATGGTTAAAGCACTATGCCATTAATACCTATTACCTTAGCTTATTAAGCACCTACATTACTACACAGGTGAAATGGTCCCAATCTCCCATCCCATCATCATAATCAAATAACCATAACATCATTTCCAATGTTAAGCTCCCCGCTTAACATCCACAACTTCCAAAACCATCAATCCTCTAATCATGAATAAGTCCAAGCCGCTCTTGACCGTGAGCACGGCTGTCATGACAGTTTTGACTCTGCAGAGTTTGTACCACTGTACCCACATGTAGTGATTTCATCCCCCGTTGTCGGGTGGACTAAAAGAACCTCCATTATGCCAGTGGCTACAAATCATATTCACACTTCCCATGTGTGTAGCCAGGAGATCACTACGAAGCCTTTACAAAGGGATTCCCGACGAGCATGGGCCCACTGAGGTTTCACCCCTAACAGCATACAAGAGGCTCCAACCCCGCTGCAGTGGCCCCCTCTTGAGCCTTGCGGTTCATATGGTAGTCCAGCTGACACCTACTCCCCGCACCATCCAACACACCCATACTACGTCGGGGATACACCTAATTAATTGGCCAAGCTGCCCCATCTCAGCATGTGGTTGGCACGGTAAAGCCAGGTTACATGCTCGATGAACCGGTCCTTAGGATCCAGGCAAATACTAAACACAAACCCGAATCTCGTGCACCCAGGACACAACCAAAACATCCAACTTGCCTTGATCCCTACCTCTACATAACTCACAATATGTCATTCAAGAGTATGGTAAAATAAACTGATGATCTCATATCCCAAATATCCCATTCTAAGCATGGCTAAGCATATGCATAATAATAAATGACATGATAAAATAAATTCCAACCCAAGCTACAAGGAAACAAGGTAATGCAATTCTAGGGAAACTTCCTAGCATGGGTTTCATATTTAACTTGACAATGCAATAATTCTATCTAAACATCCTTGTATAGGATCAAAGTGGTCAAGGACACTTGCCTCCTTCCTGCTGCTCTTGAAATGGGTAATCCTGATCTTGTAAAGGAAGAACTTGCTCTGGAGCAGGTTCTACATCATACCATCACACATAGCAAAAGAAAAACAACAATCCATAAGACATAGTTCACACTTCCACTTCAAACAAACCACACATTCTCATTTATGAAAGCCATTCACAAATTCTATGTGTTGTGGTTACTCTATGTGTGTTGATCTTTGACTTACATGCACTTTTAAACATGTGTATATGATTTCTACTTTTGTATTCACATTTATGCTTACATTCTATATATATGAGTTTCCAATTTAAATAAATTCCTTATATTTAATTACTACACCTTTTAGCTACCAAGTATGCATGAAAGGTATTTTACTACTCCATATGTGTCTTCAGAATTTCTACCAACCCTAGACTGAATTCTTTGGATTTAGAAACTTCATTTATCATTTACTAGTTGCTATATTTTCAGAATTATTTCCTATGCCTAAATGTGAACTTTATTATGAAAATAACAAGACACAACATCTAAACAGAACAGGTTCTGATCTAAAATATTTAATAATATATTTTTGACCTTTTCCTCTGATGTAAACTATTTTATATTTATTTTCCCTATTTTCAGAACTATTCTTTACTTAAAAATGTGTCCCTATAACTAATAAATGTGAATAACAAATTAAACAGATTCGTTTCAGCCCAAAATCTATTTTTATCTCACTCCAAAGTTTTCTAAGTACTGAGAAAGTTTTTAATTTAATTTTGACAATATGTTTGTCCCACTTTTTAAATTTTAAATACCAGCCACATATTCAATTTCCTAGATTAAATATCAAACAGGGTTAAAAAGGTAAACTCACCCCTCCACAGGGTCTATAATATTATTTTAACAATTTTCAGTAGTCTAGCTACTCATAACAGAGGAGTTTTTCCTAATTTTTATTAAGTCCAGGGGCTAAAACTGATTTTTAAATGAATTTACATGATTTTCTGAAGTTCCAGGGGCTAGATCAGAAGCTTCCGGGGCTAGCTCTTATTTACCGAGAACCCCAGGGGGTAGCACGTAAGATTTCCAGTCTTTATAATGCGGGGCTGACGTGGACCGTCCGATTTAAAACAGACGGCTGAGATTATAACGTCGAACCGGTACGCGGGGATTTAAACTCTACCGTGCGATTTAAAATAAACGGCGCACAAGCGGCCACGTCGCTCTGATCGAGCGCGGGCGGCGCTGCTGGCGGGCACGGTGGCGGGAGGCGGCGATCTCGCCGGAGAGTTTCAGATCTTCGGGAATTCTTCCTAGAACTGTGATTTTATGGCATAGATCGGTGGAGGGGAGGTCGGGGATCTCACCTCGGGGGTTTTCTTGAGCTCGGAGGTCCTGGAAAGCGATCGGCGACGAGGTCCGAGGTGAATTCACGGCGAGGCTCGTCGGAACTGTGTTTGAGCCGCAAACCACCGAGTTTTCTGCACCTGCGAGGTTCCCCGGAGGCGGTGGATCAAGACCAGCGAGTTAGATCGGAATTCCTGAGCGTAGATCAGGCAGAATTCACCGGAGGTGCTCGGGTTCTCACCGGAGTAAAATCGGCGGATCACGTGGGAAAAACGGGACAAGGCTGGGGTTTTTATAGACGGGAAAGGGCGGTGGGTTGGTTTAGATCGAGCTGGAGTCTTCGGGGTCCGGAAATCGGCTGGGATACACGAGAATTCCCGATCGGTTTTGATTCGGGTGAGAGAGTCCGGCCGATCGCGGCGCGGGCGCGAGGAAGAAGAAAGGCTGGCGGGCCCCGCCTGTCAGTGGGAGGAAAGGGAGCGCGCGCGGCCGCGGGCTGGCGCGGAGCAGGGTGGGCCGGCTGGTGGGTGTCGGCCCACTGGCCGTTTTTTTCTATTTTCCTTTTTCTTTTTCTATTTCTTTTCTGTTTTGAGTTTAAATTGAATTCCAGTTTGAATTTAAATTATTGCGAAACATGCAACACGTCCAAAAATTTTTAAATTCCCCTCTTAAAAGGATTTTGGGGTGTTACAGCTCTACCCGCCTTAAAAGAAATCTCGTCCTCGAGATTGGTGGTTCTAAGAAAACAATTCCGGAAATTGTGCCTTGAGCTCATCTTCCCGCTCCTAGGTGGCTTCCTCTTCTGAGTGATGCTTCCATTGCACCTTGCACATATGGATTCTTTTATTTCTGGTGAGGCATTCCATTGTCTCCAAAATCTTGCATGGCTGCTCGGCATAAGACAAATCCTCAGCTACGTCCACTTCATTCATGGGTAACACCTCTTCAGGCGTTCTCAGACATTTCTTGAGTTGTGACACATGGAATACATCGTGCACATCCGATAGACGAGCCGGTAACTCTAGTTGATATGCCACTTCGCCTTTCCTTTCCAGAACTTGAAAGGGTCCGATGTATCGAGGTGACAACTTCCCTTTCACCTTGAACCGACGAAGTCCTCTGATAGGGGACACCTTGAGATAGACATAGTCTCCCACGTTGAAAACGAGCTCTCTTCTTCGTACATCAGCATAGCTCTTTTGGCGTGTCTGTGCTATCCTCAAATTGTTGCGAATTTCCCTCACCTTTGCTTCGGCTTCTTGTAGTACTTCTGGACCAAACACTTTACTTTCCCCCGTTTGGTTCCAAAATAGGGGAGTTCTACACTTCCTCCCGTACAAAGCTTCAAACTGTGACATCTTCATACTAGCTTGATAGCTGTTGTTATAGGAAAACTTCGCATACGGTAAGTTCTTATCCCAACTCCGATTGTTTTTGAGTGCACATGCCCTCAGCATATCTTCAAGAATCTGATTGGTTCTTTCCGTCTGCCCATCAGTTTGGGGATGATAGGCAGAACTAAAGTTCAGATGGGTTCCCATGGTTTTGTGCAACTTCTGCCAGAACCTTGAGGTGAACTGTGTCCCTTGATCCGACACAATCTTCTTTGGCACTCCATGGTAACACACGATCCTTGACATGTACAACTCTGCCAATTTGGATCCGCTGTAGCTTTCTTTCACGAGAATGAAATGAGCTACCTTGGTTAGCCTGTCGATGATGATCCATATCGAATCATATCCTGATTGGGTCCTAGGCAGTCCTACTATGAAATCCATACCGATTTCTTCCCATTTCCATTCAGGCACTTTGAGTGGTTGCAATAATCCCGCGGGTCGTTGATGTTCTGCTTTCACCAACTGACATGTGTCGCATAGGGCAACATGTTCCGCGACATCTCGCTTCATGCCATACCACCAATACCTGCTCTTGAGGTCCTGGTACATCTTCGTACTCCCAGGATGAATGGAACAGTCAGAATCATGAGCCTCCTTCAAAATCAATTCATGGATCTCCTTTACTTCTGGCACACAGATTCTTTTCCCGTGCCACACCGTTCCTTGTTCATCCTCTCTAAAACCAGGAGCTTTATTTTCCTTGATGAGTTGTCTGATCTCTTCTATCTTCTCGTCTTTCTTTTGACCCTCCCGGATGTCTCGCTCGAGTGTGGAGTCCACTTCCATGGCGATGGCTTCACCACTATTTACCAGGCATAGATTGAGCCTTATAACCTCGTCCTTCAATTCGGCAGGCAGGTCCTTCAAGTTCAACTTATTGACCTGCACTTTCCGACTTAAAGCATCGGCCACGATGTTTGCTTTCCCAGGATGATAGTTGATGCCCACATCAAAGTCATTGATTAGCTCTAACCATCTCCTTCGTCTGAGGTTGAGGTCTAGCTGTGTGAATATGTACTTCAAACTCTTATGATCCGTATATATCTCGGTCCTCTTCCCCATCAAATAGTGCCGCCAAATTTTCAACACGTGTACCACTGCGGCTAGTTCTAGGTCATGTGTAGGATAGTTTTTCTCGTGCTTCCGGAGTTGTCGGGATGCATAAGCCACGACATGCCCTTCTTGCATGAGAACACATCCCAACCCGTTTCCAGAGGCATCGCAGTACACCGTAAAGTTCTTCTGCATATCTGGCATAACTAGCACTGGGGCTGTTGTCAATCTTTTCTTTAACTCCTGAAAACTCGTTTCGCACTGTGGCGTCCATGTGAATGTGATTCCCTTCTCCAACAGTTTGGTAATGGGTCTCGAGATCTTAGAGAATCCCTCAATAAACCTTCGATAGTATCCAGCCAATCCCAAAAAGCTTCGAACTTCCCCGACATTTTCAGGGGTCTTCCACTTCTGTATATCCTCGATTTTGGCTGGATCTACGGAGATTCCTCCCTTCGAGATTATATGTCCTAAGAAGGGAACTCTCTTCAGCCAAAACCCACACTTGCTCACCTTGGCATATAGTTGGTGTTCTCTCAGCCTCTGCAACACCAACCTTAGATGTTTCTCATGTTCTTCTTCATCTTTGGAGAAGACGAGAATGTCATCTATGAAAACCACCACAAATTTGTCTAGATATTCCATGAATACCTTCTTCATGAGATACATGAAGTATACCGGGGCATTAGTTAGCCCGAAAGGCATGACATTGTATTCATACAGTCCGTACCGAGATACGAAAGCTGTCTTGGGAATATCAGACTGCCTTATCTTGGGTTGGTGGTATCCCGACCTAAGATCAATTTTCGAGAACACACAAGCGCCCCTGAATTGATCAAACAAGTCTTCAATGCGGGGTAATGGGTACTTGTTCTTGATGGTTACCTCATTCAAGGCACGGTAATCCATGCATAACCTTTGGGTTCCGTCCTTTTTGGGCACAAATATCACCGGAGCTCCCCATGGTGAGGAACTAGGACGAATATACCCCTTCTCCATCAATTCTCTCAAATGATCCTTGAGTTCTCCCAGCTGCTTGGAGTCCATCCGATAAGGTCTCTTGTATATCGGGGCTGTTCCAGGTACTAGCTCAATTGCGAATTCCACTTCACGATTGGGAGGCATACCTGGCAAATTCTCCGGAAAAACATCTGGATATTCCCTGATGGTCCTGATCTCCTCCACTTTCACCTCAACTTGATTCAATTTAATGTCCCTCCTAGGCTCATGTATTGTTATGAACTTTACTCTTGTGCCACTAGGGTGAGTTAGTTCCACCGTTCTTGTCGAACAATGGATGATTCCTTTTTGTTTGGTCAACCAATCCATACCCAAAATAATATCTATCCCTTGTGAATCTATCACTATGAGGTTAGCAGTAAATACTACCCCATTAATGTCTAGGTTCACTTTGGGACACACTTGTCTTGTCCTTATTTCTCCACCTGCAGAGTTTACGGCTAGCATATGGTTCATTTGTGTTGTTGCTAGGTCATGCTTCTTAACAAACCCTTGAGCAATGAACGAGTGGGTAGCACCAGAATCAAACAGCAGGGTTGCAATGTGTAAATTGGCAGGAAACTTACCAACTACCATATCGGGTGCCTCTTGTGCTTCCTCCATAGTGACGTGGTTCACCCGTCCTCTCATTACATTCTGCTGTTGTGGCTGCGTGGGCTTCTTCTTTGGGCACTTATGGGCGTAGTGCCCCACTTCACCACAATTAAAACATTGCACCCCAACCTTAGGTGCTTAGCCTTTATTGTCTTGGGGTTGGTTTGGGGGTCCTTGCACTGCTGGTCGAGGTGGATATGCGGGGCGAGGCTGCTGTACAAACTGACGTTGCGGCTGTGCTGGTGCTGCCGGAGGCCTGAAGTTCGGGTTGTACCCTCTTGGTGCTGAGTAGGGTACCACAGCACGGTTCGTCTGCCCTGCGGGTTGCTGCATCAGATGTGGGCGGGTGTTGCTTCCGGAGGCTTGATGTGACCACCCGGCCTTCCTCTTGTTCTCATTTTCCAAGGCCTTCAGCTTCCTTTCTACCACAAATGCTCTGTCCACCATCTTTTGGAAGCTTTCATAATCATTGGAGGACATTGCACACTGCATTTCTGCGGTAAGTCCTTCCATGAAACAATCTTGTTTCCGCTCATCAGTCTCTATGTCCCGTGGGGCATAACGGGATAGTTGAGTAAATTTAGTGAGGTATTCCCTCACCGTCATGGTTCCCTGCTGCAGTCCCAAGAACTCCTTCCTCTTGTTTTTGAGTTCACCTCTTGGGATGTAATGGTTGCGGAAGCTATGCTTGAACTCTTCCCAAGTGATGTTCTAAGGGTCATGATGGGCGGCCACGTAGGCGGTCTACCAATCAGCAGCAGGTCCATGCAATTGATGAGAGGCAAACATCACCCTCTCATACCCTTGGCACTGTATGATCCTCATCTTGCTTTCAATGGTCTTTAGCCAATCATCTGCCTCCAGAGGTTCAGCAGCACTTGCAAACATTGGAGGTTGAGTTCCTAGAAACTCACTCAACCTTGGTTGGTGTGGTGCAGCTTGTGGAGGTGGAACTTGATGCAAGTTGGCCACCACTTGAGTCAAGTTCTGGATGAGCTGATTTTGATTCTCCAGCATTTGGTGGAGGGGATCAACTCCTTCATGGCGTCCACCCCTGTCTTGGCCTCCAGAAAGATGAGGGTTGCAGGCCTCATCGTTGTTGTTGGCGGGGTTGGCAGCATGACCTTTTCCTCTTCCGGCCATCTAGCATGATCAACCAAATGTTAATTTAAAGTATTACGTATTATCTTACTACTTTCACTTGTTTGTACTTTGAAGTGTTGAAGCTTTGTTATACTTTTCTGAGGATTCATATCTCACACAAAAATAACTGCAATATTATTTCATGTGGGTTCACACACCAAAGCAAAACAATCTGAAGACGAGGCTGTGGACAATTGCTCATGGCTTCCAAACTCACGTCACACACCAAGCATTAACACACCATTAACTAACGTAACGACTCGACTACTCGACATCCTCCTATTTTAAGGGAAAGGCGCTACGCTACTCGTTTTCTGGAGCTGGCTCCTCGGGATCTTCCTCATCATTTCAGCTGCCTTCTGACTCTGCTTTGGGTGGGGAGGCTGCTGGTGGAGAAGTGCGACGACGCCTGATCGCTCGGTGATCTAGGGAGTCAGGAGTCCATGTATCATTCACGGTGACACACAGTTCATTCCCATCTCCTCTTTCTCTCGCCCTCAAGCAGGCTCGAAGCAACGCCTCGGTTTCCTTCAGGGTGTCATGAACATCCTGAAGCTCCTGCTGAGACTCATGCAATCGAGTGCTAAGCATGGCAGCATCCTGTAAGCACAAATCCATGTGCTCATGGGAAGTCCCTTGCTGCACTGGCGGGTACTTATACCCCGATGTACCACTCTCGCGCTGGAGGACATACATGTACTCAGTCCTGTCCAGGGGTCGACGATAGATGTGACTCTGGCAGGTGATGGCCTCCCAGGTGGCATCCTTCTCCGCATCGACCTGTGTCGCTCTACAAGCTGGAGAGCGGTGAATCTTGAGCATCTGATTTTCGTGGATAATCCTCATTTCTAAACTCCATTCTTCCCTCTTCTCACGGATGGTTCTGGTGGAGCTATAGTGTATGATTAGCTTGCCCGTATTGCCGGCGGCTTGGAGCATACGTTGAAGATGGCGCAACAAGCCTCCTACTGCCAATCCGTAGGAAAGGTACGTCACCGGACGGCTCTCCTCTCTTTCGGCAAGGGCAACTACGGGAACTCTCCCTCCTGTGGACTTGCGAGCGGTGCGAATCATGCGAACCATCTAAAACAAAAAGCATTTAAACTTAGGTTAGCTAAACTTTTAAACAAAAATCCTATTTTGAATGAAAGTTGGGGTAAGATGAAGAAAGTGACTCCATTAAATAACACTTTTCAACACACGCCTTGTAAAATAGTTTTTAAGAAAATAGGGCCCTTAAATACGTCCATTTCTACCTAGGTCCACGTTCCTACGGGCAACCTTGGCTCTGATACCACTTCTGTCACACCCGGTTTTTCCGAAGAACAACCAAGTGAATATCACATGTATGCCAGGATCATTTTTTCATACATGTGATGACAAATAGTGAAGCATCATTTATTACAAGCCAGGTGTCGAATATAAATAAGTCTTACATAGCAAATGTCTCGATGGACAATAATAAGTTCATCACCAGTAAATAAACTAGCAGCGGAATATTATTCTTGAGAGCTCCGTCACAGGCGTTGCCCGGGGGTCTCCATGAACCTAGAAACCTTCTTTGGGTCCAATGTCTTGGTCATTATACACCACCTCATTATCTTGACCTGAGCAGCAATATAAACCAACAAATATGCAAGGTTGAGTACCGATGGTACTCAGCAAGTGTGGGAAAGTTATGTCATGCAAGGCTAGAACAAGGGGAGGTTGAACTCATGGTTAAAGCACTATGCCATTAATACCTATTACCTTAGCTTATTAAGCACCTACATTACTACATAGGTGAAACGGTCCCAATCTCCCATCCCATCATCATAATAAATAACCATAACATCATTTTCAATGTTAAGCTCCCCGCTTAACATCCACAACTTCCAAAACCATCAATCCTCTAATCATGAATAAGTCCAAGCCACTCTTGACCGTGAGCACGGATGTCATGACAGTTTTGACTCTGCAGAGTTTGTACCACTGTACCCACATGTAGTGATTTCATCCCCCGTTGCCGGGTGGACTAAAAGAACCTCCATTATGCCAGTGGCTACGAACCACATTCACACTTCCTAGGTGTGTAGCCAGGAGATCACTACGAAGCCTTTACAAAGGGATTCCCGACGAGCGTGGGCCCACTGAGGTTTCACCCCTAACAGCATACAAGAGGCTCCAACCCCGCTGCAGTGGCCCCCTCTTCAGCCTTGCGGTTCATATGGTAGTCCAGCTGACACCTACTCCCCGCACCATCCAACACACCCATACTACGCCGGGGATACACCTAATTAATTGGCCAAGCTGCCCCATCTCAGCATGTGGTTGGCACGGTAAAGCCAGGTTACATGCTCCATGAACCGGTCCTTAGGATCCAGGCAAGTACTAAACACAAACCCGAGTCTCGTGCACCCAGCACATAACCAAAACATCCAACTTGCCTTGATCCCTACCTCTACATAACTCACAATATCTCATTCAAGAGTATGGTAAAATAAACTGATGATCTCATATCCCAAATATCCCATTCTAAGCATGGCTAAACATATGCATAATAATAAATGACATGATAAAATAAATCCCAACCCAAGCTAAAAGGAAACAAGGTAATGCAATTCTAGGGAAACTTCCTAGCATGTGTTTCATATTTAACTTGACAATGCAATAATTCAATCTAAACATCCTAGTATAGGATCAAAGTGGTCATGGACACTTGCCTCCTTCCTGCTGCTCTTGAAATGGGTAATCCTGATCTTGGAAAGGAAGAACTTGCTCTGGAGCAGGTTCTACATCATACCATCACACATAGCAAAAGAAAAACAACAATCCATAAGACATAGTTCACACTTCCACTTCAAACAAACCACACATTCACATTTATGAAAGCCATTCACAAATTCTATGTGTTGTGGTTACTCTATGTGTGTTGATCTTTGACTTACATGCACTTTTAAACATGTGTATATGATTTCTACTTTTGTATTCACATTTATTCTTACATTCTATATATATGAGTTTCCAATTTAAATAAATTCCTTATATTTAATTACTACACCTTTTAGCTACCAAGTATGCATGAAAGGTATTTTCCTACTCCATATGTGTCTTCAGAATTTCTACCAACCCTAAACTGAATTCTTTGGATTTTAGAAACTTCATTTATCATTTACTAGTTGCTATACTTTCAGATTTATTTCCTATGCCTAAATGTGAACTTTATTATGAAAATAACAAGACACATCATCTAAACAGAACAGGTTCTGATCTAAAATATTTAATAATATATTTTTGACCTTTTCCTCTGATGTAAACTATTTTACATTTATTTTCCCTATTTTCAGAACTATTCTTTACTTAAAATGTGTCCCTATAACTAATAAATGTGAATAACAAATTAAACAGATTCATTTCAGCCCAAAAATCTATTTTTATCTCACTCCAAAGTTTTCTAAGTACTGAGAAAGTTTTTAGTTTAATTTTGACAATATGTTTGTCCCACTTTTTAAATTTTAAATACTAGCCACATATTCAATTTCCTAGATTAAATATCAAACAGGGTTAAAAAGGTAAACTCACCCCTCTACAGGGTCTATAATATTATTTTAACAATTTTCAGGGGTCTAGCTACTCATAACAGAGGAGTTTTTCCTAATTTTTATTAAGTCCAGTGGCTAAAACTGATTTTTAAATGAATTTACATGATTTTCTGAAGTTCCAGGGGCTAGATCAGAAGCTTCCGGGGCTAGCTCTTATTTCCCGAGAACCCCAGAGGGTAGCACGTAAGATTTCCAGTCTTTATAACGCGGGGCTGACGTGGACCGTCCGATTTAAAACAGACGGCTGAGATTATAACGTCGAACCGGTACGCGGGGATTTAAACTCTACCGTGCGATTTAAAATAAACGGCGCACAAGCGGCCACGTCGCTCTGATCGAGCGCGGGCGGCGCTGCAGGCGGCGCACGGCGGCGGGAGGCGGCGATCTCGCCGGAGAGTTTCGGATCTTCGGGAATTCTTCCTAGAACTGTGATTTTATGGCATAGATCGGTGGAGGGGAGGTCGGGGATCTCACCTCGGGTGTTTTCTTGAGCTCAGAGGTCCTGGAAAGCGATCGGCGACGAGGTCCGAGGTGAATTCACGGCGAGGCTCGTTGGCACTGTGTTTGAGCCGCAAACCACCGAGTTTTCTGCACCTGCGAGGTTCCCCGGAGGCGGTGGATCAAGACCAGCGAGTTAGATCGGAATTCGCCGGAGGTGCTCGGGTTCTCACCGGAGTAAAATCGGCGGATCACGTGGGAAAAACGGGACAAGGCCGGGGTTTTTATAGACGGGAAAGGGCGGCGGGTTGGTTTAGATCGAGCTGGAGTCTTCGGGGTCCGTAAATCGGCTGGGATACGCGAGAATTCCCAATCTGTTTTGATTTGGGTGAGAGAGTCCGGCAGATCGCGGTGCGGGCGCGAGGAAGAAGAAAGGCTGGCGGGCCCCGCCTATCAGTGGGAGGAAAGGGGGTGCGCGGCCGCGGGCTGGCGCGGAGCAGGGTGGGCCGGCTGGTGGGTTTCGGCCCAATGGCCGGTTTTTTCTGTTTTCCTTTTTCTTTTTCTTTTCTGTTTTGAGTTTAAATTGAATTCCAGTTTGAATTTAAATTATTGCAAAACATGTAACACATCCAAAAATTTTTAAACTCCCCTCTTAACAGGATTTTGGGGTGTTACACTAGCAGTAAACTCTCCAGGGGGAGAAATAAGGACAAGACAAGTGTGTCCCAAGGTGAATCTAGACATTAATGGGGTAGTATTTACTGTAAATCTCCTAGTGATAGACTCACAAGGGATAGATATTATTTTGGGTATGGATTGGTTGACCAAACATAAAGGAATCATCCATTGTTCAACAAGAACGGTGGAACTAACTCACCCTAGTGGCACAAGAGTAAAGTTCATAACTATACAAGAGCCTAGGAGGGACATTCACTACAAGAAAACGATAAATTTTCGTGGGCCAAACGTAATTTCGTCGGCCCCCACGAAATAAAATTTATTGTCGTGAGCCAAGTACCAGCACACGAAATCAAAAGTTATTTTCGTGGTTTTCTTTGGAAGCCCACGAATTTAAACACTAATTTCGTGTGCCTCAGCTGTAACACACGAAAATAAGTTATTTTCGTGGGTGTCCAAGAGAACCCACGAAAATATGGTCCTGTATTTTCGTGCGTGGCCGAAGCTCACGAAAATAGGTACATAAAATAATAGCTTGCCAGCCCAGTTTATATTTGTGGGTAGGATCCAGCTCACGTAATTAGTTAATTTCGTGGGTTTCTGGCAAAGGCACACGAAAGCAAATACTTTTTCGTTGTTTCAGTGCCTGGCACACTAAACAACGTCATTTTCGTGGGTTAGCTTCTGTGGTACACGAAATTAGGGTTCTGTCCGGGCTCTGACATGTCCGACAGTATTTTCGTGGGTTTCCCGCATAGGCACACGAAATTAAATACTTTTTCGTGGTTTCCGTGCCTGGCACACTAAACAAAGTTATTTTTGTGGGTTAGCGTCAGTGGCACACGAAATTAGATTATTTTCGTGGGTTGTCCGAACGGGCACACGAAATTATGTTTCTCTTCAGGCTCCGGTTTCCGTGCCTAAACGAATCTATTTTCGTGGGTTTCAGCAACTGGCACACGCAATTAGGGTTAATTTCGTGGGTTTCAACGACGGGCACACGAAAATATGTTAATTTCGTGGGTGTCAGCACGAGGCACATGAAAATATTGGCGGATAACAATCGTGCCCCGAGGCCGAGGTCATTACGTGCAAACCGCCGCGCCGCCACCGCCAAAAGCGACCGCTCTAGCGCCGCCCGGGAAAACGCGTCGCCGCTGCTGCCAGCCGCGTCGGCCAGCCCCGGCGCCGCCCGGTCGACCGCGCCGCCCGGCCAGCCGGCGCCAGTGGCCCGGCCGCCACCTGCAGCGCCGCGCGCTGCTGCCAGAGGCCGCCTGCCCGGCGCCCGACCGCGCCAGCACGTCCACCGACCGCGCCACCACGTACTGCACGACTGCAGTCCGACCACCGTGCTGCCTGTGCACCGCGCCGCCACGTCGCTCGCCTCCACGCCGCCGGAGGCTGCACTGTCTCTCACGCCCGGCTACCGCGTCGCCGACACGCCGTCCGTGGAGCCTTGACAGCCGCTGCCACGTGAAAACAGCAGCAAGGCTGCCCTGCTGCTGCCGATTGGCTGCAGGACCGAGTCCGCGCTGATCGCTGTGCCGCGCCACGTCGGTGTCCACTCGTCGTTGCCGAAGCTGCTGCGCCGCAAGGTTTTCATCGCCCTACTGCGAGCCTGCCTCGACCACCTCTACTCCGAGCCCGTATAGGTACATATGATATGTAATAGTTCATCGAAATGATATATTTTGTGAAATATAATGCTACCCGAGTTAATCAAATTTATTTATGTGAATTATGCAATCGTAGTATGGATTTATTTTAGTATACAAGTTCGCATGAAGAAGTTAACTATGATAATACAAGACATCCAATAGTAACATATGTATCATTTATGTTGCAAAAACACTATTGACTCTTATTAGATGGTGGAAGTGGACATGCAAATAGGCATTGGACTTTGGCAAAATTAACAATATCTAACATATATAGTTATGATGTGTTTATAGTGTTATTGTTGACCGCCTTTTGACATAAAAAGAGTGTGTATTATTTGTTCATGTGTTGAGCCCATGTGTTGAGCTACGGCTACGACATTTTAATGCCAACCTAGTCATGTAAACACGCACTTGTCTCTAAATTTTGGTGTGTGTGAGATTTTAGTAGTTGATGTTATTTTTGAGTAATGCAATTATTTTGATATATAAGCTTTGAAATAATTATGTTGCTTGGTCTAGGTTTCCACCCCGACTACACGAAATCCTATGAAAATAAGTATTTTTCGTGAGCCAAAAATGGCTGACAAAAATACATATATTTTTTTTGGGTGACCCACTTCACTGTATATCTCTATTTTTTTCTTTTTGTCTCTCGTTCTTACTTCTCTCAAAAATCACTCAAAAAAGTAAGATTCACGTAACCTATACAATATGCGTCACCCGTTTCGGACCGCCCCGTCTCACATGCGTTACACATCTGAGCCGTGTAGGTTCGGAATTGTCCCTTTTTGGACAGCCTGGGAGTGACCGAGGGGGCGTGCTTATGACGAGACGCGGGGTATGGATTCGGACGAAATTTCGACGGCGTAACCCTAATGTTCTCCGCTGCACCATTATCGGGCGTGCAGTTGGAGAACAACGGGGTTATGCTGCCGAAATTTCGTCTGAATCCGGACTCCGCGTCTCGTTATAAGCACGCTCCTCTCGGTCACTCTTGGGTGGGTTTAGGACATATCCCTTCCAATAAATATAAAGTGAACGTAAATAAATAATAATTTCTTCTTACGAAATTCTTATTTTCTTGTATTGTATAGT
Organism: Neostapfia colusana; assembly: GCA_030760725.1. Lineage (NCBI taxonomy): Eukaryota > Viridiplantae > Streptophyta > Magnoliopsida > Poales > Poaceae > Neostapfia > Neostapfia colusana. Next base: position 40,774,224 of record JASWHV010000007.1, on the reverse strand, counting down.
CTAGAAAATGGACGATGATAGACGATGGATGTATGATGGTTGGCAGAAGAATGCTGCGCCTTCGGATCAATGGGCTATCAATACTAAGGCATTTATCAGTCGGGCTTTTGCTTTATCGACCAACCGTTTTGTGAAGTGTCCGTGCAACAAGTGTCGTAACTTTTTCTGTAAGGAGAAGTTTGACATGGAACGAGATCTTTGTCGATTTGGTTTTATGCCAGGTTTATGAAACATGGTATGAGCATGGTGAGTTATACCATAGTAATGTTAATGTTAATGAAGTAGATGATGATAACGAGGATAGAATGGAAGACATGGTTGAAGCACTAAATCGTGAATGTGGTGAAGGTACATCTACAGAAATTCCTGGACCCGAAATTCAAGAATTCTATAGAATTCTTTCCGCATCACATGAACAATTGCATGAGCACACTAAAGTGTCTGTCCTTTCAACCGTTACTCGTCTCATGTCTATAAAATCGAAGTACAATTTGTCGAACAAGTGCTATGATGATCTCTTAGATTTAATATCAGACATTCTTCCGATGAATCATAAGTTACCGAGAGACATGTACCAGTCAAAGAAATTGATGGCAGGCCTTGGTATGAAGTACGAAAAGATTGATTGTTGTCCTAACAACTGTATGCTTTTCTGGAAAGAAAATGCAAATCTGACACAATGCTCGGTTTGTAAAGAATCTCGATACATTGAGGCCACAAATGAGAACGGTGAATTGGTGAAGACAAAAGTGGTAGTCAAACAACTTCGTTATATGCCTCTTGCACCTAGGCTAAAACGGTTGTTTCTATCAAAATCAACCGCGAGACACATGCGGTGGCATAAGGAAGGTGTGCGCGAAACAAAGGGGGTAATGACACACCCATCTGATGCTCAGGCTTGGAAGGCGTTAGACTCTTTTGATCAATATTTCGCAAAAGATGCTAGAAATGTTCGTATTGGATTGGCCACACATGGTTTCACCCCATTCAACACATCTTCTGCATCGTATTCATGTTGGCCAGTTTTTGCTATACCATACAACCTTCCACCAGCTCTGTGTATGAAATATGAATATATGTTTTTGTCTCTCATCATTCCCGGACGTAAACATCCAGGAAAACATTTAGGAGTTTTTCTTCAACCATTGATTGAGGAGATAAAAGAATTGTGGATCGGAGTAGAAGCGTATGATAGTTACAAAAAACAAAAATTCAACTTGCGCGCAGCATACTTGTGGTCAATTCATGATTTTCCTGCATACGGTGTTTTTTCAGGATGGAGCACACATGGCAAACTTTGTTGTCCAATTTGTGGGTCGGACTCTGATTGTTTTAGACTTACTCATGGGGGCAAGGTGTGTTTTTTTTATTGCCACCGACGATTTCTACCAGCAAATCACCCATTTCGAAAGCAAGTTAATACATTTTGAAAAGATACTATTGTAACAAAAGGTCCGCCGAAACGTTTGGCTAGTGCTGAGATTGCTGCATGGCCCAGTCAACTTGTCCCTACTGATGATGGGTTTGTTGGTTTTGGTCACGAACACAATTGGACTCATATATGTGGCTTATTGGATCTTCCTTATTCTAAGTCATTGTTAATGCTACACAATATTGATGTGATGCATCAGGAACGCAATGTAGCAGAAAGCATCATTAGTACATGTCTAAATTTCAAAAAGACAAAAGATAATTTCAAAGCCCGAAAAGATTTAGCAGATATTTGTAATCGTCCGTCTTTAGAAGTTAGACAAGATGGTAGTGGAAAACAGAGAATGCCACGTGCTCCATTTTGCCTTAAAGTTAGTGAAACGAAAGAAGTTCTGAAGTGGTTGCAACGACTGAAGTTTCCTGACGGATACTGTGCTGGATTGAGGCGCACGACGAATCTTGAAAATTGGGTAGTAAATAATCTTAAAAGCCATGATTATCATATAATGATGGAAAGACTACTTCCAGTAATGTTCCGTGGATATGTGCATCAGGATGTGTGGAGAGTACTTGCGGAACTTAGTTTTTTTTATAGACAATTATGTGCTAAAGAAATTACAGTTTAAATGATGGAAAAATTGGAGAAAGAAATACCGTCACTCATATGCAAAATGGAAAAGGTATTCCCACCAGGATTTATGAATGTAATGCAACATCTACTTGTGCATTTGCCGTACGAAGCTAAAGTTTGTGGTCCAGTGCAATATCGATGGATGTACCATATTGAAAGGACACTAAAGAAACTTAGAGCAATGGTTTTGAACAAAGCAAGAGTAGAAGGGTGTATTGCAGAATCATTTGCACTGAAAGAGGTAGCATACTTCTCAAGTACATTCTTTGCAGAGGAACATAATGTGTATGCTCCCATAACACGGTATCACATTGATGAAGAAACTCCTGCGGGAAATCTAAGTATTTTCTCGTGGAAGGGAAAAACGGTTGGTGGTAGCACTAGGCATGTGGTTTCAGAAGAAGAATGGAATTCATGTATGTTATACATGTACACAAACATCGAAGAGATGACTCAATATTTTGTGTAAGTGTTCCTTTCTAAATATCACATAGTAACACTTCATGATTTCTCATTTTTTATATGAGAGATGTTCTAATGTACTAATATTATTGCATTATGTAGCGAGTTCGACAAACAGTTTTGGAAGTATACGCGTCAACCAACAAGCAAACAATTAGATAAAATGCGTCGTGATGGCCTTCATGGGGGTCCTAACTTCGTCAATTGGTTTTGGAAGCATGTAATGTTTTCTTATTACATGTTACTTTCATCATTGACAAATTATATGATTAACATAACTGATATTTCATTTAATTCCTAGTGCATGGTCGATGCTTACGTTCATGAGGACCTACGACAACTTTCTCAAGGAACCATAACAGCAAGAAGTTTTGGTCGTCACGATGTAAATGGGTTCCGATTTCGTTCGGCCAAATTTGAAGCAAAACATCCTCTTGCGGCCACGACAAATAGTGGAGTTGTAACTAGAGCATGTGATGCAGAGGGGCATGAAACTAACTATTATGGGATTATCCAGAACATTGTGGAGTTTAAATTTAGTGGTTTCAAAGATCTTAGAGTTACTTTCTTCCATTGTGACCGGTTTGATAATAACAAGGGAACACGACAGGATGAATTCGGTATAGTAGAGGTGAAACATGAAAATAAACTTCGTGGATGCGATAATTATGTTCTTTCTCATCAAGTTGAGTTGGTTTACTACCTAGCGTATCCTTGTCCAAAATTGAGTGCGTTGTGGGTCGTGTATAAAGTTAATCCACGAGAACGGTTATATGCCCCCGGTGATGCTGGTTATCAAGAAGAACAGGATGAAGTATACAAAGAGGATGATAATCCATCGTCTTTTAATATAGATGATGGTTTAGATCTTGATACATTAGTTGCTGATAATGAAGACAATGATGTAGAAGAGCAAGTAGTGATTAAAAGAAAGGGACCTCGCACTAAAAAAGTTAAGGTGGGACAGAAGAAGAAAGTTGGTAGACATGTTACCGAAGCAACATCGGATCATGATGAATTTTAATCATGTAAATAATATATATTTTATTTGTATCTATTTGTACTACTTTTTGTTATATCACTATTTATTTATTTATGATCAATGTTTCTTTCCAACAGGATGCCACGTGGTTTGAAGAATATCACTAAGGGGCTCTTTGGCTCCTCAAGCAAGAATAGTAGCAGGTCTGCTAGCTCTTCTCGTAGCCATGAGTCTCTTTTTCACGGTACCGCCTCAAATAATAGTAGACGAGAAGCATTCAGAAGATGCATGGAAGAAGCTCACGAACAGGTAAATTTATTTCTAATTTTATTATATTTAGCATTATATAATTATGTGAAAGTTAATTCCCCTAATTTCAGGTGGACGAAGAGGTGCAAGAAGAGGTTCAAGAGGAGAGTCAGGAGGACTGTCGAGAAAATCAAGGTGGAGGAATTTCTACGGGGCAGGAACAACAGTCAGGGGTAAGAGCATATATTGATGAGGATGCAGCGGAGGAAGCCGAGGATAATGACGGGGATGACACCAATGTGGGGGACTTGCCACAATCATTTAGATACCGGTCTTCAAACACCATACCACTGGCTGTGCCTTTACAATAAAGATTACGGATCACTCCTGTAGGCGACTGGTTAGAAAATATACTTAGTATTGAATTGAATAAACAAAATATATAACTTAGTATTGAATTCCGTTTCATTTATTTGAAGGCAATGGGATGACTTGGATTGGGATGGACGACAACACCGCAGACAACCTAATGCGGTTTTGGGTGCTATATGTCGTCACCATTATCCAGGTATTGTCATTGTGAAAGGTGTTGAGAAACCCGCAACAAGTTGGGAGCACTACAAAATTGCTCCTCATGCTGTGCATGAAAATGTTGCAGGAGCTGTATGGCATGATTTTTGGGTATGTTTTACATATATTGCATTATATATATCTTAATTAAATTTTTATTACTACATATAACAATTTAATTTGTAGGAACGATATCGCTTGACGGATGACCATGACGCTGCTCTCGAGTCTAGAGCACACAAAGTCTTCCATAAAGCTGTGCAAAAAGTTGTCAATGATATGATGTCAAATGCTCGAATATCTGCTGTTTGTTTATACTACAATGAGAAGCTTGGACAAATGATAAACAAGAGAATGGGAGCTTCGAAAATTTACCTAGACGACGATCAATACCGTCAGGTAATGATTCCTTGGATGGTAAAGTGTTCTGATGCGTATTATGCTTTATGTTCTTATTGGTCATCGAGTGAGTATCGAGAGAGATCGAACTCCAAACGAATCAACCGTGAGCCTGGTGGTCAAGTTCTCCATCGGTATGGTGGAGATGGTCATATTCGTCTTTCTAAAAGAATGGTGAGTTTTAGTTCATTTACAATTTGTTATTATAATGTTAGATTTTATAGCAATATGTTTATAATATATCTCTGTAGGCTGCTCAAAGTGGCGAGGAGCCTTCTTTCATCGATACTTATATAAGAGGACATAGAGGCTCAGATGACAGCCAATTGTGCACACCGACAGCAACCCAGAACTTGGTATGGTATATTAATCAATTTTATTATGAAACAACACAAATAGTTGGCTTACTTAATTTTTCTTGTGTGTAGGAGAAATATGCTGAAGAGATGGCTAGACGTCATGGAGATGACTATGATTGGAGAAAAGAAGACGTCGATGTCGTGGCTTTATACCAATCTGGTGGAGGAAAGCCTCATGGGAGGTGAACTTTTACTAACCTCATATTATTTTATTCACATACTAAACTTGCTTTGAGTGTTATCTTATAATCATGTCATATTTGTTTATGTAGGTATTCAATGTTCAATGGTGTGATGAACACTGATGTGGTTCTTTCGATGTCACGATCAACACAGAGCGGGGCAAGTTCCTCTCGACGTACGCATACTAGAGATGAGTCAAGGCTCAAACAAATGGAAGAGGAGCAAGCTGCATTGAGGGAACATATGAGACAACAGGAAGATCGCATGAGACGACAGGAAGAGTGTATAAAAGCACAAAATGATTACTTTGCGAACTTGACAGCATGGCAACAATCGATGCAGGTAAATTATTATAAGAGTTTAAGAATTTATGTTAATATTTAAAGAATAAGTATGCTAAATATTTCAAAATAAATTTAGGGATACTTTTCTCAACTTGGATTGCCTGCCGCTATACCACCGCTACCAACACCCCCACAGCTACCGACATCTCCATCGATACCGGTGCTTCCACAACTTCCTGCTATTGGAACACAGGTAATAATATATACTCGTAATGTTATTTTCATTTTTATAAATGATTAATATATTTATAACATGTATCTTTATTTTTCATTAGGGATCATCCTCAAGAGCACAAAATTTTCAGGGTCCTATTGCAAATTTACCCACATCATCTACAGGAGAACGGTGTGGAGGAGAAGACTTCGTCGATCAGTTGTTCGCTCCGGGTGGTAGCAATTAGGTGAGTTGTTAAAACAATCTAATATGCATTTAGAGTCATTTAGTCATATACCTGTTCCCGCTTCCGTTTTTCAAAACGATATGTTACTTTTCATTTAAATCTTATCAAATTGGTTCTAATGTCTAAATCGGTGATACAGGAAAAACGGCGAGCGGGATGAGCTGATGAGTTGTCAGTTACGATTATTGTGAGCCGTGTAGTAAAGTTTCAATTTGAATTGAACTCGTTGTGACTTGTAATATGATTATGTAATGTGTGCAATAAACTTGTTTTGTTTATGTTATGTTCATGTTAATTGAAAATGGTTGTGACTTATGTGAAGTGTTGATATTTTGATCTAAGATGTTATTTATGTGCTGTATAATTAGGGTATACAGCATTATTTTTGTGGGTTTTAAAGCCACTCGAAAATAATTAGGACTTATTTTCGTGGGTTTGCAGGTGGCCCACGAAAATAAATCCTCAATATTTTCGTGGGTTTTCGGTGGCCCACGAAAATAATGGGCCTTATTTTCGTGGGTTCTTAGGTGGCCCATGAAAATAAGTCCCCATTATTTTCGTGGGTTCACCAATGGCCCACTAAATTAGTCCCTTATTATTTTCGTGGGTTTGCAGTAACCCACGAAAATAATGGGAATTATTTTCATGGGTTTCGACCCAGGCCCACGAAAATAGGTTGGTTTAATTTCATGGGTTCTCTGGCCCATGAAAATACATTTATTTTCGTGAGCTTCGATAGGCCGACGAAAATACATTTATTTTCGTGAGCCACCCACGAAAATATGGTTATTTTCGTCGGCTTAGTTTCGTGGGCTGGATACCCACGAAAATAAGGTCCAAACCCACGAAAATATGTATTTTCGTGGGTTTGGTTCTTATTTTCGTGGGTTCTTGGCCCACGAAAATATATCGTATTGTTGTAGTGATTGAACTCAACCAAGTTGAGGTGGAAGTGGAGGAGATCTGGATCGTCAGGGAATATCCAGATGTTTTTCCTGAGGAGTTGCCAGGTATGCCCCCCGATCGTGAAGTGGAATTCGCGATTGAGCTAGTGCCTGGAACAACTCCGATATACAAGAGACCATATCGGATGGACTCCAAACAGCTGGAAGAACTCAAGGGACATTTAATAGAATTGACCAAAAAGGGGTACATTCATCCTAGTTCCTCACCATGGGGAGCTCCAGTGATATTTGTGCCCAAGAAGGACGGGACCCAAAGGCTATGCGTGGACTACCGTGCGTTGAATGAGGTAACCATCAAGAACAAGTACCCATTACCCCGCATTGAACACTTGTTTGATCAGTTGAGAGGAGCTTGTGTGTTCTCGAAAATTGATCTCAGATCGGGATACCACCAACTTAAGATAAGGCAAACTGATATTCCAAAGACGGCTTTCGTATCTCGGTACGGACTGTATGAATACACAGTCATGCCTTTCGGGCTAACTAATGCCCCGACATACTTCATGTATCTCATGAACAAGGTATTCATGGAATATCTGGACAAATTTGTGGTGGTTTTCATAGATGACATTCTCGTCTTCTCCGAAGATGAAGAAGAACATGAGAAACATCTAAGGTTGGTGTTGCAAAAGCTGAGAGAACACTAACTATATGCCAAGTTGAGCAAGTGTGAGTTTTGGCTAAAGAGAGTTCCCTTCTTAGGACATATAATCTCGGAGGGAGGAATCTCCGTAGATCTAGCCAAGATCGAGGATGTACAGAAGTGGAAGACCCCTGAGAATGTCGGGGAAGTTCAAAGCTTCTTAGGATTGGCTGGATACTATCGACGGTTTATCGAGGGTTTCTCCAAGCTCCGGGGAGTGCACCACCGTAATTCTCAGGCAGAAATATGCACAGGCGGCGAGTTTCATCAAAGGTTGGGCAGCAGAACGCCCGGCAGCGAGCTCTCCGGCGAAGGGGGCGGCGGGGAGCCGCGGGAGGGCGAGGTAGACGAAGCCCCGCGGGCCCCACGTGTCGGCCTCTGTTTAAACAGCACTGGATCTGCTGTGGCACCGGGATCTTGTGTGACTACGCGGGAGACTCTGCGGACCCCGTATGGTTGGGCTGTGGCGCTGACACGTAGCCCGGAGACCCCACCAGCCGGTTTAAACTTTATTTGAATTTTCAGATTTGGTTCAAACTTCAAATTCATGTAACTTCTGCTAGGAAGCTCCAAAATTAGTGAACTAAATTTTTCTGAACTCAGATTTTTGAGTACTTTCCAGCAACACAAATTTCAGCTCATTAAGCTTAATAGTTTTCTAAAATTAATTCCCTAAAATTTAAAATGTTGGGAATTTTATCTGGAAAATTACTTTATGAACAATTCTGAAATTTGGCTGGGAGGTTCATTCGAAAATCCTAGAGTCACAGTAAAATTTTCGGACCCATCCAAGTTCATTTAGTCACCCTAATGGTTTGATTAAATGAACTGCCCTGAGAAAATAGAAAAATGTACAGAAACATTTTTCAGATTTTCTCAAATCTTGTTTAGGGCATAACTTCATCTAGAATTCTTCAAATGACATGAAACCAATTCCATTAGAACCATCTAAAATTCTAGTTTGCAGAAAGTAATGGTTGGGGCCATGAAAACCCGTGGAATTCCTTAGAGGCTCTAATATTGACCAAATATGCTTTTATTTGTACAAAGCTTAATTGAACTTTGTTTCAAATGAAACTTTGTCAAGACTCTGGTTAGGACGCTACCAAGCCACCATAGAAATTTCAGAGCCAAAGGGGAGGGCTAGATAGAGTTATGGTAATTACTTATTCAGTTCTAAATATTTCATTTAAATTAACATATAGCATATGGCTTACGTGTAGTCGCTGAAGGCGAGGAAGCTCCGGAAGTGCTCGACATTCTTCTTCTGGACGAAGCCCTAAGAACTGACCAGCAGCAACAAGGCAAGCCCCGGTTTACATTAACCAATTTTACAAAGTTTTGCTTTATGAATACTTAGTATGTGGTATGGATGTGCATTAGGTGTAGGATGGATGAAACCCAAGTGCATAACCAGATTTTCCCACATGAGTGAGGGTAGTGTCTATGTCCTCGACTAGACAAGTTATTCTTAATGATTCATAGAACTTTGGTACAAGTCGAGTAGTTGGATTCTACTCGCGAGTTAGGCTTGGGACACACGGGATTGGTTCGAGTGATGTGAGATCACTTTAGTAATGAAAATGAGACAAGGCAGGGGCTAGGGCGCAGCAAGAGGAAGTCTTGTGTGCGCATCCCTGTCCGTGTCAATTGAGGACCGATCCGTGTGCCGCCCACACTGATCAAGTTTGAACGTACCGAAGGCATATCGGATATATGGGCCCCGGTAAACCGATGTATCCTAAACCTCCTGGCGTCGAGGCATAATGCACCGATTTATATGTGTGGGTTGAGGGCAGAAAGGTGGAAATCTCCTAACGGGCATAGAGAGATGCTCCGTGTAGGGAACCTCCTGCCCGTTTCGGTGCGACCGGTTCGACGTTCGGGCTGTTGGGTGAAAGGTTGTTCTGTACGACATCGAGTGAACGTGCTGTGCAGCTCCACGGGTGGGCATACGTGACGTGCTCTTCAGGGGTCCCTTCAGGTGTATATCGAGTCAATTTGCTGTCCCTCAAGGTGAAGAGTACCACTTAGTCACTGAGTCGTGACGTAGGTTAATCTATGAAATGTGATGATTCAATATTGCTGTTATGATGAAATTGAAATGCTACTTGTGTGCCACCAAATATTGCTTACTAAATTTCAGATTCATGAACTGTTAACTTGTTGCTAAAATATGAACTAAGGATGAACTTGTAGGCGTGTCCGTTTGCTGAAATTTACCATCCCATGTTGGTTTGAACTAAAACTTATCAACACTCTCGTATTTCCTCTCACTCTCCCTAACTCCCTCGCCCTCACTCGCTCTCCCACTCTCCCTATCTCTTATCCTCTACCTCTATCTCTTTCTCTCTAGCTCCCTCTCTATCTATCTCTTCTTTTCTCTCTATCTCTTCCTCTCTCCCTCTATATATTTATCTTCCTCTCTATCTATCACTTTGTTTCTCTCTCTATGTACCCCTCTCTCTCTATGTCTTCCTCTCCCTCTCTATCTATCTCTGCCTCTCTCGCTCTCTCACTTGTTCCCTCTTTCACTTCATATCTCTGCCAGTATTTCCCTTTTCTTCTTAATATTGTGCTAATTAATATATGATGTTATAATGAAAATATTGTAAGAAGTATACAAGTCATACATACCGCTGCGTCTCCAACTTGTGATGGGTGAGTCTGCACCGGAGGGAAAGGCATCGGTGGGAAAACTGCTTCAAGTTGTTAGATTATAATTAGAATCATTTTGGAATCGAACAAAGTGGTCAAATGCGAAAATTACAGTTTACCTGGATTGTTTAGCTCCTCTGGCAGTGACTGCTCTTCGTACTCTTGACCAACATCCGCTATCATCTCATCCATCCGATCTTCATTCTCGTTTCCTTCCGAATCACTAGCATGATCCATCTCTCCATGATCCCGCCACACTAGATAGTCTGACATAAATCCGTGCTTACAAAGGTGAAGCATCATTTCAGACCTCTCCAAACGTCGACAATTCTGGCACCTGCTACACGGACACTTCACAAAACGAGCACCACTAGGAAATGCTTGGTTCATGAACACATTTGCGATTTCTGCCCATTCCAAAGTGTACACACCATCTCAACTCCATCCATCATACATCACCTTACGGTCGTCACCCATTTTTCAGCTTATACCTTCAAAGCAGAAAATTCATTATAATTATTTTATTTTCATATTATGTGACGGTCACTACAATTAGACAGATAGGTCCTAAACCCACCCAAGAGAGGTCGAGTGGGACGTGCTTATGACGACACGCGTGGTCCGGATCCAGACGGAATTTCGGCAGCATAACCCGCTGCTCTCCACTGCACGCCCGAAAATAGTGCAGCAGAGAACATCAGGGTTATACCGTCCAGATCCAGACTCGCGTCTCGTCACAAGCCACGCCCCCCCATCCACTCCCAGGCTGTCTAAAAAGGGACAATTCTGAACCTTCACGTCTCACATGCCAATAGCATGTGATACGTTCCGATTCGAAACGGGTACTCAAATTCTATAGGTTACGTTGCTCATTTTCATTTTTCAATCATTTACGAGAGAGGAAAGAACAAGACAGAGGAGGAAAGTTGGTCAGAGTTGAAAGTTCTAAGTCCGGATCCACCGTGTAGGCGCGGTTAATTGGTCGTCCTCATTGTCGCCGTACGCATCTGTGCTCGTCTTAACGCATACTTCACAACTATAATCATCTTTCACTACAGTCCTCCAAAGGTACCAAAATTATAAAGATATTTACTATATTACAAACATATAATTAGTCATCATATCGCAAATGCCAAAAAGAAGCAATCACATGCATTATACGAACTTTTAATCCATTTAGATGAAAAAAACTATAAGCCTTTTTAATTCATATCTAATAGAAGTAATCACATAATATAAGCTTGAACATTCAACTTCACACAATATGACATGATATGAATCACATTCAATTCATATAGCATAATGGATATGAATCACATTCACGAGTTAGCAACTATATAATATGAATCACATACACGAGTTAACTCTAATCACATGATATGATAAAGGATTACTTTCACGAGTTAGCAACTATATAGTACGCTCCTTCACATGCCGCATTCCAAACATACTTTGTTCCCTTCTTCAATAATTCTGTCATCGGCTTAGCAAGCTTGGAGAAGCTTGGAATGAATCTCTGATAGTATCCCGCTAAGCCGAGGAAGCTTCTGACTTCATGGACTGAAGTGGGAGCTTTCCATTTCAGCACTTGCTCAATTTTGCTTGGGTCAACCGCAATGCCTTCCGCTGAGATGATATGTCCCAAAAAATGGCACTTGGCTGATCCAAAATTCACATTTGCTGAACTTGGCATAGAGCTTGTGGTCCCTCAGTCGTTGAAGAATGATCCTCAAGTGTTCGGCGTGTTCTGCTTCTGTCTTGGAGTAAACCAAGATATCATCAATGAACACCACAACGAACTTGTCCAGCTCCGGCATGAACACCGAGTTCATGATATACATGAAATGTGCCGGAGCATTGGTGAGACCAAAATACATGACGAGATACTCATACAAGTCATATCTTCTCGAGAAGGCCATCTTCGGGATATCCTCCGCCCGGATTTTTATTTGATCATATCCAGAGCGAAGGTCCATCTTGGAGAACACACTTGCACCCACAAGTTGATCAAACAGGATGTCAATGCAGGGAAGTGGGTATTTGTTCTTGGTGGTGACGGCGTTGAGTGGCGGTAGTCCACACACAGCCTCAAGGTTTCATCCTTCTTCTTTACGAACAGCGCCGAGCATCCCCAAGGTGAGGAACTCGGCCTAATTAAACCTTTGCTCAACAGATCATTGAGCTGTTCTTTCAATTCAGCCAGCTCGTTCGGAGCCATTTTGTACGGTCTCCGGGAGATAGGAGTAGTCCCGGGTGCAAGCTCAATCTTGAACTTGACATCCCGCTCCGGTGGCATGCCCGGAAGATCATCCAGAAACACGTCGGGATATTCCCGCACTACGGGGCTGTCCTCTAACTTGGAAGCTTCAGAAGTATAGGCGGCTGAAACTTCCCGGACTGGATTGTCTAATATGAGGGACTGCGGACGGTGTAATGGGGAGTTGAGGTGAACCATCCGTGACAATGTTTCTAGACCGCGCCATGGTAGCTTAGCCATGACATCCCTAAAATTGCATCAATCTTCTGCCCCTCAAGAATAATCATAGTGGTGGGATATATCTTCCCACCTAAGCACAGTGGTGCTTTCGGAATCATCATAGTAGCTGAAATCTTTCCTCCCGGTGAGCAGATCATATAAGAACACTCGGTTGGAAAGGCTTCCAGTTGATGCTTAACCACATATGATGCACTTATGAAGTTGTGGGTTGCACCCGAATCAAATAATATGATGGTTGCTTGATCATTGAGAGTGGACTTACCTGCCAGCACGTTGTCTCCCTCTGGGGCGTCCTCATTATCGAGATTGCGAATGCCCCCAGTTCGCTGACCAACCTTCTTCACCGGAGGTCGGCCCCGAGCACCGCCCTGGAACTGGACTTGCCCGCTGCTCTGCTGCCCCTGGGGACAGTCCTTCGAGAAATGGCCTGCCTAGCCACACGTAAAGCAAGTGTAGCGAGGCGGTCCTCCGCTGATCGGCGGACGGAAACCCGGGGCGCATTGTGGCGGTAGAAACGCCCCGGGTGCCGTCTGCTGCTGCTGCTGTTGCGGTCGCGTTGGTGGCATCGGTGGTCGGAATGGGGACGGCTGAAAAGAATGACTCCCGAACTGCTGGGGTCGCGCCGGTGGATGCCACTGCTGACCGGATGGTGTTCGATACAATATGCGGTATTTCTGGGGAGCTCCACCCCCACTGCTGGGTGGAGTGCTGCACTTCCGCTGCTCAGCCGCCAACTCCCGCTGAGCATCTTCTTGCATGATCGCGGCGTTGACTAGATCATTGAACGTGCCACGATTGCATTGGACGAGATGCGTCTTCATCTCGGGGTGTAATCCCCGATAGAAGTGCTCCCACTTCTTCTCCTCGGTGGAGACGTAATCTGACACATATTGTGCCAGATGGTTGAAGGCACGGGCGTAGTCATGGGCACTTCTCCCGCCCTGCTTCAGCTCCAAGAACTCTTGGAACTTCCGCTTCATTATCCCAGGAGGTATATGGTAGGCGCGGAACGCCTCCCGGAATTCTTCCCACTGCACGGCATGGCTAGCCGGCAGTGAGGCGACATAGTTCGCGCACTACACACCAGCGGCACCGTGAAGCTGCTGCGCTGCAAACAAAGTCTTCTGCTGCTCCGTACATTGGAGCAGCCCAAATTTGGACTCGATTGTCCGCAGCCAGTTGTCGGCCTCCAGGGGTTCTGCTGCTTCCGTGAACACCGGAGGGTGCGTACTCATGAAGTCCGAGTACGTCACATCACGGGGCTCACGAGGCCCCCTCTATTGACGCCCCCCCACCCCTCCCCCCCGCCTGGGACGTATTCTGCACGATCGTGCGGAGCAGGTCGGTCTGCTCCTCACGACCACCCACCTGTGCCGCAACCACATCCTCTAGCGTAAGCGGAGGCAGCGATGGTGGTTGTTGCTGCGGGGTGCTGTCGTAGGCAGGTGGCTGGGAGTCATCCTCTCACTGCTGGCTAGAGCCACCAATCTCATGCGTGGTCCGATTGCGAACCATCTGCAACCATACGACAATAAACATCAGTCCCGCAACATAGTTCATGGAGTCCATAGGCATAAAACATAATGACAATAAAAACATGCGATACATCTGATATACAGATAATGTAATAACTTTGCACAAGCTACACCATTACAAGACCAAATACAACCTAGTTAAATTCAACTTGACGGACTTCCTCTTTGGAAGTTCATAACAACTAGGTTTGGTCACTACGAGACGTTACATCGCTTTGTCATCACGTATACTACCCTTTTATCTTCAATACGACACAAACATGGTCTCTAGCAAAAAGACTTGAGAAAGACATATACTCATATCTTTCACTAGTTGAAGATAACCACTCATGAGTATGTTCTACCCCATTGGAGGTACTTAAACCCTCTAGGGTACAACAATCTCTCAAATGGGTTCAACCGTCACCCCTCTGCCAGAATGACCAGTTCCAACATATTCCAGATTTTGATCTGGTTATGGGCAGTTTCGTCCCTCAAGCTGAATACCAAAGTTAAATTTAACTTCAGTATCTTTCCAACAAGTATTTATTTGCCCTCAGATCAGTTTGGTTTAAAAGTTATGGTAATTCAAAGTCAACAGAATTTCTGGAAGAATTATAACAGCACCTCCTTTGGAAGTTGCTATTTTAAACTCGGATTTCAGCTTAGTTCTGTGCTGCAATTGCAGAAACTTTGAATTACAAAGATGTAACACATCTCCTAGCCTTTCCAAAGATTTATCATATGATAATTTCAGATTTTTCTACAGGAAGTTATGCTTGAAAAACAGAACAGTCCAGAGAGTGTTTTAAATCTGTCATGGTTCTGGACAGTTTACAATCCTCTGGAATTTTAAGCCATCTTAAGTTGTGATTCAGCTCTGGGAGTCTACAACAAAGTTGTAGAGTGCTTAAACACCTTTCCATAACTATATCCCACACCTCCATTGGCTATATGATTTGTGAGTTATGCTCTGTCAAAGTTCAGCCAGCTTGCTGCCCAAAACAGAGCACTCTGTTTTTCAATCCCTTGGAGCTACACTGATCCACTATTGAATTTTTCTACCCAACCAGGGTCTTAATTGTTAAAACTTTGATATTTTAGTTCATTGTTATCATTATCTTTCATGCACATGCCTATGATATGTCGGTACTACGTTCCTCACAAAAAAGAAAATCCTAACTGGATTATACCGGCATATACGTCTCAATTGTGGCACTAAATGGTCTCTCGCACACGTATACTACACGGGATACATACGTGGTTAGTACCTGCAGAAGAACACCCAATAATGATGCACTCAAAGGTTATTCTCATTTCAGGCAGGTCCATATTTGAAAGTAAATACAAACGCCTGTATCATTGCCATACGGCCGTCCTTGAGTTAAGCCACGTCTCAAGGTACGTGATCGTGTTTTAGCACCACATGACAGGGAACCCGAGTAGAGCGAGAACGGATCGTCACGGTTGGGAATTTTATCACCCCAACAGATACCACCCACTGCCCTGCAGGGCACGCCGATGGCAAGCGATGCATATGTCCTCCTGGGCTATTTCCAGACGAACACACTCTCACGTTACTGACCATGCGATGGGGTCTCCACTTGCTTGCCTAATGCACGCTAGGGATCAGCGTTTCATATGAACTCAGGAACATGAAGAGTCCAAGAGTTTCATATTGACGTCTCACACCAAGCTGTGAGACCTATCCATGAACCACGTTCCTCGTCGGGGGAGCTAAACGAAATTGAACCGCTTTCGGTGGCGTCCCTTACCATTCTTACCTGAGCGTAGGTGCGTCATTACAGAATCAAAATTCAGAATTATAACACATATGTTAGTCTTGCCACTTTAAGTAACTATGCTAATATAGTCCTTATTTGGGCAAACTAGCGAATCCTCACCGTAAACCTAGGTTTTCCCGTAATACAGTCATTAATTATTGTGCTATCCCCAATGCGGTTCTGATACCAGCCTGTGGTGGACCGGAGTCCGCTCATCCAGGATCACAGAGGATGGTACCGCACGATGCGACACCCGACAGCACATATCATAAGGAAACATTATATTACATGGAAAACCAACTGAAATGTACAAAGTAGTACAATACTTCAGTTACAAACTAGTGTTTATATTACACAGCGGAAACTAAATTTGTACAAGTCACGCCCATCTATCTAGCAAAAGTCAGTTCCCAGCCCTAGGGCAACCCACACTAGCTGCACCCCTCAGCTCAGCGCGGCGTGTACGGCTCCCACTCAGCCGTGGTCCCCGACGGAGGGTAGCCCTCGCCGGTGGACTCGTAACCCGAGTGCGTGGGATGCTCCTCACCTGAAAAACACTTATAGCAGCAACCGTGAGCATGATGGCTCAACAAGACTTAACCGACTCACCTAGGCATGAAACTCTACATGCAGTTTACACGAACATGAGATGGTAATTTCAGCAAATGGACACGCCTACAAGTTCATCCTTAGTTCATCTTTTAGCCACAAGTTAACAGTTCATGAATCTGAAATTTAGTAAGCAATATTTGGTGGCAAACATGTAGCAATACAATTATACATATCATCAGAATTGAATCATATCATTCCATAGTTTATCTACGTTACGACACAGTGAACAAGCGGTACTCGTCATTGCAAGGGACGGTGAATCGACTTGATATACACCTGCAGGGATACCCAAAGAGCACGTCACGTACGCCCACCCATGGAGCTGCACAGAAAGCTCACTCGATGTCGTACAGGACAACCTTTCATCCAACAGCCAAAATGTCGAACCGGTCGCACCAAAACGAGCAGGAGGTTCCCTTCACGGAGAATCTCTCTATGCCTGTTAGCAGATTTCCACCTTGCTGCCCTCAGCCTACACCTATAAATCGGTGCATTATGCCTCGACGCCCAGAGGTATAGGTTACATCGGTTTATCGGGGCCCATATATCCGATATGCCTTCGGTACGTTGAATACTTGTTCAGCAAGGCCGCACATGGGTCGGTCCTCAATTGACACGAACAGGGCTGCACATACAAGACTTCCTCTTGCTGCGCCCTAGCCCCTGCCTAGTCTCATTTTCATTACTAAAGTGATCCCACATCACTCGAACCAATCTCGTGTGTCCCAAGCCTAACTCGCGAGTAGATTCCAACTACTCGACTTGTACCGAAGTTCTATGAATCATTAAGCATAGCCTGTCTACTCGAGGACTTAGACACTACCCTCACTCTTATAGGAAAATTCTGGTTATGCACTTGGGTTTCATCCATCCTACACCTAATGCACATTCATGCCACACACTAAGTATTCATAAAGCAAAACTTTGAAAATGGGTTAATGCAAACTGGGGCTTGCCTTGTTGCTGCTGGTCAGATGTTAAGGCTTCATCCAGAAGAAGGAAGTCGAGCACTTTCGGAGTTTCCTCGCCTTCAGCGACTACCCGTCAACGATATACTATATGTCAATTCAAATGCAATGTTTCGAACTGAATAAGTAATTACCATAACTCAAGCTAGCCCTCCCCTTTGGTTCTGAAATTTTTATGGTGGCTTGCTAGGGTCCTAACCAGAGTCTTGACCAAGTTTTATTTGAAACAATGTTCATTTGACCTTTGTACAAATAAAAGCCTATTTGGTCAATATTAGAGCCTTTAAGGAATTCCAGGGGTTTTCATGGCTCCAACCATTACTTTCTGGAAACAAGAATTTGAGATGGTTCTAATGGAATTGGTTTCATGTCATTTTCTTAGGGAAGTTCACATAATCACACCATTAAGGGGAATAAATAAACTTGTATGGGTCTGAAAATTTTACTGTGACTCAAGGATTTTCCAATTAACCTCTCAGCCAAATTTCAGAATTTTTCATAAGGTAATTCTCCTGATAAAATTCCTAACAGTTTAAAGTTTAGCGAATTAATTCTGGAAAACCATTAAGTTTCATGAGCTGAAATTTATGTTGCTGGAAAGTACTCAAAAATCTGAGTTCAGCAAAATTTATTTCACTAAATTTGGAGCTTCCTAGCAAAAGTTATATGCATTTGGAATTTGAACTAATCTGGAAAATCCCAAAATAATTAAACTGGCCCACTGAGATCGCAGCCACACCGCAGCCCACGGGTTCTACCCGTGCTGCCGCACCAGATCCCGGCCGCAAAGTGGATCCTTGCGAGAGAATAGGGACTGACCGGTGGACCCGGCACCCCCTTCATCTACCTCGCGACCTCCCGTGACTCCCGCGGAGGGTGCTTCGCCGGAGAACTCGCCGCCGTCCATTTCACCGCACGACCTTCGACGGATTTTGCCGCCCGTGCCCAACTTTGGTCAGAGAACACGTTGGTGCGCTCACCGAAGCTCGGCGATGGCAGGAACCACGCTTGAGACGGTGACAGCGGCGATCCCCACTCCGGCGACGTCGCCCGAGATACTCAGGGCCTTATTTTCGGAACGGTTTGCTCCTACAGCTCCGCTGTGGCATGCTGAGCACGAAAATGAACTTGGTTTGCTATGGAAACGGCCGGAGCTAGGACCTCACCGTCGACCTAGGGCTAAAACGGCGGATGCTCGAAAAACTTGAATAGCAGCGCCAAGACTCGATGGTTTTCGATGGTCTTTGATCCTAGGTGGCCGTGGTGACGTGTAGAACATGTGCTTAGCTGGGTTTACGCGGTGGTGGACCGATCACCACGAATTTCAGATTCTTTGCTACCTCGGTTCTTTGAACACCGAGGACTAAACAGGGTAATTCTTTCCCTACAGGGCATTAAAGGAGGTAGGATTTTCACCGTGAGTCCGAGCAGCCTCCAGCACGTCTCTTTGCTGTTGATCGTCATTCGTGAGAGTGCCTGGATCAGCGGCGCACTGAGGACCTGAGGAGAGTGACCGGCGAGGTGTTTCGTTTCGGCTGTGTGCAGGGCAGAACGAAGAGGATGAGGGAGGAATCATGTGGCCCGGCGTTTTACTCGAGTGCTGCACCCGGCGTTCTCAGCCACCGAGCAGGAGGTGGCAAAGGCGAGGCGGTCAGGAGCCGACGTCGGGAGCTGGTGCGCGCTCTTGGCCGAGTGAGAAAAATCAGCTGAGAATGCTTCTGTGTTAAGGCTGCTGACCAGTGGGACCCTCCCCTCTAATTCTTTTTCTAATTTTTCATCTCTGTTTTCACTGAAAATATCCCAGCTACTCACAATTGAATGTGAGACTTAGCCTCCAATTTATTTTTTGAATTTGATTTCCTAAATTTGAAATTGGTTTGGCTAAATTTGCTTCACATTTGAACTGAAATTCAAATTCAGTTTTGAATTAATGCAAATTTAGCTCCCGACAAGATGAAGTCCAATGGAGATGAAAATTGGTGGATTAACTCAAAAAAATGTGCTGAGTTTTAATATGAAGTCAACTTTTGAATTCAAGTGATGAAAGTTGCTACAACTTGAATTTACATTCAGATTGGCCCCTTTTTCAAATGCCTCCAAAAGTTCTGGATGAAAATTGGATTTGCATGACATTCGGCCTGAGCCTTCGCAAGACTATTTAAGTTCTAGGGGTGAGCTCAACCTTTCATGTTCATGTGTAGAAATCCCACTTTTTGGAAGTTAGGGCTTTCCCCTTTAATCACCATTTTGATGGTGGTTACTTGCTCTTCACAAGTGTTCACAAGATATCCACAAGATGAGCTGTGGTGTTGTCAGGTGATGTAAATGATCCCTTTTGCAAGTCCCTTTCTTGTAACACCCCAAAATCCTGTCAAGAGGGGAATTTAAAAAATTTTGGACGTATTGCATGTGTTGCAAAAATTCAAATTCAAACTGGAATTCAAATTAAACTCAAAACAGAAATGAAAAAGAAAAAGAAAAAGAAAAAACAAACCTTCCCGGCCAGTGGGCCGAAACCCACTAGCCGGCCCACCCAACCCCCGCACCAGCCCGCAGCCGCGCGCCCGCGCCCCCTCTTGCAGACAGGCGGGACCCACCTATCATCCCCGAGCTCCCGATCGCACCGACCCCGGACTGTTCCCGCGCGCGCGCGATCGTAACCGACCGGAAAACCGCGCGTTTGTGGCGGACCGGAATCCGCTCATCCAGGATCGCAGAGGGTGGTGCCGCGCGATGCGACACCCGACAGCACACGTCATAAGAACACAATATATTACATGGGAAAGACAGCTGAAACTGTACAAACAAGTACAAACTTCAGTTACAATTATTGTTCTATTACACAGCGGAAGACTACACTATACAACTCACGCCTGCCTATTTAGCAAAAGTCGGTTGCCCAGCCCTAGGGCAACCCACACTAGCTGCACGCCTCAGCTCAGCGCGGCGTGTACGGCTCCCACTCAGCCGTGGTCCCCGACGGAGGGTAACCCTCGCCGGTGGACTCGTACTCCGAGTCCATGGGTGGCTCCTCACCTGAAAAACACTTATGCAGCAACCGTGAGCACGAAGGCTCAGCAAGACTTAACCGACTCACCTAAGCATGAAACTCTACATGAGGTGTACAATGGACATAGGTTGGTAGCATTTCAGCAAAACGACACGCCTATAAGTTCATCCTTAGTTCATCTTTTAGCAATAAGTTAACTGTTCATGAAATCTGAAATTTAGTAAGCAGTATTTGGTGGCACACATGTAGCAATACAATTATATCAATCAGCATCATTGAATCAACATATTTCATCCATTAGTCTACGTTACGACGCAGTGAACAAGCAGTACTCGTCACCGCGAGGGACGGCGAATCGACTCGGTATACACCTGCAGGGAAAACCCAAAGAGCACGTCACGTACGCCCACCCGTGGAGCTGCACAGCACGCTCACTCGATGTCGTACGGGACAACCTTTCACCCAACAGCCCAAACGTCGAACCGGTCGCACCGAAACGAGCAGGAGGTTCCCCACACGGAGCATCTCTCTATGCCCGTTGGCAGATTTCCACCTTGCTGCCCTCGACCTACACCTATAAATCGGTGTGCTATGCCTCGACGCCCGGAGGTTTAGGCTACATCGGTTTATCGGGGCCCATATATCCGATATGCCTTCGGTACGTTCAATACTTGTTCAGCAGGGCCGCACACGGATCGGTCCTCAATCGACACGGGCAGGGCTGCGCACACAAGACTCTCTCTTGCTGCGCCCTAGCCCCTGCCTAGTCTCATTTTCATTACTAAAGTGATCTCACATCACTCAACCGAACCCGTGTGTCCCAATGCCTATCTCGCGAGTAGATTCCAACTACTCGACTTGTACCGAAGTCCTATGACTCATTAAGCATAGCCTGTCTACTCGAGGTCCTTGACACTACCCTCACTCTTTTAGGAAACTTTGGTTATGCAAGTGGGGTTTCATTCATCCTATACCTAATGCACATACATACTTCATATGACACATGTAAACAAAGTAAAACTCTTGAAAAGGGTTAATGCAAACCGGGGCTTGCCTTGTTGCTGCTGGTCAGGAGTTAGTTCTTCGTCCGGAAGAAGGAAGTCCAGCACTTCCGGAGTCTCTTCTTCAACGGCTACACGTTAATGAAATACTATATGTTAATTTATATGCAAAAGTGAGTTTAGAGTAAGACTTCTACTATTAGTTCTAATAACCAGCCTCTAATACCTGGAACTTTGTTTAAGAATTTAAATATGAACTGGTGTTGGTGGTTTGGCTTGGACTTAGTCACATGGTTAAATGCTAAGTGGTTTTCCCCTTTTCCATTTTAATCCCTTAAGTGGGTAAACAGGACAGGGGTGATCTAGAGCTCCAATAGAGCTGAGAATTTTTGTGTGAGTTCCTTGTCACAAGAAAACTCTCTGGACCAAACATTAGCACTTTTCATGGAGTGGTTTGCCCAGAATAATTCTCTTGGCAAATCAGCAAGGAAAAATTAATTCTGAGGTAATACCCCTGTTCATGCTCAACTTAATGAACTACAATTTCTATTCTAGCTCATAGAGTTTGCATGAATTTTCCTAGCATTTTTGGAGTCAAGGTTTGCCCAGAATTGAATTTCCAAGTTTTGGAAATTCT
This sequence comes from Neostapfia colusana, assembly GCA_030760725.1. Lineage (NCBI taxonomy): Eukaryota > Viridiplantae > Streptophyta > Magnoliopsida > Poales > Poaceae > Neostapfia > Neostapfia colusana. Next base: position 40,751,924 of record JASWHV010000007.1, on the reverse strand, counting down.
CTGAAAATGTTTCTGCATTCAAATGAACACAGCACCTTCCAATTTGAATTGCTCTGACCAATTCAACTCCAAATGGTCTGAAACTTTTGCAGGGGTTTACTAATGTCCTAAAGAACATTCTGCCAAAATTTGGGAATTTTTGGATGAACCAAACTCCCTCTAAAATTCTTTTGCTGAAAAGCTTTAAAGAATTTTCCAGACTTAATTAATGGGTTTCATACAAATTGGGTTGTATCTCTGGACAGAGCTAGGCAAGATGAATCCAACCCAATTTGAATCACTAAATTTGGAGCTTCCTAGCAAAAGTTATGGGGTTCTAAAGTTTGCACTAAAACTGGAAATTCCAGAAATGTTTAAATCCTGCGGGTGGGTCCACGTACACGTGTCGACCGCTGGATCCGAGCCACACGGGGCCACAGACTCCTTCCCGCGCGGCCGCACTGGATCCCGGACCACAGAGAATCCCACCCCTTTATTTCCAGCCGCTGACGCGTGGGGCCTACCCCTTCGTCCTCCTCCGGCCACCCGCGCGACCCCGCCGCCAAGCTCGCCGGAGCTCTCGCCGGAGACGGGTTCCGGTCCTCGGAGCTTGCTGAATCTCGCCGCCAGTGCCTATCTCGGCCTGAGGAACACGGTGGTGCCCTCCCCAGAACTTGACAACCACCGGAACAGTGCTCCCAACGGCAACAGCGGCCGGGAGCTCACCGGCGACGTCTAACTCGGCATCCCACGCACCTTTTTCGATGCGGTTTGCTCGGGGAGCTCCGCTGACACCTGCTGGTCACGGACATGGACACCGATCCTCGTGAAAACGGCGGTAACTATGACCTCACCGGCGACCTAGGCCGGATATCGGCTGTGCTTCAGAAAACTTCAAAGAACCGTCAACCTAGCCCACGGTTTTTACTGGTTTTTGATCCTAGGTGGTCGTGGCCGTGTATAGAGCGTGTGCATGACTCGGTTTGCCCAGTGATGAGCTAACCCCCACGAATTTTGGGATTTTGTGGGAGCTCGGTCTCAAGACACCCGAAGCTTTCCCGGCGAAATACTCCCTCGACAGCCCATGAAATGAAGAACGGTAGGGACTAGAAGAGTCAGCACCTTAAGGCGGTCCTTTCTTGTATGGCTCGTCGGGCACGAGCGCGCCTGTGCTGGCCGGACGCCGGCGATCAGAAAGGGCGGCGTTTCTGTGCTCGCGCGGAAACGAGGAAGGAACTCGGTAGGGGGGGGTTCTCGTTTGGAAAGCAGGAGGAAGGCGGCGTGGGCTGTGCGCTGGCCTTTAAGCCGCGGTTTGGCACTGTGAGGTGGCCGATCGCTGCCTCGGTGGCTCGCCGCCGTTCACTGTCTCGCGCGCGAAGTCGGGGTCGGCTGCAGCAACCGACTGCCCCTCCAGTGTGCCACTGACCTGTGGGCCTCCCCCTTTCTCCTTTTCCCCTAATATTTCTTTTCTGTTTTTGTTAATTATCCCACCAGCTACTCACAATTTAATGTGAGACTTAGCTCCCAAGTCTTTGTTTGAATTTGGATTCTCAAATTCAAACTTTGTTTGGTCAAGTTTGCTTCATATTCAAACTGAAATTCAAATTCAGTTTTGAATTCTAGCAAATTTAACTCTTGACAAGATGAGCTCCAATGGGGCTGGAAATTGGTGGGTTTACTCAGAAAAATGTGCTGAGTGTAGATATGGAGCTAACTTTTGAATTTGGATGATGAAAGTTGCTGCAATTTGAATTTACACTCAAATTGGCCTCTTTTTGAAATAACTCAAAAGTGCCTCAAAAAGTGTTGAATTTGCATGAGCTTTGGACTGAACCTTCCCAAGACTTTTTAAATTCTAGGGGTGAGCTCAACCTCTCATGTTTAAGTGTAGAAACCATACATTGTGAAAGTGAAGGCTTTCCCTTCTAATCACTCCTTTGATAGAGGCCACTTGCTCTTCACAATATGTCACAATCTACACACAACAAAACTGTTGTGTTGTGAGGTGCATAAAAGTTTTTGCAAGTCCCTTTTCTTGGGCTTTTACATCCCTCCCCCCTTAAAAGAATCTCGTCCCGAGATTATAAAAGAAGAGATAGCAATGTAATAGGGACTTACCCGTGTTGAGAAGTCATGAACTCCGGGTAATTTGAGCGAAGGAACTCCTCGCTCTCCCACGTCGCTTCTTCGGCGGTGTGGTTGCTCCAGAGTATTTTGTAGAACCACAACGTTTTGCTGCGTGTGGTTCTGGCTTTCTCATCAAGAATTCCCACCGGATATTCATTATATGTTAGATCCGGCTTCAGCTCGCCGATGTCTTCGGTAGGAACAGCAGTTGTATGCTTCAAGCATTTCCGCAGTTGCGAAACATGGAAAATATCATGGACACTAGTCAGAGATGCCGGTAGCTCCAATCGATACGCTGCTGGTCCACACTTCTCGGTGATAGCGTAGGGTCCAATGAAACGGGGAGCGAGCTTCCCCTTCACACCGAATCGGTGCACGCCCTTCATTGGAGACACGCGGAGGTACACGTGTTCCCCAACGTCAAAGTGCAACGGTCTACGCCTCTTATCAGCGTAGCTCTTTTGTCGGGATTGAGCGGCCTTCAAATTGGCTTGAATTGTCCGAACGCGCTCTTCGGCGTCGTTCACCACATCAACTCCGAATGTGACCCTTTCACCGGACTCGCACCAATTTAATGGGGTGCGGCATTTACGACCGTAGAGAGCTTCATAGGGTGCCATTTTGATACTCGCCTGATAACCGTTGTTGTACGAGAATTCCGCCAATGGTAGGTGATCATCCCAATTCCTACCATGGTGGATGGCACATGCTCTCAACATGTCTTCCAGGACTTGATTCACCCTTTCTGTCTGACCATCGGTCTGAGGGTGATAGGCGGAGCTCCTGATCAACTTAGTACCCAATGCAGCGTGTAGCTGCTCCCAAAAGCGAGATACAAATAATGCACCTCGATCTGAGACAATGGTCTGGGGTACCCCGTATAGGCAGAGAATCTTTGCTATGTATAGCTCCGCATATTTGCCGGCATTGTAACGTGTATTCACCGGAATGAAGTGAGCCGTCTTGGTTAACCGATCAACGATTACCCATATGGAATCATGCTTGTTGGCTGTTAGGGGTAATCCCACAATGAAATCCATGCTCACATCTTCCCATTTCCATGCCGGGATCTTCAGGGGTTGCAGCAGCCCTGATTTCTTCATATGGTCAGCTTTCACTCGTCTACACGTATCGCACTCGGATACGTACTTAGCTACCTCCCGCTTCATCCGCGTCCACCAAAATTTCTTTTTCAAATCTTGGTACATTTTGTTGCTGCCCGGATGAATGGAGTATTTAGACAAGTGAGCTTCATCGAGGATCTTTTTCCTCAACTCCATATCCCGGGGTACGACTATGCGGTCATTGAACCACAGCGTCCCCTCCCCATCTTTCCGGAAACATTTAATTTCTCCAATGTCTATCCGTCTCCGGAGATGTGCCATGCCTTTATCCGTTTTCTGAGCTGCAATGATGTCCTCCCTAATAGTAGGGATGAGGGCAAGGTTGTACAGCGATCCATAAGGAACCAAGTATAAACTTGGCTCTTCCTCCTCCACCGGTGTAATGGTGAGGTGATGGACATGCGATTTCCGACTCAGCGCGTCGGCAACCACATTCGCCTTGCCGGGGTGGTAATGGATCTCAATCTCATAATCTTTGATCAGTTCTAACCACCTCCTCTGCCTCATGTTCAGCTCCTTCTGGGTGAAAATGTATTTCAAGCTCTTGTGGTCGGTGTAGAGATGCACCAAGTTCCCCAGGAGATAGTGCCTCCACATTTTCAGCGCCAACACCACGGCAGCAAGTTCAAGATCGTGAGTCGGGTAGTGCTGCTCATGGTTCCGAAGTTGGCGTGAGCCATAAGCGACCACGCGTCCTTCCTGCATCAACACGCAGCCGAGTCCAATACCGGACGCGTCACAATACACGTCGAAGGGCTTTGTTGTATCCGGCTGAGCTAATACCGGGGCTGTTGTGAGATGCTTCACCAGTGTTCGGAACGCTCCTTCACACGCCGTGTTCCAAACATATTTTGTCCCTTTCTTCAGCAACTCTGTCATCGGCTTAGCGAGCTTGGAGAAACTTGGAATGAATCTCCGGTAGTATCCCGCTAACCCGAGGAAGCTTCTGACTTCATGAACTGAAGTGGGAGCTTTCCATTTCAACACTTGCTCGATTTTACTTGGGTCAACCGCAATGCCTTCAGCTGAGATGATATGTCCCAAGAATGGCACTTGGCTGATCCAAAATTCGCATTTGCTGAACTTAGCATAGAGTTTGTGGTCTCGCAATCGTTGAAGAACGATCCGCAAGTGTTCGGCATGTTCAGCTTCGGTCTTGGAGTAAACCAAGATGTCGTCGATGAACACTACCACGAACTTGTCCAGCTCCGGCATGAACACCGAGTTCATGAGATACATGAAATGGGCTGGAGCATTTGTGAGACCAAAGGACATGACGAGATATTCGTATAAGCCGTATCTCGTCGAGAACGCCGTCTTCGGGATATCCTCCGCCCGGATCTTGATTTGGTGATATCCAGAGCGAAGGTCCATCTTTGAGAATACACTTGCCCCCACAAGTTGATCAAACAAGATGTCAATACGGGGCAGTGGGTACTTATTCTTGATGGTGACGGCGTTGAGCGGCCGGTAATCCACACACAGCCTCAGGGTCTCATCCTTTTTCTTCACGAATAGCGCCGAGCATCCCCAAGACGAGGAACTCGGCCTAATGAAACCCTTGCTCAACAGATCATTGAGCTGTTCTTTCAGTTCCGCCAGCTCATTTGGAGCCATCTTGTATGGTCTCCGTGATATGGGCGTAGTCCCGGGTGCAAGTTCAATCTTGAACTCGACATCCCGCTCAGGTGGCATGCCCGGAAGATCATCCGGGAACACATCGGGATACTCCCGGACTACGGGGATGTCTTCTAACTTGAGAACTTCCGCATTATTAATTGCTAAAACTTCCCGGACTGGCGTGTCTAACACCATGGAATGCGGACGGTGAAATGGAGAATTTAAGTGAACCGTCCGTGTCCGAGTCTCTAGGACAGCGCCATGGTATTGCAGCCATGACATCCCTAAGATTGCATCAATCTTTTGTCCCATAAGGATTATCAAGGTGGTGGGATATAGTTTCCCACCTAAGCACAAAGGTGCCTTTGGAATCATCATATTAGCTGAAATCTTCCCTCCCGGTGAGCAGATCATATAAGTGCAGTCGGTTGGGAAGACTTGCAATTGATGTTTAGCCACATAGGATGCACTTATAAAGCTGTGGGTTGCACCCGAATCAAATAATATGACTATGGCTTGATGGTTGAGAGTAAACGTACCCGCCAGCACGTTGTCTCCCTCTGGGGCGTCCTCATTGTCGAGGTTGAGGACGCCTCCAGTCCGCTGACTAACCTTCTTCACCGGAGGTCGGCCTCGAGCACCGCCCTGGAGTTGGGCTTGCCCGCTGCTCTGCTGCCCCTGGGGACAGTCCTTCGCAAAGTGGCCCGCTTGGCCACACGTGAAGCAGGTGAAACGGGGCGGTCCCCCGCTGATCGGTGGACGAAAACCTGGGGCGCGTTGTGGCGGTGGAAACGCCCGGGGTACCGTCTGCTGCTGCTGTTGTCTTGGTGGTGGCATCGGCGGACGGAACGGAGGTGCCTGAAAGGGACGTCCCCCGAACCGTTGCGGTCGCGCCGGTGGTTGCCACTGCTGCCCGGATGGTGTCCGATACACCATACGGTACTTCTGGGGAGCGCCACTCCCACCGCTGCTAGGTGGAGCGCTACGCTTCCTCTGCTCAGCTGCTAACTCCCGCTGAGCGTCCTCTTGCATGATGGCGGCATTGACTAGATCGTTGAATGTGCCGCGGTTCCATTGTACGAGGTGGGTCTTCATTTCGGGATGTAACCCCCGATAGAAGTGCTCCCTCTTCTTCTCCTCCGTGGAGATGTAGTCTGACGCATACTGCGCCAGATGGTTGAAGGCACGGGAGTAGTCGTGGGCACTCCTCCCGCCCTGCTTCAGTTCCAAAAATTCTTGGAACTTTCTCTTCATGATCCCGGGAGGAATGTGATAGGCGCGGAACGCCTCCCGGAACTCTTGCCATTCCACGGCATGGCCAGCCGGACGTGAGGCGACATAATTCGCCCACCACGCACCAGCGGCACCGTGGAGCTGCTGTGCTGCGAACAGCGTCTTCTGCCGCTCCGTACACTGGAGCAGCCCGAACTTGGACTCGATAGTCCGCAGCCAGTTGTCCGCCTCCAGTGGTTCTTCAGCTTCGGTGAACACTGGAGGGTGCGTACTCATGAAATCCGAGTACGACACTTCGCGGGGCTCACGAGGCCCTCGCTCTTGGCGTCCTCCCGCCTGGGACGTATTCTGCACGATCGTGCGGAGCAGGTCGGTCTGCTCCTCACGACCTCCCACCAATGCCGCTATCACATCCGCTAGAGTAAGCGGAGGCGGCGGTGGTGGCTGCTGCTGCGGGGTGCTGTCGTAGGCCGGTGGCTGGGAGTCATCGCCTCCACCTTGGCTAGAGCCACCAACCTCGTGCGTGGTCCTAGTACGAACCATCTGCAACCATACGACATTAAACATCAGTCCCGCAACATTTGGCATGCAGTCCAATAGAACTGGGCGTAAAAACATTATGACAACCAAACGTGCGAAATATCTCGTAAGTAGATAATGTAATAACTTTGCACAAGCTACACCATTACCAGACCAAACACAAGTTAGTTTAATCCAACTTGATGAACCCCCTCTTTGGAAGCTCACCATAACTGGGTTTGGTCTCTACGAGACATTATTATTGCGTTGTCATCACGTATAACACCCTTAGGGTACAACACCCTTTTCGATGAGTTCAACTGTCATTCTTCTGTCAGAATGACCAGTTGCTACCTATTCCAAGTTTTGATCTGGTTCTGTGCATTTTCATGACTCAAGTTGAATATCAAAGTTAAAGTTAACTTTAGTATCTTTCCAACAAGTACTCATTTGCCCCCAGATCAGCTTTGATTAAAATGTTATGCTAATTCAAAGTTAGCAGAATTTCTGGAAGAATTTTAACAGCACCTCCCTTGGAAGTGGTTGTTTCCAATCCTGATATCCACTAAATTCTGTGCTGAAATTTCAGAAACTTTGAATTGCAAAGATGGCAAACATCTTCTACTCTTTCTAAGGATGGATTATATGACAATTTTAGATTTTTCTACTGGGAGTTATATTTGAAAAACAGATCAGTTCAGAGGATGTTTTACTCTGCCCTGATTCTGGACAGTTTACATTCCTCTGGGATTTCAGCCATCTTAAGGCGAGTTTCAGCTCTGGAAGTCTACAACAAAGTTGTAGAGTACTTGAATACCTTTCCAGAACTATATAGCACACCTCCCTGGGCTAAAAGACCTGTGAGTTATGCCCTGTTGAAGATCAGCAAACATGCTGCCCAAAACAGAGCACTCTGTTTTTCAGTCTCTTTTGGAACTACACTCATCACCATCCCATTCTTATACCCAACCAGGGTCCTAACTGTTGAACCTATAGATTTTAATTCTTTGTCATCATTATACTCATGCATATGCCTACAATGCCTCGGTACTACGTTCCTTACAAAAGAAAATCCTAACCGGTTCATACCGGTATATACGTCTCAAGTGTGGCACTAAACGGTCTCTCGCACACGTTTTCTACACGGATACATACGTGGTTAGTACCTGCAGAAAACCACACAATAATGGTGCACTCAATGGTTATTCATTTCAGGCAGTTCCATATTTGAAAGTAAATACAAACGCCCGTATCATTGTCATACGGCCGTCCTTGAGCTAAGTCACGTCTCAAGGCACGTGATCGTGTTTCAACACCACACGACGGGGAACCCGAGTATGCCATGAACGGGTCGTCACGGTTGGGAATGTTATCAACCCAACAGATACCACCTACTGCCCTGCAGGGCACGCCGATGGCAAGCGCTGCGTATGTCCTCCTGGGCTATTTCCAGACGAACACACTTTCGCGTTACTGACCACGCGATGGGGTCTCCACTTACTTGCCTAATGCACGCTAGGGATCAGCGTTTCATATGAACTCAGGGACATGAAGAGTCCAAAAGATTCATATTGACGTCTCACACCAAGCTATGAGACAAATCCCTGAACCACGTTCCTCGTCAGGGAGAGCTAACCGAAATTGAACCGCTTTCGGTGGCGTTCCTTACCATACTTACCAGAGCGTAGGTGCGTCGTTACATAATTGAAATTCAGAATTATAACACATAAGTTAGTCTTTGCCACTTTAAGTAACTATGCTAATATAGTCCTTACTTGGGCAACTACCGAATCCTCACCGTATACCTAAGTTTTTCCCATAATGCAGTTCTTTAGTACTGTGCTATCCCCACTGCAGCTCTGATACCAGGCTGTGGCGGACCGGAATCCGCTCATCCAGGATCGCAGAGGGTGGTGCCGCGCGATGCGACACCCGACAGCACACGTCATAAGAACACAATATATTACATGGGAAAGACAGCTGAAACTGTACAAACAAGTACAAACTTCAGTTACAATTATTGTTCTATTACACAGCGGAAGACTACACTATACAACTAACGCCTGCCTATTTAGCAAAAGTCGGTTGCCCAGCCCTAGGGCAACCCACACTAGCTGCACGCCTCAGCTCAGCGCGGCGTGTACGGCTCCCACTCAGCCGTGGTCCCCGACGGAGGGTAACCCTCGCCGGTGGACTCGTACTCCGAGTCCATGGGTGGCTCCTCACCTGAAAAACACTTATGCAGCAACCGTGAGCACGAAGGCTCAGCAAGACTTAACCGACTCACCTAAGCATGAAACTCTACATGAGGTGTACAATGGACATAGGTTGGTAGCATTTCAGCAAAACGACACGCCTATAAGTTCATCCTTAGTTCATCTTTTAGCAATAAGTTAACTGTTCATGAAATCTGAAATTTAGTAAGCAGTATTTGGTGGCACACATGTAGCAATACAATTATATCAATCAGCATCATTGAATCAACATATTTCATCCATTAGTCTACGTTACGACGCAGTGAACAAGCAGTACTCGTCACCGCGAGGGACGGCGAATCGACTCGGTATACACCTGCAGGGAAAACCCAAAGAGCACGTCACGTACGCCCACCCGTGGAGCTGCACAGCACGCTCACTCGATGTCGTACGGGACAACCTTTCACCCAACAGCCCAAACGTCGAACCGGTCGCACCGAAACGAGCAGGAGGTTCCCCACACGGAGCATCTCTCTATGCCCGTTGGCAGATTTCCACCTTGCTGCCCTCAACCTACACCTATAAATCGGTGTGCTATGCCTCGACGCCCGGAGGTTTAGGCTACATCGGTTTATCGGGGCCCATATATCCGATATGCCTTCGGTACGTTCAATACTTGTTCAGCAGGGCCGCACACGGATCGGTCCTCAATCGACACGGGCAGGGCTGCGCACACAAGACTCTCTCTTGCTGCGCCCTAGCCCCTGCCTAGTCTCATTTTCATTACTAAAGTGATCTCACATCACTCAACCGAACCCGTGTGTCCCAATGCCTATCTCGCGAGTAGATTCCAACTACTCGACTTGTACCGAAGTCCTATGACTCATTAAGCATAGCCTGTCTACTCGAGGTCCTTGACACTACCCTCACTCTTTTAGGAAACTTTGGTTATGCAAGTGGGGTTTCATTCATCCTATACCTAATGCACATACATACTTCATATGACACATGTAAACAAAGTAAAACTCTTGAAAAGGGTTAATGCAAACCGGGGCTTGCCTTGTTGCTGCTGGTCAGGAGTTAGTTCTTCGTCCGGAAGAAGGAAGTCCAGCACTTCCGGAGTCTCTTCTTCAACGGCTACACGTTAATGAAATACTATATGTTAATTTATATGCAAAAGTGAGTTTAGAGTAAGACTTCTACTATTAGTTCTAATAACCAGCCTCTAATACCTGGAACTTTGTTTAAGAATTTAAATATGAACTGGTGTTGGTGGTTTGGCTTGGACTTAGTCACATGGTTAAATGCTAAGTGGTTTTCCCCTTTTCCATTTTAATCCCTTAAGTGGGTAAACAGGACAGGGGTGATCTAGAGCTCCAATAGAGCTGAGAATTTTTGTGTGAGTTCCTTGTCACAAGAAAACTCTCTGGACCAAACATTAGCACTTTTCATGGAGTGGTTTGCCCAGAATAATTCTCTTGGCAAATCAGCAAGGAAAAATTAATTCTGAGGTAATACCCCTGTTCATGCTCAACTTAATGAACTACAATTTCTATTCTAGCTCATAGAGTTTGCATGAATTTTCCTAGCATTTTTGGAGTCAAGGTTTGCCCAGAATTGAATTTCCAAGTTTTGGAAATTCTCTGAAAATGTTTCTGCATTCAAATGAACACAGCACCTTCCAATTTGAATTGCTCTGACCAATTCAACTCCAAATGGTCTGAAACTTTTGCAGGGGTTTACTAATGTCCTAAAGAACATTCTGCCAAAATTTGGGAATTTTTGGATGAACCAAACTCCCTCTAAAATTCTTTTGCTGAAAAGCTTTAAAGAATTTTCCAGAATTAATTAATGGGTTTCATACAAATTGGGTTGTATCTCTGGACAGAGCTAGGCAAGATGAATCCAACCCAATTTGAATCACTAAATTTGGAGCTTCCTAGCAAAAGTTATGGGGTTCTAAAGTTTGCACTAAAACTGGAAATTCCAGAAATGTTTAAATCCTGCGGGTGGGTCCACGTACACGTGTCGACCGCTGGATCCGAGCCACACGGGGCCACAGACTCCTTCCCGCGCGGCCGCACTGGATCCCGGACCACAGAGAATCCCACCCCTTTATTTCCAGCCGCTGACGCGTGGGGCCTACCCCTTCGTCCTCCTCCGGCCACCCGCGCGACCCCGCCGCCAAGCTCGCCGGAGCTCTCGCCGGAGACGGGTTCCGGTCCTCGGAGCTTGCTGAATCTCGCCGCCAGTGCCTATCTCGGCCTGAGGAACACGGTGGTGCCCTCCCCAGAACTTGACAACCACCGGAACAGTGCTCCCAACGGCAACAGCGGCCGGGAGCTCACCGGCGACGTCTAACTCGGCATCCCACGCACCTTTTTCGATGCGGTTTGCTCGGGGAGCTCCGCTGACACCTGCTGGTCACGGACATGGACACCGATCCTCGTGAAAACGGCGGTAACTATGACCTCACCGGCGACCTAGGCCGGATATCGGCTGTGCTTCAGAAAACTTCAAAGAACCGTCAACCTAGCCCACGGTTTTTACTGGTTTTTGATCCTAGGTGGTCGTGGCCGTGTATAGAGCGTGTGCATGACTCGGTTTGCCCAGTGATGAGCTAACCCCCACGAATTTTGGGATTTTGTGGGAGCTCGGTCTCAAGACACCCGAAGCTTTCCCGGCGAAATACTCCCTCGACAGCCCATGAAATGAAGAACGGTAGGGACTAGAAGAGTCAGCAACTTAAGGCGGTCCTTTCTTGTATGGCTCGTCGGGCACGAGCGCGCCTGTGCTGGCCGGACGCCGGCGATCAGAAAGGGCGGCGTTTCTGTGCTCGCGCGGAAACGAGGAAGGAACTCGGTAGGGGGGGGTTCTCGTTTGGAAAGCAGGAGGAAGGCGGCGTGGGCTGTGCGCTGGCCTTTAAGCCGCGGTTTGGCACTGTGAGGTGGCCGATCGCTGCCTCGGTGGCTCGCCGCCGTTCACTGTCTCGCGCGCGAAGTCGGGGTCGGCTGCAGCAACCGACTGCCCCTCCAGTGTGCCACTGACCTGTGGGCCTCCCCCTTTCTCCTTTTCCCCTAATATTTCTTTTCTGTTTTTGTTAATTATCCCACCAGCTACTCACAATTTAATGTGAGACTTAGCTCCCAAGTCTTTGTTTGAATTTGGATTCTCAAATTCAAACTTTGTTTGGTCAAGTTTGCTTCATATTCAAACTGAAATTCAAATTCAGTTTTGAATTCTAGCAAATTTAACTCTTGACAAGATGAGCTCCAATGGGGCTGGAAATTGGTGGGTTTACTCAGAAAAATGTGCTGAGTGTAGATATGGAGCTAACTTTTGAATTTGGATGATGAAAGTTGCTGCAATTTGAATTTACACTCAAATTGGCCTCTTTTTGAAATAACTCAAAAGTGCCTCAAAAAGTGTTGAATTTGCATGAGCTTTGGACTGAACCTTCCCAAGACTTTTTAAATTCTAGGGGTGAGCTCAACCTCTCATGTTTAAGTGTAGAAACCATACATTGTGAAAGTGAAGGCTTTCCCTTCTAATCACTCCTTTGATAGAGGCCACTTGCTCTTCACAATATGTCACAATCTACACACAACAAAACTGTTGTGTTGTGAGGTGCATAAAAGTTTTTGCAAGTCCCTTTTCTTGGGCTTTTACAGCGTTCCCAGCCGACTCCCGGTCCCAGAAGACTCCAGCTCGATCTAAATCAACCCGCCGCCCTCCCCCGTCTATAAAAACCCCGGCATCGTCCCGTTTTTCCCCACGATCCGCCGTTTTTCCTCCCGGTGAGAACCCGAGCTTCTCCGGCAAATTCTGCTCGATCTTCGTTCGGGAATTCTGATCTAACTTGCTGGTCTTGATCTACCGCCTCCGGGGAACCGCGCAGGTGCAGAAAACTCGGTGGTTTGCGTCTCAAACACAGCGCCGATGAGCCTCGCCGTGAATTCACCTCGGACCTCGTCGCCGACCGCTTTGCAGGACCTCCGAGCTCAAGAATACCCCCGAGGTGAGATCCCCGACCTCCCCTCTACCGATCTATGCCATAAAATCACAGTTTTAGGGAGAATTGACGAAGATCGGAAACTCTCCAGCGAGATCGCCGCCTCCCGCCGCCGTGCGCCGCCGGGCAGCGCTGCCCGAGCTCGATCAGAGCGACGTGGCCGCTTGTGCGCCGTCTATTTTAAATCGCACGGTAGAATTTAAATCCCCGCGTACCGGTTCGACGTTATAATCTCAGCCATCTGTTTTAAATCGGACGGTCCACGTCAGCCCCGCGTTATAAAGGCTGGAATTCTTACGTGCTACCCCCTGGGGTTCTCGGAAAATAAGAGCTAGCCCCGGAAACTTCTGATCTAGCCCCTGGACTTAATAAAAATTTGGAAAACCCCTCTGTTATGTGTAGTTAGACCCCTGGAAATTCTTAAAATAATATAATAGACCCTGTAGTGGGGTGAGTTTACCTTTTTAACCCTATGTGATATTAAATTTAGGAATTTGAATATATGTTTCGTATTTAAAATTTAAAAGATGGGACAAACACATTGTAAATTCAAATTAAAAACTTTCCTAGTACTTGGAAAACTTTGGAGTGAGATAATAGATTTTTGGCTGAAATGAATGTGTTTAATTTATTATTCACATTTATTAGTTATAGGGACACATTTTTAAGTAGAGAATAATTATGAAAATTAGTAAAATAAATGTAAAATAGTTCACATCAGAGGAGAAGTTCAAAAATATATTATTTAATATTTTAGACTCAAAACCTATTCTGTTTAGATGAGGTGTCCTACTATTTTCATAGTAAAGTTCACATTTAGGCATAGGAAATAAATCTGAAAATATAACAAAATAGGTATGCATAACTATAAATGGATAAATGAAGTTTCCAAAATCCAAAGAATTTAGTTAGGGTTGGTAGAAGGTTTGAAGACACATATGAAGAAGGAAAATACCTTTCATGCATACTTGGTAGCTAAAATGTGTATCAATTAAATATAAGGGATTTATTTAAATTAGAAATTCATATATAGTATGCCAACATGAATAGAAATTATATGTACATGTTTAAAAGTGCATGTAAGCCAAAATCAACACACATAGAGTAACCACAACACATGGAAATGAGAATGGCTTTCATAAATGTGAATGTGTGGCTTGTATGAAGTGGAAGTGTGAACTATGTCTTATGACTTGTTGTTTTCTTTTGCTATGTGTGATGGTATGAGTAGAACCTGCTCCAGAGCAAGTTCTTCCTTTCCAAGATCAGGACTACCCATTCCAAGAGCAGCAGGAAGGAGGCAAGTGTCCTTGACCACTTTGATCCTATACTAGGATGTTTAGATAGAATTATTGCATTGTCAAGTTAAATATGAAACCCATGCTAGGAAGTTTCCCTACAATTGCATTATCTTGTTTCCTTGTAGCTTGGGTTGGGAATTATTTTATCATGTCATTTATTCATATTACTTGTGCTTAGCCATGCTTAGAATGGGATAATTGGGATATGAGATCATCAGTTTATTTACCATACCCTTGAATGAGATATTATGAGTTATGTAGAGGTAGGGATCAAGGCAAGTTGGATGCTTTGGTTGGTGCTGGGTGCACGAGACTCGGGTTTGTGTTTAGTACTTGCCTGGATCCTAAGGACCGGTTCATGGAGCATGTAACCTTGCTTTACCGTGCCAACCACATGCTGAGATGGGGCAGCTTGGCCAATTAATTAGGTGTATCCCCGGCGTAGTATGGGTGCGTTGGATGGTGAAAGGAATAGGTGTCAGCTGGACTACCATATGAACCGCAAGGCTCAAGAGGGGGCCACTGCAGCGGGGTTGGAGCCTCTTTTATGCTGTTAGTGGTGAAACCTCAGTGGGCCCATGCTCGTCGGGAATCCCTTTGTAAAGGCTTCGTAGTGATCTCCTGGCTACACACCTGGGAAGTGTGAATGTGGTTTGTAGCCACTAGCATAATGGAGGTTCTTTTAGTCCACCCGGCAACGGGGGATGAAATCACTACATGTGGGTACAGTGGTGCAAACTATGCAGAGTCAAAACTGTCATGATAGCCGTGCTCACGGTCAAGAGCGGCTTGGACTTATTCATGATTAGAGGATTGATGGTTTTGGAAGTTGTGGATGTTAAGCGGGGAGCTTAACATTGGAAATGATGTTATGGTTATTTGATTATGATGATGGGATGGGAGATTGGGACCATTTCACCTGTGTAGTAATGTAGGTGCTTAATAAGCTAAGGTGATAGGTATTAATTGCGTAGTGCTTTAACCATGAGTTCAACCTCCCCTTGTTCTAGCCATGCATGACATAACTTTCCCACACTTGCTGAGTACCATCGGTACTCAACCTTGCATATTTGTTGGTTTATATTGCTGCTCAGGTCAAGATAATGAGGTGGTGTATAATGATCAAGACTTTGGACCCGAAGAAGGTTTCTAGGTTCATGGAGTCCCCCGGGCAACGCCTGTGACGGTGCCCTCAAGAATAATATTCCGCTGCTAGTTTATTTACTTGTGATGAACTTATTATTGTCCATTAAGACATTTGCTATGTAAGACTTATTTATATTCGACACCTGGCTTGTAATAAATGATGCTTCACTATTTGTCATCACATGTATGAGAAAATGATCCTGGCATACATGTGATATTCACTTGGTTGTTCTTCGGAAAAACCGGGTGTGACTGAAGTGGTATTAGAGCCAAGGTTGCCCGTAGGAACGTGGACCTAGGTAGAAATAGACGTATTTAAGGGCCCTATTTTCTTAAAAACTATTTTACAAGGTGTGTGTTGAAAAGTGTTATTTAATGGAGTCACTTTCTTCATCTTACCCCAATTTTCATTCAAAATAGGATTTTTGTTTAAAAGTTTATCGAACCTAAGTTTAAATGCTTTCTGTTTTAGATGGTTCGCATGATTCGCACCGCTCGCAAGTCCACAGGAGGGAGAGTTCCCGTAGTTGCCCTTGCCCAAAGAGAGGAGAGCCGTCAGGTGACGTACCTTTCCTACGGATTGGCAGTAGGAGGCTTGTTGCGCCGTCTTCGACGTATGCTCCAAGTCTCCGGCAATACGGGCAAGCTAATCATCCACTATAGCTCCACCAGGACCATCCGTGAGAAGAGGGAAGAATGGAGTTCAGAGATGAGGATTATCCACGAAAATCAGCTGCTCAAGATTCACCGCTCTCCAGCTTGTCGAGCGACACGGGTCGATGCGGAGAAGGATGTTACCTGGGAGGCAATCACCTACCAGAGTCACATCTATCGTCGACACCTGGACAGAACTGAGTACATGTATGTCCCCCAGCGTGAGAGTGGTACAACGGAGTATAAGTACCCGCCAGTGCAGCAAGGGACTTCCTATGAGCACATGGACTTGTGCTTGGAGGATGCTGCTATGCTCAGCACTCGACTGCAGGAGTGTCAGCAGGAGCTTCAGGATGTTCGAGACACCCTGAAGGAAACCGAGGCGTTGCTTCGAGCCTGCTTGAGGGCGAGAGAAAGAGGAGATGGGAATGAACTGTGTGTCACCGTGAATGATACATGGACTCCTGACTCCCCAGATCGCCGGGCGATCAGGCGTCGTCGCACTTCTCCACCAGCAGCCTCCCCACCCAAAGCAGAGTCAGAAGGCAGCCACAATAATGAGGAAGATCCCGAGGAGCCAGCTCAGTGATACGAGTAGTGTAGAGTTTTTCCCTAAGTTAGCAAGATGTCGAATAGTCGAGTCGTTACTGTGACGCCCTCAATTCTGTGGAAAGCCACGGAACCGAGAACTAATGCATATGTGTGCCCAGGATGTTCATCACACATACACATACGTTCCACAAACTGAATTCAGATTATATATTACCACGAATAACAGAGTTTATTACAACACCTCATGAGTCTTGGACTCATGCTCACAGCGGAAGTCTTATTCTAAAGCGGAAGCAATTTTAGCTAATGCAGAAGCAAATCTAAGCAGAAGTGGCTCCATCTCTAATCCCTCCACAGGCAAGGTTGAGAATAGATCACACGCCATAATGCTCTACTCAATCTTCATAGTAGTCTTCTCTCACTGTTGATGAAGAAATAATAGTCAAGTTTGTGCACAATGATGTACTCAGCAAGTGCGGGAATAACACATGATATGCAGCTCATAAACAAGGTAGGTAGAACAGGCTTATTTGTAGAAAAGCAGATTTATAAAACCGAGATAAAACAGCAACTTAACTTTAGATGAATGTAGTCCCAGCATGTATTAAATTACCAACATACCTCCATTATTCCTGTGTTCCATCCAAACATTTACCAATCCTTTATTCATACTCATGAATACCTCCTCGTATTCGCTACCATCTCATCTCACAAATCAACCTCGTCTCACACCGAGACCAATCCCATGTCATGACCCAACAGTCATGCAACATCTCATCTCCCGGACTCAACAGTCCCAAACCAAACCATAACCAATAACCATAACCAAGAACCTTCCCAATAACCATTCCAATAACCATCCTAGTAACCATCCCATCTAATCATGGCAGTTTAGCCAGGTGCTCGTGACCGTAAGCTCGGCTATCATGATAGTTTTAATAACTCTGCAGAGTTTGCACCTCTTTACCCACAAGTTTGTGATTTTGTCACGCGTCGGCGACTTCAGAACCTCCATTATACCAGTACACATCCGTCGGTGTATGGTCAAGAGATCACAAAATAGCCTTTACAAAGGGGTTACTAGATGTATGGACTCACTAAGGTTTCACCGGCAGGCTAGAATCTCCAATTCTCCCACCCACGGGCCCCCTCTTGTGCCATGCAGTTCCCAGGGCAGATCTCACTTGACTCCCATTCCCCGCCCTTCCATAGTCCATAACACTCTAGCAACTTACCTAATTACTCAGCTAAGACGCACCCATATTTGGCCTTGTGGTGGCACTGTTATCCTGGCATGTGCATGCATGAACCGGTCCTTGGATCTACGGCAAGTAAGACCACCATCTCATGCTACCTCATACACAAACCCAGGCTTGCCTAGATCTCCCTCCGATCCATGTTCATTAACCTCATCAATTACTTATTATCAATACGAGTGCAGTTAGCTAGACACATCTATCTTGCTTCCCAATCCCATAGACCCAGCGAAGCATAAAGCAAAAACCATACCCGACTCATAAAATTCCCAGGCGACAAGGGTGGTTTAATCAAAACTAGTAAACTCCTATAAAAGGGTTTCCCATCATGTTTGACTCAGTACGCACACCTTTTCGCAAAACAAAATAGTTTTACCCAAAACATAGGATCAACATGGTGAAGGAGCACTTGCCTTGTTCTTGCGGTTCCGGTTGTTCTTGATTCTCAAAACCTTGTTGCTGCAGCTCGTCGTAGACAGCTTCCTGAGTTTGTCCTGCTATGTAGGATTCACGTGCATACAAATTCACAGCAATCAATATCATGCACAAACCCTAAACTAGATGCGATGATGCACATGCATGCTATCCTACGATTAGTTCTATTAGATTGATCTGGTGTTCTTGCTTGGCTTGCATGGTCAGAGGTGTTCAGATCAAAGTTGAACGTGGTGATGATCTTGTCTTTAAATCAAACTGATCATCGAGTGTTCTGCCACGAAAAGGCTTCTGTTCGAAAGGAATCGAAGAACAGACGCAAAGAGATGAACAACATGATGTCGTAAGGTGGTATTGAAGTCCTACCTCACGTTCTTCTTGTCCTCGGGGTCCTCCTCAGACCGCTTGGTTCTCCTCCGATGATCTCCCTTGTTGTGCTTCGGTGATGTTTTTCTCGGCGAGTTAGGGCTAGGGCTCTAAGTCGTCGGCTCAGGAGTTGAAAGAGAAGTTCGTGGTTTCGGCCAGAGGTTTTGGGTTCTATTTATAATCGGGAAGAGAAGAGTCCTAATCTGATTGGATCCCGAATAAGAGTCTTATTCAGATCTTTGTTAGATCTTGGCGTCTTATCTTCGGTAATGTCGTGGAGTTTAGATCGGTTTTCGTTGCGTACTGATATCTTCACGCGTAAAAACCGCTCCAGACGCGTTACCTCCGCGGTGATGAGCTCCGGAAGCTCCACGTGTCCTTCCGAGCCTGGTATCTCTTCTCCCGCAGAGACGTGCTCTGGTTGTGCCGCGTGTCACGAGCGAGACCTCCCTCTTCTTCGAAGACGAGCTCCACGCACGCCACGTGTGGGTGCCGGTCTTTCCCCCTCTTCTTTCCTCAGGGACATGCCCCGAGGTCGACACGTGTTTAGCTGCGACGGACCTTCCAGTGATAAGCTCCGGTGGCGACACGTGTTCGATAGATCCAGACTTCTCTGAGATGAGCTCCGAGATTGACACGTATCCCGCGCGACTGGTCCTCTTATTTCCGCGAGGACTAGCTCCGAGGATGACATGTGTCCTATGAAAAATGCCTTTGCTTCTTCCGCAGAGGCTATCTCCGCGGGCAGCGCGTGTCCACAGGGTCGGACCTCTTTTCAATTGCGGAGGTGACCCCCGAGCCTGCCACGTAGCCAGTTTAACGGCGGACCTCTCCCAAATTTCTCGGGGATGAGCTCCGAACGCGCCACGTGGTCTGCTGGCCGTGGAAGTTGCCTTCGGCATTCTCGGAGACCTTTATTGGCTATCCTTTTGATATTTGTCTCTGTTCCTTCTTTTCTTAAAATGTTTTTCTTCTTCATAAAACATGATCATATGCAAACACCCGAGATGAGGGTGTCACAAATCTACCCCCCTTAAATTGAATCTCGTCCTCGAGATTCGTTAGTAGAAAATAGATGGGGAAATTCTGCCTTGATATCCTCTTCACGTTTCCATGTGGCTTCGGCTTCAGTGTGATGGCTCCATTGTACCTTGCACCATCAAATCACTTTGTTTCGGGTGACCTTTCCTTTACGTCCAAGATTCGGACAGGGTGTTCTGCGTAAGTCAGGTCCTCTTGAAGTTCAAGTTCTCCCATTGACACTTGTTCCTTTGGTACTCTCAAGCACTTCTTGAGCTGGGATACATGAAACACGTCATGAATGTCGGAGAGGTGGTTTGGGAGCTCTAGTTGATAGGCTACTTCTCATCGCTTGTCCAAAATCTTAAATGGTCCGATGTAGCGAGGCGCTAGTTTGCCTTTGACGTTAAAACGTCGTTGGCCTCGGATAGGCGATACCTTAAGGTATACGAAGTCTCCTACTTCAAAGGTCAACTTTCTACGCCTATTGTCCGCATAGCCTTTCTGTCGTGACTGAGCAGCTTTTAAGTTTTCCCGTATCTTTTGGACTGCTTTTCAGCCTCTTGTAGTACTTCGGGTCCAAACACCTGGTTCTCTCCAGTCTCGTTCCAGAACTGTGGCGTCCTACACCGTCTACCATATAAGGCTTCGAAAGGCGACATCTTCAAGCTAGCTTGATAACTGTTGTTATAGGAGAACTCGGCATACGGTAAACTCCTATCCCAACTATGCCCATGTTTCAAGGCGCAAGCTCTCAGCATGTCCTCCAAAATTTGGTTCGTCCTCTCGGTTTGCCCATCTGTTTGAGGGTGATAGGCGGAGCTAAAATCTAGTCGTGTACCCATGGCTTTCTGCAGCTTCCTCCAGAATCTAGAGGTAAACTGAGAACCTCGATCTGAGACTATCCTCTTCGGAACTCCATGACGGCACACGATCTGCTCCATGTACAACTCTGCCAACTGTGTAACGTTGTAACTAGTCTTTACCGGAAGAAAATGGGCAGTTTTCGTCAACCGGTCCATAATGACCCAGATGGAGTCATATCCTGACAGAGTCCTTGGCAATCCAACAATAAAGTCCATACTGATGTCCTCCCATTTCCATTCAGGTATTTTCAAAGGTTGCAACAACCCAGCGGGTTTTTGATGTTCGTCTTTTACCCGTTGGCATGTGTCGCATAAGGCAACGTATTCGGCTATATCCCTTTTCATACCATCCCACCAATAGCAAGTTTCCAAGTCCTTGTACATTTTGGTGCTCCCTGGATGTATGGAATAGGGTGAGTCATGTGCCTCCTTCAATATCATGTCACGAAGGTGTCTTATGTTTGGCACACAAATTCTTTTTCCTAGCCAAAGCGTACCCTTTTCATCCTCCTTGAAATCCTTCTCTATCCCTTGTTGGATTCTTTCCTTGATCTCCTTGATCCCCTCGTCCGTTGCTTGTCCCTTTCTTATTTCTTGCTCCAATGAGGAGTGGATCTCCATTATTTCCATGTTATTCAAGAATCCGAGGTGTAACCGTTCGAACTCCTTACGTAGTTCGGGTGGTAGCTCCCGAACCGTGAGTTGGTGGCATGCTCCCTTTCTGCTCAATGCGTCAGCTACTACATTGGCCTTCCCAGGGTGGTAGTTGATTCCTACATCATAATTCTTGATGAGTTCTAACCATCGACGTTGCCTAAGATTCAAGTCCGTTTGTGTAAATATGTACTTGAGGCTTTTATGATCTGTATAGATCTCACATCGATGACCAAGGATATAACGTCTACAAATCTTCAACGCATGCACCACTGCTGCTAACTCCAAATCATACGTAGGATAATTAAGCTCATGCTTCTTTAATTGTCGTGAGGCATAGGCTACCACTTGTCCTTCCTGCATGAGTACACACCCGAGCCCTTGTCTGGATGCGTCACAATATATGTCAAAGCTCTTGCTTACGTCTGGCAATACCAGAACTGGTGCTGTGGTTAGCCTTTTCTTGAGTTCCTCAAAACTTTCTTGGCAGGCTTGTGTCCATTGAAATATTTTTCCCTTCATTAGCAACTCCGTCATAGGTTTTGCTATCTTAGAGAAGTCTTTAATGAAGCGGCGATAGTATCCTGCCATCCCAAGGAAACTTCGAATATCCCTCAGGCGCTCTTCGGTTGGTCCCACTTTAGAACATCTCTCACCTTTCCAGGATCAACCGATACCCCTTCCTTGGAGATGATGTGGCCTAGAAAGGATATTTCCTTTAGCCAAAATTGACACTTGTTGAGCTTGACATACAACTGATGCTCGCACAACTTCTGCAAGGTCAATCTCAGATGTTCTTCATGCTCCTCCTTACTTTTTGAATACACCATAATGTCGTCGATGAAAACCATGATGAACTTGTCCAAGTACTCCATGAAAACCTTGCTCATAAGGTACATGAAGTATGCGGGTGCATTCTTCAATCCAAAAGACATAACGGTATATTCATATGAACCATACCGCGTCCGAAAGGCTGTCTTAGGTATATCGCAGGGATTAATCTTCAGCTGGAAATATCCCGACCGAAGATCAATCTTGGAGAACACTTGGGCTCCTTTCATTTGATCAAACAGGTCCTCTATACGGGGCAAAGGGTATTTATTCTTGATTGTCACCTCGTTGAGGGACCTGTAGTCCATGCACATTCTTTGGGTTCCATCCTTTTTGTCCACGAAAAGTACCGGAGCTCCCCATGGTGACGAGCTTGGCCTGATAAAACCCTTCTCCAACTGTTCTTGAATTTGCTTCTTGAGTTCAACTAACTCGTTGACGGGCATCCTATATGGTCTCTTAGCTATGGGTGCAGTTCCAGGTACCAAATCTATGGCAAACTCAATGTCCCGGTCAGGTGGCATACCTGGAAGTTCTTCCGGGAACACGTCCGAAAATTCCTGAACCACTGGAATGTTGTCCAATGCTACTCCTTCAACATGGTTCAAATCCGCCCGTTCGGTTGCTTGCTGGGCTGACTCAAACTCGACACGGACACCGTGTTCGTTTGTCAAAAGCACGTTTCTCTCAGCGCATTGGATTACTCCATTGTGCTTGCTTAGCCAGTCCATTCCGAGTATGATGTCAATCCCGTGGGAATCCAAGACAATAAGGTTGGCAAGGAAGTCTACCCCCCTTATTTTAAGGCTCACCTTAGGACATACTATACTAGTCCTCATTTCTCCTCCGGGAGAATTAACTATCATAGCACATTCTATGTGGGATACGGGTAGATGATGTTTGGCAACATATTTGGATGATATGAAGGAATGTGATGCTCCGGAATCAAATAAAATGGTGGCTGGGTTGGAGTTGGCAAGGAACATACCAATTGCGACGTCCTCAGCCTGTTGTGCTTCCTCAGCAGTGACATGGTTAACGTGGCCACGAGCATAGTTCTGCGGTCCACGGTTCCCTTGGTTGTCCCCTCCGTTTGGTCGCTGGTTCTGCTTGGGCACGTTACCTTGCTGTCCAGGGCCTCGCTTCGGGCACTGGTTAGCAAAGTGGCCTACTTCCCCGCATGCAAAGCATGCCCTGTTGCCTACGGCAGCAGGTACGTTGGGGCGGGGGTTTTGAACAGGAGCGCCATTGTTAGGCCGGGGCGCAGGAGGCATGGGCACACGAGGTGCCGGTGCAACGAACCGTTGCTGTGGTGGCTGACCAGGGCGGTTCGTAGGAGTGGTCGATCCATACTGCGGTGCAGGGGGCATGTACCTAGGTCGTACGTTCTCCCTTGGGGCTGGTATGGCATCTTCCTTTTGCACTCTCGCTCGATCTCTCAGATCTTGTTTTCCACCACAATAGCCTTATCAACCAACTTCTAGAAGCTTATGTAGTCATTGTTGAGGAGCTGAACTTGGATCTCATTGTTCAACCCTCTCATGAACAGGTACTGCTTCCTCTGATCTGAGTTGACATCTTCGGGGGCATACCGGGACAGTTGTATGAACTTGTTGAGATATTCGTTCACACTTTTCTGCCCTTGGCGGAGACCTTCAAACTCCTGCCTCTTGAGCATCATTATGCCAACAGAGATGTAGTGGGAGCGGAAACTTTCCTTGAACTCAGTCCAAGTGATTGTCTCCGGGTTGGCATGGGCGTTGCTCAAGGCATCCCACCAGTCAGCAGCTGCTCCCATCAGTTGGTGCGACGCAAAGAGAACCTTCTCTCGGTCGTTGCACTGTACAATGGCAAGCTTCTTCTCCATGGATTTCAACCAGTCATCGGCCTCCATTGGATCGCTTGCTTGAGCAAAGGTGGGTGGTCGAGTCCTCATGAACTCTCCCAGCCTGTTATGAGCCGGCGGTGGTGGTGGCGGTGGTGCCGGAACAGGGTGTTGGTTGGCCTGCAACTGACCCAAAGTTTGGATCATGGTTTGCATAAGCTGGTTTTGCATGGCCATCAACCTTTCTAGGTTGTTTTTGCCAGCTCCAGGGTTAGCAGGAACTTCCTCGTGGTCATCTTCCTCGACGTTCCTTCGGCTGGCGTTTCCTCTCACCATCTGTGAGATAGAACGAAATAGAATAGGAGGTTAGAAGGTTAGGTAGGTCCTTTCAACTATATGCATCAAGGTGAGTTAGACTATATATATTAGCCCTTATGAGGATGTGAGCAAGTGCCGAAACATCTCACACCTCCTTCTTCTTACGTGTGGATATGGACAACGTTTTTGAGACATCCCACAACTCACACTGAGCACATATTCACAAATAATCATCACAAGGGCCCACTCAACTCCTATTCAAGGATGGTTTCCTATGTCAAGGTGGTTTTAAAGGCCAAATCTAGGCTATTCACCCTAGGGCGCTTCCTTTGGTCAGCGTGGCTTAGCTACCTGTGACTTCTATTTAGGGGTGTAACTTGTTGTTAACCCGTGGCTCTGATATCAATCTAAGGTTTCTATCTAGGCGTGTAACCTACTGTCAACCCGTGGCTCTGATACCAATCTGTGACGCCCTCGATTCTGTGGAAAGCCACGGAACCGAGAACTAATGCATATGTGTGCTCAGGATGTTCATCACACATACACATACGTTCCACAAACTGAATTCAGATTATATATTACCACGAATAACAGAGTTTATTACAACACCTCATGAGTCTTGGACTCATGCTCACAGCGGAAGTCTTATTCTAAAGCGGAAGCAATTTTAGCTAATGCGGAAGCAAATCTAAGCAGAAGTGGCTCCATCTCTAATCCCTCCACAGGCAAGATTGAGAATAGATCACACGCCATAATGCTCTACTCGATCTTCATAGTAGTCTTCTCTCGCTGTTGATGAAGAAATAATAATGCAAGTTTGAGCACAATGATGTACTCAACAAGTGCGGGAATAACACATGATATGCAGCTCATAAACAAGGTAGGTAGAACAGGCTTATTTGCAGAAAAGCAGATTTATAAAACCGTGATAAAACAGCAACTTAACTTTAGATGAATGTAGTCCCAGCATGTATTAGATTACCAACATACCTCCATTACTTCCCGTGTTCCATCCGAACATTTACCAATCCTTTATTCATACTCACGAATACCTCCTCGTATTCGCTACCATCTCATCTCACAAATCAACCTCGTCTCACACCGAGACCAAACCCATGTCATGACCCAACAGTCATGCAACATCTCATCTCCCGGACTCAACAGTCCCAAACCAAACCATAACCAATAACCATAACCAAGAACCTTCCCAATAACCATTCCAATAACCATCCTAGTAACCATCCCATCTAATCATGGCAGTTTAGCCAGGTGCTCGTGACCGTAAGCTCGGCTATCATGATAGTTTTAATAACTCTGCAGAGTTTGCACCTCTTTACCCACAAGTTTGTGATTCTGTCACCCGTCGGTGACTGCAGAACCTCCATTATACCAGTACACATCCGTCGGTGTATGGTCAAGAGATCACAAAATAGCCTTTACAAAGGGGTTACTAGATGTATGGACTCACTAAGGTTTCACCGGCAGACTAGAATCGACAATTCTCCCACCCACGGGCCCCCTCTTGTGCCATGCAGTTCCCAGGGCAGTCCTCACTCGACTCCCATTCCCCGCGCCTTCCACAGTCCATAACACTCTAGCAACTTACCTAATTACTCAGCTAAGCCGCACCCATATTTGGCCTTGTGGTGGCACTGTTATCCTGGCATGTGCATGCATGAACCGGTCCTTAGATCTACGGCAAGTAAAACCACCATCTCATGCTACCTCATACACAAACCCAGGCTTGCCTAGATCTCCCTCCGATCCATGTTCATTAACCTCATCAATTACTTATTATCAATACGAGTGCAGTTAGCTAGACACATCTATCTTGCTTCCCAATCCCATAGACTCAGCGAAGCATAAAGCAAAAACCATACCCGACTCATAAAATTCCCAGGCGACAAGGGTGGTTTAATCAAAACTAGTAAACTCCTATAAAAGGGTTTCCCGTCATGTTTGACTCAGTACGCACACCTTTTCGCAAAACAAAATAGTTTTACCCAAAACATAGGATCAACATGGTCAAGGAGCACTTGCCTTGTTCTTGCGGTTCCGGTTGTTCTTGATTCTCAAAACCTTGTTGCTGCAGCTCGTCGTAGACAGCTTCCTGAGTTTGTCCTGCTATGTAGGATTCACGTGCATACAAATTCACAGCAATCAATATCATGCACAAACCCTAAACTAGATGCGATGATGCACATGCATGCTATCCTACGATTAGTTCTATTAGATTGATCTGGTGTTCTTGCTTGGCTTGCATGGTCAGAGGTGTTCAGATCAAAGTTGAACGTGGCAATGATCTTGTCTTTAAATCAAACTGATCATCGAGTGTTCTGCCCACGAAAAGGCTTCTGTTCGAAAGGAATCGAAGAACAGACGCAAAGAGATGAACAACATGATGTCGTAAGGTGGTATTGAAGTCCTACCTCACGTTCTTCTTGTCTTCGGGGTCCTCCTCAGACCGCTTGGTTCTCCTCCGATGATCTCCCTTGTTGTGCTTCGGCGATGTTTTGCTCGGCGAGTTAGGGCTAGGGCTCTAAGTCGTCGGCTCAGGAGTTGAAAGAGAAGTTCGTGGTTTCGGCCAGAGGATTTGGGTTCTATTTATAATCGGGAAGAGAAGAGTCCTAATCTGATTGGATCCCGAATAAGAGTCTTATTCAGATCTTTGTTAGATCTTGACGTCTTATCTTCGGTAACGTCGTGGAGTTTAGATCGGTTTTCGTTGCGTACCGATATCTTCACGCGTAAAAACCGCTCCAGACGCGTTACCTCCGCGGTGATGAGCTCCGGAAGCTCCACGTGTCCTTCCGAGCCTGGTATCTCTTCTCCCGCAGAGACGAGCTCCGGTTGTGCCGCGTGTCACGAGCGAGACCTCCCTCTTCTTCGG
The DNA here is from genome assembly GCA_030760725.1 of Neostapfia colusana. Classification (NCBI taxonomy): domain Eukaryota; kingdom Viridiplantae; phylum Streptophyta; class Magnoliopsida; order Poales; family Poaceae; genus Neostapfia; species Neostapfia colusana. Next base: position 40,725,001 of record JASWHV010000007.1, on the reverse strand, counting down.
AGACGAGCTCCGCGCACGCCACGTGTGGGTGCCGGTCTTTCCCCCTCTTCTTTCCTCATGGACATGCCCCGAGGTCGACACGTGTTTAGCTGCGACGGACCTTCCGGTGATAAGCTCCGGTGGCGACACGTGTTCGATGGATCTGGACTTCTCTGAGATGAGCTACGAGATTGACACGTATCACGCGCGACTGGTCCTCTTATTTCCGCGAGGACTAGCTCCGAGGATGACACGTGTCCTATGAAAAATGCCTTTGCTTCTTCCGCAAAGGCTATCTCCGCGGGCAGCGCGTGTCCACAGGGTCGGACCTCTTTTCAATTGCGGAGGTGACCCCCGAGCCTACCACGTAGCCAGTTTAACAGCGGACCTCTCCCAAATTTCTCGGGGATGAGCTCCGAATGCGCCACGTGGTCTGCTGGCCGTGGAAGTTGCCTTCGGCGTTCTTGGAGAGCTTTATTGGCTATCCTTTTGATACTTGTCTCTGTTCCTTCTTTTCTTAAAATGTTTTTCTTCTTCATAAAACATGAACATATGCTGACACCCGAGATGAGGGTGTCACAGTTACCTTAGTTAATGGTGTGTTAATGCTTGGTGTGTGACGTGAGTTGTGGAAGCCATGAGCAATTGTCCACAGCCTCGTCTTTAGATTGTTTTGCTTTGGTTTGTGAACCCACATGAAATAATAGTGCATTTATTTTTTTGTGAGACATGAACCCTCAGAAAGTATAATAAAGCCTCAACACTTCAAAGTACAAACGAGTGAAAGTAGTAAGATATACGTAATGCTTTAAATTAACATTTGGTTGATCATGCTAGATGGCCGGAAGAGGAAAAGGTCGTGCTGCCAACCCTGCCAACAACAACGATGAGGCCTGCAACCCTCATCGTTCTGGAGGCCAAGACAGGGGTGGACGCCGTGAAGGAGTTGATCCCCTCCACCAAATGCTTGAGAATCAAAATCAGCTCATCCAGAACATGACTCAAGTGGTGGCCAACTTGCATCAAGGTCCACCTCCACAAGCTGCACCACGCCAACCAAGGTTGAGTGAGTTTCTAGTAACTCAACCTCCAAAGTTTGCAAGTGCTGCTGAACCTCTGGAGGCAGATGATTGGCTAAAGACCATTGAGAGCAAGATGAGGATCATACAGTGCCAAGGGTATGAGAGGGTGCTGTTTGCCTCTCATCAATTGCATGGACCTGCTGCTGATTGGTGGACCGCCTACGTGGCCGCCCATCATGACTCTGAGAACATCACTTGGGAAGAGTTCAAGCGTAGCTTCCGCAACCATTACATACCAAGGGGTGAACTCAAAAACAAGAGGAAGGAGTCCTTGGTGTTGCAGCAAGGTAACATGACTGTGAGGGACTACCTCACTAAATTTACTCAACTCTCCCGTTATGCCCCACGGGAATAGAGACTGATGAGCAGAAACAGGATTGTTTCGTGGAAGGACTTACCGTAGAAATGCAGTGTTCAATGTCCTCCAACGAGTATGAAAGCTTCCAAAAGATGGTGGAAAGAGCGTTTGTGGTAGAAAGGAAGCTGAAGGCCTTGGAAAATGAGAACAAGAGGAAGGCCGGGTGGTCACATCAAGCCTCAGGGAGCAACACCCGCCCATGTCTGATGCAGCAACCCGCAGGGCAGACGAACCATGCTGCGGTACCCTACTCAGCACCAAGAGGGTACAACCCGAACTACAGGCCTCCGGCAGCACCAATACAGCCATAACGTTAGTTCGTACAGCAGCCTCGCCCTACATATCAACCTCGACCAGCCGTACAAGGACCCCCAAACCAACCCTAAGACAACAAAGGTCAGGCACCTAAGGTTGGGGTGCAATGTTTCAACTGTGGTGAAGTGGGGCACTACGCCCATAAGTGCCCAAAGAAGAAGCCCACGTAGCCACAACAGCTGAATGTATTGAGAGGACGGGTGAACCACGTCACCATGGAGGAAGCGCAAGAGGCACCTGACGTGGTAGTTGGTAAGTTTTCTGCCAATTTACACATTGCAACCCTGTTGTTTGATTCTGGTGCTACCCACTCGTTCATTGCCCAAGGGTTTGTTAAGAAGCATGACCTAGCAACAACACAATTGAGCCATATGCTAGCAGTAAACTCTCCAGGTGGAGAAATAAGGACAAGACAAGTGTGTCCCAAAGTGAACCTAGACATTAATGGGGTAATATTTACTGCTAACCTCATAGTGATAGATTCACAAGGGATAGATATTATCTTGGGTATGGATTGGTTGACCAAACATAAAGGAATCCTCCATTGTTCGACCAGAACGGTGGAACTAACGCACCCTAGTGGCACAAGAGTAAAGTTTATAACAATACAAGAGTCTAGGAGGGACATTAAATTAAATCAGGTTGAGGTGAAAGTGGAGGAGATCAGAACCATCAGGGAATATCCAGATGTTTTTCTGGAGGAGTTGCCAGGTATGCCTCCTGATCGTGAAGTAGAATTCACAATTGAGCTAGTGCCTGGAACAGCCCCGATATACAAGAGACCTTATCGGATGGACTCCAAACAGCTGGGAGAACTCAAGGATCATTTGAGAGAACTGACGGAGAAGTTGTATATTCGTCCTAGTTCCTCACCATGGGGAGCTCCAGTGATATTTGTTCCCAAGAAGGACGGAACCCAAAGGTTGTGCGTAGACTACCGTGCCTTGAATGAGGTAACCATCAAGAACAAGTACCCATTACCCTGCATTGAAGACTTGTTTGATCAGTTGAGGGGAGCTTGTGTGTTCTCAAAAATTGATCTTAGGTCGGGATACCACCAACTTAAGATAAGACAAGCCGATATTCCAAAGACAGCTTTCGTATCTCGCTACGGACTGTATGAATACACCGTCATGCCTTTCGGGCTAACTAATGCTCCGGCATACTTCATGTATCTCATGAACAAGGTGTTCATGGAATATCTGGACAAATTTGTGGTGGTTTTCATATATGACAATCTCGTCTTCTCCAAGGATGAAGAGGAACATGAGAAACATCTAAGGTTGGTGTTGCAGAGGCTGAGAGAACACCAACTATATGCCAAGTTGAGCAAGTGTGAGTTTTGGCTGAAGAGAGTTCCCTTCTTAGGACATATAATCTCGGAGGGAGGAATCTCCGTGGATCCCGCAAAATCGAGGATATACTGAAGTGGAATACCCCTGAAAATGTCAGGGAAGTTTGAAGCTTCTTGGGATTGGCTGGATACTATCGACGGTTTATTGAGGGATTCTCTAAAATCTCGAGACCCCTCATCAAACTGTTGGAGAAGCGAATCACATTCACATGGATGCCGCAGTGCGAGCCGAGTTTTCAGGAGTTAAAGAAAAGATTGACAACAACCCCAGTGCTAGTTATGCCAGATATGCAGAAAAACTTTACGGTGTACTGCGATGCCTTTGGAAACGGGTTGGGATGTGTTCTCATGCAAGAAGGGCATGTCGTGGCTTATGCATCCCGGCAGCTCCGGAAGCATGAGAAGAACTATCCTACACATGACCTAGAACTAGCCGCAGTGGTACACGCGTTGAAAATTTGGCGGCATTACTTGATGGGGAAGAGGACAGAGATATATACGGATCATAAGAGTTTGAAGTACATTTTCACACAGCCAGATCTCAACCTCAGACAAAGGAGATGGTTAGAGCTAATCAATGACTTTGATGTGGGCATCAACTATCATCCCGGGAAAGCAAACGTCGTGGCAGATGCTTTAAGTCGAAAAGTGCAGGTCAATAAGTTGAGCTTGAAGGACATGCCTGCAGAGTTGAAGGACGAGATTTTAAGACTCAATCTATGCCTGGTAAATAGTGGTGAAGCCATCGCCATGGAAGTGGACTCCACACTAGAGCGAGAAATACGCGAGGGTCAAAAGAATGACGAGAAGATACAAGAGATCAAACAACTCATCAAGGAAAATAAAGCTCCGGGTTTCAGCGAGGATGAACAAGGTACGGTGTGGCACGGGAAAAGAATCTGTGTGCCTGAAGTAAAGGAGATCCGTGAATTGATTTTGAAGGAGGCTCACGTTCTGACTATTCCATTCATCCTGGGAGTACGAAGATGTACCAGGATCTCAAGAGCAGGTATTGGTGGTATGGCATGAAGCGAGATGTCGCGGAACATGATGCCCTATGTGACACATGTCAGTTGGTAAAAGCAGAACATCAACGACCCGCGGGATTATTGCAACCACTCAAAGTGCGTGAATGGAAATGAGAAGAAATCGGCATGGATTTCATAGTGGGATTGCCTAGGACCCAATCAGGATATGCTTCAATATGGGTCATCATCGACAGGCTAACCAAGGTAGCTCACTTCATCCCCGTGAAGGAAAGCTACAGCGGATCCAAATTGGCGGAGATGTACATGTCAAGGATCGTGTGTTACCATGTAGTGTCGAAGAAGATAGTGTCGGATCGAGGGACACAGTTCACCTCGAGGTTCTGGAAGAAGTTGCACGAAACCATGGGAACCCATCTAAACTTTAGTTCTGCCTATCATCCCCAAACTGATGGGCAGACGGAAAGAACCAATCAGATTCTTGAGGATATGCTGAGGGCATGTGCACTCAAAAACAATCGGAGTTGGGACAAGAACTTACCGTATGCGGAATTCTCCTATAAGGCTAGTATGAAAGATGTTACCATTTGAAGCTTTGTACGGGAGGAAGTGCAGAACTCCCCTATTCTAGAACCAAATAGGGGAAAGTAAAGTGTTTGGTCCTGAAGTACTACAAGAAGCCGAGGCGAAAGTGAGAGAAATTCGCAACAACTTGAGGATAGCACATACACGACAAAAGAGCTATGCCGATGTTCGGAGAAGAGAGCTCATTTTCAACGTGGTAGACTATGTCTATCTCAAGGTGTCCCCTATCCGAGGACTTTGTCGGTTCAAGGTGAAAGGGAAGTTGTCACCTCGATACATCGGACCCTTTCAAGTTCTGGAGAGGAAAGGCGAAGTGGCGTATCAACTAGAATTACCGGCTCGCCTATCGGATGTGCACGATGTATTCCATGTGTCACAGCTCAAGAAATATCTGAGAACGCCTGAAGAGGTGTTACCCATCAATGAGGTTGACGTAGCAGAGGATTTGTCTTATGCCGAGCAACCATCCAAGATTTTGGAGACAATGGAACGCCTCACAAGAAATAAAAGAATCCGGATGTGCAAGGTGCAGTGGAAGCATCACTCGGAAGAGGAAGCCACCTGGGAGCGAGAAGATGAGCTTAAGATACAATTTCCAGAATTGTTTTCCTAGAAACACCAATCTCGAGGACGAGATTTCTTTTAAGGGGGGGTAGAGCTGTAACACCCCAAAATCCTGTCAAGAGGGTAATTTTAAAATTTTTGGACGTATTGCATGTGTTGCAAAAATTCAAATTCAAACTGGAATTCAAATTAAACTCAAAACAGAAATGAAAAAGAAAAAGAAATAGAAAAAAACAAACCTTCCCGGCCAGTGGGCCGAAACCCACCAGCCGGCCTACCCAACCCCCGCGCCAGCCTGCAGCCGCGCGCCCGCGCCCCCTCTCGCAGACAGGCTGGATCCACCTGTCATCCCCGAGCTCCCGATCGCGCCGACCCCGGACTCTTCCCGCGCGCGCGCGATCGTAACCGACCGGAAAACCGCGCGTTCCCAGCCGACTCCCGGTCCCAGAAGACTCCTGCTCGATCTAAACCAACCCGCCGCCCTCCCCCGTCTATAAAAACCCCGGCATCGTCCCGTTTTTCCCCCACGATCCGCCGTTTTTCCTCCTGGTGACAACCCGAGCTTCTCCGGCAAATTCTGCTCGATCTTCGTTCGGGAATTCTGATCTAACTCGCTGGTCTTGATCCACCGCCTCCGAGGAACCGCGCAGGTGCAGAAAACTCGGTGGTTTGCAGCTCAAACACAGCGCCGACGAGCCTCGCCGTGAATTCACCTCGGACCTCGTCACCGACCGCTTTCCAGGACCTCCGAGCTCAAGAAAACCCCCGAGGTGAGATCCCCGACCTCCCCTCTACCGATCTATGCCATAAAATCACAGTTTTAGGGAGAATTGACGAAGATCCTAAACTCTCCGGCGAGATCGCCGCCTCCCGCCGCCGTGCGCCACCAGGCAGCTCCGCCCGATCTCGATCAGAGCGACGTGGCCGCTTGTGCGCCGTCTATTTTAAATCGCACGGTAGAATTTAAATCCCCGCGTACCGGTTCAACGTTATAATCTCAGCTGTCTGTTTTAAATCGGACGGTCCACATCAGCCCCGCGTTATAAAGGCTGGAATTCTTACGTGCTACCCCCCTGGGGTTCTCGGAAAATAAGAGCTAGCCCTGGAAACTTCTGATCTAGCCCCTGGAACTTCAGAAAATCATGTAAATTCATTTAAAAATCAGTTTTAGCCCCTGGACTTAATAAAAATTAGGAAAAACCCCTCTGTTATGTGTAGTTGGACCCCTGGAAATTCTTAAAATAATATATTAGACCCTGTAGTGTGGTGAGTTTACCTTTTTAACCCTATGTGATATTAAATTTAGGAATTTGAATATATGTTTAGTATTTAAAATTTAAAAGATGGGACAAACCCATTGTAAATTCAATTAAAAACTTTCCTAGTACATGGAAAACTTTGGAGTGAGATAAAAATAGATTTTTGGCTGAAATGAACCTGTTTAATTTATTATTCACATTTATTAGTTATAGGGACACATTTTTAAGTAGAGAATAATTCTGAAAATTAGTAAAATAAATGTAAAAAAGTTCACATCAGAGGAGAAGTTCAAAAACATATTATTTAATATTTTAGACTCAAAACCTATTCTGTTTAGATGAGGTGTCCTACTATTTTCATAGTAAAGTTCACATTTAGGCATAGGAAATAAATCTGAAAGTATAACAAAATTGGTATGCATAACTATAAATGGATAAATGAAGTTTCCAAAATCCAAAGAATTTAGTTAGGGTTGGTAGAAGGTTTGAATACACATATGAAGTAGGAAAATACCTTTCATGCATACTTGGTAGCTAAAATGTGTATCAATTAAATATAAGGGATTTATTTAAATTAGAAATTCATATATACTATGCCAACATGAATATGAATACAAAAATAGAAATCATATGTACATGTTTAAAAGTGCATTTAAGCCAAAATCAACACACATAGAGTAACCACAACACATGGAAATGAGAATGGCTTTCATAAATGTGAATGTGCGGCTTGTATGAAGTGGAAGTATGAACTATGTCTTATGACTTGTTGTTTTCTTTTGCTATGTGTGATGGTATGAGTAGAACCTGCTCCAGAGCAAGTTCTTCCTTTCCAAGATCAGGACTACCCATTCCAAGAGCAGCAGGAAGGAGGCAAGTGTCCTTGACCACTTTGATCCTATACTAGGATGTTTAGATAGAATTATTGCATTGTCAAGTTAAATATGAAACCCATGCTAGGAAGTTTCCCTAGAATTGCATTATCTTGTCTCCTTGTAGCTTGGGTTGGGATTTATTTTATCATGTCAATTATTCATATTACTTGTGCTTAGCCATGCTTAGAATGGGATAATTGGGATATGAGATCATCAGTTTATTTACCATACCCTTGAATGAGATATTATGAGTTATGTAGAGGTAGGGATCAAGGCAAGTTGGATGTTTTGGTTGGTGCTGGGTGCACGAGACTCGGGTTTGTGTTTAGTACTTGACTGGATCCTAAGGACCAGTTCATGGAGCATGTAACCTGGCTTTACCGTGCCAACCACATGCTGAGATGGGGCAGCTTGGCCAATTAATTAGGTGTATCCCCGGTGTAGTATGGGTGCATTGGATGGTGTGGGGAATAGGTGTCACCTGGACTACCATATGAACCGCAAGGCTCAAGAGGGGGCCACTGCAGCGGGGTTGGAGCCTCTTGTATGCTGTTAGGGGTGAAACCTCAGTGGGCCCACGGTCGTCGGGAATCCCTTTGTAAAGGCTTCATAGTGATCTCCTGGCTACACACCTGGGAAGTGTGAATGTGGTTCGTAGCCACTGGCATAATGGAGGTTCTTTTAGTCCACCCGGCAACGGGGGATGAAATCACTACATGTGGTTACAGTGGTGCAAACTCTGCAGAGTCAAAACTGTCATGACAGCCGTGCTCACGGTCAAGAGAGGCTTGGACTTATTCATGATTAGTGGATTGATGGTTTTGGAAGTTGTGGATGTTAAGCGGGGAGCTTAACATTGGAAATGATGTTATGGTTATTTGATTATGATGATGGGATGGGAGATTGGGACCATTTAACCTGTGTAGTAATGTAGGTGCTTAATAAGCTAAGGTGATAGGTATTAATTGCGTAGTGCTTTAACTATGAGTGCAACCTCCCATTGTTCTAGCCTTGCATGACATAACTTTCCCACACATGCTGAGTACCATCGGTACTACACCTTGCATATTTGTATGTTTATATTGCTGCTCAGGTCAAGATAATGATGTAAAAGTCCCAAAAACTTGTAAATAGGAAACTTGAGCCATGAATAAAAGTGGAGTTTATATTCAAGAAATGGGACTTACAAAAACTTTTGTATACTTATGAAAGTGTTGACTTGTGCAATAAAACTTTGAATTCAGTTTTAACTAAAAGGGTCACTTCAAAAGGAAGAATGGCATTTTCAAAAGAGGAAATTCAAACTGTTGTTTGAGAAGTTGTATTTGCCATGGCCAACTCAAAGATCAGAGGACATAATTAGATTCCTTAGGTCCAAATTAGTGGGTAAGCAAACTTTCATCAACTTTTGAAAAGATTTGCTACCCATTTTTCTAAATGGAGTTAAATATGCAAAGAATTCAAATAAACATTTGAATTTGGATGGAATTTGTCCAACTATTTAAATGCAGCTCAGTTTCAACTCCCAACATTTGAATTGGTCACTTGCCAAATTTTGGAGATCTTTTGAGGGATAAGAGGGCACTGACTGGTAGGGCCCACATGTCATAGGTCAAATGTGACTTGCACACTAAGTTTCTGTGCTGTGTTCACTTCACCGAGCAGGGCTGCAGCCGTGTGACACGGAGGGGCACCGGGAGCCACCTCCTGCTCGTCCCTCTCGCGCTGGCGAGCTGTTTCCCCTCTTCTTATCACCTCAATCACGTCCTGTTGCCCAAGCCATTGCTGTTTGTCGCCTCCTCGCGCAAAGGTTCGACAGAGGCTGCTGCCTCCTTTGCTCATCGTCTCTCGGCCAGTCCAGCGCCTCTCCGTCAGGCTCAAGAGGCCACAGAGGTGCGCCAGGAGGTACTGATCCTCATCCCATCGTCCCCATGCTCTTTCCCGACGCCGGCTAGCGGGAATTTCGTTTTTGGCGCCGGCGCACATGAAGGACCGACCTCAGCAAATTTCTGAAATTAGCTCCAATCGATTGATTGTTCGTTCTACAATTCAGACCACAGCTACTAGGGTTCCTAGCGCCCTTCCACGCCAAAGCACGAAGCAAACCGACCACCCTATGCCCCGGGCGACGAGAAATCGTCGCCGGCGGCCAAAACTGCCACGGTCCACGGTGATGACTAGTTTGCAGCCATGTTCTGCAGGATTTGATCTCCGTTCCATGTTCCTAGACCCATAGGGATGCTGTAGGACACCGTAGCTCGCCGGAAGATGCCTTGGACATGCGGGAACGCGTCCATGTCGAGCTCCCGAGCCGCCCCGCCGGTGCCGACCCACCTACAGCCGTTTTCACGCGGGGAAACCTTGCCCGGCAGCTGCACCACGTTCCCAGGAGCATGTAGGGCGAAACCGGAGCTCATTTGGTGGAGAAATGAGAGAGAACGAGCCATACCAAGTTTTCTGCCGGTGTGCACCCGCGGGCTCTGGTGGGAGGTTGAAGAAGCACCTGACCCTTGGGCCCCACGTGTGACTGTGCTGTTTAAAATCAAACAGAGAGTTGTTCAAACTTGTAAAATGCATAACTTGGTGTAGGAAGCTCCAAAAATAGTGAGATAAATTTTTTTGGATTCTTATAAGAGAGTATTATCCATGGGTACATCCCAATATTTATGAAATTCCCTGGTTTTTGCTCATTAATTCATATAAGTAAAATCTTGTAGGAATTTTTCCAGGAACTCTGTGTATTGGAAAATTCCCAAATTTGGGCAGGAGATTCCCCCAAAAATGACTGAACTCCAGTAAAATGTTCAGAAGCATTGGACCTCATTTGCTTGGACAAATGTGGTGTTAATTCCTTATGTCTCTGAAAATTGAAAAAATAAACAGAGTTCAATTTCAGGATTTTCCCCCCAAACTTTAGAACCTCATAACTTTTGCTAGGAAGCTCCAAAATTAGTGATTCAAATTGGTTTGGATTCAGTATTAAGAGCTCTATCCAAATATGCAACCCAATTTGCATGAAAACCAATAGAAAATTCTGGAGAATTCTTTAAAGCTTTTCAGCAAAAGAATTTTATAGGGAGTTTGGTTCATCCAAAATACACCAAATTTTGCCAGGACATTCTTTAGGATATTAGCAGACCCCTGTAAACGTTTCAGCTCATTTGGAGTTGATTTAGTTAGGGTAATTCTAATTCCAAATTTCTGTATTCAAATAAATACAGAAACATTTTCAGAGAATTCCCAAAAACTTGGAAATTCAGTTCTAGCCATTCCTTAGCTCCAAAAATCCTAGGAAAATTCATGCATGCTCCCTAAGCTTTGTATGAAATTGTAGTTCACTTTGATTTGCATGAAAGTGCAAGCTTAATCAGAATTAATTCCTTTATGCCTAAATTCTTAGGGAATTGTTCTGGGTGATCCACTCAGTGAAATGTTCTGAATTTTGGTCCAGAGGATTTTCCTGTGACAAGGAACTCCCAAGAAAGTTCCCAGCTCCATTGGAGCCCTGGATCATTAGTGTTCTGTTCAACCATTAGTTGATCTCCCCACCCAAGTGACGAACCTCACTTCTCACTTGAGGATAATGCTTAGACACACATCCAAACCACCACCCCAGTGTCATTTTAAATTCTTAAACAAAGTTACAGTTTCAAACTTGTCTTTAGCATTGTTAGCAAAAGCTTTATAATTAAACATGTATACATATTCATAACGTGTAGTGCTTAGACGTGGAAAGTGAAGAAGGAAGAGTTGAGCTTGAATCAAGAAGCAAGAAGGCAGTGATTGAGCTTCAAGGCAGCAGCAACTAACTTCATAATCATCTGACTTTAGTCACCTGCAAAACCAAGGCAAGCCCCGGTTTGCACTTAAGTTGTTTTTAAAGTTTTTACTTTGTTCACTACTATGGGTCAAAGTTTGTATGTGCATTAGGTCAGGGATGTTTTATACCCCACTTGCATAACCAAAGATGAACCCTGAGGTCAAGGGTAGAGTTGTGTCATCGCTGTAGAATAAGGACAGGCTAATTAGACTAGGGTATCCGGTAGAAGACGAGTAGTTGGAATCTACTCGCGAGCTATAGTTCAGAATATCATGTGTGGTTGGAGAAGGAAGCAAACTAAAGTTTACATTCCTAAAGATGAGACCGGGCAGAGGGGTTAGGCAGCGACAAGACGAGGTCTTGGTCGAGTAGCTCTGCCTGGGTCGGTTAAGGACCGATGCGTGTGCCGCGTCCAGGAGCAAGTATTGAGTTGTGTACCGGATGCTTACTGATATATGGGAACCAGGAAACCGATGTACCAGGTTCACTGGGTTGTAGAGGCATACAACATCGTCTCGTTAGACCTATGAGCCCGAGACGGCGCGACCGGCTCTACAGTCTAGTGTCCTGAGAAAGGTTGCCACATACGACGTAATGAAGGACGCCAGAATTGGGTCTTCAGAGGCGGGCGTATGTGTCGAGTTATCCGGGTAGTGTTTGATTCGAATCATCGTCCCTCGCGGTTATTTAGTACCGCTTGCTCCCATGTTGTGACGTAGTTAATCAACTTGTGTGGAAACAGTTTGCAAAAGATAATTGCTGCTATGATTATGTTAAGTTGCATGAAAACCATGTTTGAAGTAGAGATAGAGCTAACTAAAGTAATTTTCTAGCTTGGGGCAAGTATCATTGGAATGAAGCGTTTCTTGTTTGATTGTGGAGTTCCAATGTTGCTGATCGCAAGGTCATTATTATTATGGCCAAAATTTGCAAGTTAAGGATGAACTCGTAGGCGAGTCTTTTCGCAAATGACAGGTTTAGGTCTTAGGTTACTTTCATCTAGAGTTTCATGTCTTAGGAGAGACGTTTAAGTCTTGCTGAGCCTTTGTGCTCACTCTTGCTATATAAGCGGTTTTGCAGGTAAACCTCGACGCTATAAAGAGGGTTGTCCGGTGAGACTCGGAAACTTCCGAATCATGTCACACTTGGAGAACCTAGCCGCTGCCATGTCTTCGTGTTGCTAGCGAGAGGAGTCCGCAGGCTGGACCTCTTCTAGGTGCTTCATAGTTATTCAACGTGAGCTCGTTATAGACTTCCGCTGTAGCTATTTTGTGTAAATTATTTACAAAGAATAATTGTAACCTTCCACTTTTGATTTATGTAATACTGTGTTCCTTATATGTGTGTTGTTCAGTGCCGCATAACACGGCACCACCCAATGCGATTCCTCGGGCGAGGCGGCACGACCCTGTGATCGGGACTGGGCCCCCTCAGCGTGGTATCAGAGCCGCATTGGTAATAGCACACGGAGTAAGGATCGTATTACGACAAAAACTCAGGATACGGTGAGGAAACGGTATTAGGCCCACATAAGGACTATAGTAGTATAGTTACTTAAAGTGGCAAGACTAACATATGTGTTTTAATTCTGAACTTTCATTATGTAACGACGCAGCTATGCTCAGGTAATAATGGTAAGGAACGCCACCGAAAGCGGTTCAATTTCGGTTAGCTCCCCTGACGAGGAAAGTGGTTCAGGGATAGGTCCCACAGCTTTGTGTGAGACGTCAATATGAAACTCTTGGACTCTTCATGTTCCTGAGTTCATATGAAACGCTGATCCCTAGCGTGCATTAGGCAAGTAAGTGGAGACCCCACTGTGTGGTCAGTAACACGATAGTGTGTTCGTATGGAAGTAGCCCAGGAGGACATACGCAGCGCTTGCCATCGGCGTGCCCTGCAGGGCAGTAGGTGGTATCCATTGGGTTGATAACATTCCCAACCGTGACAACCCGTTCATGACATACTCGGGTTCCCCGTCGTGTGGTGTTGAAACACGATCACGTGCCTTGAGACGTGGCTTAACCCAAGGACGGCCGTATGACAATGATACGGGCGTTTGTATTTACTTTCAAATATGGAACTGCCTGAGATGAAACAACCCTTGAGTGCACCACTATTGAGTGTTCTTCTGCAGGTACTAACCACGTACTTATCCCGTGTAGTACACGTGTGCGAGAGACCGTCTTAGTGCCACTGATAATACGTATATGCCGGTATGATCCGGCGTAGGATTTTCTTTGGTGAGGCAACATAGTACCGACATGTTCTTACGGTGCATCGACACCGTGCTAAACTTAATAACCTATTTCCTATGATGAAATGATTCATGAACTAACTTTCAACTAAAAATGGAAGTTTGAAACAAGTAGTAGCTACTGAACTCTTATTTTGAGCTAAGATTCAAATGAGAGTATAACTAGGTATCAAAGTTTTCAAAAACAGAGTGCCCTGTTTCTGGCAGAAATTCTTGCTGGACTTTAACAGAGCATAACTCTGAGTAGGTTGACCCAAATAAGGTGTATGATACAGTTCTGGAAAGATTTTCAAGTGCTCTACAACTTCCTTGTAGGCCTCCAGAGCAGAATCACACGTTACATGGGTGAAAAGTCCAGTTGAAGGCAAACTATTCAAACCCAGGACAGTAGCAAAAACCTCTCTGGACCTTTTTGTTTTTAAGCCATAACTTCCTGTAGAAAAATCTTCAAGAAGCCTATAAGTACTTGTCGGAAAGCTACTGAAGTTTACTAAAACTTTGGTATTGAACTCAAGTCAAGAATCTGTTGATAACTTGAGTAAAATTTGGAGTTTGTGTGAGCTGGTCAGGGTAGTCCCGCTGATTAGCTTAGCGTACATAAGATTTGTTTAAACATGAATGTGGTTATGCTTTCATAAAGTTCATGACATGTTCATGTTTTACTGATATTTACTTACTACTGAGATAGAATTTTGATTGACTCAAAATTTTGTTTCGTGCAGTATGGTACGTACACATTCTCAAATGGAGATTGGAGGTTCAAGTCGAGGTGGGAATGACTCGACTTCATCACAAGAGCCATCGCCAACCGGATTGGCTGAAATTATGGCGAAGATGAATGAAACCCTCCAAACTCTAGTTCAGCAAGGCATAAATCGAGAACCTCAACATCACATGCCAACCCAGAGCACGTACCTGGATTTCTTGGCGACACAACCGCCGGTATTCTCTGAGGCGGCTGACCATTGTGAAGCAAATCACTGGTTACGTGTCATTGAGTCCAAGCTTGGGTTGATCCGGTGTGATGAATTCTCGAAGACTCTATATGCCGCTCAACAGCTTCACGGCTTTGCTGGAGCATGGTGGGCAGAATACCTTGCCGTGCAACCAGCCGGGCATCGTGTCACATGGGCGGAGTTCCAAACCGTATTTCGTGCTCGTTTCATCCCTGCGGGCATAATGCAAACCAGTCTGGATGAGTTCTGGAGCCTGAAGCAAGGAGACAGGAGTATTATTGAGTATGCGAAGGAATTCAATCGCTTAGCTCAATATGTACCTGACTATGTGAAATCACCATCCATGAGGGGTTATCATTTTTATCGAGGGCTGACTGCTAGGCTGCGATGTGAATTGGCTCAAGTTAGCCAAGAGAACTTTGATGAGTTCGTGAGCTGTGCTATTGCTCAAGAATATTATTCCAACCTTTACCTCAAAGAAAAGAGGGAGAGGGACTCATCACAAGATGAACACAATCGTCTACCTCAGAAGTATCGGTTGGTAATCCGTTCACCTTCCGGTCGAGAGATTCCACAAGAGGTGCAATCATTCTGCGAGTGTGACGACTCTTCTACTCCACAGAGGTCTTCTTCACCTCCACCGCAGCAGCAACTTGTTTCTTATGCACCTCAGTATGAACAAGGTGCACCAGAATACTTTTTCCCTCAGGAGGTTGAAGATAATCAAGGTGATTTCTCAGCTGAACCGAGTGCTGTCCCACTTCATATTGACAATGAGCTCAATGTCAATGAAGCAACTGAACCGAACAGCAACAACGTGTCTGCGGGTCCAGTTCCGAAAAGTGATCTTGGGCAGCCCAGAAAAGCTATGTCAAAAGTGGGAACAGTCAATTATGTGTCAGTCGATGATCTGCCAAAGGGAGGACCTGTTCTTGCCGGCAGGTTCACCTTAAATGACAAGCCGGTTGTCATTTTATTCGACTCTGGTGCAACACATAACTTCATTAGCAGGGCAACGGTGATCCGGGATCAGATCTCCACCACTATCACAAAAGGTTCTTACCTTATTCATTCGCCAGGTGGAGACATATCAACTAATGAAGTCGTTTCACGAGCACCACTTTGTTTGGGTGGAAATATTTATCCTACCACCCTCATCATTCTCGAAGACCAGGGAATCAATGCCATATTGGAAATATCATGGTTAACCTTCCATAAGGCTGTTCTTGACATCGAGAACAGGGGTGTTCACTTGGATTTTCCACTTCACGGGCGACAAACGTTGTACCTCGGCGAAGCGGTTTCCAAAGAACCGGAAGTATGTAATGCCGAGGCTTGCAAGTTAGAAGACATTCCGGTAGTCTGTGAATATCCTGACGTGTTTCCCGAAGATCTTCCAGACTTACCACCTGAGCGCGAGGTGGAATTCAAAATAGAGTTGATACCGGGAACCACGCCGATCTCTCGGAGACCATACAAAATGGCTCCGAATGAATTAGCGGAATTGAAGGAGCAACTCAAAGATCTGATGGACAAGGGGTTTATTCGTCCAAGTTCATCACCATGGGGTTTCTCAGCTTTGTTTGTGAAGAAGAAGGATGAGACACTGAGGCTATGCGTCGACTATCGTCCTTTGAATGCTGTGACGATAAAGAACAAGTATCCACTACCAAGAATTGATATCCTCTTCGATTAGCTAGTGGGTGCTAAAGTCTTCTCTAAGATGGACTTAAGGTCGGGATATCATCAAACTAAGATCCGAGCGGAAGATATCCCGAAAACAGCATTCTCGACAAGATATGGACTCTATGAGTATCTTGTCATGTCATTTGGGTTGACCAATGCTCCGACCCACTTTATGTATCTTATGAACTCGGTATTCATGCTGGAGCTGGATCTGTTCGTCGTGGTCTTCATCGACGACATCTTGGTCTATTCCAAATCTGAAGAGGAACACGCTAAACATTTGCATATTGTGCTTCAACGCTTGAGAGATCACAAGCTCTATGCAAAATTTAGTAAATGTGAATTCTAGATCAACCAAGTGCCATTTCTTGGACACATTATTTCAGCAGAAGGCATTGCTGTTGATCCCAGCAAGATTGAGCAAGTGCTGAAGTGGAAGTCTCCAACATCAGTCCATGAAGTTCGTAGCTTCTTGGGTTTGGCGGGATATTATCGGAGGTTCATCCCGAGCTTCTCAAAAATCTCCAAACCTATGACTGAGCTACTGAAAAAGGGCATCAAATATGATTGGAGCAAGCCATGTGAGGAAGCTTTTAAAGCATTGGTGAAACACCTCACAACAGCCCCGGTTTTAGCTCAACCGGATACAACCAAGCCTTTTGATGTTTATGGTGATGCGTCGGGCGTCGGGCTTGGTTGTGTACTCATGCAAGGAGGACGTGTGGTCGCATATGGATCACGGCAATTACGGAATCATGAGCAACATTATCCAACTCATGATCTCGAACTGGCTGCCGTGGTATTAGCTTTGAAAATGTGGAGACATTACCTATTGGGAAATCTGGTTCATCTCTACACCGACCACAAAAGTTTGAAGTACATATTCACTCAAAAGGAGTTGAATATGCGGCAACGGTGATGGTTGGAACTGATCAAGGACTATGAGATTGAAATTCATTATCATCCAGGCAAGGCAAATGTGGTTTCAGATGCACTCAGCCGGAAGTCTCATATTCATAACCTAACCATTACGCCGATAGAAGAGGAAGAACCAAGTCTTCACTTGGTTCCATTTGGAGCTCTGCATAACCTAGCCCTCATACCCACAATAAAAGAGGAGGTTATAGCAGCTCAAAAGAAAGACAACGGCATGGCTCATATCAGAAGGAGATTGAAGAACAGGGAAATGAAATGTTTCCGGTTAGATGATGAAGACACTCTATGGTTCAAGGACCGGATAGTCGTACCCCGTGATATGAGGCTGCGGAAGAAAATTTTGGATGAGGCTCACTTATCCAAATTTTCTATTCATCCGGGCAGCAACAAGATGTACCAAGAATTGAAGACTAAATTCTGGTGGACCCGGATGAAGAGAGAAGTTGCTAAATACGTATCAGAATGTGATACGTGTCGGCGAGTTAAAGCCGACCACATGAAGAAAGCGGGAACCCTACAACCGCTAAGTGTTCCGGCATGGAAGTGGGAGGATATTAGTATGGACTTTATTGTTGGACTACCTCTCACGGCTAATAAGCATGACTCGGTTTGGGTAATCGTGGATCGTTTAACCAAGTCAGCCCATTTCATCCTGGTACATACGGGATACCATGCCAAGAAGTATGCGGAACTATATATTGCAAGGATACTATGCCTACATGGAGTTCCCCGGACGATCATCTCCGATCGAGGCGCGCTGTTCGTTGCTCGTTTCTGGGAGCAGCTGCATGCCTCACTGGGGACCAAATTGATTAGAAGCTCTGCATATCACCCTCAAACCGATGGGCAAACGGAGAGGGTGAATCAAGTTCTCGAAGATATGCTTCGAGCATGTGCCATTCACCACGGTAAAGGATGGGACGATCATCTACCGTTGGCAGAATTCGCTTATAACAATGGGTATCAAGCGAGCATCAAAATGGCACCATATGAAGCTCTCTACAGCCGGAAGTGCCGCACACCCTTGAACTGGTGTGAATCTGGCAAGAGAGTGATTTACGGGGTTGACCATGTAAATGAAGCTGAAGAGCGGGTAAGGCTTATTCAAGCAAATCTGAAAACCGCTCAGTCCAGACAAAAGAGCTATGCGGATAGGAGGCGTCGTCCTCTGAATTTCCATGTTGGGGACCACGTATAACTCCGCGTATCTCCTGTGAAGGGCATTCACCGATTCGGAGTGAAAGGGAAATTAGCTCCGCGCTTTATCGGTCCCTTCATCATCATTGAAAGATGTGGACCCGTGGCATACCGTTTGGAGCTGCCGGCAACCTTAACCGGAGTTCATAACGTCTTCCACATATCTCAGTTGCGGAAGTGTTTAAAAGTTCCAACGGAGGTTCTCACGGGAGACATAGCAGATTTGAAGCCGGACCTCACTTATGTTGAGCGACCGACCCGGATAACTGATGAAAAGACTCGCGAAACCAGAAATCGGACGCTGCGATTTTTCAAGGTGCTATGGGAAAATCACACGTCCGACGAAGCTACATGGGAAAGCGAGGAGTATTTGCAACGCAATCATCCGGAGTTGTTAGAGGCTTATACTTAATAGTTGTCCTCTCCATTTTGTCCTTAATCATGAATCTCGGGACGATATTCTTTTTAAGGGGGGAGGAATGTAAAAGTCCCAAAAACTTGTAAATAGGAAACTTGAGCCATGAATAAAAGTGGAGTTTATATTCAAGAAATGGGACTTACAAAAACTTTTGTATACTCATGAAAGTGTTGGCTTGTGCAATAAAACTTTGAATTCAGTTTTAACTAAAAGGGTCACATCAAAAGGAAGAAGGGCATTTTCAAAAGAGGAAATTCAAACTGTTGTTTGAGAAGTTGTATTTGCCATGGCCAACTCAAATATCAGAGGACATAATTAGATTCCTTAGGTCCAAATTAGTGGGTAAGCAAACTTTCATCAACTTTTGAAAAGATTTGCTACCCATTTTTCTAAATGGAGTTAAATATGCAAAGAATTCAAATAAACATTTGAATTTGGATGAAATTTGTCCAACTATTTAAATGCAGCTCAGTTTCAACTCCCAAAATTTGAATTGGTCACCTTCCAAATTTTGGAGATCTTTTGAGGGATAAGAGGGCATTGACTGGTAGGGCCCACATGTCATAGGTCAAATGTGACTTGCACACTAAGTTTCTATGCTGTGTTCACTTCACCGAGCAGGGCTGCAGCCGTGTGACACGGAGGTGCACCGGGAGCCACCTCCTGCTCCTCCCTCTCGCGCTGGCGAGCTGTTTCCCCTCTTCTTATCACCTCAATCACGTCCTGTTGCCCAAGCCATTGCTGTTTGTCGCCTCCTCGCGCAAAGGTTCGACAGAGGCTGCTGCCTCCTTTGCTCATCGTCTCTCGGCCAGTACAGCGCCTCTCCGGCAGGCTCAAGAGGCCACAGAGGTGCGCCAGGAGGTATTGATCCTCATCCCGTCGTCCCCCTGCTCTTTCCCGACGCCGGCTAGTCGGAATTTCGTTTTTGGCGCCGACGCACGTGAAGGACCGACCTCAGAAAATTTCTGAAATTAGCTCCAATCGATTGATTGTTCGTTCTACAATTCAGACCAAAGCTACTAGGGTTCCTAGCGCCCTTCCACGCCGAAGCACGAAGCAAACCGACCACCCTATGCCCCGGGCGACGAGAAATCGTCGCCGGCGGCCAAAACTGCCACGGTCCACGGTGACGACTAGTTTGCAGCCATGTTCTGCAGGATTTGATCTCCGTTCCATGTTCCTAGACCCATAGGGATGCTGTAGGACATCGTAGCTCACCGGAAGAAGCTTTGGACACGCGGGAACGCGTCCATGTCGAGCTCCCGAGCCGCCCCGCCGGTGCCGACCCACCTACAGCCGTTTTCACGCGGGGAAACCTTACCCAGCAGCTGCGCCACGTTCCCAGGAGCATGTAGGGCGAAACCGGAGCTCATTTGGTGGAGAAATGAGAGAGAACGAGCCATGCCAAGTTTTCTGCCAGTGTGCACCCGCGGGCTCTGGCGGGAGGTTGAAGAAGCACCTGACCCGTGGGCCCCACGTGTGACTGTGTTGTTTAAAATCAAACAGAGAGTTGTTCCTATGCTGCTGGGTAAGGTTGCAGCCATGTTCTGCAGGATTTGATCTCCGTTCCATGTTCCTAGACACATAGGGATGCTGTAGGACATCGTAGCTCACCGGAAGAAGCTTTGGACACGCGGGAACGCGTCCATGTCGAGCTCCCGAGCCGCCCCGCCGGTGCCGACCCACCTACAGCCGTTTTCACGCGGGGAAACCTTACCCAGCAGCTGCGCCACGTTCCCAGGAGCATGTAGGGCGAAACCGGAGCTCATTTGGTGGAGAAATGAGAGAGAACGAGCCATGCCAAGTTTTCTGCCAGTGTGCACCCGCGGGCTCTGGCGGGAGGTTGAAGAAGCACCTGACCCGTGGGCCCCACGTGTGACTGTGTTGTTTAAAATCAAACAGAGAGTTGTTCAAACTTGTAAAATGCATAACTTGGTGTAGGAAGCTCCAAAAATAGTGAGATAAATTTTGTTAGATTCCTCTAAGAGAGTACTATCCATGGGGATAGCCCAATATTTATCAAAATCCCTGGTTTTTGCTCATTAATTCATATAAGGAAAATATTGTAGGAATTTTTCCAGGAGCTCTGTGTATTGGAAAATTCCCAAATTTGGGAAGGAGATTCCCCCAAAAATGAAGGAAATCCAGTAAAATTTTCAGAAGCATTGGACCTCATTTGCTTGGACAAATGTGGTGTTAATTCCTTATGTCTCTGAAAATTAAAAAATAAACAGAGTTCAATTTCAGGATTTTCCCCCCAAACTTTAGAACCTCATAACTTTTGCTAGGAAGCTCCAAAATTAGTGATTCAAATTGGGTTGGATTCAGGATTAAGAGCTCTATCAAAATATGCAACCCAATTTGCATGAAAACCAATAGAAAATTCTGGAGAATTCTTTAAAGCTTTTCAGCAAAAGAATTTTATAGGGAGTTTGGTTCATCCAAAATTCCCAATATTTTGCCAGGATATTCTTTAGGATATTAGGAGACCCCTGTAAAAGTTTCAGCTCATTTGGAGTTGATTTAGTTAGGGTAATTCGAATTCCAAATTTCTGTATTCAAATAAATACAGAAACATTTTCAGAGAATTCCCAAAAACTTGGAAATTCAGTTCTAGCCATTCCTTAGCTCCAAAAATCCTAGGAAAATTCATGTATGCTACCTAAGATTTGTATGAAATTGTAGTTCACTTGGATTTGCATGAAAGTGCAAGCTTAATCAGAATTAATTCCTTTATGCCTAAATTCTTAGGGAATTGTTCTGGGTGATCCACTTAGTGAAATGTTCTGAATTTTGGTCCAGAGGATTTTCTTGTGACATGGAACTCCCAATAAAATTCCCAGCTCCATTGGAGCCGTGGATATTTAGTGTTCTGTTCAACCATTAGTTGATCTCCCCACCCAAGTGATGAACCTCACTTCTCACTTGAGGATAATGCTTAGACACACATCCAAACAACCACCCCAGTGTCATTTTAAATTCTTAAACAAAGTTCCAGTTTCAAACTTGTCTTTAGCATTGTTAGAAAAAGCTTTATAATTAAACATGTATACATATTCATAACGTGTAGTGCTTAGACGTGGAAAGTGAAGAAGGAAGAGTTGAGCTTGAATCAAGAAGCAAGAAGGCAGTGATTCAGCTTCAAGGCAGCAGCAACTAACTTCATAATCATCTGACTTTAGTCACCTGCAAAACCAAGGCAAGCCCCGGTTTGCACTTAAGTTGTTTTTAAAGTTTTTACTTTGTTCACTACTATGGGTCAAAGTTTGTATGTGCATTAGGTCAGGGATGTTTTATACCCCACATGCATACCGAAGATGAACCCTGAGGTCAAGGGTAGAGTTGTGTCATCGCTGTAGAATAAGGCCATGCTAATTAGACTAGGGCATCCGATAGAAGACGAGTAGTTGGAATCTACTCGTGAGCTATAGTTCAGAATATCATGTGTGGTTGGGGAAGGAAGCAAACTAAAGTTTACATTCCTAAAGATGAGACCGGGAAGAGGGGTTAGGCAGCGACAAGACGAGGTCTTGGTCGAGTAGCTCTGCTAGGGTCGGTTAAGGACCGATGCGTGTGCCGCGTCCAGGAGCATGTATTGAGTTGTGTACCGGATGCTTACTGATATATGGGAACCAGGAAACCGATGTACCAGGTTCACTGGGTTGTAGAGGCATACCACATCGTCTCGTTAGACCTATGAGCCCGAGACGGCGCGACTGGCTCTACAGTCTAGTGTCCTGAGAAAGGTTGCCACATACGACGTATTGAAGGACGCTAGAGTTGGGTCTTCAAAGGCGTGCATATGTGTCGAGTTATCCGGGTAGTGTTTGATTCGAATCACCGTCCCTCGCGGTTATTGAGTACCGCTTGCTCCCATGTTGTGACGTAGTTAATCAACTTGTGTGGAAACAGTTTGCAAAAGTATAATTGCTGCTATGATTATGTTAAGTTGCATGAAAACCAAGTTTGAAGTAGAGATAGAGCTAACTAAATTTATTTTCTACCTTGGGGCAAGTAACATTGGAATGAAGCGTTTCTTGTTTGATTGTGGAGTTCCAATGTTGCTGATCGCAAGGTCATTATTATTATGGCTAAAATTTGCAAGTTAAGGATGAACTCGTAGGCGAGTCTTTTCGCAAATAACAGGTTTAGGTCTTAGGATACTTTCATCTAGAGTTTCATGTCTTAGGAGAGACGGTTAAGTCTTGCTGAGCCTTTGTGCTCACTCTTGCTATATAAGTGGTTTTGCAGGTAAACCTCGATGCTATAAAGAGGGTTGTCCGGTGAGACTCGGAAACTTCTGAGTCATGTCACACATGGAGAACCTAGCCGCTGCCATGTCTTCGTGTTGCTAGCGAGAGGAGTCCGTGGGCTGGACCTCTTCTCGGTGCTTCATAGTTATTCAACGTGAGCTGGTTATAGACTTCCGCTGTAGCTATTTTGTGTAAATTATTTACGAAGAATAATTGTAACCTTCCGCTTTTGATTTATGTAATACTGTGTTCCTTATATGTGTGCTGTTGGGTGCCGCATAACACGGCACCACCCAATGCAATTCCTCGGGCGAGGCGGCACGGCCCTGTGATCTGGGTCGGGCCCCCTCAAATGAGGTGGTGTATAATGATCAAGACTTTGGACCCGAAGAAGGTTTCTAGGTTCATGGAGTCCACCGAGCAACGCCTGTGACGGTGCCCTCAAGAATAATATTCCGCTGCTAGTTTATTTACTTGTGATGAACTTATTATTGTCCA
Organism: Neostapfia colusana; assembly: GCA_030760725.1. Taxonomy (NCBI): domain Eukaryota; kingdom Viridiplantae; phylum Streptophyta; class Magnoliopsida; order Poales; family Poaceae; genus Neostapfia; species Neostapfia colusana. The sequence goes on along the minus strand of JASWHV010000007.1, from coordinate 40,701,623 downwards.
TCGAGACATTTGCTATGTAAGACTTATTTATATTCGACACCTGGCTTGTAATAAATGATGCTTCACTATTTGTCATCACATGTATGAGAAAATGATCCTGGCATACATGTGATATTCACTTGGTTGTTCTTCGGAAAAACCGGGTGTGACATTTCTTGGGCTTTTACACAAAGCAAAAAGGAAAAACGACCATACCCGACTCATCAACTTTTCCAGCGACAAGGATGATTAACAAAACCAGTAAACTCCTATAAAAGGGTTTCCCATCAAGTTGACTTAAGCATACAAGTTTTCACAGACAAAATAGTTTCAAAACATGGGATCGATATGGTAAAGGGGCACTTGCCTTGTTCCCGTGGCTCTTGTTGCTCAAGCGTCTCGAAGTCTTGGTGCTGTAGTTCTTTGTAGATGGCTTCCTGAGCTTGTCCTTCTACTCACGACCACACACATACAAAATTTACAGCAATCAAACATCATGTACAAACTTTACTCAAGATGCAATGGTGTAGATGAATGCAAATCCTATGGTTTTGTTTTATTAAACCAGTTTGTACGTGTTCTTTCATGTTTTAATGGGCTTTCATGGGGTTTTATGATGAACAAGGGTGTAGGGATCAAGTGTGGACGTGGTGATGATCTTGACTCAAGATCTAGATCAATTCCACCATCAAAAACCGATCAAAACGTGATCTGTCCACACGAAAAAGTTTCTGTTCGAAGGGAGCGAAGAAAATGGATGCGTAGAAACAGCGATGACGTCGTAAGATGGGTAACGAAGACCTACCTCACAGCTCTTTGATGGCAGTGCCTTCCTCCTAGCAATGGCAGCAGCGGGGAATTTTTCTATGGAAGATTAGGGCAGGACAGATCATCGGCTCTTTTTCGGCGAGGGGGGGGGGGGTCCAACTCGGCGAGTTGGGGGCTAGGGCCTCCAAGTCGCTGACTTGAGAGGGGGGGGAAAGGTAAAGGGGTTGCGGCCAAGGGGGGGGGGGGTTGGGTTCTATTTATAAGGGGGGGTATCCTACTCTGATTGGAGCTCAAATAACAATCCTATTCAATTTGTTTTGGATCTTAACAAACTTATATCTTGTGGTGCGGCAGCCTTGGGGATTTTATCCCCAAAATGTGGGGAAAATTCCCCTTTTTGGGAATTGGGGAATTTAGAAATATTTGGGGAGACTGTGTCGGTACCCTGAGTACCAGGTACCCCCGCGCACAGTAGGAAAAACCCGCCTAAGCACCTCACCCTCCTCCGCAGAGGTGAGCTCCGAAGGCGCCATGTATCCAGCGGGGCCGGGTGTCACACCCGGTTTCTTTGAAGAACAACCGAGTGAATATCACATGTATGCCAGGATCATTTTCTCATACATGTGATGACAAATAGTGAAGCATCATTTATTACAAGCCAGGTGTCAAATATAAATAAGTCTTACATAGAATATGTCTCGATGGACGATAATAAGTTCATAACATGTAAATAAAATAGCAGCGGAATATTATTCATGTGGGCTCCGTCACAGGCGTTGCCCGGGGGACTCCATGAACCTAGAATCCTTCTTCGGGTACGAAGTCTTGGTCATTGAACACCACATCATCCCCTTGACCTGAGCAGCAATTTAAACCAACAAATATGCAAGTTTGAGTACCGTGGGTACTCAGCAACTGTGGGAAAGTTACATCATGCATGGCTAGAGTAAGGAGAGGTTGAACTAAGGTTAAAGCACTACGCAATTATTACCTACCACCTTAGCTTATTAAGCACCTACATTACTACATAGGTGAAATGGTCCAATCTCCCAACCCATCATCATAATCAAATAATCATAACATCATTTCCAATGTTAAGCTCCCCGCTTAACATCCACAACTTCCAAAGTCATCATCCTCTAATCATGAATAAGTCCAAGCCGCTCTTGACCGTGAGCACGGCTGTCATGACAGTTTTGACTCTGCAGAGTTTGCACCATTGTACCCACATGTAGTGATTTCATCCCCCGTTGCCGGGTGGACTAAAAGAACCTCCATTATGCCAGAGGCCACGAACCACATTCACACTTCCCAGGTGTGTAGCCAGGAGATCACTACGAAGCCTTTACAAAGGGATTCCCGACGAGCGTGGGCCCACTGAGATTTCACCCCTAACAGCATACAAGAGGCTCCAACCCCGCTGCAGTTGCCCTCTCTTGAGCCTTGCGGTTCATATGGTAGTTCAGCTGACACCTATTCCCCGCACCATCCAACACACCCATACTACGCCGGGGATACACCTAATTAATTGGCCAAGCTTCCCCATCTCAGCATGTGGTTGTCACGGTAAAGCCAGGTTACATGCTCCATGAACCGGTCCTTAGGATCTAGGCAAGTACTAAACACAAACCCGAGTCTCGTGCACCCAGCACCAACCAAATCATCCAACTTGCCTCGATCCCTACCTCTACATAACTCATAATATCTCATTCAAGAATAAGGTAAATAAATTGATGATCTCATATCCCAATTATCCCATTCTAAGCATGGCTAAGCATAAGCATATAAATAAGTGACATGATAAAATAAATCCCAACCCAAGCTACAAAGAAACAAGGTAATGCAATTCTAGGGAAACTTCCTAGCATGGGTTTCATATTTCAATTGACAATGCAAATAATTCTATCTACACATCCTAGCGTAGGATCAAAGTGGTCAAGGACACTTGCCTTCTTCCTGCTGCTCTGGGAATGGAAAGTCTTGGTCTTGGAAGGGGAGAACTTGCTCTGGGGCAGGTTCTATTTATGCCAATACACATAGCAAAAGAAAACAACAATGCATAAGACATAGTTCACACTTTCACTTCATACAAACCACACATACATATCTATGAAAGTCATTCACATTTCTAAGTGTAGTGGTTACTCCACATGTGTTGTTTTTTGGCCTACATTCACCTTTAAACCTATGTATATTATTTCTAACTTCTATGTTCAGATTTCTATTAGCACACTATATATGAAGTTCCAATTTGAACAAATTCTTTATATTTAATTATTACATTTCTTAGCCACAAAGTTTGTATAAAAGGTATTTTCCTACTCCAAATAGGTTTTCAGATCTTCTACCAAATCCTAAACTGAAGTTTTTTGGATTTGGAGACTTCATTTAGCATTTTCTAATTATGCATACCTATTTTCCTATATTTTTCATATTTATTTTCTATGCCTAAAGGTAAGTTTTATTATGAAAATAGTAAGACACCTCATCTAAACAGAATAGGTTCTGATCTAAAATGTTCAATAATATATATTTGAACTTCCTCTATGATGTGGAACAATTTAAATTTATTTTACTAGTTTTTAGAATTATTTTCTAGCCAAAAATATGTTTCTAGAACTAATAAATATGAATATCATTTAGACAGAAATCATTTCAGCCAAAAATCTATTTCTAACTCATTCTAAAGTTTTCCAAGTGCTAGTGGAGTTTAAATTTGAATTTACAATATGTTTGCCTCACCTTTTAAATTTAAATCCTAATCACATATTCAAATTTCTAAATTTAATATCATATATGGTTAAAAGGTAAATTCACCCTACTACAGGGTCTAATTTATTATTTTATAAATTTCCAGGGTCTAACTACACATAACAGAGGTGTTTTCCTAATTTTTATTAAGTCCAGGGGCTAAAACTGATTTTTAAATGAATTTTCATGAATTTCTTAAGTTCTAGGGGCTAGATCAGAAGTTTCCGGGGCTAGCTCGTGTCTTCCGAGATCCCCAGGGGGTAGCGCGTAAGAATCCCGGCCTTTATAATGCGGGGCCGACATGGACCGTCCGATTTAAAACAGACGGCTGAGATTATAACGCGAAGCGGTACGGGTTAGATCTAATAGGGACCGCACGATTTAAAATGGACGGGCCTCAGGGGGACACGTCGCCCTGGCCGTGCGCGGGCGACGCTGCCCGGCGGCGCGCGGCGGCTGGAGGCGGCGATCTCACCGGAGAACTTTGGATCTTCGTCTATACCTCCTAAAACTGGGATTTCATGGCATAGATCGGTAGAGGGGAGGTCGGGGATCTCACCTCGGGGTTTTTCTTGAGCTCAAAGGCCCTGGAAGGCGGTCGGTGACGAGGTCCGAGGTGAAAACGCGGCGGTGCTCGTCGGAGCTGTGTCTAGAGCGCAAAACACCGGATTTCCTTCACCTGCGAGGCTCCCCGGAGGCGGTGGAACATGATCGGCGCGTTAGATCAGAAAATCCGAGCAAGGATCGAGAGAAAACGGCTAGAGAAGCTCTGGTTTCTCACCGGGAGGAAAAACAGCCGATCGGGGTGGAAAAAAACGGGGCAATGCCGGCGTTTATATAGACGAGGGAGGGCGGCGGTCTGTTGGGATCGAGCTGGAGTCGTCCGGGACCAGAATTCGGCTGGGGGGACGCGGGTTTCCGGGGTAGTTTTGATTCGGGAGAGAGAAGTCCCAGGGTTGGCCGAGCGTGCGCGAGGAAGAAGATGACGGCGGGCCCCGCGTGTCAGTGAGAGGAAAAGGGGCGCGCGGCTGTGGGCTGGCGCGCGGGGGGGGGGGGGGGGGGATGGTGGGCCGGCTGGTGGGTTTCGGCCCACTGGCCGGGGGTTTTCTTTTTTTTCTTTTTCTTTTTCCTTTTCTTTTCTGTTTTGATTTGAATTCCAATTTGAATTTGAATTTCTACACCACATGCAATACGTCCAAAAATTTTTAAATTCCCCTCTTAATAGATTTTTGGGGTGTTACACCGGGCCTCTCCTCAGAGGCGAGCCCCGGGCCTGCCACACGGCCAACAGAGCCAGGCCTCTCCCCCTCCGCAGGGGTGAGCTCCGAGGGTGCCATGTGTCCAGCAGGGCCGGGCCTCCCCTCTCCTCAGAGGAGAGCTCCGAGGGTGCCACGTGTCCAGCGGGGTCGGGCCTCCTCCTAGGGCGCCACGTCTCCAGCTGGGCCAGACCTCCCTTCTCCTCAGAGGCGAGCTCCAAGGGCGTCACGTGTCCAGTGGGGCCGGACCTCACCCCCTCCACAGGGGTGAGCTCCGAGGGTGCCACGCGTCCAGCGGGGCCGGAGGAAATGTCGACAGCGCACATCGAAAAATTGGAATTGGCTCATTTCAGCTATCTTTTTCCCATTCCCCAACATTTTATGATTCTTTCTCTATTTCTATGGTTCCTTCCTCCATTTATATGGTTCTTTTCTCCATTTCTACTTCTTTTATAATATTTCTCTATATTAAAAATGTATGCGATACATGGAAATGAATTTAAGGGTGTTACAAAGTTAGTCCAACATCAACTTAGGTGGTTTGGACATATCCAGCGGAGGCCTCCAGAAGCACCGGTTAACAATGAGATGTTAAGAGGTAGAGAAAATATTAGGAGGGGTAGAGGACGACCAAGGTTGACCTGGGAGGAGGCGGTAAAACGATATTTGAGAGATTGGAATGTATCCAGAGACTTAGCTCATGATAGGACTGCATGGAAAGTAGCAATTTATGTGCCAGAACCTTAGTCTTGTTTCTTTTTCTTTTTTTTTCTTTTTTTTTCTCTTTTTCTCTTTTTTCCTTTTTTCTTTTTTTCTTTCTATTTTCATTTTTCTTTTTCTTTTTTTCCTGTTCTTATATCTCTTCCTCTCTTTTACTTCATTGATATTGGGTTTAATGTCTAGCCGACCCCAACATGCATGGGATAAAGGCTTGGTTGTTGTTGTCGTTGTTGTTGGCGTTAACCCTCGCTTGTGCTCGCATTTGAAACGTTGGGTTTATTTCCTTTTAGGCTAAATTTATATTTATAACCATCCTTTATTTCATGTCACCAACCTTCGAATTTGAAACTCTAATTACAATTGAATTTGACCATGCGGATGAAATTCTAACAAGAAGCAAGGCTTGCTAAAATTAGGGATTTTACAATCCTCCCTCCTTAAAAGAATCTTGTCCTGAGATTAAGAAAAGTATGAGATGGAAGGAGAATGTTACCAGTGTTAGTTGAATAACAATTCCAGGCAATTCATTCGGAGAATGTCCTCCCTTTCCCATGTAGCCTCGTCGTCGGTGTGATTATCCCATAACACTTTATAAAACCGTATCGATCGACGCCTTGTTTCACGAGTCTTTTCGTTGAGGATTTGTACCTGTTTTCTCAATGTAGGTGAGATTCAGTTGTAATGTTTCCATGTCTCCTGAAAGAAACTCTATCGGCTCCTTCAAACATTTCCTCAGTTGCGAGACATGAAAAATGTCATGTGTGCCCGACAATGATGCGGGTAGCTGCAAATGATATGCTACCGGTCCACACCTTTCCGTGATGAGAAACAGAACAACAAAATGAGGAGCTAGCTTTCCCTTGACCCCGAATTGATGAATTCCTTTCATCGGGGATACTCAAAGATAGTTGTGATCTCCAACTCCAAAATACAAGGGTCAGCGTCGCTTCTCCGCATAAACTTTTCTGGCGAGATTGAGCGGCTTTGATATTTGCTTAAATAAGCTGGACCCGCTGTTCGGCTTCTTTCAAAAGATCAATGCCAAAAATCACCCTCTCGCCGGATTCACACCAATTGAGTGGCGTGTAGCACTTCCTGCCATAGAGTGCTCCGCATGGTGCCATCTTAATGCTTGATTGATAACCATTATTGTAGAAGAATTCTGCTAATGGCAAATGGTCATCCCAATTCTTTCCATGATCTATGGCACATGCTCTCAGCATATCCCCTAGAATTTGATTCACCCTTTCCATCTGACCGATGGTCTGAGGATGGTATGCTGAGCTTCTAAGTAACCTGGTTCCCAGAGATTCATGTAGTTCCTCCCAGAAACGAGCAACAAATATGGAACCTCGGTCGGATATGATGGTTTTGGGGTCTCCGTGTAAGCACACAATTCTTGAGAAATACAACTCTGCATATTGCTTAGTATGGAATCACGTATTCACTGGGATGAAGTGGGCTGATTTTGTTAGCCGATCAATAATCACCCAGATGGAGTCATACTTTCTAAATGTGAGAGGCAGTCGGACAATAAATCCTATGCTGATGTCCTCCCACTTCCATGCCGTAATACTTAATGGTTGCAGCATTCCCGCTTTCTTTATGTGATCAGCTTTGGCTTGCCGACATGTATCACACTAGGATACATACTTGGCAATTTCTTGCTTCATCCGAGTCCACCAAAATTTTGCTTTGAGGTCTTGATACATCTAATTGCTTCCTGGATGTATCGAGTACTTAGACTTATGAGCTTCATCCAAGATTTTCTTCCTTAGCTTCATGTTTTCAGGGTACCACAATTTGGTTGTTAAACCATAACACACCTTGATAATCTTTCCGGAAACATTTCATTTTTACTCTTTGATCCTTGCTCGGATATTTCTGCATTCCTTTATCTCTCTTTTGAGCTCGTACAATCTCCTCCCTAATGGTAGGCACGAGAGCAAGATTGTGCAACGCCCCAGAATCACACTCAGACTTGGTTCTTCTTCCTCATCCGAAACAACTGACAAGTTATTTACGTTGGACTTACGACTGAGCGCATCAGCCACCACGTTAGCTTTGCCCGGATGGTAATGGATCTCGAGCTCCTAATCTTTGATTAACTCCAATCATCTCTGCTGCCTCATATCGATATCCTTCTGAGTGAATATATACTTGAGGCTCTTATGGTTGGTGTAGAGGTGCACTAAATTTCCGAGTAAGCAGTGGCTCCAAATTTTTAATGCGAGCACCACTGCAGCAAGTTCTAGTTCATAAGTGGGGTAGTGCTGTTCATGGTTGCATAGTTGACGAGATCCATATGCGATCATGTGTCTATCTTGCATTAATATGCTGCCATGTCCAATGCCTGACGCATCACAATAAACATCGAACGGCTTTGTTGTATCCAGTTGGGCTAGAACCGGTGCTGTTGTGAGTTGTTTCTTTATAGTTTGAAATGCCTCTTCACAGGCCTTCATCCTTACATACTTGCTTCTCTTCATCAATAATTCTGTCATTGACTTAGCATCTTTCGAGAAGCTGGGAATTAATCTCCGATAGTAGCACGCTAGCTCTAGAAAACTGCGGATTTGATGAACAGATGTTGGGGACTCCCACTTCAAGTCTTGCTCAACTTTGGTTGGATCTACGGCCACACCTTCTGCTGAAATAATGTGGCCTAAGAAGGGTACCTTGCTAATCTAAAATTTGCACTTGCTGAATTTGGCATACATCTTATGTTCTCGTAATCGCTGGAGCACAATATGGAGATGTTTGTTGTGGTCTTCCTACGATTTGGAGTATATGAGAATGCCGTCGATGAATACCACGATGAACTGATCCAACTCTGGAATGAATACAGATTTCATGAGCTACATGTAATGTGCGGGTGCATTTGTTAGCCCGAAAGACATGACTAGATACTCATAGAGCCCGTATCTAGTCGAGAATGTTATCTTCGGTATATCCTCCGCTCTGTTCTTTATTTGATGATAACCTGACCTCAAGTCCATTTGGAGAATACTTTGGGACCCACTAACTGATCCAATAATATATCGATCCATGGCAGTGGATATATATTTTTCATCGTCACTGCATTCAGCGGGCGATAATCCACACGTAACCGTAGCGATTCATCCTTTTTCTTCACAAAGGAGGATGAACAGCCCCAGGGTGATGAGCTTGGCCTGATGAATCCTTTGTCCATGAAGTCCTCTAGCTGCTCTTTCAATTCAGCTAATTCCTTCAGAGACATTTCGTACGGCCTACAAGATATTGGTGTTGTTCCCGGTGCTAACTCGATCCTGAATACCCCATCACATTCAGGCGGCATCCCTGGGAGATCATCGGGAAACACATCTGGGTACTCACAGACCACTGGAATATCCTCCAGTTTCATGGCCACACTGTGGTATGCTGCTGGAATTTCACAATCCACGTCTTCAAGTATGAGTGTATGAAGACCGTAGAATGGAGAGTTCAATCAAACAATCCGTGGACCGATGTCAAGAAAAGCCCCATGGTAGTTCATCCACGCCATCCCTAGTATCACATCGATCTTCTGCCCCTCTAACACAATGAGGGTTGTGGGGTACAGTTTCCCACCTAAGCACAAAGGTGCTTTGACCACTACTTCATTAGCGGCTATGTTTCCACCAGGTGAGCTGATAAGGTAGTGATCTTTTGGTGTAGTGGTGGAGCGCTCATCTTTGCACACAAATAATCTGCTGATGAAATTAAGTGAGGCCCCAGAGTCGAATAAAATCACTACGGGTAGTTTGTTGAGTGTGAACGTTCCCGCTAGCACAGGTGCACCTTCCGGAACATCCTCTAGAGCTGTATGATGGATGCATCTGGACTTTGGTGCTGTTTCTCGGAACTGAGCAGGGGATTGATTTATACCCTGTTCTGGTGTATTTCCTCTGTGTTGTGTCTTTTGCGGACACCTCCTGCAGATGTGACCCCAATAACCGCATGTGAAGCACTGTTTCTCAGCCGGTTCAATGTTACTCTGAGTACGGACACAGGGTGCATTCTGTTGCGGCATGAACGCGTGAGGAACAGGATATTGCGGCTGCATATACCATTGTTGCAGCTGTCTGAATTCAGAATATTGAGATGAACGACTCGAATATTGTTGGAGTCGTCTAGCCGGCTGCATCAGCTGACATTTCAATGTCCTGTCTACCACTGGGTATTCCTGAGGAGCAATATTGCTACTGTCCGGTGGTATACTATTCTTTCCTTTCTCAGCGCTTGCAATTCTCGTGGAGCATCTTCAACCATGATGGCAGCACTCATCAATTCGTTGAAGTTACTTCGATCTGCTAAGACTAGTCTTTCCTTTATCTTGGGATTGAGGCTTCGAAAGAACCATTCGCATTTTCGTGCCTCAGTGTTAACGTAGTCAGGCACATACCGTGCCAGTTTGTTGAACACCTGCAAATGCTCGTATGCATCCCTCCCTCCTTGTTTTATGACTAGAAACTCCTCGAGTTTCTGCTGAATTATTCCGGAAGGAACATGATAAGCAAGGAATGCCTTCTGGAATTCCATCCACATGAGCTGATGTCCAACTGGTAGGGATGTGAGCTGATTCACCCCCCATGCACTAGCGGACCCGTGAAGTTGTTGCGCCACGTACAATACTTTCTGATGTTTGGTGCATTGGAGCAACCCGAACATAGATTCAATAGTACGGATCCAGCTATCCGCAACCAGAGGATCCTCGGCTTCTATGAAAACCGGTGGTTGCGTCGCCAAGAACTCAACGTATGAATTCATTTGAGGTTGGCGAAAATCTTCGTCTTGACATCCCTCTTGACGGGATGTATTAATCACATGGGTGCGGAGCAAATCTGTTCGCTCATCACTTGCACCTGACATGGCAGCCAGAATGTCCGCCATTATGACCATAGTTGAAGGTCCTGGTGGCTGTTGTTGTTGCGGAGCTCGCTGCTCCGGCTGTGGAGAGTTATCACCACCACCACCACTGGAACCACCCACTTCACTCATGGAATGAGTTCGCAGCATTCTGCATTGCAAGAGTCCATTATCAGCTTTAACACTATCACTTGATTTATTCCATAAACAAAGTAGTGAAATACTGATAATGAAGTCTTAACATGTAAGCAAAATGATCTTCACGCAAACTGATTCAACTAACCACAAGGGTTTAAGTAATAACTGGAATAATCACAGTCATGGTCATTCTGTCTCAGATTGGCTGGTCCTCAAACAAACCAAATTTCTGTTGTCAAAACGACAGTTTCATAGCTTGAGTTGTAAGGGCCTATGTTTTTGCACACATCCAAAGTGTTCATCACACCACACACACACCTCATTTGAGGAAAACTTATGAACACATGTGAAGAGCATGTAACCACAATCAATATGGTCATTAGAGGATGAACTCACAAAATGCAAAAGTGCTATTTCCCACATGCATCATATAGGGGCTGAGCATATGAAAAATTCCTACACCTTGCTAGGAATGCTTATGCCTAATTTTACCAAAATCCAAAACCTTTTTGAGGTATTTTTGGGTATAACTAGAAAGAGGCTAGCTTGAACTCAAATTCAAATTCAAACTCCTTTCATCCCATGAATTCAAAAGTGGGAGGCATATTCACACTCAGTACATTTTTGTGAGCTCACACACAAATTTTCACTCCATTTGGAGTTGATCTTGACATGAGCCAATTTTAGCAAATTCAATTTGAATTTCAAACTGCATATGTTCTGTAAATATATTCAAACAAATCAAAATTTTAATTCTATCAACTTCAAATGGGCATTTGGTAGATAATTCAAATTTCAGAGGGTATTAGTGGAACTACTCTTTAGATCAGTGGGAGAAAGTTAATTTCAGCGGTTAAAATGGAAGTGGGCCACACCTGTCAGCCTCACCAACAATTCAACCGACTGAAGAACAGAGCACTCGCTTTCTCGGGCTGCAGCTGAGTGCGCCACCGAGCGGGCGATCGACACCAGCTCCTGCTTCGTTGCCCCACGCTGGAGACCAGCTACCCGGTGTCTTATCCCTCCTCGACGTGCTCTGTTTGTTCACAACCCGAAACCACAGCGTGTTCGTCCTCTCTCACGCTGAGCTCAACCAAAAGCGCGCCGCCCTCTCGGTTCCGCTCGTGAGCAGGCTGATCAGCCGTGAACAGAGCCTTCCCAGTAGCAAAACGGCGTCGTGGGCTTGTGAGCAACATCCTCGACGTCTTGTTGTCCCGTGACCGAACGCCCTCGAGCTAACCGAGCGTTTTTCCGGTGACCCGAGCGTTGCCGCCATTCGGTGCTCCCACGGACAGCTCAGCACAGCCATCCTCGCATCCACTTCTCTACACAAGAAAGGTTCATCACTGTGTGTAGAATGTGTATCCGAAAGCTGTTTGGCATATGATCAACCATAGGTCGAGCATTTCCAAATATACCGAAATCTAGATCATATGGGCCGAGCTCACCTTAGACTGAAATTCGGATTCCACGCATTCTTATTAGTTGAGCCGGTTGGCCAGTAGGTTCTACACATGCTAGCACATACGCTCGAGGAAGAAGCAAGGGAAACTGTTGAGAATCGGCCGAATATGGCCGTTTTCCTCGCCGCCGATGTAAAGTACCTCAGCTCACTGTCGAGAGTATGGTTACCAGCGTTTCTAGCTTCCAAAAGGTCTCGCTTCATGTTCCTCATGCTCCACTGATGATCCCCGAGCAATTTTTGATCGATTTGGTGCCATGTGGTGCGAGACCGACCTCGCCAGAACCCTAAGTTCCGCTGTCAATGGTGCACACGTGTTTCCTGTGATCGCCGGTGGTCGGCAAGCCCACAGATGAGTTCACGGGGTCGGAAAACGGGAAGGTGGCGAGTTTCGGGCCAAGGGGTGGCCGGGAACTCGGTTCCGGCGAGGCCCTCCGGAGGGTGCCGCTGGGGGACTCTGTTGGCGCGAGGTTGAAGAAGATCCGCATCATGGGACCCACCGGCAGAAGTTTAAACTTTTATCTGATTTTCAGATTTAGTTCAAACTTCAAACCAACCTAACTTTGGCTAGGAAACTCCAAATCGAGTGAACAAAATTTCGTTGGATTCAGCTCTCTGAGAACTTCCAACAAATCAAGTTCCACTTTATGAAAATCCTTATTTCTCCAGAATTAATTCTTCACATTTTAAACTGTTTATAATTTTATCTGGAGAACCCTTTGGAGGATGTGACGCCCTCCGTTCCTGAGAGAAAACCTCTCGGAACCGAGACTGATGCGTATGTGTGCCCAGGATGTTCATAACACATACACATGTAATCCACAAACTGAATTTCAGAATAATACCATGAATAACTGGGTTTTATTACAATGTCTCATGAGTCTCAGACTCATTCTAGCAGCGGAAGTCTTATCTTAGCAGCGGAAGTTTTATTCTAGCAGCGGAAGTCTTCTAAACACGGCAGCAGCGGCTCCATCTCTAATCCACAGGCAAGGTTGAGGATAGATCATACGCCTAATACTCCACTTGGTCTTCATAATACTCCTCTCCTTTTGCTGATGATGTATGATAATGCAAGGGTGAGTACATGACATACTCAGGAAGTGCGGGAAGTATGACATGTAGCTTACAACAAGGTTGGTATAAAAAGGCTCATTGCAGAAAGCAAAGTTTATTTCACAAAACATGATAAAAACAGCAACTGGCTTTATGTGAATGTAATTCCAACATGTATTTTAACATCAACATACCTCCATCATGATTCACCACTTTTCATGTCTCTTCCAGACATTTATCTTTCTCAACTTTTCTCATGCTCATGAATATGTAACACCCCAAAATCCAGTTAAGAGGGGAATTTAAAAAATTTTGGACGTATTGCATGTGGTGCAGAAATTCAAATTCAATTTGGAATTCAAATTCAAATCAGAACCAGAAAAGAAATGGAAAAAGAAAAAAGAAAAACAGAAAAACCCCGGCCAGTGGGCCGAAACCCACCAGCCGGACACCTTCTCCCGCGCCAGTCCGCAGCCGCGCGCTCCCCTCTCTTTCTCACTGACATGCGGGGCCCGCGGTCATCTTCTTCCTCACGCGATCGCGCCAACCGCCGGGACTCCTCCGCGCGCTGAATCCAAAACACCCCGGAAAATCACGTTTCCCCAGCCAAATTCTGGTCCCGGACGACTCAAACTCGATCACAACCGACACGCCGCCCTCCCCCGTCTATATAAACGCCGCCATCGCCCCGTTTTCCCCACCCGATCGGCTGTTTTTCCTCCCGGTGAGAACCGAAGCTCCGATCACCTTTTTCTCTCGATCTTTGCTCGGGTTTTCTGATCTAACACGCCGATCCTGTTCCACCGCCTCCGGGGAATCACGCAGGTGCAGAAAACTCGGTAGATTTGGCCCTAGACACAGCCCCGACGAGCATCGCCGCGATTCCATCTCGGACCTCGTCGCCGACCGCCTTCCAGGGCCTCCGAGCTCAAGAAAAACCCCGAGGTGAGATCCCCGACCTCCCCTCTACCGATCTATGCCATGAAACCCCAGTTTTAGGAGGTATAGACGAAGATCCAAAGTTCTCCGGCGAGATCGCCGTCTCCCGCCGCCGCGCGCCGCCGGGCAGTGCCGCCCGTGCACGGTCAGGGCGACGTGGCCGCTTGTGCGCCGTCTATTTTAAATCGCACGGTAGAATTAAAACCCGCGCGTACCGGTTCAACGTTATAATCTCAGCCGTCTGTTTTAAATCGTACGGTCCACGTCGGCCCCGCATTATAAAGGCCGGGCTTCTTTCGCGCTACCCCCTGGGGATCTCGGAAAATACGAGCTAGCCCCGGAAACTTCTGATCTAGCCCTGGAACTTCAGAAATTCATGTAAATTCAATTAAAAATCAGTTTTAGCCCCTGGACATAATAAAAATTAGCAAAACCCCTCTGTTATGCATAGTTAGACCCCTGGAAATTTGTAAAATAATGAATTAGACCATATAGTAGGGTGAACTTATCTTTTTGACCCTATATGGTATTAAGTTTAGAAATTTGAATGTGTGACTAGGATTTAAATTTAAAAGGAAAGACAAACACATGTGCTAATTCAAGTTTAAACTCTACTAACACATGGAAAACTTTAGAATGAACAAAAAATAAATTTTAGGCTGAAATGAAATCTGGTTGGGTGTTGTTCATATTTATTAGTTCTAGGAACACATTTTTAGGTTAATAAATAATTCTGAAAATTGGTAAAATAAATTTAAATTAGTTCACATCAGAGGAGAAGTTCAAAAACATATTATTTAATATATTAGATCAGAACCTATTCTGTTTAGATGTTATGCCCTACTATTTAATATTTAAAACTCACTTTTAGGCATAGAAAATAAAACGGGAAAATAAAGGAAAAATAGGTATGCATAATTAGAAAATGATAAATGAAGTCTCCAAATCAAAAGATTTCAGTTTAGGATTTGGTAGAAGGTTTAAAAACCCACTTGGAATAGGAAATTACCTTCCATGCAAACTTGGTAGCTAAAGAGTGTGTTAATTGAATACAAAGAATTTGTTTAGAATTGAAACTCATATATATAGTGTGCAAATAAAAGTCTGAATACAAAAGTTAGAAATCATATACATATGTTTAAAAGTGCATGTAGGCCAAAAATCAACACATGTAGAGTAACCCCAACACTTAGAAATGTGAATGACTTTCATAGGTATGTATGTCTGTTTTGCATGAAGTGAAAGTGTGAACTATGTCTTATGGATTGTGTTTTCTTTTGCTATGTGTATTGCCATGAGTAGAACCTGTCCCAGAGCATGTTCTCCCCTTCCAAGACCAAGACTTTCCATTCTCAGAGCAGCAAGAAGAAGGCAAGTGTCCTTGACCACTTTGATCCTGTACTAGGATGTGTAGTTAGAATTTAGTTGCATGGTCAATTTGGAATATGATACCCATGCTAGGAAGTTTCCCTAGAATTACATTATCTTGTTTCCTTGTAGCTTGGGTTGGGATTTATTTTATCATGTCATTTATTTATATGCTTATGCTTAGCCATGCTTAGAATGGGATAAGTGGGATATGAGATCATCAACTTGTTCACCTTACTCTTGAATGAGATATTATGAGTTATGTAGAGGTAGGGATCGAGGCAAGTTGGATGATTTGGTTGGTGATGTGTGCACGAGACTCGGGTTTGTGTTTAGTGCTTGCCTGGATCCTAAGGACCGGTTCATGGAGCATGTAACCTAGCTTTACCGTGCCAACCACATGCTGAGATGGGGCAGCTTGGCCAATTATTTAGGTGTATCCCGGTGTAGTATGGGTGTTTTGGATGGTGCGGGAAATAGGTGTCAGCTGGACTACCTTATGAACCGCAAGGCTCAAGAGGGGGCCACTGCAGCGGGGTTGGAGCTTCTTGTATGCTGTTAGGGGTGAAACCTCAGTGGAACCATGCTCGTCGGGAATCCTTTTGTAAAGGCTTCGTAGTGATCTCCTGGCTACACACCTGGGAAGTGTGAATATGGTTCGTGGCCACTGGCATAATGCAGGTTCTTTTAGTCCACCCGGCAACGGGGAATGAAATCACTAGATGTGGGTACAGTGGTGCAAACTCTGCAGAGTCAAAACTGTCATGACAGCCGTGCTCACGGTCAAGAGCGGCTTGGACTTATTCATGATTAGAGGATGATGGATTTGGAAGTTGTGGATGTTAAGCGGGGAGCTTAACATTGGAAATGATGTTATGGTTATTTGATTATGATGATGGGTTGAGAGATTGAGACCATTTCACCTGTGTAGTAATGTAGGTGCTTAATAAGCTAAGGTGGTAGGTAATAATTGCGTAGTGCTTTAACCATGAGTTCAACATGTTCTTGCTCTAGCCATGCATGACATAATTTTCCCACACTTGCTGAGTACCAACAATACTCAGCTTTGCATATTTGTTGGTTTAAATTGCTGCTCAGGTCAAGGGGATGATGTGGTGTTTAATGACCAAGACTTCGGACCCGAAGAAGGATTCTAGGTTCATGGAGTCCCCCGGGCAACGCCTCTGACGGAGCCCACATGAATAATATTCCGCTGCTAGTTTATTTACATGTTATGAACTTATTATCGTCCATCGAGACGTATGCTTTGTAAGACATATTTATATTTGACACCTAGCTTGTAATAAATGATGCTTCACTATTTGTCATCACATGTATGAGAAAATGATCCTGGCATACATATGATATTCACTCGGTTGTTCTACGGAGAATCCGGGTGTGACAGAAGTGGTATCAGAGCCAAGGTTGCCTGTAGGAACGTGGACCTAGGTAGAAATGGACGTATTTAAGGACCCTATTTTCTTAAAAACTATTTTACAATAGGTGTGGGTTGAAAAGTGTTATTTAATGGGGTCACTTTATTCATCTTACCCCAACTTTTATTCAAAATAGGATTTTTGTTTAAAATCTTATCTAACTTAATTTTAAATGCTTTATGTTTTAGATGGTTCGCATGATCCACACTGCCCGCAAGTCCACCGGAGGGAGAGTTCCCGTAGTTGCCCTTGCCCTGAGAGAGGAGAACCGTCCGGTGACGTATCTCTCCTATGGATTGGCAGTAGGAGGCTTGTTGCGCCGTCTTCGACGCATGCTCCAAGCCGCCGGCAATACGGGCAAGCTAATCATACAGTACAGCTCCATCCGTGAGAATCGGGAAGAATGGAGTTCAGAAATGAGGATTGTCCTCGAAAATCAGCTGCTCAAGATCCACTGCTCTCCAGCTTTTCGAGCGACACAGGTCGATGCGGAGAAGGATGTCACCTGGGAGGCTATCACCTGCCAGAGCCACATCTACCGTCGCCACCTGGACAAGACTGAGTACATGTATGTCCTCCAGCGTGAGAGTGGTACCACGGAGTACAAGTACCCGCCAGTGCAGCAGGGGACTTCCCATGAGCACATGGACCTATGCTTGGAGGATGCTGCGATGCTCAACACTCGACTGCAGGAGTGCCAGCATGAGCTTCAGGATGTTCGTGACACCCTGAATGAGACTGAGGCGTTGCTCCGTGCCAGCTTGAGGGCGAGAGAAAGAGGAGATGAGAATGAACTGTGTGTCACCGTGAATGACACATGGACCCCTGACTCCCCAGATCACCGGGCAAGCAGGCGTCGCCCCACTTCTCCACCAGCAGCTTCCCCACCCAAAGCGGAGTCAGAGGGCAGCCGCAATAATGAGGAAGATCCTGAGGAGCCAGCTCAGTGATATGAGTCGTGTAGAGTCTTTTCCCATAGTTCATCAGGTTATCGAGTAGGCGAGCCAATACCTTAGATTATGATGTGTTAATGTTTGGTGTGTGACGTGAGTTGTGAAAGCCATGGGCATTTGTCCACAACCTCGTCTTCAGGTTGTTTTGCCTTGATGTGTGAACCCCTATGAATTTATGAGTGCATTTATTTCACGTGAGACATGAAACCCTCAGAAAATATAAATATAATAAGGTCTCAAAATTTTATATTTTAAACAAGCAAATTGGGAAGTTAATACGTAATGCTTTAAATTGACATTTGGTTGAACATGATAGATGGCCGGAAGAGGAAAGGGTCGTGGTGCCAACCCCACCAACAACAACGATGAGGCCGGCAACCCTCATCTTTCTGGAGGACAAGACAGGGGTGGTCGCCGTGAAGGAGTTGATCCCATCCACCAAATGCTTGAAAATCAGAATCAGCTCATCCAGAATCTGACTCAAGTGGTGGCCAACTTGCACCAAGCTCCACCTCCACAAGCTGCACCACGCTAACCAAGGTTGAGTGAGTTTCTAGGGACTCAACCTCCAAAGTTTGCAAGTGCTGCTGAACCTCTGGAGGCAAATGATTGGCTAAAGACCATTGAGAGCAATATGAGGATCATACAATGCAAAGGATATGAGAGGGTGCTGTTTGCCTTGCAACAATTGCATGGACCTGCTGCGGATTGGTGGACCGCTTACGTGGCCGCCCATCATGATCCTAAGAACATCACTTGGGAAGAGTTCAAGCGTAGCTTCCGCAACCATTACATACAAAGGGGTGAACTCAAAAACAAGAGAAAGGAGTTCTTGGGGCTGCAGCAAGGAAACATGACTGTGAGGGAATACCTCACTAAATTCACCCAACTATCCCGTTATGCACCACGGGACATCGAGACTGATGAGCAGAAACAGGACTGCTTTGTGGAAGGACTTACTGCGGAGATGCAATGTGCAATGTCCTCCAACGAGTATGAAAGCTTCCAAAAGATGGTGGACAGAGCATTTATTGTGGAGAGGAAGCTGAAGGCCTTGGAAAATGAAAACAAGAGGAAGGCGGGATGGTCACACCAAGCCTCAAGTAGCAATACACGTCCACGTCTGATGCAGCAACCCGCAGGGCAGATGAGCCGTGCTGCGGTACCCTACTCAGCACCGAGAGGGTACAACCCGAACTTTAGTCCTCCGTCAGCACCAGCACAGCCACAACGTGAGTTTGTACAGCAGCCTCGCCCCACATATGAACCTCGACCAGCAGTACAAGGACCCCCAAACCAACCCCAAGACAACAAAGGCTAGGCACCTAAGGTTGTGGTACAATGCTTTAACTGTGGTGAAGTGGGGCACTACGCCCATAAGTGCCCAAAGAAGAAGCCCGTGCAGCCGCAACAGCAGAATGTGATGCGAGGACGGGTGAACCACGTGACCAAGGAGGAAGCGCAAGAGGCACCTGACATGGTAGTTGGTAAGTTTCCTGCCAATTTACACATTGCAAACCTGTTGTTCGATTCTGGTGCTACCCACTCGTTCATTGCCCAAGGGTTTGTTAAGAAGCATGATTTAGCAACAACACAAATGAACCATATGCTAGCTGTAAACTCTCCAGGGGGAGAAATAAGGACAAGACAAGTGTGTCCCAAGGTGAATCTAGATATTAATGGGGTAGCATTTACTGCCAACCTCATAGTGATAGATTCACAAGGGATAGATATTATTTTGGGCATGGATTGGTTGACCAAACATAAAGGAATCATCCATTGTTCAACCAGAACGGTGGAACTAACTCACCATAGTGGCACAAGAGTAAAGTTTATAACAATACAAGAGCCTAGGAGGGACATTAAATTAAATCAAGTTGAGGTGAAAGTGGAGGAGATCAGGATTATCAGGGAATATCCAGATGTTTTTCCGGAGGAGTTGCCAGGTATGCCTCCCGATCGTGAAGTAGAATTCGAGATTGAGCAGTGCCTGGAACAGGTCCGATATACAAGAGGCCTTATCGGATGGACTCCAAACAGCTGGAAGAACTCAAGGAACATTTGAGAGAATTGACAGGGAAGGGGTACATTCATCCTAGTTCCTCACCATGGGGAGCTCCAGTGATACTTGTGCCGCAAAAGGACGGAACCCAAAGGTTGTGCGTAGACTACCATGCGTTGAATGAAGTAACCATCAAGAACAAGTACCCATTACCCCGCATTGAAGACTTGTTTGATCAGTTGAGGGGAGCTTGTGTGTTCTCGAAAATTGATCTCAGATCGGGATACCGCTGACACGACCCCATTGGTCCTGTCGAGCCAGGATCACGCTGAGGGGTGCTGCGTTGCACAGCACCGTATAACACACGTCAAAGGTGCAAAGCGGAAGCGGAAGTTTTATTACATAAACAAGTTTATGAACATGTTTACATCAAAATAAGTTCAGTCTACACTCGCGGGCGTAGACTAAGCATCAAGTGCACGTTCAGCCCTCGAACGTGTCCTTGCTAGCACACACGCACACTAACTCTGCGGCGTGCACGACTCCCACTCGACGGGGTTCCCCTCCTGGGGTTCCGTCTCCTCTTCGGGAGTCCCTTCCTCATAGAACCCTGCAAAAGCTTCAAACACAAGCAGTGAGCATGAAGGCTCAGCAAGTCTGACCCGTCTCACCTAAACATGGAACTTCTACATGAGGGTAATGGTTGCATGAGGTAAAAATCATTTGCAAGGACTCGCCTAATTAGTAGAACCTTACTTTCAAGTTTTAGCAGCAGGTTGTGGAGAACCTTACGCTAAGGCACATGAGAGAGCCGCAATCAGACAAGAAACGCATTTCTCTCATGTACTTTGCCCAAAGATGAAAAGAACTTTAATTAGCTCTAAGCTACAGCATATCATTAACAATCAATGTCCAGCTTTCAATCAGCAACATTTTAACATGTAACTAGCCTGTTCTTTCTACGTCACGGTACAGTGAACAAGTGGTACTCACTGACCACGAGGGACGGTGATTATAATCGATTTACACCTGCAGGGTTACCCGAACAACCCGTCACGTACGCCCGTACTCGATGTTGCCTACAACAACCATCACGGACGCCGTACGCGACTACCTTTCACCCGTCAGCCAAATATTGAACCGGTCCCATCGTCCCGAGCAAGAGGTCTCTGCACGCGCATCTCCGTGCCGCCAGCCGATTTACACCTCGAGCTCTCAACCTACCCTCTGAACGACGGGCAATGCCTCAATACCCAGCTACCCGAGTTACATCAGTTTCCCGGTTCCCATATAGCCGGTAGGTCTTCGGTACTGTTCTAGCTTGTTCAACAGGCCCGCACACGGCTCGGTCCTCAATCGACACAAGCGGAGCTACAGCACACAGGCCCCAAAGTCCTGCTGCCCTTACTCTCCGCTCGGTCTCATTTTCTTGCCATGTGTATCATGTGCTATCTCTACCTGAGCAATGTGCCTCTAGCCTATTCTCGCGAGTAGTTCCAACTACTCGACTTGTACCGAATCCTACTCTATCCTAGCAATGCAGTGGCTAACGGGGTTCTCAATCCTAAACCCCAACCCATGGTTTTCTTGGCTATGCAGTGGGGTTTCCAAACAAGACTCTAATGCACAGAATAAAGGAAACAATTATGTGCTCAAAAAAATAAAAATTTGTAAAATGGTTAATGCAAACCGGAGCTTGCCTTGCTGCTCTTGGTCGTAGGCTAGCTGTTCCTCCGGAGTAACAAAGTCTAGGACTTCGGGTTCCTCCTCGACCTTAGCGACTACATGATATAAGAAACATATGTATCAATTTAAATGCATTTGTATTAACTTTGAAGTTGTGAAGTCTATAACCCTTGCTAGACAGACCTAATGACTGTGAAACTTTTACTGTGGCTTGGTTACAACCTAAACAGAGACTTGGTCAAGTTTTAGTTGCAGCAAAGCTCAATTGAGCCCTCCACAAATAATTATGTCCTTGACCTTAATTGGAACTCTTAGGGTGTTCTAGGAATTTTCAGGAGACAAACTATGACTTTCTGAAAACTAGATTTTCAGAGGGTTCTAATGGAATTGGTCTCACTTAATTTGGAAGTCTCTAACTAAAGATATGAGCTAAACAATTTCAGAGAAAATTCTGAAAATGTTTCTGAACATTTTCTATTTTCTCTGGAACAGTTTCACTAATCACACCATTAGGTGGATTAAATGAGCTCAAATAGATCTGAAATGTTTATGGTAGTTCAAGGATATTTTGGTGAACATCTCAGCAAAATTTCAGGATTTTCCTCCAAAGGATTCTCCAGTTAAAATTCCTAACAGTTTAAACTTTAAGGAATTAATTCTGGAGAAATAAGGAATTTCATGAAGTGAAACTTGATTTTCTGGAAAGTACTCAGAGAGCTGAATCCAGCAAAATTTGGTTCACTCAATTTGGAGCTATCTAGCCAAAGTTATAAGGATTTGAAGTTTGAAGGAAATCTGAAAATCGGGGAAAAGTTTAAACTCGCGCGTGGGCCCAGGGGACACGCGTCGCACACCTAGGCGATGGCACATCGCGGCCCACAAGGATTTTTCGCGCCAGCACACCCGATCCTGGCCGCAGCCGGATCCCGATTCAAAATATCGGCCGCTGACAGCTGGGGTCCACCCCCTTCTCCAACCTCGCGACACCAGCGCCCCGCCGCCGAGGGATCTCGCCGGAGAGCTCGCCGCCGGCTGCTGTACAGCTCCAAACTTCTCGATTCTGGCCGCCCCTGCCTACTTTTACTCGGGGAACAGGATTCTAGGGTTAGCTGCTCATGACAATGGCCGGAGCATGGTCGGCGATGAGCCGCCACCTCAGAAAAATTTCGGCCATGTCGGCTGACTACCCTAGCACCTCAGCTACTTGGGAAATCGGTTGGGGAGCATCAGTGGACCTCAGAGAAGGTCGACATGAGCTCGAGGCAGCTCGGGGAAGGCCCGAAATAGGTCCTCACCGTGCGCCCGACGCCGCCCGTTCGTTCCGCCATTAGTAGACCTTAAATTACGCCGGGCACAGAGGTTCTCCGGCCCAGAGTTGTGAAGACAACTTGTGCGTTACCATGTCTAGCTCGTGTGAGAGAGGCCTGAGGCCCTCTAATCCTTTCTAGAGCATGAATTAAACAGAACCGTACCCGAAGGTCGTTCTGCACACAGAAAGGGGAAAAGTGGAAATTCGCCGCCGGTGAGCAACCACTCGAGCTGTGGCTCGGGGATGAGCAGCACCGGTCACCCGCGCGTCCAAGGGTGCCTTGGCTCGGGCGTGACAACGCCCTGGTTGGGCTGTCCACGAGAGCCCGAGGTGCGGCGGTTCCAAGTTCCGATTTTGATCTTTCGGCACAGCCGATATCACTCGGTTTCAACCGAATTCTAGCAACGGGGAGGATGGAGGAAGGTCTCTAGTACCTTGCTGGGGCTCTGGAATGGAAGGAGGGAGCTGCGATCGGCGTTCTCCGATCAAGTCCGAGCTGCGGAAGTTTTTTGGCCGGCGCTGAGTTCTTGCAGGGAAGAACGGTGGTGCCTCGGCCGAGGAGGGGGCAGGCGCCTTAAGAAGGCTCTGCACCGCCTCATGCCCGCGCGTGGGCAAGCAGCTGGTGGCGCGGCGGCTGGCCTCGGTGGCGATCACTGCTGCGGCTCGACGACCCGAGTGAGAAAGTCTCAGTCGGTTTGATCTGAGCAGTGGCTGACATGTGGGTCCCACCTCTAGTTTTAACCTCTGAAATTTACTCCTAATCACTGTTGTAAACAGTGAACCCCATACTACCCTTGGCAATTCAAATTATTCACCCATGAGCCATTTGAAATGATCAAAGTTCAAATGAGGTTTGGTTTGAATGAATTTCAGCACAAGTTCAGTTTGAAATTCAAATAAAGTTTGAATTTCTCCCACTTAGCTCATGTCAAGATCAACTCCAAATGGAGTGAAAATTGGTGTGTGAGCTCACAAAAATGTGCTGAGTAAGAATATGCCCCTCACTTTTAAATTCATTGGATAAAAACAGTTTGAATTTGAATATGGTTTCAAACTGCCCTCTTCCTAACTATACCCAAACTGACCTCAAAAAGGTTTTGAATTTGGGTGAAACTTGGCATGGACATCCTTAGCAAAGTGTAGGAGTTTTCATATGTCCAGCCCATCTATATCACATGTGGGAAATACCACTTTTGCAATGTGTAAGTTTGTTCTCTAATGAGCATGTTGATAATTGTTACTTGCTCTTCATTTGTGTTCATCATTCTTCCTCAAATGAGGTGTGTGGTGTGGTGATGAACACTGCAAATGTGTGTCAAAAACTAAGGCCCTTACATTCCTCCCCCCTTAAAAGAATCTCGTCCCGAGATTATAAGGTGAAAATGAGAGAGAGGACGGTGGAAAATTACCGGATATGCGACGTGAAAAAGTCGGGGTAGTTAGTGCGAAGGAATTCTTCGCTCTCCCATGTCGCTTCGTCCATGGAGTGATTACTCCATAGAACCTTGTAGAACCACAACGTACGGTTGCGTGTGGTTCGGGCCTTTTCATCAATAATCTGCACCGGTTCCTCCCGATAGGTGAGATCCGGTTGCAGTTCTTCAATGTCTTCCAGCTGGATGGTAGTTGATAGCTTGAGACACTTCCTCAGCTGGGAAATATGAAAGACGTCGTGCACACCGGAAAGTGCTTCTGGTAATTTCAGCCGGTATGCCACCGATCCACATCTTTCGGTAATCTGGAATGGACCGATGAATCGGGGTGCCAACTTTCCTCTCACCCCAAATCTGTTTACGCCCTTCATTGGAGACACCCGTAGATATACGTGATCTCCAACTTCGAATTGTAATGGGCGCCTTCTCCGGTCCGCATACTGTTTCTGTCAGGATTGAGAGGCTTTTAGGTTCGCTTGAATTTATCGAACCTTTTCTTCCGCGTTGTTGACAAGGTCAATCCCGAAGGTAACCCTTTCGCCAGACTCACACCAGTTCAATGGTGTGCGGCATTTTCTTCCGTATAGCGCCTCGTAGGGCGCCATCTTGATGCTGGCTTGGTACCCATTGTTGTACGAGAACTCGGCTAACGGCAAGTGATCATCCCAATTCTTGCCGTGGTCGATAGCGCAAGCTCGTAGCATGTCTTCTAGAATCTGATTTACCCGCTCGGTTTGTCCATCCGTCTGCGGGTGGTAGGCTGAACTATGGATCAGCTTCGTCCCCAAGGCAGCGTGTAGCTGCTCCCAAAAACGGGACACAAATAAAGTGCCCCGGTCTGATATGATGGTACGGGGTACGCCGTATAAGCATAGGATCCGTGAGATGTACAGTTCAGCGTACTTCTTGGCGTTGTAGTTGGTGTTGACCGGGATGAAATGGGCAACTTTGGTGAGCGGATCGACGATCACCCACACAGAATCATGTTTCTGTAAGGTGGTGGGTAAACCGACGATGAAATCCATGCTCACGTCCTCCCACTTCCAGGCAGGAATGCCCAGTGGTTGCAGCAGTCCCGGTTTCCGCATGTGGTCTGCCTTCACCCTCCGACATGTATCACACTCGGACACGTATTTTGCAGTCTCTCGCTTCATCCGTGTCCACCAAAACTTTCTTCTGAGTTCTTGATACATTTTGTTGCTGCCGGGGTGAATAGAAAACTTTGATAAGTGAGCCTCATCAAAGATTTTCTTCCGTAACTCCGGGTTTCGGGGTACGACGATCCGGTTCTTGAACCATAGGACGCCGTCTCCGTCCTTCCGGAAACATTTCAACTCCCCACTGTCTATACGTCTCCGCAAATGTGACATGCCCTTGTCATTCTTCTGGGCTGCCGCTATCTCTTCACGGATGGTGGGGATCAAAGCTAGGTTGTAGAGAGCTCCGTGTGGAATCACATGGAGTGGTGGTTCGCTCTCTTCCAATGGTGTGATGGTCAGATTATTGACGTGCGACTTGCGGCTCAGCGCATCTGCCACAACGTTTGCCTTGCCCGGATGATAATGGATCTCTATCTCGTAATCCTTTATCAGTTCTAACCATCTTCGTTGCCTCATGTTCAGCTCCTTCTGAGTGAATATGTACTTGAGGCTTTTGTGGTCGGTATATAAATGTACGAGGTTACCGAGTAGGTAGTGCCTCCACATCTTCAGTGCAAGTACCACGGCAGCGAGCTCCAAATCGTGAGTTGGATAATTCTGCTCATGGTTCCTAAGCTGCCGTGATCCATACGCGACCACTCTTCGGTCTTGCATCAGCACACATCCGAGCCCAATGCCGGATGCATCGCAGTACACATCGAACGGTTTTGTTGTGTCTGGCTGCGCCAAAACCGGTGCTGATGTCAGGTGCTTGACTAAAGCCTTGAATGCTGCTTCACATGCTGGACTCCAAACATATTTGGTAGCCTTCTTCAGCAGCTCTGTCATTGGCTTGGCAATCTTCGAGAAGTTCGGAATGAACCTCCGATAATATCCCGCGAGTCCGAGGAAACTCCGTACCTCATGAACAGTTCTCGGGGATTTCCAATTCAGCACTTGCGTGATCTTGCTCGGGTCCACAGCGATACCCTCCGCTGAGATGATATGCCCGAGGAAAGGTACTTGCGATATCCAAAACTCGCATTTGCTGAATTTTGCGTATAACTTGTGATCCCGCAGCCGTTGCAAGACTATACGCAGATGTTTCTTGTGATCTTCCTCCGACTTGGAATATACCAGGATGTCATCGATGAAGACCACGACAAACTTGTCTAGCTCCGGCATGAACACCGAGTTCATTAAGTACATGAAGTGAGCTGGAGCATTGGTGAGGCCAAAGGACATGACCAGGTACTCATAAAGTCCGTACCTTGTCGAGAAAGCTGTCTTTGGAATGTCCTCCGCCCTTATCTTAATCTGATGGTACCCGGATCTTAAATGCATCTTGGAAAAGATCTTTGCTTCGACCAACTGATCAAACAACATGTCGATGCGTGGCAACGGGTACTTGTTCTTGATGGTTACGGCATTTAATGGACGGTAGTCCACGCAAAGCCACAACGTTTCATCCTTCTTTTTGACAAATAATGCCGAACAGCCCCATGGGCAGGAGCTCGGCCTAATAAAACCCTTTTCCAGAAGGTCCGTGAGCTGAGTCTTCAGTTCAGCCAACTCCTTGGGCGCCATCTTGTACGGCCTTCGGGATATTGGCATGGTTCCCGGTGCGAGTTCAATCTTGAACTCCACCTCTCTATCGGGTGGCATCCCCGGCAAATCGTCCGGGAATACATCAGGGAACTCTTGGACCACTTGAATGTCTTCCAATCTGATGGTTGTGGCTTGATAGACACTTGGAAGTTTTATTTCTGGACTCTCCAGAAATAATGAGTGAGAACCGTGCACTTCTGAATTTAAGTGCACGACTCGAAGGACGGTGTCTAAAACAGCGCCGTGGCGGGTTAACCACGACATCCCTAGGATGACATTGACCTTCTGTCCCTCTAAGATAATGAGAGACGTGGGGTACACTCTACCCGCTAAGCATAATGGTGCATTGGAGACCATTACTCTGGATGAAATCTTCCCACCCGGTGAACAAATTAAATATGGACTATCGGTGGGTAGTATTGGCAAACTGTGTTTAGCAATGAAAGCTTGGCTAATAAAATTATGCGTGGCGCCTGAATCAAACAGTACTATAGCGGGATGCTGGTGGAGTTGGAACATACCCACAAGGATTGGCTCGCCCTCCGGCACGTCCTCAATGGCAAGTTGGTGGACAGTGCCGGGCCTTGGGTTTGCCCGCCGCGCATTAGTAGGGTCCCGGGGTTGATTCCTCCCCTGAAACTGTGGTGCCACTCCGCCGCCTTGCCTCTCCGGGCAACTGCTCGCGAAGTGTCCTGGACGACCACACTTGTAACATGTGGCCGCTGCTGATGGAGTACTCGGTGGACGAAAGCCCGGCATGCGTTGCGGAGGTGCAAACGCACGCGGCATCGCCCGCTGCTGCTGTTGTTGTTGTGGTGGTACTGGCAGTGCCGGCCGGAATGCCGGTGAAGAGTACGGCCGACTGCGGAATGGCATCGACCGCTGTGGTGGCTGCCAGCGTGGGCCTGATGGTGGGCGATTCACCATCCGAAACTTCTGAGAAGGACCGCCTCCCTCTCCGCTGCTCTGCGGCGCGCTTCGCTTTCGCTCTGCCGCCGCCAACTCCTTGCCGGAGTCTTCCTGAACAATCGCAGCATCAATGACGTCGTTGAGGCTGCCGCGATTGAACATCGCCAATTTGTCCTTCAGGAGCGGGTTAAGCCCCTGGTAAAAATGGTCTCGCCGCTTCTCGTCTGTATCCGCGTGATATGACGCGTAGAGCGCGAGATCGTTGAACGCTCTGGAGTATTCCAGCGCGTTCCGGCTCCCTTGTTGCAGGTGTAGGAACTCCTGCGTCTTCCTCTTCATCAGACCTGGCAGTATATGATAGGCCCTGAAGGCCGTCCGGAACTCCGTCCAGGTCATCACTCGGTCGGTGGGCTGTGAAGCACAAAAGTTGGCCCACCACGCGCTCGCAGATCCTTGGAGCTGCTGGACCGCGAACTGAGTCTTGCGCTGCTCGCTGATTTGGAGCAGCCCGAACTTCATCTCTATGGCGCGGAGCCAGTTGTCCGCGTCAAGAGGTTCATCCGCCCTTGAGAATACAGGGGGATGAGTCGCCAGGAAGTCGGAGTAGGAGCTCTGTTGACGCTCCTCACGGTCTTGACGTCTCTCTGGGCGAGACGTATCGGCGATGAGAGTCTGCAGCAACTCTGTGTGTTGCTGATGCGAGCCCGCCATTGCCGCGACAATGTCGGCCAATGTAACCGTTGGTAGTGGCGGTGTTTTCTGTTGCTGATGCTGCTGCTGTCCCGAGGAGTCCTCGGGAGGTGGTTGGGAGGTCTCTCCCCCTTGACTGGTACCCCCAATGTCAGGGTTGGCACGAGTACGTGTCATTCTGAAATTCAAAATAGCAGCGATTAGCACATGTCTTACTTAAAATTCCATACACAACAGTAGGCATTGAAGTGACACATGATTAATTTGCACAACATTCACATATATTGATAAAGCAGAAACTTTATACGAGATACATTATTCTCGGATCTCCGAGAAGTCGTGCTCATGTCATCACTACCTATACATATGCTACTGCTTACACGACATGCCACTGATTACAAAAGTTGGGTTACGCTACCCTAACTGCCCTACTTGGCAACCGTAACCCCCTACTCGGAGTAGAACTCGACCTCCTGTGGGTCGTCCTCCTCCAGTACCTCTGCTGGTGGCTCGGGGTCTACCACCTCTTCTCCCATTCCGGGTTCTCCCATGGCTGGAAGACCCAAGACTACCGGTACGCCCAATACCAGGGGCACGAGGTCCTGCAAGGCATGCACCTCGTCCATAGCTTGGTTGTAGTCCTCTTCCTAGCCTTGGCCTTCCTCGATAGCGTCGTCCCGCTCTTGAGCAAGGTCCTCATTCTGCTGGGTTAGGGTCTGCACCAGCTCTTGCAACGCCGCGATGTCAACACGGCTCTTCTTCTTTGCCTTCTTCAGACGACGCAACTGACTGTGTTGTTCATTCAGTCGCTTGATCGTCGGAAGGAGCACATTACGGAGTGCGCTGTGAGCACTCTCGAAATGATCTCCATGGCTTGTGCTCTCCTTGAGCTTGGTGGCGAGATGCTCCGTATGAACAGCTTGACTGTCCATCACAGCGTTTCCCGCCCTCATTTGGAGGCTGAGATTTGCCTCCGCGGGGTTGTACCTTGGGCAACTCGAGTGTGTTGCCTCCAGGTACCTTTCCTCCCACACATGCTGAGCTCGTCCCTCCACCGGAACGAGTGCGTATGGAGTTCCCTCCATAGCCTGCACGTGCAGTTGGCAGAAACGTGACATAGTGTCACGGGCTGCCACTTGCCACATCCCTTCCGGTTGTCTTCCTCTCACCGTGACGGTGAATGGCACCCAACCGGGTGGCGTAGGTCCTGCAGGAACTTCGACATGGATCGTCCACGTCTTGTTCCCCTCTTCGCCTTCTTCCTTGGCGAAGTATTGCGGCATCTGGTTGTACCCGAAATATTGGAGCATTTGCCACAATGCTTCCGGGTAGCCGCTACGGTCAGAACAGTGGGAAGCCACCCACCCGTTCTCCAACTGTTTATCTGCTGTCATCTGTAAAAATATATTTGAGAAATGTCAAATATTTATTTGAACAGTAAACTTCTGAGTTATAACATAAAACATGTCATTGAACCCATAAAACTTGGAAACATAGTTCAAATTTTAAACAAATTTGACTGCTGGTCTGCTGTCCCATGACAGCCTTGACCAGTTTCCATATCAACCTGATTTAGGCCATGTTAAAGGCAAACCAATTCTGGAGCTCAACATCAAAGTTAAAGTTAACTTCAATAGCTTTCCAGAAAGTATTTGTTTGGCCTAAGATCTGTCCTGGTTCAAAAGTTATGAGATGTCAAAGTTAACAGAATTTCTGGAATCAATTGGACAGCACCCCCCTGCTTTAGGTACTGAATTGATCCAAGAATCCCAGTTAATTCTGTTCCCAATTTGACAAAACTTTCTGTTACAAAGTCGTAAACCATCTCATAAGCTTTCCAGAACTACCTCATTTCCTATTTTTGGATTTTTAAGCAGGAAGTTATGCTTATTTTACAGAGAGTTTACAGAGAGTCTTTGCTCTGTCCTGTTTTCTGGACAGTTTCAACTCTACTGCATTTTTCGAGTGGTTAAGGGATGAAACACCTCTGGACCTCAACAGAAAAGTTGTAAATCTCTTCCAAAGCTTTCCAGAAATGTATCATACTACCCCAACCTCGAAAGAACTCAACCTCTAGCCTCTGATTAACTTCAGCCTTGATTCAGCTGAAAACAGAGTGCTCTGTCCTTAACATCCTATAAGTTGAAAGCTTGTTAACTTTGAATATCCTGTTCAAGGGAAGGAGTTACATCAAGTTTTACTACTTTGGATCAAAACCTTCAAGTTTTTAAATGAAGTTGTTCATTTAGTTGGATGTGACGTCGATGCATCACCAGATTATGTCGGTACTACGTCCTCACAAAGGAAAAACCTATACCGGACTTAGCCGGCTTCGTTAGTTCAGTGGCACTACTCGTCACTCGCACACGGATGCTACACGTCTACCGTTTCGTGGTAAGGCTACCTGCAGAAACTCAAACAATCATCAGACTCGGCTGCACACCGAGCCCGGAATCCATACAGTTTGTACACCCGGCCGTCATCACTCGCCCGGATGCTCTCAAGCCAAACACGCCTTGAGTTACGTGTTCACGTTTCAGACCACGTGACGGGGTCTCCCATGTTGCACCACGCACGCCAGGGACAGACGTTGCTCGAATACCCCAAACGACATTAAGAGTCGTAGAGGATATCAAAGCGGGTCGGGTTACCTGCCACCCGTGGGGCTCCACCCTTCAGCTTGTGCGCACTGGTGGACAGCGCTTACGTGCACCCCCCAAGACATGAACGTCCCGAGATGCACGATTTTCCGACATAACAAATAGGTTAATAAGACACTTTCTATATACTAATAACATCCTTATACGGGCTACTAACTCGTTCCTCACTGGATTTTTAAAAAAAAGAAGACCTTTGTACTGTGTTAAACCTCAAGCGAGCTCTGATACCACGCTGACACGACCCCATTGGTCCTGTCGAGCCAGGATCACGCTGAGGGGTGCTGCGTTGCACAGCACCGTATAACACACGTCAAAGGTGCAAAGCGGAAGCGGAAGTTTTATTACATAAACAAGTTTATGAACATGTTTACATCAAAATAAGTTCAGTCTACACTCGCGGGCGTAGACTAAGCATCAAGTGCACGTTCAGCCCTCGAACGTGTCCTTGCTAGCACACACGCACACTAACTCTGCGGCGTGCACGACTCCCACTCGACGGGGTTCCCCTCCTGGGGTTCCGTCTCCTCTTCGGGAGTCCCTTCCTCATAGAACCCTGCAAAAGCTTCAAACACAAGCAGTGAGCACGAAGGCTCAGCAAGTCTGACCCGTCTCACCTAAACATGGAACTTCTACATGAGGGTAATGGTTGCATGAGGTAAAAATCATTTGCAAGGACTCGCCTAATTAGTAGAACCTTACTTTCAAGTTTTAGCAGCAGGTTGTGGAGAACCTTACGCTAAGGCACATGAGAGAGCCGCAATCAAACAAGAAACGCATTTCTCTCATGTACTTTGCCCAAAGTTGAAAAGAACTTTAATTAGCTCTAAGCTACAGCATATCATTAACAATCAATGTCCAGCTTTCAATCAGCAACATTTTAACATGTAACTAGCCTGTTCTTTCTACGTCACGGTACAGTGAACAAGTGGTACTCACTGACCGCGAGGGACGGCGATTATAATCGATTTACACCTGCAGGGTTACCCGAACAACCCGTCACGTACGCCCGTACTCGATGTTGCCTACAACAACCATCACGGACGCCGTACGCGACTACCTTTCACCCGTCAGCCAAATATTGAACCAGTCCCATCGTCCCGAGCAAGAGGTCTCTGCACGCGCATCTCCGTGCCGCCAGCCGATTTACACCTCGAGCTCTCAACCTACCCTCTGAACGACGGGCAATGCCTCAATACCCAGCTACCCGAGTTACATCAGTTTCCCGGTTCCCATATAGCCGGTAGGTCTTCGGTACTGTTCTAGCTTGTTCAACAGGCCCGCACACGGCTCGGTCCTCAATCGACACAAGCGGAGCTATAGCACACAGGCCCCAAAGTCCTGCTGCCCTTACTCTCCGCTTGGTCTCATTTTCTTGCCATGTGTATCATGTGCTATCTCTACCCGAGCAATGTGCCTCTAGCCTATTCTCGCGAGTAGTTCCAACTACTCGACTTGTACCGAATCCTACTCTATCCTAGCAATGCAGTGGCTAACGGGGTTCTCAATCCTAAACCCCAACCCATGGTTTTCTTGGCTATGCAGTGGGGTTTCCAAACAAGACTCTAATGCACAGAATAAAGGAAACAAGTATGTGCTCAAAACAATAAAAATTTGTAAAATGGTTAATGCAAACCGGAGCTTTCCTTGCTGCTCTTGGTCGTAGGCTAGCTGTTCCTCCGGAGTAACGAAGTCTAGGACTTCGGGTTCCTCCTCGACCTTAGCGACTACATGATATAAGAAACATATGTATCAATTTAAATGCATTTGTATTAACTTTGAAGTTGTGAAGTCTATAACCCTTGCTAGACAGACCTAATGACTGTGAAACTTTTACTGTGGCTTGGTTACAACCTAAACAGAGACTTGGTCAAGTTTTAGTTGCAGCAAAGCTCAATTGAGCCCTCCACAAATAATTATGTCCTTGAGCTTAATTGGAACTCTTAGGGTGTTCTAGGAATTTTCAGGAGACAAACTATGACTTTCTGAAAACTAGATTTTCAGAGGGTTCTAATGGAGTTGGTCTCACTTAATTTGGATGTCTCTAACTAAAGATATGAGCTAAACAATTTCAGAGAAAATTCTGAAAATGTTTCTGAACATTTTCTATTTTCTCTGGAACAGTTTCACTAATCACACCATTAGGTGGATTAAATGAGCTCAAATGGATCTGAAATTTTTACGGTAGTTCAAGGATATTTTGGTGAACATCTCAGCAAAATTTCAGAATTTTCCTCCAAAGGATTCTCCAGTTAAAATTCCTAACAGTTTAAAATTTAAGGAATTAATTCTGGAGAAATAAGGAATTTCATGAAGTTAAACTTGATTTTCTGGAAAGTACTCAGAGAGCTGAATCCAAACAAAATTTGGTTCACTCAATTTGGAGCTTTCTAGCCAAAGTTATAAGGATTTGAAGTTTGAAGGAAATCTGAAAATCGGGGAACAGTTTAAACTCGCGCGTGGGCCCAGGGGACACGTGTCGCACGCCTAGGCAATGGCACATCGCGGCCCACAAGGATTTTTCGCGCCAGCACACCCGATCCTGGCCGCAGCCGGATCCCGATTCAAAATATCGGCCGCTGACAGCTGGGGTCCACCCCCTTCTTCAACCTCGCGACACCCGCGCCCCGCCGCCGAGGGATCTCGCCGGAGAGCTCGCCGCCGGCTGCTGTACAGCTCCAAACTTCTCGATTCTGGCCGCCCCTGCCTACTTTTACTTGGGGAACAGGATTCTAGGGTTAGCTGCTCATGACAATGGCCGGAGCATGGTCGGCGACGAGCTGCCACCTCAGAACGATTTCGGCCATGTCGGCTGACTACCCTAGCACCTCAGCTACTTGGGAAATCGGTTGGGGAGCATCAGTGGACCTCAGAGAAGGTCGACATGAGCTCGAGGCAGCTCGGGGAAGGCTCGAAATAGGTCCTCACCGTGCGCCCGACGCCGCCCGTTCGTTCCGCCATTAGTAGACCTTAAATTACGCCGGGCACAGAGGTTCTCCGGCCCAGAGTTGTGAAGACAACTTGTGCGTTACCGTGTCTAGCTCGTGTGAGAGCAGCCTGAGGCCCTCTAATCCTTTCTAGAGCACGAATTAAACAGAACCGTACCCGAAGGTCGTTCTGCACACGGAAAGGGGAAAAGTGGAAATTCGCCGCCGGTGAGCAACCACTCGAGCTGTGGCTCGGGGATGAGCAGCACCGGTCACCCGCGCGTCCAAGGGTGCCTTGGCTCGGGCGTGACAACGCCCTGGTTGGGCTGTCCACGAGAGCCCAAGGTGCGGCGGTTCCAAGTTCCGATTTTGATCTTTCGGCACAGCCGATATCACTCGGTTTCAACCGAATTCTAGCAACGGGGAGGATGGAGGAAGGTCTCTAGTACCTTGCTGGGGCTCTGGAGTGGAAGGAGGGAGCTGCGATCGGCGTTCTCCGATCAAGTCCGAGCTGCGGAAGTTTTTCGGCCGGCGCTGAGTTCTTGCGGGGAAGAACGGTGGTGCCTCGGCCGAGGAGGGGGCAGGCGCCTTAAGAAGGCTCTGCACCTTCTCATGCCCGCGCGTGGGCAAGCAGCTGGTGGCGCAGCGGCTGGCCTCGGTGGCGATCACTGCTGCGGCTCGGCGACCCGAGTGAGAAAGTCTCAGTCGGTTTGATCTGAGCAGTGGCTGACATGTGGGTCCCACCTCCAGTTTTAACCTCTGAAATTTACTCCTAATCACTGTTGTAAACAGTGAACCCCATACTACCCTTGGCAATTCAAATTATTCACCCATGAGCCATTTGAATTGATCAAAGTTCAAATGAGGTTTGGTTTGAATGAATTTCAGCACAAGTTCAGTTTGAAATTCAAATAAAGTTTGAATTTCTCCCACTTAGCTCATGTCAAGATCAACTCCAAATGGAGTGAAAATTGGTGTGTGAGCTCACAAAAATGTGCTGAGTAAGAATATGCCCCTCACTTTTAAATTCATTGGATAAAAAAAGTTTGAATTTGAATATGGTTTCAAACTGCCCTCTTCCTAACTATACCCAAACTGACCTCAAAAAGGTTTTGAATTTGGGTGAAACTTGGCATGGACATCCTTAGCAAAGTGTAGGAGTTTTCATATGTCCAGCCCATCTATATCACATGTGGGAAATACCACTTTTGCAATGTGTAAGTTTGTTCTCTAATGAGCATGTTGATAATTGTTACTTGCTCTTCATTTGTGTTCATCATTCTTCCTCAAATGAGGTGTGTGGTGTGGTGATGAACACTGCAAATGTGTGTCAAAAACTGAGGCCCTTACAACCACCAACTTAAGATAAGGAAAACTGATATTCCAAAGACAGCTTTCGTATCTCGGTACGGACTGTATGAATACACCGTCATGCCTTTCGGGCTAACTAATGCCCCGGCATACTTCATGTATCTCATGAACAAGGTATTCATGGAATATCTGGACAAAGTTTTGGTGGTTTTCATTGATGACATTCTCATCTTCTCCAAAGATGAAGAGGAACATGAGAAACATCTAAGATTGGTGTTGCAGAAGCTGAGAGAACACCAACTATATGCCAAGTTGAGCAAGTGTGAGTTTTGGCTGAAGAAAGTTCCCTTCTTAGGACATATAATCTCGGAGGGACGAATCTCCGTAGATCTCGCCAAGATCGAGGATGTACAGAAGTGGAAGACCCATGAGAATGTCGGGGAAGTTCGAAGCTTCTTAGGATTGGCTGGGTATTATCGACGGTTTATCGAGGGTTTCTCCAAGATTTCGAGACCCCTCACCAAACTGTTGGAGAAAGGAATCACATTCACATGGACATCGCAGTGTGAGACGAGTTTTCAAGAACTAAAGAAAAGATTGAAAACAGCCCCAGTGCTAGTTATGCCAGATATGCAGAAGAACTTTTCGGTGTACTGCGATGCCTCTGGAAACGGGTTGGGATGTGTTCTCATGCAAGAGGGGCATGTCGTGGCTTATGCGTCCCGGCAGCTTCAGAAACACGAGAAGAACTATCCCACACATGACCTAGAACTAGCCGCAGTGGTACACGCATTGAAGATTTGGCGGCACTACTTGATGGGGAAGAGGACAGAGATATATACGGATCATAAGATCTTAAATTACATTTTCACACAGCCAGATCTCAACCTCAGACAAAGGAGATGATTAGAGCTAATCAACGACTTTGACGTGGGCATCAACTATCATCCTGGGAAAGCGAATGTTGTGGCAGATGCTTTAAGCCGGAAAGTGCAGGTCAATAGGTTGAGCTTGAAGGACATGCCTGCAGAATTGAAGGATGATGTTATAAGACCCAATCTATGCCTGGTGAATAGTGGTGAAGCCATTGCCATGGAAGTGGACTCCACATTAGAGAAAGACATACGCGATGGTCAAAAGAATGATGAGAAGATACAAGAAATCCGACAACTCATCAAGGATAATAGAGCCCCTGGTTTCAGAGAGGATGAACAAGGTACGGTGTGGCACGGGAAAAGAATCTGTGTGCCTGAAGTGAAGGAGATCCGTGAATAGATTTTGAAGGAGGCTCATGATTCCGACTATTCCATTCATCCTGGGAGTACAAAGATGTACCATGACCTCAAGAGCAGGTATTGGTGGTATGGCATGAAGCGAGATGTTGCGGAACATGTTGCCCTATGTGACACATGTCAGTTGGTGAAAGCAGAACATCAACGACCCGCGGGATTATTGCAACCACTCAAGGTGCCTGAATGGAAATGGGAAGAAATCGGTATGGATTTCATAGTGGGACTACCCAGGACCATGGGTCATCATCGATAGGCTAACCAAGGTAGCTCATTTCATTCCTGTAAAAGAAAGCTACAGCGGATCCAAATTGGCGGAGTTGTACATGTCAAGGATCGTGTGTTACCATGGAGTGCCAAAGAAGATAGTGTCAGATCGAGGGACACAGTTCACCTCAAGGTTCTGGCAGAAGTTACATGAAACCATGGGAACTCATCTGAACTTTAGTTCTGCCTATCGTCCCGAGACTGACGGACAGACGGAAAGAACCAATCAGATCCTTGAGGACATGCTGAGGGCATGTGCACTCAAAAACAATCGGAGTTGGGATAAGAACTTACCGTATGTGGAGTTCTCCTATAACAACAACTATTAGGCTAGTATGAAGATGTCACCGTTTGAGGCTTTGTATGGGAGAAAGTGCAGAACTCCACTATTTTGGAACCAAGCCGGGGAATGTAAAGTGTTTGGACCCGAGGTACCACAAGAAGCCGAGGCGAAAGTGAGGGAAATTCGCAACAACTTGAGGATAGCACAGACACGACAAAAGAGCTATGCCGATGTACGGAGAAGAGAGCTCGTTTTCAACATGGGGGACTATGTCTACCTCAAGGTGTCCCCTATTCGAGGACTTCGTCGGTTCAAGGTGAAAGGGAAGCTATCACCTCGATACATCGTACCCTTTCAAGTTTTGGAGAGGAAAGGCGAAGTGGCATATCAACTAGAACTACCGGCCCGCCTATCAGATGTGCATGATGTATTCCATGTGTCACAGCTCAAGAAATGTCTAAGGACGCCTGAGGAGATGTTACCCATGAATGAGGTTGACGTACGAGAGGATCTGTCTTATGCCGAGCAACCGGTCAAGATTTTGGAGACAATGGAACGCCTCACAAGAAATAAAAGAATCCGGATGTGCAAGGTGCAGTGGAAGCATCACTCGGAAGAGGAAGCCACATGGGAGCGAGAAGACGAGCTTAAGGCACAGTTTCCGGAATTGTTTTCCTAGAACCACCAATCTCGAGGACGAGATTTCTTTTAAGGGGGGAAGAGTTGTAACACCCCAAAATCCTGTTAAGAGGGAATTTAAAAAATTTTGGACGTATTGCATGTGGTGCAGAAATTCACATTTAATTTGGAATTCAAATTCAAATCAGAACCAGAAAAGAAATGGAAAAAGAAAAACAGAAAAACAGAAAAACCCCGGCCAGTGGGCCGAAACCCACCAGCCGGCCCACCTTCTCCCGCGCCAGCCCGCAGCCGCGCGCTCCCGTCTCTTTCTCGCTGACACGCGGGGCCTGCGGTCATCTTCTTCCTCGCGCGATCGCGCCAAGCGCCGGGACTCCTCCGCGCGCCGAATCCAAACCACCCCGGAAACCCGCGTTTCCCCAGTCGAATTCTGGTCCCGGACGACTCAAACTCGATCGCAACCGACACGCCGCCCTCCCCTGTCTATATAAACGCCGGCATCGCCCCGTTTTCCCCACCCGATCGGCTGTTTTTCCTCCCGGTGAGAACCGAAGCTCCGATCACCTTTTTCTCTCGATCTTTGCTCGGGTTTTCTGATCTAACACGCCGATCCTGTGCCACCGCCTCCGGGGAATCACGCATGTGCAGAAAACTCGGTAGATTGTCGCCCTAGACACAGACCCGACGAGCATCGCCGCGATTCCATCTCGGACCTCGTCGCCGACCGCCTTCCAGGGCCTCCGAGCTCAAGAAAAACCCCGAGGTGAGATATCCGACCTCCTCTCTACCGATCTATGCCATGAAACCCCGGTTTTAGGAGGTATAGATGAAGATCCGAAGTTCTCCGGCGAGATCGCTGTCTCCCGCCGCCGCACACCGCCGGGCAGCGCCGCCCACGCACGGTCAAGGCGACGTGGCCGCTTGTGCGCCGTCTATTTTAAATCGCACAGTAGAATTAAAACCCACGCGCACCGGTTCATAGTTATAATCTCAGCCATCTGTTTTAAATCGGACGGTCCACGTCGGCCCCGCATTATAAAGGACGGGATTCTTACGCGCTACCTCCTGGGGATCTCGGAAAATATGAGCTAGCCCCGAAAACTTCTGATCTAGCCCCTGGAACTTCAGAAATTCATGTAAATTCAATTAATAATCAGTTTTAGCCCCTAGACTTAATAAAAATTAGCAAAACCCCTCTGTTATGCATAGTTAGACCCCTGGAAATTTGTAAAATAATAAATTAGACCCTCTAGTAGGGTGAACTTATCTTTTTGACCCTATATGGTATTAATTTTACAAATTTGAATGTGTGACTAGGATTTAAATTTAAAAGGAAAGACAAACACATGTGCTAATTCAAGTTTAAACTCTACTAACACATGTAAAACTTTAGAATGAACAAAAAATAAACTTTAGGCTGAAATGAAATCTGTTTGGGTGTTGTTCATATTTATTAGTTCTAGGAACATATTTTTAGGTTAATAAATAATTCTGAAAATTGGCAAAATAAATTTAAATTAGTTCACATCAGAGGATGTAACATCCCAAATTTTGATTCAAAACCCTAAACCATGTTCAGAGGGGAATTTAGAAATTTTTGGACGTGTTGCATGTTTTGCAAAAAAATTCAAATTCAATCTGGAATTCAAATTATACTCAAAACAGAAAAGAAATGGAAAAAGAAAAAGAGAAACGGGAAAAAACCGGCCAGTGGGCCGAAACCCGCCAGCCGGCCCAGTTTCCCCGCGCCAGCCCGCCCCCGCGCGCGCCGCGCTGTCTCTCACAGACAGGTGGGACCCGCCTGTCATCCCTAACCCCGCGACCCCGGACTCTCTCCCGCGCGCGCGATCGCAACCGACTGGATTTCCGTGTCCCGCAGCCCGAATTCTGGTCCCAAACGACTCAAACTCGATCGCAACCGACCCACCGCCCTCCCCCGGCTATAAAAACCCCAGCCCCGATCGGTTTTTCCCACGCGATCGCCGATTTTCACTCCGGTGAGCACCGAGACTTCGCCGGTGAATTCTGGCCGATCTAAGCTCGGAAACTCTGATCTAACTCGCTGGTCTTGATCCACCGCCTCCGGGGAACTTTGCAGGTGCAGAAAACCCGAAGACTTACAGTGTAAATCCAGCGCCGACGAGCTTCGCCGTGGTTTTGCCTCGGACCTCGCCGCTGAGCACTTTCCAGGACCCCCGAGCTCAAGAAAACCCCCGAGGTGAGATCCCTGACCTCCCCTCTACCGATCTATGCCATGAGATCACAGTTCTAGGCAGAATTCTCGCGGATCCGAAACTTTCCGGCGAGATCGCCGCTTCCCGCCGCCGTGCGCCGCCGGCAGCGCCGCCTGCGCTCGATCAGAGCGACGTGGCCGCTTGTGCGCCGTTTATTTTAAATCGCACGGTAGACTTTAAAACCCCGCGTACCGGTTCGATGTTATAATCTCAGCCGTCGGTTTAAAATCGGACGGTCCACGTCAGCCCCGCATTATAAAGACTGGAATTCTTACGTGCTACCCCCTGGGGTTCTCTGGAATTGAGAGCTAGCCCCAGAAATTTCAGATCTAGCCCCTGGAACTCCAGAAAATCATGTAAATTCATTTAAAAATCAGTTTTAGCCCCTGGACTTAATAAAAATTAGGAAAAACACCTCTGATA
The DNA here is from genome assembly GCA_030760725.1 of Neostapfia colusana. Classification (NCBI taxonomy): domain Eukaryota; kingdom Viridiplantae; phylum Streptophyta; class Magnoliopsida; order Poales; family Poaceae; genus Neostapfia; species Neostapfia colusana. Next base: position 40,661,122 of record JASWHV010000007.1, on the reverse strand, counting down.
AGTGTAGCTAGACCCCTGGAAATTATGAAAATAATATTATAGACCCTGTAATGGGGTGAATTCATTATTTTAGCCCTGTTTAGTATTTAATTTAGAAAATTGAATATGTAACTAGTGTTTAAAAATTAAAAAGTGGGACAAACATAATTGTCAAAATTAATTAAAAACTTTCTCAGTACTTAGAAAACTTTGGAGTGAGATAAAAATCTATTTTTGGGCTGAAATGAATCTGTTTCATTTATTATTCACATTTATTAATATAGGGACACAATTTTTAAGTAAAGAACAGTTATAGAAAAATAGGGAAAATAATTATGAAATAATCTACATCAGAAGCCAAGGTCAAAACATGTTATTAGATTATTTAGGACCAGAACCTATACTGTTTAGGTGATGTGTATTACTAATTTTATAATAAAATACACAATTATGCATAGGAATATAAATCTGAAAATATAGCAACTAGTAAATGATAAATGGAGTTTCTAAAATACAAAGAATTCAGTTTAGGGTTGATAGAAATTATGAAGGCACATATGGAGAAGAAAAATACTTTTCTTACATACTTGGTAGTAAAAAGGTGTAGTAGTTGAATATAAGAAATTTATTGGAAACCCATATAAATAGTATGTAAGTATAAATGTGGACACAAAAGTAGGAATCATATATACATGGTTAAAAGTGCATGCAAGCCACAACTTAACACACATAAAGTAACCCCAACACATGTAATGGTAAAGAACTTTTATAAATGTGAATGTGTGGTTTGTATAAAGTAGAAGTGTGAACTATGTCTTATGATTGTTGTTTTTCTTTTGCTATGTGTGATGGTATGAAGTAGAACCTGTTCAAGAGCAAGTTATTCCTTTCCAAGATCAGGACTACCCATTTCAAGAGCAGCAAGAAGGAGGCAAGTGTCCTTGACCACTTTGATCCTATGCTAGGATGTGTAGATAGAATTATTTGCATTGTCAAGTTAAATATGAAACCCATGCTAGGAAGTTTCCCTAGAATTGCATTACCTTGTTTCCTTGTAGCTTGGGTTGGGATTTATTTTGTCATGTCATTTATTTACATGCATATGCTTAGCCATGCTTAGAATGGGATATTTGGGATATGAGATCATCAGTTTATTTTACCATACTCTTGAATGAGCTATTGTGAGTTATGTAGAGGTAGGGATCAAGGCAAGTTGGATGTTTTGGTTGTGTGCTGGGTGCACGAGACTTGGGTTTGTGTTTAGTACTTGCCTGGATCCTAAGGACCGGTTCATGGAGCATGTAACCCGGCTTTACAGTGCCAACCACATGCTGAGATGGGCAGCTTGGCCAATTAATTAGGTGTATCCCCGGCGTAGTATGGGTGTGTTGGAGGGTGCGGGGAGTAGGTGTCAGCTGGACTACCATATGAACCGCAAGGCTCAAGAGGGGGCCACTGCAGCGGGGTTGGAGCCTCTTGTATGCTGTTAGGGGTGAAACCTCAGTGGGCCCACGCTCGTCGGGAATCCCTTTGTAAAGGCTTCGTAGTGATCTCCTGGCTACACACCTGGGAAGTGTGAATGTGGATCGTAGCCACTGGCATAATGGAGGTTCTTTTAGTCCACCCGGCAACGGGGGATGAAATCACTACATGTGGGTACAGTGGTACAAACTCTGCAGAGTCAAAACTGTCTTGACAGCCGTGCTCACGGTTAAGAGTGGCCTGGACTTATTCATGATTAGATGATTGATGGTTTTGGAAGTTAAGCGGGGAGCTTAACATTGGTAATGATGTTATGATTATTGGATTACAATGATGGGATGGGAGATTGGGACCATTTTACCTCTGTAGTAATGTAGGTGCTTAATAAGCTAAGGTGATAGGTGTTAATTGCGTAGTGCTTTAACCATGAGTTCAACCTCTCCTTGTTCTAGCCATGCATGATATGATTTTCCCACACTTGCTGAGTACCATTGGTACTCAACCTTGCATATTTGTTGGTTTATATTGCTGCTCAGGTCAAGATAATGAGGTGGTGTATAATGACCAAGACTTTGGACCCGAAGAAGGTTTCTAGGTTCATGAAGACCCCTGGGCAACGCCTGTGATGGAGCCCTAATGAATAATATTCCGCTGCTAGTTGATTTACTTGTGATGAACTTATTATTGTCCATCGAGACATTTACTTTGTAAGACTTACTTATATTCGACACCTGGCTTGTAATAAATGATGCTTCACTATTTGTCATCACATGTATGAGAAAATGATCCTGGCATACATGTGATATTCACTTGGTTGTTCTTCGGAAAAACCGGGTGTGACAGAGGAGAAGTTCAAAAACATATTATTTAATATATTAGATCAGAACCTATTCTGTTTAGATGTTATGCCCTACTATTTAATATTTAAACTCACTTTTAGGCATAGAAAATAAAACTGGAAAATAAAGGAAAAATAGGTATGCATAATTAGAAAATGATAAATGAAGTCTCCAAATCCAAAGATTTCTGTTTGGGATTTGGTAGAAGGTTTAAAAACCCACTTGGAATAGGAAATTACCTTCCATGCAAACTTGGTAGCTAAAGAGTGTGTTAATTGAATATAAAGAATTTGTTTAGAATTGAAACTCATATATATAGTGTGCAAATAAAAGTCTGAATACAAAAGTTAGAAATCATATACATATGTTTAAAAGTGCATGTAGGCCAAAAATCAACACATGTAGAGTAACCCCAACACATAGAAATGTGAATGACTTTCATAGGTATGTATGTGTGTTTTGCATGAAGTGAAAGTGTGAACTATGTCTTATGGATTGTGTTTTCTTTTTCTATGTGTATTGGCATGAGTAGAACCTGCCCCAGAGCAAGTTCTCCCCTTCCAAGACCAAGACTTTCCATTCTCAATGCAGCAAGAAGAAGGCAAGTGTCCTTGACCACTTTGATCCTATACTAGGATGTGTAGTTAGAATTTAGTTGCATGGTCAATTTGGAATATGATACCCATGCTAGGAAGTTTCCCTAGAATTGCATTATCTTGTTTCCTTGTAGCTTGGGTTGGGATTTATTTTATCTTGTCATTTATTTATATGCTTATGCTTAGCCATGCTTGGAATGGGATAAGTGGGATATGAGATCATCAACTTGTTTACCTTACTCTTGAATGAGATATTATGAGTTATGTAGAGGTAGGGAGCGAGGCAAGTTGGATGATTTGGTTGGTGCTGTGTGCACGAGACTCGGGTTTGTGTTTAGTGCTTGCCTGGATCCTAAGGACTGGTTCATGGAGCATGTAACCTGGCTTTACCGTGCTAACCACATGCTGAGATGGGGCAACTTGGCCAATTAATTAGGTGTATCCCCGGCGTAGTATGGGTGTTTTGGATGGTAAGGGAAATAGGTGTCAGCTGGACTACCTTATGAACCGCAAGGCTCAAGAGGGGGCCACTGCAGCGGGCTTGGAGCTTCTTGTATGGTGTTAGGGGTGAAACCTCCGTGGGCCCACGCTCGTCGGGAATCCCTTTTTAAAGGCTTCGTAGTGATCTCCTGGCTACACACCTGGGAAGTGTGAATGTGGTTCGTGGCCACTTGCATAATGGAGGCTCTTTTAGTCCACCCGGCAATGGGGGATGAAATCACTACATGTGGGTACAGTGGTGCAAACTCTGCAGAGTCAAAACTGTCATGACAGCCGTGCTCACGGTCAAGAGCGGCTTGGACTTATTCATGATTAGAGGATGATGGATTTGGAAGTTGTGGATGTTAAGCGGGGAGCTTAACATTGGAAATGATGTTATGGTTATTTGATTATGATGATGGGTTGGGAGATTGAGACCATTTCACCTGTGTAGTAATGTAGGTGCTTAATAAGCTAAGGTGGTAGGTAATAATTGCGTAGTGCTTTAACCATGAGTTCAACCTCTTCTTGCTCTAGCCATGCATGACATAATTTTCCCACACTTGCTGAGTACCAACGGTACTCAACATTGCATATTTGTTGGTTTAAATTGCTGCTCAAGTCAAGGGGATGATGTGGTGTTTAATGACCAAGACTTCGGACCTGAAGAAGGATTCTAGGTTCATGGAGTCCCCCGGGCAACGCCTGTGACGGAGCACACAAGAATAATATTCCGCTGCTAGTTTATTTACATGTTATGAACTTATTATCGTCCATCGAGATGTATGCTTTGTAAGACATATTTATATTCGACACCTGGCTTGTAATAAATGATGCTTCACTATTTGTCATCACATGTATGAGAAAATGATCCTGGCATACATGTGATATTCACTCGGTTGTTCTTCGGAGAATCCGGGTGTGACAGAATACCATCTCGTATTCACTACCATCTCATATTCAGTTCCATCTCATAACCGAGATCAAATCTCATTGCCACGACTCAAGAGTCATGCAACCAATATCATTACCCGGATACAATAATCCCGAAAACCAAATCCAAAGACAAAACCATAACCAAACCAATACCATCCCAAAAAAAACCATCCCATCTAATCATGTGAGTTGTCCAGGCGCTTGTGACCGAAAGCACAGCTATCATGATAGTTTTACACTCTGCAGAGGTGGCACCACTTTACCCACAAGTTTGTGATTGCGTCACCCGTCGGTGACTGCAGAACCTCCATTATACCAGTACACAACCATCGGTGTATGGCCAAGAGATCACAAAATAGCCTTTACAAAGGGGCTACTAGATGTATTGGACTCACTAAGGTTTCAGCAGCAGGCTAGAATTGGACTCCAATTCTCCCACCTACGGGCCCCCTCTTGTGTCATGCAGTTCCCAGGGCAGTCCTCACACGACATCCATTCCCCGCGCCTTCCACGGTCCATAACAATCTAGTAACTTACCTAATTAGTCAGCTAAGCCGCACCCATATTTGGCCTTGTGGTGGCACTGTATTCCTGGCATGCATGAACCGGTCCTTAGATCTACGGCAAGTAAACCACCATCTCATTCTACCTCATCCACAAACCAAGCATGCCTAGATCTCCCCCGATTCATGTTCATTATCAACATCAAGTTCTCATTATCTTTATTCGTATGAGTGCAGTAGCTAGACACATTCTATCGCTTCCCATATCCCATGAACTCAGCGAAGCAAAAAGCAAAATGACCATACCCGACTCATTTACTTTCCCGACGACAAGGGTGGTTAACAAAACTAGTAAACTCCAATCAAAGGGTTTCCCATCAAGTTGACTCAAGCACGCACACGTTTTTGCAAACAAAATAGTTTCAAAAACATGGGATCAATATGGTCAAGAGGCACTTGCCTTGTTCCTGTGGTTTCTGTTGCTCTTGGATCTCGAAGTCTTGGTTCTGAAATCCTTCGTAGATAGCTCCCTGAGCTTGTCCTTCTACTTACGATTGCACACATACAAGATTCACAGCAATCAATTATCATGCACAAATTTTACTCAAGATGCAATGATGCATGTGCATGTTGATTCTATGGTGCAGTTTTAGTTTGTACGTGTTCTTACATTGCTTGCATGGGTTTGCATGGGGGTTTACGATGAACACATGTGTAAAGACCAAATGTGGACGTGGTGATGATCTGGACTCAAGATCTAGATCAAACTGATCAATACGTGATCTGTCCACGAAAAAGCTTCTGTTTGAAAGAATCGAGAGAACAGATGCAAAGAAAACTGCGATGATGTCGTAAGGTGGTAATGGAGACCTACCATACTGCCTTCGGGTCTTTCCTTCAGAAAAACAGATCGTCGGCTCTCCTCCAGCGATCGTGTCGGGGCTCGTCGGCGGCTCTCCGGCGACTAAACTCCGGCGAAGGTGGTTAGCTCATTGAGTTGGGAGCTAGGGCTCCAAGTACTCGACTCGGTAGGTGGAAAAGAAGTATGTGGTTACGGCCAAGGGTTCTGGGTTCTATTTATAAGAGGGAAACAAAGAGTCCTATTCTGATCAGAATTCGAGTAAGGGTCCTATTAAAATTGTTTTTGGTTCTTAACAACTTATCTCTAGTTCATTTGGTGCGTAGCAATGTGGAATACGTGTCGGTGTCCTTCTGTGTTGGTATTCCCGCGTGTACAGAAGCAAAAACCGCTTCAGATCTCGTCACCTCCGTGGCGATGAGCTCTGTAGGTTCCACGTGTCCAGCGGAGGCCGGGCCTCCCTTTTCCGCAGAGGGGGCTCCGGTTGTGCCACGTGTCAGGCGCGCAGGACCTCCCTCTCCTCGGAGGCGAGCTCCGCATGCGCCACGTGTCATAGCGGGTCGGGACCTCCCTCTCCCTCAGAGGCGAGCTCCGCGTGCGCCACGTGTCTGGTGGGTCGGGAACTCCCTCTCCCTCAGAGGCGAGCTCCTCGTACGCCACGTGTCAGTTTCGGACCTCCCCTCTCTTCGGAGGCGAGCTCCGGGAGTGCCACATGTCTGTTCTGGACCTCCCCTCTCTTCGGAGGTGAGCTCTGAGAGTGCCACGTGTCAGTGCCGGACCTCCCCTCTCTTCGAATGTGGGCTCCGGTAGTGCCACGTGTCCTAACAGCGTCAGACTTCCTTTCTACTCAAAGATGAGCTCCGAGGTCTACACATGTCCATCAGCGTTGGACCTCCCGGAGGTGAGCTCCGGAGGTGACACATGTTCAACAGTGTCGGACCTCCCTTAGGGCGGGACCTCTCGGAGGTGAGCTCCGAGGCTGACGCGTGTACAACAGTGTCGGACCTCCCGGAGGAAAGCTCCGAGAGTGAGACGTGTCTAGAAGGCCGGACCTCTCGGAGGTGTGCTCCGAGAGCGACACGTGTCCTACGGGTCGGACCTCTCGGAGACGAGCTCCGAGTGCAACATGTGTCCCACGCGGCTGGTCCTCTCTTTTCTGCAGTGACTAGCTCCGAAGGCGACATGTGTCCTGCAGGGCTGGCCTCGCTCCTCCACAGAGGCTAGCTGCGAGGGCAACACGTGTCCCACGGGGTCAGACCTCGCCCCTTTCACAGAGGCAAGCTCCGAGCCTGCCACATAGCCAATTTAGCGGTGGACCTCTCCCCCTTCTTGGGGATTTGCTCGGGACACGCCACGTGGCCAGCGGGACGCGGGAAGTGTCTTCAGCGCTCCTCGGCAAACTGGAACTGGCTCTTTTTGGCTATATTTTTATTTCTTCTCTACTGTTACTTATTTAAAATATTTCTGTATATGAAATATGCATGCATACGTGATTATGAAATTGAGGGTATCATAAATCTAACATACTCAGCAAGTGCGGGAAGTATGACATGTAGCTTACAACAAGGTAGGTATAAAAAGGCTCATTGCAGACAGCAAAGTTTATTTCACAAAAGATGATAAAAACAGCAACTGGCTTTAAGTGAATGTAATCCCAACATGTATTTAAACATCAACATACCTCCATCATGATTCACCACTTTTCATGTCTCTTCCAGACATTTATCTTTCTCAACTTTTCTCATGCTTATGAATACCATCTCGTATTCACTACCATCTTATATTCAGTTCCATCTCATAACCGAGATCAAATCTCATTGCCACGACTCAACAGTCATGCAACCAAACTCATTACCCGGACTCAACAGTCCCGAAAACCAAATCCAAAGACCAAACCATAACCAAACCAATACCATCCCAAAAAAACCATCCCAAAAACCATCCCATCTAATCATGTGAGTTGACCAGGCGCTTGTGACCGGAATCACGGCTATCATGATAGTTTTACACTCTGCAGAGGTGGCACCACTTTACCCACAAGTTTGTGATTTCATCACCCATCGGCGTCTGCAGAACCTCCATTATATCAGTACACAACCATCGGTGTATGGCCAAGAGATCACAAAATAGCCTTTACAAAGGGGCTACTGTGACACCCTCAATTTCATAATCAAGTATGCATTCATATTTCATGTGTAAAAATATTTTAAAATAAGTTGAAACAGAGAAAGAATAAAAAAAGGTAGCCAAAAAGAGGTAATTCCAGTTCGCTGAGGAGCGCTGTAGACAATTCCCGCGGCCCGCTGGCCACGTGGCGCCTTCGGAGCTCATCCCTGTGAAGGGGGAGAGGTCCCCCGCTAAACTGGCTACGTGGCAGGCTCGGGGCTCGTCTCTGCTGAAGGGGTGAGGTCCGACCCCATGGGACACATGTTGCCCCCGGAGCTAGCCTATGCGGAGGAGCAAGGCCAGCCCCACAGGACACGTGTCGCTTTCAGAGCTAGTCACTGCAGAAAAAAGAGGACCAGCCGCGCGGGACACGTGTCGCTCTCGGAGCTCCTCATCGAGAGGTCTGACCCGCAGGACACGTATCACTCTTAGAGCACACCTCCGAAAGGTCCAGCCCCGCCAGACATGTGTCACCTCGGAGCTCGCCTCCAAGAAGTAAGGAAGATCGCCACTACTAGAAACGTAGCATTCTCGGAGCTCACCTCCGAAGAGAGGGGGGGTCCAGAACAGACACGTGGCACTACCGGAGCCCACCTCCGAAGAGAGGGAAGGTCCAGCCCTGACACGTGGTACCCCCGGAGCCACCTCCAAGGAGAGGAGAGGTCCCGAACTTACACGTGGCGTACGCGGAGCTCGTCTTTGGAGAGAGGGGAGGTCCTGAATCACCAGGACACGTGGCGCACACGGAGCTCACCTCTGAAGAGAGGGAGGTACCGCCCGCCTGACACGCGGCACAACCAGAGCTCGCCTCTGCGGAAAAGGGAAGCCCGGCCTCTGCTGGACACTTGGAGCCTCCGGAGCTCACCGCCGCAAAGGTAACGGGATCTGAAGCGGTTTCTCTTCTGTACGCGCTGGAATACCGACACGGAAGGAAACCGACAAGAATTCCATGCTGCTACCGCACCAAATTGACGGGGCCCCGTCGATCCCGATCACGGGGACGGGGCACCTCGCCCGGGAATCACATTGGGTGGTGCTGTATTATGCGGCACCCAACAGCACAGAAATAAGGAACACTGTATTACATAAATCAAAAGTGGAAGCTTACAAATGTTCTTCGTAAATAATTTACATAAAATAGCTACAGCGGAAGTCTATAAAAAGCTCACGTCGAATAACTAGTGAGCACCCGAGAAGAGGTCCAGCCCGCGTACTCCTCTCGCTAGCAACACGAAGACAAGGCAGCGGCTAGGTTCTCCATGTGATACATGACTCGGAAGTTCCCGAGTCTCACCGGACAACCTTCTTTGTAGCGTCGAAGTTTACCTATAAAACCACTCATATAGCAAGAGTGAGCACAATGGCTCAGCAAGACTTAACCGTCTCTCCTAAAGCATGCAACTCTACATGAGGTAACTTAAGACCTAATACTGTAATTTAAGAAAAGAGTCGCCCGCCTCTGAAGACCCACACAAGTTCAAACAGGGTTCTCATGCAATTTATAATAATCATAGCAGCAATTAAAACTTTGCAAACTGTTTCCACACAAGTTGATTACTACGTCACAACATGGGAGCAAGCGGTACTCAATAACCGCGAGGGACGGTGATTTGAATCAAACACTACCTGGATAACTCGACACATGCGCCCGTCTCCGAAGACCCAAATCTGGCGTCCTTCATTACGTCGTATGTGGCAACCTTTCTCAGGACACTAGACTATAGAACCGGTCGCGCCGCCTCAGGCTCATAGGTCTAACGAGACAATGTGGTATGCCTCTACAATCTAGTGAACCTGGTACATCGGTTTCCTGGTTCTCAAACATCAGTAAGCATCCGGTACACAACTCAATACTTGCTCCTGGATGCGGCACACGCATCGGTCCTTAACCGACACAGGCAGAGCTACTCGACCAAGACCTCATCTTGTCGCTACTTAATCCCCACTGCCCGGTCTCATCTTTAGAAATGTAAACTTTAGTTTTCCTCTCTGTTCCAACCATACTTATGTGATCCTGATCTATAACTCGCGAGTAGATTCCAACTACTCGTTTTCTACCGGATGTCCTAGCCTATTTAGCACTGCCTTATTCTACAGCGATAACACCCTTCTATCCTTGACTTCAGGGTTCATTTTTGATTATGCAAGTGGAGTATAAAACATCCATGACCTAATGCACATACAAACTTTGACCCCTAGTAGTGAACAAATGAAAAAAACTTTATAAACAATTTAAATGCAAACCGGGGCTTGCCTTGGTTTTGCAGCTGACTAAAGTCAGATAAGGTTGAGGTTAGTTGCTGATGACTTGAAGCTTAATCCCTGCCCTTCTTGCTCCTTGATCCAAGCTTAAGTTCTCCTTCACTTTTCCATGTTTAATCAACACACGTTATGAATATGCATACATATTTAATTATAAAAATTTTGCTAACAAGTTCTAAAGACAAGTTTAAAACTGGAACTCTGTTTAAGAATTTAAAATGACACTGGGGCTAGTAGTTTGGTTTGGGTGGAGAAACATGATCAAGTGATAATTACATTTCATCACTTGTGTGCTACTCATCTAAATAGGTTGAACAGGATAGTGGTGATCCATAGCTCCAATGGAGCTGAAAATTTTCATGTGGGTTCCTTGTCACAATAAAATCTTCTGAACCAAAATTCAGAATTCTTCAATGAGTAGATCACTCAGAACAATTCCCTAAGTATTTAGGCACAAAAGAACTAATTCTGAATAAATTTGCACTTTCATACAAATTTAAGTGAACCATAATTTCAGAAATAGCTCAGGGAGCATGCATGAATTTTCCTAGGATATTTGGAGCTAAGAAATGCCCAGAACTGAATTTCCAACTTCTGGAAATTCTCTGAAATTGTTTCTGTATTCATTTGAACACCGAGACTTGATTTCAGAATTATACTAACTAAATCAACTCCAAATGAGCTGAAACTTTTACAGGGTTCACACATATCCTATATAACATTCCGGCAAAATTTGAGGATTTTTGGATGAACCAAACTCTCTCTAAAATTCTTTAGCAGAAAGGATTTAAAGAATTTTCCAGAATGTTCTATTGGTTTTCATGCAAATTGGGTTGCATATTCGGATAGAGCTTTTCATCCGGAATCCAACCCAATTTGAATCACTAAATTTGGAGCTACCTAGCAAAAGTTATGAGGTTCTAAAGTTTGAACCGAATCTGGGAATCCAAATAAACCGGGGAAAATTTTAAATTCTGACCGTGGGCCCATCACACACGTGTCAACTGCTGGAACTGAGCCACACGGGGCCACAGACCCCTTCCCACACAGCCACACTGGATCCCGGAGCCGCAGCCGATCAGCAGGTTAAATATTCCGTCGCTGACATGTGGGGCCCGCCGGTCATCTTCCTCCTCGGTCCGTTTTCTTCTCCCACGCTGCCCCCTCGCCGGAAGCCCAACGGAGCTTGCCGGAGTCGGCTTCCCGGCCACCTTTTGGCTCGGTACTCACCACCTGGGGGGTTTCCAGCTACGAGGAATTCATTGCGGTGCTCTCGGGCTGCCGGTGACCGGAAATCGGCGGCGACGTGCGTACTCCTCGGTGAAGCTTCGGCGCCGTGGTCCGAGCACCCTAGCCCGCCAAAGGTTCGGAGGATTTGCTCTAAAGCATCAGTGGAGGTCAGGATAGCTTGGCAAGGCCTCAAAATGGCTCGGAAATGGCGGCAATCCGGTTGTCACCGTGCGCCCGCGCGTCTCTATCGTGGCCGCCAATCGAAAAGCTTGAAATGGGCCGTCAACACGGGGTTTCAAGCTAGGAATGTGAAGGGGATCGGATCGCTAGCCAGTCTTAATTATTTGTGCACGATTTGATGAGCTAAGAGCAAAGAACTAATCAGAATTTTGGTTTTTCATACTGATTCATCGGTTGGTGGCCGCCGGTGAAGTTTTCCCGAATTCCCACTCAGTGGTTCACGGCTCGACGTGAGGGTTGAGGATGAGCAGCACGGGTTAACAGCACGTCCGGGGGTGCCGGTACTTGGTCGTGACAGGTGCTAGACTCAGCTGTCTACGGGAGCTCTCTCCTCAGTTCTCTTTTAGCCGCCGCGTGGACATGGCGCCCTTGGGGCAGAGCGGCCAAACCTCGGTCGTTTTTGTGTCGGGGAGATGGAGAGTGGGCACGCGGTGCGGTTCAGCAGCTCGGAGGGAGGCTGTGCACCGATTTTCGCTGGGTTCTGATGGAGCACCGGGGAGCGGCGGCATCGTGCTGTTCGGCTGCTGATTGGGGAGAGGCAGGGTACCACAGCTTGATTAAGGGGCTACTTAACCCACTGAGAATGTGTGAACCATCAAGTAGGTTGCCAGCGCGAGATTGAATCCAGGAGGTGGCCTCCCCATGCGGTCTCGGTGTCGGCCTGCAGTCGGTTGCTCCGAGCTCGGTCTGAACAGAAGAATTTGTTTGCTTCAGTGGTATGTTTCCTCCCAATGACATGTGGGTCTCACAGCCCCTCTCCCAAATATCTCCAAATTTTGGCACATTTCTAATTCAGCTATGAGGAACCCAAATTCAAATGCCATTTGGCCATTTGACAAGTTGTGCCACAGTTTCAAATTTGAATTCAAATTTCAATGAAAATTTGCAAGTCTCTTTGATATACATATCAAAGCACCTCCAAATTTTCTCAAAATTTGTCTCCCTCATAATTTGGACCTGAGGAATTCAAATATGCCATCTGATCCTTATGTCGGCCCCTGCAAATGAGGGTTTTGAACCAACAGTTTGGATCCCTCATTTTTGAAATGGCCACCTTTGGAGTCATATGATCATTTGAAATAAAAGGAAACTTGAAGGAATGTGATTGCTCATGACCATCTTCTCATGTTCAGAAAAGTTTTTGCAAGTCCCAAACCTTGAAATTATACTCAGCTTTATTCACAACTCAAGTTTTGCATTTACAAGTTTTTGGGACTTTTACATTCCTCCCCCCTTAAAAAGAATCTCGTCCCGAGATTCATGATTAAGGACAACGTGGAGAGGACAACTATCCAATATAAGCCTCTAACAACTCTGGATGATTGCGTTGTAAATATTCCTCGCTTTCCCATGTAGCTTCGTCGGACGTGTGATTTTCCCATAGCACCTAGAAAATTTGCAGCTTCCGGTTTCTGGTCTCGCGAGTCTTTTCATAAATTATCCGGGTTGGATGTTAAACATAGGTAAGGTACGGCTTCAAATCTGCTATGCCTTCCGTGAGAATCTCCGTTGGAACTTTCAAACACTTCTGCAACTGAGATATGTGGAAGACGTTATGAACTCCGGCTAGGGCTGCCGGTAGCTCCAAACGGTACGCCACGGGTCCACATCTTTCAATGATGACGAAGGGACCTATAAAACGTGGAGCTAATTTTCCTTTCACTCCGAACCGGTGAATGCTCTTCATAGGAGATACGCGTAGGTATACGTGGTCTCCACCTTGAAAGTTCAGAGGATGACGTCTCTTATCCGCATAGCTCTTTTGTCTGGAATGAGCGGCTTTAAGATTTGCTTGAATAAGCCTTACTCGCTCTCCTGCTTCATTTACGAGATCAATCCCGTAAATAACCATCTCGCCGGATTCAATCTAGTTCAATGGTGTGTGGCACTTCCGGTCGTAGAGCGCTTCATAGGGTGCCATTTTTATGCTCGTTTGATAACCGTTGTTATACGAGAACTACGCCAACGGTAAGTGATCATCCCAGCTCTTACCGTGGTGGATGGCACACGCCCTTAGCATATCTTCAAGAATTTGATTCACCCTCTCAGTTTGCCCATCAGTTTGAGGGTGATACGTGGAGCTTCGAATCAATTTAGTTCCCAAGGATGCGTGTAGCTGTTCCCAGAAGCGGGACACGAACAGCGATCCTCTGTCGGAGACAATGGTACGGGGAACTCCATGCAAGCATAAGACTCGTGTTATGTATAACTCTGCATTGCGCTGTAGTTGGTATGCACCGGAATGAAACGTGCTGATTTGGTTAATCGGTGAAGGATTTCCCAAATCGAATCATGGTGGTGGGAGGTCATCGGCAACCCAACGATGAAATCCATAATCAAATCTTCCCACTTCCATGCCGGTATTTGTAGTGGTTGCAACAGGCCCAACTTCTTCACGTGGTCGGCCTTAACCCTTCGACACGTATCACATTCTGAAACGTATCTTGCAACTTCACGTTTCATACGTGTCCACCAAAACTTCTTCTGGAGGTATTGGTATATTTTATTGCTGCCTGGATGAATAGAAAATTTGGATAAGTGAGCCTCATTCAAAATTTTCTTCCGCAGCCTCATATCACGGGGTACGACTATCCTGTCCTTGAACCATAGGGTGTCTTCATCATCTAACCAGAAACATTTCATCTCCCCGTTCTTCAACCTCCTTTTGATATGAGCCATGCCCTTGTCTTGCTTTTGAGCTTTCATAACCGCCTCTCTTATTGTGGGTATGGGAGCTAGATTATGTAGAGCTCCATATGTAACCAAGTAGAGACTCGGTTCGTCCACTTCTATTGGCGTAATGGTCAGATTATGAATATGAGACTTCCGGCTGAGTGCATCGGCAACCACATTTGCCTTGCCCGGATGATAATGAATTTCAATCTCATAGTATTTGATCAGCTCTAACCATCGCCGTTGCCGCGTATTCAACTCTTTTTGAGTGAATATGTACTTCAAGCTTTTGTGGTCGGTGTAGAGATGAACCAGATTTCCCAATAGGTAATGTCTCCACATCTTCAAAGCTAATACCACGGCATCAAGCTCAAGGTCATGAGTTGGATAATGTTGCTCATGATTCCATAATTGCCGTGATCCATATGCGACCACACGTCCTCCTTGCATGAGTACACAACCAAGTCCAATGCCGGACGCATCACAATAAACATCAAATGGCTTGGTTGTATCCGGTTGAGCTAAAACCGGGGCTGTTGTGAGGTGTTTCACCAACGCTTGAAAAGCTTCCTCACATGGCTTGCTCCAATCATATTTGATGCCCTTTTTCAGTAGCTCCGTCATAGGTTTGGAGATTTTTGAGAAGCCCGGGATGAACCTCCGATAATATCCCGCCAAACCCAAGAAGCTACGAACTTCATGGATTGATGTTGGAGACTTCCATTAAAGCACTTGTTCAATCTTGCTTGGATCAACAGCAATGCCTTCCGCAGAAATAATATGCCCAAGAAACGGCACTTGGTTGATCCAGAATTCACATTTACTAAACATTGCATAGAGCTTGTGATCTCTCAGTCGTTGGAGCACAATATGCAAATGTTTAGCGTGTTCCTCTTCTGATTTGGAATAGACCAAGTTGTCGTCGATGAATACCATGACGAACTGATCCAGCTCTGGCATGAATACCGAGTTCATAAGATACATAAAGTGAGCCGGAGCATTGATCAACCAAAATGACATGACAAGATACTCAGAGAGTCCATATCTTGTTGAGAATGCTGTTTTTGGGATATCTTCCGCTCGAATCTTGATTTGATGATATCCTGACCTTAAATCCATCTTGGAGAAGACTTTAGCACCCACTAGCTGATCGAAGAGGATATCAATCCTTGGTAGTGGATACATGTTCTTTATCGTCACAACATTTAAAGGACGGTAATCGATGCATAGCCTCAGCGTCTCATCCTTCTTCTTCACAAATAAAGCTGAGCAACCCCATGGTGATGAACTTGGACGAATGAACCCCTTGTCATTCAGATCTTTGATTTGCTCCTTCAGCTCGGCTTATTCATTCGGAGCCATTTTGTATGGTCTCCGAGAGATCAGCATGGTTCCCGGTATCAACTCTATTTTTAATTCCACCTCGCGCTCAGGTGGTAACCATAGAAGATCTTCGGGAAACAAGTCTGGATATTCACGGACTACCGGAATGTCTTCTAGCTTGCAAGCCTCGGCATTACATACTTCCGGGTCTTTGGAAACCGCTTCGCCGAGATACAATGTTTGACGCCCGATAAGTGGAGAGTCCAAGTGAACACTCCTATTCTCGATGTCCAAAACAGCCTTATGGAAGGTCAACCATGATATCCCCAATATGGCATTTAATCCTTGGTCTTCGAGAATAATGAGGGTGGTAGGATAGATTTTTCCACCCAAACAAAGTGTGCTCGAGAAATGACTTCATTAGTCGATATGTCTCCACCTGGTGAATGAATAAGGTAAGAACCCTTTGTGATTTTTGTGGAGATTTGATCCCGGATCACATCGCCCTGCTAATGAAGTTATGTGTTGCACCAGAGTCGAATAAAATGACAACCGGCTTGTCATTTAAGGTGAACCTGCCGGCAAGAACAGGTCCTCCCTTTGGCAGATCATCGACTGACACATAATTAACTGTCCCCACTTTGGACATAGCTTTTCTTGGCTGTCCAAGATCACTCTTTGGCGCTGGACCCGCAGACATAATGTTGCTGCTCGGTTCAGTTGCTTCATTGACGTTGAGTTCATTGTTAATATGAAGTGGGACAGCACTCGGTTCAGCTGAGAAATCGCCTTGATCGTCTTCAACCCCTTGAGGGAAATAACATTCTGGTGCACCTTGTTGATACTGAGGTGCAGGAGAAATAAGTTGCTGCTGCGGTGGAGGTGAATAAAACCTCTGTGGAGTATACGAGTCATCATACTCCAAGAATTACTGTACCTTTTGTGGAACCTCTCGACCGGAAGGTGAACGGATTACCCACCGATACTTCTGAGGTAGGTGATTGCATTCATCCTGTGATGAGTCCCTCTCCCTCTTTTCTTTAAGGTAGAGATTGGAATAATATTCCTGAGTGATATCACAGCTAACAAACTCATCAAAGTTCTCTTGGCTAACTTGAGCCAACTCACATCGCAGCCTAGCAGTCAGCCCTTGGTAAAAATGGTAACCCTTCATGGCGGGTGATTTCACACAATCAGGGACATATTGAGCTAAGCGATTGAATTCTTTCGCATACTCAATAACACTCCTGTCACCTTGCTTTAGATTCCAGAAATCATCCATACTTGTTAGCATTACGCCTGCAGGGACGAAGCGAGCACGAAACGCATTCTGCAATTCCGCCCATGTGACACGATGCCCTGCTGGTTGGATAGCAAGGTATTCTGCCCACCATGCTCCAGCAAAGCCGTGAAGCTGCTGAGTAGCAAATAGAGTCTTCTGGAATTCATCACATTGAATCAACCAAAACTTGGACTCAATGACACGTAACCAGTGATTAGCTTCACAATGGTCAGCCGCTTCAGAGAATACCGGCGGTTGTGTCGCCAAGAAATCCAGATAAGTGCTCGGGGTTGGTATGTGATGTTGAGCTTCTCTATTTATTCCTTGCTGAAATAGAGTTTGGAGAGTTTCATTCATCCTTGCCATAATTTCCGCTAATCCGGTTGGCGATGGCTCTTGTGATGAAGTCGAGTCATTCCCACCTCGACTCGAACCTCCAAGCTCCATTTGAGAATGTGTGCGTACCATACTGCACGAAACAAAATTTTGAGTCAATCAAAATTCTATTTCAGTAGTAAGTAAAGATAAGTAAAACATTAACATGTCATGAACTTTACGAAAGCATAACCACATTCATGTTTAAACCAATCTTAAGTATGCTAAGCAAATCAGCTGGACTACCCTGACCAGTCCACACAACTCCAAATTTTACTCAAGTTAACTACAGATTCTTGACTTGAGTTCAATACCAAAGTTTTAGTAAACTTCAGTATATTTCCAACGTTGTATCATGGGCTCCTTAAGGATTTTTCTACAGGAAGTTATGGCTTAAAAACAGAAAGGTCCAGAGAGGTTTTTGCTGCTGTCCTGGTTCTGAACAGTTTGCCTTCAACTGGACTTTTCACCAACTTCACTTGTGATTTTGCTCTGGAGGTCTACAAAGAAGTTCCAGAGCACTTGAAAATCTTTCCAGAACTGTAACATACACCTTAATTGGTTAAAGATACTCAGAGTTATACCTTATTAAGTCCAGCAAGAATCCCTGCAAGAAACAGAGCCCTCTGGTTTTGAAATCTTTGAGACCTAGTCATGCTCTCATTTGAATCTTAGCTCAAAATAAGAGTTCAGTAACTAATATTTGTTTCAAACTTCCATTTTTAGTTGAAAGTTAGTTCATGAACCATTTCTTCATAGGGAAGAGGTTATTAAGTGTAGTACGGTGTCGATGCACCGTATGAAACATGTCGGTACTACGTAGCCTCACCAAAGAAAATACTAAACCGGATTATACCAGCATATCCATTTTATCAGTGGCCCTAAGTCGGTCTCTCGCACACGTGTACTACACGGGATACATACGTGGTTAGTACCTGCAGAAGAACATGCAATAGTGGTGCACACAAAGGTTGTTTCTTTTCAGCAGTTCCATATTTGAAAGCAAATACACCTGCCCGTATCATTGTCGTACGGCCGTCCTTGAGTTAAGCCACGTCTCAAGGTATGTCATTGTGTTTTTACACCACCCGACGGGGAAGCCGAGTATATCGGTCGTCACGGTTGGGAATGTGATCAACCCAACGGATACCACCTACTGCCCTGCAGGGCACGCCCATGGCAAGCGCTGCGTATGTCCTCCTGGGCTATTTCCAGATGAACACACTCTCGCGTTACTGACCACGCGATGGGGTCTCCACTTACTTGCCTAATGCACGCTAGGGATCAGCATTTCATATGAACTCAGGAACATGAAGAGTCCAAGAGTTTCATTTTAACGTCCCACACCAAGCTGTGAGACCTATCCCTAAACCACTTTCCTCGTCAGGGGATCTAACCGAAATTGAACCGCATTCGGTGGCATTCCTTACCATGCTTACCAGAACGTAGGTGCGTCATTACATAATCAAAATTCAGAATT
The DNA here is from genome assembly GCA_030760725.1 of Neostapfia colusana. NCBI lineage: Eukaryota > Viridiplantae > Streptophyta > Magnoliopsida > Poales > Poaceae > Neostapfia > Neostapfia colusana. Next base: position 40,642,417 of record JASWHV010000007.1, on the reverse strand, counting down.
ATAACAAGTATGTTAGTCATGCCACTTTAAGTAACTATACTACTATGGTCCTTATGTGGGCCTAATACCGTTTCCTCACCGTATACTAAGTTTTTGTCGTAATACGATCTTTATTCCGTGCACGATTACCAATGCAGCTCTGATACCATGCTGACGGGCCCTGCCGATCCCGATCACGGGGACGGGGCACCTCGTCCGGGAATCGCATTGGGTGGTGCTGTGTTATGCGGCACCCAACAGCACACAAATAAGGAACACTGTATTACATAAATCAAAAGTGGAAGCTTACAAATGTTCTTTGTAAATAATTTACATAAAATAGCTACAACGGAAGTCTATAAACAGCTTCGAATAACTAGTGAGCACCCGAGAAGAGGTCCAGCCCGCGGACTCCTCTCGCTAGCAACACGAAGACAAGGCAGCGGCCAGGTTCTCCATGTGATACATGACTCGGAAGTTCCCGAGTCTCACCGGACAACCTTCTTTATAGCGTCGAAGTTTACCTGCAAAACCACTCATATAACAAGAGTGAGCACAATGGCTCAACAAGACTTAACCGTCTCTCCTAAATCATGCTACTCTACATGAGGTAACTTAAGACCTAATCCTGTAATTTGCAAAAAGACTCGCCTATGAGTCCATCCTTAACTTTCAGATTTTAGCCATAATAGTAGTGACATTGCGCCCAGCAACATTGGAACTCCACAATAAAAAAAGAATCGCTTCATTCCAATGTTACTTGTCCCAAGGTGGAAAATAACTTTAGTTTGCTCTATCTCTACTTCAAACAGGGTTCTCATGCAATTTATAATGATCATAGCAGCAATTAAAACTTTGCAAACTGTTTCCACACAAGTTGATTACTACGTCACAACATGGGAGCAAGCGGTACTCAATAACCGTGAGGGATGGTGATTCGAATCAAACACTACCCGGATAACTCGACACATATGCCCGCCTCTGAAGACCCAAATCTGGCGTCCTTCCTTACGTCGTATGTGGCAACCTTTCTCAGGACACTAGACTGTAGAACCGGTCGCGCCGTCTCGGATTCATAGGTCTAACGAGACGATGTGGTATGCCTCTACCATCCAGTGAACCTGGTACATCGATTTCCTGGTTCCCATATATCAGTAAGCATCCGGTACACAACTCAATACTTGCTCCTGGATGCGGCACATGCATCGGTCCTTAACCGACACAGGCAGAGCTACTCGACCAAGACCTCGTCTTGTCGCTGCTTAATCCCCACTGCCCGGTCTCATCTTTAGAAATGTAAACTTTAGTTTGGCTCTCTCTTCCAACCATACTTATGTGATCCTAATCTATAACTCGCGAGTAGATTCTAACTACTCGTCTTCTACCAGATGTCCTAGCCTATTTAGCACTGCCTTATTCTACAGCGATAACACCCTTCTACCCTTGACCTCAGGGTTCATTTTTGGTTATGCAAGTGGAGTATAAAACATCCTTGACCTAATTCACATAAAAACTTTGACCCATAGTAGTGAACAAATGAAAAACTTTATAAACAACTTAAATGCAAAACGGGGCTTGCCATGGTTTTGCAGGTGACAAAAGTCAGATAAGTTTCAACTTAGTTGCTGATGACTTGAAGCTTAATCCCTGCCCTTCTTGCTCCTTGATCCAAGCTTAAGTTCTCCTTCACTTTTCCACGTTTAATCGCTACACGTTATGAATATGCATACATGTTTAATTATAAAACTTTTGCTAACAAGTTCTAAAGACAAGTTTAAAACTGGAACTCTGTTTAAGAATTTAAAATGACACTGGGGCTAGTGGTTTGGTTTTGGGTGAAGCAACATGATCAAGTGATAATTATATTTCATCACTTGTGTGCTACTCATCTAAATAGGTTGAACAGGATAGTGGTGATCCAGAGCTCCAATGGAGTCGAAAATTTTCATGTGGGTTCCTTGTCACAATAAAATCATCTGGACCAAAATTCAGAATTCTTCAATGAGTAGATCACTCAGAACAATTCCCTAAGTATTTAGGCACAAAGGAACTAATTCTGAATAAATTTGCACTTTCATGCAAATTTAAGTGAACCATAATTTCATACATAGATCAGGGAGCATGCATGAATTTTCCTAGGACTTTTGGAGCTAAGAACTGCCCAGAACTGAATTTCCAACTTTTGGAAATTCTCTGAAATTGTTTCTGTATTCATTTGAACACCGAGAATTGATTTCAGAATTATACTAAATAAATCAACTCCAAATGAGCTGAAACTTTTACAGGAGTTCACTCATATCCTAAAGAACATTCTGGCAAAATTTTAGGATTTTTGGATGAACCAAACTTCCTCTAAAATTTTTTTGCAGAAAGGATTTAAAGAATTTTCCAGAATGTTCTATTGGTTTTCATGCAAATTGGGTTGCATATTTGGATAGATATTTTTTACCTGAATCCAGCCCAATTTTAACTAAATTTGGAGCTTCCTAGCAAAAGTTATGAGGTTCTAAAGTTTGAACTGAATCTGGGAATCCAAAAAAAAAACCGGGGAAAAGCTTAAATTCTGACCGTGGGTCCATCACACACGTGTCAACTGCTGGAACTGAGCCACACGGGGCCACAGACCCCTTCCCGCGCAGCCACACTGGATCCCGGAGCCGCAGCCGATCAGCAGATTAAATCTTCCGTTGCTGACACGCGGGGCCTGCCGGTCATCTTCCTCCTAGGTCTGTTTTCTTCTCCCGCGCTGCCCCCTCGCCGGAAGCCCACCGGAGCTCGCTGGAGTCGGCTTCCCGGCCGCCTTTCGGCTCGGTACTCGCCGCCTGGGGGTTTCCAGCTACGAGGAATTCATTGGTGCGTTACTCTTAGGCTGCCGGTGACCGGAAATCGGTCGGCGACGTGCGCACACCTCAGTGAAGCTTTGGCGCCGTGGTCCGAGCACCCTAGCCCGCCAAAGGTTCGGAGGATTTGCTTTAAAGCATCAGTGGAGGTCAGGCTAGCTTGGCAAGGCCTCAAAATGGCCGGAAATGGCGGCAATCCGGTTGTCACCGTGCGCCCACGCGTCTTCGTCGTGGCCGCCAATCGGAAAGCTTGAAATGGGCCGTCAACACAGGGTTTCAAGCTAGGATTGTGAAGGGGATCAGATCGCTAGCCAGTCTAGATTATTTGTGCACGATTTGATGAGCTAAGAACGAAGAACAAATGAGAATTTTGGGTTTTCATACCGGATCATCGGTTGGTGGCCGCCATTTCCACTCGGTGGTTCACGGCTCGACATGAGGGTTGAGGATGATCAGCACGGGTTAACAGCGCGTCCGGAGGCGCCGGTACTTGGTCGTGACAGGTGCTAGACTCAGCTGTCCACAGGAGCTCTCTCCTCAGTTCTCTTTCGGCCGCCGCGGGGACATGGCGCCCTTGGGACAGAGCGGCCAAACCTCGGTCGTTTTTGTGTCGGGGAGATGGAGAGTGGGCACGCGGTGCGGTTCAGCAACTCGGAGGGAGGCTGTGCACTGATTTTCGCTGGGTTCTGAAGGAGCACCGGGGAGCGACGGCAGCGTGCTGTTCGGCTGCTGATCGGGGAGAGGCAGGGTACCAAAGCTCGATTAAGGGGCTACTTAACACGCTGAGAACGAGTGAACCGTCGAGTAGGTCGCCAGCGCTAGATTGAAACCAGGAGGTGGCCTCCCCGTGCGTTCTAGGTGTCGACCTGCAGTCAGTTGCTCCGAGCTCGGTCTGAAGGGAAGAATTGGTTTGCTTCAGTGGTAAGTTTCCTTCCAATGACATGTGGGTCCCACAGCCCCTCTACCAAATATCTCCAAATTTTGGCACGTTATAAATTCAGCTATGAGGAGCCCAAATTCAAAAGCCATTTGGCCATTTGACAAGTTGTGCCACAGTTTCAAATTTGAATTCAAATTTCAATGAAAATTCACAAGTCTCTTTGATATACATATCAAAGCACCTCCAATTTTTCTCAAAATTTATCTCCCTCATAATTTGGACCTGAGGAATTCAAATATGCCATCTGATCCTTATGTTGGCCCCTGCAAATGAGGGTTTTGAGCCAACAGTTTGGAACCCTCATTTTGGAAATGGCCACCTTTGGAGTCACATGATCATTTGAAATACAAGGAAACTTGAAAGCATGTGCTTGCTCATGACCATCTTCTCATGTTCAGAAAAGTTTTTGCAAGTCCCAAACCTTGAAATTATACTCAGCTTTATTCAGAACTCAAGTTTTTCATTTACATTTTTTTGGGACTTTTACACAAATCAATCGAAGATAAGCTGTTAAGATCCAAAAACAATTTGAATAGGACTCTTATTCGAATTCTGATCAGAGTAGGACTCTTCGTTTTCCTCTTATAAATAGAACCGAAAACCCTTGGCCGCAACCACATACTTCTTTTCCACCTCCCGAGTCGATGACTTGGAGCCCTAGCCCCCAACTCGCCAAGCTAACCACCTTCGCCGGAGTTTAGTCGCCGGAGAGCCGCCGACGAGCCCCGACACGATCGCCGGAGGAGAGCCGACGAACCGTTTTGCTGCCATCGCTAGGAGGAAGGTCCCAAAGAGAGTAAGGTTGGTCTCCAATACCACCTTACAACATCATCGCGGTTTTCTTTGCATTTGTTTGTTTGATCCCCTTTAACAGAAGCCTTTTCAGGGACACATCATGTGTTGATCGGTTTGATCTAGATCTTGAGTCCAGATCATCAACACATCCACATTTGATCTTTACACCTCTGTTCATTGTAAAACCCCATGCAAACCCATGCAAGCCATGCAAGAACACGTATAAACTAAACTGCACCATAGGATTAGCATGCATATGCACCATCACATCTTAAAGTAGAGTTTGTGCATGATGATTGATTGCTATGAATCTTGTATGTGCGTGATCGCGAATAGAAGGACAAGATCAGGGAGCTATCTACGACGAGCTACAACAACAAGACCTCGAGATCCCAGAACAACAGAAACCGCAAGAACAAGGCAAGTTCCCCTTGCTTATATTGATCCCATGTTTTTGAAACTTTTTTGTTTGCGAAAACGTGTGTGTGCTTGAGTTAACATGATGGGAAACCCTTTCGTAGGAGTTTACTAGTTTTGTTACCACCCTTGTTGCCGGGAAAGTAAATAAGTCAGGGCATGGTCGTTTTACTTTTTGCTTCGCTGAGTCCATGGATTACGGGAAGCGAGATAGATGTGTCTAGCTAACTACACTCGTATGAATAATGAGAAACAGATGTTGTTAATGAACATGAATCGGGGCGAGATCTAGGAAAGCTTGGTTTGTGAATGAGGTAGAATGAGATGGTGGTTACTTGCCGTAGATCTAAGGACCTGTTCATGCCAGCCATGCCAGGATAACAGTGCCACCACAAGGCCAAATATGGGTGCAGCTTAGCTGACTAATTAGGTAAGTTACTAGATTGTTATGGACCGTGGAAGGCACGGGGAATGGGTGTCGAGTGAGGACTGCCCTGGGAGCTGCATGGCACAAGAGGGGGCCCGTAGGTGGGAGAATTGGAGATTCTAGACTGCCGGTGAAACCTTAGTGAGTCCATACATCTAGTAGCCCCTTTGTAAAGGCTATTTTGTTATCTCTTGACCATACACCGACGGATGTGTACTGGTATAATGGAGGTTCTGCAGTCGCCGACGGGTGACGAAATCATAAACTTGTGGGTAAAGTGGTGCCACCTCTGTAGAGTGCAAAATTATCATGATAGCCGAGCTTACGGTCACAAGCGCGTGGACAACTCACATGATTAGATGGGATGGTTTTGAATGGTTCGGTTATGGTTTTTGGGATGGTATTTTGTTTGGTTATGGTTTGGTTATGGTTTGGTCTTTGGAATTGGTTTCGGGACTGTTGAGTCCGGATAATGAGATTGGTTTCATGACTGTTGAGTCATGACAATGAGATTCGGTCTCGGTTATGAGACAGAATGGAATATGAGATGAGATGGTAGTGAATACGAGATGGTATTCATGAGCTTGAGAAAAGTTGATAAAGATAAATGTCTGGAAGAGACATGAAAAGTGGTGAATCATGATGCAGGTATGTTGATGTTTTAATACATGTTGGGATTACATTCACTTAAAGCTAAGTTGCTGTTTTTATCATGTTTTGAGAAATAAACTTTGCTTTCTTCAATGAGCCTTTTTATACCTACCTTGTCGTAAGCTACATGTCATACTTCCCGCACTTGCTGAGTACGTCATGTACTCACCCTTGCATTATCATACATCATCAGCAACACGAGAGGAGTACTTCGACGAGCATGTGGAGTATTAGGCATGAGATCCACCCTCAACCTTGCCTGTGGAGTAGGAGATGGAGCCGCTGCTGCTGCTTAGTTGCTTCCGCACTAGTTAGAAGACTTCCGCTGCTAAAATAAAGAATTCCGCTGCTAGATTTAGTTTGAGACTTCCGCTGCAAGAACACAATAGAGATTGATGTATTAAAGTACTTGAAGCTATACATTCCTGGTTATATATTCTGAATTCAGTTTATGGTTATATGTGTATGTGTGATGAACATCCTGGGCACACATATGCATCGGTCTCGGTTCCGAGAGGTTTCCTCTCAGAACAGGGGCGTCACAAATTATGGTATCAGAGCCACAGTTAATCGTAGGTCACACGCCTAGATAGAAAACACATATTGGTATCAACCTGCCACGGTTGATCGTAGGTCACACGCCTAGATAGGTCCCAGATTTGCATTAGAGCCACTATGACCATAGGACACAAGCCTAGAATGCATAGATTCGCTTTGGAACCACCTTGACATAAGATGCAAGCCTAGGTAGAAGTCACAGATTGATCACAGATTGGTACAATAGGTATCACCCCAAACCACCTTTACATAAGGTGAAATCACAGATTGGGATCACCCTAAAGCACATAGGACTCCCATGGAATAAGCTTGGATAGGAGTTGTGTGAACTTTTGTGATGATTGTTTGTAATTGTGTGTGCTTAGTGTGAGATGTGGGACGTTTCAGCGTTGTCCATATCCACACATAGTAGGGAGGTGTGAGATGCTTCGGCACTTGTTCACATCCTCATATGGACTAATATATATATAGTCCAATCCACCTTGATGCATATAGTTAGGGGGATCCATCTTGATGAGTGGTTTAGGCCCGATCTTCCAAAAGGTAGGTCGATTGAGGTGGAGAAATCGACGTTGATGATCCGCGGCACTCGAGCAGTTCGAACACCCCTGCAATCACTACACCACTGCTCCGTTGGTTATCAACCGTGCAGCACACGGTTGACCTCGCCAAGAAGGATAATCCCTGCAGGTGCAACCGAGAACACGAGCAAGAACGTAGAAGATGTGATCTGAAAATCACGAAGTTGGGGTTTCACACAAACCGTAGAGCGGCGGCTGTTTATATAAGCAAAACCCACCAAATATGGCCGGCGTCTGCAGTATTTAAAGGCTAGGGTTCTACCATAAGACCTTTAGACGCGTCCCTAATGGACTCATACGGGATACAAGCCCAAAAGCCCAATACGGTGGTGCAACACCGGGCAGAACTCCGAATTCAACTTGTTTCGGCCACTCCCAACGACTCCCGGTGAATTTTAAAGTGGGACCAGAACCATTGGAATTTTTATCTTCTCATCTTTCCATGCATATATAGAATGTCAAAAACGGAGTCCGTATGCATCCTGTGCGTCTGTTTTAAGATGTACTGCTCCTGGACTCCAAGTTAAACTCGAGTCCAAGTTGGTGACTGTTTCCATCAACTTGTGGACGTCCCATATGATTCTCCACGTCCCCAAATCCTCCTCCCTTTACTTGTTGATCATGTCCATGGTTTATAATAACAATTAAATCATTCAATAGCAATCCATTCTCAAAATCACATGGGTAGGAAGTTAGGAACGAGTTCACCTGCTGATTTAGTAACCGTGCTCGTCCTCTTGTGATTGGTCCTTGTATATCAATGTGAGTATCCACTGTTGTGATGTCCTCATCATCCTCCCCCTCTTGAATCGGAGTCGTCCTTGACTCAAGATCATCTTCTTCCCCCAAGTATGGTCGTAAATCTGAAATGTTAAATTTGGGACTAACCCCAAAATCGGAAGGCAACTCAAGCTTATATGCATTGTCATTGATCTTTTCAACAATCTTAAAAGCACCAGCAGCTCGTGGCATAAGTTTAGATTTTCTCAAGTGAGGGAATCGTTCTTTTCTCAAATGTAGCCATACCAAGCCCCCTGGTTCAAGTTTTACTTCTTTTCTACCTTTACTACCAGAAATTCTATACTTCTCATTCATCCCTTCAATATTTTTCTTTGTAGTTTCATGCATCTTAAGAATAAATCAATAGGAGCACGGGGATTGAAACCATACACTACCTGGAATGGGCTTAACTTTGTAGTAGAGTGAACTGACCTGTTGTAAGCAAATGCTATAGTGGTAAACAATCCTCCCAACCCTTTAAATTTGTTTTTAAAACAGCCCGCAACATAGTGGATAGAGTACGATTTACTACCTCAGTTTGTCCATCGGTTTGTCGGTGACATGTGGTTTCAAACAGCAGCTTGGTTCCCAATTTATACCACAAAGTTCTCCAAAAATGACTTAAAAATTTTGCATCACGATCAGAAACAATGGTATTTGGTACACCATGTAAACGAATAATTTCCGTCATAAACAAATCAGCAATGTGTGAGGCATTATCATTCTTATGACAAGGTATAAAATGTTCCATTTTGGAGAAATGATCAACAACCACAAAAATACTATCCCTCCCCCTCTTAGTCCTAGGCAATCCAAAAACAAAATCCATGGAAATATCCTGCCAAGGTAAACTAGGAACAGAAAGAGGCATATAAAGACCATGTGGGTTAAGTCAAGACAACTTTATTGCCAGTAGTGCATTGTGACACGTAGTGCTCGACATCACGTCTCATCTTTGGCCAAAAGAAGTGTGTGGCCAGCACGTCCTCCATTTTCTTCACTCCAAAATGTCCCATCAAACCTCCTCCATGTGCTTCCTGCAAAAGTAATAGGCGAACGGAACTAGCAGGAACACATAGCTTGTTAGCATGATAGAGGAGGCCCTCCCGTAGTACATATTTATTCCATGTTCTTCCTTCTCTACAATTTTCAAAGGCATCTTTGAAGTCCAAATCAGTAGGATATAATCCTTTTATTGTTTCTAAACCAAATATTTTATGATCAAGTTGGGACATCATGGTGTAACGTCTAGATAATGCATCTGCAATAACATTCTCCTTCCCTTTCTTATGCTTAATGATGTATGGAAATGATTCTATGAACTCAATCCATTTAGCATGTTGTTTATTCAGATTGTTTTGGCACTTAAGATACTTCAAAGATTCATCATCGGAATGTATGACGAACTCCTTAGACCGAAGGTAATGTTCCCAAGTTTGTAGAACTCGCACTAAGGCATACAATTCCTTATCATAAGTAGAATAATTCAGAGAAGGACCATGCAATTTTTCACTAAAAAATGCAACGGGTTTACCTCCTTGTATGAGAACACCTCCAATACCAATGCCGCTTGCATCACATTCTAGCTCAAATGTCTTGTCAAAATCAGGAAGTTGTAGCAATGGTGTTTGTGTAAGCTTTGATTTGAGGACATCAAAAGATTGTTGCTGCTGTTCGCCCCATTGAAACTGCACTCCCTTCTTCGTCAGTTCATGGAGAGGTGCTGCAATGGTGCTGAAATTGCGCACAAAGCGTCGACAAAAACCTGCAAGACCAAGAAAACTACGCACCTGAGTGACGGTCGATGGGGTTGGCCAGATAGTGATCGCCACAATTTTTGCCTCATCCATCTCAATTCCCTGCGATGAAACGACATATCCAAAAAACGAAACTCGATTGGTGCAAAAGACGCACTTTTCGAGGTTACCAAACAAATGTGCATCTTTCAAGACACTGAAAACAGCACGTAAATGAATATGTTGTTCATCATATGACTTGCTGTAAATGAGGATATCATCGAAGTAAAGCACCATAAATTTTCCAATAAAATCACGTAAAACCTCGTTCATTAATCGAATAAAAGTGCTAGGTGCATTATTTAAACCAAAAGGCATTACTAACCACTCATAAAGTCCAAACATGGTTTTAAATGCAGTTTTCCATTCATCTCCTAGTGTCATTCTAATTTGGTGGTAACCACTACACAAGTCAATTTTTGTGAATATAATAGCACCACTCAATTCATCAAGCATGTCATCTAATCGAGGAATAGGATAACGATATCGAATGGTGATGTTATTAATCGCTCTACAATCAACACACATGCACCAGCTGCCATCTTTCATAGGAACCAAAAGAACAGGAACAGAACAAGGACTAAGACTTTCACGAATATACCCACGGTTCAAAAGATCTTGAACTTGTCTCAGAATTTCCCTTGTCTCTTCCGGATTCACCATGCACGATTTGACAAACTTACCCTAGGAATCAAGTCGATCTTATGTTCAATGCCCCTCATTGGTGGTAATCCAGGGGGTATCTCGGGGGGAAACACATCCGCAAAATCCTGCAAAAGGTTAGCAACAGCAGGGGGCAATGCAATGGACACTTCATGAATTGAAAACATGGCTTCTTTGCATACTAAAGTGTAGTACATCCCCTTGGTATTTAATAAATAAGCAAGGTCAGATTTAGTTGTGAGCAATAAAGGTGATTTTAACTTAATTACTTGCTGTTTTTCAGAGTCTAGTGATTTTGTTGCCTTATCATCACGTGTTCTACTTTTCTCAAAATGTACAATTTCAGCAGGAGTCATAGGAAGCAAAGTGATCTTCTTTCCTTTATGCATCAGAGTATATTTATTAGTTCTACCATGATGAATAGCATCCGTATCAAATTCCCAAGGACGTCCCAACAAAATAGAACAAGCATCCATAGGTACGACATCAAAATCAGCAAAATCATGGTAAGAACCAATCGAAAAATGTACCCTCGCTGTTTGTGTTACCCTAACCTTACCGCTGTTGTTGAACCACTGAATGTGGTATGGATGAGGGTGTGCTTTTGTTGTCAACCCAAGTTTCTTGACCACATCCGTGTTCACCAAGTTGTTGCAGCTGCCTCCATCAATTATAGTGTGCACGTGGCAGTCCTTGACGATGAGAAACATGTGAAAAAGATTGTGCCGTTGTAGCTTGTGATCCACCTCAACTTCGGAGCTCAAAGCACGCTGCACAATTATGCTTCTATAATTTTCCGTTGCTGCAGTACCAAGTACCTCTTCATCTGTGCTATAGTGGTCATCTTTTGGTCCTGCAACGTTAGTAGCAAGAGAATATTCATCTTCGACAACTGAAGTACTATCATACCCGCTATCATCTCGTGCTATGTATGCTCATTTGCTAGGGCAATCTTTCATCACATGACCAACTCCCTGGCAGCGGTGACACTTAATGTTGGAAGTTCAACTTGTGGAAGGAGTGGAAGACATAGGCTTGAATGGTGTCGTCTTGCTGCCCTCCGGCGCGCGAGGAAATGGAGCAGTAGATGAAGTTCGTTGGCCACCATTGGATGGTGTAGTGGCAGTAGGAAAACTTGAAGATGGTGCTTTTTTGGATGTTGTAGATGTCGAACGCGGTGTAAATGTGCTCCTCATGCGTTGGTGCTGCTGCTGTTTGCGGCCCTGCAATTCTTTTTCTGCCAACATAGCCAGCTGAAAAAATCTGTTAACAGTATCATATTCCTTGTAATCAACAATGTCCTGAATTTCACGCCTCAACCCCCCATAAAAACGAGCTATTTTATCATCCATGTCCTCTACTACTCCATAGCGCAACATACCCTTTTGTAACTCTTGATAATACACCTCTACGGACATGTTACCTTGGTCTAAGCGCTGCAATTTTTTGCGAAGGTCCCGCTGAAAAGAAGGAGAAACAAAACGAATATGCATAGCTTCCTTTAATCTATCCCATGTTGAAGGATCAGTTCTAGTTTTAACAAGTTCATTCCACCATATGATAGCAAAATCCTTAAACTCACTAGTGGCTTGACGAACTCTATGTTGTTCAGGAACAAGGTGGGCATTAAATTTCTGCTCTACTGTCATCTCCCAATCAAGATATGCCTCAGCATCATAAGCACCAGAAAAAGAGATTATAGTAAATTTGACTTTAGCAAAAGGATCATCAAGAGGGCGATTAAAATTGTTATGACGATCATTGTAATTATAACGATTATTACCTCCCATACCTCGTAGATAACGTGGAAGTCGTGGTTGATTGTTATGATGTTCCATATTATAAGCATCGTCTTCACGGTCTTCAGCGAGAGGCAGCCGTGCCTCAAGAGTATCTATCCGAAACAAAAGATCAGCAAGTTGGGGATTCAAGGTCATCAATGACGCCTCTGTCGATGCTTGTGTTTTGGTGAACATATTTGTCATTTCCCACATCATGTCACGCAACTCAGCATGTTGAACACATTCATCATCCCTTTTATCTTCTGCCATTGTTAGTAGTAAACAAAAGACAACAAAAATATGTTATCCCTATCAACTACGAAGGATAGTGGCAATGTGAAAAGTGGAAGGAAGGAAACAATCTCTCTCTCTCTCAAGCGTCTTACCACGTTCTTACAAGTGTTCTTACCGACACAGCAGGTGGTAAACAGTGGATGGTGAGAACCAATGAAACGTGGAGTGATTGCAAAGGTACCTATTCTGCTCAAGAGGAAAAGTGGAGCTTGGATGGCACAATATAGTGGCTAATAAGCAAAGAAAATCGTTAACAGCAAAACAAAGTTGAATAAGTATTCAATGAAGGAATTGTTGCTGGTTAACAAGTGTTCTAGGCCTAGCACAATACAAGGCGGTAGAGAGGCAAATAGAAGATCAGGAAGATATAAGCAATAGGTACAGAACAAGTGTATAGGCCAACTTTTTCAAGTGTGTGCTGTCAATGCTTTAATATCTGTGTTCTCTTCACTATTTTTTTCTTTTTCTTTTAATATTTTTCTGATATTTTTTGTTTATTGAGAGCACAAAAATAGGAAGCACACAACTTTGCAGCTCAATTAGATGTAAGATGTGGCCTATAGAAAATCAGGAAGATTCTTTAATATTTGTGCAGAAACCTCGGAGGCCAGATAGTCTATCTTCCAAGGGAAATTTGGCCAAACAAATTTCACAAACATGGCGAAGCGGTGGGGAATCGGTTGCGAAATTTTTAGTAGATCAATTTGAAAAAAAAATCGCCCGATTTCGAGTTCGTATGCAAAAGTTATGGCCGTTTCAAGGTAGGCTACCCGAGTTACTGTTTTTTTATGTTGATTCAAACTCGGTTTTGAAAAAGATCTCGCAATAGGATGTGAAAAAAATCGGAATTTAACAACGACGGCTGATGAGATGTTGTGTGATGAATCAAGAAGGACTGGCACATTGGTTTGTCACCTGTTCTAGGGCTGGCGATGAGGGAGTTCACGCAAGGCGGCTAGCTAGGGCAAACCTATGATCTTGGTGGCTCGCTTTGTTGTTTAGGGATTGTGGAATAGGTGAGCAGCAAGAAAAACAAGGAAGAAAAAACGATAAATACAACCCAAAAACACAAAGCTAAACCAGAACCAAGACTCGACCACACCAATGCAAACTCAACAATGCAAACTGAAAAACGAAAACTTGCAGGCACTATAGTCTAGGAATCGGTAACACGATATGTTTTTTTGTGGCTTTTTCTGTGGACTCTAGGTATGAAAAACAAAAACTAATCTAGTGGGAAATCAAAGTACCTCACGGGCAATCTGAAATCTGATACAAAATGATGAGATGTTTAGGCCCGATCATCCGAAAGGTAGGTCGATTGAGGTGGAGAACTTGACGTTGATGATCCACGGCACTCGAGCAGTTCGAACACCACTGCAAGCTCCGACGAGGCTCCGGTGAGGGGGTGGCGCGGGAAAAAGGAAACGGCCCGAGGAGGAAGACAACTGGTGGGTCCCATGTGTCAGTGACGATATTTTAAATCGTTGATCCGCTGCGGCCCCGGGATCCAGTGTGGTGGCGCGGGAAAGGTCCTGTGGCCCCGTGTGGCTCAGTTCCAGCGGCGGACACATGTAGGATGGACCCACAGTCAGAGTTTGAATATTTCCCGATTAGTTTGAATTTCCAGATTCAGTTCAAACTTTAGAACCTCATAACGTTTGCTAGGAAGCTCCAAATTTAGTGATTCGAATTGGGTTGGATTCAGGATTAAAAACTCTATCCAAATATACAACCCAATTTGCATTAAAACCAATAGGAAATTCTGGAAAATTCTTTAAATCTTTTAAGAAAAAAAAATTTGAGGGAGTTTGGTTCATCCAAAAATCCCCAAATTTTTCCAGGACATTCTTTAGGATGTTAGGAAACGCCTGTAAAAGTTTAAGCTCATTTGGAGTTGATTTAGTCAGTGTAATTCTAATTTCAAATTTCTGTATTCAAATGAATACAGAAACATTTTCAGAGAATTTCCAAAACTTGGAAATTCAGTTCTGGGCATTCCTTAGCTCCAAAAATCCTAGAAAAAATTCATGCATACTCCCTGAGCTAGTGATGAAATTGTAGTTCACTTGAATTTGCATGAAAGTGCAAATTTATTCAGAATTAATTCTTTTTGGCCTAGATGCTTAGGGAATTGTTCTGGGTGATCTACTTAGTGAGATATTCTGAATTTTGGTCCAGAGGACTTTGTTGTGACATGGAACTCGAAAGAAAATTTCCAGATCCATTGGAGCCCTGGATCAGTAGTGTTGTGTTCAACCTATTAGGTGATCACCACCCAAGTGATGAACCTCACTTCTCACTTGATGATAGTACATAAACACACACCCAATCCACTAGCATCCGTGTCGTTTTAAATTCTTAAACAGAGTTCCAGTTTTAAACTTGGCTTTAGCATTTGTTAGCAAAAAGTTTTACAATTAAACATGTATGCATATTCATAACGTGTAGTGATTAAACGTGGAAAAATGAAGGAAAGGTGAAGCTTGAATCAAGGAGCAAGAAGGCCAGTGATTAATATTCAAGTCATCATCAGCAACTGACTTCATCTTATCTGACTTTAGTCACCTGCAAATCCAAGGCAAGCCCCGGTTTGCATTTAAGTTGTTTTCTAAAGTTTTTACTTTGTTCACTACTATGGGTCAAAGTTTGTATGTGCATTAGGTCAAGGATGTTTTGTACTCCACTTGCATGACCAAAAAGGAACCCTGGGATCAAGGGTAGAATGGTTTCATCGCTGTAGAATAAGGCCGTGCTAAATAGGCTAGGGCATCCAGTAGAAGACGAGTAGTTGGAAACTACTCGCGAGTTATAGTTCAGGATTTTATAAGTGTGGTTGGATGGGAGAGGCAAACTAAAGTTTAAATTTCTAAAGATGACCCAAGGCAGAGGGATTAGTCAGCGATAAGAAGAGGTCTTGGTCGAGTAGCTCTGCCCATGTCGGTTAAGGACCGATGCGTGTGCCGCGTCCAGGAGCAAGTATTCAGTTGTGCACCGGATGCTTACTGATATATGGGAACCAGGAAACCGATGTACCAGGTTCACTGGGTTGTAGAGGCATACCACATCGTCTCGTTAGACCTATGAGCCCGAGACGGCGCGACCGGTTCTACAGTCTAGTGTCCTGAGAAAGGTTGCCACATATGACGTAATGAAGGACGCCAGAGTTGGGTCTTTAGAGGCGGGCGTATGTGTCGAGTTATCCGGGTAGTGTTTGATTCGAATCACCGTCCCTCGCGGTTATTGAGTACCGCTTGCTCCCTTGTTATGACGTAGTAATAAACTTGTGTGGTAACAGTTTGCAAAAGTATAATTGCTGCTATGATTATGTTAAGTTGCATGAAAACCCTGTTTGAAGTAGAGATAGAGCAAACTAAATTTATTTTTCCACCTTGGGACAAGTAACATTGGAATGAAGCATTTCTATTATGGCTAAAATCTGAAAGTTAAGGATGAACTCGTAGGCGAGTCTTTTTGCAAATTACAGGATTAGGTCTTAAGTTACCCTCATGTAGAGTTGCATGCTTTAGAAAAGACGGTTAAGTCTTGCTGAACCTTTGTGCTCACTCTTGCTATTTAAGTGGTTTTTCAGGTAAACCTCGACGCTATAAAGAAGGTTGTCCGGTGAGAGTCAGGAACTTCCGAGTCATGTCACACGTGGAGAACCTAGCCGCTGCCATGTCTTCGTGTTGCTAGCGAGAGGAGTTCGCGGGCTGGACCACTTCTCGAGTGATTCTTAGGTATTCGACGTGAGCTGTTATAGACTTCCGCTGTAGCTACTTTATGTAAAGTATTTACAAAGAACAATTGTAAGCTTCCGCTTTGATTTATGTAATACATTGTTATATATGTGTGCTGTTGGGTGCCGCATAACACGGCACCACCCAATGCGATTCCCGGGCAAGGTGCCCCGTCCCCGTGACGTGATCGGAGTGGCGGGGTCCCGTCAGCGTGGTATCAGAGCCGCATTGGCAATAGCGCACGGAGTAAGGATCGTATTACAACAAAAACTTAGGATACGGTGAGGAAACGGTATTAGGCCCACATAAGGACTATAGTAGTATAGTTACTTAAAGTGGCAGCACTAACATATTTGTTATAATTCTGAATTTTGATTATGTAACGACGCACCTACGCTCAGGTAAACATGGTAAGGAACGCCACAGAAAGCGGTTCAATTTCGGTTAGCTCCACTGACGAGGAAAGTGGTTCAGTGTTAGATCTCACAGCTTGGTGTGAGATGTTAAAATGAAACTCTTGGACTCTTCATGTTCCTGAGTTCATATGAAACACTGATCCCTAGCGTGCATTAGGCAAATAAGTGGAGACCCCATCGAGTGGTCAGTAACACGATAGTGTGTTCGTCTGGAAATAGCCCAGGAGGACATACGCAGCGCTTGCCATCGGCGTGCCCTGCAGGGCAGTAGGTGGTATCCGTCGGGTTGGTAACATTCCCAACCGTGACGACCCGTTCATGATATACTCGGGTTCCCTGTCGTGTGGTGTTGAAACACGATCACGTACCTTGATACGTAACTTAACTCAAGGACTGCCGTATGGCAATGATACGGGCGTTTGTATTTACTTTCAGATATGGAACTGCCTGAAATGAAACAACCTTTGAGTGCACCACTATTGAGTGATCTTCTGCAGGTACTAACCACGTACGTATCCCGTGTAGTACACGTGTGCGAGAGACCGTCTTAGTGCCACTGATAATACGTATATGCCGGTATAATCCGGTTTAGAATTTCCTTTTTGTGAGGCTACGTAGTACCGACATGTTTCTTACGGTGCATCGACACCGTACTACACTTTATAACCTATTCCCTATGAAGAAAAGATTCATGAACTAACTTTCAATTAAAAATGGAAGTTTGAAACAAATATTAGTTATTGAACTCTTATTTTGAGCTAAGAATCAAATGAGAGTATAACCAGGTGTCAAAGTTTTCAAAAACAGAGTGCTCTGTTTCTGGCAGAAATTCGTGCTGGACTTTAACAGGGCATAACTCTCAGTAGATTTAACCAATTAAGGCTTATGATGCAGTTCTGGAAAGATTTTCAAGTGTTCTACATCTTCTTTGTAGACCTCCAGAGCAAAATCACACGTTAAGTTGGTGAAAAGTCCAGTTGAAGGCAGACTGTTCAAAACCAGGACAGTAGCAAAAACCTCTCTGGACCTTTCTGTTTTTAAGCCATAACTTCCCGTAGAAAAATCTTTAAGAAGCCTATAAATACTTGTTGGAAAGCTACTGAAGTTTACTAGAACTTTGTTATTGAACTCAAGTCAAGAATCTGTTGATAACTTGAGTAAAATTTGGAGTTTGTGTGAACTGTCAGGGTAGTCCCGCTGATTAGTTTAGCATACTTAAGATTTGTTTAAACATGAATGTGGTTATGCTTTCATAAAGTTCATGACATGTTCATGTTTTACTTATCTATACTTACTACTGAGATAGAATTTTGATTGACTCAAAATTTTGTTTTGTGCAGTATGGTACGCACACATCCTCAAATGGAGATTGGAGGTTCAAGTCGAGGTGGGAATGACTCGACTTCATCACAAGAGCCATCGCCAACCGGATTGGCTGAAATTATGGCGAAGATGAAACTTTCCAAACTCTAGTTCAGCAAGGTATAAATCAAGAAGCTCAACGTCACATGCCAACCCAGAGCACTTATCTGGATTTCTTGGTGACACAACCGCCGGTATTCTCTGAGGCGGCTGACCATTGTGAAGCAAATCACTGGTTACGTGTCATTGAGTCCAAGTTTGGGTTGATATAATGTGATGAATTTTCGAAGACCCTATTTGCTGCTCAACAGCTTCACGGATTTGCTGGAGCATGGTGGGCAGAGTACCTTGCTGTCCAACCAGCAGGGCATCGTGTCACATGGGTGGAGTTCCAGGCTGCATTTCGTGCTCGTTTCATCCCTGCGGGCGTAATGCAAAACAGTCTGTATGAATTCCAGAGTCTGAAGCAAGGGGGCATGAGTGTTATTGAGTATGCGAAGGAATTCAATCGCTTAGCTCAATATGTCCCTGACTATGTGAAATCACCATCTTTGAAGGGTTATCACTTTTATCGAGGGCTGACTGCTAGGCTACGATGTGAATTGGCTCAAGTTAGCCAAGAGAATTTTGATGAGTTTGTGAGCTGTGCTATCGCTCAATAATATTATTCCATCCTCTACCTCAAAGAAAAGAGGGAGAGGGACTCATCACAGGATGAAGACAATTATCTACCTCAGAAGTATCGGTGGGTAATCCGCTCACCTTCCGGTCGAGAGGTTCCACAAAGAGTGCAGCCATTCTTGCAGTATGACGACTCGTATACTCCACAGAGGTCTTATTCACCTCCACCACAGCAGAGACTTATTTCTCCTGCACCTCAGTATCAACAAGGTGCATCAGAATATTATTTCCCTCAAGAGGTTGAAGATGAACAATATGATTTCTCAGTTGAACCAAGTGCTGTCCCACTTCATGTTGACAACGAGCTTAACATCAATGAAGCAACTGAACCGAGCAGCAACATTGTGTCTGCGGGTCCAGTTCCACAGTGTGATCTTGGGCAGCAAAGAAAAGCTATGTCCAAGGTGGGGACAGTTAATTATGTGTCAGTCGATGATCTGCCAAAGGAAGGACCTGTCCTTGCCGGCAGGTTCACCTTAAATGACAAACCGGTTGTCATTTTATTCGACTCTGGTGCAACACATAACTTCATTAGCTGGGTGACGGTGATCCAGGATCAGATCTCCACAACTATCACAAAAGGTTCTTACCTTATTCATTCGCCAGGTGGAGACATATCAACTAATGAAGTCGTCTCTCGAGCACCACTTTGCTTGGGTGGAAAAATTTATCCTACCACCCTCATTATTCTCGAAGACCAAGGAATCAATGCCATATTGGGAATATCATGGTTGACCTTCCATAAGGCTGTTCTGGACATCGAGAACAGGAGTGTTCACTTGAACTCTCCACTTCACGGGCGTCAAACCTTGTATCTCGGCAAAGCGATTTCCAAGGACCCAGAAGTATGCCGAGGCTTCCAAGTTAGAAGACATTCCGGTAGTCCGTGAATATCCGGACGTGTTTCCCGAAGATCTTCCCGGCCTACCACCTGAGCGTGAGGTGGAATTCAAAATAGAGTTGATACCGAGAACCACACCGATCTCTCGGAGACCATACAAAATGGCTCCGAATGAATTAGCTGAACTGAAGGAGCAACTCAAAGATCTGATGGACAAGGGGTTCATTCGTCCAAGTTCATCACCATGGGGTTGCTCAGCTTTGTTTGTGAAAAAGAAGGATGAGACACTGAGGCTATGCGTCGATTATCTTCCTTTAAATGCTGTGACCAAAAAGAACAAGTATCCACTACCAAGAATTGATATCCTCTTCGATCAGATAGTGGGTGCTAAAGTCTTCTCCAAGATGGACTTAAGGTCGGGATATCATCAAATCAAGATTCGAGCAGAAGACGTCCCGAAAACAGCATTCTCGACAAGATATGGACTCTATGAATATCTTGTCATGTCATTTGGGTTGACCAATGCTCCGGCTCACTTTATGTATCTTATGAACTCGGTGTTCATGCCGGAGCTGGATCAGTTCGTCGTGGTATTCATCGACGACATCTTGGTCTATTCCAAATCTGAAGAGGAACACGCTAAACATTTGCATATTGTGCTCCAACGACTGAGAGATCACAAGCTCTATGCAAAGTATAGTAAATGTGAATTCTGGATCAACCAAGTGTCATTTCTTGAGCACATTATTTCAGCAGAAGGCTTTGCTGTTGATCCAAGCAAGATTGAACAAGTGCTGAAATGGAAGTCTCCAACATCAGTCTATGAAGTTCGTAGCTTCTTGGGTTTGGCCGGATATTATCAGAGGTTCATCCCGGGCTTCTCAAAAATCTCCAAACCTATGACAGAGCTACTGAAGAAGGGCATTAAATATGATTGGGGCAAGCCATGTGAGGAAGTTTTTCAAGCGTTGGTGAAACATCTCACAACAGCCTCGGTTCTAGCTCAACCGGATACAACCAAGCCTTTTGATGTTTATTGTGATGCATCTGGCGTCGGGCTTGGTTGTGTACTCATGCAAGGAGGACATGTGGTCACATACGGATCACGGCAATTACGGAATCATGAGCAACATTATCCAACTCATGATCTCGAGCTTGCTGCCGTGGTACTAGCTTTGAAGATGTGGAGACATTACCTATTGGGAAATCTGGTTCATCTCTACACCGACCACAAAAGCTTGAAGTACATATTCACTCAGAAAGAGTTGAATATGCGACAACGGTGATGGTTGGAGCTGATCAAGGACTATGAGATTGAAATTCATTATCATCCGGGCAAGGCAAAAGTGGTTGCGGATGCACTCAGCGGAAAGTCTCCTATTCATAACCTGACCATTACGCCGATAGAAGAGGAAGAACCAAGTCTCTACTTGGTTGCATATGGAGTCCTACATAACCTAGCTCTCATACCCACAATAAGAGAGGAGGTTATGAAAGCTCAAAAGCAAGACAAGGGCATGGCTCATATCAAAAGGAGGTTGAAGAACGGGGAGATGAAATGTTTCCGGTTAGATGATGAAGACACCCTATGGTTCAAGGACCGGATAGTCGTACCCCGTGATATGAGGCTGCGGAAGAAAATTTTGTATGAGGCTCACTTATCCAAATTTTCTATTCACCCGGGCAGCAATAAAATGTACCAAGACCTCCGGAAGAAGTTTTGGTGGACACGTATGAAACGTGAAGTTGCAAAATACGTTTCAGAATGTGATAGGTGTCGAAGAGTTAAGGCCGACCATGTGAAGAAGTCAGGCCTGTTGCATCCGCTACAAATACCGGCATGGAAGTGGGAAGACTTGAGTATGGATTTCATCGTTGGGTTGCCGATGACCTCCCACCACCATGATTCAATTTGGGTAATCGGTGACCGATTAACCAAATCAGCACATTTTCATTCCGGTGCATACCAACTACAACGCCAAGCAGTATGCGGAGTTGTACATAGCACAAATCTTATGCTTGCATGGAGTTCCCCGTACCATTGTCTCCGACAGAGGATCACTGTTCGTATCCCGTTTCCGGAAACAACTACACGCATCCTTGGGAACTAAACTGATTCGAAGCTCTGCGTATCACCCTCAAACCGATGGGCAAACTGAGAGGGTGAATCAAATCCTTGAAGATATGCTAAGGGCGTGTGCCATCCACCATGGTAAGAGCTGGGATGATCACTTACCGTTGGCGGAGTTCTCGTATAACAATGGTTATCAAACGAGCAAAAAAATGGCACCTTATGAAGCTCTCTACGGCCGGAAGTGCCACACACCCTTGAACTGGTGTGAATCTGGCGAGAGAGTTATTTACGGGGTTGATCTCGTAAATGAATCTGAAGAGCGGGTAAGGCTTATTCAAGCAAATCTGAAAGCCGCTCAGTCCAGACAAAAGAGATATGCGGATAGAAGACGTCGTCCTCTGGATATCCATGTTGGGGACCACGTATACCTCCGCGTATCTCCTATGAAGGGCATTCACCGATTCGGAGTGAAAGGAAAATTAGCTCCGCGCATTATTGGTCCCTTCGTCATCATTGAAAGATGTGGACCCGTGGCATACCGTTTGGTGCTGCCGGCAACCTTAGCCGGAGTTCATAACGTCTTCCACATATCTCAGTTGCGGAAGTGTTTGAAAGTTCCAACGGAGATCCTTACGGAGGGCATAACAGATTTGAAGCCGGACCTTACGTATGTTGAGCGACCAACCCAGATAATTGACGAGAAGACTCGTGAAACCAGAAATCGGACGTTATGATTTTTCAAAGTGCTATGGGAAAATCACACGTCCGAGGAAGCTTCATGGGAAAGCGAGGAGTATTTGCAACGCAATCATCCGGAGTTGTTAGAGGCTTATGTTGAGTAGTGTCCTCTCCACGTTGTCCTTAATCATGAATCTCGGGACAAGATTCTTTTTAAGGGGGAGGAATGTAAAAGTCCCAAAACATGTAAATAGAAAACTCGAGCTATGAATGAAGTTGAGTTTATATACAAGAAATGGGACTTACAAAAACTTTTGGTTTACTCATGAAAGCGTTGGCATGTGCAATAAAGCTTTGAATTCAGATTGAATTGAGAGGGCCACTTCACAAAGAAGAAGGGCATTTTCAAAAGAGGAAATTCAAACTGTTGTTTAAGAAGTTGTATTTGCAATGGCCAACTGAAGCATCAGAGGGCATAATTGAATTCTTCAGGTTCAAATTATGGGGAAGGCAAACTTTGGGCAAATATGGAAGTGCTTTGATAGGTATATCAAAGGGGCTTGTAAAATTATTCCAAATTTGAATTTAAATTTGAAACTGTGGCACAACTTGTCAAATGGCCAAATGGCTTTTGAATTTGGATCCCTCATAGCTGAATTTGAAATGTGTCAAAAGTTGGAGATCTTTTGGGGCTGAGAGGAGCTGTGAGCCCCAGTTGTCATTGAGAGGGTAGATCAAAACATACTGCCTAAGTCTTGCTCTTGGGTAGACACGAGCTCGATCAACGCACGGGCTCCACCGAGGCTACCCCGAAGCCACCGCCTCATCCGCCCTCTCGCGCTGGCAACCAGCTTACCAGCCCCCCCTTGCCTCGGCGTGATCCCTCCCCTCTGAGCCGAGCAAGCGGTGTTTCTCTTTTCCTCCTCACGCCCGATAAACGCCGAGCTCGCCGCCGCCTCGGTTCTGACCCGGGATGCATGCAAACTCAGCGCACAGAACCGCAAAACGGCAAGGCCTGATCGCCCTCCACTCCCTCAGCACAAGAGCAGCCCAAATTACGGGTCCCCTAGCCAGAAAACGGCTCCTCCGCGGTGACTTGAAACGAAACCGACGTCGGGATCTCGTGGGCAGCTCACCACCGTGGGTTTCACGCTCAAGCCGCGACGCTCAGAGGTGCACCGTACCCTCGTGGTGCTTCTCCCTGGAGCTCAGCTCAAACGGTGATCCTCAGTGACAGAATTCGAAGATTTTTCTCCGGAGCACGACCGCGGACCCTCTGGTAAAGATTTCTCAAATTCGCGCTTAATTTGCACTTAGAGGTCACCAATTTGTGCACAAAGGGTCTAGGCTTAACGGCGGTTCGATCCCCTTCACAACCTGAGCTAGAAACCCTGTGTTAGCAGCTAATTTCGAGTTCTTTCTTCGGCGGCCATGGCGGGAATGATCGGGCGCTCGGTGAAGTCCTAGTAACCGTCGTTCCCGAGCTACTTGGTGGCCATGTCGAGCTTCTTAGGCGTCACTGATGCTGTAGAGCCGATCCTTTAGGGTTTTTGTGGTATGAAGCGATCGGTCATCGGCGCCGAAGCTCCACCGAGGCCGTTGCACACCGCCGACCTGGTTCCGGGCCTCTAGACCGTGTGCTGACCCCCTAGATGAGTTCCTCGTCCCCGAAAACCCCCGGGCAGCGAGTAGCCGACCGAGGAGCGGCCGGGAAGCCGGGTCCGGGGAGCTCCGACAAGGCTCCGGCGAGGAGGCGGCGCGGGAAAAAGGAAACGGCCCGAGGAGGAAGACGACTGGCGGGTCCCACGTGTCAGTGACGATATTTTAAATAGTTGATCCGCTGTGGCCCCGGGATCCAGTGTGGTGGCGCGGGAAAGGTCCTGTGGCCCCGTGTGGCTCAGTTCCAGCGGCTGACACGTGTAGGATGGACCCACAGTCAGAGTTTGAATATTTCCCGATTAGTTTGAATTTCCAGATTCAGTTCAAACTTTAGAACTCATAACATTTGCTAGGAAGCTCCAAATTTAGTGATTCAAATTGGGTTTGATTCAGGATTAAAAACTCTATCCAAATATGCAACCCAATTTGCATTAAAACCAATAGTAAATTCTGGAAAATTCTTTAAAGCTTTTCAGCAAAAGAATTTTTAGGGAGTTTGATTCATCCAAAAATCCCCAAACTTTTCCAGGACATTCTCTAGGATGTTAGGAGACTCCTGTAAAGTTTTCAGCTCATTTGAAGTTAATTTAGAAAGTGTAATTCTAATTTCAATTTTCTGTGTTCAAATGAATACAGAAACATTTTCAGAGAATTTCCAACACTTGGAAATTCAGTTCTGGGCATTCCTTAGCTCCAAAAATCGTAGGAAAAATTCATGCATACTTCCTGAGCTAGGGATGAAATTGTAGTTCACTTGAATTTGCATGAAAGTGCAAATTTATTCAGAATTAATTCCTTTTGGCCCAGATGCTTAGGGAATTGTTCTGGGTGATCTACTCAGTGAAATATTCTGAATTTTGGTCCAGAGGACTTTCTTGTGACATGGAACTCGCAAGAAAATTTCCAGCTCCATTGGAGTCCTGGATAAGTAGTGTTCTGTTCAACCTATTAGGTGATCACCACCCAAGTGATGAACCTCACTTCTCACTTGATGATAGTACATAAACACACACCCAAACTACTAGCACCCGTGTCATTTTATATTCTTAAACAGAGTTCCAGTTTTAAACTTGGCTTTAGCATTTGTTAGCAAAAAGTTTTACAATTAAACATGTATGCATATTCATAACATGCAGTGATTAAACGTGGAAAAGTGAAGGAAAGGTAAAGCTTGAATCAAGGAGCAAGAAGGCCAGTGATTAATATTGAAGTCATCATCAGCAACTGACTTCATCTTATCTGACTTTAGTCACCTGCAAAACCAAGGCAAGCCCCGGTTTGCATTTAAGTTGTTTTCTAAAGTTTTTACTTTGTTCACTACTATGGGTCAAAGTTTGTATGTGCATTAGGTCAAGGATGTTTTGTACTCCACTTGCATGACCAAAAAGGAACCCTGGGATCAAGGGTAGAATGGTTTCATCGCTGTAGAATAAGGCCGTGCTAAACAGGCTAAATAGAATGGTTTCATCGCTGTAGAATGGTCTCATCGCTGTAGAAACTACTCGCGAGTTATAGTTCAGGATTTTATAAGTGTGGTTGGATGGGAGAGGCAAACTAAAGTTTAAATTTCTAAAGATGAGACAGGGCAGAGGGGTTAGGCAGCGACAAGACGAGGTCTTGGTCGAGTAGCTCTGCCTGTGTCGGTTAAGGACCGATGCGTGTGCCGCGTCCAGGAGCAAGTATTGAGTTGTGTACCGGATGCTTACTAATATATGGGAACCAAGAAACTGATGTACCAGGTTCACTGGGTTGTAGAGGCATACCGCATCGTCTCGTTAGACCTATGAGCCCGAGACGGCGCGACTGGTTCTACAGTCTAGTGTCCTGAGAAAGGTTGGCACATACGACGTAATGAAGGATGCCAGAGTTGGGTCTTTAGAGGCGGGCGTATGTGTCGAGTTATCCGAGTAGTGTTTGATTCGAATCACCGTCCCTCGCGGTTATTGAGTACCGCTTGCTCCCATGTTGTGGTGTAGTAATAAACTTGTGTGGTAACAGTTTGCAAAAGTATAATTGCTGCTATGATTATGTTAAGTTGCATGAAAACCCTGTTTGAAGTAGAGATAGAGCAAACTAAATTTATTTTTCCACCTTGGGACAAGTAACATTGGAATGAAGCGTTTCTTGTTTGATTGTGGAGTTCCAATGTTACTGGGCGCAAGGTCACTACTATTATGGCTAAAATCTGAAAGTTAAGGATGAACTCGTAGGTGAGTCTTTTTGCAAATTACAGTATTAGGTTTTAAGTTAGCCTCATGTAGAGTTGCATGCTTTAGGAGAGACGGTTAAGTCTTGCTGAGCCTTTGTGCTCACTCTTGCTATATAAGTGGTTTTTGTGACACCCTCATCTCTGGTTTCTGCATGTATTCATAATTTATGTAGAGAAAACATTTTAAAAGAAGTGGGAACAGAGAAAGTATCAAAAAGATAACCAGTAATATCTGAATCCAGCTCACAGAGAGCGCCGAAGACAACTTCCGCGGCCCGCTGGCCACGTGGCGTGTTCAGAGCTCATCCTTGCGAAGTTGGGAGAGGTCCGCCGCTAAAATGGCTACGTGGCAGGCTCGGGGCTCATCTCCGCAAAGGGGGAGAGGTCCGACCCTGTGGGACACATGTTGCCCCCGGAGCTAGCCTCTGCGGAAGAAGCAAAGGCATTTCCGCAGGACACATGTCACCTTCGGAGCTAGTCACCATGGAAATCAGAGGACCGGTCCAGCGGGATACATGTCAATCTCGGAGCTCACCTCCGAGAGGTCTGGTTCCATTGAACACGTGTCGCCACCGGAGCTTATCTCCGGGAGGTCCATCACTGTTGGACACGTGTTAACCTCGGAGCTCGTCTCTGAGAGGAAAAGAAGTCTGGCGCTGGAGCTACCTCCGGAGAGAGGACAGGTACGGCACCGACACGTGGCGTGCGCGGAGCCACCTCCGAATAAAAAGTAAGGTCTCGACCACCAGGATACGTGGCGCACGTGGAGCCCACCTCTGAAGGAGAGGGTGGTCTTGTTCGCTTGACACGTGGCACAACCGGAGCTCGTCTCTGCAGAAAAGGAGTAGACCAGGTCCCGATGGACACATGGAGACTCCGAAGCTCATCACCGAGGAGGTAACGAGTTCTGGAGCGGTTTTTGGATTCTGTACGCGTAGAAATACCGGAACAGAAACCGACCTGAATTCCACAATGATACCGTACCAAATCAACTAAAGATAAGATGTAAGATTCAATGACAAATTCAACAGGACTCTTATTCGGGATACAATCAGATTAGGACTCTTCTCTTCCCGATTATAAATAGAACCCAGAACCTCTGACCAAAACCACAAACTTCTTTTTCAACTCCTAAGCCGACGACTTAGAGCCATAGCCCTAACTCGCCGAGTAAGCCCATCGCCGGAGTTCAGCGAGGAAAATCACCGGAAGAGAGCCCAACGACCAGAAAAGGACCGAGACCGAGAAGAACGTAAAGGTAGGTCTCCAATGCCACCTTACAACATCATTGTGTTTTCTTTGCATCTGTGGCGGACCGGAATCCGCTCATCCAGGATCGCAGAGGGTGGTGCCGCGCGATGCGACACCCGACAGCACACGTCATAAGAACACAATATATTACATGGGAAAAACAGCTGAAACTGTACCAACAAGTACAAACTTCAGTTACAAATATTGTTCTATTACACAGCGGAAGACTACACTATACAACTCACGCCCGCCTATTTAGCAAAAGTCGGTTGCCCAGCCCTAGGGCAACCCACACTAGCTGCACGTCTCAGCTCAGCGTGGCGTGTACGGCTCCCACTCAGCCGTGGTCCCCGACGGAGGGTAGCCCTCGCCGGTGGACTCGTACTCCGAGTCCGTGGGTGGCTCCTCACCTGAAAAACACTTAAGCAGCAACCGTGAGCACGAAGGCTCAGCAAAGCTTAACCGACTCACCTAAGCATGAAACTCTACATGAGGTGTACAATGGACATAGGATAGTAACATTTCAGCAAAACGACACGCCTACAAGTTCATCCTTAGTTCATCTTTTAGCAACAAGTTAACAGTTCATGAAATCTGAAATTTAGTAAGCAGTATTTGGTGGCACACATGTAGCAATACAATTATATCAATCAGCATCATTGAATCAACATATTTCATCCATTAGTCTACGTTACGACGCAGTGAACAAGCAGTACTCGTCACCGCGAGGGACGGCGAATCGACTCGATATACACCTGCAGGGAAAACCCAAAGAGCACGTCACGTACGCCCACCCGTGGAGCTGCACAGCACGCTCACTCGATGTCGTACGGGACAACCTTTCACCCAACAGCCCAAACGTCGAACCGGTCGCACCGAAACGAGCAGGAGGTTCCCCACATGGAGCATCTCTCTATGCCCGTTGGCAGATTTCCACCTTGCTGCACTCAACCTACACCTATAAATCGGTGTGCTATGCCTCGACGCCCGGAGGTTTAGGCTACATCGGTTTATCGGGGCCCATATATCCGATATGCCTTCGGTACGTTCAATACTTGTTCAGCAGGGCCGCACACGGATCGGTCCTCAATCGACACGGGCAGGGCTGCGCACACAAGACTCTCTCTTGCTGCGCCCTAGCCCCTGCCTAGTCTCATTTTCATTACTAAAGTGATCTCACATCACTCAACCGAACCCGTGTGTCCCCAGCCTATCTCGCGAGTAGATTCCAACTACTCGACTTGTACCGAAGTCCTATGACTCATTAAGCATAGCCTGTCTACTCGAGGTCCTTAACACTACCCTCACTCTTTTAGGAACCTTTGGTTATGTAAGTGGGGTTTCATTCATCCTGTACCTAATGCACATACATACTTCATATGACACATGTAAACAAAGTAAAACTTTTAAAATAGGTTAATGCAAACCGGGGCTTGCCTTGTTGCTGCTGGTCAGGAGTTAGTTCTTCGTCGGGAAGAAGGAAGTCCAGCACTTCCGGAGTCTCTTCTTCAACGGCTACACGTTAATGAAATACTATACGTTAATTTAGATGCAAATGTGAGTTTTAGAGTAAAACTTCTAGTATTGGTTTTAATAACCAGTCTCTAACACCTGGAACTTTGTTTAAGAATTTAAATATGAACTGGTGTTGGTGGTTTGGCTTGGACTTAGTCACATGGTTAAGTGCTAAGTGGTTTTCCCCCTTTTCCATATTAATTCCCTTAAGTGGTTAAACAGGACAGGGGTGATCTAGAGCTCCAATAGAGCTGAGAATTTTTGTGTGAGTTCCTTGTCACAAGAAAACTCTCTGGACCAAACATTAGCACTTTTCATGGAGTGGTTTGCTCAGAATAATTCTCTTGGCAAATCAGCAAGGAAGAATTAATTCTGAGGTAATACCCCTGTTCATGCTCAACTTAATGAACTACAATTTCTATTATAGCTCATAGAGTTTGCATGAATTTTCCTAGCATTTTTGGAGTCAAGGTCTGCCCAGAATTGAATTTCCAAGTTTTGGAAATTCTCTGAAAATGTTTCTGCATTCAAATATACACAGCACCTTCCAATTTGAATTGCTCTGACCAAATCAACTCCAAATGGTCTGAAACTTTTACAGGGGTTTACTAATGTCCTAGAGAACATTCTGGCAAAATTTGGGGATTTTTGGATGAACCAAACTCCCTCTAAGATTCTTTTGCTGAAAAGCTTTAAAGAATTTTCCAGAATTAATTATTGGGTTTCATACAAATTGGGTTGTATATCTGGACAGAGCTAGGCATGATGAATCCAACCCAATTTGAATCACTAAATTTGGAGCTTCCTAGCAAGAGTTATGCAGTTCCAAAGTTTGAACCAATTCTGGAATTTAAATTAATTCGGGAATAGTTCAAACTCTGCCTGTGGGTCCACCCTACACGTGTCAACCACCGGAATCACGCCACACGGGGCCACAGACCTTTTTCCCGCGCCACCACACGGGATCACACGCCACAGCTGATCCGGAGTTTTAATCTTCAGCTGCTGACACGTGGGCCCGGCGGGTCTTCTT
Source organism: Neostapfia colusana (assembly GCA_030760725.1). Classification (NCBI taxonomy): domain Eukaryota; kingdom Viridiplantae; phylum Streptophyta; class Magnoliopsida; order Poales; family Poaceae; genus Neostapfia; species Neostapfia colusana. Next base: position 40,612,456 of record JASWHV010000007.1, on the reverse strand, counting down.
CTTCCTCTCGCTCCCGCGCCTCCCCCTCGCCGGCGCTGTACTGGAGCTCGCCGGACCCAGCTTCCCGGCCACCTCTCGGCCGGAGACTCGCCGCCTGGGGGTTTTCAGGGTCGGGGAACAAGTCTATGGGGTTGGCTCGGGCTGCCGGTGGCCGGAAGTAGGCTGGCGACGAGCCGCGGCCTTCGGTGATGATCGGCACCGCCGCCCGAGCACATTAGCCCGCCAAAAGCTCGGCAGATCCGCTCTAAAGCATCAGTGGAGGTCAGGAAATCTCGGCGTGGCCTCAACCTGGCTCGGAAACGACGGCAACCCGGTGGTCACCGTGCGCCCGCGTGTTCCCGCCATGGCCGCCGACCGAAAAGCTCGAAATTAGCTGTAACCACGGCGTTTCTAGCTAGGGTTGTGGAGGGAAAAGGTTCCCTATCCTCTCTAGTTCTGGTGTGCGCAAAATGAACAACTTTAACCGAGAATTAAGCGTAAATTTCCACAGTTCTTACCCGCGGTCCGGTTTTCCTCGTCCGAGGGGAAAACTTGAAATTCCGAAGCTACGTCGCACGGATTGCTCTGGAATTTGGAGAGGAGCAGCTCAGGGAGTTGGCGCACCTTGGGGTGCTCTTGCTCAGTCGTGAAACTGGTTGGTGTGAGCTGCCCACGGGAGCCCGACGTCGGTTTCCACCGGTTGCACCTCGGCTTCGGTGCTGATGCTCCAAATACGGCCGACAGGAACCCCAAACGCCGGAGCTGAGCTGAGGGAACTCTTGTGCACGCGCTGGCGCTCCTTTTTCGTGTTGATCGCTTGAGCAGTCGGGATGCGATGCCGGTTTAGGATCGGGACGAACAGGCGCGGCGCCGGCGGCTTGCTTGCTCGGGAGGAAAAAGAACAGGGCTCGTGGGAGGGCTGTGGCCGACTGAGCACAGCGTAGGGGAGATAAGGGCGCGGGGGAACCGATGCTCGAAGCAGCTCGGGAGGTGCTTCGGTCGTCGGTCGACCGTGCGGTGGCAGCCGGTGGGAGAGCGCAACTCGCTCGAGTGTGAACTGAGGAACCGAGTGACTTAGGCAGTAAGCTTCTCCCCTCTCTTCTCACTGACCAGTGGGGCCCACAGCTCCCCTCTGCCCCAAAATATCTCCAAATTTTTGGCAAATGAATAATTCAAAAGTTTGAAGTCTCAAACTGAGCCACATTTGCATGTTTGGCCAAATTCCATGCAAATTCCAATATTCATTTGAATTCTTTGCTCATTTGATTTCCTTTGGAAAAATGGGCAGCAAGACTTTTCAAAAATTAATGAAACTTTGCCTCCCCACTAATTCGGACCTAAGGAATCCAAATATGCCACTTGATCCTTGTGTTAGCTGCTGCAAACAATAGTTTGGACACAACAGTTTTGAATTCCTCATTGTGTGATCATATGTGTATACACCCTACTTTGTGAAAGTGAAGACTCTCCCCTCTAATCACTCTTTGATGGAGGTTACATGCTTTTCACAACATTTCCTAAGGTGTCCACAATGAAAATTGTGGTGTTGTGAGATGAAGAAAAGTTTTTACAAGTCCCTTTTCTTGGGCTTTTACAGCATCTGTTCTTCGATTCCTTTCGAACAGAAGCTTTCTCGTGGATGGATCACTTGTTGATCGGGTTGATCTAAAGACAAGGTCATCGCTACGTCCACATCTGATCCGAACACCCCTGGTTAACATAAAGCCATGCAAGGACACGATCTAATAAAACTGATCATAGGAAAGCATGCATATGCATCATCGCATCTAATTTAAAGTTTGTGCATGGTATTGATTGTTATGAATCTTGTATGTGCGTGATCCTGTATAGAAGGACAAGCTCAGGGAGCTGTCTACGACGAGCGGCAACAACAAGGTTTTGAGATCCAAGAGCAACCGGAACCGCAAGAACAAGGCAAGTGCTCATTGACCATATTGATCCTATGTTTTGGGAGAAACTGTTTTGTTTTGCGAAAAGGTGTGAGTGCCGAGTTAAACATGATGGGAAACCCTTTTATAGGAGTTTACTAGCTTTAGTTAAATCACCCTTGTGGCCAGGGATTTTTATGAGTCGGGTATGGTTTTTGTTTTATGCTTCGCTGAGTCCATGGGATTGGGAAGCGAGATAGATGTGTCTAGCTAACTGCACTCGTAATGATAATGAGAAACTGATGATGTTAATGAACATGGATCGGAGGGAGATCTAGGCAAGCTTGGGTTTGTGAATGAGGTAGCATGAGATGGTGGTTTATGTGGCGGACCGAGATCCGCTCATCCAAGATCGCAGAGGGTGGTGCTGCACGATGCGACACCCGACAGCACACATCATATGGACAGATTATATTACATGGGAAAAACAAACTGAACTGTACAAAAAGGTACAAACTTGAGTTACAAACTAGTATTTATTTTACACAGCGGAAGTCTACTATGTACAACTCACGCCCGCCTATCTAGCAAAAGTCGGTTGCCCAGCCCTAGGGCAACCCACACTAGCTGCACGTCTCAGCTCAGCGCGGCATGTACGGCTCCCACTCAGCCGTGGTCCCCGACGGAGGGTAACCCTCGCCGGTGGACTCGTACTCCGAGTCCGTGGGTGGCTCCTCACCTGAAAAACACTTAAGCAGCAACCGTGAGCACGAAGGCTCAGCAAGGCTTAACCGACTCACCTAAACATGAAACTCTACATGAGGTGTACAACGGCATAGGATAGTAATATTGCAGCAAATGGACACGCCTACAAGTTCATCCTTAGTCCATCTTTTAGCAGCAAGTTAACGGTTCATGAATCTGAAATTTAGTAAGCAATAATTGGTGGCACACATGTAGCAATACAATTATATCATAACAGCATTATTGGATCATAACGTTTCATTCATTAGTCTACGTCACGACTCAGTGAACAAGCGGTACTCGTCACCGTGAGGGACGGCGAATCGACTCGATACACACCTGCAGGGAAACCCAAAGAGCACGTCACGTACGCCCACCCGTGGAGCTGCACAGCACGCTCACTCGATGTCGTACGGGACAACCTTTCACCCAACAGCCCAAACGTCGAACCAGTCACACCAAAACGAGCAGGAGGTTCCCCACACGGAGCATCTGTCTATGCCCGTTGGCAGATTTCCACCTTGCTGCCCTCAGCCTACACCTATAAATCGGTGCGTTATGCCTCGACGCCCAGAGGTTTAGGCTACATTGGTTTATTGGGGCCCATATATCCGATATGCCTTCGGTACGTTCAATACTTGCTCAGCAGGGTGGCACACGGATCGGTCCTCAATCGACACGGATAGGGCCACGCACACAAGACTTCCTCTTGCTGCGCCCTACCCCCTGCCCAGTCTCATTTTCATTACTAAAGTGATCTCACATCACTCAACCGAACCCGTGTGCCCCAAGCCTAACCTCGCGAGTAGATTCCGACTACTCGACTTGTACCGAAGTACTATGAATCATTAAGCATAGCTTGTCTACTTGAGGTCTTAGACACTACCCTCACTCTTATGGCAAAAATTCTGGTTATGCAAGTGGGGTTCCATTCATCCTACACCTAATGCACATTCATACTTCATAGGACACGTGTAAACAAAGTAAAACTTATAAAAAGGTTAATGCAAACTGGGGCTTGCCTTGTTTCTGCTGGTCAGGGGTTAAGTCTTTGTCCGGAAGGAGGAAGTCCAGCACTTCCGGAGTCTCTTCGCCTTCAGCGACTACACGTTAATGAAATACTACATGTCAATTTAAATGCAATGTGTGAACTTGAATACTTAATTACTAATAACTCTAGCTAACCCTTCCCTTTGGTTCTGAACTTTTTATGGTGGATTGATAGGGTCCTAACCAGAGTCTTGACCAAGTTTCATTTGAAACAAAGTTCAATTGAACCTTGTACAAATAAAAGCCTATTTGGTCAATATTTGAGCCTCTAAGTAATTCCAGGGGTTTTCATGGCTCCAACCATTACTTTATGGAAACTAGAATTTAGGATGGTTCTAATGGAGTTGGTTTCATGTCATTTGAAGAATACTACAGAAAGTTATGCCCTAATTAAGATTTGAGAAAATCTGAAAAATGTTTCTGTACATTTTTCTATTTCCTCAGGGCAGTTCTCTTAATCACCCCATTAGGGTAACTAAATGAACTTAAATGAGTCTGAAAATTATACTGGGATTCAGGGATTTTCCAATGAACCTCTCAGCCAAATTTCAGATTTTTTCATAAAGTAGTTCTCCAGATAAAATTTCCAACAGTTTAAATTTTAGGGATTTAATTCTCGAAAACTATTCACTTTCATGAGCTGAATTTGGTATTGCTGGAAAGTACTCAGAATTCTGAGTTCCGCAAAATTTGGTTCATCGAATTTGGAGTTTCCTAGCCAAAGTTCTATGCATTTGAAGTTTGAACTAAAACTGGAAATTCCAAAAATGTTTAAATCCTGCGGGTGGGTCCCCCGGCTACGTGTCAGCCTCCCAGCTAACCCACACCGGAGCCCGCAGAATCACCCGCGCAGCCGCACAGAATCCCGGGCCACAGCGGATCCGATGATTTAAAATATCGCCACTGACATGCGGGGCCCCCAGTCATCTCCCTCCTCCCGACGCCCGCGCGCTCCCGCCGCCGGGCTTGCCGGAGAGGGGTTCCGGCCCTCGGAACTCGCCGATTCTCGCCGTCTGTGCCTATCTCGGCCTGGGGGAACACGGTAGTGCCCTCACCAGAGCGTGACAACGGCCCGAACAGTGCTCCCGCCGGTAACAGCGGCCGGGAGCTCACCGGCGGCATCAAACTCGGCATCCCCTGCACCTTTTTTGATGCGGTTTGCTTGGGGAGCTCCGCTGACACCTGCTGGTCACGGACATGGACACCGATCCCCGTGAAAACGGCTGTAACTATGACCTCATCGGCGGCCTAGGCCGGATATCGACTGTGCTGAGAAAACTTCGAAGAACCGTAACCCTAGCCCAGGGTTTTTACTGGTTTTCGATCCTAGGTGGTCGTGGCAGGGTATAGAGCGTGTGTGTGGCTCGGTATGCCCAGTGATGAGCTAACCCCCGCGAATTTTAGGATTTGGTGGGGGCTCGGTCTTAGGACCGCCGAAACATCCCCGGCGAAATACTCCCCCGACAGCCCATGAAATGAAGAACGGTTGGGACCAGAATAATCAGCACCTCAAGGCGGTTCTTTCTTGTGTTGCTCGTCGGGCACGAGAGGGCCTGTGCTGGCCGGGCACCGGTGATCAGTGAGGTCGGCGTTTCTGTTCTCGCGCGGAACCGAGGAAGAAGCTCGGGTGGGGGTGGTTCTCGTTTGGGAAACAGGAGGAAGGGTGGCGTGGGGCGTGCGCTGGCCTTTGAGCCGCGATTTTGGCACCATGAGGTGACCGTTTGCTGCCTCGGTGGCTCGCCGCCTCTCCCGTGCCTTGCGCGCGAAGCAGCGACCCGGCTGCAGCAACCGACTGAACACTCGTATGTGCAGCTGACCTGTGGGCCTCCCCTTTTTCTTATTTTTCCAAATTCTCTCAATTCTGTGGTGCCAAAATATCCTCAGCTACTCACACTTTAATGTGGAACTTAGTCACCAAGTCTTAGTTGAAATTTGAATTTTCAAATTTGAACTGTGTTTGGCTAAATTTGCTGCATGTTTGAACTGAAATTCAAATTCAGTTTTGAATTCTTGCAAATTTAGCTCTTGACAAGATGAACTCCAATGAGGATGAAAATTGGTGGGCTAACTCAGACAAATTTTCTGAGTTTGAATATGAAGCTAACTTTTGAATTTGAGTGATGAAAGTTGCTGCAATTTGAATTTACATTCAAATTGGCCTCATTTTCAATTACCTACAAAAGTGCCTCAAAAAGTGTTGGATTTGCATGAAACTTGGCTTGAACCCTCCCAAGACTTTTTAGTTCTAGGGGTGAGCTAAACCTCTCATGTTCATGTGTATAAATCCTACTTTGTCAAAATGAAGGCTTCCCCTCTAATCACTTTTTTGATGGAGGTTACTTGCTCTTCACAATATTTCCTTGATATCCACAATAAAAACTGTGGTGTTGTGAGGTGAAGAAAAGTTTTTGCAAGTCCCTTTTCTTGGGCTTTTACATCCCTCCCCCCTTAAAAGAATCTCGTCCCCAGATTACAAAAGAAGAGATAGCGATGTAATAGGGACTTACCCGCGTTGAGAAGCCATGAACTCCGGGTAATTTGAGCGAAGGAATTCCTCGCTCTCCCACGTCGCTTCTTCGGCGGTGTGGTTGCTCCAGAGTATTTTGTAGAACCACAACGTTCTGCTACGCGTGGTTCTGGCTTTCTCATCAAGAATTGCCACCGGATATTCATCATATGTCAAGTCCGGTTTCAGCTCGCCGATGTCTTCGGTAGTAACAGCAGCGGTATGTTTCAGACACTTTCTCAGCTGAGAGACATGGAAAATGTCATGGACACCAGCAAGAGATGCCGGTAGCTCCAGTCTATACGCCGCTGGTCCACACTTCTCGGTGATAACATAGGGTCCAATGAAACGGGGAGCGAGCTTCCCCTTGACGCCGAACCAGTGCACGCCCTTCATCAGAGACACGCGGAGGTACACGTGTTCACCGACGTCAAAATGCAACGGTCTACGCCTCTTATCAGCTTAGCTCTTCTGTCAGGATTGAGCGGCCATCAAGTTAGCTTGGATCGCCGAACGCGCTCTTCGGCGTCGTTCACCACATCAACCCCGAATGTGACCCTCTCACCGGACTCGCACCAGTTTAATGGGGTGCGGCATTTTTGACCGTAGAGAGCTTCGTAGGGTGCCATCTTGATACTCGCCTGGTAGCCATTGTTGTACGAGAATTCCGCCAATGGTAGGTGATCATCCCAGTTCCTACCATGGTGGATGGCACATGCTCTCAACATGTCTTCTAGTACTTGATTCACCCTCTCTGTTTGGACATCGCTCTGAGGGTGATAGGCGGAGCTCCTGATCAGATTAGTATCCAATGCAGCGTGTAGCTGCTCCCAAAAGCGAGATACAAATAATGCACCTCGATCCGATACAATGGTCTTGGGTACCCCATATAAGCACAGAATCTTTGCTATGTACAGCTCCGCATATTTTCCGGCATTGTAATGTGTATGCTCCGGGATGAAGTGAGCCGTCTTGGTTAACCGAGCAATGATTACCCAAATGGAGTCATGCTTGTTGGAACTCAGAGGCAATCCCACAATGAAATCCATGCTCACATCTTCCCATTTCCATGCCGGGATCTTCAGGGGTTGCAGCAGCCCTGATTTCTTCATGTGATCAGCTTTCACTCGTCGGCACGTATCGCACTCGGATACGTACTTCACTACCTCCCGCTTCATCCGTGTCCACCAAAATTTCTTTTTCAAATCTTGGTACATCTTGTTTCTGCCCGGATGAATGGAGTATTTAGACAAGTGAGCTTCATTGAGGATCTTTTTCCTCAATTCCATATCCCGGGGTACGACTATGCGGTCATTGAACCATAGCATCCCCTCATCATCTTTCCGGAAACATTTTATCTCCCCGTTGTCTATCCGTCTCCGGAGATGTGCCATGCCTTTATCATCTCTCTGAGCTGCAATGATGTCCTCCCTAATAGTAGGGATGAGGGCAAGGTTGTACAGCGATCCAAAAGGAACCAAGTATAAACTCGGGTCTTCCTCCTCCACCGGTGTAATGGTGAGGTGATGGACATGTGACTTCCGACTCAGTGCATCGGCAACCACATTCGCCTTTCCGGGGTGGTAATGGATCTCAATCTCATAATCTTTGATCCGCTCCAACCACCTCCTTTGCCTCATGTTCAGCTCCTTCTGATTGAAAATATATTTCAAGCTCTTGTGGTCGCTGTAGAGGTGCACCAGATTCCCCAGGAGATAGTGCCTCCACATTTTTAGCGCCAACACCACTGCAGCAAGCTCAAGATCATGAGTTATATAGTGCTGCTCATGGTTCCAAAGTTGGCGTGAGCCATAGGCGACCACACGTCCTTCCTGCATCAACACGCAGCCAATCCCAATACCGGACGCGTCACAATACACGTCGAAGGGCTTTGTTGTATCCGGCTGAGCTAAGACCGGGGCTGTGGTGAGATGCTTCACCAATGCTCGGAACGCTCCTTCACACGCGGTGTTCCAGACATATTTTGTCCCTTTCTTCAGCAACTCTGTCATCGGCTTAGCGAGCTTGGAGAAACTTGGAATAAATCTCCGATAGTATCCCGCTAACACGAGGAAGCTTCTGACTTCATGGACTGAAGTGGGAGCTTTCCATTTCAGCACTTGCTCTATTTTGCTTGGGTCAACCGTAATGCCTTCTGCTGAGATGATATGGCCTAAGAATGGCACTTGGCTGATCCAAAACTCGCATTTACTGAATTTGGCGTAGAGCTTGTGGTCTCGCAATCGTTGAAGAACGATCCTCAAGTGTTCGGCATGTTCAGCTTCTGTCTTGGAGTAAACCAAGATATCGTCAATGAAAACTACCATGAACTTGTCCAGCTCCGGCATGAACACCGAGTTCATGAGATACACGAAATGGGCTGGAGCATTTGTGAGACCAAAGGACATGACGAGATATTCATATAATCCGTATCTCGTCGAGAAAGCCATCTTCGGGATATCCTCCGCCCGGATCTTTATCTGGTGATATCCAGAGCGAAGGTCCATCTTGGAGAACACACTTGCACCTACAAGTTGATCAAACAATATGTCGATGCGGGGCAGTGGATACTTATTATTGATGGTGACGGCATTGAGCGGCCGGTAATCCACACACAGCCTCAGGGTTTCATCCTTCTTCTTTACAAACAGTGCCGAGCATCCCCAAGGCGAGGAACTCGGCCTAATGAAACCCTTGATCAACAGATCATTGATCTGTTCTTTCAGTTCAGCCAGCTCATTTGGAGCCATTTTGTATGGCCTCCGTGATATGGGCGTAGTCCCGGGTGCAAGTTCGATCTTGAACTCGACATCCCGCTCAGGTGGCATGCCCGGAAGATCATCCGGAAACACGTCGGGATACTCCCGGACTACATGGATGTCCTCTAATTTGAGAGCTTCAGTATTGTTGATCGCTGAAACCTCCCGGACTGGATTATCAAATAGAAGGGACTGCGGACGGTGTAATGGGGATTTGAGGTGAACCGTCCGTGTTAAAGTTTCCAGGACAGCGCCATGGTAGGTTAGCCATGACATTCCCAAGATTGCATCAATCTTCTGCCCCTCAAGGATAATCATAGTGGTGGGACATATCTTCCCACCTAAGCACAGTGGTGCTTTCGGAACCATCATCGTTGCTGAAATCTTTCCTCCCGGTGAGCAGATCATATAAGAACACTTGGTTGGAAAGGCTTCCAGCTGGTGCTTAACCACATACGATGCACTTATGAAGTTGCGGGTTGCACCAGAATCAAACAGTATGATGATGGCTTGATTGTTGAGAGTAAACGTACCCGCCAGCACGTTGGCTCCCTCTGGGGCGTCCTCATTGTCGAGGTTGCGGACGCTCCTAGTCTGCTGACCAACCTTCTTCACCGGAGGTCGGCCTCGAGCACCACCCTGGAACTGGGCTTCCCCGCTTCTCTGCTGCCTCTGGGGACAGTCCTTCGCGAAGTGGCCCGCCTGGCCACACGTGAAGCAGGTGAAACGGGGCGGTCCCCCGCTGATCGGTGGACGGAATCCCGGGGCGCGTTGTGGCGGTGGAAATGCCCGGGGTGCCGTCTGCTGCTGCTGTCTTGGTGGTGGCATCGGCGGACAGAACGGAGGTTCCTGAAAGGGACGTCCCCCGAACCGTTGAGGTCGCGCCGGTGGATGCCACTGCTGCCCGGATGGTGTCCGATACACCATACGGTACTTCTGAGGAGTGCCAGCACCACTGCTGGGCGGAGCGCTGCGCTTCCTCTGCTCAGCTGCCAACTCCCGCTGAGCATCCTCTTGCATGATCGCGGCATTGACTAAGTCGTTGAAGGTGCCGCAATTCCATTGCACGAGATGCGTCTTCATTTCGGGATGTAACCCCCGATAGGAGTGCTCCCGCTTTTTCTCCTCGGTGGAGATGTAGTCTGACGCATATTGCGCCAGATGGTTGAAGGCACGGGAGTAGTCATGGGCACTCCTCCCGCCATGCTTCAGTTCCAAGAATTCTTGGAACTTCCTCTTCATGATTCTGGGAGGGATATGATAGGCGCGGAACGCCTTCCGGAATTCCTCCCATTCCACGGTATGGCCAGCCGGACGTGAGGCGACATAATTCGCCCACCATGCGCCAGCGGCACCGTGAAGCTGCTGCGCTGCGAACAGAGTCTTCTGCCGCTCCGTACATTGGAGCAGCCTGAACTTAGACTCGATGGTCCGCAGCCAGTTGTCCGCCTCCAATGGTTCTTCAGCTTCGGTGAACACTGGAGGGTGTGTACTCATGAAATCCGAGTATGACGCCTCACGGGGCTCACGAGGCCCTCTGTCTTGACGTCCCCCCGCCTGGGACGTATTCTGCACGATCGTGCGGAGCAGGTCGGTCTGCTCCTCACGACCTCCCACCAGTGCCGCTATCACATCCGCTAGAGTAAGCGGAGGCGGCGGTGTTGGCTGCTGCTGCGGGGTGCTGTCATAGGCCGGTGGCTGGGAGTCATCACCTCCCTGTTGGCTAGAGCCACCAACCTCGTGCGTGGTCCTAGTACGAACCATCTGAAACCATACGACAATAACGTCAGTCCCACAACATATTGCATGCAGTCCAATAAAAATAGGCGTAAAAACATGATGACAATAATTCATACGATACATCTCGTATGTGATAATGTAATAACTTTGCACAAGCTACACCATTACCCGACCAATTACAAGCTAGTTTAATCCTACTTGATGAACCTCCTCTTTGGAAGCTCACCATAACTAGATTTGGTCACTACGAGACGTTACTATCGCTGTGTCATGACGTATACCCCCCTTTTATCTTCAATACGACACAAACATGGTCTCTAGTAAAAGAACTTGAGTGAGACCTATACTCAAATCTTTCACTAGTTGAAGATAACCTCTCATGGGTATGTTCTACCCATTGGAAGTACTAAAACCACCCCTAGGGTACAACAATCTCCCCCATGAGTGCAACTGTCATGCCTCTGTCAGGATGACCAGTTTCCACATATCCAAGATTTTGATCTGGTTCTGGGCATTTTTATGACTCAAGCTAATTACCAAAGTTAAAGTTAACTTCAGTATCTTTCCAACGAGTATTCATTTGCCCTCAGATCAGCTTTTAAAAAGTTATGGTAATTCAAAGTCAGCAGAATTTCTGGAAGAATTTTAACAGCACCTCCCTTGGAAGTTGCTGTTTTCAACTTTGATTTCCACTGAATTCTGTGCTGAAATTTCAGAAACTTTGAATTGCAAAGATGTCACACATCTTCTACCCTTTCTAAGTAGGTATCATATGAAAATTTTTGATTTTTCTACTAGGAGTTATGTTTGAAAAACAGAACAGTCCAGAGAATGTTTTTAACTCTGCCCTGATTCTGGACAGCTTACATTTCTCTGGGATTTAAGCCATCTTAAGGTGTGTTTCAGCTCTGTAAGTCTACAACAAAGTTGTTGAATACTGAAATACCTTCCCAGAACTCTATGCCACACCTCCCTCTGCTAAAAGACCTGTGAGTTGTGCTCTGTTGAAGTTCAGCAACCTTGCTGCCCAAAACAGAGCACTCTGCTTTTCATCCCTTTGGCTATCCTGCTCCACTATCCCATTCTTATACCCAACCAGGGTCCTAAATGTTTAACCTATAGATTTTAATTCTTTGTTATCATTATTTTGCATGCATATGCCTATGATATCTCGGTACTACGTTCCTCACAAAAGAAAATCCTAACCGGAATATACCGGCATATACGTCTCAAGTGTGGCACTAAACGGTCTCTCGCACACGTTTACTACATGGATACATACGTGGTTAATACCTGCAGAAGACCACACAATAGTGATGCACTCAAAGGTTGTTCATTTCAGGCAGTTCCATATTTAAAAGTAAATACAAACGCCCGTATCATTGTCATACAGCCGTCCTTGAGTTAGGTCACGTCTCAAGGTACGTGATCGTGTTTCAACACCACACAACGGGGAACCCGAGTATGTCATGAACGGGTCGTGACGGTTGGGAATGTTATCAACCCAACAGATACCACCTACTGCCCTGCAGGGCACGCCGATGGCAAGCGCTGCGTATGTCCCACTGGGCTACTTTCAGACGAACACACTCTCGTGTTACCGACCACGCGATGGGGTCTCCACTTACTTGCCTAATGCATGCTAGGGATCAGCGTTTCATATGAACTCAGGAACATGAAGAGTCCAAGAGTTTCAAATTGACGTCTCACACCAAGCTGTGAGACCTATCACTGAACCACGTTCCTCGTCAGGAGAGCTAACCGAAATTGAACCGCTTTTTGTGGCGTTCCTTACCATGCTTACCAGAGCGTAGGTGCTTCATTACATAATTGAAATTCAGAATTAAAACACATAGGTTAGTCTTTGCCACTTTAAGTAACTATGCTAATATAGTCCTTACTTGCGCAAACTACCGGATCCTCTCCGTAAACCTAAGTTTTCCCATAATACAGTCCTTAAGTACTGTGCTATCCCCAATGCAGCTCCGATACCAGGCTGTGGCGGACCGGGATCCGCTCATCCAGGATCGCAGAGGGTGGTGCCGCACGATGCGACACCCGACAGCACACATCATAAGGACATATTATATTACATGGGAAAAACAAACTGAACTGTACAAAAAGGTACAAACTTCAGTTACAAACTAGTATTTATTTTACACAGCGGAAGTCTACTCTGTACAACTCACGCCTGCCTATCTAGTAAAAGTTGGTTGCCGAGCCCTAGGGCAACCCACAATAGCTGCACGTCTCAGCTCAGCGCGGCGTGTACGGCTCCCACTCAGCCGTGGTCCCCGACGGAGGATAACCCTCACCGGTGGACTCGTACTCCGAGTCCGTGGGTGGCTCCTTACCTGAAAAACACTTAAGCAGCAACCAGGAGCACGAAGGCTCAGCAAGGCTTAACCAACTCACCTAAACATGAAACCCTACATGAGGTGTACAATGGCATAGGATAGTAATATTGCAGCAAATGGACACGCCTACAAGTTCATCCTTAGTCCATCTTTTAGCAGCAAGTTAACGGTTCATGAATCTGAAATTTAGTAAGCAATAATTGGTGGCACACATGTAGCAATACAATTATATCATAACAGCCATATTGGATTATAACGTTTCATTCATTAGTCTACGTCACGACTCAGTGAACAAGCGGTACTCGTCACCGCGAGGGACGGTGAATCGACTCGATATACACCTGCAGGGAAACCCAAAGAGCACGTCACGTACGCCCACCCGTGGAGCTGCACAGCACGCTCACTCGATGTCGTACGGGACAACCTTTCACCCAACAGCCCAAACGTCGAACCGGTCGCACTGAAACGAGCAGGAGGTTCCCCACACGGAGCATCTCTCTATGCCCGTTGGCAGACTTCCACCTTGCTGCCCTCAGCCTACACCTATAAATCGGTGCGTTATGCCTCGACGCCCGGAGGTTTAGGCTACATCGGTTTATCGGGGCCCATATGTCCGATATGCCTTCGGTATGTTTAATACTTGCTCAGCAGGGCCGCACACGGATCGGTCCTCAATCGACACGGACAGGGCCGCGCACACAAGACTTCCTCTTGCTGTGCCCTAGCCCCTGCCTAGTCTCATTTTCATTACTAAAGTGATCTCACATCACTCAACTGAACCCGTGTGTCCCAAGCCTAAACTCGCGAGTAGATTCCAACTACTCGACTTGTACCGAAGTCCTATGAATCATTAAGCATAGCTTGTCTACTCGAGGTCTTAGACACTACCCTCACTCTTATGGCAAAAATTCTGGTTATGCAAGTGGGGTTCCATTCATCCTACACCTAATGCACATTCATACTTCATAGGACACATGTAAACAAAGTAAAACTTATAAAAAGGTTAATGCAAACCGGGGCTTGCCTTTTTGCTGCTGGTCAGGGTTAAGTCTTCGTCTGGAAGGAGGAAGTCCAGCACTTCCAGAGTCTCTTCGCCTTCAGCGACTACACGTTAATGAAATACTACATGTCAATTTAAATGCAATGTGTGAACATGAATACTTAATTACTAATAACTCTAGCTAACCCTCCCCTTTGGTTCTGAACTTTTTATGGTGGATTGATAGGGTCCTAACCAGAGTCTTGACCAAGTTTCGTTTGAAACAAAGTTCAATTGAACCTTGTACAAATAAAAGCCTATTTGGTCAATATTTGAGCCTCTATTTAATTCCAGGGGTTTTCATGGCTCCAACCATTACTTTCTGGAAACTAGAATTTAGGATGGTTCTAATGGAGTTGGTTTCATGTCATTTGAAGAATTCTACAGAAAGTTATGCCCTAATTAAGATTTGAGAAAATCTGAAAAATGTTTCTGTACATTTTTCTATTTTCTCAGGGCAGTTCTCTTAATCACCCCATTAGGGTAAATAACTGAACTTGGATGAGTCTGAAAATTTTACTAGGATTCAGGGATTTTCCAATGAACCTCTCAGCGAAATTTCAGAATTTTTCATAAAGTAGTTCTCCAGATAAAATTCCCAACAGTTTAAAATTTAGGGATTTAATTCTAGAAAACTATTCACTTTCATGAGCTGAATTTGGTACTGCTGGAAAGTACTCAGAATTCTGAGTTCAGCAAAATTTGTTTCATCGAATTTGGAGTTTCCTAGCAAAAGTTCTATGCATTTGAAGTTTGAACTAAAACTGGAAATTCCAAAAATGTTTAAATCCTGCGGGTGGGTCCCCCGGCTACGTGTCAGCCTCCCAGCTAACCCACACCGGAGCCCGCAGAATCACCCGCGCAGCCGCATGGAATCCCGGGCCGCAGCAGATCCGACGATTTAAAGTATCGCCACTGACATGCGGGACCCCCAGTCATCTCCCTCCTCCCGACGCCCGCGCGCTCCCGCCGCCGGGCTCGCCGGAGCTCTCGCTGGAGAGGGGTTCTGGCCCTCAGAACTCGCCGATTCTAGCCGCCTGTGCCTATCTCGGCCTGGGGAACACGGTGGTGCCCTCACCAGAGCGTGACAACGGCCGGAACAGTGCCCCCGCCGGTAACAACGACCGGGAGCTCACCGGCGACGTCAAACTCGGCATCCCCTGCACCTTTTTCGATGCGGTTTGCTTGGGGAGCTCCGCTGACACCTGCTGTTCACAGACATGGACACCGATCCCTGTGAAAACGGCTGTAACTATGACCTCATCGGCGACCTAGGCCGGATATCGGCTGTGCTCAGAAAACTTCGAAGAACCGTAACCCTAGCCCAGGGTTCTTACTGGTTTTCGATCCTAGGAGGTCGTGGCAGGGTATAGAGCGTGTGTGTGGCTCGGTATGCCCGGTGATGAGCTAACCCCCACGAATTTTGGGATTTGGTGGGGGCTCGGTCTTAGGACCACCAAAACTTCCCCGGCGAAATACTCCCCCGACAGCCCATGAAATGAAGAACGGTTTGGAGCAGAAGAATCAGCACCTCAAGGCGGTTCTTTCTTGTGTTGCTCATTGGGCACGAGAGCGCCTGTGCTGGCCGGGCACCGGTGATCAATGAGGTCGGCGTTTCTGTTCTCGCGCGGAACCGAGGAAGAAGCTCGGGTGGGGGTGGTTCTCGTTCGGGAAACAGGAGGAAGGGCGACGTGGGGCGTGCGCTGTCCTTTGAGCCGCGATTTTGGCACCATGAGGTGGCCGTTTGCTGCCTCGGTGGCTCGCCGCCTCTCCCGTGCCTTGCGCGCGAAGCAGCGACCCGGCTGCAGCAACCGACTGAACACTCGTATGTGCAGCTGACCTGTGGGCCTCCCCTTTTTCTTATTTTTCCAAATTTTCTCAATTCTGTGGTGCCAAAGTATCCTCAGCTACTCACACTTTAATGTGGAACTTAGTCACCAAGTCTTAGTTGAAATTTGAATTTTCAAATTTGAACTGTGTTTCGCTAAATTTGCTACATGTTTAAACTGAAATTCAAATTCAGTTTTGAATTCTTGCAAATTTAGCTCTTGACAAGATGAACTCCAATGAGGATGAAAATTGGTGGGCTAACTCAGAAAAATGTGCTGAGTTTCAATATGAAGCTAACTTTTGAATTTGAGTGATGAAAGTTGCTGCAATTTGAATTTACATTCAAATTGGCCTCTTTTTCAATTACCTCCAAAAGTGCCTCAAAAAGTGTTGGATTTGCATGAAACTTGGCTTGAACCCTACCAAGACTTTCTAAGTTCTAGGGGTGAGCTCAACCTCTCATGTTCATGTTTATAAATCCCACTTTGTGAAAATGAAGGCTTTCCCCTCTAATCACTCTTTTGATGGAGGTTACTTGCTCTTCACAATATTTCCTAAGATATCCACAATAAAAACTGTGGTGTTGTGAGGTGAAGAAAAGTTTTTGCAAGTCCCTTTTCTTGGGCTTTTACAGTTTACTTGCCGTAGATCTAAGGACCGGTTCATGCATGCACATGCCAGGATAACAGTGCCACCACAAGGCCAAGTATGGGTGCGGCTTAGCTGACTAATTAGGTAAGTTGCTAGAGTGTTATGGACTGTGGAAGGCGCGGGGAATGGGAGTCGAGTGAGGACTGCCCTGGGAACTGCATGGCACGAGAGGGGGCCCGTGGGTTGGAGAATTGGAGATTCTAGCCTGCCGGTGAAACCTTAGTGAGTCCATACATCTAGTAGCCCCTTTGTAAAGGCTATTTTGTGATCTCTTGGCCATACACCGACGGTTGTGTACTGGTATAATGGAGGTTCTGCAGTCGCCAACAGGTAACGAAATCACAAACTTGTGGGTAAAGAGGTGCAAACTCTGCAGGGTTCTTAAAAACTATCATGATAGCCGATCTTACGGTCACGAGCGCCTGTCCAACTGCCATGATTAGTTCGGATGGTTATTGGGATGGTTCTTGGTTATGGTTATTGGTTATGGTTTTGATTATGGTTGTGGTTTTCGAGACTGTTGAGTCCGGGTGATAAGATGGTTGCATGACTGTTGGGTCATGGCAACGAGATTAGTCTCGGCGTGAGACGAAGTTATTTATGAGGCGAGAGGGTAGCGAATACGAGATGGTATTCCTGAGATGGTAGCAAATACGAGGAGGTATTTGCGAGCAAGAATGAAGTTGGTTAATGTTGGGTGGAACATGGAAAGTGATGGAGGTATGTTGGTAAATTAATACATGCTGGGATTACATTCACCTAAAGGTTTAGTTGCTGTTTTATTATGGTTTCGATAAATAACATAGATTTCTGCAATGAGCCTTTTTATACCTACCTTGTTATGAGCTACATATCATATTTTCCCGCACTTGCTGAGTACATCGATGTACTCAAACTTGCATTATTTCATCATCAACAACAGGAGAATATTTCTATGAAGATCAAGTGGAGCATTAGGCATGTGATCTGTTCTCAACCTTGCCTATGGAGAGAGTAGAGATGGAGCCACTTCTGCTTAGATTTGCTTCCGCATTAGTTAGATTGCTTCCGCATTAGAATAAAGACTTCCGCTATGAGCATGAGTCCAAGACTCATGAGACATTGTAATAAACTCTGTTATTCGTGGTAATATATATTCTGAATTCAGTTTGTGTATCATATGTGTATGTGTGATGAAAATCCTGGGCACACATATGCATTAGTTCTCGGTTCCGTGGTTTTCCACAGAATTGAGGGCGTCACAGATTGGTATCAGATCCACGGGTTGACAGTAGGTTACACGCCTAGATAGAAATCACAGATTGATATTAGAGCCACGGTTGACAGTGGGCTACACACCTAAAAAGGAATCACAGATTGGTATCAGACACAGATTGGTAGCTAAGCCATGCTGACCATAGGGAGCACCCTAGGATGCATAGATTGGCCTTAAAACTACCTTGACATAGGAAAACAAACCTTGAATAGGAGTTGTATGAGCCCTTGTGATGATTGTTTGTGAATTGTGTGCTTAGTGTGGGTTATGGGATGTCTCAAAACGTTGTCCATATCCACACGAAAGTCGAAGGAGGTGTGAAATGTTTCAGCACTTTTTCACATCCTCACATGGGCTAATATATACAGTCCGACTCATCTTGATGCATATAGTTGAAAGGACCTACCTAACCTTCTAACCTTCTATTCTATTTCGTTCTCTCTCACAGATGGTGAGAAGAAACGCCGGCCGAAGGAACATCCGTGACAACAAAGAGGATGACCACGATGAAGTTCCTGTTAACCCCGGAGCTGGTGAGAACCACCTGGAACGGTTGATGGCCATGCAGAACCAACTTATGGAAACCATGATCCAAACTTTGGGTCAGTTGCAGACCAACAACAACAACCCTGTTCCGGCACCACCGCCACCACCACCGCCGGCTCATAACAGGTTGGGAGAGTTCATCAGGACTCAACCACCTACCTTTGCTCAAGCTAGTGATCGCATGGAGGCCAATTATTGGTTAAAATCCATGGAGAAGAAGCTTGCCATTGTTCATTGCAATGACCGAGAGATGGTTCTCTTTGCATAGCACCAACTTATGGGATCTGCCACTGACTGGTGGAATGCCCTATGCAACACCCATGTCAACCCGGAGACAATCACTTGGACTGAGTTCAAGTTAAGTTTCCGCTCTCATTACATCCCTGCTGGTGTAATGATGCTCAAAATACAGGAGTTTGAAGGTCTCCGCCAAGTACAGAAAAGCGTGAATGAGTATCTCAACAAGTTCACGCAACTGTCCGGTATTGCCCCCGAAGATGTCAACTCAGACCAGAGGAAGCAGTACCTGTTCATGAGAGGGTTAAACAATGAGATCCTGGTTCAGCTCCTCAACAATGACTACGTGAGCTTCCAGAAACTGGTTGACAAGGCTATAGTGGTCGAAAGCAAGATCAGAGAGATCGAGCGAGAAGGCAAGAGGAAGATGCAATACCAGCCCGAAGGGAGCAACGTACGACCTCGGTACATGCCCCCAGCTACACCACAGTATAGATCAACCACTCCTGCATAACGCCCTGGTCAGCCACCACAGCAACAACCCGTTGCACCAGCACCTCGCGTGCCCATGCCT
The DNA here is from genome assembly GCA_030760725.1 of Neostapfia colusana. Lineage (NCBI taxonomy): Eukaryota > Viridiplantae > Streptophyta > Magnoliopsida > Poales > Poaceae > Neostapfia > Neostapfia colusana. The sequence goes on along the minus strand of JASWHV010000007.1, from coordinate 40,593,300 downwards.
CCTGCGCCCCGACCTAACAATGGCGCTCCAGTTCAAAACCCCCGTCCCAACGTACCTGCTGCCGTGGGCAAAAGGGCATGCTTTGCATGCGGTGAAATAGGACACTTTGCGAACCAGTGCCCGAGGAGAGGCACTGGACAGAAAGGTAACGTGTCCAAGCAGAACCCGCGACCGAACGGAGGGGACAATCAAGGAAAACGTGGACAGCAGAACTATGCTCGCGGCAACGTGAACCATGTCTCTGCTGAGGAAGCACGACAGGCTGAGGACATCGTAATTGGTATGTTCCTTGCCAACTCCAACCCAGCCACCATCTTATTTGATTCTATAGCATCACATTCCTTCATATCATCCAAGTATGTTGCCAAACATCATCTACCAGTATCCCACTTAGAATGTGATATGTTAGTTAATTCCCCCGGAGGAGAAATGAGGACTAATATAGTATGTCCGAAAGTAAGCCTTAAAATAAGGGGGGTAGACTTCCTTGCCAACCTTATTGTCTTGGACTCCCAAGGGATTGACATAATACTCGGGATGGATTGGTTAAGCAAGCACAACGGAGTAATCCAATGTGCTGAAAGGAGCGTGCAGTTGACAAACGAGCACGGTATTCATGTCGAGTTTGAGTCAGCCCAGCAAACAACCGAAAGGGCAATTTTGAACCGCATCGAAGGAACCACATTGGACAGCATTCCAGTGGTTCAGAAATTTTTGGACGTGTTCCCGGAAGAGCTTCTAGGTATGCCACCTGACCGGGACATTGAGTTTGCCATTGATTTGGTACCTGGAACTGCACCCATAGCCAAGAGACCCTATAGGATGCCCGTCAATGAACTAGTAGAACTCAAGAAGCAAATTCAAGAGCAGTTGGAGAAGGGTTTTATACGTCCAAGCGCGTCACCATGGGGAGCTCCTGTGCTCTTCGTAGACAAGAAGGATGGAACCCAAAGGATGTGCGTGGACTATTGGTCTCTCAACGAGGTGACAATCAAGAACAAATACCCTCTGTCCTGTATAGAGGACCTATTCGACCAAATGAAAGGAGCCCGAGTGTTCTCCAAGATTGATCTTCGGTCGGGATACTTCCAGCTAAAGATTAAGCCCTCCGATATACCCAAGACAGCCATTCGAACACGGTATGGTTCGTATGAATATACCGTCATGTCTTTTGGATTAACAAATGCACCGGCATACTTCATGTACCTTATGAACAAGGTTTTCATGGAGTACTTGGATAAGTTCATCGTGGTTTTTATTGACGACATTATGGTGTATTCAAAAAGTGAGGAGGGGCATGAAGAACATTTGAAATTGACCTTGTAGAAATTGCGTGAGCATCAATTGTATGCCAGGTTTAACAAGTGTCATTTTGGCTAAAGGAAATAATGTTCCTAGGCCACATTTTCTCCAAGGAAGGGGTATCGGTTGATCCCGGAAAAGTGAGAGATGTTCTGAAGTGGGACCAACCGCAAAGCATGAGGGATATTCGGAGTTTTCTTGGGATGGCTGGATACTATCGACGCTTCATTACAGACGTCTCTAAGATAGCAAAGCCTATGACGGAGTTGCTAATGAAGGAAAAAGTCTTCCAATGGACACCAGCATGCCAAGGAAGTTTTGAGGAACTCAAGAAAAGGCTAACCACAGCGCCGGTCCTGGTATTGCCGGATGTAAGCAAGAGCTTTGACATATATTGTGACGCATCTAGACAGGGGCTCGGATGTGTGCTCATGCAAGAAGGACAAGTGCTAGCCTATGCCTCACAACAATTAAAGAAGCACGAGATCAATTATCCTACACATGACTTGGAGCTAGCAGCAGTAGTGCATGCATTGAAGATTTGGAGACATTATATCCTTGGTCATCGATGTGAGATCTATACGGATCATAAAAGCCTCAAGTATATATTTACACAAACGGACCTGAATTTGAGGCAACGTCGATGGTTGGAACTCATCAAGGATTACGATGGTGGAATCAACTACCACCCCGGAAAGGCCAATGTAGTAGCTGATGCATTGAGCCGAAAGGGAGCATGTCACCAACTCACGGTTCGGGAGCTACCACCCGAACTACGTAAGGAATTCAGACGGTTACACCTCAGATTCATGGAAGTAATGGAGATCCACTCTTCATTGGAGCAAGAGATAAGAGATGGCCAAGCAATGGGTGAGGAGATCAAGGAGATTAAGGAAAGAATCCGACAAGGAATAGAGAAGGACTTCAAAGAAGATGACAAGGGTACGCTTTGGCTAGCAAAAAGGATTTGTGTGCCTAATGGGAGGCACCTCCGCGACATGATATTGAAGGAGGCACATGATTCACCCTACTGCATACATCCCGGAAGTACCAAAATGTACAAGGACTTGAAGACTTGTTATTGGTGGGATGGTATGAAAAGGGATATAGCGGAATACATTGCCCTATGCGACACATGCCAACGGGTGAAGGCCGAACATCAAAGACCCGCTGGATTGTTGCAACGTTTGAAGGTACCCGAATGGAAGTGGGAGGACATTAGTATGGATTTCATCGTCGGATTGCCACGTACTCAGCCGGATTATGACTCCATCTGGGTTATCGTGGACCGATTGACGAAAACTGCCCATTTTCTCCCCATAAGGGCCAAGTACAATGTTGCACAATTAGCCGAGTTGTACATGGAGCAGATCGTGTGCCATCATGGAGTCCCAGGGAGGATAGTCTCAGATCGAGGTTCTCAGTTTACCTCTAGATTCTGGAGGAAGCTGCAGAAGGCTATGGGTACACGACTGGATTTTAGCTCCGCCTATCACCCACAAACTGATGGACAAACCTAAAGGACAAACCAAATGTTGGAGGACATGTTGAGAGCTTGCGCCTTGAAACGTGGACGTAGTTGGGATAGGAGTTTACCGTACGCCGAATTCTCCTATAAGAACAGCTATCAAGCTAGCTTGAAGATGTTGCCTTTCGAAGCATTATGTGGTAGACGGTGTAGAACGCCGCTGTAACACACCAAAATTTTGATTCAAAACCCTAAATCATGTTAAGAGGGGAATTTAAAAATTTTTGGACGTGTTGCATGTTTTGCAAAAATTCAAATTCAAACTGGAATTCAAATTAAACTCAAATCAGAAAAGAAATAGAAAAAGAAAAAGAGAAAACAGAAAAAAACCAGCCAGTGGGCCGAAGCCTTCCAGCTGGCCCACCCAGCCCCCGCGCCAGCCGCAGCCGCGCGCGCTGCTTCCTCACACTGACAGGCGGGGCCCACCCGATCGTCGTCTACCTCGTGACAGCGCCGGACTCCCTCGCACCCAAATCAAAACCGATCAGGATTTCGGCGTATCCCCACTGAATTCTGTTCGTAGGCGACGCGGACATGATCTAAACCACCCAGCCGCCCTCCCCCGTCTATAAAAACCCCGGCCTCGTTCTGTTTTTCCCACGCGATCGGCTGTTTTTACTCTGGTGAGAACCGAGACTTCTCCGGCGAATTCTGGCCGATCTAAGCTCGGAAATTCCGATCTAACTCGCTGGTCTTGATCCACCGCCTCCGGGGAACCTTGCAGGTGCAGAAAACTCGGTGACTTGCGGTGTAAACACAGCGCCGACGAGCTTCGCCGTGGTTTCGCCTCGGACCTCGTCGCCGATCACTTTCCATGACCTCCGAGCTCAAGAAAACCCCCGAGGTGAGATCCCCGACCTCCCCTCTACTGATCTATGCCATAAAATCACAGTTCTAGGAAGAATTCCCAAGATCCGAAAGTTTCCGGCGAGATCGCCGCTTCCCGCCGCCCGTGCGCCGCCGGCAGCGCCGCCCGCGCTCGATCAGAGCGACGTGGCCGCTTGTGCGCCGTTTATTTTAAATCGCACGGTAGGGTTTAAACCCCCGCGTACCGGTTCGATGTTATAATCTCGGCCGTCGGTTTAAAATCGGACGGTCCACGTCAGCCCCACATTATAAAGACTGGAAATCTTACGTGCTACCCCCTGGGGTTCTCGGGAAATAAGAGCTAGCCCCGGAAACTTCTGATCTAGCCCCTGGAACTTCAAAAAATCATGTAAATTCATTTAAAAATCAGTTTTAGCCCCTGGACTTAATAAAAATTAGGAAAAACACCTCTGATAAGTGTAGCTAGACCCCTAGAAATTTTGAAAATAATATTATAGACCCTGTAGTGGGGTAAGTTTAACTTTTTAGCCCTGTTTAGTATTTAAATTAGGAAATTGAATATGTGGCTAGTGTTTAAAAATTAAAAAGTGGGACAAACATATTGTCATAATTAAATTAAAAACTTTCTCAGTATTTAGGAAACTTTGGAGTGAGATAAAGACATATTTTGGGCTGAATTGAATCTGTCTAATTTATTATTCACATTTAGGGACACATTTTTAAGTAATGAATAGTTTTAGAAAATAGGGAAAATAATTGTGAAATAGTTTACATCAGAGGCAAAGGTCAAAAATATATTAGTAAATATTTTAGATCAGAACCTATTCTATTTACATGAGGTGTCTTGTTATTTTCATAATAAAGTTCACATTTAGGCATAGGAAATAAATCTGAAAATATAGCAACTAGTAAATGATAAATGGAGTTCTAAAATCCAAAGGATTCAGTTTAGGGTTGGTAGAAATTATGAAGACACATATGGAGAAGGAAAATACCTTTCATGCATACTTGGTAGCTAAAAGGTGTAGTAATTGAATATAAGGAATTTATTTAAATTGGAAACTCATATATATAGTATGCAAGCATAAATGTGAATACAAAAGTAGGAATCATATACATATGATTAAAAGTGTATGCAAGACACAAATCAACACACATAGAGTAACCACAACACATATAATGGTGAATGACTTTCATAAATGTGAATGTGTGGTTTGTATGAAGTGGAAGTGTGAACTATGTCTTATGGATTGTTGTTTTTCTTTTGCTATGTGTGATGGTATGATGTAGAACCTGCTCAAGAGCAAGTTATTCCTTTCCAAGATCACGACTACCCATTTCAAGAGCAGCAAGAAGGAGGCAAGTGTCCTTGACCACTTTGATCCTATACTAGGATGTTTAGATAGAATTATTGCATTGTCAAGTTAAATATGAAACCCATGCTAGGAAGTTTCCCTAGAATTGCATTACCTTGTTTCCTTGTAGCTTGGGTTGGGATTTATTTTATCATGTCATTTATTATTATGCATATGCTTAGCCATGCTTAGAATGGGATAATTGGGATATGAGATCATCAGTTTATTTTACCATACTCTTGAATGAGATATTGTGAGTTATGTAGAGGTAGGGATCAAGGCAAGTTGGATGTTTTGGTTGTGTGCTGGGTGCACGAGACTCGGGTTTGTGTTTAGTACTTGCCTGGATCCTAAGGACCGGTTCATGGAGCATGTAACCTGACTTTACAGTGCCAACCACATGCTGAGATGGGGCAGCTTGGCCAATTAATTAGGTGTATCCCCGGCGTAGTATGGGTGTGTTGGATGGTGCGGGGAGTTGGTGTCAGCTGGACTACCATATGAACCGCAAGCCTCAAGAGGGGGTCACTGCAGCGGGGTTGGAGCCTCTTGTATGCTGTTAGGGGTGAAACCTCAGTGGGCCCACGCTCGTCGGGAATCCCTTTGTAAAGGCTTCGTAGTGATCTCCTGGCTACACACCTTGGAATTGTGAATGTGGTTCGTAGCCACTGGCATAATGGAGGTTCTTTTAGTCCACCCGGCAACGGGGGATGAAATCACTACATGTGGGTACAGTGGTACAAACTCTGCAGAGTCAAAACTGTCATGACAGCCGTGCTCACGGTCAAGAGCGGCTTGGACTTATTCATGATTAGAGGTTTGATGGTTTTGGAAGTTGTGGATGTTAAGCGGGGAGCTTAACATTGGAAATGATGTTATGGTTATTGGATGGGATGGGAGATTGGGACCATTTCACCTGTATAGTAATGTAGGTGCTTAATAAGCTAAGGTGATAGGTATAAATTGCGTAGTGCTTTAACCATGAGATCAACCTCTCCTTGTTCTAGCCATGCATGATATAATTTTCCCACACTTGCTGAGTACCATCGGTACTCAACCTTGCATATTTGTTGGTTTATATTGCTGCTCAGGTCAAGATAATGAGGTGGTGTATAATGATCAAGACTTTGGACCCGAAGAAGGTTTCTAGGTTCATGGAGACCCCGGGCAACGCCTGTGATGGAGCCCTCAAGAATAATATTCCGCTGCTAGTTTATTTACTTGTGATGAACTTATTATTGTCCATCGAGACATTTGCTATGTAAGACTTATTTATATTCGACACCTGGCTTGTAATAAATGATGCTTCACTATTTGTCATCACATGTATGAGAAAATGATCCTGGCATACATGTGATATTCACTTGGTTGTTCTTCGGAAAAACCAGGTGTGACAGCCGCTGTTCTGGAGCGAGACCGGAGAGAACCAGGTGTTTGGACCCAAAATGCTACAAGAAGCTGAAAAACAAGTCCAAACGATACGGGAGAACATAAAGGCTGCTCAGTCACGACAGAAAGGCTATGCGGACAATAGGCGAAGGAAGTTGACTTTCGAAGTAGGAGACTTCGTATACCTTAAGGTCTCGCCTATCTGAGGCCAACAACGTTTCAACGTCAAAGGCAAGCTAGCACCTCGTTATATCGGACGGTTTAATATTTTGGACAAGCGAGGAGAGGTAGCCTATCAACTAGAGCTCCCAACGCACCTCTCCGACGTACATGACGTGTTTCATGTATCCCAGCTCAAGAAGTGCTTGAGAGTACCAAAGGAGCGAATACCAATGGAAGAGCTTGAACTTCAAGGGGACCTGACTTATACAGAGCACCCTGTCCGAATTTTGGACGTAAAGGAAAGGGTCACCAGGAACAAAGTGACCCGATGGTGCAAGGTACAATGGAGCCATCACACCGAAGCTGAAGCCACATGGGAGCGTGAAGAAGACATCAGGGCAGAATTTCCTCATCTATTCTCTACCAACGAATCTCGAGGGCGAGATTCAATTTAAGGGGGGGTAGATTTGTGACACCCTCATCTCTGGTTTCCTCATGTATTCATAATTCATGTAGAGAAAACATTTTAAAAGAAGTGGGAACAGAGAAAGTATCAAAAAGATAACCAGCAAGAGCCGAGTCCAGCTCACAGAGAGCGCCGAAGACAACTTCCGCGGCCTGCTGGCCACGTGGCGTGTTCGGAGCTCATCCCTGCAAAGTGGGGAGAGGTCCGCCGCTAAAATGGCTACGTGGCAGGCTCGGGGCTCATCTCCTTAAAGGGGGGATAGGTCCGACCCTGTGGGACACGTGTTGCCCCCGGAGCTAGCCTCTGCGGAAGAAGCAAAGGCATTTCCGCAGGACACATGTCACCTTCGGAGCTACTCACCATGGAAATCAGAGGACCGGACCCGCGGGATACGTGTCGATCTCGGAGCTCACCTCCGAGAGGTCCGGTTCCATTGAACATGTGTCGCCACCGGAGCTTATCTCCAGGAGGTCCATCACTGTTGGACACGTGTTAACCTCGGAGCTCGTCTCTGAGAGGAAAGGAAGTCTGGCAATGGAGCTACCTCCGGAGAGAGGAAAGGTCCGGCACTGACACGTGGCGTGCACGGAGCCACCTCCGAATAAAAAAGGTGGTCTCGACCGCCAGGATACGTGGCGCACGTGGAGCCCACCTCCGAAGGAGAGGGAGGTCTTGTTCGCTTGACACGTGGCACAACCGGAGCTCGCCTCTACGGAAAAGGGGTAGACCAGGTCCCGATGGACACGTGGAGCCTCCGGAGCTCATCACCGAGGAGGTAACGAGTTCTGGAGTGGTTTTTGAATTCTGTACGCGTAGAAATACCGGAACAGAAACCGATCTGAATTCCACAATGATACCTCACCAAATCAACTAAAGATAAGTTGTAAGATTCAATGACAAATTGAACAGGACTCTTATTCGGGATACAATCAGATAAGGACTCTTCTCTTCCCGATTATAAATAGAACCTAGAACTTCTGACCGAAACCACAAACTTCTTTTCCAACTCATAAGCCGACGACTTAGAGCCCTAGCCCTAACTCGCCGAGTAAGCCCATCGCCGGAGTTCAGCAAGGAAAATCACCGGAAGAGAGCCCAACGATCGGAGAAGGACCGAGACCGAGAAGAACGTAAAGGTAGGTCTCCAATGCCACCTTACAACATCGTTGTGTTTTCTTTGCATCTGTTCTTCGATTTCTTTCGAACAGAAGCTTTCTCGTGGACGGATCACTTGTTGATTGGGTTGATCTGAAGACAAGGTCATCGCCACGTCCACATCTGATCCGAACACCCCTGGTTATCATAAAGCCATGCAAGGGCACGATCTAATAAAACTAATCATAGGAAAGCATGCATATGCATCATCGCATCTAATTTAAAGTTTGTGCATGGTATTGATTGTTATGAATCTTGTATGTGCGTGATCCTGTATAGAAGGAGAAGCTCAGGGAGCTGTCTACGACGAGCGACAACAACAAGGTTTTGAGATCCAAGAGCAACCGGAACCGCAAGAACAAGGCAAGTGCTCCTTGACCATATTGATCCTATGTTTTGGGCAAACTGTTTTGTTTTGCAAAAAGGTGTGAGTGCCGAGTTAAACATGATGGGAAACCCTTTTATAGGAGTTTACTAGCTTTGGTTAAACACCCTTGTCGCCAGGGATTTTTATGAGTCGGGTATGGTTTTTGCTTTATGCTTCGCTGAGTCCATGGGATTGGGAAGCGAGATAGATGTGTCTAGCTAACTGCACTCGTAATGATAAAGATAAACTGATGATGTAAATGAACATGGATCGGATGGAGATCTAGGTAAGCTTGGGTTTGTGAATGAGGTAGCATGAGATGGTGGTTTACTTTCCGTAGATCCAAGGACCGGTTCATGCATGCACATGCCAGGATAACAGTGCCACCACAAGGCCAAGTATGTGCGGCTTAGCTGACTAATTAGGTAAGTTGCTAGAGTCTTATGGACAGTGGAAGGCGCGGGGAACGGGAGTCGCGTGAGGACTGCCCTGGGAACTGCCTGGCACAAGAGGGGGCCCGTGGGTGGGAGAATTGGAGATTCTAGCCTGCCGGTGAAACCTTAGTGAGTCCATACATCTAGTAGCCCCTTTTGTAAAGGCTATTTTGTGATCTCTTGGCCATACACCGACGGTTGTGTACTGGTATAATGGAGGTTCTGCAGTCGCCGACGGGTGATGAAATCACAAACTTGTGGGTAAAGAGGTGCAAACTCTGCAGGGTTCTTAAAAACTATCATGATAGCCAAGCTTACGGTCACGAGCGTCTGGCCAACTGCCATGATTAGTTGGGATAGTTATTGGGATGGTTCTTGGTTATGGTTATTGGTTATGGTTTTGATTATGGTTGTGGTTTTCGGGACTGTTGAGTCCGGGTGATAAGATGGTTGCATGACTGTTGGGTCATGGCAACGAGATTAGTCTCGGTGTGAGACGAAGTTATTTATGAGGTGAGATGGTAGCGAATACGAGATAGTATTCGTGAGATGGTAGCAAATATGAGGAGGTATTTGTGAGCAAGAATGAAGTTGGTTAATGTTCGGGTGGAACATGGAAAGTGATGGAGGTATGTTGGTAATTTAATACATGCAGGAATTACATTCACCTAAAGGTTTTGTTGCTGTTTTATTATGGTTTCGATAAATAACATAGCTTTCTGCAATGAGCCTTTTTATACCTACCTTGTTATGAGCTACATATCATATTTTCCCGCACTTGCTGAGTACATCAATGTACTCAAACTTGCATTATTTCATCATCAGCAACAGGAGAAGATTTCTATGAAGATCAAGTGGGGAATTAGGCATGTGATCTGTTCTCAACCTTGCCTGTGGAGAGAGTAGAGATGGAGCCACTTCTGCTTAGATTTTCTTCCGCATTAGTTAGATTGCTTCCGCATTAGAATAAAGACTTCCGCTATGAGCATGAGTCCAAGACTCATGAGACATTGTAATAAACTCTGTTATTCGTGGTAATATATTTTATGAATTCAGTTTGTGGATCATATGTGTATGTGTGATGAACATCCTAGGCACACATATGCATTAGTTCTCGGTTCTGTGGTTTTCCACAGAATTGAGGGTATCACAGTTTTGCAGGTAAACCTCGACGCTATAAAAAAGGTTGTCCGGTGAGACTCAGAAACTTCCAAGTCATGTCACACGTGGAGAACCTAGCCGCTGCCATGTATTCGTGTTGCTAGCGAGAGGAGTCCACGGACTGGACCTCTTCTCGATTGCTTCTTAGGTATTCGACGTGAGCTGTTATAGATTTCCGCTGTAGCTAATTTATGTAAAGTATTTACAAAGAACAATTGTAAGCTTCCGCTTTGATTTATGTAATACATTGTTCCTTATATGTGTGCTGTTGGGTGCCGCATAACACGGCACCACCCAATGCAATTCCCGGGCAAGGTGCCCCATCCCCGTGACGTGATCGGGCGGCGGGGTCCCGTCATAGCTGATGCATTGAGCCGAAAGGGAGCATGTCACCATCTTATGGTTCGGGAGCTACCACCCGAGCTACGCAAGGAGTTCGAACGGTCACATCTCGGATTCTTGAACGAGATGGAAGTGATGGAACTCCACTCTTCACTGGAACAAGAGATAAGAGATGGCCAAGCTACAGATGAGGAGATCAAGGAGATCAAGGAAAGAATCCGACAAGGCACCGAATAGGACTTCAAGGAAGATGAGAAGGGTACGCTTTGGCTAGGAAAAAGGATTTGTGTGCCTAACGTGAAGCACATCCGCGACACGATATTAAAGGAGGCACATGACTCACTTTATTCCATACATCCCGGAAGTACCAAGATGTACAAGGACCTGAAGACTTGTTCTTGGTGGGATGATATGAAAAGGGACATAGCCGAGTATGTTGCCCTACACGACACATGCCAACGGGTGAAGGCCGAACATCAAAGACCTGCTGGACTGTTGCAACCCTTAAAGGCCCGAGTGGATGTGGGAAGACATCAGTATGTATTTCATCGTCGGATTGCCACGTACTTGGTCGGATTACGACTCCATTTGGGTTATCGTGGACCGATTGACGAAAACAGCCCATTTTCTTCCTGTTAAAACCATGTACAATGTTGCACAACTAGCCAAGCTGTACATGGAGCAAATCGTGTGCCGCCATTGAGTCCCAAAGAGGATAGTCTCAGAACGGGGCTCTCAGTTTACCTCTAGATTTTGGAAGAAGCTGCAGAAAGCTATGGGTACATGACTAGTTTTTAGCTCCGCTTACCACCCGCAGACTGATGGACAAACGGAACGGACAAACCAAATTTTGGAGGACATGTTGAGAGCTTGTGCCTTGAAACACGGGCGTAGTTGGGATAGTGTAGGAAACCCCTTCTGGGATCCACACTCCAGGATACACATTGGGTGGTGCCGTGCGATGTGGCACCCAGCAGCATACATGAAAAGAACCATAAAGTACAAAGTCTTTTATTTCTCAAGATAGTGTCATATAGAAAATAATGTACCACTAGGGTACACGCAGCGGAATATACATGTAAGGGCCTCAGTTTTGACACCCATTTGTAGTGTTCATCCCCACACCACACACCTCATTTGAGGAAGAATGATGAACACAAATGAAGAGCAAGTAACAATTATCAACATGCTCATTAGAGAACAAACTTACACATTGCAAAAGTGGTATTTCCCACATGTGATATAGATGGGCTGGACATATGAAAACTCCTACACTTTGCTAAGGATGTCCATGCCAAGTTTCACCCAAATTCAAATCCTTTTTGAGGTCATCTTGGGTATAGATAGGAAAAGGGCAGTTTGAAAACATATTCAAATTCAAACTGTTTTTATACCATGAATTTGAAAGTGGAAGGCATATTCTTGCTCAGCACATTTTTGTGAGCTCACACACCAATTTTCACTCCATTTGGAGTTGATCTTGACATGAGCTAAGGGGGAGAAATTCAAACTTTATTTGAATTTCAAACTGAACTTGTGCTGAAATTCATTCAAACCAAACCTCATTTGAACTTTGATCAATTCAAATGGCTCTTGGGTGAATAATTTGAATTGCCAAGGGTAGAATAGGGTTCACTGTTTACCACAGCTGTTAGGAGTAAATTTCAGAGGTTAAAAGAGGAGTGGGACCCACATGTCAGCCTCTGCCTCAAAACAAACCGACTGAACCACAGTTCAGTCGGTTCCCGGCTGCTGTGCGCGCGCGCCACCGAAGGGGGCAGCCGGCGCCAGCTCCTGCTGCGCGCCCCAAGCCAGAGACCAGCCGCCGGGCTATTTATTCCCTCCCCGGCGTGCTCCGATCACTCACTTCCCGAGCTGCCGACGTGCACGATCCATTTCTCCACTGCCATCACCGCCGCTCGAGCTCCCGCTCGATCAAGCCGATCGCAGCTCCCTCCTTCCACTCCAGGGTCCCAGCAAGGTACTAGAGACCTTCCTCCATCCTCCCCATTGCTAGAAGTCGATTGAAACCGAGTGCTATCGGCTGTGCCGAAAGATAAAAATCGGAACTGGAAACCACCGCACCTCGGGCTCTCGTGGACAGCCAAACCTGGGCGTTGTCACGCCCGAACCAAGGCACCCTTGGACGCGCAGGTGACCGGTGCTGCTCATCCCCGAGCCACAGCTCGAGTGGTTGCTCACCGGCGGCGAATTTCCACTTTTCCCCTTTCTGTGTGCAGAACGACCTTCGGGTACGATTCTGTTTAATTCGTGCTCTAGCAAGGATTAGAGGGCCTCAGGCCACTCCCACACGAGCTAGACACGGTGACGCACAAGTTGCCTTCACAACTCTGGGCCGGAGAACCTCTGTGCCCGGCGAAATTTAAGGTCTACTGATGGCGGAACGAACGGGGGGTATCGGGCGCATGGTGAGGACCTATTTCGGGCCTTCCCCGAGCTGCCTCGAGTTCATGTCGACCTTCTCTGAGGTCCACTGATGCTCCCCGACCGATTTCCCAAGTAGCTGAGGTACTAGGAGAGTCAGCCGACATGGCCGAAGTCGTTCCGATATGGCGGCTCGTCGCCGACCATGCTCCGGCCGTTGTCATGAGCAGCTGACCCTCGGATCATGTTCCCCAAGTGAAAGTAGGCAGGGGCGGCCAGAATCAAGAAGTTTGGAGCTGTACAGCAGCCAGCGGCGAGCTCTCCGGCGAGGTCCCTCGGCGGCGGGGCGCGGGTGTCGCGAGGTTGAAGAAGGGGATGGACCCCAGCTGTCAGCGGCCGATATTTTGAATCGGGATCCGGCTGCGGCCGGGATCGGGTGTGCTGGCGCGAAAAAGCCTTGTGGGCCGCGGTGTGCTGTCGCTTCGGCGTGCGACGCGTGTCCCCTGGGCCCACGCGCGAGTTTAAACTTTTCCCCGATTTTCAGATTTCCTTCAAACTTCAAATCCTTATAACTTTGGCTAGAAAGCTCCAAATTGAGTGAACCAAATTTTTCTGGATTCAGCTCTCTGAGTACTTTCCAGAAAATCAAGTTTCACTCCATGAAATTTCTTATTTCTCCAGAATTAATTCCTCAAAGTTTAAAATGTTAGGAATTTTAACTGGAGAATCCTTTGGAGAAAAATCCTGAAATTTTGCTGGGATGTTCACCAAAATATCCTTGAGCTACCATAAAAATTTCAGATCCATTTGAGTTCATTTAGTCCACCTAATGGTGTGATTAGTAAAACTGTTCCAGAGAAAATAGAAAATGTTCAGAAACATTTCCAGAATTTTCTCTGAAATTGTTTAGCTCATATCTTTAGTTAGAGACTTCCAAATTAAGTGAGACCAACTCCATTAGAACCCTCTGAAAATCTAGTTTTCAGAAAGTCATAGTTTGTCTCATGAAAATTCCTAGAACACCCTAAGAGTTCCAATTAAGGTCAAGGACATAATTATTTGTGGAGGGCTCAAATGAGCTTTGCTGCAACTAAAACTTGACCCATTCTTTGTTTAGGTTGTAACCAAGCCACAGTAAAAGTTTCACAGTCATTAGGTCTGTCTAGCAAGGGTTATAGACTTCACAACTTCAAAGTTAATACAAATGCAGTTAAATTAATACATACATTGTTCTTATCATGTAGTCGCTAAGGTCGAGGAGGAACCCGAAGTCCTAGACTTCGTTACTCCGGAGGAACAGCTAGCCTACGACCAAGAGCAGCAAGGCAAGCCCCGGTTTGCATTAACCTTTTTACAAATTTTTATTGTTTTGAGCACATACTTGTTTCCTTTGTTCTTTGCATTAGAGTCTTGATTGGAAACCCAACTGCACAGCCAAGAAAACCATGGGTTGGGTTTAGGATTGCAAACCTCGTTAGCCACTGCATTGCTAGGATAGAGTAGGATTCGGTACAAGTCGAGTAGTTGGAACTACTCGCGAGAATAGGCTAGAGGCACATTGCTCGGGTAGAGATAGCACATGAAACACATGGCAAGAAAATGAGACCGAGCGGAGAGTAAGGGCAGCAGGACTTTGGGGCCTGTGTGCTGTAGCTCCGCTTGTGTCGATTGAGGACCGAGCCGTGTGCGGGCCTGTTGAACAAGCTAGAACAGTACCGAAGACCTACCGGCTATATGGGAACCGGGAAACTGATGTAACTCGGGTAGCTGGGTATTGAGGCATTGCCCGTCGTTCAGAGGGTAGGTTGAGAGCTCGAGGTGTAAATCAGCTGGCGGCACAGAGATGCGCGTGCAGGGACCTCTTGCTCGGGACGATGGGACCGGTTCAATATTTGGCTAACGGGTGAAAGGTAGTCGCATACGGCGTCCGTGATGGTTGTTGTAGGCAACATCGAGTACGGGCGTACGTGACGGGTTGTTCGGGTAACCCTGCAGGTGTAAATCGATTATAATCGCCGTCCCTCGCGGTCAGTGAGTACCACTTGTTCACTGTACCGTGACGTAGAAAGAACAGGCTAGTTACATGTTAAAATGATGCTGATTGAAAGCTGGACATTGATTGTTAATGATATGCTGTAGTTTAGTGCTAACTAAAGTTCTTTTCAACTTTGGGCAAAGTACATGAGAGAAATGCGTTTCTTGTTTGATTGCGGCTCTCTCATGTTCCTTAGCGTAAGGTTCTCCACAACCTACTGCTAAAACTTGAAAGTAAGGTTCTACTAATTAGGCGAGTCCTTGCAAATGATTTTTTCCTCATGCAACCCATTACCCTCATGTAGAAGTTCCATGTTTAGGTGAGACGGGTCAGACTTGCTGAGCCTTCGTGCTCACTGCTTGTGTTTGAAGCTTTTTGCAGGGTTCTATGAGGAAGGGACTCCCGAAGAGGAGACGGAACCCCAGGAGGGGAACCCCGTCGAGTGGGAGTCGTGCACGCCGCAGAGTTAGTGTGCGTGTGTGCTAGCAAGGACACGTTCGAGGGCTGAACGTGCACTTGATGCTTAGTCTACGCCCGCGAGTGTGGACTAAACTTATTTTGATGTAAACATGTGCATAAACTTGTTTATGTAATAAAGCTTCCGCTTCCGCTTTGCACCTTTGACGTGTGTTATACGGTGCTGTGCAACGCAGCACCCCTCAGCGTGATCCTGGCTCGACAGGACCATTGGGGTCGTGTCAGCGTGGTATCAGAGCTCGCTTGAGGTTTAACACAGTACAAAGGTCTTCTTTTTCAAAAATCCAGTGAGGAACGAGTTAGTAGCCCGTATAAGGATGTTATTAGTGTATAGAAAGTGGATTAGTAACCTATTTGTTATGTCGGAAAATCGTGCATCTCGGGACGTTCATGTCTTGGGGGGTGCACGTAAGCGCTGTCCACCAGTGCGCACAAGCTGAAGGGTGGAGCCCCACGGGTGGCAGGTAACCCGACCCGCTTTGATATCCTCTACGACTCTTCATGTCGTTTGGGGTATTCGAGCAACGTCTGTCCCTGGCGTGCGTGGTGCAACATGGGAGACCCCGTCACGTGGTCTAAAACGTGAACACGTAACTCAAGGCGTGGTTGGCTTGAGAACATCCGGGCGAGTGATGACGGCCGGGTGTACTAACTGTATGGATTCCGGGCTCGGTGTGCAGCCGAGTCTGATGATTGTTTGAGTTTCTGCAGGTAACCTGACCACGAAACGGTAGACGTGTAGCATCCGTGTGCGAGTGACGAGTAGTGCCACTGAACTAACGAAGCCGGCTAAGTCCGGTATAGGTTTTTCCTTTGTGAGGACGTAGTACCGACATAATCTGGTGACGCATCGACGTCACACCCAACTAAATGAACAACTTCATTTAAAAATTTGAGGGTTTTGATCCAAAGTAGTAAAACTTGATGTAACTCCTTCCCTTGAACAGGATATTCAAAGCTAATAAGTTTTCAACTTATAGGATGTTAAGGACAGAGCACTCTGTTTTCAGCTAAATCAAGGCTGAAGTTAATCAGAGGTTAGAGGTTGAGTTCTTTCGAGGTTGGGGTCGTATGATACATTTCTGGAAAGCCTTGGAGGAGCTTTACAACTTTTCTGTTGAGTTCCAGAGGTGTTTCATCCCTTAACCACTCGAAAAATGCAGTAGAGTTGAAACTGTCCAGAAAACAAGACAGAGCAAAGACTCTCTGTAAACTCTCTGTAAATTAAGCATAACTTCCTGCTTAAAAATCCAAAAATAGGAAATGAGGTAGTTCTGGAAAGCTTATGAGATGGTTTACAACTTTGTAACAGAAAGTTTTGTCAGATTAGGAACAGAATTAACTGGGATTCTTGGATCAATTCAGTACCTAAAGCAGGGAGGTGCTGTCCAATTGTTCCCAGAAATTCTGTTAACTTTGACATCTCATAACTTGTGAACCAGGACAGATCTTAGGCCAACCAAATACTTTATGGAAAGCTATTGAAGTTAACTTTAACTTTGATGTTGAGCTCCAGGACTGGTTTTGCTTTTAACCTGGCCTAAATCAGATTGATATGGGAACTGGTCAGGGCTGTCGTGGTAACAGCAGATCAGCAGTCAAATTTGTTTAAAAATTTGAACTATGTTTCCAAGTGTTATGGGTTCAATGACATATCTTATGTTATAACTCAATGGTTTACTGTTCAAATAAATATTTGACATTTCTCAAATATATTTTTACAGATGGCAGAAGATAAACGGTTGGAGAACGGGTGGGTAGTTTCCCACTGTTCTGACCGTAGCGGCTACCCGGAAGCATTGTGGCAAATGCTCCAATATTTCGGGTACAACCAGAGGCCGCAATACTTCGCCAAGGAAGAAGGCGAAGAGGGGAACAAGACGTGGACGATCCATGTCGAGGTTCCTGCAGGGCCTACGCCACCCGGTTGGGTGCTATTCACCGTCACGGTGAGAGGAAGACAACCGGAAGGGATGTGGCAAGTGGCAGCCCGTGACACTATGTCACGTTTCTGCCAACTACACGTGCAGGCTATGGAGGGAACACCATACGCACTCGTTCCGGTGGAGGGACGAGCTCAGCATGTGTGGGAAGAGAGGTACCTGGAGGCAACAGACCCGAGTTGCCCAAGGTACAACCCCGCGGAGGCAAATCTCAGTCTCCAAATGAGGGCGGGAAACGCTGTGATGGACAGCCAAGCTGTTCATACGGAGCATCTCGCCACCAAGCTCAAGGAGAGCACAAGCCGTGGAGATCATTTCGAGAGTGCTCACAGCGCACTCCGCAATGTGCTCCTTCCGACGATCAAGCGACTGAATGAACAACACAATCAGTTGCGTCGTCTGAAGAAGGCAAAGAAGAAGAGCCGTGTTGACGTCGCGGCGTTGCAAGAGCTGGTGCAGACCCTAACCCAGTAGAATGAGGACCTTGCTCAAGAGCGGGACGACGCTATTGAGGAAGGACAAGGCTGGGAAGAGGACTACAACCAGGCTATGGACGAGGTGCATGCATTGCAGGTCCTCGTGCCCCCGGTATTGGGCGTACCGGTAGTCTTGGGTCTTCCAGCCATGGGAGAACCCGGAATGGGAGGAGAGGTGGTAGATCCAGAGCCACCAGCAGAAGTACCGGAGGAGGACGACCCACAGGAGGTCGAGTTCTACTCCGAGTAGGGGGTTACGGTTGCCAAGTAGGGCAGCTACGGTAGCGTAACCCAACTTTTGTAATCAGTGACATGTCGTGTAGACAGTAGCGTATGTATAGGTAGTGACGACATGAGCACGGCTTCTCGGAGATCCGAGAATAATGTATCTTGTATAAAGTTTATGCTTTATCAATATATGTGAATGTTGTGCAAGTTAATCGTGCGTCGCTTCAATACTTACTGCTGTTTATGGAATTTTCCATAAGACATGTGCTAATTGCTGCTGTGTTGAATTTCAGAATGACGCGTACTCGTGCCAACCCTGATGTTGGAGGTACTAGCCAAGGGGGAGAGACCTCCCAACCGCCTCCCGAGGACTCCTCGGGACAGCAGCAGCAACAGCAACAGCAAACACCGCCACCGCCACTGCCAACGGTTACATTGGCCGACATTGTTGCGGCAATGGCGGGCTCGCATCAGCAGCACACAGAGTTGCTGCAGACTCTCATCGCCAATACGTCTCGCCCAGAGAGACGTCCAGATCGTGAGGAGCGCCAACAGAGCTCCTACTCCGACTTCCTGGCGACTCATCCCCCTGTATTCTCAAGGGCGGATGAACCACTTGACGCGGACAACTGGCTCCGCGCCATAGAGATGAAGTTCGGGCTGCTCCAAATCAGCGAGCAGCGCAAGACTCAGTTCGCGGTCCAGCAGCTCCAAGGATCCGCGAGCGCGTGGTGGGCCAACTTCTGTGCTTCACAGCCCACCGACCGAGCGATGACCTGGGCGGAGTTCCGGACGGCCTTCAGGGCCTATCATATACCGCCCGGTTTGATGAAGAGAAAGACGCAGGAGTTCCTACACCTGCAACAAGGGAGCCGAAACGCGCTGGAATATTCCAGGGCGTTCAACGATCTCGCGCTCTACGCGTCGTATCACGCAGATACGGACGAGAAGCGGCGGGACCATTTTTACCAGGGGCTTAACCCGCTCCTGAAGGACAAGCTGGCGATGTTCAATCGCGGCAGCCTCAACGACATAATTGATGCTGCGATTGTTCAGAAAGACTCCGGCAAGGAGTTGGCGGCGGCAGAGCGAAAGCGAAGCGCGCCGCAGAGCAGCGGAGAAGGAAGTGGTCCTTCTCAGAAGTTTCGGATGGTGAATCGCCCACCATCAGGCCCACGCTGGCAGCCACCACAGCGGTCGATGCCGTTCCGCGGTCGGCCGTACTCTTCACCAGCATTCCGGCCGGCACTGTCAGCACCACCGCAACAACAACAGCAGCAGCGGGCGATGCCGCGTGCGTTTGCACCTCCGCAACGCATGCCGGGCTTTCGTCCACCAAGTACTCCACCAGCAGCGGCCACATGTCACAAGTGTGGTCGTCCAGGACACTTCGCGAGCAGTTGCACGGAGAGGCAAGGCGGCGGAGTGGCACCACAGTTTCCGGGGAGGAATCAACCCCGGAACCCTACTAATGCGCGGCGGGCAAACCCTAGGCCCGGCACTGTCCACCAGATTGCCATTGAGGACGTGCCGGAGGGCGAGCCAATCCTTGCGGGTATGTTCCAACTCCACCAGCATCCCGCTATAGTACTATTTGATTCAGGCGCCACGCATAATTTTATTAGCCAAGCTTTCATTGCTAAACACAGCTTGCCAATACTACCCACCGATAGTCCATATTTAATTTGTTCACCGGGTGGGAGGATTTCAGCAAGCGTAATGGTCTCCAAAGCACCATTATGCTTAGCGGGTAGAGTGTACCCCACGTCTCTCATTATCTTAGAGGGACAGAAGGTCGATGTCATCCTAGGGATGTCGTGGTTAACCCGCCACGGCGCTGTTTTAGACACCGTCCTTCGAGTCGTGCACTTAAACTCAGAGGTGCACGGTTCTCACTCATTATTTCTGGACAGTCCAGAAATAAAACTTCCAAGTGTCTATCAAGCCACAACCATCAGATTGGAAGACATTCCAGTGGTCCGAGAGTTCCCTGATGTATTCCCGGACGATTTGCCGGGGATGCCACCCGATAGAGAGGTGGAATTCAAGATTGAACTCGCACCGGGAACCATGCCAATATCCCGAAGGCCGTACAAGATGGCGCCCAAGGAGTTGGCTGAACTGAAGACTCAGCTCACGGACCTTCTGGAGAAGGGTTTTATTAGGCCGAGCTCCTCGCCATGGGGCTGTTCGGCATTATTTGTCAAGAAGAAGGATGAAACGTTGCGGCTTTGCGTGGACTACCGTCCATTAAATGCCGTAACCATCAAGAACAAGTACCCGTTGCCACGGATCGACATGTTGTTTGATCAGTTGGTCGAAGCGAAGATCTTTTCCAAGATGGATTTAAGATCCGGGTACCATCAGATTAAGATAAGGGCGGAGGACATTCCAAAGACAGCTTTCTCGACAAGGTACGGACTTTATGAGTACCTGGTCATGTCCTTCGGCCTCACCAATGCTCCAGCTCACTTCATGTATTTAATGAACTCGGTGTTCATGCCGGAGCTGGACAAGTTTGTCGTGGTCTTCATCGACGACATCCTGGTATATTCCAAGTCGGAGGAAGATCACAAGAAACATCTGCGTATAGTCTTGCAACGGCTGCGGGATCACAAGTTATACGCAAAGTTCAGCAAATGCGAGTTTTGGATATCGCAAGTGCCTTTCCTCGGGCATATCATCTCAGCGGAGGGTATCGCTGTGGACCCGAGCAAGATCACGCAAGTGCTGAATTGGAAATCCCCGAGAACTGTTCACGAGGTACGGAGTTTCCTCGGGCTCGCGGGATATTATCGGAGGTTCATTCCGAACTTCTCGAAGATTGCCAAGCCAATGACAGAGCTGCAGAAGAAGGCTACCAAATATGTTTGGAGTCCAGCATGTGAAGCAGCATTCAAGGCTTTAGTCAAGCACCTGACATCAGCACCGGTTTTGGCGCAGCCAGATACAACAAAACCGTTCGATGTGTACTGCGATGCATCCGGCATTGGGCTCGGATGTGTGCTGATGCAAAACCGAAGAGTGGTCGCGTATGGATCACGGCAGCTTAGGAACCATGAGCAAAATTATCCAACTCACGATTTGGAGCTCGCTGCCGTGGTACTTGCACTGAAGATGTGGAGGCACTACCTACTCGGTAACCTCGTACATTTATATACCGACCACAAGAGCCTCAAGTACATATTCACTCAGAAGGAGCTGAACATGAGGCAACGAAGATGGTTAGAACTGATAAAGGATTACGAGATAGAGATCCATTATCATCCGGGCAAGGCAAACGTTGTGGCAGATGCGCTGAGCCGCAAGTCACACGTTAATAATCTGACCATCACACCGTTGGAAGAGAGCGAACCACCACTACATGTGATTCCACACGGAGCTCTCTATAACTTAGCTTTGATCCCCACCATCCGTGAAGAGATAGCGGCAGCCCAGAAGAATGACAAGGGCATGTCACATTTGCGGAGACGTGTAGACAGTGGGGAGTTGAAATGTTTCCGGAAGGACGGAGACGGCGTCCTATGGTTCAAGGACCGAATCGTCGTACCCCGAAACCCGGAGTTACGGAAGAAAATCTTTGATGAGGCTCACTTATCAAAGTTTTCTATTCACCCCGGCAGCAATAAAATGTATCAAGAACTCAGAAGAAGGTTTTGGTGGACACGGATGAAGCGAGAGACTGCCAAATACGTGTCCGAGTGTGATACATGTCGAAGGGTGAAGGCAGACCACATGCGGAAACCGGGACTGCTGCAACCACTGGGCATTCCTGCCTGGAAGTGGGAGGACGTGAGCATGGATTTCGTCGTCGGTTTACCCACCACTTTACAGAAACATGATTCTGTGTGGGTGATCGTCGATCGGCTCACCAAAGTTGCCCATTTCATCCCGGTCAACACCAACTACAACGCCAAGAAGTACGCTGAACTGTACATCTCACGGATCTTATGCTTATACGGCGTACCCCGTACCATCGTATCGGACCGGGGCACTTTATTTGTGTCCCGTTTTTGGGAGCAGCTACACGCTGCCTTGGGGACGAAGCTGATCCGTAGTTCAGCCTACCACCCGCAGACGGATGGGCAAACTGAGCGGGTAAATCAAATCCTAGAGGACATGCTGCGAGCTTGCGCTATCGACCACGGCAAGAATTGGGATGATCACTTGCCGTTAGCCGAGTTCTCGTACAACAATGGGTACCAAGCCAGCATCAAGATGACGCCCTACGAGGCGCTATACGGAAGAAAATGCCGCACACCATTGAATTGGTGTGAGTCTGGCGAGAGGGTTACCTTCGGGATTGACCTTGTCAACAACGCGGAAGAAAAGGTTCGACTGATTCAAGCGAACCTAAAAGCCGCTCAATCCCGTCAAAAACAGTATGCGGACCGGAGAAGGCGCCCATTACAATTTGAAGTTGGAGACCACGTATATCTACGGGTGTCTCCAATGAAGGGCATAAACAGATTTGGAGTGAGAGGAAAGTTAGCACCCCGCTTCATCGGTCCATTCCAGATTACCGAAAGATGTGGATCGGTGGCGTACCGGCTGAAATTACCAGAAGCACTTTCCGGTGTGCACGACGTCTTTCACGTTTCCCAGCTGAGGAAGTGCCTCAAGCTATCAACTACCGTTCAGCTGGAAGACATTGAAGAACTGCAACCGGATCTCACCTATCGGGAGGAACCGGTGCAGATTATTGATGAAAAGGCCCGAACCACACGCAACCGTACGTTGTGGTTCTACAAGGTTTTATGGAGTAATCACTCCATGGACGAAGCGACATGGGAGAGCGAAGAATTCCTTCGCACTAACTACCCCGACTTTTTCACGTCGCATATTCGGTAATTTTCCACCGTCCTCTCTCTCGTTTTCACCTTATAATCTCGGGACGAGATTCTTTTAAGGGGGGAGGAATGTAAGGGCCTCAGTTTTGACACCCATTTGTAGTGTTCATCCCCACACCACACACCTCATTTGAGGAAGAATGATGAACACAAATGAAGAGCAAGTAACAATTATCAACATGCTCATTAGAGAACAAACTTACACATTGCAAAAGTGGTATTTCCCACATGTGATATAGATGGGCTGGACATATGAAAACTCCTACACTTTGCTAAGGATGTCCATGCCAAGTTTCACCCAAATTCAAAACCTTTTTGAGGTCATCTTGGGTATAGATAGGAAAAGGGCAGTTTGAAAACATATTCAAATTCAAACTGTTTTTATACCATGAATTTGAAAGTGGAAGGCATATTCTTGCTCAGCACATTTTTGTGAGCTCACACACCAATTTTCACTCCATTTGGAGTTGATCTTGACATGAGCTAAGGGGGAGAAATTCAAACTTTATTTGAATTTCAAACTGAACTTGTGCTGAAATTCATTCAAACCAAACCTCATTTGAACTTTGATCAATTCAAATGGCTCTTGGGTGAATAATTTGAATTGCCAAGGGTAGAATAGGGTTCACTGTTTACCACAGCTGTTAGGAGTAAATTTCAGAGGTTAAAAGAGGAGTGGGACCCACATGTCAGCCTCTGCCTCAAAACAAACCGACTGAACCACAGTTCAGTCGGTTCCCGGCTGCTGTGCGCGCGCGCCACCGAAGGGGGCAGCCGGCGCCAGCTCCTGCTGCGCGCCCCAATCCGGAGACCAGCCGCCGGGCTATTTATTCCCTCCCCGGCGTGCTCCGATCACTCACTTCCCGAGCTGCCGACGTGCACGATCCATTTCTCCACTGCCATCACCGCCGCTCGAGCTCCCGCTCGATCAAGCCGATCGCAGCTCCCTCCTTCCACTCCAGGGTCCCAGCAAGGTACTAGAGACCTTCCTCCATCCTCCCCATTGCTAGAAGTCGATTGAAACCGAGTGCTATCGGCTGTGCCGAAAGATAAAAATCGGAACTGGAAACCACCGCACCTCGGGCTCTCGTGGACAGCCCAACCTGGGCGTTGTCACGCCCGAACCAAGGCACCCTTGGACGCGCAGGTGACCGGTGCTGCTCATCCCCGAGCCACAGCTCGAGTGGTTGCTCACCGGCGGCGAATTTCCACTTTTCCCCTTTCTGTGTGCAGAACGACCTTCGGGTACGATTCTGTTTAATTCGTGCTCTAGCAAGGATTAGAGGGCCTCAGGCCACTCCCACACGAGCTAGACACGGTGACGCACAAGTTGCCTTCACAACTCTGGGCCGGAGAACCTCTGTGCCCGGCGAAATTTAAGGTCTACTGATGGCGGAACGAACGGGGGGTATCGGGCGCACGGTGAGGACCTATTTCGGGCCTTCCCCGAGCTGCCTCGAGTTCATGTCGACCTTCTCTGAGGTCCACTGATGCTCCCCGACCGATTTCCCAAGTAGCTGAGGTACTAGGAGAGTCAGCCGACATGGCCGAAGTCGTTCCGATATGGCGGCTCGTCGCCGACCATGCTCCGGCCGTTGTCATGAGCAGCTGACCCTCGGATCATGTTCCCCAAGTGAAAGTAGGCAGGGGCGGCCAGAATCAAGAAGTTTGGAGCTGTACAGCAGCCAGCGGCGAGCTCTCCGGCGAGGTCCCTCGGCGGCGGGGCGCGGGTGTCGCGAGGTTGAAGAAGGGGGTGGACCCCAGCTGTCAGCGGCCGATATTTTGAATCGGGATCCGGCTGCGGCCGGGATCGGGTGTGCTGGCGCGCAAAAGCCTTGTGGGCCGCGGTGTGCTGTCGCTTCGGCGTGCGACGCGTGTCCCCTAGGCCCACGCGCGAGTTTAAACTTTTCCCCGATTTTCAGATTTCCTTCAAACTTCAAATCCTTATAACTTTGGCTAGAAAGCTCCAAATTGAGTGAACCAAATTTTGCTGGATTCAGCTCTCTGAGTACTTTCCAGAAAATCAAGTTTCACTCCATGAAATTTCTTATTTCTCCAGAATTAATTCCTCAAAATTTAAACTGTTAGGAATTTTAACTGGAGAATCCTTTGGAGAAAAATCCTGAAATTTTGCTGGGATGTTCACCAAAATATCCTTGAGCTACCATAAAAATTTCAGATCCATTTGAGCTCATTTAGTCCACCTAATGGTGTGATTAGTAAAACTGTTCCAGAGAAAATAGAAAATGTTCAGAAACATTTCCAGAATTTTCTCTGAAATTGTTTAGCTCATATCTTTAGTTAGAGACTTCCAAATTAAGTGAGACCAACTCCATTAGAACCCTCTGAAAATCTAGTTTTCAGAAAGTCATAGTTTGTCTCATGAAAATTCCTAGAACACCCTAAGAGTTCCAATTAAGGTCAAGGACATAATTATTTGTGGAGGGCTCAAATGAGCTTTGCTGCAACTAAAACTTGACCCATTCTTTGTTTAGGTTGTAACCAAGCCACAGTAAAAGTTTCACAGTCATTAGGTCTGTCTAGCAAGGGTTATAGACTTCAAAACTTCAAAGTTAATACAAATGCAGTTAAATTAATACATACATTGTTCTTATCATGTAGTCGCTAAGGTCGAGGAGGAACCCGAAGTCCTAGACTTCGTTACTCCGGAGGAACAGCTAGCCTACGACCAAGAGCAGCAAGGCAAGCCCCGGTTTGCATTAACCTTTTTACAAATTTTTATTGTTTTGAGCACATACTTGTTTCCTTTGTTCTTTGCATTAGAGTCTTGATTGGAAACCCAACTGCACAGCCAAGAAAACCATGGGTTGGGTTTAGGATTGCAAACCTCGTTAGCCACTGCATTGCTAGGATAGAGTAGGATTCGGTACAAGTCGAGTAGTTGGAACTACTCGCGAGAATAGGCTAGAGGCACATTGCTCGGGTAGAGATAGCACATGAAACACATGGCAAGAAAATGAGACCGAGCGGAGAGTAAGGGCAGCAGGACTTTGGGGCCTGTGTGCTGTAGCTCCGCTTGTGTCGATTGAGGACCGAGCCGTGTGTGGGCCTGTTGAACAAGCTAGAACAGTACCGAAGACCTACCGGCTATATGGGAACCGGGAAACTGATGTAACTCGGGTAGCTGGGTATTGAGGCATTGCCCGTCGTTCAGAGGGTAGGTTGAGAGCTCGAGGTGTAAATCAGCTGGCGGCACAGAGATGCGCGTGCAGGGACCTCTTGCTCGGGACGATGGGACCGGTTCAATATTTGGCTAACGGGTGAAAGGTAGTCGCGTACGGCGTCCGTGATGGTTGTTGTAGGCAACATCGAGTACGGGCGTACGTGACGGGTTGTTCGGGTAACCCTGCAGGTGTAAATCGATTATAATCGCCGTCCCTCGCGGTCAGTGAGTACCACTTGTTCACTGTACCCTGACGTAGAAAGAACAGGCTAGTTACATGTTAAAATGATGCTGATTGAAAGCTGGACATTGATTGTTAGTGATATGCTGTAGTTTAGTGCTAACTAAAGTTCTTTTCAACTTTGGGCAAAGTACATGAGAGAAATGCGTTTCTTGTTTGATTGCGGCTCTCTCATGTGCCTTAGCGTAAGGTTCTACACAACCTACTGCTAAAACTTGAAAGTAAGGTTCTACTAATTAGGCGAGTCCTTGCAAATGATTTTTTCCTCATGCAACCCATTACCCTCATGTAGAAGTTCCATGTTTAGGTGAGACGGGTCAGACTTGCTGAGCCTTCGTGCTCACTGCTTGTGTTTGAAGCTTTTTGCAGGGTTCTATGAGGAAGGGACTCCCGAAGAGGAGACGGAACCCCAGGAGGGGAACCCCGTCGAGTGGGAGTCGTGCACGCCGCAGAGTTAGTGTGCGTGTGTGCTAGCAAGGACACGTTCGAGGGCTGAACGTGCACTTGATGCTTAGTCTACGCCCGCGAGTGTGGACTAAACTTATTTTGATGTAAACATGTGCATAAACTTGTTTATGTAATAAAGCTTCCGCTTCCGCTTTGCACCTTTGACGTGTGTTATACGGTGCTGTGCAACGCAGCACCCCTCAGCGTGATCCTGGCTCGACAGGACCATTGGGGTCGTGTCAATACATACACACTTACTCTCGGTCCTAACTATGCAAAAGAGAAGACGTCCAGCCCGCAGACGCTTCTGACTAGCTTCCACAAAGATAAGTGCAGCGGCAGGGTTTCCGGTGAGTCTCTGATGGCTCACTGAACAACCATCTTCATAGCAAATTTTATAACCTGCAAAACACTAATAATGCAACCGTGAGCACGATGGCTCAGCAAGACATAACTGACACTCCTAAACATGAAACTCTACATGCAGGGATTTCTAACATAGGAAAAGTATGATGCAATAACGACAAGCCTAAATGTCGATCCTTACTTTCAGGTTTATAGCAGCAGATTATTATGCCTTAGGCAGCCCTCACATCAGAAGTCCACAATCAAACAAGAAACGCTTTCCTCCAATGTGGTGATACCCAAAGAAGAAAATAAACTTAATGAGCTCTACGACTACAGCATACATGGTTGACAATACAATGAATTTAAGAACTTCACATCAGCAATGATTCATCACACTTTGTCTGGCAGTTGTTACTACGTCACAACGCAGTGAACAAGTGGTACTCATATAACCGCGAGGGACGGTGATTGCAACCAGGACACACCCGGAATACACGACACATACACCCGCCTCGAAAGACTCACGTGAGCTCTTTCTTATGTTGTATGCAGAAACTTTCACCCGTCACTCCAATGCCGAACCAGTTCCGCCGACCCATCAGAAGGGCCACTACACGGAACACGTCGAAGTTGCTCGCTAGTGGTTTTACACCTCTGACACCAACCTCCAAATGACGGCCGTATAAGTTTCGACACAAGAGTACCCGAGTTACATCGGTTTATCGGGTCCCATATATCCGATATGCATCCGGTACTGTTCAAACTTGTTCAGCAGGGCGGCATACACATCGGTCCTTAACCGACACAAACAGAGATACAGCCACACAGGCCCAACGTGCTGCTGCTCCTACTCTCTGCTTGGTCTCATTTTCCATTCCAGAACTTCCATTCTCTAGAATCATACCCCGCTGAACCCTCATCCTAAACTCGCGGGTAGCTTCCAACTACCCGACTTGTACCGGATCCTATACAACTTAAGCCCGGCAGAATCTACACGAAGGTAACCTGTTCTACCCTGTACTCCAAGGGTTTGTGGCTCATGCAATTGGAGTATCAATTACCTTGACCTAATGCACAATGCATGCTAGACCAATAGAAGTGATACAAAGTAAAATATAACTAAAAGCTGTTAAATGCAAACCGGGGCTTGCCTTATGTTGCTGCAGGTTTAGTTCTACTCTTTAGTGAGTATCTTGGCGATGATTAAATCTTCAACTTGCTGATCTGAGTCTAGTTCCTTGTCGAACTCCTTCGTTGTTTTAGGAACTAAGAATGGTTTGGACCAACTCTAAAGTGAGAGATGAGCTCTGTTATGGACAGAAACAGAGAATATCTTTAGGTGGCAGTGGATGGTTGTTGGAGAAAATGCCAAGAGTTATTTATAATGGACATAAGAAAGGTAGTGAAAAGAACCAGCATAAAACTGGATAAGATGATATCAACTTGCTCTGAAATTTTTACAATGGACCATATATCATACAGAGGTATGGCTTGCAAAATTTCAGACAAAGTTGATGGAAGATGTGGCCTAGAGAATTTTCTTACTATTTGGCTTCTCTGTATTCCTATGGCTATTATAGTGTCTTGTCATGCTCCAAATTTTGTTTTTCAGAAACTTTGAGTCTCATGAGTCCATAGGAATTGGTTTCACCATTTTTGGAGCTTCCTATACAGAGATATGGATTTTCCAAACATGGTTAAAAGTCTGAAACTGTCTCTGTTCATTTTCCCATTTTTCAGAGACATAGAGGATTCAAAAAAATATTTGGCCAAGCAAATGAGTCCAATGCCTCTGAAAATTTTACTGGAGTTCAAGTATTTCTGGAAGAGTGTCCTGCCCAAATTTGGGAATTTTCCAATAAACAGAACACCTGTAAAAATTCCTTCATGTTTTCTTAAATGAATTAATGAGCCAAATCCAGAGATTTTCATAAATATTGGGCTGAACCTCTGGATAGTACTCTTTGAGAAGAATCCAACAAAACTTGTTTCACAATTTTTGGACACTCCTATACAAAGTTATGGCTCTCCAAAGTTAGAACTGAAGTTGGAAAATCTGGAAAATGTTTAAATGCCGACAGTGGGTCCCACTCGTCATCCCTAACCTTCAGCCTCGCGCCAAACAGAGCAGTGGCGGCTCCCTCCGGCGATGTCACCGGAAAGGCACTTCCCAGCCACCTCCGGACCCCCTGCTGCCCCCCTCCCCATTTTCCCTCACGCTGAACACGTTGGTGAGGTCGCCGGCGGCTGAAACTCGCCGGAAAACGGGGCACACCGGGAACAGCAAACCCTAGGGCTCTGGCGAGGTCGTGCACGGTGAATTCTCCACCAAATGGTCGGTTCTTGGGCTCTAAAGCACCAGGGAATCGTGTAGAAGACCGACATGAGGTCTAAACAAGCCGGGGAGAGCTCCAAACCTATCGGCACCGTGCGCCCGATATGGTCCAGCGGTATACCCACGAAAAGAACTCGAATTCCTCGCTCTACACTCAATTTCTCGGTCTAAAATCGATGTAGGAGGTGTGATAGGAAGTTAGGAACTTGTGCGCGGAGTTTGAAACACAGCCAACATGAATTGAGGACGCATTTTGCAATTCCTTACCTCAAGGTCAGTTTCGGCCGCCCGGGAGAAAAACTTGAAATTCTCCCTCTGTGATCAATGGCTAGGGCTGAGCTTTAGAGGTGAGCAACTAGGATTGTAGGTCCACTGATGGGGTGGCTTGCTTGGGCGTGATCACTTCTGGTTTGGGCTGCCCACGGTCACCAGTTCCGGTTTTTTCGCGTTTACCCGAGAGCTGCAGATTCTTTGCTGATTTCCGGTGCCAACGAGCTCAGGACCGTGGGGGAAAGTTGCTGGCCGGCTAGAGCACCCTTGGGCGGAGCTTTTTGCTGTGTGGATCTCAGCCAACCGAGCTACGGTGGAAGGCCGGTGATCTGAAGAAGCAGAGGCGGCTGTGAGCTACTGTTTTCGGTTCTTGCTCGAGGAAACCACCGAGAGGCACGAGCTGGGGAAGCAAAGTCGTGTGTGGCTTCACCGTGGAGGATAAAAGCTGAGGAAATTGCACAAGGGAGCAGGAGGTGGCTTCCACGGGGGCTCGGCTGCAGCTCGGTGGCTGCTGCAGCCACTTCGGCGGGTTTGAGTGCAACCGATCAACAAATACTTTGGGTGCAAGTTTCCTCCATTCAATGACAATTTGGCCCCACTGCTCTCCCCTCTCCAAATATCTCCAATTTTTAGCACAGTGCAACTTCAGCCATGAGGAATTCAAACTCAAAAGTCATTTGGCAAATTGATAAGTTTTTACCTCAGTTTAAAATTTGAATTCAAGTTTCAATGAAATTCACAAGTCTATTTGATATACATATCAAAGCACCTCCAAATTTTCTCAAAATTTGCCTTCCTCATAATTTGGACCTGAAGAATCCAATTATGGATTCAAATTTTTAATTTGGTGGCTACAAAGGGGAGGTTTACAGCCACAGTTTGCATCCTCCATTTAAAAATGACCACCTTTGCATTTAAATGATAATTTGAATTCAAAGGGGGCTTGAATTCATGTGCTTGCTTATGACCATCTTCATATGTTTAGAAAGTTTTTTTGCAAGTCCCATTTCTTGGATTTAAACTCAACTTTATTTATCACTAAAATTTTCCATTTACAAGTTTTGGGACTTTTACATTCTTCCCCCCTTAAAAAGAATCTCGTCCCGAGAATCGTAATTAAGAACAACGTGGGGAGGACGGCTATCGAACATAAGCCTCTAATACCTCCGGATGATTGCGTTGTAAATACTCCTCGCTTTCCCATGTAGCTTCGTCGGACATGTGATTTTCCCATAGCACCTTGAAAAATCTCAGCGTCCGGTTTCTGGTCTCGCGAGTCTTTTCATCAATTATCCGGGTTGGACGCTCAACATAAGTAAGGTCTTGCTTTAAATCTGCTGATCTTCCGTGAGAATCTCCGTTGGAACTTTCAAACACTTCCGCAACTGAGATATGTGGAAGATGTTATGAACTCCGGCTAAGGCTGCCGGTAACTCCAAATGGTATGCCACGATTCCACACCTTTCAATGATGGTGAAGGGACCGATAAAATGCGGAGCTAATTTCCCTTTCACTCTGAATCGGTGAATGCTCTTCATAAGAGATACGCGGAGATATACGTGGTCTCCAACTTGAAATCCAGAGGACGACGTATCCTATCTGGATAGCTCTTTTGTCTGGACTGAGCGGCTTTCAGATTCGCTTGAATAAGCCTTACCTGCTCTTCTGCTTCATTTACGAGATCAATCCCATAAACCACTCTCTCGCTGGATTCACACCAGTTCAAGGTGTGCGGTACTTCCGGCCATAGAGAGTTTCATAAGGTGCCATTTTTATGCTGGTTTGATAACCGTTGTTATACGAGAACTCCGCCAACGGTAAAAGATCATCCCAGCTCTTACCGTAGTGGATGGCACATTCTCTTAATATATCTTCCAAGACTTGATTCACCCTCTCGGTTTGCCCATCGGTTTGAGGGTGATATGCTGAGCTTCTAAGCAATTTGGTTCTCAAAGATGCATGCAGCTGTTCCCAGAAACGAGAAACATACATTGCACCACAATCTGAAACTATTTTTCTTGGAACTCCATGCTGGCATAATATCCGCTCAATGTATAACTCCGCATATTTCTTGGCATTGAATCTCACATTCACCGGTATGAAGTGTGCTGATTTGGTTAATCGGTCAACGATTACCCAAACTGAATCATGCTTTCGAGATGTGAGTGGTAACCCAACAATAAAATCCATACTCACATCTTCCCACTTCCATGCCGGAATATGAAGGGGATGCAGCAAGCCAGATGTCTTCATTGGATCTGCTTTCACCCTTCGACCGTATCGCACTTGGATACGTATTTAGCTATTTCCCCCTTCATGCGTGTCCACCAAAACTTGTTTCTCAAATCTTGGTACATCTTGTTGCTTCCTGGATGAATGGAAAATTTTGATAGATGAGCCTCGTCTAATATTTTCTTACGAAGCTCCATGTCCCTCGGTACGACTATACGGTTTTTGAACCATATACCATTCTCATCTTTCCGGAAGCACTTAGCTTCTCCTCTGTCTATTTTCTTTCGTATATGGGCCATGCTCTTACCTTTCCTTTGAGCCTCTACAATTTCATCACGAATTGTAGGAATGAGGGCAAGGTTAAACAATGACCCATAGGGAACCAAGCGCATGATCGGTTCTTCCTCCTCCGTTTCAGCCATGGTTAGGTTATGAACATGTGATTTCCGACTAAGGGTGCCAGCAACCACATTCGCTTTTCCAGGATGATAATAAATCTGCAGCTCATAATCCTTGATTAACTCTAACCATCTTCACTGCCTCGTATTTAGTTGCTTTTGTGTGAAGATGTATTTTAAACTCTTGTGGTCGGTGTAGAGGTGAACTAAGTTCCCAAGCAAATAGTGCCTCCACATCTTTAGAGCAAGAACCACAGCAGCTAGCTCGAGATCATGTGTTGGATAATTCTGCTCATGATTCCTAAGCTGCCTGGATCCATATGCGACCACTCGCCCTTCTTGCATAAGCACGCAGCCAAGGCCGATGCCGGATGCATCACAATACACATCAAAAGCCTTAGTTGTATCGTGCTGCGCCAAGACTGGGGCTGTTATGATGTGCTTTACCAATGCTTTGAATACCTCCTCACATACATCACTCCACACATATTTCTTGTCTTTCTTCAGAAGTTCCGTCATCGGTTTAGAGACCTTGGAGAAATTCGGAATGAATCTCCGGTAGTAACCCGCTAAACCGAGAAAACTACGGACTTCGTGGACTGATTTCGGTGAACTCCAATTCAGCACTTGGATGATCTTGCTCGGATAAACTGCGATACCCTGCGCAGAAATAATGTGCCCAAGAAATGGCACTTTGTTGATCCAGAACTCACACTTGCTGAATTTTGCATACAGTTTGTGATCCCGTATTCGTTGGAGCACAATATGAAGATGTTCGGCTGTTCTTCTCCTGACTTAGAATATACCAAGATATCGTCAATGAAGACCACGACGAACTTGTCCAACTCCGGCATGAAGACTGAATTCATTAAGTACATGAAATGAGCTGGAGCATTAGTGAGTCCGAATGACATGACGAGATACTCATATAATCCGTATCTCGTCGGGAATGCCGTCTTGGGTATGTCTTCCGCCCGGATTTTTTATCTGGTGATATCCGGACCGACGATCCATCTTCGAGAAAACCTTAGCACCCACTAATTGATCGAAAAGCATATCGATACTTTGTAGTGGATACTTGTTCTTGATCGTTACGGCATTTAGCGGACGATAGTCCACACATAACCTCAGAGTCGCGTCCTTTTTCTTGACGAACAGCGCGGAGCATCCCCATGGTGATGAACTGGGGCGAATGAAGCCTTTGCTTAACAAATCATTCAGCTGCTCCTTCAGCTCCGCGAGTTCCTTCGGTGCCATTTTATACGGCCTCCGAGAGATGGGTGTGGTTCCCGGTGCTAGTTCAATTTTGAACTCCACTTCACGATCGGGCGGCATGCCCGGTAGATCATCGGGAAACACATTGGATATTCACGTCCCACCGGACTATCCTTGAGTTAAGTCACTTCCATGGGATAGGCTTAACCCGTCCTCTTTTCTGTACAGATCAGACTCTTCTGTCCTCATCCAGATTTTGATTATGAAAACGGCAGTTTCATGTCTCAAGTTGCATAACAAAGTTACAAATAACTTCAATATTTTTCCAACGAGTATTTATTTGCCTTCATATCAACTCTGGATCGGGAATTATGTTATTTCAAAGTTTACAGAAATCTGGAACAATTTTGACAGCACCTCCTCTGAAAGTGTCTGTTTTGTCCGCAAGATTTCATAAAATTAGACTCCAAATCAGGAGAAACTTTGAACTACAAAGTAGTAGTACATATCATAAGTATTCCAACAGTGTCTTACATGACCCTTAGAATTCATTCTACAGGATGTTATGGTCGAAATACAGAAAATTCCAGAGAGCATTTTTGGTCTGCCCTGTCTCTGGACAGTTAACACTCATCTGAGATTTTCATCTATTTGGAGGGAGATTTTGTGCTGGAGTTCCAAAGAAAGGTTCTGGAAGACTTCAAAACATTTCCAGAAATGTACCCCTCACCTCCATTGGTTCAAGCAAACAAAAGTTATGCCCTGTTCAGGTTCAGAAAAAATTCTGCCGAAAACAGGGGAGGTTGTTACTAAAGGTTTGAGATGGAAACTATACTCCCAATTGACTCTTAGTTCAATATATGAGTTCATTAACCCCCAATGGAACCCTAGACTCCAAATTTGCTCTTCTATTTGAAAACTTCATTTTTCATGCAGTTAAGAACATATTACGGTACTAAGTTTCCTCACAAAACCAAAATCCTAACTGGCGTTACACCGGCATATACGTCTCAAAGAGTGGCACTAAAACGATCACTCACACACATGTTCTAAATGGAATGTTCTAATCGTGGTTAAGTACCTGCAGAAAAACAATCAATAGTGATGCACACAAAGGTTTTCCATTTCAGGCAGGTCCATATCATAGTAAAAACGTACGCCTCGTATCATTGCCATACAGGCCGTCCTTGAGTCAAGTCACGTCTCAAGGTACATGGTCGCGTTTTCACACCACACGTCGGGGAACCCGAGTATATCGTGAACCGGTCGTCACGGTTGGGAATGTTATCAACCCAACGGATACCACCTACTACCCCATGACCGTTGAGGCACGCTGATGGTGAGCGCTGCGTATGGCCCTTTGAACATTGAACGTTCAAGAGTTGCATACTATCGTGTTGCTTACCACATGATGGGGTATTCTCACTTTTGCCTAAAGCACGCTGAAGATCAGCGTTTTCATATACTCCCAAAACCATAGAGAGGTTCAGAGACTCATATTAACTACTGTGCCAAGCCACGGTATACTATTCCATACTATTACTCGCATGGCGAGTTACCGCAATTGATCCGCCTGCGGTGGCGTACCTTACCTCTTACCTCCATGTAGGTGAGTCGTTACAGAATTAAAATACTGAATATTAACAAATTGTTAGCTTGCCACCTTAAGTAACTATGCTACTAATAGTCCTTATGTGGGCATACTACACGTTTCTCACTCGTATACTTCAAAGTTTTCAATAATAAGCTCTTTTCATGCGTGCTATTCCCAATGCGGCTCTGATACCATGCCTGTGGGGAACCCCTTCCGGGATCCACACTCCAGGATACACATTGGGTGGTGCCGTGCGATGCGGCATCCAACAGCATACATAAAAAGAACCATAAAGTACAAAGTCTTTTATTTCTCAAGATAGTGTCATATACAAAATAATGTACCACTAGGGTACACGCAGCGGAATATACATACACACTTACTCTCGGTCCTAACTATGCAAAAGAGAAAACATCCAGCCCGCAGACGGTTCTGACTAGCTTCCACAAAGATAAGTGCAGCGGCAGGATTTCCGGTGAGTCTCTGATGGCTCACTGAACAACCATCTTCATATCAAATTTTATAACCCGCAAAACACTAATAATGCAACCGTGAGCACAATGGCTCAGCAAGACTTAACCGACACTCCTAAACATGAAACTCTACATGCAGGGATTACTAACATAGGAAAATTATGATGCAATAATGACACGCCTAAATGTTGATCCTTACTTTCAGGTTTATAGCAGCAGATTATTATGCCTCAGGAAGCCCTCACATCGGAAGTCTACAATCAAACAAGAAACACTTTCCTCTGATGTGGTGATGCCCAAAGAGGAAAATAAACTTAATGAGTTCTACAACTACAGCATACATGGTTGACAATACAATGAATTTAAGAACTTCACAGCAGCAATGATTCATCACACTTTGTCTGGCAGTTGATACTATGTCACAACGCAGTGAACAAGTGATACTCATATAACTGCGAGGGACGGTGATTGCAATCAGGACACAACCGGAATGCACGACACATACACCCGCCTCGAAAGACTCATGCGAGCTCTTTCTTACGTTGTATGCAGCAACCTTTCACCCGTCACTCCAATGCTGAACCAGTTCCGCCGACCCATCAGAAGGGCCACTACACGGAAATCATCAAAGTTGCTCCACTAGCGGGTTTACACCTCTGACACCAACCCCCAAAGGACGGCCATATAAGTTTTGACACGAGAGTACCCGAGTTACATCGGTTTATCGGGTCCCATATATCCGATATGCATCTGGTACTGTTCAAACTTGTTCAGCAGGGCGGCATACGCATCGGTCCTTAACCGACACAAACAGAGCTACAGCCACACAGGCCCAACGTCCTGCTGCTCCTACTCTCTGCTCGGTCTCATTTTCGATTCCAGAACTTTCATTCTCTAGAATCATACCTCGCTGAACCCTCATCCTAAACTCGCGGGTAGCTTCCAACTACCCGACTTGTACCGGATCCTATACAACTTGAGCCTGGTAGAATCTACACAAAGGTAATCTGTTCTACCCTGTACTCCAAGGGTTTGTGGGTCATGCAATTGGAGTATCAATCACCTTGACCTAATGCACAATGCATGCTAGACCAATAGAAGTGATACAAAGTAAAATATAACTAAAAGCTGTTGAATGCAAACCGGGGCTTGCCTTATGTTGCTGCAGGTTTAGTTCTACTTTATAGTCAGTATGTTGGCGATGATTAAATCTTCAACTTGCTAAATGAAGTCTAGTTCCTTGTCGAACTCCTCCGTCGTTTTTCCTACCGATATGAATATGCACAGTTTTAATACGAGTAACTGAATTATAAAACAAATGTGTTTTACGAAATAAGAATCGTTTATACCAACTCTAAAGTGAGAGATGAGCTCTGTTATGGACAGAAACAGAGGATATCTTTAGGTGGGCAGTGGATTGTTGTTGGAGAAAATGCCAAGAGTTATTTATAATGGACATAAGAAAGGTAGTGGAAAGAACCAGCAGAAAACTGGAGAAGTTGATCTCGACTTGCTCTGAAATTTATAAAGTGGACCATATATCATACAGAGGTGCAAAATTTCAGACAAAGTTGATGGAAGATGTGGCCCAGAGAATTTTCTTACTATTTGGCTTCTCTGCATTCCTATGGCAATTATATTGTCTTGTCATGCTCCAAATTTGTTTTTTCAGAAACTTGAGAGTCTCATGAGTCCATAGGAATTGGTTTCAACATTTTTGGAGCTTCCTACACAGAGATATGGATTTTCCAAACTTGATTAAAAGTCTGAAACTGTCTCTGTTCATTTTCCCATTTTTCAGGAACATAGAGGATTGAAACAATATGTAACACCCCAAAACCGCTAAAGAGGGGAATTTAAAAATTTTTGGACGTATTGCATGTGGTGCAGAAATTCAAATTCAAACTGGAATTCGAATTCAAATCAAAAGAGAAAAAGAAAAGGAAAAAGAAAAAGAAAACCCGGAACCGGCCAGTGGGTCGAAATCCGCCGGCCGGCCAAAGACCCCCGCGCCAGCCCGAACCCGTGCCCCCCTCTCTCCCTCTCACTGACACGCGGGGCCTGCGTGTCATCCCTCTCCTCGCGCGCGCCCAACTGCCGCGCGATTTCCGCGCCGACCGCAGCACCCACGCCGATTTTCTGGCTCCGGATGCCATGATCTCCAGCCATGCGCTGCGGCACATCCAAACAAACCCCAGCCGCCCTCCCTCGCCTATTTAAACACCGACAATCGCCCGGTCCCACACCCCTGATCAGCCGTTTTTCTCTCCGGTGAGAACCGAAGTTTCTACAGCCGATTTCCGTCAATCCTTGCTCAAATTCCCTGATCTAACGTGCTGATCACGTTCCACCACCGCCGGGGAGCCCTGCAGGTGAAGGAAACGATGTGTCTTGCGCCCCAACTACCACTCTGACGTGCACCGAAGACCATCGCCGTTGAAGCTCGCCGCCGACCGACTTCCAGGGCCTCCGAGTGCAGGAAAACCCCTCGGTGAGCATCCCCTAACCCTGCGCAGCCGATCCGTGCAAAAAGATGCGAGTTCTAGAGTGTAGCGGCAAAAACCGAGGATGCGCCGGCGAGATCGCCACCCCCCGCCGCCGCGCGCGCGGGCTGGCTCCGGCCAGGGGGACGTGGCCCCTTGGGGGCCGTCTATTTTAAATCGCACGGTAGAAATAAACCCGACGCGTACCGGTTCGGCGATCTAATCTGAGCCGTCTGTTTTAAATCGGACGGTCCACATCAGTCCCACGTAAGGCTGGGATTCTTACGCGCTACCCCCTGGGGATTTCGGAAAATACAAGCTAGCCCCGGAAACTTCTGATCTAGCCCCCGGACTTTCAGAAATTCGTGTAAATTCATTTAAAAATCAGTTTTAGCCCCTGGACTTAATAAAAATTAGGAAAACCCCTCTGTTATGTGTAGTTAGACCACTGGAAATTTAGGAAATAGTAAATTAGACCCCGCAGTAGGGTGGATTTGCCTTTTTGACCCTATAGGATATTAAATTCAGAAATTTGAATATGTGACTAGAATTTAAATTTAAAAGGTAACGCAAACACATGTTCAAATCCAAATTTAAACTCTCCTAGCACTTGGAAAACTTTAGAATGAGTTAAAAATAGATTTTTGGCTGAAATGAATTCTGCCTTAGTGTTGCTCATTTTTATTTTCTTTAGAGACATATTTTAGGCTAGGAAATAATTCTAAAAACTAGACAAATAAATTTAGGTTGTTCCACATCAGAGAGGAAGTTCAAAAATATACTATTGGACATTTTAGATCAGAACCTATTCTGTTTAGATGATGTGTCTTACTATTTTCATAGTACAGTTCACTTTTAGGCATAGAAAATAAATCTGAAAATATAGGAAAATAAGTATGCATAATTAGAAAATGTTAAATGAGGTCTCCAAATCCAAAAACTTCAATTTAGGATTTTGTAGAAGATCTGAAAACCTATTTGGAGTAGGAAATTACCTTTCATGCAAACTTGGTAGCTAAGAGGTGTATTAATTAAATATAAAGAATTTGTTCAAATTGGAAATTCATATATTGTGTGCAAATAGAAATCTGAATACAAAAGTTAGAAATCATATACATATGGTTAAAAGTGCATGTAGGCCAAAAATCAACACATGTAGGGTAACCACAACACTTAGGAATGTGAATGACTTTCATATGTATGTATGTATGGTTTGCATGAGTGAAAGTGTGAACTATGGCTTATTGATTGTTTTCTTTTGCTATGTGTATTGGCATGAGTAGAACCTGCCCCAGAGCAAGTTTTCCCCTTCCAAGACCAAGACTTTCCATTCCCAGAGCAGCAGGAAGAAGGCAAGTGTCCTTGACCACTTTGATCCTATACTAGGGTGTGTAGATAGAATTATTTGCATTGTCAATTAAAATATGAAACCCATGCTAGGAAGTTTCCCTAGAATTGCATTATCTTGTTTCCTTGTAGCTTGTGCTGGGATTTGATTTATTATGTCATTCATTCATATCACTTATGCTTAGCCATGCTTAGAATGGGATAAGTGGGATATGAGGTCATCAACTTGTTTACCTTACTCTTGAATGAGACATTATGAGTTATGTAGAGGTAGGGATCGAGGCAAGTTGGATGATTTGGTTGGTGCTGGGTGCACGAGACTCGGGTTTGTGTTTAGTACTTGCCTGGATCCTAAGGACCGGTTCATAGAGCATGTAACCTGGCTTTACAGTGACAACCACATGCTGAGATGGGGCAGCTTGGCCAATTAATTAGGTGTATCCCCGGCGTAGTATGGGTGTGTTGGATGGTGCGGGGAATAGGTGTCAGCTGGACTACCATATGAACCGCAAGGCTCAAGAGGGGGGCCACTGCAGTGGGGTTGGAGCCTCTTGTATGCTGTTAGGGGTGAAACCTCAGTGGGCCCACGCTCGTCGGGAATCCCATTGCAAAGGCCACGTAATGATCTCCTGGCTACACACCTGGGAAGTGTGAATGTGGTTAGCGGCCACTGGCATAATGGAGGTTCTTTTAGTCCACCCGGCATCGGGGGATGAAATCATTACATGTGGGTACCGTGCTGCAAACTCTGCAGAGTCAAAACTGTCATGACAGCCATGCTCACGGTCAAGAGCGTCTTGGACTTATTCATGATTAGAGGATGATGAATTGGGAAGTTGTGGATGTTAAGCGGGAAGCTTAACATTGGAGATGAAACTATGTTTACATGATAATGATGATGGGTTGAGGGTTTGGGATCCATTTCACCTGTGTAGTAATGTAGGTGCTTAATAAGCTAAGGTGATAGGTAATAATTGCGTAGTGCTTTAACCATGAGTTCAACCTCTCCTTGCTCTAGCCATGCATGACATAACTTTCCCACACTTTCTGAGTACCGACGGTACTCAAACTTGCTTTTCTGTTGGTTTATATTGCTGCTCAGGTCAAGAGAATGATGTGGTGTTTAATGACCAAGACTTTGGTCCCGAGGAAGGATTCTAGGTTCACGTAGTCCACCGGGCAACGCCTGTGATGGAGCCCAAAGATTTATATTCCGCTGCTGTTTTATTTACATGTCATGAACTTATTATCGTCCATCGAGACGTATGCTATGTAAGACTTATTTATATTCAACACCTGGCTTGTAAGAAATGATGCTTCACTATTTGTCATGACATGTATGAGAGAATGATCCTGGCATACATGTGTTATTCACTCGGTTGTTCTTCGGAGAAACCTGGTGTGACAGAAGTGGTATCAGA
The DNA here is from genome assembly GCA_030760725.1 of Neostapfia colusana. NCBI lineage: Eukaryota > Viridiplantae > Streptophyta > Magnoliopsida > Poales > Poaceae > Neostapfia > Neostapfia colusana. Next base: position 40,552,429 of record JASWHV010000007.1, on the reverse strand, counting down.
GCCAAGGTTGCCCGTAGGAACGTGGACCTAGATAGAAATGGACGTATTTAAGGACCCTATTTTCTTAAAAACTATTTTACAAAGGTGTGGGTTGAAGGTGTTATTTAATGGGGTCACTTTATTCATCTTACCCAAACTTTTATTCAAAATACAATTTTTATTTAACTCTTATCTAACTTAATTTTAAATGCTTTATGTTTTAGATGGTTTGCATGATCCGCACCGCCTGCAAGTCCACCGGAGGGAGAGTTCCTGTAGTTGCCCTTGCCCTGAGAGAGGAGAATCGTCCGGTGACGTACCACTCCTACGGATTGGCAGTAGGAGGCTTGTTGTGCCGTCTTCGGCGTATGCTCCACGCCGTCGGCAATACGGGCAAGCTAATCATACACTACAGCTCCACCCGGACCATCCGTGAGAAGCGGGAAGAATGGAGTTCAGAAATGAGGATTATCCATGAAAATCAGCTGCTCAAGATCCACCGCTCTCCAGCTTGTCGGGCGACTCAGGCTGATGCTGAGAAGGATGTCACCTGGGAGGCCATCACCTGCCAGAGTTACATCAACTGTCGCCACCTGGACAGGACGAAGTACATGTAGGTCCTCCAGCGAGAGAGTGGAACCGTGGAACAAGTACCCGCCAGTGCAGCAGGGGACTTCCCACGAGCACATGGACCTGTGCTTGGAGGATGCTGCTATGGTCAACACTCGACTGCAGGAGTGCCAGCAGGAGCTTCAGGATATTCGTGACACCCTGAAGGAGACTGAAGCGTTGCTTCGAGCCAGCTTGAGGGCGAGAGAATGAGGATATGGGAATGAACTGTGTGTCACCGTGAATGACACATGGACTCCTGACTCCCCAGACCGTCGGGCAGGCAGGCGTCGCCGCACTTCTCCACCAGCAGCTTCCCCACCCAAAGTGGAATTAGAGGGCAGCCGCATTAATGAAGAAGACCCCGTGGAGCCAGCTCAGTGATACGAGTCGTGTAGAGTCTTTTCCCTTAGTTCAGCAGGTTATCAAGTAGTCGAGTCAATACCTTAGTTATTTGTGTGTTAATGTTTGGTGTGTGACGTGAGTTTTGGAAGCCATGGGCATTTGTCCACAACCTCGTCTTTAGGTTTCTTTGCTTTGATGTGTGAACCCCTATGAATCAAGAGGGCATTTATTTTCGCGTGAGACGTGACTCCCAAAGATCCACGTGAAACCTTCGGAAAATGTTTAAATATTAAGGCCTCAAAAGTTTAAGTTTAAACAAGCAATTTGGGAAGTTAATACGTAATGCTTTAAGTTAACATTTGGTTGATCATGATAGATGGCTGGAAGAGGAAATGGTCGTGGTGCCAACCCCACCAACAACAACGATGAGGCCAGCAACCCTCATCTTTCCGGAGGACAAGACAGGGGTGGTTGCCATGAAGAAGCTGACCCTATCCACCAAATGCTTGAAAATCAGAATCAGCTCATCCAGAGTCTGACTCAAGTGGTGGCCACTTGCACCAAGCTCCACCTCCGCAAGCTGCACCACGCCAACAAGGTTGAGTGAGTTTCTAGGGACTCAACCTCCAAAGTTTGCAAGTGCTGCTGAACCTCTGGAGGCAGATGACTGGTTAAAGACCATAGAGAGCAAGGTGAGGATCATACAATGCCAAGGGTATGAGAGGGTGCTGTTTGCCTCTCACCAATTGCATGGACCTGCTGCTGATTGGTGGACCGCTTACGTGGCAGCCCATCATGACCCCGAGAACATCACTTGGGAAGAGTTCAAGCGCAGCTTCCGCAACCATTACATACCAAGGGGTGAACTCAAAAACAAGAGAAAGGAGATCTTGGGACTGCAGCAAGGAAACATGACTGTGAGGGAATACCTCACCAAGTTCACCCAACTATCCTGTTATGCACCACGGGACATCGAAACTGATGAGCAAAAACAGGACTGTTTTGTGGAAGGACTTACTATGGAAATGCAATGTGCAATGTCCTCCAACGAGTATGAAAGCTTCCAAAAGATGGTAGACAGAGCATTCTTCGTGGAGAGGAAGCTGAAGGCCTTGGAGAATGAAAACAAGAGGAAGGCGGGATGGTCACACCAAGCATCAGGTAGCAACACACGCCCACGTCTGATGCAGCAACCCGCAGGGCAGACGAGCCGTGCTGTGGTACCGTACTCAGCACCCAGAGGGTACAACCCGAATTTCAGGCCTCTGTCAGCACCAGCACAGCCGCAGCGTCAGTTTGTACAGCAGCCTCGCCCCACATATCAACCTCGACCAGCAGGACAAGGACCACCGAACCAACCCCAAGACAACAAAGGCCAGGCACCTAAAGTTGGGGTATAATGCTTCAACTGTGGTGAAGTGGGGCACTACGCCCATAAGTGCCCAAAGAAGAAGCCCATGCAGCCACAACAGCAGAATGTGATGCGAGGACGGGTGGACCACGTAACCATGGAGGAAGCGCAAGAGGCACCTGACGTGATAATTGGTAAGTTTCCTGCCAAATTACATATTGCAACCTTGTTGTTCGATTCCGGTGCTACCCACTCGTTCATTGCTCAAGTATTTGTTAAGAAGCACGATCTAGCAACAACACAAATGAACCATATGCTAGCAGTGAACTCTCTAGGGAGAGAAATAAGGACAAGACAAGTGTGTCCCAAGGTGAATCTAGACATTAACGGGGTAGTATTTACTGCAAACCTCATAGTGATAGACTCACAAGGGATAGATATTATTTTGGGTATGGATTGGTTGACCAAACATAAAGGAATCATCCGTTGTTCGACAAGAACGTTGGAACTAACTCAACCTAGTGGCACAAGAGTGAAGTTCATAACTGTACAAGAACCGAGGAGGGACCTTAAACTAAATCACGTTGAGGTGGAAGTGGAAGAGATCAGGATTATCCAGGAATATCCAGATGTTTTTCCTGAGGAGTTGCCAGGTATGCCCCCCGATTGTGAAGTAGAATTCGCGATTGAACTAGTGCCTGGAACCGCCCCGATATAAAAGAGGCCTTATCGTATGGACTCCAAACAGCTGGAAGAACTCAAGGAACATTTACGAGAATTGGCAGAGAAGGGGTACATTCGTCCTAGTTCCTCACCATGGGGAGCTCCAGTGATATTTGTGCCCAAGAAGGACGGAACCCAAAGGTTATGCGTAGACTACCGTGCTTTGAATGAAGTAACCGTGAAGAACAAGTACCCATTACCCCGCATTGAATACTTATTTGATCAGTTGAGGGGAGCTTGTGTGTTATCAAAAATTGATCTCAGGTCGGTATACCACCAACTTAAGATAAGGCAAACCGACATTCCAAAGACAGCTTTCGTATCTTGGTACAGGCTGTATGAATATACCGTCATGCCATTCGGGCTAACTAATGCCCCGGCATAATTCATGTATCTCATGAACAAGGTATTCATGGAATATCTGGACAAATTTGTGGTGGTTTTCATTGATGACATTCTCGTCTTTTCCAAAGATGAAGAAGAACATGAGAGACATTTAAGGTTGGTGTTGCAAAAACTGAGAGGACACCAACTATATGCCAAGCTGAGCAAGTGTGAATTTTGGTTGAAGAGAGTTCCCTTCTTAGGACATATAATCTCGGAGGGAGGAATCTCGGTAGATCCCGCCAAGATCGAGGATGTGCAGAAGTGGAAGACCCCCAAAAATGTCGGGGAAGTTCGAAGCTTCTTAGGATTGGCTGGGTATTATCGACGGTTTATCGAGGGTTTCTCCAAGATTTCGAGACCCCTCACCAAATTGTTGGAGAAGGGAATCACTTTCACATGGACACTGCAGTGTGAGACGAGTTTTCAAGAACTGAAGAAAAGATTGACAACAGCCCCAGTGCTAGTTATGCCAGATATGCAAAGAAAAATTTCGGTGTACTGCGATGCCTCTGGACACGTGTTGGGATGTATTCTCATGCAACAGGGGCATGTCGTGGCGTATGCGTCCCGGCAGCTCCAAAAACACGAGAAGAACTATCCTACACATGACCTAGAGCTAGCCGCAGTGGTACACGCATTGAAGATTTGGCGGCATTACTTGATGGGGAAAAGGACAGAGATATATACGGATCATAAGAGCTTAAAGTACATTTTCACACAGCCAGATCTCAACCTCAGACAAAGGAGATGGTTAGAGCTAATCAACGACTTTGATGTGGGCATCAACTATCATCCCGAGAAAGGGAACGTCGTTGCGGATGCTTTAAGCCGGAAAGCGCAGGTCAACATGTTGAGTTCGAAGGACATTCCTACAGAATTGAAGGAAGAGATTGCAAAACTCAATCTATGTCTGGTGAATAGCGGTGAGGCCATCGCAATGGAAATGGACTCCACATTAGAGCAAGACATACACAACGGTCGGAAGAATGACGAGAAGATCCAAGAGATTAGAGAACTCATCAATGAAAATAAAGCCCCTGGGTTCAGAGAGGATGAACAAGGTACAGTGTGGCATGGGAAAAGAATCTGTGTGCCTGAAGTAAAGAAAATCCGTGAATTGATTTTAAAGGAAGTTCATGATTCCGACTATTCCATTCATCCTGGGAGTACGAAGATGTATCATGACCTCAAGAGCAGATATTGGTGGTATGGCATGAAGCGAGATGTCGCGGAACATGTTGCCCTATGTGACACATGTCAGTTGGTGAAAGCAGAACATCAACGACCCGCGGGACTATTGCAACCACTCAAAGTGCCTGAATGGAAATGGGAAGAAATATTTATGGACTTCATAGTGGGACTACCTAGGACCCAATCGGGATATGATTCGATATGGGTCATCGTCGATAGACTAACCAAGGTAGATCATTTCATCCCCGTGAAAGAAAGCTACAGCGGGTCCAAATTGGCGGAATTGTACATGTCAAGGATCGTGTGCTTCCATGGAGTGCCAAAGAAGATAGTGTCGGACCGAGGGACAAAGTTCACCTCAAGGTTCTGGCAGAAGTTACATGAAACCATAGGAACTCATCTAAATTTTAGTTCTGCCTATCACCCCTAGACTGACGGGCATATGGAAAGAACCAATCAGATCCTTGAGGATATGCTAAGAGTGTGTGCGCTCAAGAACAATAGGAGTTGGGATAAGAACTTACCGTATGCGGAGTTCTCCTATAACAACAGCTATCAGGCTAGTATGAAGATGTCACCATTTGAGGCGTTGTATGGAAGGAAGTGCAGAACTCCACTATTTTGAAACAAAACAGGGGAAAGTAAAGTGTTTGGGCCCGAGGTACTACAAGAAGCCGAGGCGCAAGTGAGGGAAATCCGCAACAACTTGAGGATAGCACAGACCCGACAAAAGAACTATGCCGATGTACGGAGAAGAGAGCTCGTTTTTAACGTGGGGGACTATGTCTATCTCAAGGTGTCCCCTATCCGAGGACTTCGTCGGTTCAAGGTGAAAGGGTAGTTATCACCTCGATACATCGGACCCTTTCAGATCCTGGAGAGGAAAGGCGAAGTGACATATCAACTAGAACTACCGGCTCGCCTATCGGATGTGCACGATGTATTCCATGTGTCACAGCTCAAGAAATGTCTAAGGACGTCTAAAGAGATGTTACCATGAATGAGGTTGACGTACGAGAGGATCTGTCTTATGCCGAGCAACCGGTCAAGATTTTGGAGACAATGGAACGCCTCACAAGAAATAAAAGAATCCGGATGTGCAAGGTGCAGTGGAAGCATCACTCGGAAGAGGAAGCCACATGGGAGCGAGAAGACGAGCTTAAGGCACAGTTTCCGGAATTGTTTTCCTAGAACCACCAATCTCGAGGACGAGATTTCTTTTAAGGGGTGTAGAGCTGTAACACCCCAAAACCAATAAAGAGGGGAATTTAAAAATTTTTGGACGTATTGCATGTGGTGCAGAAATTCAAATTCAAACTGGAATTCAAATTCAAATCAAAACAGAAAAAGAAAAGGAAAAAGAAAAAGAAAACCCGGAACCGGCCAGTGGGCCGAAACCCGCCAGCCGGCACAAGACCCCCGCGCTAGCCCGAACCCGCGCACCCCTCTCTCCCTCTCACTGACACGCGGGGCCCACGTGTCATCCCTCTCCTCGCGCGCGCCCAACTGCCGCGCGACTTCCGCGCCGACCGCAGCACCCATGCCGATTTTCTGGCTCTGGATGCCGTGATCTCCAGCCATGCGCTGCGGCACATCCAAACAAACCCCAGCCGCCCTCCCTCGCCTATTTAAACGCCAACAATCGCCCTGTTTTCCTCCCCGATCGGTCGTTTTTCTCTTCGGTGAGAACCGAAGTTTCTACAGCCGATTTCCGTCAATCCTTGCTCAAATTCCCTGATCTAACGTGCTGATCATGTTCCACCGCCGCCGGGGAGCCCTGCAGGTGAAGGAAACGACGTGTCTTGTGCCCCAACTACCACTCCGACGTGCACCGAAGACCATCGCCGTTGAAGCTCGCCGCCGACCGACTTCCAGGGCCTCCGGGTGCAGGAAAACCCCTCGGTGAGCATCCCCTAACCCTCCGCAGCCGATCCGTGCAAAAAGATGCGAGTCCTAGCGTGTAGCGGCAAAAACCGAGGATGCGCCGGCGAGATCACCACCCCCCGCCACCGTGCGCCGCCGCGCGCGCGGGCTGGCTCCGGCCAGGGCGACGTGGCCCCTTGGGGGCCGTCTATTTTAAATCGCACGGTAGAAATAAACCCGACGCGTACCGGTTCGGCGATCCAATCTGAGCCGTCAGTTTTAAATCGGATGGTCCACATCAGCCCTGCGTTATAAAGGCTGGGATTCTTACGCGCTACCCCCTGGGGATTTCGGAAAACACGAGCTAGCCCCGTAAACTTCTGATCTAGCCCCTGGACCTTTAGAAATTCGTGTAAATTCATTTAAAAATCAGTTTTAGCCCCTGGACTTAATAAAAATTAGGAAAACCCCTCTGTTATGTGTAGTTAGACCCCTGGAAATTTACGAAATAGTAAATTAGACCCTGCAGTAGGGTGGATTTGCCTTTTTGGCCCAATAGGATATTAAATTCAGAAATTTGAATATGTGACTAGAATTTAAATTTAAAAGAAAAGTCAAACACATGTGCAAATCCAAATTTAAACTCTCCTAGCACTTTGAAAACTTTAGAATGAGTTAAAAATAGATTTTAGGCTGAAATGAAATCTGCCTAAGTGTTGCTCATTTTTATTTTCTCTAGAGACACATTTTACGCTAGGAAATAATTCTAAAAACTAGAAAAATAAATTTAGTTTGTTCCACATCAGAGAGGAAGTTCAAAAATATACTATTGAACATTTTATATCAGAACCTATTCTGTTTAGATGATGTGTCTTACTATTTTCATAGTAAAGTTCACTTTTAGGCATAGAAAATAAATCTGAAAATATAGGACAATAAGTATGCATAATTAGAAAATGATAAATGAGGTCTTCAAATCCAAAAACTTCAATTTAGGATTTTGTAGAAGATCTGAAAACCTATTTGGTGTAGGAAATTACCTTTCATGCAAACTTGGTAGCTAAGAGGTGTATTAATTAAATATAATGAATTTGTTCAAATTGGAAATTCATATATAGTGTGCAAATAGAAATCTGAATACAAAAGTTAGAAATCATATACATATGGTAAAAAGTGCATGTAGGCCAAAATCCAACACATGTTGGGTAACCACAACACTTAGGAATGTGAATGACTTTCATATGTATGTATGTATGGTTTGCACGAGTGAAAGTGTGAACTATGGCTTATGGATTGTTGTTTTCTTTTGCTATTTGTATTGGCATGAGTAGTACCTGCCCCAGAGCAAGTTCTCCCCTTCCAAGACCAAGACTTTCCATTCCCACAGCAGCAGGAAGAAGGCAAGTGTCCTTGACCACTTTGATCCTATAGTAGGATGTGTAGATAGAATTATTTGCATTGTCAATTGAAATATGAAAACCATGTTAGGAAGTTTCCCTGGAATTGCATTATCTTGTTTCCTTGTAGCTTGGGTTGGGATTTGTTTTATTATGTCATTCATTCATATCACTTATGCTTAGCCATGCTTAGGATGGGATAAGTGGGATATGAGGTCATCAACTTGTTTACCTTACTCTTGAATGAGACATTATGAGTTATGTAGAGGTAGGGATCGAGGCAAGTTGAATGATTTGGTTGGTGCTGGGTGCACGAGACTCGGGTTTATGTTTAGTACTTGCCTGGATCCTAAGGACCGGTTCATGGAGCATGTATCCTGGCTTTACCGTGCCAACCACATGCTGAGATGGGGCAGCTTGGCCAATTAATTAGGTGTATCCCCGACGTAGTATGGGTGTGTTGGATGGTGCGGGGAATAGGTGTCAGCTGGACTACCATATGAACCGCAAGGCTCAAGAAGGGGCCACTGCAGTGGGGTTGGAGCCTCTTGTATGCTGTTAGGGGTGAAACCTCAGTGGGCCCACGCTCGTCGGGAATCCCTTTGTAAAGGCCACGTAGTGATCTCCTGGCTACACACCTGGGAAGTGTGAATGTGGTTCGCGGCCACTGGCATAATAGAGGTTCTTTTAGTCCACCCAGCATCGGGGGATGAAATAACTATATGTGGGTACGATGGTGCAAACTCTGCAGAGTCAATACTGTCATGACAGCCGTGCTCACGGTCAAGAGCGGCTTGGACTTATTCATGATTAGAGGATGATGAATTGGGAAGTTGTGGATGTTAAGCGGGAAGCTTAACATTGGAGATGAAACTATGTTTACTTGATAATGATGATGGGTTGAGGGATTGGGATCCATTTCATCTGTGTAGTAATGTAGGTGCTTAATAAGCTAAGGTGATAGGTAATAATTGCTTAGTGCTTTAACCATGAGTTCAACCTCTCCTTGCTCTAGCCATGCATGACATAACTTTCCCACACTTGCTGAGTACCCACGGTACTCAAACTTGCTTTTCTGTTGGTTTATATTGCTGCTCAGGTCAAGAGAATGATGTGGTGTTTAATGACCAAGACTTTGGTCCTGAGGAAGGATTCTAGGTTTACGGAGTCCACCGGGCAACGCTTGTGACAGAGCCCACAAGATTTATATTCCGCTGCTGTTTTATTTACATGTCATGAACTTATTATCGTCCATCGAGAGGTATGCTATGTAAGACTTATTTATATTCAACACCTGGCTTATAATAAATGATGCTTCACTCTTTGTCATCACATGTATGAGAGAATGATACTGGCATACATGTGGTATTCACTCGGTTGTTCTTTGGAGAAACCGGGTGTGACACAATATTTGGCCTCGTCATCCCTAACCTTCAGCCTCGCGCCAAACAGAGCAGTGGCGGCTCCCTCCGGCGAGGTCACCGGAATGGCACTTCCCAGCCACCTCCGGACCCCCTGCTGGCCGCCCCCCCCCCCATTTTCCCTCACGCTGAACACGTTGGTCAGGTCGCCGGCGTCTGAAACTCACCAGAAAACGGGGCGCACCGGCAACAGCAAACCCTAGGGCTCCGGCGAGGTCATGCAGTCGGTTCTTGGGATCTAAAGCACCAGGGAATTGTGTAGAAGACCGACATGAGGTCCAAACAAGCCGGGGATAGCTCCAAACCTATTGGCACCGTGCGCCCGATATGGTCCAGCGGTATACCCTCGAAAATAACTCAAATTCCTCGCTCTACACTCAATTTCTCGGTCTAAAATCGATGTAGGAGGTGTGCCAGGCAGTTAAGAACTTGTGTGCAGAGTTTGAAACACAACCAACACGAATTGATGACGAATTTCGCAATTCCTTACCTCAAGGTCAGTTTCGTCCGCCCGGGAGAAAAACTTGAAATTCTCCCTCTGTGATCAATGGCTAGGGCTAAGCTTCGGAGGTGAGCTACTAGGCTTGTAGGTCCACCGATGGGGTGGCTTGCTTGGGCGTGATCACTTTTGGTTTAGGCTGCCCACGGTGATCAATTCCGGTTTTTTCGCGTTTACCCGAGAGCTGCAAATTCTTTGCTGATTTCCGGTGCCAACGAGCTCGGGACCATGGGTGAAAGATGCTGGCCGGCAAGAGCACCTTTGGGCGGAGCTTTTTGCTGTGTGGATCTCAGGCAGCCGAGCTACGGTAGAAGGCCGGTGATCTGAAGAAGCAGAGGCGGCTGTGAGCTACCGTTTTTGGTTCTTGCTCGAGGAAACCACCCAGAGGCACGAGCTGGGGAAGCAAAGTCATGTGTGGCTTCACCGTGGAGGACAAGAGCCGAGGAAACTGCACAAGGGAGAAGGAGGTGGCTTCCACGGGGGCTCGGCTGCAGCTCGGTGGCTGCCGCAGCCACTTCGGTGGGTTTGAGTGCAACCGATCAACAAATACTTTGGGTGCAAGTTTCCTCCTTTCAATGACAATTGGACCCCACTGCTCTCCCCTCCCCAAATATCTCCAATTTTTGGCACAGTGCAACTTCAGCCATGAGGAATTCAAACTCAAAAGCCATTTGGCAAATTGATAAGTTTTTACCTCAGTTTCAAATTTGAATTCAAATTTCAATGAAATTCACTAGTCTCTTTGATATACATATCAAAGCACCTCAAAATTTGTGTTCCTCATAATTTGGACCTGAAGAATCCAATTATGGATTCAAACTTTTAATTTGGTGGCTGCAAAGGGGAGGTTTATAGCCACAGTTTGCATCCTTCATTTAAAATAGACCACCTTTGCATTTAAATGATCATTTGAATTCAAAGGGAGCTTGAATTCATGCGCTTGCTTATGACCATCTGCATATGTTTAGAAAAGTTTTTTTGCATGTCCCATTTCTTGGATTTAAACTCTACTTTATTTATCAAGTTTCCATTTACAAGTTTTGGGACTTTTACAGATAGGAGCTTGCCATATGCCGAGTTGTCCTATAACAACAGCTATCAAGCCATCTTGAAGATGTCACCTTTTGAAGCATTGTACGGTAGATGGTGTAGAATGCCGTTGTTTTGGAACGAGACCAGAGAGAACCAAGTGTTTGGACCCAAAGTGCTACAAGAGGCTAAGGAGCAAGTCCAAACAATAAGGAGAGCTTGAAGGGTGCTCAGTCACGACAAAAAGGCTATGCGGACCATAGGCGAAGGAAGTTGACTTTCGAAGAAGGAGACTTCGTATACCTTAAGGTATCGCCTATACGAGGCCAACAACATTTCAACGTCAAAGGAAAGCTAGCACCTCGCTACATCGGGCCATTCAAGATTTTGGGCAAGCGAGGAGAAGTAGCGTATCAACTAGAGCTCCCGATGCACATCTCTGATGTGCATGACGTGTTTCATGTATCCCAGCTCAAGAAGTGCTTGAGAGTACCAGAAGAGCAAGTACCAATGGAAGAGCTCAAACTTCAAGAGGAACTGACCTATGCAGAGCACCCTATCCAAATTTTGGACGTAAAGGAAAGGGTCACGAGGAACAAAGTGATCCGTTGGTGCAAGGTACAATGGATCCATCACACGGAAGCAGAAGCTACATGGGAACGTGAGGAAGACATCAAGACAGAATTCCCTCATCTATTGTCTACTTTGTCGAATCTCGAGGGCGAGATTCAATTTAAGGGGGGTAGATTTGTGACACCCTCAATTTCATAATCAAGTATCCATTCATATTTCATGTAGAAAAACATTTTAAAATAAGTTGAAATAGAAAAAGAATAAAAAAGGTATCCAAAAAAGCCAATTCTAGTTCGCCGAGGAGCGCTGTAGACAATTCCCGCGGCCCGCTGGCCACGTGGCGCCTTCGGAGCTCATTCCGTGAAGGGGGAGAGGTCCGCCGCTAAACTGGCTACGTGGCAGGCTCGGGGCTCGTCTCTGCGGAAGGGGCGAGGTCCGACCCTGTGGGACACGTGTTTCCTTCGGAGCTAGCCTCTGCGGAGGAGGACGGCCAGCCCCATAGGACACGTGTCACTTTCGGAGCTAGTCACTATGGAAAAGAGAGGACCAGCCGCACGGGACACGTGTTGCTCTCGGAGCTCGTCTCCGAGAGGTCCGACCCGCGGGACACGTGTCGCTCTCGTAGCACACCTCCGAGAGGTCCAGCCCCGCCAGACATGTGTCACCTCCGGAGCTTACCTCCGGGAGGTACGACAATGTTGGACACATGTCACCTCCGGAGCTTACCTCCGGGAGGTTCGACACTACCGGACACGTGTCACCTACGGAGCTCACCTCCGGGAGGTCCGACGTTGACGGACACGTGTCGACCTCGGAGCTCGCCTCCGAGATGTAAGGAAGATCGGCGCTACTGGACAAGTGGCATTCTTGGAGCTCACCTCCGAAGAGAGGGGAGGTCCAGAACGGACACATGGTACTACCGGAGCCCACCTCCAAAGAGAGGGGAGGTCCGGCCCTGACACATGGCACCCCGGAGCCACCTCCAAAGAGAGGGGAGGTCTCGAACTGACACGTGGCGTACGCGGAGCTCGTCTTTGGAGAGAGGGGAGGTCCTGTGACACCCTCATCTCGGGTGTCAGCATATGTTCATGTTTTATGAAGAAGAAAAACATTTTTAAGGAGGAACAGAGACAAGTATCAAAAGGATAGCCAATAAAACTCTCTGAGAACACCGAAGACAACTTCCACGACCAGCAGACCACGTGGCGTGTTCGGAACTCATTCCGGAGAGATAAGGAGAGGTCCGACGCTAAACTGGATACGTGGCAGGCTCGGGGGTCACCTCCGCAATTGGAAAGAGGTCCGACCCTGTGGGACACGTGTTGCCCGTGGAGCTAGCCTATGCGGAAGAAGCGAAGGCAATTTTTCATGGGACACATGTCACCTTCGGAGCTAGTCCTCGCGGAAGTCAGGGGACCAGTCGCACGGGATACGTGTTGATCTCGGAACCCATCTCCGAGAAGTCCGGATCTATTGAACACGTGTCGCCACCGGAGTTTATCTCCGGAGGTCCGTAGCTGCTGGACACGTGTCGACCTCGGGGCATGTCCCTGAGGGAAGGAAAGGCGGAAAGACCAGCACCCACACGTGGCGTGCGCGGAGCTCGTCTCCGAAGAAGAGGGAGGTCTCGATCGATTGACACGCGGCACAACCAGAGCTCATCTTTGCGGGAGAAGAGATATCAGGCCCGGAGGACACGTGGAACTTCCGGAGCTCTTCACCAAGGAAGTAACGAGTCTGGAGAGGTTTTTACGCGTAAAGATACCGGTACGCAACGGAAACCGATCTAAACTCCACGATGTTACCGAAGATAATATGACAGGATCTGACAAAGATCTGAATAAGACTCTTATTCGGGATCCAATCAGATTAAGACTCTTCTCTTCCCGATTATAAATAGGACTCAAAACCTCTGGCCGAAACCACGAACTTCTATTTCAACTCCTAAGCCGACGACTTAGAGCCCTAGCCCTAACCCGCCGAGCAAAACATCGCCGAAGCACAACAAGGGAGATCATCGGAGGAGGACCTCGAAGACAAGAAGAGCGTGAGGTAGGATTTCAATACCACCTTACGACATCATGGTGTTCATCTCTTTGCGTCTGTTCTTCGATTCCTTTCGAACAGAAGCCTTTTCATGGGCAGAACACTCGATGATCAGTTTGATCTAAAAAGATAAGACCATCGCCACGTTCACCTTTAATCCGAACACCTCTGACCATGCAAGCCATACAAGAACAACAGATCAATCTAATAGAACTAATCGTAGGATAGCATGCATGTGCATCATCGCATCTAGTTTAGGGTTTGTGCATGATATTGATTGCTGTGAATTTGTATGCACGTGAATCCTACATAGCAGGACAAACTCAGGAAGCTGTCTACGACAAGCTGCAGCAACAAGGTTTTGAGAATCAAGAACAACCGGAACCGCAAGAACAAGGCAAGTGCTCCTTGACCATGTTGATCCTATGTTTTGGGTGAAACTATTTTGTTTTGCGAAAAGGTGTGCGTGCTGAGTCAAACATGATGGGAAACCCTTTTTATAGGAGTTTACTAGTTCTGATTAAACCACCCTTGTCGCCTGGGAAGTATATGAGTCGGGTATGGTTTTTGCTTTATGCTTCGCTGAGTCTCTGGGATCGGGAAGCGAGATAGATGTGTCTAGCTAACTGCACTCGTACTGATAATAAGTAACTGATGAGGTTAACGAACATGGATCGGAGGGAGATCTAGGCAAGCCTGGGTTTGTGAATGAGGTAGCATGAGATGGTGGTTTTGCTTGCCGCAGATCTAAGGACCGGTTCATGCATGCACATGCCAGGATAACAGTGCCACCATGTAACACCCCAAATTTTTAGTCCAAACCCAAATTTTGATTCAAAACCCTAAACCATGTTCAGAGGGGAATTTAGAAATTTTTGGACGTGTTGCATGTTTTGCAAAAATTCAAATTCAAACTGGAATTCAAATTATACCCAAAACAGAAAAGAAATGGAAAAAGAAAAAGGAAATCGGGAAAAAACTGGCCAGTGGGCCGAAACCGCCAGCCGGCCCAGCAACCCCCGCGCCAGCCCGCCCCCACGCGCGCCGCGCTGCCCCTCGCTGACGGGTGGGACCCACCTGTCATCCCTAACCCGAGCCCCCGCGACCCCGGACTTTTCCCCCCGAGCGCGCGCGATCGCAACCGATCGGGAAACCCGTCCCCGCAGCCGAATTCCGGTCCCAGAGGACTCCAACTCGATCACAACAGACCCACTGCCCTCCCCCGGCTATAAAAACCCCCGATCCGATCAGTTTGTCCCACGCGATCGCCGATTTTCACTCCGGTGAGCACCGAGACTTCGCCGGTGAATTCTGGCCGATCTAAGCTCGGAAACTCTGATCTAACTCGCTGGTTTTGATCCACCGCCTCCGGGGAACTTTGCAGGTGCAGAAAACTTGGAGAGTTACGGTGCAAACACAGCGCCGACGAGCTTCGCCGTGGTTTTGCCTCGGACCTCGCCGCCGATCACTTTCCAGGACCCCCGAGCTCGAGAAAACCCCCGAGGTGAGATCCCTGACCTCCCCTCTACCGATCTAGGCCATAAGATCACAGTTCTAGGCAGAATTCTCGAGGAATCCGAAACTTTCCGGCGAGATCGCCGCTTCCCGCCGCCGTGCGCCGCCGGCAGCGCCGCCCGCGTTCGATCAGAGCGACGTGGCCGCTTGTGCGCCGTTTATTTTAAATCGCACGGTAGACTTTAAAACCCCGCGTACCGGTTCGATGTTATAATCTCAGCCGTCGGTTTAAAATCGGACGGTCCACGTCGACCCCGCGTTATAAAGACTGGAATTCTTACGTGCTACCCCTGGGGTTCTCTGGAATTGAGAGCTAGCCCCGGAAACTTCAGATCTAGCCCCTGGAACTCCAGAAAATCATGTAAATTCATTTAAAAATCAGTTTTAGCCCCTGGACTTAATAGAAATTAAGAAAAACACCTCTGATAAGTGTAGCTAGACCCCTGGAAATTATGAAAATAATATTATAGACCCTGTAATGGGGTGAGTTTACTTTTTAGCCCTGTTTAGTATTTAATTTAGAAAATTGAATATGTAACTAGAGTTTAAAAATTAAAAAGGGGGACAAACATAATTGTCAAAATTTATTAAAAACTTTCTCAGTACTTAGAAAATTTTGGAGTGAGATAAAAGTATATTTTTGGGCTGAAATAAATCTGTTTCATCTATTATTCACATTTATTAGTATAGGGACACATTTTTAAGTAAAGAATAGTTATAGAAAAATAGGGAAAATAATTATGAAATAGTATACATCATAAGCCATGGTCAAAATATGATATTAAATTATTTAGGACCAGAACCTAATCTGTTTAGGTGATGTGTATTACTAATTTAATAATAAAATACACAATTATGCATAGGAATATAAATCTGAAAATATAGCAACTAGTAAATAATAAATGGAGTTTCTAAAATACAAAGAATTCAGTTTAGGGTTGATAGAAATTGTGAAGGCACATTGTATGCAAGTATAAATGTGAATGTGTGGGTTGTATGAAGTGTAAGTGTGAACTATGTCTTACGATTGTTGTTTTTCTTTTGCTATGTGTGATGGTATGAAGTAGAACCTGTTCAAGAGCAAGTTATTTCTTTCCAAGATCAGGACTACCCTTTTCAAGAGCAGCAAGAAGGAGGCAAGTGTCCTTGACCACTTTGATCCTATGCTAGGATGTGTAGATAGAATTATTTGCATTGTCAAATGAAATATGAAACCCATGCTAGGAAAGTTTCCCTAGAATTGCATTACCTTGTTTCCTTGAAGCTTGGGTTGGGATTTATTTTACCATGTCATTTATTTCCATGCATATGCTTAGCCATGCTTAGAATGGGATATTTGGGACATGTGATCATCAGTTTATTTTACCATACTCTTGAATGAGATATTGTGAGTTATGTAGAGGTAGGGATCAAGGCAAGTTGGATGTTTTTGGTTGTGTGCTGGGTGCACGAGACTCGGGTTTGTGTTTAGTACTTGCCTGGATCCTAAGGACCGGTTCATGGAGCATGTAACCCGGCTTTACAGTGCCAACCACATGCTGAGATGGGGCAGCTTGGCCAATTAATTAGGTGTATCCCCGGCGTAGTATGGGTGTGTTGGATGGTGCGGGGAATAGGTGTCAGCTGGACTACCATATGAACCGCAAGGCTCAAGAGGGGGCCACTGCAGCGGGGTTGGAGCCTCTTGTATGCTGTTAGGGGTGAAACCTCAGTGGGCCCACGCTCGTCGGGAATCCCTTTGTAAAGGCTTCGTAGTGATCTCTTGGCCGCACACCTGGGGAGTGTGAATGTGGATCGTAGCCACTGGCATAATGGAGGTTCTTTTAGTCCACCCGGCAACGGGGGATGAAATCACTACTTGTGGGTACAGTGGTACAAACTCTGCAGAGTCAAAACTGTCTTGACAGCCGTGCTCACGGTTAAGAGCGGCCTGGACTTATTCATGATTAGAGGAGTGAAGGTTTTTGGAAGTTGTGGATGTTAAGCGGGGAGCTTAACATTGGAAATGATGTTATGGTTATTTGGTTATGATGATGGGATGGGAGATTTGGACCATTTCACCTGTGTAGTAATGTAGGTGCTTAATAAGCTAAGGTGATAGGTATTAATTGCGTAGTGCTTTAACCATGAGTTCAACCTATACTTGTTCTAGCCATGCATGATATAATTTTCCCACACTTGCTGAGTACCATTGGTACTCAACCTTGCATATTTGTTGGTTTATATTGCTGCTCAGGTCAAGATAATGAGGTGGTGTATAATGACTAAGATTTTGGACCCGAGGAAGGCTTTTAGGTTCATGAAGACCCCCGGGCAACGCCTGTGATGGAGCCCTAATGAATAATATTCCGCTGCTAGTTTATTTACTTGTGATGAAGCATTAGTGTCCATTGAGACATTTGCAATGTAAGACTTATTTATATTTGACACCTGGCTTGTAATAAATGATGCTTCACTATTTGTCAACACATGTATGAGAAAATGATCCTGGCATACATGTGATATTCACTTGGTTGTTTCTTCGGAAAAACCGGGTGTGACAGAGGTGGTATCAGAGCCAAGGTTGTCCGTAGGAACGTGGACCTAGGTAGAAATGGACGTAGTTAAGGGCCCTATTTTCTTAAAAACTATTTTCCAAGGTGTGGGTGGAAAAGTGTTATTAAAGGAGTCATTTTCTTCATCTTACCCCAACTTTCATTCAAAATAGGATTTTTGTTTGAGATTTTATCTAACCTAATTTTAAATTCTTTCGTTTTAGATGGTTCGCATGATTCGCACCGCTCGTAAGTCCACAGGAGGGAGAGTTCCCGTAGTTGCCCTTGCCGAAAGAGAGGAGAGTCGTCCAGTGACGTACCTTTCCTACGGATTGGCAGTAGGAGATTTGTTGCGCCGTCTTCGACGTATGCTCGAAGCCGCCGGCAATACGGGCAAGCTCATCATCCACTATGACTCCACCAGGACCATCCGTGAGAAGAGGGAAGAATGGAGTTCGGAGATGAGGATTATACACGAGAACCAGCTGCTGAAGATCCACCGTTCTCCAGCTTGTCGAGCAACACAAGTTGATGCAGAAAGGGATGTCACCTGGGAGGCCATCACATGCCAGAGTCACATCTATCGTCGCCACTTGGACAAAACTGAGTACATGTATGTCCTCCAACGTGAGAGTGGTACCACAGAGTACAAGTACCCACCGGTGCAGCAAGGGACTTCCCATGAGCACATGGACTTGTGCTTGGAGGATGCTGCTATGCTCAGCACTCGACTGCAGGAGTGTCAACAAGAGCTTCAGGATGTCCGAGACACCCTGAAGGAAACGGAGGCGTTGCTGCAAGCTTGCCTAAAGGCGAGAGAAAGAGGAGATGGGAATGAACTGTATGTCACCGTGAGTGATCAATGGACTCCTGACTCCCCGGATCGCCGAGCAATCAGGCGTCGTCGCACTTCTCCACCAGCAGCCTCCCCACCCAAAGCAGAGTCAGAAGGTAGCCGAAATGAGGAGGAAGATCCCGAGGAGCCAGCTCAAGAGGACGAGTAGTGTAGAGTCTTTCCCCTAGCTAGCAAGAGGTCGAGTAGTCGAGTCGTTACGTAGTTAATGGTGTGATAATGCTTGGTGTGTGACGTGAGTTGTGGAAGCCATGAGCAATTGTCCACAGCCTCGTCTTCAGATTGTTTTGCTTTGGTGTGTGAACCCACATGAAATAATATTGCATTTGTTTTGTGTGAGAAATGAACCCTCAGAAAAGTATAACCAAGCCTCAACACTTCAAAGTACAAACAAGTGAAAGTAGTAAGATGATACTAAATGCTTTCAAAATTAACATTGGTTGATTCTGCCAGATGGCCGGAAGAGGAAAAGGACGTGCTGCCAACCCCGCCAACAACAATGATGAGGCATGCAACCCTCATCTTTCTGGAGGCCAGGACAGGGGTGGTCGCCGTGAAGAAGTTGATCCTCTCCACCAAATGCTGGAGAACCAAAATCAGCTTATCCAGAACTTGACTCAAGTGGTGGCCAACTTGCATCAAGTTCCACCTCCACAAGCTGCACCACGCCAACCAAGGTTGAGTGAGTTTCTAGGAACTCAACCTCCGAAGTTTGCAAGTGCTGCTGAACCTCTGGAGGCAGATGATTGGCTGAAGACCATTGAAAGTAAGATGAGGATCATACAGTGCCAAGGATATGAAAGGGTTCTGTTTGCCTCTCATCAATTGCAAGGACCTGCTGCTGATTGGTGGACCGCCTACGTGGCTGCCCATCATGACCCTGAGAACATCACTTGGGAAGAGTTCAAGCGTAGCTTCCGCAACCACTACATCCCAAGAGGTGAACTCAAAAACAAAAGGAAAGAGTTTCTGGGACTGCAGCAGGGAAACATGACGGTGAGGGAATACCTCACTAAATTCACTCAATTATCCCGTTATGCTCCACGAGACATAGAGACCGATGAGCAGAAACAAGATTGTTTCGTGGAAGGGCTTACCGCAGAAATGCAGTGTGCAATGTCCTCAAATGAGTATGAAAGCTTTCAAAAGATGGTGGACAGAGCATTTGTGGTGGAAAGGAAGCTAAAGGCCCTGGAAAATGAGAATAAGAGGAAGGCTGGGTGGTCACATCAAGCCTCAGGGAGCAACACCCGCCCACGTATGATGCAGCAACCTACGGGGCAGACAAACCGTGCTGCGGTACCCTATTCAGCACCAAGAGGGTACAACCCAAACTACAGGCCACCCGCAGCACCAGCACAGCCGCAACGTCAGTTTGTGCAGCAGCCTCGCCCCGCATATCCACCTCGACCAGCAGTGCAAGGACCCCCAAACCAACCCCAAGACAACAAGGGTCAAGCATCTAAGATTGGGGTGCAATGTTTCAGCTGTGGTGAAGTGGGGCACTACGCCCATAAATGCCCAAAGTAGAAGCCTGCGCAGCCACAACAGCAGAATGTAATGAGAGGACGGGTGAACCACGTCACTATGGAGGAAGCACAAGAGGCGCCCGACGTGGTAGTTGGTAAGTTTCCTGCCAATTTACACCTTGCAACTCTGCTATTTGATTCTGGTGCTACCCACTCGTTCATTGCTCAAGGGTTTGTTAAGAAGCATGACCTAGCAACCACACAAATGAACCATATGCTAGCCGTAAACTCTCCAGGTGGAGAAATAAGGACAAGACAAGTGTGTCCCAAAGTGAGTCTAGACATTAATGGGGTAGTATTTACTGCTAACCTCATAGTGATAGATTCACAAGGGATAGATATTATTTTGGGTATGGATTGGTTAACCAAACATAAAGGAATCATCCATTGTTCGACCAGAACGGTGGAACTAACTCACCCCAATGGCACAAGAGTAAAGTTCATAACGATACACGAGCCTAGGAGGGACATTAAATTAAATCAAGTGGAGGTGAAAGTTGAGGAAATCAGGACTATCAGGGAATATCCAGATGTTTTTCCGGAGGAATTGCCAGGTATGCCTCCCGACCGTGATGTGGAATTCGCAATTGAGCTAGTACCGGGAACAGCCCCGATATACAAGAGACCTTACCGAATGGACTCCAAGCAGCTAGAAGAGCTCAAGGATCATTTGAGAGAATTGACAGAGAAGGGGTATATTCGCCCTAGTTCCTCACCATGGGGAGCTCCGGTGATATTTGTGCCTAAGAAAGACGGAACCCAAAGGTTATGCGTGGATTACCGTGCCTTGAATGAGGTAACCATCAAAAACAAGTACCCATTACCCCGCATTGAAGACTTGTTTGATCAGTTGAGGGGAGCTTGTGTGTTCTCGAAAATTGATCTCAGGTCGGGGTACCACCAACTCAAGATAAGGCAATCAGATATTCCCAAGACAGCTTTCGTATCTCGGTACGGACTGTATGAATACACTGTCATGCTTTTCGGGCTAACCAATGCCCCGGCATATTTCATGTACCTCATGAACAAGGTATTCATGGAATATCTGGACAAATTTGTGGTGGTTTTCATAGATGATATTCTCGTCTTCTCCAAAGATGAAGAAGAACATGAGAAACATCTAAGGTTGGTGTTGCAGAGGTTGAGAGAACACCAACTATATGCCAAGTTGAGCAAGTGTGAGTTTTGGCTGAAGAGAGTTCCCTTTTTAGGACATATAATCTCGGAGGGAGGAATCTCCGTCGATCCCGCCAAAATCGAGGATATCCAGAAGTGGAAAACCCCTGAAAATGTCGGGGAAGTTCGAAGCTTTTTGGGCTTGGCTGGATACTATCGACGGTTTATTGAGGGATTCTCCAAGATCTCGAGACCTCTCACCAAACTGTTGGAGAAGGGAATCACATTCACCTGGACGCCACAGTGCGATACGAGCTTTCAGGAGCTAAAGAAGAGATTGACAACGGCCCCAGTGCTGGTTATGCCAGATATGCAGAAGAATTTCACAGTGTACTGCGATGCCTCTAGAAATGGGTTGGGATGTGTTCTCATGCAAGAAGGACATGTCGTGGCATATGCATCCCGGCAGCTTCGGAAGCACGAGAAGAACTATCCTACACATGATCTAGAACTAGCCGCAGTGGTACACGCGTTGAAAATTTGGCGGCACTATTTGATGGGGAAGAGGACAGAGATATATACGGATCATAAGAGTTTTGAAGTACATATTCACACAGCCATATCTCAACCTCCGAAAAAGGAGATGGTTAGAGCTAATTAATGACTTTGATATAGGCATCAACTATCATTCCGGGAAAGCAAACGTCGTGGCCGATGCTTTGAGTCGGAAAGTGCAGGTCAATAAGTTGAGCTTGGAGGACATGCCTGCAGAATTAAAGGACGAGGTTATAAGGCTCAATCTATGTCTAGTAAATAGTGGTGAAGCCATCGCCATGGAAGTGGACTCCACACTCGAGCAAGACATACGCGAGGGCCAAAAGAATGATGAGAAGATACAAGAGATCAGACAACTCATTAAGGAAAATAAAGCTCCTGGTTTTAGGGAGGATGAACAGGGAACGGTGTGGCACGGGAAAAGGATCTGTGTGCCAGAAGTAAAAGAGATCCGTGAATTAATTTTGAAGGAGGCTCACGATTCTGACTATTCCATTCATCCTGGGAGTACGAAGATGTACCAGGACCTCAAAGGCAGGTATTGGTGGTATGGCATGAAGCGAGATGTCGCGGAACATGTTGCCCTATGTGACACATGTCAGTTGGTGAAAGCAGAACATCAACGACCCGCGGGATTATTGCAACCACTTAAAGTACCTGAATGGAAGTGGGAAGAAATCAGCATGGATTTTGTCGTGGGATTGCCTAGGACCCAATCCGGGTATGATTCAATATGGGTCATTATTGATAGGCTAACCAAGGTAGCTCATTTCATCCCTGTGAAAGAAAGCTACAGCGGATCCAAATTGGCAGAATTGTACATGTCAAGGATTGTGTGTTACCATAGAGTGCCAAAGAAGATAGTGTCGGACCGAGGGACACAGTTCACCTCGAGGTTTTGGCAAAAGTTGCTTGAAACCATGGGAACCCATCTGAATTTCAGCTCTGCCTATCATCCCCAAACTGACGGGCAGACAGAGAGAACCAATCAGATCCTTGAAGATATGTTAAGGGCATGTGCACTCAAAAACAATAGGAGTTGGGACAAGAACTTACCGTATGCGGAGTTTTCTTATAACAACAGCTATCAAGCTAGTATGAAGATGTCACCGTTTGAAGCTTTGTATGGAAGGAAGTGCAGAACTCCCCTATTTTGGAACCAAACAGGAGAAAGTAAAGTGTTTGGTCCAGAAGTGTTACAAGAAGCTGAGGCGAAGGTGAGGGAGATTCGCAACAATTTGAGGATAGCACAAACACGCCAAAAGAGCTATGCCGATGTACGAAGAAGAGAACTCATTTTCAACGTGGGAGACTATGTTTATCTCAAGGTGTCCCCTATCAGAGGACTTCGTCGGTTCTAGGTGAAAGGGAAGTTGTCACCTCGATACATCGGACCCTTTCAAGTTTTGGAAAGAAAAGGTGAAGTGGCGTACCAACTAGAGTTACCGGTTCATCTATCGGACGTGCACGATGTATTCCATGTGTCACAACTCAAGAAATGCCTGAGGACGCCTGAGGAGGTGTTACCCATGAATGAAGTGGATGTAGCTGAAGATTTGTCTTATGCCGAGCAACCATACAAGATTTTGGAGACAATGGAACGCCTCACCAGAAACAAGAGAATCCGGATGTGCAAGGTGCAGTGGAAGCATCACTCAGAAGAGGAAGCTACCTGGGAACAGGAAGATGAACTTAAGGCACAATTTCCGGAATTGTTTTCTTAGAGACACCAATCTCGAGGACGAGATTTCTTTTAAGGGGGGTAGAGCTGTAACACCCCAAATTTTTAGTCCAAACCCAAATTTTGATTCAAAACCCTAAACCATGTTCAGAGGGGAATTTAGAAATTTTTGGACGTGTTGCATGTTTTGCAAAAATTCAAATTCAAACTGGAATTCAAATTATACCCAAAACAGAAAAGAAATGGAAAAAGAAAAAGGAAATCGGGAAAAAACTGGCCAGTGGGCCGAAACCGCCAGCCGGCCCAGCAACCCCCGCGCCAGCCCGCCCCCGCGCGCGCCGCGCTGCCCCTCGCTGACGGGTGGGACCCACCTGTCATCCCTAACCCGAGCCCCCGCGACCCCGGACTTTTCCCCCCGAGCGCGCGCGATCGCAACCGATCGGGAAACCCGTCCCCGCAGCCGAATTCCGGTCCCAGAGGACTCCAACTCGATCACAACAGACCCACTGCCCTCCCCCGGCTATAAAAACCCCCGATCCGATCAGTTTTTCCCACGTGATCGCCGATTTTCACTCCGGTGAGCACCGAGACTTCGCCGGTGAATTCTGGCCGATCTAAGCTCGGAAACTCTGATCTAACTCGCTGGTTTTGATCCACCGCCTCCGGGGAACTTTGCAGGTGCCGAAAACTCGGAGAGTTACGGTGCAAACACAGCGCCGACGAGCTTCGCCGTGGTTTTGCCTCGGACCTCGCTGCCGATCACTTTCCAGGACCCCCGAGCTCGAGAAAACCCCCGACGTGAGATCCCTGACCTCCCCTCTACCGATCTAGGCCATAAGATCACAGTTCTAGGCAGAATTCTCGAGGAATCCGAAACTTTCCGGCGAGATCGCCGCTTCCCGCCGCCGTGCGCCGCCGGCAGCGCCGCCCGCGTTCGATCAGAGCGACGTGGCCGCTTGTGCGCCGTTTATTTTAAATCGCACGGTAGACTTTAAAACCCCGCGTACCGGTTCAATGTTATAATCTCAGCCGTCGGTTTAAAATCGGACGGTCCACGTCGACCCCACGTTATAAAGACTGGAATTCTTACGTGCTACCCCCTGGGGTTCTCTGGAATTGAGAGCTAGCCCCGGAAACTTCAGATCTAGCCCCTGGAACTCCAGAAAATCATGTAAATTCATTTAAAAATCAGTTTTAGCCCCTGGACTTAATAGAAATTAAGAAAAACTCCTCTGATAAGTGTAGCTAGACCCCTGGAAATTATGAAAATAATATTATAGACCCTGTAATGGGGTGAGTTTACTTTTTAGCCCTGTTTAGTATTTAATTTAGAAAATTGAATATGTAACTAGAGTTTAAAAATTAAAAAGGAGGACAAACATAATTGTCAAAATTTATTAAAAACTTTCTCAGTACTTAGAAAATTTTGGAGTGAGATAAAAGTATATTTTTGGGCTGAAATAAATCTGTTTCATCTATTATTCACATTTATTAGTATAGGGACACATTTTTAAGTAAAGAATAGTTATAGAAAAATAGGGAAAATAATTATGAAATAGTATACATCATAAGCCATGGTCAAAATATGATATTAAATTATTTAGGACCAGAACCTAATCTGTTTAGGTGATGTGTATTACTAATTTAATAATAAAATACACAATTATGCATAGGAATATAAATCTGAAAATATAGCAACTAGTAAATAATAAATGGAGTTTCTAAAATACAAAGAATTCAGTTTAGGGTTGATAGAAATTGTGAAGGCACATTGTATGCAAGTATAAATGTGAATGTGTGGGTTGTATGAAGTGTACGTGTGAACTATGTCTTATGATTGTTGTTTTTCTTTTGCTATGTGTGATGGTATGAAGTAGAACCTGTTCAAGAGCAAGTTATTTCTTTCCAAGATCAGGACTACCCTTTTCAAGAGCAGCAAGAAGGAGGCAAGTGTCCTTGACCACTTTGATCCTATGCTAGGATGTGTAGATAGAATTATTTGCATTGTCAAATGAAATATGAAACCCATGCTAGGAAAGTTTCCCTAGAATTGCATTACCTTGTTTCCTTGAAGCTTGGGTTGGGATTTATTTTACCATGTCATTTATTTCCATGCATATGCTTAGCCATGCTTAGAATGGGATATTTGGGACATGTGATCATCAGTTTATTTTACCATACTCTTGAATGAGATATTGTGAGTTATGTAGAGGTAGGGATCAAGGCAAGTTGGATGTTTTTGGTTGTGTGCTGGGTGCACGAGACTCGGGTTTGTGTTTAGTACTTGCCTAGATCCTAAGGACCGGTTCATGGAGCATGTAACCCGGCTTTACAGTGCCAACCACATGCTGAGATGGGGCAGCTTGGCCAATTAATTAGGTGTATCCCCGGCGTAGTATGGGTGTGTTGGATGGTGCGGGGAATAGGTGTCAGCTGGACTACCATATGAACCGCAAGGCTCAAGAGGGGGCCACTGCAGCGGGGTTGGAGCCTCTTGTATGCTGTTAGGGGTGAAACCTCAGTGGGCCCACGCTCGTCGGGAATCCCTTTGTAAAGGCTTCGTAGTGATCTCTTGGCCGCACACCTGGGGAGTGTGAATGTGGATCGTAGCCACTGGCATAATGGAGGTTCTTTTAGTCCACCCGGCAACGGGGGATGAAATCACTACTTGTGGGTACAGTGGTACAAACTCTGCAGAGTCAAAACTGTCTTGACAGCCGTGCTCACGGTTAAGAGCGGCCTGGACTTATTCATGATTAGAGGAGTGAAGGTTTTTGGAAGTTGTGGATGTTAAGCGGGGAGCTTAACATTGGAAATGATGTTATGGTTATTTGGTTATGATGATGGGATGGGAGATTTGGACCATTTCACCTGTGTAGTAATGTAGGTGCTTAATAAGCTAAGGTGATAGGTATTAATTGCGTAGTGCTTTAACCATGAGTTCAACCTATCCTTGTTCTAGCCATGCATGATATAATTTTCCCACACTTGCTGAGTACCATTGGTACTCAACCTTGCATATTTGTTGGTTTATATTGCTGCTCAGGTCAAGATAATGAGGTGGTGTATAATGACTAAGATTTTGGACCCGAGGAAGGCTTTTAGGTTCATGAAGACCCCCGGGCAACGCCTGTGATGGAGCCCTAATGAATAATATTCCGCTGCTAGTTTATTTACTTGTGATGAAGCATTAGTGTCCATTGAGACATTTGCAATGTAAGACTTATTTATATTCGACACCTGGCTTGTAATAAATGATGCTTCACTATTTGTCAACACATGTATGAGAAAATGATCCTGGCATACATGTGATATTCACTTGGTTGTTTCTTCGGAAAAACCGGGTGTGACACACCACAAGGCCAAGTATGGGTGCGGCTTAGCTGAGTAATTAGGTAAGTTGCTAGAGTGTTATGGACTGTGGAAGGCGCGGGGAATGGGAGTCGAGTGAGGACTGCCCTGGGAACTGCATGGCACAAGAGGGGGCCCGTGTTTGGGAGAATTGGAGATTCTAGCCTGCCGGTGAAACCTTAGTGAGTCCATACATCTAGTAACCCCTTTGTAAAGGCTATTTTGTGATCTCTTGACCATACACCAACGGTTGTGTACTGGTATAATAGAGGTTCTGCAGTCGCCGACGGGTGACGAAATCACAAACTTGTGGGTAAAGAGGTGCAAACTCTGCAGAGTTATTAAAACTATCATGATAGCCGAGCTTACGGTCACGAGCACCTGGCTAAACTGCCATGATTAGATGGGATGGTTACTGGAATAGTTATTGGAAAGGTTCTTGTTTATGGTCTTTGGTTATGGTTTGGTTTGGAATTGTTAAGTCTGGATGATGAAAGGGTTGCATGACTGGTGGGTCATGATATGAGATTGGTCTCGGTGCGAGACAAGGTTGTTGCATGAGGCGAGATGGTAGCGAATACGAGGAGGTATTCGTGAGTATGGGTAAAGGATTGGTTAATGTTTGGATGGAACACGGGAAGTGATGGAGGTATGTTGGTAATTTCATACATGCTGGAAATACATTCATCTAAAGTTAAGTTGCTGTTTTATCACGGTTTTATAAATCTGCTTTTCTGCAAATAAGCCTTTTATACCTACTTTGTTTATGAGCTGCATGTCATGTGTTATTCCCGCACTTGCTGAGTACATCATTGTACTCAAACTTGCATTATTATTTCTTCATCAACAGCAAGAGAAGACTACTATGAAGACCGGGTAGAGCATTATGGCGTGTGATCTGTTCTCAACCTTGCCTATGGAGGGAGTAGAGATGGAGCCACTTCTGCTTAGTTTTGCTTCCGCATTAGTATTTGCTTCCGCATTTAAATAAGATTTCCGCTGCGTAGAAATAAGGACTTCCGCTGTGAGCATGAGTCCAAGACTCATGAGGTGCTGTAATAAACTCTGTTATTCGTGGTAATATATATAATCTGAATTCAGTTTGTGGAACGTATGTGTATGTGTGATGAACATCCTGGGCACACATATGCATTAGTTCTCGGTTCCGTGGTTTTCCACAGAATTGAGGGCGTCACAGATTGGTATCAGAGACACGGGTTGACAGTAGGTCACACGCCTAGATAGAAACCTTAGATTGATATTAGAGCCACGGGTTAACAGCAAGTTACACCCCTGAATAGGAGTCATAGGTAGCTAAGCCACACTGACCAAAGGAAGCATCCTAGGGTGAATAGCCTAGATTGGCCTTGAAACCACCTTGACATAGGAAACCATCCTTGAATAGGAGTTGAGTGGGCCCTTGTAATGATTATTTGTGAATATGCGCTTAAGTGTGAGTGGTGGGACGTCTCAAAAACGTTGTCCATATCCACACATAAGAAGAGGGAGGTGTGAGATGTTTCGGCACTTGCTCACATCCTCATAAGGACTAATATATATAGTCCAACTCACCTTGATGCATATAGTTGAAAGGACCTACCTAATCTCTAACCTTCTATTCTGTTTCATTCTCTCTCACAGATGGTGCGAGGAAACGCCAGCCAAAGGAACGTCCAGGAAGATGACCACGAGGAAGTTCCTGCTAACCCCGGAGCTGGCGAAAACAACCTAGAAAGGTTGATGGCCATGCAAAACCAGCTTATGCAAACCATGATCCAAATTTTGGATCAGTTGCAGGCCAACCAAAACTCCGTTCCGGCACCACCGCCACCACCACCGCCGGCTCATAACAGATTGGGAGAGTTCATGAGGACTCGACCACCCACATTTGCTCAAGCAAGCGATCCAATGGAGGCCGATGATTGGTTGAAATCCATGGAGAAGAAGCTTGCCATTGTTCAGTGCAACGACCGAGAGAAGGTTCTCTTTGCGTCGCACCAACTGATGGGAGCAGCTGCTGACTGGTGGGATGCCTTGAGCAACGCCCATACCAACCCGAAGACAATCACTTGGACTGAGTTCAAGGAAAGTTTCCGCTCCCACTACATCCCTGTTGGCGTAATGATGCTCAAGAGGCAGGAGTTTGAAGGTCTCCGCCAAGGGCAGAAAAGTGTGAAAGAATATCTCAACAAGTTCGTACAACTGTCCCGGTATGCCCCTGAAGATGTCAACTCAGATCAGAGGAAGCAGTACCTGTTCATGAGAGGGTTGAACAATGAGATCCAAGTTCAGCTCCTCAACAATGACTACGTAAGCTTCCAGAAGCTGGTTGATAAGGCTATTGTGGTGGAAAACAAGATCCGAGAAATTGAGCGCGAGTGCAAAAGGAAGGTGCCATACCAGCCCCAAGGGAGCAACGTACGACCTAGGTACACGCCTCCTGCACCGCAGTATGGACCAACCACTCCTACGAACCGCCCTGGTCAGCCACCACAGCAACGGTTTGTTGCACCGGCACCTCGAGTGCCCATGCCTCCTGCACCCCGGCCTAACAATGGCGCTCCTGTTCAAAACCCCCGCCCCAACGTACCTGCTGCCGTAGGCAACAGGGCATGCTTTGCATGCGGGGAAGTAGGCCACTTCGCTAACCAGTGCCCGAAGAGAGGCCCTGGACAGCAAGGTAACGTGCCCAAGCAGAACCAGCGACCAAACGGAGGAGACAACCAAGGGAACCGTGGACCGCAGAACTATGCTCGTGGCCACGTTAACCATATCATTGCTGAGGAAGCACAACAGGCTGAGGACGTCGCAATTGGTATGTTCCTTGCCAACTCCAACCCAGCCACCATTTTATTTGATTCTGGAGCATCACATTCCTTCATATCATCCGAATATGTTGCCAAACATCATCTACCCGTATCCCACCTCGAATGTGCTATGTTAGTTAATTCTCCCGCAGGAGAAATGAGGACTAATATAGTATGTCCTAAAGTAAGCCTTAAAATAAGGGGGTAGACTTCCTTGCCAACCTTATTGTCTTGGACTCCCACGGAATTGACATCATACTCGGAATGGACTGGTTAAGCAAGCACAAAGGAGTAATCCAATGCGCTGAGAAAAGCGTGCAGTTGACAAACGAACACGGTATCCGTGTCGAGTTTGAGTCAGCCCAGCAAGCAACCGAACGGGCAGATTTGAACCATGTTGAAGGAGTAGCATTGGACAACATTCCAGTAGTTCAGGAATTTTCGGATGTGTTCCCGGAAGAACTTCCAGGTATGCCACCTGACCGGGATATTGAGTTTGCCATAGATTTGGTACCTGGAACTGCACCCATAGCTAAGAGACCATATAGGATACCCTTCAACGAGTTAGTTGAACTAAAGAAGCAAATTCAACAACAGTTGGAGAAGGGTTTTATCCGTCCAAGTTCGTCACCATGGGGAGCCCCGGTACTCTTCGTGGACAAGAAGGACGGAACCCAAAGAATGTGCGTGGACTACAGGTCTCTCAACGAGGTAACAATCAAGAATAAATACCCTCTGCCCCGTATAGAGGACCTGTTCGATCAAATGAAAGGAGCCCAAGTGTTCTCCAAGATTGATCTTCGGTCGGGATATTTCCAGTTGAAGATTAAGCCCTCTGATATACCTAAGACAACCTTTCGGACGCGGTATGGTTCATATGAATATACCGTTATGTCTTTTGGATTGACGAATGCACCCGCATACTTCATGTACCTTATGAATAAAGTTTTCATGGAGTACTTGGACAAGTTCGTCGTGGTTTTCATCGATGACATTATGGTATATTCAAAAAGTGAGGAGGAGCATGAAGAACATCTGAGATTGACCTTGCAGAAGTTGCGCGAGCATCAGTTGTATGCTAAGCTCAACAAGTGTCAATTTTGGCTAAAGGAAATATCTTTCCTAGGCCACATCATCTCCAAGGAAGGGGTATCGGTTGATCCTGGAAAGTGAAGGATGTTCTGAAGTGGGACCAACCGAAGAGCGTGAGGGATATTCGAAGTTTCCTTGGTATGGCAGGATACTATCGTCGCTTCATTAAAGACTTCTCTAAGATAGCAAAACCTATGACGGAGTTGCTAATGAAGGGAAAAGTCTTTCAATGGACACAAGCCTGCCAAGAAAGTTTTGAGGAACTCAAGAAAAGGCTAACCACAGCACCAGTTCTGGTATTGCCAGATGTAAGCAAGAGCTTTGACATATATTGTGACGCATCCAGACAAGGGCTCGGATGTGTGCTCATGCAGGAAGGACAAGTGGTAGCCTATGCCTCATGACAATTAAAGAAGCACGAGCTTAACTATCCTACACATGATTTGGAGTTAGCAGCAGTGGTGCATGCATTGAAGATTTGGAGACACTATATCCTTGGTCATCGATGTGAGATCTATACAGATCATAAAAGCCTCAAGTACATATTTACACAAACTGACTTGAATTTGAGGCAAAGTCGATGGTTAGAACTCATCAAGGATTATGATGTGGGAATCAACTACCACCCTGGGAAGGCCAATTTGGTCGCTGACGCACTGAGCAGAAAGGGAGCATGCCACCAACTCACGGTTCGGGAGCTACCACCCGAACTTCGAAAGGAGTTCGAACGGTTACACCTCGGATTCTTGAATAACATGGAAATAATGACGATCCACTCCTCATTGGAGCAAGAAATAATAGAGGGCTAAGCAACGGACGAGGGGATCAAGGAGATCAAGGAAAGAATCCGACAAGGGATAGAAAAGGATTTCAATGAGGATGAAAAGTGTACACTTTGGCTAGGAAAAAGGATTTGTGTGCCAAACATAAGACACCTTCGCGACATGATATTGAAAGAGGCACATGATTCACCCTATTCCATACATCCAGGGAGCACCAAAATGTACAAAGACTTGAAAACTTGCTATTGGTGGGATGGTATGAAGAGGGATATAGCCGAATACGTTGCCCTATGCGACACATGCCAACGGGTAAAGGCCGAACATCAAAAACCCGCTGCGTTGTTGCAACCTTTGAAAATACCTGAATGGAAATGGGAGGACATCAGTATGGACTTTATTATCGGATTGCCATGAACTCAGTCAGGATACGATTCCATCTGGGTCATTGTGGACCGGTTGACGAAAACCGCCCATTTTCTTCCGGTAAAGAGCAGTTACAACGTTACACAGCTGGCAGAGTTGTACATGGAGCAGATCGTGTGCCGACATGGAGTTCCGAAGAGGATAGTCTCAGATCGAGGTTCTCAGTTTACCTCTAGATTCTGGAGGAAGCTGCAGAAAGCCATGGGTACACGACTGGATTTTAGCTCCGCCTATCACCCACAAACAGATGGGCAAACCGAAAGGACGAACCAAATTTTGGAGGACATGCTGAGAGCTTGCGCCTTGAAACGTGGGCATAGTTGGGACAGGAGTTTACGTATGCCGAGTTCTCCTATAACAACAGCTATCAAGCTAGCTTGAAGATGTCGCCTTTCGAATCCTTATATGGTAGACGGTGTAGAATGCCACTGTTCTGGAACGAGACTGGAGAGAACCAGGTGTTTGGACCCGAAGTACTACAAGAGGCTGAAAAGCAAGTCCAAACGATACGGGAGAACTTAAAGGCTGCTCAGTCACGACAGAAAGGCTATGCGGACAATAGGCGTAGGAAGTTGACCTTTGAAGTTGGAGACTTCGTATACCTTAGGGTATCGCCTATCCGAGGCCAACGACGTTTTAACGTCAAGGGCAAACTAGTGCCTCGCTACATCGGACCATTTAAGATTTTGGACAAGCGAGGAGAAGTAGCCTATCAACTAGAGCTCCCAAACCACCTCTGCGACGTACATGACGTGTTTCATGTATCCCAGCTCAAGAAGTGCTTGAGAGTACCAGAGGAACAAGTGTCAATGGGAAAACTTGAACTTCAAGAAGACCTGACCTACGCAGAACACCCTGTCCGAATCTGGGACGTAAATGAAAGGGTCACCCGAAACAAAGTGATTCG
The DNA here is from genome assembly GCA_030760725.1 of Neostapfia colusana. Lineage (NCBI taxonomy): Eukaryota > Viridiplantae > Streptophyta > Magnoliopsida > Poales > Poaceae > Neostapfia > Neostapfia colusana. The sequence goes on along the minus strand of JASWHV010000007.1, from coordinate 40,519,871 downwards.
ATGGTGCAAGGTACAATGGAGTCATCATACTGAAGCTGAAGCCACATGGGAGCGTGAAGAGGATATTAGGGCTGAATTCCCCTATCTATTTTCTACTAACGAATCTCGAGGGCGAGATTCAATTTAAGGGGGGTAGATTTGTGACACCCTCATCTCGGGTGTCAGCATATGTTCATGTTTTATGAAGAAGAAAAACATTTTTAAGGAGGAACAGAGACAAGTATCAAAAGGATAGCCAATAAAACTCTCCGAGAACACCGAAGACAACTTCCACGACCAGCAGACCACGTGGCGTGTTCGGAACTCATTCCTGAGAGATAAGGAGAGGTCCGACGCTAAACTGGATACGTGGCAGGCTCGGGGGTCACCTCCGCAATTGGAAAGAGGTCCGACCCTGTGGGACACGTGTTGCCCGTGGAGCTAGCCTATGCGGAAGAAGCAAAGGCAATTTTTCATGGGACACATGTCACCTTCGGAGCCAGTCCTCGCGGAAGTCAGGGGACCAGTCGGACGGGATACGTGTTGATCTCGGAACCCATCTCCGAGAAGTCCGGATCTATTGAACACGTGTCGCCACCGGAGTTTATCTCTGGAGGTCCGTCGCTGCTGGACACGTGTCGACCTCGGGGCATGTCCCTGAGGGAAGGAAAGGCGGAAAGACCGGCACCCACACGTGGCGTGCGCGGAGCTCGTCTCCGAAGAAGAGGGAGGTCTCGATCGATTGACACGCGGCACAACCGGAGCTCATCTTTGCGGGAGAAGAGATATCTGGCCCGGAGGACACGTGGAACTTCCGGAGCTCTTCACCACGGAAGTAACGAGTCTGGAGCGGTTTTTACGCGTAAAGATACTGGTACGCAACGGAAACCGATCTAAACTCCACGATGTTACCGAAGATAATACGATAGGATCTAACAAAGCTCTGAATAAGACTCTTATTCGGGATCCAATCAGATTAATACTCTTCTCTTCCCGATTATAAATAGGACCCAAAACCTCTGGCCGAAACCACAAACTTCTCTTTCAACTCCTAAGCCGACGACTTAGAGCCCTAGCCCTAACCCGCCGAGCAAAACATCGCCGAAGCACAGGGAGATCATCGGAGGAGGACCTTGAAGACAAGAAGAGCGTGAGGTAGGATTTCAATACCACCTTACGACATCATGGTGTTCATCTCTTTGCGTCTGTTCTTCGATTCCTTTCGAACAGAAGCCTTTTCATGGGCAGAACACTCGATGATCAGTTTGATCTAAAAAGACAAGACCATCGCCACGTTCACCTTTAATCCGAACACCTCTGACCATGCAAGCCATAAAAGAACAACAGATCAATCTAATAGAACTAATCGTAGGAGAGCATGCATGTGCATCATCGCATCTAGTTTAGGGTTTGTGCATGATATTGATTGCTGTGAATTTGTATGCACGTGAATCCTACATAGCAGGACAGACTCAGGAAGCTGTCTACGACGAGCTGCAGCAACAAGGTTTTGAGAATCAAGAACAACCGGAACCGCAAGAACAAGGCAAGTGCTCCATGACCATGTTGATCCTATGTTTTGGGTGAAACTATTTTGTTTTGCGAAAAGGTGTGTGTGCTGAGTCAAACATGATGGGAAACCCTTTTTATAGGAGTTTACTAGTTCTGATTAAACCACCCTTGTCGCCTGGGAAGTATATGAGTCGGGTATGGTTTTTGCTTTATGCTTCGCTGAGTCTCTGGGATCGGGAAGCGAGATAGATGTGTCTAGCTAACTGCACTCGTACTCATAATAAGTAACTGATGAGGTTAACGAACATGGACAGGAGGGAGATCTAGGCAAGACTGGGTTTGTGAATGAGGTAGCATGAGATGGTGGTTTTGCTTGCCGCAGATCTAAGGACCGGTTCATGCATGCACATGCCAGGATAACAGTGCCACCACAAGGCCAAGTATGGGTGCGGCTTAGCTGAGTAATTAGGTAAGTTGCTAGAGTGTTATGGACTGTGGAAGGCGCGGGGAATGGGAGTCGAGTGAGGACTGCCCTGGGAACTGCATGGCACAAGAGGGGGCCCGTGGGTGGGAGAATTGGAGATTCTAGCCTGCCGGTGAAACCTTAGTGAGTCCATACATCTAGTAACCCCTTTGTAAAGGCTATTTTGTGATCTCTTGACCATACACCGACGGTTGTGTACTGGTATAATGGAGGTTCTGCAGTCGCCGACGGGTGACGAAATCACAAACTTGTGGGTAAAGAGGTGCAAACTCTGCAGAGTTATTAAAACTATCATGATAGCCGAGCTTACGGTCACGAGCACCTGGCTAAACTGCCATGATTAGATGGGATGGTTACTGGAATAGTTATTGGGAAGGTTCTTGGTTATGGTCTTTGGTTATGGTTTGGTTTGGAATTGTTAAGTCTGGATGATGAAAGGGTTGCATGACTGGTGGGTCATGATATGAGATTGGTCTCGGTGCGAGACAAGGTTGTTGCATGAGGCGAGATGGTAGCGAATACGAGGAGGTATTCATGAGTATGGGTAAAGGATTGGTTAATGTTTGGATGGAACACGGCAAGTGATGGAGGTATGTTGGTAATTTCATACATGCTGGAAATACATTCATCTAAAGTTAAGTTGCTGTTTTATCACGGTTTTATAAATCTGCTTTTCTGCAAATAAGCCTTTTATACCTACTTTGTTTATGAGCTGCATGTCATGTGTTATTCCTGCACTTGCTGAGTACATCATTGTACTCAAACTTGCATTATTATTTCTTCATCAACAGCAAGAGAAGACTACTATGAAGACCGGGTAGAGCATTATGGCGTGTGATCTGTTCTCAACCTTGCCTGTGGAGGGAGTAGAGATGGAGCCACTTCTGCTTAGTTTTGCTTCCGCATTAGTTTTTGCTTCCGCATTTAAATAAGATTTCTGCTGCGTAGAAATAAGGACTTCCTCTGTCAGCATGAGTCCAAGACTCATGAGGTGCTGTAATAAACTCTGTTATTCGTGGTAATATATATAATCTGAATTCAGTTTGTGGAACGTATGTGTATGTGTGATGAACATCCTGGGCACACATATGCATTAGTTCTTGGTTCCGTGGTTTTCCACAGAATTGAGGGCGTCACAAGGTCCCGACCCACCAGGACACGTGGCGCACGCGGAGCTCACCTCTGAGCAGAGGGAGGTCCCGCCCATCTGACACGCGGCACAACCAGAGTTTGCCTCTACGGAAAAGGGAAGCCCGGCCTCTGCTGGACACGTGGAGCCTCCGGAGCTCACCGCCGCGAAGGTATTCCCGCGCGTACAGAAGAGAAACCACTTCAGATCCCATTACCTGGATAACAGTGCCACGACAAGCCTAAATATGGCTGCGGCTTAGCTGACTAATTAGGTAAGTTACTAGATTGTTATGGACCGTGGAAGGCGCGGGGAATGGGAGTCAAGTGAGGACTGCCCTGGGAACATCATGGCACAAGATGGGGCCCGTAGGTGGGAGAATTGGAGATTCTAGCCTGCCGGTGAAATCTTAGTGAGTCCATACATCTAGTAGCCCCTTCGTAAAGGCTATTTTGTGATCTCTTGACCATACACCGACGGTTGTGTACTGGTATAATGGAGGTTCTGCAGTCGCCACGGGTGACGATATCACAAACTTGTTGGTAAAGTGGTGCCACCTCTGCAGAGTGTAAAACTATTATGATAGCCGAGCTTACGGTCACAAGCGCCTGGACAACTCACATGATTAGATGGGATGGTTCGGTTATGGTTTTTGGGATGGTATTTGGTTTGGTTATGGTTTGGTCTTTGGAATTGGTTTCGGGACTGTTGAGTCCAGATAATGAGATTGGTTTCATGATTGTTGAGTCATGACAATGAGATTTGGTCTCGGTTATGAGACAGAATTGAATATGAGATGAGATGGTAGTGAATACGAGATGGTATTCATGAGCTTGAGAAAAGTTGAGAAAGATAAATGTCTGCAAGAGACATGAAAAGTGGTGAATCATGATGGAGGTATGTTGATGTTTAAATACATGTTGGGATTACATTCACTTAAAGCTAAATTGCTGTTTTTATCGTGTTTTGAGAAATAAACTTTGCTTTCTACAATGAGCCTTTTTATACCTACCTTGTTGTAAGGTACATGTCGTACTTTCCGCACTTGCTGAGTACGTAATGTACTCACCCTTGCATTATCATACATCATCAACAACAGGAGAGGAGTACTTCGACGAGCATGTGGAGTATTAGGCGTGAGATCCACCCTCAACCTTGCTTGTGGAGTAGGAGAGTGGAGCCGCTGCTGCTGCTTAGTTGCTTCCGCACTAGTTACAAGACTTCCGCTGCTAGAATAAAGATTTCCGCTGCTAGATTTAGTTAGAGACTTCCGCTGCAAGAACACAATAGAGATTGATGTAATAAAGTACTTGAACCTATTCATTCGTGGTTATATATTCTGAATTCAGTTTGTGGTTATATGTGCATGTGTGAAGAACATCCTGGGCACACATATGCATCAGTCTCAGTTCCGAGAGGTTTCCTCTCAGACCAGGGGCGTCACAGCTACTTGATGTATGGACTCACTAAGGTTTCACCAGCAGGGTAGAATCTCCAATTTTCTGACCAATGGGCCCCCTCTTGTGCCATGCAGTTCCCAGGGCAGTCCTCACTCGACTCCGATTCCCCGCGCCTTCCACAGTCCATAACAATCTAGTAACTTACCTAATTAGTCAGCTAAGCCGCACCCATATTTGGCCTTGTGGTGGCACTGTATTCCTTGCATGGCTGGCATGAACTGGTCCTTAGATCTACGGCAAGTAAACCACCATCTCATTCTACCTCATCCACAAACCAAGCTTGTCTAGATGTCCCCCGATTCATGTTCATTATCAACATCAAGTTCTCATTATCTTTATTCGTATGAGTGCAGTAGCTAGACACATTCTATCGCTTCCCATATCCCATGGACTCAGCAAAGCAAAAAGCAAAACGACCATACCCGACACATTTACTTTCCCGGCAACAAGGGTGGTTAAAAAAACTAGTAAACTCCTATCAAATGGTTTCCCATCAAGTTGACTCAAGCACGCACACGTTTTCGCAAACAAAACAGTTTCAAAAACATGGGATCAATATGGTCAAGGGGCACTTGCCTTGTTCCTGTGGTTTCTGTTGCTCTTAGATCTCAAAGTCTTGGTTCTGAAATTCTTCGTAGATAGCTCCCTGAGGTTGTACTTCTACTTATGATTGTGCACATACAAGATTCACAGCAATCAATTATCATGCACAAACTTGACTCAAGATGCAATGATGCTTATGCATGTTGATTCTATGGTGCAATTTTAGTTTGTACGTGTTCTTGCATTGCTTCCATGGGTTTGCATGGGGTTTTACGATGAACAGAGGTGTAAATACCAAATGTGGACGTGGTGATGATCTGGACTCAAGATCTAGGTCAAACCAATCAACATGTGATCTGTCCACGAAAAAGCTTCTATTCGAAAGGATTTTGAGAACAGATGCAAAGAAAACCGCGATGATGTCATAAGGTGGTAACGGAGACCTACCTTACTTCCTTCGGGTCCTTCCCCCAGCAAAACAGATCGTCGGCTCTCCTCCGGCGATCGTGTCGGGGCTCGTCGGCGGCTATCCATCGACTAAACTCCGGTGAAGGTGGTTAGCTCGGTGAGTTGGAGGCTAGGGCTCCAAGTCGTCGACTGGGTAGGTGGAAAATAAGTACATGGTCGTGGCCAAGGTTTCTGGGTTCTATTTATAAGAGGGAAACGAAGAGTCCTATTCTGATCAGAATTCGAGTAAGAGTCCTATTCAAATTGTTTTTGGATCTTAACAACTTATCACTAGTTGATTTGGTGCGGTAGCAACGTGGAATTCGTGTCGGTTTCCTTCCGTGTTGGTATTCCTACGCATACAGAAGCAAAAACCGCTTCAGATATCATCACCTCTGCAGCGATGAGCTCCGGAGGGTCCACGTGTCCAGCGGAGGCCAGGCCTCTCTTTTCCGCAGAGGCGGGCTCCGGTTGTGCCGCGTGTTAGGCGGGCGGGACCTCCCTCTCCTCGGAGGCGAGCTCCACATGCGCCACGTGTCCTGGCGGGTCGGGACCTCGCTCTCCCTTAGAGGCGAGCTCCGTGTGCGCCACGTGTCTGGTGGGTCGAGACCTCCCTCTCCCTCAAAGGCGAGCTCCTCTTACGCCACATGTCAGTTCTAGACCTCCCCTCTCTTCGGAGGCGAGCTTCGGGAGTGCCACGTGTCAGTTCTGGACCTCCCCTCTCTTTGGAGGTGAGCTCCGAGAGTGCCACGTGTCAGTGCCGGACCTCCCTTCTCTTTGGAGGTGGGCTCCGGTAGTGCCACGTGTCCTAACAGCGTCGGACTTCCTTTCTACTCAAAGATGAGCTCTGAGGTCGACACTTGTCCATCAGCATTGGACCTCCCGGAGGTGAGCTTTGGAGGTGAAACGTGTACAACAGTGTCAGACCTCCCTTAGGGCGGGACCTCTTGGAGGCGAGCTTCGAGGCTGACGTGTATCCAACAGTGTCGGACCTCCCGGAGGTAAGCTCCGAGAGTGACACGTGTCTAGCAGGCCGGACCTCTCAGAGCTATGCTCCGAGAGCGACACGTGTCCCACGGGTCGGACCTCTCGGAGACGAGCTCCGAGAGTGACACGTGTCCCGCGCGTCTGGTCCTCTCTTTTCCGCAGTGACTAGCTCCGAAGGCAACACGTGTTCTACTGGGCTGACCTCGCTCCTCCGCAGAGGCTAGCTCCAGGGGAAACACGTGTCCCACCGGGTCGGACTTCGCCCCTTTCATGGAGGCAAGCTCCAATCCTGCCACGTAGCCAGTTTAGCAGCGGACCTCTCCCCCTTCGCGGGGATGAGCTCCGGACGCGCCACGTGGCCAGCGGGGCGCGGGAAGTGTCTTCAGCGCTCCTCGACGAACTGGAACTGGCTCTTTTTGGCTATCTTTTTGACATCTTCTCTGTTTCTACTTATTTAAAATGTTTCTCTAAATGAAATATGTATGCATACATGATTATGAAATTGAGGGTGTCACAAATCTACCCCCCTTAAATTGAATCTCGCCCTCGAGATTCGATAGTGGAGAATAGATGAGGGAATTCTGTCTTGATGTCTTCCTCGCGTTCCCATGTAGCTTCTGCTTCTGTGTGATGGCTCCATTGTACCTTGCACCAACAAATCACTTTGTTCCTCGTGCCCCTTTCCTTTACGTCCAAAATTTAGATAGGTTGCTCTGCATAGGTTAGATCCTCTTGAAGTTCGAGTTCATCCATTGGTACATGTTCTTTCGGTACTCTCAAGCACTTCTTGAGAATTCTTGAACTACCGGAATGCTTCCCAATGTTGCTCCATCGATGTGATCCAACGTTGCCTTCTCGGTTGTTGGTTGGGCTGACCCGAACTCGATACGAGTACCATGCTCGTTTGTCAACTGCACGCTTCTCTCAGCACATTTGATTACTCCGTTGTGCTTGCTTAGCGAATCCATTCTGAGTATTATGTCCAGCCCTTGGGAATCCAAGACAATGAGGTTGGCAAGAAAGTCTACCCCCCTTATTTTATGGTTTACTTTCGGACATAGTATATTAGTCCTCATCTCTCCATCGGTAGAATTAACCAACATAGTATATTTCAAGTGTGATATGGGTAGATTATACTTGGCAACATACTTGGATGATATGAAGGAATGCGATGCTCTGGAATCAAATAAAATGGTGGCTGGGATGGAGTTGGCAAGGAACATACAAATCACGACGTCCTCAGCCTGTTGCGCTTCCTCAGCAGAGACATGGTTCACGTTACCGCGAGCATAGTTCTGCTGCCCACGGTTGCCTTGATTGGCTCCTCCGTTCGGCCGTGGGTTCTGCTTTAGCGCGTTGCTTGGTTGTCCAGGACCTCTCTTCGGGCATTGGCTCACAAATTGTCCCGTCTCTCCGCATGCAAAGCATGCCTTGCTGCTTACGACAGAAGGTACGTTGGGGCGGGGGTTTTGAGCATAAGGACCCACGTTAGGACGGGCGCTGGAGGCAAGGGCACACAAGGTGCTTGTGCAATGGGTCGTTGCTGTTGTGGTTGGTTAGGGCGAAACGATCCATACTGTGGTGCAGCTGGGGGCATGTACCGAGGGCGTACATTGCTCCCTTGTGGCAGGTACGGCATCTTTCTCTTGCCCTCTTGCTCGATCTCTCGGATCTTGCTTTCAACCACTATGGCTTTGTCAACAAGTTTCTGGATGTTTGCATAGTCATTGTTGAGGAGCTGAACCTGGATCTTATTGTTCAACCCTCTCATGAACAAGTACTGCTTCCTTTGGTCCGAGTTGACATCTTCGGGGGCATACCTTGATAGTTGCGTGAACTTGTTGAGGTAATCATTCACGCTTTTCTTTCCCTGGCGGAGTCCTTCAAACTCTTGCCTTTTGAGCATCATGACACCAGCAGGGATGTAATGAGAGCGGAAACTCTCCTTGAACTCGGTCCAAGTAATAGTCTCAGGGTTGTCATGAGCATTACAAAGGGCGTCCCACCAGTCAGCAGCTGTTCCCATAAGTTGGTGCCATGCGAAGAGAACTTTCTCTAGGTCATTGCACTGAACTATGGAAAACTTCTTCTTCATGGACTTCAGCCAGTCATCAGTCTCAATGGGATCACTAGCTTGAGCAAAAGTAGGCGGTCGAGTCCTCATGAACTCTCCCAGTCTGTTGTGAGCCGGTAGTGGTGCCGGTGGTGGTGGCGGTGGTGCTGAAATGGGGTGGTTGTTGTTGCTTGCAGCTGACCCAAAGTTTGGATCATGGTTTGCATGAGCTGATTCTGCATAGCCATCAACCTTTCAAGGTTGTTTCCACCAGCCTCGGGGTTGACATTCTCAAGATCTCCATCGTGGTCCTCTTCTTGGTTGCCACGGATGTTCCTCTTTTGTTGGCCTGCGTTTTCCCTCACCATCTGTGAGGGAGAGTTGGATAGAATAGAGGTTAGAAGGTTAGATGGATCCCCCTAACTATATGCATCAAGGTGGATGGGCTATATATTAGCCTATATGACGATGTGAACAAGTGCTGAAGCATCTCACATCCCTCTACTATGTGTGGATATGGACAACGCTGAAACGTCCCACAGCTCACACTAAACACACAAGCACAAACAATCATCACAAGGTTCAACCAATCCTATCCAAGCTTCTATTCAATGGGGGTCCTATGTGGTTTGGGGTGCTGCCAATCTGTGATCAATCTGTGACTTCGTCCTATGGTCAAGGGGGTTCCAATGCCAATCTATGCATTCTACCTAGGCTTCCATCCTACGGTCAGCGTGGCTTCTATTACTAGGCCTGCGTCCTACGGTCAACCGTGGTATCTTGATACCAATCTGTGAATTGTACCAATCTGTGACCTTATCTAGGCTTGCAACCTACAGTCAACCGTGGCATCTTAATACCAATCTGTGACTAGGCATGGCAGCTCTGAAACTAATCTGTGATCTTATCTAGGCTTGCGACCTACAGTCAACCGTGGTAGGTTGATACCAATCTGTGATCTTACCTAGGCTTGTGACCTACGATCAACCGTGTCTCTAATACTAATCTTTGATTTCCGTTTAGGCGTGTGACCTACGATCAACCGTGGCTCTGATACCAATCTGTGATGCCCCCTGTTCCTGAGAGAAAACCTCTCGAAATCAAGACTGATGCGTATGTGTGCCCAGGATGTTCATCACACATACACATGTAATCCACAAACTGAATTTCAGAATAATACCTTGAATAACAGGGTTTTATTACAATGTATCATGAGTCTCAAACTCATTCTAGCAGCGGAAGTCTTATCTTAGCAGTGGAAGTCTTATCTTAGCAGCGGAAGTTTTATTCTAGCAGCGGAAGTCTTCTAAACTATTGCGGAAGCAAACTAAACACGGAAGCAGCGGCTCCATCTCTACTCCACATGCAAGGATAAGGATAGATCATACGCCTAATACTCCACTTGGTCTTCATAGTACTCCTCTCCTGTTGCTGATGATGTATGGTAATGCAAGGGTGAGTACATGACGTACTCAGCAAGTGCAGGAAGTATGACATGTAGCTTACAACAAGGTAGGTATAAAAAGGCTCATTGCATAAAGCAAAGTTTATTTCACAAAACATGATAAAAACAGAAACTGGCTTTAAGTGAATGTAATCCCAACATGTATTTAAACATCAACATACCTCCATCATGATTCACCACTTTTCATGTCTCTTCCAGACATTTATCTTTCTTAACTTTTCCCATGCTCATGGATACCATCTCGTATTCAATACCATCTCATATTCAGTTCCATCTCATAACCGAGATCAAATCTCATTGCCACGACTCAACAGTCATGCAACCAATCTCATTACTCGGACTCAACAGTCTCGAAAACCAAATCCAAAGACCAAACCATAACCAAACCAATACCATCCCAAAAACCACCCCATCTAATCATGTTAGTTGTCCAGGTGCATGAGATCGGAAGCACGGCTATCATGATAGTTTTACACTCTGCAGAGGTGGCACCACTTTACCCACAAGTGTGTGATTTTGTCACCCGTCGGCGACTGCAGAACCTCCATTATACCAGTACACAACCATCAGTGTATGGCCAAGAGATCACAAAATAGCCTTTACAAAGGGGTTACTAGATGTATGGACTCACTAAGGTTTCACCAGCAGGCTAGAATCTCCAATTCTCCCACCTACGGGCCCCCTCTTGTGCCATGCAGTTCCCAGGACAGTCCTCACTCGACTTCCATTCCCCGCGCCTTCCATGGTCCATAACAATCTAGTAATTTACCTAATTAGTCAGCTAAGCCACACCCATATTTCTCCTTGTGGTGGCACTGTATTCCTGGCATGGCTGGCATGAACCGGTCCTTAGATCTACGGCAAGTAAACTACCATCTCATTCTACCTCATCCACAAACCAAGCTTGCCTAGATATCCTCCGATTCATGTTCATTATAAACATCAAGTTCTCATTATCTTTATTCGTATGAGTGTAGTAGCTAGACACATTCTATCGCTTCCCATATCCCATGGACTCAGTGAAGCAAAAAAGCAAAACGACCATACCCGACTCATTTACATACCCGGCGACAAGGGTGGTTAACAAAACTAGTAAACTCCTATCAAACGGTTTCCCATCAAGTTGACTCAAGCACGCACGCGTTTTCACAAACAAAACAGTTTCAAAAACATGGGATCAATATGGTCAAGGGGCACTTGCCTTGTTCCTGTGGTTTCTGTTGCTCTTTGATCTAGAAGTATTGGTTCTGAAATCCTTCTTAGATAGCTCCCTGAGCTTGTCCTTCTACTTAACATTGCGCGCATACAAGATTCACAGCAACCAATTATCATGCACAAACTTTACTCAAGATGCAATGATGCATATGCATGTTGATTCTATGGTGCAGTTTTAGTTTGTACGTGTTCTTGCATGGCTTGCATGGGTTTGCATGGGGTTTTACGATGAACAGAGGTGTAAAGACCAAATGTAGATGTGGTCATGATCTGGACTCAAGATCTAAATCAAACCGGTCAACACGTGATCTGTCCATGGAAAAGCTTCTGTTCGAAAGGATCGAGAGAACAGATGCAAAGAAAACCGAAATGATATCGTAAGGTGGTAATGGAGACCTACCTTACTTCCTTCGGATCCTTCCCCCAGCAAAACAGATCGTCGGCTCTCCTCTGGCGATCGTGTCGGGGCTTGTCGGCGGCTATCCGGCGACTAAGCTCCGGCGAAGGTGGTTAGCTCGGCGAGTTGGAGGCTAGGGCTCCAAGTCGTTGACTGGGTAGGTGGAAAATAATTACGTGGTTGCGGCCATGGGTTCTGGGTTCTATTTATAAGAGGGAAACGAAGAGTCCTATTCCAATCAGAATTCGAGTAAGAGTCCTATTCAAATTGTTTTTGGATCTTAACAACTTATCTCTAGTTGAGTTGGTGCTGTAGCAACGTGGAATTCGTGTCGGTTTCCTTCTGTGTTGGTATTCCCGCGCGTACAGAAGCAAAAACCACTTCAGATCTTGTCACCTCCACGGCCATGAGCTCCGGAGGTTCCATGTGTCCAGCGAAGGTCGGGCCTCCCTTTTACGCAGAGGCGGGCTCCGGTTGTGCCGCGTGTAGGGTGGGACCTCCCTCTCCTCGGAGGCGAGCTCCGCGTGCGCCACGTGTCCTGGCGGGTCGGGACCTCCCTCTCCCTCAGAGGCGAGCTTCGCGTGCGCCACGTGTCTGGTTGGTCGGGACCTCCCACTCCCTCAGAGGCGAGCTCCTCGTACGCCACGTTTAAGTTCCGGACCTCCCCTCTCTTCGGAGGCGAGCTCCGGGAGTGCCACGTGTCAGTTCTGGACCTCCCCTCTCTTCGGAGGTGAGCTCTGAGAGTGCCATGTGTCAGTGCCGGACATCCCCTCTCTTCGGAGGTGGGCTCCGGTAGTGCCACATGTACTAGCAGCATCGGACTTCCTTTCTACTCAGAGATGAGCTCCGAGGTCGACACATGTCCATTAGCATTGGACCTCCCGGAGGTGAGCTCCGGAGGTGACACGTGTTCAACAGTGTCAGACCTCCCTTAGGGCGGGACCTCTGGGAGGCGAGCTCCGAGGCTGACGCGTGTCCAACAGTGTCGGATCTCCCGGAGGTAAGCTCTGAGAGTGACACGTATCTAGCGTGCCGGACCTCTCGGAGGTGTGCTCCGAGAGCGACACGTGTCCAACGGGTCAGACCTCTCGGAGACGAGCTCCGAGAGCGAAACGTGTCCCGCGCGGCTGGTCCTCTCTTTTCTGCAGTGACTAGCTCTGAAGGCGACACGTGTCCTGCGGAGCTGGCCTCGCTCCTCCGCGGAGGCTAGCTCCGGGGGCAACACATGTCCCACAGGGTCGGACCTCGCCCCTTTCACAGAGGCAAGCTCCGAGCCTGCCACGTAGCCAGTTTAGCGGCGGACCTCTCCCCCTTCGCGGGGATGAGCTCTGGACGCGACACGTGGCCAGCGGGCCGCGGGAAGTGTCTTCAGCGCTCCTTGACGAACTGGAACTGGCTCTTTTCGGCTATCTTTTTTATTTCTTCTGTGTTTCTACTTATTTAAAATGTTTCTCTACATGAAATATGTATGCATACATGATTATGAAATTGAGGGTGTCACAGATACAAATTCTGAAATTTGGCTAGCATATTCACAAAAATATCTCTGAGCTACCATTAAAATTTCAGATCCATTTGATCTCATTATATCCACCTAATGGTGTGATTAATAAAACTGTTCAAGAGAAAATGGAGAATGTCCAGAAACATTTTCAGAATTCCCCTGAAATTGTTTAGCTCATATCTTTAGCTAGGAACATTCAAATTAAGTGAAACCAACTCCATTAGAACCCTCTAAAAATCTAGTTTTCAGAAAGTCATGGCTTGCTCCATGAAAACCCTTAGAACACACTAAGAGATCCAATTAAGGCAAAGTACATAATTATTTGTGGAGAGCTCAAATGAGCATTGCTGCAAATGAAACTTGGCCAAGTCCCTGTTTAGGTTGTTTCTAAACCACAGTAAAATTTTAGAGTCATTGGGTCTGTCTAGCAAGACTTATAACTCTCACAAGTTTAACTTCAATACAAATGCATTTAAATTAACACATATTTGTTTTATTCATATGTAGTCGCTAAGGTTGAGGAGGAACCCGAAGTCTTAGACTTCATCACTCCAGAGGAACAGCTAGCCTACGACCAAGAGCAGCAAGGCAAGCTCCGGTTTGCATTAACCCTTTTTAAAATTTTTTACTATTTTGAGAACTTACTTTGAGCACCCACTTACTTCTTGCATTAGAGTCTTGTTTGAAACCCAAATGCATAGCCAAGAAAACCCTGTGTTGGGATTAGGTTTGAAAACCTCGTTAGCTAGTGCAATGTTAAGATAGTGTATGATTTGGTACAAGTCGAGTAGTTGGAACTGCTCGCGAGAATCGCCTAGAGGCACATCGTTCGGGTAAAGGTAGCAAATGAAATACGTGGCAAGAAAAATTGAGACTGAGTGGAGAGTAAGGGCAGCAGGAATGTTGGGGCCTGGGTTCCATAGCTCTGCTTGTGTCGATTGAGGACCAGCCGTGTGGGGGCTTGTTGAAAAAGATAGAACAGTACCGAAGACCTACCGGATATATGGGAACCAGGAAACCAATGTAACTTGGGTAGCTGGGTTTTGAGGCACAGCTGGTCGTTCAGAGGGTAGGTTGAGAACTTGAGGTGTAAATCGGCTAGCGGCACTGTGGATGCGCGCGCAGAGACCTCTTGCTCGGGACGATTGGACCGGCTCAACATTTGGCTGACGGGTGAAAGGTGGTTGCGTACGACCTCCGTGATGGTTGCTGTAGGCAACATCGAGTACGGGCGTACGTGACGGGTTATTCGGGTAACCCTGCAGGTGTAAATCGATTATAATCGCCATCCCTCACGGTCAGTGAGTACCAATTGTTCACTGTACCGTCATGTAGAAAGAACAGGCTAGAGACATGTAAAAGTTGCTGATTGAAAGCTATACCTTGATTTTTAATGATTCGCTGTAGTTTAGACCTAATTAAAGTTATTTTCAACCTTGGGCAAATGACATGAGAGAAATGCGTTTCTTGTTTGATCGCGGCTCTCTCATGTGCGTTACCGTGAGGTTCTCCACAATTTGCTGCTAAAAACTTGAAAGTAAGGTTCAAATAATTAGGCAAGTCCTTTGCAACTTACTTTTCCCAAATACGCATGATCCAACATGTAGAAGTTTCATTGATAGGAAAGACGGGTCAGACTTGCTGAGCCATCGTGCTCACTGCTTGTGTTTGAAGCTTTTGCAGGGTGTTATGAGGAAGGGACTCCCGAGTAGGAGATGGAATCCCAAGAGGGAAACCCCGTCGAGTGGGAGTCACACACGCCGCCGTGGTACTGTGCGTGTGTGCTAGCGGGGACACGTTCACAAGCTGAACGTGAACTCGGTGCGTAGTCCACGCCCGGTAGTGTAGACTTAACATATTTTGTTGTAAAAATGTTCATAAACTCGTTTATGTAATAAAACTTTGCTTCCACTTTGTACCTTTTATGTGTGTTATCCGGTGCTGTGCAACGCAGCACCCCTCAGCGTGATCCTGGCTCGACGAGGCCGTGGGGCCACGTCAGTGTGGTATCAGAGCTTGCTTGAGGTTTAACGCACTAAAAAGGTCATCTTTTATAAAAACTCAATGAGGAAAGAGTTAGTAGCTTATATAAGGATGTTAGTAGTGTATAGAAAGTGGCAATACTAAATTATTTGCTTATGTCAGAAAATCGTGCATCTCGGGATGTTCTATGTCTTGGGGGGTGCACGTAAGCGCTGTCCACCAGTGTGCACAAGCTGAAGGGTGGAGCCTCACGGGTGGAAGGTAACCCGGCCCGCTTTAATATCCTCTACGACTCTTCATGTCGTTTGGGGTATTCAAGCAACGCCCTTCCCTGGTGTGCTACGGGCAAGTTTGGGAGTCCCCGTCACATGATCAGTAACATGAACACATAGCTCAAGGCGTGTTTGGCTTGAGAACACCCGTGCGAGTTATGTCGGACGGGTGTATGAGCTGTATTGGGACTGGGCTCGGTGTGCATGTGCAGCCGAGTCTGATGATTGTGTGAGTCATTTGCAGGTAGTCTAACCACGAATCGGTATACGAGTAGCATCTGTGTGCGAGAGACGTTTAGTGTCACTGAACTAACGAAGCCAGCTAAGTCTGGTATAGGTTTTTCTTTGTGAGGAACGTAGTACCGACATGAACTGGTGCCGCCTCGATGTCATACTCCACTAAATGAGCAACCTCATTGTAAAACTTGAAGGTTTTAGTCCAGAGCACAAAAACTTTGAGGTAACTCCTTCCCTTAATCAGGATGTTCAAAGTTAACAAGTTTTCAACATATAGGATACTAAGGACACAGTCCCCTGTTTTCAGCTGAAATATGGCTGAAGTTAATCAGAGGTTAGTGGTTGAGTTATTTCTAGGTTTGGGTCATATGATACATTTATGGAAACTTTGGAAGAGCTTTACAACTTTTCTATTGATGTCCAGAGGTGTTTCATCCCTTAACCAGTCGAAAAATGCTGTAGAGTTGAAACTGTCCAGAAAACAGGGCAGAGCAAATACTCTCTGTAACTCTCTGTAAATTGAGCATAACTTCCTGCATAAAAATCCAAAAATAAAAATGAGGTAGTTATGAAAAGTTCATGAGATAGGTTACAACTTTGTAACAGAAAGTTGTGTCAAATTTGGTGTAAAATTAACTGGAATTCTTGGATCAAATCAGTACCTCAATCAGGGAGGTGCTGCCCAATTTTCTCCAGAAATTCTGTCAACTTTGACATCTCATAACTTTTGAACTCAGAGAGATCTTAGGCCAAGTAAATACTTTCTGGAAAGCTATTGAAGTTAGCTTTAACTTTGATTTTGAGCCCCAGAATTGGATTTGCTTTTAGTATGGTCTAAATATGGTTGAAATGGAAACTGGTCAGGGCTTCAGTTTGGGCAGCAGACCAGCAATCAAATTTGTTCTAAGTTTGAGTTGTGTTCCATGTTTTATGAGTTCAATGACATGTTTTATGTTATAACTCAATTAATTACTGTTGAAATAAATATTTTACCTTTTTCAAATATGTTTCTACAGATGACAGCGGATAGACAATTGGAGAATGGTGGGTGGTATCCCACTGTTCTCACCACAGAGGTTATCCGGAACTGTTGAAGCAAATGCTTCAATATTTCGGGTACGTCGAGATGCCGCAGTACCTTACCAAGGAAGAAGGTGAGGAGGGGAACAAGACGTGGACCATCCATGTCGAAGTACCTGCAGGGCCTACGCCACCCGGTTGGGCACCGTTCACGGTCACGGTGAGAGGTAGATAGCTGGAGGAAAGGTGGCAAGTGGCAGCCCGCGACACCATGTCGCATTTCTGCCAACTGCACGTGAGAGCTATGGAGGTACTCCATACGCGCTCATTCCGGTGGAGGGACGAGCTAATCACGTGTGGAGGGAAAGGGACGTTGAGGCAACAGAT
This sequence comes from Neostapfia colusana, assembly GCA_030760725.1. Taxonomy (NCBI): domain Eukaryota; kingdom Viridiplantae; phylum Streptophyta; class Magnoliopsida; order Poales; family Poaceae; genus Neostapfia; species Neostapfia colusana. The sequence continues at coordinate 40,502,797 of JASWHV010000007.1, read as the reverse complement.
CCGAGTTACCCAAGGTACAACCTCGCGGAGGCGAACCTCAGCCTCCAGTTCAGGGCAGGAAAAGCCGTTATGGACAGCCAAGCTGTTCATACGGATTGTCTTTCCATGAAGCTTAAGGAGAGTACCAGCCATGGAGACCATTTCGAGAGTGCTCACAGCGCACTCCGCAATGTTCTCCTTCCGATGATAAAGCGACTGAACGAACAACATATTCAGTTTCATCGTCTGAAAAAGGCAAAGAAGAAAAGCCGCATCGACATCATGGCCTTGCAACAGCAAGTGCAGGCCTTGACCCAGCAAAATGAGGTACTCACTCAAGAGCGTGATGACGATATTGAGGAGGGGCAAGGCTAGGAAGAGTACTACAACCAGGGCACGGACGAGGTGCATGCGTTGCAGGACCTCGTACCTCCGGTAATGGGCCTACCGATGGTAGGTGCCATACCCGTGGTTTTTGGTATCCCGACGATGGGGGAACCTGAAATGGAAGAGGAGGTCATGGACCCGGAGCCACCAGCAGAGGTAGCGGAGGAGGACGACCAACAGGAGGTCGAGTTCTACTCCGAGTAGTGGGTTACCGTTGCCAAGTAGGGCAGCGAGGTTGGTGTAAGAAAAACTTTTGTAATCGGTGACATGCCGTATAGACAGTAGTATATGTATAGGTAGTAATGACATGAGCACAACTTCTCAGAGACCAGAGAATAATGTATCTTGTATAAATTTTATGCATTATCAATATATGTGAATGTTGTGCAAGTTATTCATATGTCACTTCAATACCTACTGTTTCACATGGAATTTTAAGTGTGACATGAGCTGATCGCGGCTGTTTTGAATTTCAGAATGACTCGCACTCGTACCAACCCAGACGTTGGTGGTTCTAGTCAGGGGGGAGAGGCCTCCCAACAGCCTCCCGAGGATTCCTCGGGACAGCAACAGCAGCAACAGCAACAACTGCCACCGCCACCGCCACCACCACCGCCAACGGTTACATTGGCCGACATCGTTTCGGCGATGGTGGGTTCTCATCAGCAGAACACGGAGTTGCTGCAGACGCTTATTGCAAATATGTCTCGACCTGAGAGGCGTCAAGATCGCGAGGAGCACCAACAAAGCTCCTACTCCGACTCTCTGGCTATTCACCCCCCGCTATTCACAAGGGCGGATGAACCCCTCGATACGGACAATTGGCTCCGCACGATGGAGATGAAGTTCGGGCTGCTACAGGTGAGTGAGCAGCGCAAGACTCAGTTCGCGGTCCAATAGCTTCAAGGATCCGCGAGCGCTTGGTGGGTGAACTACTGTGCCTCACAACCCATCGAGCGAGTTATGACCTGGGCGGAGTTCCGGACAGCCTTCAGGGCGTATCACATACCACCGGGTCTTATGAAGAAGAAGACGCAGGAGTTCCTTCGCCTGCAGCAAGGTAGCGGGAACGCGCTGGAATACTCCAGAGCGTTCAATGATCTTGCACTCTACGCTTCTTATCATGCCGATACCGACGAGAAGTGGCGGGATCATTTTTACAGGGGCTTAACCCACTCCTGAAGGACAAGCTGGTAATTTTCAATCATGGCAGCCTCAACGACATTATTGATGCTGCGATTGTTCAGGAGGACAATGACAAGGAGTTAGTGGCGGCATAGAGGAATCGAAGCGCACCGTAGAGCAGCAGAGAGGGAGGTGGTCCTTCTCTAAATTAACGGATGATGTATTGATCATCATCGGGTCAGCGCTGGCAGCCACCACAGAGGCCGATGCCATTCCGCAGTCGGCCATATTCTCCACCAGCATTCAGGCCGGCACTATCAGCACCACCTCCGCAGCAACAACAGCAGCAGCGGGCGATGCCGTGTGCGTTTGCACCTCAGCAGCGCATGACGGGATTTCGTCCCCCAGGAACGGGCCAGACAGCAGCCACTTGCTTCAAATGCAGTCGCCCAGGACACTTCGCCAACAACTGTCCTAAGAGGCAAGGCGGCGGAGTAGCACCACAATTTCCAGGGAGGAATCAGCCCTGGAACCCCACTAATGCACGGCGGACAAATCCTAAGCCCGGCACCATCCACCAACTCTCCATAGAGGACGTGCCGGAGGGAGAGCCAATCCTTGTGGGTATGTTCCAACTCCACCAGCATCCCGCCATAGTATTATTTGATTCAGGCGCCACACACAGTTTTGTTAGCCAAGATTTCATTGCTATATACAGCTTGCAAATACTACCCACCGAAAGTCCATATTTGATTTGTTCACCAGGTGGTAAAATTTCAGCAAGTATGATGGTTACAAAAGCGCCATTATGCTTAGATGGTAGAGTATACCCTACGTCTCTCATAGTTTTACAGGGACAGAAGGTCGATGTCATCTTAGGGATGTCATGGTTAACCCGCCACGGCGCTGTTTTAGACACCGTCCTCCGAGTCGTGCATTTGCACTCAGAAGTGCATGCGTCTCACTCATTATTTCTGGACAGTCCAGAAATAAAACTTCCAAGTGTATATCAATCCACAACCATCAGATCGGAAGACATTCCAGTAGTCCGTGAGTTCCCTGACAAGTTCCCGGATGATTTACCAGGGATGATGACACGACCCCACGATCTTGTCGAGCAAGGATCACGCTAAGGGGTGCTGCATTGCACAACACCAGATAACGCACATCAAAGAGACGAAGCGAAAGCAAAGTTTTATTACATAAACCAGTTTATGAACATTTTTACAACAAAATAAGTCCAGTCTACACTCACGGGCGTAGACTCTGCATCGAGTTCACGTTCAGCCCGTGAACGTGTCCCCGCTAGCACGGACACACACTAACACAGCAGCGTGAATGACTCCCACTCGACGGGGTTCCCCTCCTGGGGTTCCGTCACCTCCTTGGGAGTCCCTTCCTCATAAACCCCTGCAAAAGCTTCAAACAAAAGCAGTGACCATGATGGCTCAGCAAGACTAACCCGTCTCTTGTATACATGAAACTTCTACATGAATGGTTTTAGGATACATGAGGTAAAATAAGTTTTAAAGGATTCGCCTAATTATTTGAACCTTACTTTCAAGTTTTAGTAGCAGGTTGTGGAGAACCTTACGCTAAGGCACATGAGAGAGCCACAATCAAACAAGAAACACATTTCTCTCATGTACTTTGCCCAAAGTTGAAAATAACTTTAATTAGCTCTAAACTACAACAAGACATTAACAAACAAAGTATACCTTTCGAATCAGCAAACTTTTAACATGTATCTAGCCTGTTCTTCTACGTCACGGTACAGTGAACAAGTGCTACTCACTGACCGTAAGGGACGGCGATTATAATCGATTTACACCTGCAGAGTTACCCGAATAACCTGTCACGTACGCCGGTAGTCGATGTTGCCTACAGCAACCATCACGGAGGTCGTAGGCAAATACCTTTCACCCGTCAGCCAAGTGTTGAACAGGTCCAATCGTCCCGAGCAAGAGGTATCTGCTCGCGCATCTGCAGTGCCACCAGCCGGTTTACACCTCGAGCTATCAACCTACCCTCTGAACGACCAACTATGCCTCAACACCCAGCTACCCGAGTTACATCGGTTTCCCGGTTCCCGTATAGCAGGTAGGTCTTTAGTACTGTTCTAGCTTGTTCAACAGGCCCGCACACGGCTCGGTCCTCAATCGACACAAGCAGAGCTATGGCACCCAGGCCCCAAAGTCATGCTGCCCTTACTCTCCACTCGGTCTCATTTTTATTGCCATTTGTTTCATTTGCTATCTATACCCGAGCGATGTGCCTCTAGCCGATTCTCACGAGCAGTTCCAACTACTCGACTTGTACCAAATCCTACACTATCTTAGCATTGCAGTAGCTTACAAGGTTTTCAAACCTAATCCCAACCCAGGGTTTTCTTGGCTATGCATTTGGATTTGAAACAAGACTTTAATGCAAGATGTAAGTGGGCGCTCAAAGTAAGTTCTCAAAACAGTAAAAAATTGTAAAAAGAGTTAATGCAAACCGGAGCTTGCCTTGCTGCTCTTGGTCGTAGGCTAGTTGTTCCTCTAGAGTGACGAAGTCTTAGACTTCGGGTTCCTCCTCAACCTTTCTGACACCTTCATTTTTTATTTCTGCATGTATACATGTTTCATGTAGAAAAAACATTTTAAAATAAGTTGAAACAGAGAAAGAATAAAAAAGATGGCCAAAAGAGCCAATTCCAGTTCGCCTAGAGCGCCGAAGACATTTCCCGCGGCCCGCTGGCCACGTGGCGCCTTCGGAGCTCATCCCCACAAAGGGGCAGAGGTCCGCCGCTAACTGGCTACGTGGCAGGCTCGGGGCTTGTCTCTGTGAAAAGGGGTGAGGTCCGACCCCGTGGGACACGTGTTGACCCCGGAGCTAGCCTCTACGGAAGGAGCGAGGCCAGTTCCGCAGGACACGTGTCGACTGCGGAGCTAGTCACTGCGGAGAAAGAAAGATCCAGCCGCGCGGGACACGTGTCGCTCTCGGAGCTCACCTCCGAGAGGTCCGGCACCGCCAGACACGTGTCACCTCCAGAGCTTACCTCCGGGAGGTCCGACATACTGGACACGTGTCACGTCCGGAGCTCACCTCTTGGAGGTCTGACGCTGACGGACACATGTCGACCTTGGAGATCGTCTATGAGAAATAAGGAAGATCGGTGCTGCTTGACACGTGGCATTCCCGGAGCTCACCTCTGAAGAGAGGGGAGGTTCAGAACGGACACGTGGCACTACCGGAGCCCACCTCTGAAGAAGGGGGAGGTCCGGGACTGACACGTGGCACCCCCGGAGCAACCTCTGAAGAGAGGGGAGGTCCGGAACTGACACGTGGCGCACGCGGAGCGCACCTCTGAGGGAGAGGGAGGTCCTGACTCGCCAGGACACGTGGTGCACGTGGAGCTCGCCTCTGAGAAGAGGGAGGTCTCGTCCGCCTGACACGCGGCACAACCGGAGCTCGTCTTTGTGGAAAAGGGAAACCAGGCCCCTGCTAGACACGTGGAGCTTCCGGAGCTCACCGCCGCAAAGGAAACGAGATTTGAAGCGGTTTTTCTTCTGTACGCGCGGGAATACCAACACGGAAGGAAACTAACACGAATTCCATGATGCTACTGCACAAAATCAACGAGAGATAAGTTGTTAAGATCTAAAAACAGTTTGAATAGGACATTTATTCAAATTCCAAACAGAGTAGGACTCTTCATTTTTCTCTTATAAATAGAACCGAAAACCTTTCACTGCAACCACAATCTTCTTTTCTGACACAACCCCACGGTCTTGTCGAGCCAGGATCACGCTGAGGGGTGCTGCGTTGCACAACACCGTATAACACACGTCAAAGGTACAAAGCGGAAGCAAAACTTTTATTACATAAAGTGGTTTATGAACATTTGTACATCAAAATAAGTCCAGTCTACACTCGCGGGCGTAGACTACGCATCAAGTTCATGTTCAGCACTTGAACGTGTCCTTGCTAGCACACACGCACACTAACTCTGCGGCATGCACGGCTCCCACTCGACGGGGTTCCCCTCCTAGGGTTCCGTCTCCTCTTCGGGAGCCCCTTCCTCATAGAACCCTGCAAAAGATTCAAACACAAGCAGTGAGCACGAAGGCTCAGCAAGACTGACCCGTCTCTCCTAAACATGGAACTTCTACATGAGGGATTGATATGTTACATGAGGTAAAATCATTTTCAAGGACTCGCCTATTTAGTGGAACCTTACTTTCAAGTTTTAGTAGCAGGTTGTGGAGAACCTTACGCTAAGGCACATGAGAGAGCCGCAATCAAACAAGAAACGCATTTCTCTCAAGTACTTTGCCCAAAGTTGAAAGGAACTTTAATTAGCTCTAAACTACATCAAATCATTAACAATCGAAGTCCATCTTTCAATCAGAAACATTTTAACATGTAACTAGCCTGTTCTTTCTATGTCACGGTACAGTGAACAAGTGGTACTCACTGACCGTGAGGGACGGCGATTATAATCGATTTACACCTACAGGGTTACCCGAACAACCCGTCACGTACGACCGTACTCGATGTTGCCTACAGCAACCATCACGGACGCCGTATGCAACCACCTTTCGCCCCTCAGCCAAATATTGAACCCATTCCCATCGTCCCGAGCAAGAGGTCTCTACACGCGCATCTCAGTGCCGCTCGCCAATTTACACCTCAAGCTCTCAACCTACCCTCTGAACGACGGGCAATGCCTCAATACCCAGCTACCCGAGTTACGTCAGTTTCCTGGTTCCCATATAGCCGGTAGGTCTTCGGTACTGTTCTAGCTTGTTCAACAGGCCCACACACGGCTCGGTCCTCAATCGACACAAGCAGAGCTACAGCACACAGGACCCAAAGTCCTTCTGCCCTTACTCTCCGCTCGGTCCATCTTTCTGGCCATGTGTATCATGTGCTATCTCTACCCGAGTCAAGTGCCTCTAGCCTATGCTCGCGAGTAGTTCCATCTACTCGACTTGTACCGAATCCTACCCTATATTATCCTTGCAGTAGCTAACGGGATTTGCAATCCTACCCCAACCCATGGTTTTCTTGGCTATGCAATTGGGTTTCCAAACAAGACTCTAATGCACGAAATAAGTGATGCTCAAAGAAATTGCTCAAAACAATAAAAATTTGTAAATAAGTTAATGCAAACCGGAGCATGCCTTGCTGCTCTTGGTCGTAGGCTAGCTGCTCTTCTGCAGTTATAAAGTCTAGGACTTCGGGTTCCTCCTCGACCTTAGCGACTACATGATATAAGAAGTACATGTATATATTTAATGCATTTGAATTGACTTTTAAACTTGTGAAATCTATAACTCTTAATAGACAGACCCAATGCCTGTGAAACTTTTACTGTGGCTTGGTTACAACCTAAACAGAGACTTGGTCAAGTTTTAGTTGCAGCAAAGCTCATTTGAGCCCTCCACAATTATTTATGTACTTGACCTTAATTGAAGGCTTTTTGTGTGTTCTAAGGATTTTCATGAAACAAACTATGACTTTATGAAAACTAGATTTTCAGAGGGTTCTAATGGAGTTGGTCTCACTTAATTTGGAGGTTCCTAGCTAAAGATATGAGCTTAACAATTTCAGAGAAAATTCTGAAAATGATTCTGAACATTTTCTATTTTCTCTGGAACAGTTTCACTAATCAAACCATTAGGTGGATCAAATGAGCTCAAATGGATCTGAAATATTTAGGGTTGTTCAGGGATATTTTGTTGAACATCCCAGCAAAATTTCAGGATTTTTATCCAAAGGATTCTCCAGTTAAAATTCCAAACAGTTTAAACTTTGAGGAATTAATTCTGGAGAAATATGGATTTTCATGAAGTGACACTTGATTTTCTGAAAGTTCTCAGAAAGATGAATCCAACAAAATTTGGTTCACTTGATTTGGAGCTTTCTAGCCAAAGTTATGAGGACTTGAAGTTTGAAAGAAATCTAAAAATCGGGGGGAAAGTTTAAACTTGCGGGTGGGCCCTGGGGACATGCGTCGCCCACTGAGACGTCGGCACACCGTGGCCTGCAGGGTTCATGCATGCCAGCACAACAGATCCCGGCCACACCCGATCCCGATTTCAAATTTTGAGCCGGTGACACGTGGGCCAGCCGGCTTCGTCTTCCTCCCGACGCCCGTGCTCTGCCGCCGGGGTATCTCGCCGGAGAGCTCGCCGCCGGCTTCTGTAAAGCTCAAAACTTCATGATTTTGGCCGCCTCTGCCTATTTCCACTCGGGGAACAGAATTCTTGGGTCAGCTCGCCATGAAAATGGCCGCCACATGGTCGGCGACGTGCAGCAGCCTCGGGAGAACTTCGGCCGTGTTGCCCGTCCTCCCTAGCACCTCACCCAATCAAGCTAAGGGTCGTCGAGCATCAGTGGACCATAGGAAAGGTTGACGTGAGCTCCACGGAGCTCGGGAAGGGCTGCGTAGGACTGTCACCGTGCGACCTAAGCTGGAAATCGGGATTTCTACTAAAACTAGAAGAACAGCGGTTTCCCTCCACGGTTCTTCGTGATTCCTGCTCCTATGGACCCATACGGTCTACTAGAAGTTATCCTCTCCATCAGAGGATGAGTGATGCAGTGTGGCTTACGAATTTCTCTGATCGGTACAGACCTCACTTTTGCACACCGTCGCGAAAACATGAAATTCCGGCCTAAGCAGCGTTTGTCACACCGCCGGAGCTTGCGGGAATGAAAGAGGGGTTGAAGGCGAACCTCTTTGCTGTTCACAGCTCAGTGAACGGTGTGCTGTGGTGGCCGGAAGGACGGTTCCCGCAGTGGCGGCTCGAGCTGAACCGGCAGAGAAAGAATCGCCACGGTGGAGCTCGGGGAAGACCGCGCAGGGTCCGGAACCGATGCGAGGGCGTTGAAGATGGCTTGGTGCACCCGGTGTTGGTCTCAGACCGCCGGGAGGGTCACTGGATCGGCCGGGCGACGAGGAACCGAAAGTTCACTCGGGCGGCGAGGAGCTTCGGCTTTTTGAGTGGAAATGCGACGAGGCAGCGGTGAGGACTCCCTGCGACTGCTCAGGCGCGTAGATAAGGGCCCTGCGAGGCGGTTCACCAGCCGAGGGCGGCAAGCAGCTGCTGTCCTCGCCGTTTCTTCGCCGTGGCGGTCGCTGCAGTGCGCGCGATTACCCGAGCTGAGCTCTCAGTCAGTTTCTTTTGCCTCAGTGGCTGACATGTGGGTCCCACCCAGGGTTTTAACCTCTGAAATTCACTCCTAATCACTGTTGTAAACAGTGAGCCCCAAAATACCCATGGTGATTCAAATTATTCACCCATGAGCCATTTGAATTGAGTAGGATTCAAATTGGGTTTGGTTTGAATGAATTTCAGCACATGTTCAGTTTGAAATTCAAATAAAGTTTGAATTTGCCCCACTTAGCTCATGTCAAGATCAACTCCAAATGGAGTGAAAATTGGTGTATGAGCTCAGAAAAATGTGCTGAGTAAGAATATACCTCCCACTTTTGAATTCATGGGATAAAAACAGTTTGAATCTGAATATGGTTTCAAACTGCCCTCTTTCTAGTTATACCCAAAATGACCTCAAAAAGGTTTTGAATTTGGGTGAAACTTGGCATGGACATCCCTAACAATGTGTAGGAGTTTTCATATGCCCATCCCATCTATATCACATGTGGAAAATACCACTTTTGCAATATGTGAGTTTGTTTTCTAATGAGCATTTTGATGGTGGTTACTTACTCTTCATTTGTGTTCATCATTTTGCTTCAAATGAGTTGTGTGGTGTGGTGATGAACACTTCAAATATGTGTAAAACTGAGGCCCTTACATTCCTCCCCCTTAAAAGAATCTCTTCCCGAGATTATAAGGTGAAAATGAGAGAGAGGACGGTGGAAAATTACCGGATATGCGACGTGAAAAAGTCGGGGTAGTTAGCGCGAAGAAATCCTTCGCTCTCCCATGTCGCTTCGTCCACGGAGTGATTACTCCATAGAACCTTGTAGAACCACAACGTACGGTTGCGTGTGGTTCAGGCCTTTTCCTCAATAATCTGGACCGGTTCCTCCTGATAGGTGAGATCCGGTGGCAGTGCTTCAATGTCTTCCAGCTGAACGGTAGTTGATAGCTTGAGACACTTCCTCAGCTGGAAGATGTGAAAGACGTCGTGCACACCGGAAAGTGCTTCTGGTTATTTCAGCCGGTATGCTACTGATCCACATCTTTCGGTAATCTGGAATGGACCGATGAATCGGGGTGCCAACTTTCCTCTCACCCCGAATCTGTTTACGCCCTTCAGTGGAGATACACGTAGATATACGTGATCTCCGACTTCAAACTCCAATGGACGTCTTCTCCTGTCCGCATACTGTTTCTGACGGGATTGGGCGGCTTTTAGGTTCACTTGAATCAGTCGAACCTTCTCTTCCGCGTTGTTGACAAGGTCAATCCCGAAGGTAACCCTTTCGCCAGACTCACACCAGTTCAATGGTGTGCGACATTTTCTTCCGTATAGCGCCTCGTAGGGCGCCATCTTTATGCTGGCTTGGTACCCATTGTTATACGAGAACTCGGCTAACGGTAAGTGATCATCCCAATTCTTGCCGTGGTTAATAGCACAAGCTCGTAGCATGTCTTCTAGGATCTGATTTACCTGCTCGGTTTGCCCATCCGTGTGCGGATGGTACGCTGAACTACGGATCAGCTTCGTCCCCAAGGCAGCGTGCAGCTGCTCCAAAAAACGGGATACAAATAAAGTGCCCTGATCCGATATGATGGTACGGGGTACGCCATACAAGCATAGGATCCGTGAGATGTACAGTTCAGCGTACTTCTTGGCGTTGTAGTTGGTGTTGACTGGGACGAAATGGGCAACTTTGGTGAGCCGATCGACGATCACCCACACAGAATCATGTTTCTGCAAGGTGGTGGGTAAACCGACGATGAAGTCCATGCTCACGTCCTCCCACTTCCAGCCAGGAATGCCCAGTGGTTGCAGCAGTCCCGGTTTCCGCATATGGTCTGCCTTCACCCTTCGACATGTATCACACTCGGACACGTATTTTGCAGTCTCCCATTTCAGCCGTGTCCACCAAAACTTGCTTCTGAGTTCTTGTTACATTTTGTTGCTGCCGGGGTGAATAGAAAATTTTGACAAGTGAGCCTCATCAAAGATTTTCTTCCATAATTCCGGGTTACAGGGTACAACGATCCGGTCCTTGAACCATAGGACGCCGTCTCCGTCCTTCCAGAAACATTTCAACTCCCTACTGTCTACACGTCTCCGCAAATGCGACATGCCCTTGTCATGTTTCTGAGCTGCCGCTATCTCTTCACGGATTGTGGGGATCAAAGCTAAGTTGTAGAGAGCTCTATGTGGAATCACATGCAGTGGTGGTTCGCTCTCTTCCAACGGTGTGATGGTCAGATTGTTGACGTGTGACTGGCGGCTCAACGCATCTGCCACTATGTTTGCCTTGCCCGGATGATAATGGATCTCTATTTCGTAATCCTTTATCAGTTCCAACCAACTTCGCTGCCTCATGTTCAGCTCCTTCTGAGTGAATATGTACTTGAGGCTTTTGTGGTCGGTATATAAATGTACGTGGTTACCGAGTAGGTAGTGCCTCCATGTGACGCCCTCAATTCTGTGGAAAACCACGGAACCGAGAACTAATGCATATGTGTGCCCAGGATGTTCATCACACATACAGATACGTTCCACAAACTGAATTCAGATTATATATATTACCACGAATAACAGAGTTTATTACAGCACCTCATGAGTCTTGGACTCATGCTCACAGCGGAAGTCTTTATTTCTACGCAGCGGAAATCTTATTTAAATGCGGAAGCAAAAACTAATGCGGAAGCAAAACTAAGCAGAAGTGGCTCCATCTCTACTCTCTCCACAGGCAAGGTTGAGAACAGATCACACGCCATAATGCTCTACTTGATCTTCATATTAGTCTTCTCTTGCTGTTGATGAGGAAATAATAATGCAAGTTTGAGCACAATGATGTACTCAGCAAGTGCGGGGATAACACATGATATGCAGCTCATAAACAAGGTAGGTATAAAAGGCTTATTTGCAGAATAGCAGTTCTGTAAAAACCATGATAAAACAACAACTTACGTTTAAATGTAATCCCCAACATGTATTAAATTACCAACATACCTCCGTCACTTCCCGTGTTCCATCCGAACATTAACCAATATTTTTATTCATACTCACGAATACCTCCTCGTATTCGCTACCATTTCACCTCATGAAACAACCTCGTCTCGCACCGAGACCAATCTTATGTCATGACCCATCAGTCATGCAACCATCTCATCCCCCGGACTCAACAGTCCCAAACCCAACCATAACCAATAACCATAACCATAACCATAACCAATAACCATTCCAGTAACCATAACCAATAACCATTCCAGTAACCATTCCATCTAATCATGGCAGTTTAGCCAGGTGCTCATAACCGTAAGCTCGGCTATCATGATAGTTTTAATAACTCTGCAGAGTTTGCACCTCTATACCCACAAGTTTGTGATTTCGTCACCCGTCGGCGACTGCAGAACCTCCATTATACCAGTACACATCCGTCGGTGTATGGTCAAGAGATCACAAAATAGCCTTTACAAAGGGTTACTAGATGTATGGACTCACTAAGGTTTCACCGGCAGGCTAGAATCTCCAATTCTCCCACCCACGGGCCCCCTCTTGTGCCATGCAGTTCCCAGGACAGTCCTCACTCGACTCCCATTCCCCGCGCCTTCCATAGTCCATAACACTCTAGCAACTTACCTAATTACTCAGCTAAGCCGCACCCATACTTGGCCTTGTGGTGGCACTGTTACCCTGGCATGTGCATGCATGAACCGGTCCTTAGATCTACGGCAAGTAAAACCACCATCTCATGCTACCTCATACACAAACCCAGGCTTGCCTAGATCCCCCTCTGATCCATGTTCATTATTAACATCAGTTTCTCATTATTATTATGAGTGCAGTTAGCTAGACACATCTATCTCGCTTCCCAATCCCATGGACTCAGCGAAGCATAAAACAAAAACCATACCCGACTCATAAAACTTCCCAGGTGACAAGGGTGGTTTAATTAAAACTAGTAAACTCCTATAAAAGGGTTTCCCATCATGTTTGACTCAGCACACACACCTTTTCGCAAAACAAAATAGTTTTACCCAAAACATAGGATCAACATGGTCAAGGAGCACTTGCCTTGTTCTTGCGGTTCCGGTTGTTCTTGATTCTCAAAACCTTGTTGCTGCAGCTCGTTGTACATAGCTTCCTGAGCTTGTTCTGCTATGTAGGATTCACAGGCATACAAAATTCAAAGTAATCAATATCATGCACAAACCCTAAACTAGATGCGATGATGCTCATGCATGCTATCCTATGATTTTTATTAGATTGGGGTGCCCTTGCATGGCTTGCATGGGCAGAGGTGTTCGGATCAAAGGTGGACGTGGCGATGATCTAGTCTTTAGATCAAACTGATCATCAAGTGATCTGTTCACGAAAAGGCTTCTGTTCGAAAGGAATCGAAGAACAGATGCAAAGAGATGAACAACATGATGTCGTAAGGTGGTATTGAAGTCCTACCTCACGTTTTTCTTGACTTCGAGGTTCTCCTCAGACCACTCAGTCCTTCTCCGATGATATCCCTTGTTGCGCTTCGGCGATGTTTTGCTCGGCGAGTTAGGGCTAGGGCTCTAAGTCGTCGGCTCAGGATTTGAAAGAGAAGTTTGTGGTTTCGGCCAGAGGTTTTGGGTTCTATTTATAATCGAGAAGAGAAGAGTCCTAATCTGATTGGATCCCGAATAAGAGTCTTATTCAGAACTTTGTTGGATCCTATCATCTTATCTTTGGTAACATCGTGGAATTTAGATCGGTTTCTGTTGCGTACCGGTATCTTTACGCGTAAAAACCGCTCCAGAATTCGTTACCTTCGTGATGATGAGCTCCGGAAGCTCCACGTGTCCTCCGGGCCTGGTATCTCCTCGTCCGCAGAGACGAGCTCCGGTTGTGCCGCGTGTCAATCGATCGAGACCTCCTTCTTCTTCGGAGACGAGCTCCGCGCACGCCACGTGTGGGTGCCGGTCTTTCCGCCTTTCCTTCCCTCAGGGACATGCGCCGAGGTCGACACGTGTCCAGCAGCGATGGACCTCTGGAGATAAGCTCCGGTGGCGACACGTGTTCAATAGATCCGGACTTCTCGGAGATGGGTTCCGAGATCAACACATATCCCGTGCGACTGGTTCCCTAAATTCCGCGACGACTAGCTCCGAGGATGACACGTATCCCATGAAAAATGCCTTTGCTTCTTCCGCAGAGGCTAGCTCCACGGGCAACACGCGTCCCACAGGGTCGGACCTCTTTCCAATTGCGGAGGTGACCCCCGAGCCTGCCACGTAGCCAGTTTAGCGTCGGACCTCTCCAATCTCTTCGGGGATGAGCTCCGAACGCGCCACGTGGTCTGCTGGCCGTGGAAGTTGCTTTCGGCGCTCTCAGAGAGCTTTACTGGCTATCCTTTTGATACTTGTTTCTGTTCCCTCTTTTCTAAAAATGTTTTTCCTCTTCACAAAACATGAATATATGCTGACACCCGAGAGGAGGGTGTCACAAATCTACCTCCCTTAAATTGAATCTCGCCCTCGAGATTCATTAGTAGAAAATAGATAGGGGAATTCAGCCTTAATATCCTCTTCACGCTCCCATGTGGCTTCAGCTTCAGTGTGATGGCTCCATTGTACCTTGCACCATCGAATCACCTTGTTTCGGGTGACCCTTTCCTTTACGTCCAAGATTCGGATAGGGTGTTCTGCGTAAGTCAGGTCCTCTTGAAGTTTAAGTTCTCCCATTGACACTTGTTCCTCTGGTATTCTCAAGCACTTCTTGAGCTGGGATACATGAAACACATCATGTACGTCGGAGAGGTGGTTTGGGAGCTCTAGTTGATAGGCTACTTCTCCTCGCTTACCCAAAATCTTAAATGGTCCGATGTAGCGAGGCGCTAGTTTGCCTTTGACGTTAAAACGTCGTTGGCCTCGGATAGGCGATACCTTAAGATATACGAAGTCTCCAACTTCAAAGGTCAACTTTCTACGCCTATTGTCCGCATAGCCTTTCTGTCGTGACTGAGCAGCCTTTAAGTTCTCCCGTATCGTTTGGACTTGCTTTTCAGCCTCTTGTAGTACTTCGGGTCCAAACACCTGGTTCTCTCCAGTCTCGTTCCAGAACAGTGGCGTTCTACACCGTCTACCATATAAGGCTTCGAAAGGCGACATCTTCAAGCTAGCTTGGTAGCTGTTGTTATAGGAGAACTCGGCATACGGTAAACTCCTATCCCATCTACGCCCACGTTTCAAGGCGCAAGCTCTCAACATGTCTTCCAAAATTTGGTTCGTCCTCTCGGTTTGTCCATCTGTTTGTGGGTGATAGGCGGAGCTAAAATCTAGTCGTGTACCCATGGCTTTCTGCAGCTTCCTCCAGAATCTAGAGGTAAACTGAGAACCTCGATCTGAGACTATCCTCTTCGGAACTCCATGACGGCACACGATCTGCTCCATGTACAACTCTGCCAACTGTGTAACGTTGTAACTGGTCTTTACCGGAAGAAAATGGGCGGTTTTCGTCAACCGGTCTACAATGACCCAGATGGAGTCGTATCCTGACTGAGTTCTTGGCAATCCGACGATAAAGTCCATACTGATGTCCTCCCATTTCCATTCAGGTATTTTCAAAGGTTGCAACAATCCAGCGGGTTTTTGATGTTCGGCTTTTACCCGTTGGCATGTGTCGCATAGGGCAACGTATTTGGCTATATCCCTTTTCATACCATCCCCCCAATAGCAAGTTTTCAAGTCCTTGTACATTTTGGTGCTCCCCGGATGTATGGAATAGGGTGAATCATGTGCCTCCCTTAATATCATGTCGCGAAGGTGTCTTAGGTTTGGCACACAAATCCTTTTTCCTAGCCAAAGCGTACCCTTTTCATCCTCTTTGAAATCCTTCTCTATCCCTTGTCGGATTCTTTCCTTGATTTCCTTGATCCCCTCGTCCGTTGCTTGTCCCTTTCTTATTTCTTGCTCCAATGAGGAGTGGATCTCCATCATTTCCATGCTATTCAAGAATCCGAGGTGTAACCGTTCGAACTCCTTACGTAGTTCGGGTGGTAGCTCCCGAACCGTGAGTTGGTGGCATGCTCCCTTTCTGCTCAATGCGTCAGCGACCACATTGGCCTTCCCGGGGTGGTAGTTGATTCCCACATCATAATCCTTTATAAGTTCTAACCATCGATGTTGCCTCAAATTCAAGTCCGTTTGTGTAAATATGTACTTGAGGCTTTTATGATCCGTATAGATCTCACATCGATGACCAAGGATATGTCTCCAAATCTTCAATGCATGCACCACTGCTGCTAACTCCAAATCATGTGTAGGATAGTTAATCTCATGCTTCTTTAATTGTCGTGAGGCATAGGCTACTACTTGTCCTTCCTGCATGAGTACACACCCGAGCCCTTGTCTGGATGCGTCACAATATATGTCAAAGCTCTTGCTTACGTCTGGCAATACCAGAACTGGTGCTGTGGTTAGCCTTTTCTTGAGTTCCTCAAAACTTTCTTGGCAGGCTTGTGTCCATTGAAAGACTTTTCCCTTTCATTAGCAACTCCGTCATAGGTTTTGCTATCTTAGAGAAGTCTTTAATGAAGCGACTATAGTATCCTGCCATTCCAAGGAAACTTCGAATATCCCTCACGCTCTTAGGTTGGTCCCACTTTAGAATATCCCTCACCTTTCCAGGATCAACCGATACCCCTTCCTTGGAGATGATGTGGCCTAGGAAAGATATTTCCTTTAGCCAAAATTGGCATTTGTTGAGCTTGGCATACAACTGATGCTCGCGCAACTTCTGCAAGGTCAATCTCAGATGTTCTTTATGCTCCACCTTACTTTTTGAATACACCATAATGTCGTCGATAAAAACCACGACGAACTTGTCCAAGTACTCCATGAAAACCTTGTTCATAAGGTACATGAAGTATGCGGGTGCATTTGTCAATCCAAAGGACATAACGGTATATTCATATGAACCATACCATGTCCAAAAGGCTGTCTTAGGTATATCGGAGGGCTTAATCTTCAGCTGGAAATATCCCGACCGAAGATCAATTTTAGAGAATACTTGGGCTCCTTTCATTTGGTCGAACAGGTCCTCTATACGGGGCAGAGGGTATTTATTCTTGATTGTTACTTCGTTGAGAGACCTGTAGTCCACGCACATTCTTTGGGTTCCGTCCTTCTTGTCCATGAAAAGTACGGGGGCTCCCCATGGTGACGAACTTGGCCGGATAAAACCCTTCTCCAACTGTTCGTGAATTTGCTTCTTTAGTTCAACTAACTCGTTGACGGGCATCCTATACGGTCTCTTAGCTATGTGTGCAGTTCTAGGTACCAAATCTATGGCAAACTCAATATCCCGGTCAGGTGGCATACCTGGAAGTTCTTCCGGGAACACATCCGAAAATTCCTGAACCACTGGAATGTTGTCCAATGCTACTCCTTCAACATGGTTCAGATCCGCTCGTTCGGTCGCCTGCGGGGCTGACTCAAACTCGACACGGATACCGTGTTCGTTTGTCAATTGCACGCTTCTCTCAATGCATTGGATTACTCCATTGTGCTTGCTTAACCAGTCTATTTCGAGTATGATGTCAATTCCTTGGGAGTCCAAGACAATAAGGTTCGCAAGGAAATCTACCCCCCTTATTTTAAGGCTTACCTTAGGACATACTATACTAGTCCTCATTTCTCCTCCGGGAGAATTAACTAACATAGCACATTCTAGGTGGGATACGGGTAGATGATGTTTGGCAACATATTTGGATGATATGAAGGAATGTGATGCTCCGGAATCAAATAAGATGGTGGCTGGGTTGGAGTTGGCAAGGAACATACCAATTGCGACGTCCTCAGCCTGTTGTGCTTCCTTAGCAGTGACATGGTTAACGTGGCCACGAGCATAGTTCTGCGGTCCACGGTTCCCTTGGTTGTCTCCTCCGTTTGGTCGCTGGTTCTGCTTGGGCACGTTACCTTGCTGTCCAGGGCCTCTCTTCGGGCACTGGTTAGTGAAGTGGCCTACTTCCCCGCATGCAAAGCATGCCCTGTTGCCTACGGCAGCAGGTACGTTGGGGCGGGGGTTTTGAACAGGAGCGCCATTGTTAGGCCGGGGCGCAGAAGGCATGGGCACACGAGGTGCCGGTGCAACGGGCCGTAGCTGTGGTGGCTGACCAGGGCGGTATGTAGGAGTGGTCGATCCATACTGCGGTGCAGGGGGCATGTATCTAGGTCGTACGTTGCTCCCTTGTGGCTGGTATGGAATATTCCTATTGGACTCGCGCTCGATCTCTCGGATCTTGTTTTCAACCACAATAACCTTATCAACTAGCTTCTGGAAGCTTACGTAGTCATTGTTGAGGAGCTGAACCTGGATCTCATTGTTCAACCCTCTCATGAACAGGTACTGCTTCCTCTGATCTGAGTTGACATCTTCGGGGGCATATCGGGACAGTTGTATGAACTTGTTGAGATACTCGTTCACACTTTTCTGCCCTTGGCGGAGACCTTCAAACTCCTGCCTCTTGATCATCATTACGCCAACAGCGATGTAGTGGGAGCGGAAACTTTCCTTGAACTCAGTCCAAGTGATTGTCTCCGGGTTGGCATGGGCGTTGCTCAAGGCATCCCACCAGTCAGCAGCTGCTCCCATCAGTTGGTGCGATGCAAAGAGAACCTTCTCTCGGTCGTTGCACTGAACAATGGCAAGCTTCTTCTCCATGGATTTCAACCAATCATCGGCCTCCATTGGATCGCTTGCTTGAGCAAAGGTGGGTGGTCGAGTCCTCATGAACTCTCCCAGCCTGTTATGAGCCGGTGGTGGTGGTGGCGGTGGTGCCGGAACGGGGTGTTGGTTGGCCTGCCACTGACCCAAAGTTTGGATCATGGTTTGCATAAGCTGGTTTTGCATGGCCATCAACCTTTCTAGGTTGTTTTCGCCAGCTCCGGGGTTAGCAGGAACTTCCTCGTGGTCATCTTCCTGGACGTTCCTTCGGCTGGCGTTTCCTCTCACCATCTGTGAGGGGGAACGAAATAGAATAGAAGGTTAGATGATTAGGTAGGTCTTATATGCATCAAGGTGAGTTGGACTATATATATTAGCCCTTATGAGGATCTGATCAAGTGCCGAAGCATTTCACTCCTCTTTCTTCTTACATGTGGGTATGGACAACATTTTTGAGACGTCCCACCACTTACACTAAGCACATATTCACAATTAATCATCACAAGGGCCCACTCAACTCCTATTCAAGGATGGTTTCCTATGCCAAGGGGGTTTCAAGGCCAATCTAAGCTATTCATCCTAGGATGCTTCCTTTGGTCCGCGTAGCTTCTATTTAGGGGTGTAACTTGCTGTTAACCCGTGATTCTAATATTAATCTAATGCTTCTATCTTAGGCGTGTAACCTACTGTCAACCCGTGGCTCTGATACCAATCTGTGACGCCCTCAATTCTGTGGAAAACCACGGAACCGAGAACTAATGCATATGTGTGCCCAGGATGTTCATCACACATACACATACGTTCCACAAACTGAATTCAGATTATATATATTACCACGAATAACAGAGTTTATTACAGCACCTCATGAGTCTTGGACTCATGCTCACAGCGGAAGTCTTTATTTCTACGCAGCGGAAATCTTATTTAAATGCGGAAGCAAAAACTAATGCGGAAGCAAAACTAAGCAGAAGTGGCTCCATCTCTACTCCCTCCACAGGCAAGGTTGAGAACAGATCACACGCCATAATGCTCTACTTGATCTTCATAGTAGTCTTCTCTT
The DNA here is from genome assembly GCA_030760725.1 of Neostapfia colusana. Classification (NCBI taxonomy): domain Eukaryota; kingdom Viridiplantae; phylum Streptophyta; class Magnoliopsida; order Poales; family Poaceae; genus Neostapfia; species Neostapfia colusana. Next base: position 40,483,401 of record JASWHV010000007.1, on the reverse strand, counting down.
GCTGTTGATGAGGAAATAATAATGCAAGTTTGAGCACAATGATGTACTCAGCAAGTGCGGGAATAACACATGATATGCAGCTCATAAACAAGGTAGATATAAAAGGCTTATTTGCAGAATAGCAGTTCTGTAAAAACCATGATAAAACAACAACTTACGTTTAAATGTAATCCCCAACATGTATTAAATTACCAACATACCTCCGTCACTTCCCGTGTTCCATCCGAACATTAACCAATCTTTTTATTCATACTCACGAATACCTCCTCGTATTCGCTACCATTTCACCTCATGAAACAACCTCGTCTCGCACCGAGACCAATCTTATGTCATGACCCATCAGTCATGCAACCATCTCATCCACCGGACTCAACAGTCCCAAACCCAACCATAACCAATAACCATAACCAATAACCATTCCAGTAACCATAACCAATAACCATTCCGGTAACCATCCCAGTAACCATTCCATCTAATCATGGCAGTTTAGCCAGGTGCTCATAACCGTAAGCTCGGCTATCATGATAGTTTTAATAACTCTGCAGAGTTTGCACCTCTTTACCCACAAGTTTGTGATTTTGTCACCCGTCGGCGACTGCAGAACCTCCATTATACCAGTACACATCCGTTGGTGTATGGTCAAGAGATCACAAAATAGCCTTTACAAAGGGGTTACTAGATGTATGGACTCACTAAGGTTTCACCGGCAGGCTAGAATCTCCAATTCTCCCACCCACGGGCCCCCTCTTATGCCATGCAGTTCCCAGGACAGTCCTCACTCGACTCCCATTCCCCGCGCCTTCCACAGTCCATAACACTCTAGCAACTTACCTAATTACTCAGCTAAGCCGCACCCATACTTGGCCTTGTGGTGGCACTGTTACCCTGGCATGTGCATGCATGAACCGGTCCTTAGATCTACGGCAAGTAAAACCACCATCTCATGCTACCTCATACACAAACCCAGGCTTGCCTAGATCCCCCTCCGATCCATGTTCATTATTAACATCAGTTTCTCATTATTATTATGAGTGCAGTTAGCTAGACACATCTATCTCGCTTCCCAATCCCATGGACTCAGCGAAGCATAAAACAAAAATCATACCCGACTCATAAAACTTCCCAGGTGACAAGGGTGTTTTAATTAAAACTAGTAAATCCTATAAAAGGGTTTCCCATCATGTTTGACTCAGCACACACACCTTTTCGCAAAACAAAATAGTTTTACCCAAAACATAGGATCAACATGGTCAAGGAGCACTTGCCTTGTTCTTGCGGTTCCGGTTGTTCTTGATTCTCAAAACCTTGTTGCTGCAGCTCGTCGTACACAGCTTCCTGAGCTTGTTCTGCTATGTAGGATTAACGTGCATACAAAATTCAATGCAATCAATATCATGCACAAACCCTAAACTAGATGCGATTATGCTCATGCATGCTATCCTATGATTTTTATTAGATTGGGGTGCCCTTGCATGGCTTGCATGGGCAGAGGTGTTCGGATCAAAGGTGGACGTGGCGATGATCTAGTCTTTAGATCAAACTGATCATCAAGTGATCTGTTCACGAAAAGGCTTCTGTTCAAAAGGAATCGAAGAACAGATGCAAAGAGATGAACAACATGATGTCGTATGGTGGTATTGAAGTCCTACCTCACGTTTTTCTTGACTTCGAGGTTCTCCTCAGACCACTCGGTCCTTCTCCGATGATCTCCCTTGTTGCGCTTCAGCGATGTTTTGCTCGGCGAGTTAGGGCTAGGGCTCTAAGTCGTCGGCTCAGGATTTGAAAGAGAAGTTTGTGGTTTCGGCCAGAGGTTTTGGGTTCTATTTATAATCGAGAAGAGAAGAGTCCTAATCTGATTGGATCCCGAATAAGAGTCTTATTCAGATCTTTGTTGGATCCTATCGTCTTATCTTTGGTAACATCATGGAATTTAGATCGGTTTCTGTTGCGTACCGGTATCTTTACGCGTAAAAACCGCTCCAGAATTCGTTACCTTCATGATGATGAGCTCCGGAAGCTCCACGTGTCCTCCGGGCCTGGTATCTCCTCGTCCGCAGAGACGAGCTCCGGTTGTGCCGCGTGTCAATCGATCGAGACCTCCTTCTTCTTCGGAGACAAGCTCCGCGCACGCCACGTGTGGGTGCCGGTCTTTCCGCCTTTCCTTCCCTCAGGGACATGCCCCGAGGTCGACACGTGTCCAGCAGCGATGGACCTCTGGAGATATGCTCCGGTGGCGACACGTGTTCAATAGATCCGGACTTCTCGGAGATGGGTTCCGAGATCAACACATATCCCGTGCGACTGGTTCCCTAAATTCCGCGACGACTAGCTCCGAGGATGACACGTATCCCATGAAAAATGCCTTTGCTTCTTCCGCAGAGGCTAGCTCCACGGGCAACACGCGTCCCACAGGGTCGGACCTCTTTCCAATTGCGGAGGTGACCCCCGAGCCTGCCACGTAGCCAGTTTAGCGTCGGACCTCTCCAATCTCTTCGGGGATGAGCTCCGAACGCGCCACGTGGTCTGCTGGCCGTGGAAGTTGCTTTCGGCGCTCTCAGAGAGCTTTACTGGCTATCCTTTTGATACTTGTTTCTGTTCCCTCTTTTCTAAAAATGTTTTTCCTCTTCACAAAACATGAATATATGCTGACACCCGAGATGAGGGTGTCACACTCCACATTTTCAGTGCAAGTACCACGGCAGCGAGCTCCAAATCATGGGTTGGATAATTCTGCTCATGGTTTCTATGCTGCCGTGATCCATACACGACCACTCTTCGGTCTTGCATCAGCACATACCCGAGCCCAATGCCGGATGCATCGCAGTACACATCGATCGGTTTTGTTGTGTCTGGCTGTGCCAAAACCGGTGCTGATGTCAGGTGCTTAACTAAAGTCTTGAATGCTGCTTCACATGATGGACTCCAAACATATTTGGTAGCCTTCTTCAGAAGCTCCGTCATAGGCTTGGCAATCTTCGAGAAGTTCGGAATGAACCTCCGATAATATCCCGCGAGTCCGAGGAAACTCCGTGCCTCGTGAACAGTTCTCGAGGATTTCCAATTCAGCACTTGAGTGACCTTGCTCGGGTCTACAGGGATACCCTCCACTGAGATTATATGCCCGAGAAAAGGCACTTGTGATAACCAGAATTCGCACTTGCTGAATTTCGCGCATAGCTTGTGGTCCCGCAGCCGTTGCAAGACTATACGCAGATGTTTCTTGTGATCTTCCTCCGACTTGGAATATACCAGGATGTCGTCGATGAAGACCACGACAAACTTGTCCAGCTCCGGCATGAATACCGAGTTCATCAAGTACATGAAGTGAGCTGGAGCATTGGTGAGGCCGAAGGACATGACCAGGTACTCATGAAGTCCGTACCTCATCGAGAAAGCCGTCTTCGGAATGTCCTCAGCCCTTACCTTAATCTGATGGTACCCGGATCTTAAGTCCATTTTTGGAAAGATCTTTGCTTCAACCAACTGATCAAACAACATGTCGATCCGTGGCAACGGGTACTTTTTCTTGATGGTTACGGCATTTAATGGACGATAGTCCATGCAAAGCCGCAACGTCTCATCCTTCTTCTTGACAAATAATGTCGAACAGCCCCATGGCGAGGAGCTCGGCCTAATAAAACCCTTTTCCAGCAGGTCTGTTAGCTGGGTCTTCAATTCAGCCAATTCCTTGGGTGCCATCTTGTACGGCCTTCGGGATATTGGCATGGTTCCCGGTGCAAGTTCAATCTTGAACTCCACCTATCTATCAGGCGGCATCCCCGGCAAATCATCCGGAAATACGTCAGGGAACTCTCGGACCACTGGAATATCTTCCAATCTGATGGTTGTGGCTTGATAGACACTTGAAAGTTTTATTTCTGGACTGTCCAGAAATAAAGAGTGAGACCCGTGCATTTCTGAGTTTAAGTGCACGACTGGAAGGACGGTGTCTAAAACAGCGTCGTGGCGGGTTAACCACGACATCCCTAGGATGACATCGACCTTTTGTCCCTCTAATATTACGAGAGACGTAGGGTAGACTCTACCCGCTAAGCATAATGGTGCTTTGGAAACCATTACGCTTGCTGAAATCTTCCCACCCGGTGAACAAATTAAATATGAACTATCGGTGGCTAGTATTTGCAAGCTGTGTTTAGCAATGAAAGCTTGGCTAATAAAATTATGCGTGGTGCCTGAATCAAACAATACGATGGCGGGATGCTGGTGGAGTTGGAACATACCCGCAAGGATTTGCTCACCCTCCGGCACGTCCTCTATGGCAAGCTGGTGGACGGTGCCGGGCCTACGGTTTGCCCGCCGCGCATTAGTAGGGTTCCGGGGTTGATTCCTCCCCGGAAATGGTGGTGCAACTCTGCCGCCTTGCTTCTCAGGGCAACTGCTCGCGAAGTGTCCTGGACGACCACACTTGTAACATGTGGCCGCTGCTGGTGTAGTGCTCGGGGGACGAAAGCCCGGCATGCGTTGCTGAGGTGCATACGCACGCGGCATCGTCCGCTGCTGCTGTTGTTGTTGCGGTGGTGGTACTGGCAGTGCCGGCCTGAATGCCGGTGATAAGTACGGTCGACTGCGGAAAGGCATCGACCTCTGGGGTGGTTGCCAGCGTGGACCTGATGGTGGGCGATTCACCATCCGAAACTTCTGAGAAGGACTGCCTCCTTCTCCGCTGATCTGCGGCGCGCTTCGCTTTCGTTCTGCCGCCGCCAACTCCTTGCAGGAGTCCTCTTGAACAATCGCAGCATCAATGATGTCGTTGAGGCTGCCGCGATTGAACATCGCCAATTTGTCCTTCAGGAGCGGGTTAAGCCCCTGGTAAAAGTGGTCCCGCCGCTTCTCGTCGGTATCTGCGTGATCCGACGCGTAGTGCGCGAGATCGTTGAACGCCCTAGAGTATTCCAGCGCGTTTCGGCTCCCTTGCTGCAGGTGTAGAAACTCCTGCATCTTCCTTTTCATTAGACCTGGCGGTATGTGATAGGCCCTGAAGGCCGTCCGGAACTCCGTCCAGGTCATAACTCGGTCGGTGTGCTGTGAAGCACAGAACTTGGCCCACCACGCGCTCACGGATCCTTGGAGCTGCAGGACCGCGAACTGAGCCTTGCGATGCTCACTTATCTGGAGCAGCCCGAACTTCATCTCAATTGCGCGGAGCCAGTTGTGCACGTCAAGAGGTTCATCCGCCCTTGAGAATACAGGGGGATGAGTCGCCAGGAAGTAGGTGTAGGAGCTCTATTGACACTCCTCACGGTCTTGACGTCTCTCTGTGCGAGACATATTAGCGATGAGAGTTTGCAGCAACTCCGTGTGCTGCTGATGTGAACCCGCCATTGCCGCGACGATGTCGGCCAATGTAACCGTTGGCAGTGGCAGTGGCGGTGTTTGCTGTTGCTGTTGCTGCTGCTGTCCCGAGGAGTCCTCGGGAGGCTGTTGGGAGGTTTCTCCCCCTTGGCTAGCACCCCCAACATCAGGGTTGGCACGAGTACGCGTCATTCTGAAATTCAAAACAGCAGCGATTAGCACATGTCATACTTAAAATTCCATATGCAACAGTAGGTATTGAAGTGACACATGAATAATTTGCACAACATTCACATATATTGATAAAGCATAAACTTTATACAAGATACATTGTTCTCGGTTCTCCGAGAAGTCGTGCTCATGTCGTCACTACCTATACATATGCTACTGCTTACACGACATGTCACCGATTACAAAAGTTGGGTTACACTACCCTAGCTGCCCTACTTGGCAACTGTAACCCCCTACTCAGAGTAGAACTCGACCTCCTGCGGGTCGTCCTCCTCCGGTACCTCTGCTGGTGGCTCTGGATCTACCACCTCTTCGCCCATCTCGGGTTCTCCCATTGCTGGAAGGCCCAAGACTACCGGTATACCCAATACCGGAGGTACGAGGTCCTGCAATGCATGCACCTCGTCCATAGCCTGGTTGTAGTCCTCTTCCCAGCCTTGCCCTTCCTCAATAGCGTCATCTCGCTCTTGAGCAAGGTTCTCTTTCTGCTGGGTCAGATTCTGTACCAGTTCCTGCAACGCCGCGATGTCGACACGGCTCTTCTTCTTTGCCTTCTTCAGACGATGCAACTGATTGTGCTGTTCATTCAGTCGCTTGATCGTCGGAAGGAGCACATTACAAAGTGCGCTGTGAGCACTCTTGAAATGGTCTCCACGGCTCATGCTCTCCTTCAGCTTCGTGGCGAGATGCTCCGTATGAACAGCTTGGCTGTCCATCACGGCATTTCTCGCCCTCATCTGGAGGCTGAGATTTGCCTCCGCGGGGTTGTACCTTGGGCAACTCCGGTCCGTTGCCTCCAGATACCTCTCTTCCCACACATGGTGAGCCCGTCCCTCCACCGGAATGAGCGCGTATGGAGTGCCCTCCATAGCCTGCACGTGTAGTTGGCAGAAACGTGACATAGTGTCACGGGCTGCCACTTGCCACATCCCTTCCGGTTGTCTTCCTCTCACCGTGACGGTGAACGGCACCCAACCGGATGGCGTAGGTCCTGCGGGGACTTTGACATGGATCATCAACGTCCTGTTCCCCTCTTCGCCTTCTTCCTTGGTGAAGTACTGCGGCATCTGGTTGTACCCGAAATATTGAAGCATCTGCCTCAATGCCTCCGGATAACCGCTGTGGTGAGAACAGTGGGATACCACCCACCCGTTCTCCAACTGTTTGTCTGCTGTCATCTGTAAAAATATATTTGAGAAATGTCAAATATTTATTTAAACAGTAAAAAATTGAGTTATAACATAAGATATGTTATTAAACCGACAAAACTTGGAAATATAGTTCAAATTTAAACAAATTTGTCTGCTGATCTGCTGTCTGCATGACAGCTCTGACCAGTTTCCATTTCAACCTGATTTAGGCCCTGTTAAAGGCAAAACCAATTCCGGAGCTCAACATCGAAGTTAAAGCTAACTTCAGTAGCTTTCCATAAAGCATTTGCTTGGCCTAAGATCTGTCCTGGTTGAAAAGTTATGAGAGGTCAAATTCACAGAATTTCTGGAGAAACTTGGACAGCACCTCCGTGCTTTAGGTACTGGTTTGATCCAAGAATTCCAGTTAATTCTGCTCCCAATCTGACAAAAAATTCTGTTACCAAGTTGTAACCCATCTCATAATCTTTCCAGGACTACCTAATTTTCTATTTTTGGATTTTTATGCAGGAAGTTATACTCAATTTACAGAGAGTTTACAGAGAGTCTTTGCTCTGTCCTGTTTTCTAGACAGTTTCAACCCTACTGCATTTTTTGATCGGTTAAGGGATGAAACACCTCTGGACCTCAACAGAAAAGTTGTAAAGCTCTTCCAAAGCTTTTCAGAAATGTATCATATGACCCCAACCTCGAAAGAACTCAACCTCTAACCTCTGATTAACTTCAGCCTTGATTCAGCTGAAAACAGTGTGCTCTGTCCTTAACAACCTATAAGTTGAAAACTTGTTAACTTTGAATATCCTGTTCAAGGGAAGGAGTTACATCAAGGTTTACTACTTTGGATCAAAACCTTCAAGTTTTAAATGAAGTTGTTCATTTAATGGGGTGTGACGTCGATGCGTCACCAGATTATGTCGGTACTACGTCCTCACAAAGAAAAACCTATACCGGACTTAGCCGGCTTCGTTAGTTCAGTGGCACTAACGTCACTCACACACGGATCCTACACGTCTACCGTTTCGTGGTTAGACTACCTGCAGAGACTCAAACAATCGTCAGACTCGGCTGCACACCGAGTCCGGTATCCATACAGTTCGTACACCCGGCCGCCATCACTCGCCCGGATGTTCTCAAGTCAAACACGCCTTAAGTTACGTGTTCACGTTTTAGACCACATGACGGGGTCTCCCAGATTGCACCACGCACGCCAGGGACAGAAGTTGCTCGAATACCCCAAACGACATGAAGAGTCGTAGAGGATATTAAAGCGAGTCGGGTTACCTGCAACCCGTGGGGCTCCACCCTTCAGCTTGTGTGCACTGGTGGACAGCGCTTACGTGCACCCCCCAAGACATAAACGTCCCGAGATGCACGATTTTCTGACATAGACAGATAGGTTAGTATGCCACTTTCTATATGCTAATAACATCCTTATACGGGCTACTAACTCGTTCCTCACTGGATTTTTGAAAAAGATGTCCTTTTTAGTGCGTTAAAACTCAAGCGAGCTCTGGTACCAGCGCTGACACGACCCCACGGTCTTGTCCAGCCAGGATCACGCTGAGGGGTGCTGCGTTGCACAGCACCGTATAACACACGTCAAAGGTACAAAGCGGAAGCAAAATTTTTATTACATAAAGTGGTTTATGAACATTTGTACATCAAAATAAGTCCAGTCTACACTCGCGGGCGTAGACTACGCATCAAGTTCACGTTCAGCCCTTGAACGTGTCCTTGCTAGCACACACGCACACTAACTCTGCGGCGTGCACGGCTCCTACTCGATGGGGTTCCCCTCCTGGGGTTCCGTCTCTTCTTCGGGAGCCACTTCCTCATAGAACCCTGCAAAAGCTTCAAACACAAGCAGTGAGCACGAAGGCTCAGCAAGACTGACCCGTCTCTCCCAAACATGGAACTTCTACATGAGGGATTGATAGGTTACATGAGGTAAAATCATTTGCAAGGACTCGCCTATTTAGGGGAACCTTACTTTCAAGTTTTAGCAGCAGGTTGTGGAGAACCTTACGCTAAGGCACATGAGAGAGCCGCAATCAAACAAGAAACGCATTTCTCTCATGTACTTTGCCCAAAGTTGAAAGGAACTTTAATTAGCTCTAAACTACAGTAAATCATTAACAATCAAAGTCCATCTTTCAATCAGCAACATTTTAACATGTAACTAGCTTGTTCTTTCTATGTCATGGTACAGTGAACAAGTGGTACTCACTGACCATGAGGGACGGCGATTATAATCGATTTACACCTGCAGGGTTAACCGAACAACCCGTCACGTACGCCCGTACTCGATGTTGCCTACAGCAACCATCAAGGACGCCGTACGCAACCACCTTTCGCCCGTCAGCCAAATATTGAACCGGTCCCATCGTCTCGAGCAAGAGGTCTCTGCACGCGCATCTCAGAGACGCCAGCCGATTTACACCTCAATCTCTCAACCTACCCTCTGAACGACGGGCAATACCTCAATACCCAGCTACCCGAGTTACATCAGTTTCCCGGTTCCCATATAGCCGGTAGGTCTTCGGTAGTGTTCTAGCTTGTTCAACAGGCCCGCACACGGCTCGGTCCTCAATCGACACAAGCGGAGCTACAGCACACAGGCCCCAAAGTCCTGCTGCCCTTACTCTCCGCTCGGTCTCATCTTTCTGGCCATGTGTATCATGTGCTATCTCTACCCGAGTCGAGTGCCTCTAGCCTAAGCTTGTGAGTAGTTCCAACTACTCGACTTGTACCGAATCCTACCCAAAATTAGCTTTGCAGTAGCTAACGGGATTTGCAATCCTAACCCAACCCATGGTTTTCTTGGCTATGCAATTGGGTTTCCAAACAAGACTCTAATGCACGAAATAAGTGATCCTCAAAGAAAGTGCTCAAAATAATAAAAATTTGTAAAGAGGTTAATGCAAACCGGTGCTTGCCTTGCTGCTCTTGGTCATATGCTAGCTGCTCTTCTGGAGTTACGAAGTCTAGGACTTCGGGTTCCTCCTCGACCTTAGCGACTACATGATATAAGAAGTACAGGTATTAATTTAATGCATTTGAATTGACTTTTAAACTTGTGAAATCTATAACTCTTAATATACAGACCCAATGACTGTGAACTTTTACTGTGGCTTGGTTACAACCTAAATAGAGACTTGGTCAAGTTTTAGTTGCAGCAAATCTCATTTGAGCCCTCCACAATTAATTATGTACTTGACCTTAATCGAAGGCTTTTAGTGTGTTCTAAGGATTTTCATGAAACAAACTATGACTTTCTGAAAACTAGATTTTCAGAGGGTTCTAATGGAGTTGGTCTCACTTAATTTGGAGGTTCCTAACAAAAGATATGAGCTGAACAATTTCAGAGAAAATTCTGAAAATGTTTCTGAACATTTTCTATTTTCTCTGGAACAGTTTCACTAATCACACCATTAGGTGGATCAAATGAGCTCAAATGGAACTGAAATTTTTAGGGTTGTTCAGGGATATTTTGGTGAACAACCCAGAAAAATTTCAGGATTTTCCTCCAAAGGATTCTCCAGTTAAAATTCCAAACAGTTTAAATTTTTGAGGAATTAATTCTGGAGAAATAAGAATTTTCATGAAGTGAAACTTGATTTGCTGGAAAGTGCTCAGAAAGATAAATCCAACAAAATTTGGTTCACTTGATTTGGAGCTTTCTAGCCGAAGTTATGAGGATTTGAAGTTTGAAGGAAATCTGAAAATTGGGGGAAAAGTTTAAACTCGCGGGTGGGCCCTGGGGACACGCGTCGCCCACTGAGGCGACGGCACACCGTGGCCTGCGGGGTTCCTGCGCGCCAGCACAACAGATCTCGGCCACACCCAATCCTGATTTCAAATTTTGAGCCGCTGACGGCTGGGCCAGCCGGCTTCGTCTTCCTCTCGACGTCCGCGCTCTGCCGCCGGGGTATCTTGCCGGAGAGCTCGCCGCCGGCTTCTGTAAAGCTCCAAACTTCACGATTTTGGCCGCCTCTGCCTATTTCCACTCGGGGAACAGGATTCTTGGGTCAGCTCACCATGAAAATGGCCGCCACATGGTCGGCGACGAGCAGCAGCCTCGGGAGAACTTCGGCCGTGTTGCCCGTCCTCCCTAGCACCTCACCTGATCAAGCTAAGGGTCGTCGAGCATTAGTGGACCATAGGAAAGGTCGACGTGAGCTCCACGGAGCTCGGGAAGGGCTGCGTAGGACTGTCACCGTGCGACCTAGGCCGGAAAATGGGATTTCTACTAAAACTCAAAGAACAGCGGTTTCCCTCCACGGTTCTTCGTGATTCCTGCTCCTATGGACTCGTACGGTCTACTAGAAGTGATCCTCTCGATGAGAGGATGAGTGATGCAGTGTGGCTTACAAATTTCTCTGATCGGTACTGACCTCACTTTTGCACACCGTCGCGAAAACATGAAATTCCGGCCTAAGTAGCGTTTTTTCACGCCGCCGGAGCTTGCGGGAATGAAAGAGGGGTTGAAGGCGAACCTCTTTGCTGTTCACAGCTCAGTGAACGGTGGGCTGTGGTGGCCGGAAGGACGGTTCCCGCAGCGGCGGCTCGAGCTGAACCGGCAGAGAAAGAATCGCCGCGGTGGAGCTCGGGGAAGACCGTGCAGGGTCCGGAACCGATGCGAGGGCGTTGAGGATGGCTTGGCGCACCCGGTGCTGGTCTCAGATCGCCGGGAGGGTCTCTGGATCGGCCGGGCGACAAGGAACCGAAAGTTCACTCGGGCGGCGAGGAGCTTCGGCTTTTTGGGTGGAAATGCGACGAGGCAGCGGTGAGGACCCCCTGCGACTGCTCGGGCGCGCAGATAAGGGCCCTGCGAGGCGGTTCACCGGCCGAGGGCGGCAAGCAGCTTCTGTCCTCGCGGTTTCTTCGCCGTGGCGGTCGCTGCAGCGCGCGCGATTACCCGAGCTGAGCTCTCAGTCGGTTTCTTTTGCCTCAATGGCTGGCATGTGGGTCCCACCCGGGGTTTTAACCTCTGAAATTCACTCCTAATCACTGTTGTAAACAGTGAGCCCCAAAATACCCATGGTGATTCAAATTATTCAGCCATGAGACATTTGAATTGAGTAGGATTCAAATTGGGTTTGGTTTGAATGAATTTCAGCACATGTTCAGTTTGAAATTCAAATAAAGTTTGAATTTGCCCCACTTAGCTCATGTCAAGATCAACTCCAAATGGAGTGAAAATTGGTGTATGAGCTCACAAAAATGTGCTGAGTAAGAATATGCCCCCCACTTTTGAATTCATGGGATAAAAACAGTTTGAATTTGAATATGGTTTCAAACTGCCCTCTTTCTAGCTATACCCAAAATGACCTCAAAAAGGTTTTGAATTTGGGTAAAACTTGGCATGGATATCCCTAGCAATGTGTAGGAGTTTTCATATGCCCAGCCCATCTATATCACATGTGGAAAATACCACTTTTGCAATATGTGAGTTTGTTTTCTAATGAGCATGTTGATGGTGGTTACTTGCTCTTAATTTGTGTTCATCAACTTGCTTCAATTGAGGTGTGTGGTGTGGTGATGAACACTTCAAAGATGTGTCAAAAACTGAGGCCCTTACATTTTCCACCTTCCGAAGTCATCGATTTGGAGCCCTAACCCCCAACTTGACGATCTAACCACCTCTGCCGGAGTTTAGTCGCCAAAGAGCCGCCGACGAGCCGACACGATCGACGAAGGAGAGCCGATGATCTGTTTTGCTGCCATTGCAAGGAGGAAGGTCCCGAAGAATGTAACAAGGACAAGCTCAGGGAGCTACCTACGACGGACTACAACAGCAAGAATTTGAACAACAGAAGCCACAAGAACAAGGCAAGTGTCCCTTGACCATATTGATCCCATGTTTTTGAAAGACTGTTTTGTTTGTGAAAAGGTGTGATTGCTTGAGTCAACTTAATGGGGAACCCTTTCATAGGAGTTTACTAGTTTTGTTAACCACCCTTGTCGCCGGGAAAGTTAATGAGTCGGGTATGGTTTTTGCTTTTATGTTTCGCCGAGCCCACGGGATTATGGGAAGCGAGATAGATGTGTCTAGCTAACTGCACTCGTAAGAATAATGAGAAAGTGATGTTGTTAACGAACATGAATCGGACGGAGATCTAGGCAAGCCTTGGTTTGTGGATGAGGTAGAATGAGATGGTCGTTACTTGCCGTAGATCTAAGGACCGGTTCATGCCAGCCTTGCCAGGATAACAGTACCACCACAAGGCCAAATATGGGTGCAGATTGGCTGACTAATTAGGTAAGTTACTAGATTGTTATGGACCGTGGAAGGCGCGGGGAATGGGAGTCGACTGAGGACTGCCCTGGGAACTTCATGGCACAATAGGGGGCCCGTAGGTGGGAGAATTGGAGATTCTAGCCTGCGGGTGAAACCTTAGTGAGTCCATACATCTATTACCCCTTTGTAGAGGCTATTTTGTGATCTCTTGACCATACACCAATGGTTGTGTACTGGTATAATAGAGGTTCTACAGTCGCCAAAGGGTGACAACATCACAAACTTGTGGGTAAAGTGGTGCCGCCTCTGTAGAGTGTAAAACTATCATGATAGCCGAGCTTATGGTCACGAGCACCTGGACAACTCACATCATTAGATGGGATGGTTATTGGGAGGTTATGGTTTTTGGGATGGTTTGGATGGTATTCGGTTTGGTTATGGTTTGGTATTTGGATTTGATTTTCGGGACTGTTGAGTCCGGGTAACGAGAATTGGTTGCATGACTGTCGAGTCATGGCAAATGAGATTTGGTCTCGGAATGAGAAGGAATTGAATATGAGATGAAATGGTAGTGAATATGAGATTGTATTCATGAGATGGTAGTGAATACGAGATGGTATTCATGAGCAAAGTTGAGAAATATTAATGTCTGGTTGAGACATGGAAAGTGATGAATCATGATGGAGGTATGTTGATGTTTAAATACATGATGGGATTACATTCACTTAAAGCTAAGTTGCTGTTTTATCGTGTTTTGAGAAATAAAGTTTCTTTCAGCAATGAGCCTTTTCATACCTACCTTGTTGTAAGCTACATGTCATACTTCCGCACTTGCTGAGTACGTCATGTACTCACCCTTGAATTATCATACATCATCAGCAACAGGAGAGGAGTACCTCGAAGATCACATGGACTATTAGGCGTGAGATCCACCCTCAACCTTGCCTGTGGAGTAGGAGATGGAGCCGCTGCTTCTGCTTAGTTTGCTTCCTCAATAGAATAAAGACTTCCGCTGCTAGAATAAAGACTTCCGCTGCTAGATTAAGACTTCCGCTGCTAGATTAAGACTTCCTCTGCTAGCATGAGTTTGAGACTCATGATACTTTGTAATAAAACCCTATTCATTTGTGGTATTATATTCTGAATTCAGTTTGTGGATGATATGTGTATGTGTGATGAACATTCTGGGCACACATACGCATCGGTTTTAGTTCCAAGAGGTTCTCTCAGGAACGAGGGCGTCACAGATTGGTATCAGAGCCACGGGTTGATTGTAGATCACACGCCTGGGCAGGAATCACCGATTGGCATTAGAGCCACGGTTGATCGTAGGTCACATTCCTAGATAGAAAACAAAAATCGGTATCAAACTACCACAGTTGACTATAGGTCACAAGCCTAGATAAGGTCACAGATTGGTACAATTCACAGATTGGTATCAACCTGCCACAGTTGATCGTAGACCACACGCCTATATAAGAATATAGATTAGCATTAGAGCCTAGGTAAGACCACAGATTGATATTGAAGTTACGTTGACCGTAGGATGCAAGCCTAGGAGAAGCCATAGTTGGATCACAGATTGGTACCATGGGTATCACCCCAAACCACCTTGACATAGGGTGAAATCACAGATTGGTATCACCCTAAAGCACATGGGACCCCCATTGACTAAGCTTGAATAGGAATTGTGTGAACCTTGTGAGGATTGCTTGTGCTTGTGTGCTTAGTGTGAGTTGTGGGACGTTTTCAGCGTTGTCCATATCCACACATAATAGAGAGAGGTGTGAGATGCCTCGGCACTTGTTAACATCCTCATATAGGACGATATAAAGTCTGTCCACCTTGATGCATATAGTTAGGGGGATCCATCTAACCTTCTAACCTCTATTCTATTCAACCCTCTCTCAAAGATGGTGAGAGGAAACGCCAGCCGCCAAGGGAGGAACGTCCGTGGCAACCAAGAGGAGGACCACATCGATGTTCCTGAGAATGACAACCCCGGGGCTGGTGCAAACAATTTGGAATGATTGATGGCCATGCAGAATCAGCACATGCAAACAATGATCCAAACCTTGGGTCAGCTGCAAGCCAACAACAACAACCCCATTCCTGCACCACCACCACCACCACCACCGCCACCACCGCCGGCTCATAACAGACGGGGAGAGTTTATGAGGACTTGACCACCCACTTTTGCTCAAGCTAATGATCCCATGGAGGCCGATGATTGGTTGAAGTCCATGGAAAAGAAGCTTGCCATAATTCAGTGCAATGACCGAGAGAAGGTTCTCTTCGCATCGCACCAACTTATGGTAGCAGCCGCTGATTGGTGGACGCCCTTTGTAAAGCTCATGACAACCAGGAGAATATTACTTGGACCGAGTTCAAGGAGAGTTTCCGCTCTCATTACATCCCTGCTGGTGTCATGATGCTCAAACGGCAGGAGTTTGAAGGTCTCCGCCAAGGCAAGAAGACCGTGAACGAGTATCTCAACAAGTTCACGCAGCTTTCAAGGAATGCCCCCCAAAGATGTCAACTCGTACCAGAGGAAGCAGTACTTGTTCATGAGAGGGTTGAACAATGAGATCCAGGTTCAACTGCTCAACAATGACTATGCTAACTTCAAGAAGCTGGTTGACAAAGCCATAGTGGTGGAAAGCAAGATCCGAGAGATCGAGCAAGAGGGCAAAAGAAAGATGCCATACCAGCCGGAAGGGAGCAACGTGCGCTCTCGGTACATGCCCCCAGTTGCACCACTGTATGGATCGACCGCTCCTACATACCGCCCTAACCAACCACCACAGCAATGCTCTGTCATGCAAGCACCTCGTGTGCCTTTTCCTCCAGCGCCCCGTCCTAACGTTAGTTCTTATGCTCAAAACCCCCGCCCCAACGCCCCTTCTGTCTTGGGCAACAAGGCACGCTTTGCATGCGGAGAACCAGGACACTTTGCGAGTCAGTGCCTGAAGAGAGGTCCTGGACAGCAAAGCAACACACCCAAGCAGAACCAACAGCCTCACGGAGGAGCCAATCAAGGAAACCGTGGACAGCAGAACTATGCTCGTGGAAACGTGAACCATGTCTCTTCTAAGGAAGCGTAACAGGCTGAGGACGTCGTGATTGGTATGTTCCTTGCCAACTCCAGCCCAGCCACCATCTTATTTGATTCCGGAGCATCGCATTAATTCATATCATCCAAGTATGTTGCCAAGTATAATCTACCCATATCACACTTGAAATATACTATGTTGGTTTATTCCCTCGGTAGAGAGATGAGGACTAATATAGTATGTCCGAAAGTAAACATAAAAATAAGGGAGGTAGACTTCCTTGCCAACCTCATTGTCTTGTATTCTCAAGGGCTCGACATAATACTCGGAATGGATTGGTTAAGCAAGCACAACAGAGTAATCCAATATGCTGAGAGGAGCGTGCACTTGACAAACGAGGACGGTACCCGTATTGAGTTCGAGTCAGCCCAACCGCCAACCGAGAAGGCGACTCTGAACCATGTCGAAGAAGTAACCCTGGAAAGCATTCCAGTGGTTCAAAAATTCTCGTACGTGTTTCCGGAAGAACTTCCAGGTATGCCACCTGACCGGGACATCGAGTTTTCCATTGACCTAGTGCCCGAAACTGCACCTATAGCAAAGAGACCCTACAGGATGCCCGTTAACGAACTAATGGAACTCAAGAAGCAGATTCAGGAGCAGCTGGAGAAGGGTTTTATACAACCAAGTTCGTCACCGTGGGGAGCCCCCGTGCTCTTCGTGGACAAGAAGGATGGGACCCATAGGATGTGTGTTGACTATAGGTCTCTCAATGAGGTGACGATCAAGAACAAATACCCGTTGCCCCGTATATAGGACCTATTCGACCAAATGAATGGAGCCCAAGTTTTCTCCAAGATTGATCTTCGGTGGGGATACTTCCAGCTGAAGATTAAGCCCTCCGATATACCCAAGACTGCCTTTCGAACACGGTATGGTTCGTATGAATATACCGTCATGTCTTTTGGGTTAACGAATGCACTTGCATATTTCATGTACCTCATGAACAAGGTCTTCATGGAGTAATTAGACAAGTTCGTTGTGGTTTTCATTGATGACATTATGGTGTATTCGAAAAGTGAGGAGGAACATGAGGAGCATTTGAGATTGACCTTGCAGAAACTGCGAGAGCATCAATTGTATGCCAAGCTCAGCAAGTGTCAGTTCTGGCTAAAGGAGATATCGTTCCTAGGCCACTTTATCTCCGAGGAAGGAGTATCGGTTGATCCCAGAAAAGTGGGAGATGTTCTAAAGTGGAACCAACCGCAAAATGTGAGAGACATTCGGAGTTTTCTTGGGATGGCTGGATACTACCGATCCTTCATCAAGGACTTCTCCAAGATAGCAAAGCCTATGACGGAGTTGCTAATGAAGGAGAAGGCGTTCCAGTGGACCTCAGCGTGCCAAGAAAGCTTTGAGGAGCTCAAGAAAAGGCTAACCACAGCACCTGTTTTTGTATTGCCGGACGTGAGCAAGAGCTTAGACATATATCGTGACGCATCAAGACAAGGGCTTGGATGTGTGCTTATGCAAGAAGGACAAGTGGTAGCCTATGCCTCATGACAATTAAAGAAGCACGAGCTGAATTACCCCACACATGACTTGGAACTCGCAGCCGTGGTGCATGCATTGAAGATTTGGAGACATTATATCCTTGGTCATCGATGTGAGATCTATACGGATCATAAAAGCCTCAAGTACATATTCACCCAAACGGATTTGAATTTGAGGCAACGTCGATGGTTGGAAGTCATCAAGGATTATGATGTTGGAATCAACTATCACCCCGGAAAGGCCAATGTAGTCGCTGATGCATTGAGCCGAAAGGGAGCATGTCACCAACTCAAGGTTCGGGAGCTACCACCCGAGCTACGCAAGGAGTTCGAACGGTTACATCTCGGATTCTTGAACGAGATTGAAGTGATAGAACTCCACTCTTCTTTGGAACAAGAGATAAGAGATGGCCAATCAATGGATGAGGAGATCAAGGAAAGGATCCGACAAGGCATCGAAAAGGACTTCAAAGAAGACGAGGAGAGTACGCTTTGGCTAGGAAAAAGGATTTGTGTGCCTAACGTGAAGCACATCCACGACATGATATTAAAGGAGGCACATGACTCACCTTATTCCGTACTTCCCGGAAGTACCACGATGTACAAGGATCTGAAAACTTGTTATTGGTGGGATGGTATGAAAAGGGACGTAGCCGTGTATGTTGCCCTACACAACACATGCCAATGGGTGAAGACCGAACATCAAAGACCCGCTGGACTGTTGCAACCCTTGAAGGTACCCGAGTGCAAGTGGGAAGACATCAGTATGGATTTCATCGTCGGATTACCATGTACTCGGTCGGGTTACGACCCCATCTGGGTTATCGTGGACCGATTGACGAAAACAGCTCATTTTCTTCCTGTGAAAACCACGTACCGCATGGCAGATCTAGCCGAGCTGTACATGGAGCAGATTGTGTGCCGCCATGGAGTCCCAAAGAGGATAGTCTCAGATCGGGGTTCTCAGTTTACCTCTAAATTTTGGAGGAAGCTGCAGAAAGCTACGGGTACACGACTGGATTTTAGCTCCGCTTACCGCCCGCAGACCGACGGACAAACAGAAAGGACAAACAAAATGTTGGAGGACATGTTGAGAGCCTGTGCCTTGAAGCATGGACGAAGTTGCGATAGGAGATTGCCGTATGCCAAGTTCTCCTATGACAACAGTTATCAAGCCAACTTGAAGATGTCACCTTTCGAAGCATTGTACAATAGACGGTGTAGAACACCGCTGTTTTGGAACGAGACCGGAGAGAACCAAGTGTTTGGACCCGAAGTGCTACAAGAGGCTGAAAAGCAAGTCCAAACCGTACGGGAGAACTTGAATTCTGCTCAGTCACGACAGAAAGGCTATGCGGACAATAGGCGAAGGAAGTTGACTTTCGAAGTAGGAGACTTCGTACACCTTAAGGTATCGCCTATCCGAGGCCAACAACGTTTCAACGTCAAAGGCACGCTAGCACCTCGCTACATCGGGCCATTCGAGACTTTGGGCAAGCGAGGAGAAGTAGACTATCAACTAGAGCTCCCGATGCACCTCTATGATGTGCATGATGTGTTTCATATATCCCAGCTCAAGAAGTGTTTGAGAGTTCCAGAAGAGCAAGTACCAATGGAAGAGCTCGAACTTCAAGAGGATCTGACCTATGCAGAGCACCCTGTCCGAATTTTGGACATAAAGGAAAGGGTCACAAGGAACAAAGTCATCCCATGGTGCAAGGTACAATGGAGCCATCACACGGAAGCAGAAGCTACATGGGAACATGAAGAAGATATCAAGATAAGAATTCCCTCATCTATTCTCTACTAACGAATCTCGAGGGCGAGATTCAATTTAAGGGGGGTAGATTTGTGACACCCTCATTTTCAATTTCTGCATGTATACATGTTTCATGTAGAAAAACATTTTAAAATAAGTTGAAACAGAGAAAGAATAAAAAATAGCCAAATAGAGCCAATTCCAGTTCGCCTAGAGCGCCAAAGACATTTTCCGTTGCCCGCTGGCCACGTGGCGCCTTCGGAGCTCATCCCCGGAAAGGGGGAGAGCTCGCCGGTAAACTGGCTACGTGGCAGGCTCGGGGCTCATCTCTGTGAAAAGGGGCGAGGTCCGATCCCGTGGTACACGTGTTGCCCCTATAGCTATCCTCTGCGGAAGGAGCGAGGCTAGTTCCGCGGGATACGTGTCGACTGCGGAGCTAGTCACTGAGGAGAAAGAAAGGTCCAGCCGTGCGGGACACATGTCGCTCTCGGAGCTCACCTCCAAGAGGTCCGGCCTTGCCAGACACGTGTTATCTCCGGAGCTTACCTCCGGGAGGTCCAATACTACTGGACACGTGTCACCTCCGGATCTCACCTCCTGGAGGTCTGACGCTGATGGACACGTGTTAACCTCGGAGCTCGTCTCCGAGATATAAGGAAGATCGGTGCTGCTTGACACGTGGCATTCTCGGAGCTCACCTCTGAAGAGAGGGGAGGTCCAGAACGGACACGTGGCACTACCGGAGCCCACATCCGAAGAAGGGGGAGGTCCGACACTGACACGTGGCACGCTCGGGGCCACCTCTGAAGAGAGGGGAGGTCCGGAACTGACACGTGGCACACACGGAGCTCACCTCTGAGGGAGAGGGAGGTCCCGACTCGCCAGGACACGTGGCGCATGTGGAGCTCGCATCTGAGAAGAGGGAGGTCTCATCAGCCTGACATGCGGCACAACCGGAGCTCGTCTCCATGGAAAAAGGAAACCAGGCCCCCGCTGGACACGTGGAGCTTCCGGAGCTCACCGCCACGAAGGAAAAGAGATTTGAAGCTGTTTTTCTCCTGTACGCATGGGAATACCGACATGGAAGGAAACCGACACGAATTCCACGATGTGGCCGCACCAAATCAACTAGAGATAAGTTGTTAAGATCCAAAAACAATTTGAATAGGACTCCTATTCGAATTCCGATCAGAGTAGGACTCTTCGTTTTCCTCTTATAAATAGAACTGAAAACCTTTGACCGCAACCACGAACTTCTTTTCCACCTCCCGAAGTCGTCGACTTAGAGCCCTAGCCCCCAACATGACGAGCTAACCACCTTCGCCGGAGTTTAGTCGCCAGAGAGCCGCCGACGAGCTGACACGATCGCCGGAGGAGAGCCGACGATCTGTTTTGCTGCCATTGCTAGGAGGAAGGTCCCGAAGAACTTAAGAAGGACATGCTCAGGGAGCTACCTACGACGGACTACAACAGCAAGAATTTGAACAACAGAAGCCACAAGAACAAGGCAAGTGCCCCTTGACCATATTGATCCCATGTTTTTGAAAGACTGTTTTGTTTGCGAAAAGATGTGAGTCCTTGAGTCAACTTGATGGTAAAACCCTTTCATAGGACTTTACTAGTTTTGTTAACCACCCTTGTCGACGGGAAAGTTAATGAGTCGGATATGGTTTTTGCTTTTATGTTTCACCGAGTCCACGGGATTAAGGGAAGCGTGATAGATGTGTCTAGCTAACTGCACTCGTAAGAATAATGAGAAACAGATATTGTCAATGAACATGAATCGGAGGGAGATCGAGGCAAGCCTTGGTATGTGGATGAGGTAGAATGAGATGGTGGTTACTTGCCGTAGATCTAAGGACCGGTTCATGCAAGCCATGCCAGGATAACAGTGCCACCACAAGGTCAAATATGAGTGCGGCTTAGCTGACTAATTAGGTAAGTTACTAGATTGTTATGGACCGTGGAAGGCGCGGGGAATGGGAGTCGAGTGAGGACTGCCCTGGGAATTGCATGGCACAAGAGGGGGCCCGTAGGTGGGAGAATTGGAGATTCTAGCCTGCCGGTGAAACCTTAGTGAGTCCATACATCTAGTATCCCCTTTGTAAAGGCTATTTTGTGATATCTTGACCATACACCGACGGTTGTGTACTGGTATAATGGAGGTTCTGCAGTTGCCGACGGGTGACGAAATCACAAACTTGTGGGTAAAGTGGTGCCACCTCTGTAGAGTGTAAAACTATCATGATAGCCGAGCTTACGGTCACGAGCGCCTGGACAACTCACATGATTAGATGGGATGGTTATTTGGATGTTATGGTTTTTGGGATGGTTTGGATGGTATTCGGTTTTGTTATGGTTTGGTCTTTGGATTTGGTTTTCGGGACTGTTGAGTCCAGGTAATGAGAATTGGTTGCATGACTGTTGAGTAATGGCAAAAGAGATTTGGTCTCGGAATGAGACGGAATTGAATATGAGATGAAATAGTAGTGAATACGAGATGGTATTCATGAGATAGTAGTGAATACGAGATGGTATTCATGAGCAATGTTGAGAAAGATTAATGTCTGGTTGAGACATGGAAAGTGATGAATCATGATGGAGATATGTTGATGTTTAAATACATGATGGGATTACATTCACTTAAAGCTAAGTTGCTGTTTTATCTGTTTTGAGAAATAAACTTTGTTTTCTACAATGAGCCTTTTTATACCTACCTTGTTGTAAGCTACATGTCATACTTCCGCACTTGCTGAGTACGTCATGTACTCACCCTTGCATTATCATATATCATCAGCAACAGGAGAGGAGTACTTCGAAGATCATGTGGAGTATTAGGCGTGAGATCCACCCTTAACCTTGCCTGTGGAGTAGGAGACGGAGCCGCTGCTGCTGCTTAGTTTGCTTCCGCAATAGAATAAAGACTTCCACTGCTAGAATAAAGACTTCAGCTGCTAGTTTAAGACTTCCGCTGCTAGCATGAGTTTGAGACTCATGAGACTTTGTAATAAAACCCTATTCATTCATGGTATTATATTCTGAATTCAGTTTGTGGATCATATGTGTATGTGTGATGAACATCCTGGGCACACATACGCATCAGTCTCTGTTTCGAGAGGTTCTCTCAGGAACGGGGGCGTCACAACCTTAGCGACTACATATGAATAATACAAATATGTGTCAATTTAAATGCATGTGTATTGAAGTTAAAATTGTGAGAGTTATAAGTCTTGGTAGACAGGCCAAATGACTCTGAAATTTTGACTGTGGTTTGGAAACAACCTAAACAGGGACTTTGCCAAGTTTCATTTGCAGCAATGCTCATTTCAGCTCTCCATAAATAATTATGTACTTCGCCTTAATTGGAGCTCCTAGGGTGTTCTAAGGATTCTCATGGAGCAAGCCATGACTTTCTGAAAACTAGATTTTCAGAGGGTTCTAATGGAGTTGGTTTCACTTAATTTAAAGGTTCCTAGCTAAAGATATGAGCTATCAATTTGAGAGAAATTCTGAAAATGTTTCTGGACATTTTCTATTTTCTCTGGAACAGTTTTATTAATCACACCATTAGATGGATCAGATGAGCTCAAATGGATCTGAAATTTTTATGGTAGATCAGAGAAATGTTGGTGAACATCCCAGCAAATTTTAGAATTTTCCTCCAAAGGGTTCTCCAGTTAAAATTGTAAACATTTTAAATATTGAAGAATTAATTTATGGAGAAATAAGGATTTCCATAGAGTGAAACTTGATTTGTTGGAAAGTACTCAGAGAGCTGAATCCAACAAAATTTTGTTCACTCGATTTGGATTTTGCTAGCCAAAGTTATGTGGGTTTGAAGTTTGAATCAAATCTGAAAATCGGGGAAATGTTTGAATTGCTGCGCGTGGGACCGGGGCTACGTGTCCACTTCTCAGTGGTCGACACACGGGGCTACGGAGCCTCTCGTGTGCAGCCGCACTCGATCCGGTGCCACAGCTAATCCCAGGTTTAAAATATCGGCCGCTGACACGTGGGACGGGGGCTTCGTCTACCTCCAGCCTCCCGCGCTCGGCCGCCCGGAACCCTTGCCGGAGTGCTCGCCAGTGGCCTCTGCCGTATACCAAACTCCATGATCTTGGCCGCGTCTGCCTACATCCACCCCGGGAACACGATGCTGGGCTCAGCTCGTCGTCACAATCACCGGAACACGGTCGGCGACGAGCGGCGGCTTCAGAAGAACTTCGGCCGTGTCGGCCGGACTTCCTATCACCCGAAACGATGGAGATATCGGTCGTAGAGTATCAGTGCATCCTAGGGAAGCTCAGCATGGGCTCAAAGCAGCTTGGGAAAGGTCCTAAGTAAGCCCTCACCGTGCGCCCAATGCTTCCCGAATAAACCGCCGTTGGCATGCTTGGAAATATCACATGTACAGGGGTTCTCATGCTAGGTGTTGTGAAGCCTACTTGTGCGCCATTAAGTCTAGTTCCTATGTGCGAAATTTTGTGGAATTTAAACGAGAACCAAACGGGAATTTCCAAGTTTCTCACCCGAAGGTGACTTTGCACCGGCTGGAAGCACACTGCAAAATTCGCAGTCGACGCTAAACCTCTTGGCTCAAGCTTCAGAGGTGAGCTGTAGGAGGTCCTTGCGGATCCGTAAACAGCCTTGCTCGGCCGTGACAAGCCCGGGGTGAGGCTGCCCACGAGAGCACCTCTTCTCGGCTTTGTAGCGACAGCTGCGGAACGGTGTGGTTCTCGGTGTATGGAGCATGAGCTCACTCGGTGAGGGTGTGAGAGGGTTGTGGGGAATCCCACAGTGCCGTTTTGCAGCTCAGCCAAAGCTCACACTCGAGTTTTGGCGGGTGGCCGAAGATCGGAGGAGCAGCAGCTGTTGTAAGGGCCTAAGTTTTGGGCACATATTGAAAGTGTTCATCACCACACACACACCTCATTTGAAGAAAGTTAATGAACACATTTGAAGAGCAAGTAACCACCATCAACATGATCATTAGAGAACAAACTCACACAATGCAAAAGGGGCAGTTCCCACATGCATCACCTAGGGGCTGGACATTTGGAAGGCTCCTACACCTTGCTAGGAATGTCCATGCCAAGTTTCACCCAAATTCAAAACCTTTTTGAGGTCCTTTTGGGTATAGCTAGAAAGAGGGTGGTTTGAACTCAAATTCAAATTCAAACTGTTTTTATCCCATGAATTCAAAAGTGGGAGGCATAATGTTACTCAGCACATTTTTGTGAACTCACACACCAATTTTCACTCCATTTGGAGTTGATCTTGACATGAGCTAAGTTTGGCAAATTGAAACTTTATTTGAATTACAAACTGAATATGTGTTGAAAACTTAGTCAAACCAAACCCAATTTGAGTTCTAACCAATTCAATTGGCTCAGGGGTAGATAATTCTAATCACCATGGGCATTGTACGGCTTACTGTTTACAACAGTAATATAGAGTTAAATTCAGAGGTTAAAAAGGGAGTGGGACCCATATGTCAGCCACTGAAGAAATTCAACCGACTGAATCTTCAGTGCTCGGGTCCCCGAGCTGCTTCCGAGGGCGCCACCAAGGGGAGACCGCCACGCCACCAGCTGCTTGCCACCTCAGCCGCTGAACCGCCTCTCGGGGCCTTTATCTGCGCTCCCGAGCAGTCTCCGGTGCTCCTCACCGCTGCCACGACGCGTTCCCACCCAGAAAACTGAAACTCCTCACCGCTCAGTTGAGCTTTCGGTTTCTCGTCACCCGGCCGATCCGGTGGCTTCCACGGCGATCTGAGACCAGCACCTGGTGCGCCAAGTCTTCCTGGACACCCTCGCACCGGTTCCAGGCCCTGAGCAATCCTCCCCGAGCTCCACTGCGACGATCTTTCCTTTGCCGGTTCAACTCGAGCCGCCATCGTGGGAATGCTCCGTCCGGCTCCCACAGCCTTCCGTTCGCCGAGCCGTGAACAGCAAAAAGGTTCGCCTGCAGTCCCTCTTTCATTCCTGCAAGCTCTGGCGGCATGACATAGACTGCTCACGCTGGAATTTCATGATTTCGCAACGGTGTGCAAAAGGGGAGCCCAAACCGATCCACGAAATTCGTAGTCCACACTGCACCACTCATCCTTTCATGGAGGGGATCACTTCTTGGTGCCCGTACGAGTCCATAGGAGCAGGAACCACGAAGAACCGTTGAGGGAAACCGCTGTTCTTCGAGTTTTAGGAGAATTCGCGATTTCCGGCCTAGGTCGCACGGTGACAGCCAACACAGTCCTTTCCGAGCTCCGTGGAGCTCATGTCAACCATTCCTAGGATCCACTAGTGCTCGACGACCCTTTGTTCGATCGGTTGTGGTACTAGGGAGGTCGGCCGACACGGCCGAAGTATTCCCGAAGCTGCCGCTCGTCGCCGACCGTATGCCGGCCATTTTCATGACAAACCGAGCCCAGAATCATGTTCCCCGAGTGGAAGTAGGTAGGGGCGGCCAGAATCATAAAGTTTGGAGCACCACAGAGGCTGCCGGCGAGTTATCGCGGCGGCAGAGCGCGCGGGGGGGGGCGGGGGAGAGAGGTAGACGAAAGGGGTGGGTCCTGGCTGTCAGCAGCTCGGATTTTAAATTGGGATCAGTCTGCGGATCGGATCCAGTGTGCTGGCGCGCAAAAATTCCGTGGACCTCGGTGTGCCATCGCCTCAGGGCCAACACGTGTAACCATGGTCCCACCGGCAGATTTGAACTTTTCCCGATTTTCAGATTTTAATTCAAACTTCAAATCCTCATAACTTTGGCTAGGAAACTCCAAATCGAGTGAACCAAATTTTTTTGGATTCAGCTCTCTGAGTACTTTCCAGAAAATCAAGTTTCACTTAATGAATGTCCTTATTTCTCCAGAATTAATTCTTCAAAATTTAAAATGTTTGGAATTTTAACTGGAGAATCCTTAGGAGGAAAATTCTGAAATTTTGTTGGGATGTTCAATAAAATATCCCTGAGCTACCATAAAAATTTCAGATCCATTTGAGCTCATTTGGTACACCAAATGGTGTGATTAATCAAATTGTTCCAGAGAAAATAGAAAATGTCTAGAAACATTTTCAGAATTTCTCTGAAATTGTTTAGCTCATATCTATAGCTAGGAACCTGCAAATTAAGTGAGACCAACTCCATAGGAAACCCTATGAAAATCTAGTTTTCATAAAGTCATGGCTTGGTCCATGAAAATCCCTAGAACACCCTAAAGGGTCCAATTAAGGTCAAGTACATAATTATTTGTGGAGGACTCAAATGAGCTTTGCTGCAACTAAAACTTAACCAAGTCACTGTTTAGGTTGTATACAGACCACAGTAAAAGTTTCAGAGTCATTGGGTCTGTATAGAAAGACTTATAAGCTTCACAAGTTTGAATTCAATTCAAATGCATTTAAATTAATACATGTACTTGTTATCTCATGTAGTCGCTAAGGTCGAGGAGGAACCCAAAGTCTTAGAGTTCGTTACTCTAGAAGAGCAGCTAGCCTATGACCAAGAGAAGCAAGGAAAGCTCCGGTTTGCGTTAACCTTTTTACAAACTTTTATTGTTTTGAGAACTTACTTTGAGTACCATTATTCCTTGCATTAAAGTCTTGTTTGGAAACCCAAATGCATAGCCAAGAAAACCATGGGTTTGGATTAGGATTGAAAACCCCTTTATCTACTGCAAACTAAGATAGGGTAGGATTTGGTACAAGTTGAGTAGATGGAACTACTCGCGAGCATAGGCTAGAGGCACTCGACTCGGGTAGAGATAGCACATGAAACACATGGCAAGAAAATGAGACTGAGCTGAGAGTAAGGGCAGCAGGACTTTGGGGCCTGTGTGCTATGGCTCCGCTTGTGTCGATTGAGGACCGAGCCGTGTGCGGGCCTGTTGAACAAGCTAGAACAGTACCTAAGACCTAACGGATATATGGGAACCGGGAAACCGATGTAACTCGGGTAGCTGGGTGTTGAGGCATAGCTGGTCGGTCAGAGGGTAGGTTGAGAGCTCGAGGTGTAAATTCGCTGGCGGCACTGAGATGCGCGTGCAGAGACCTCTTGCTCGGGACGATTGGACCGGTTCAACATTTGGCTGACGGGTGAAAGGTAGTTGCTTACTACATCCGTGATGGTTGTTGTAGGCAACATCGAGTATGGGCGTACGTGACGGGCTGTTCGGGTAACCCTGCAGGTGTAAATCGATTATAATCACCGTCCCTCACGGTCAGTAAGTACCACTTGTTCACTGTCACACCCGGTTTTTTCGAAGAACAACCAAATGAATATCACATGTATGCCAGGATCATTTTCTCATACATGTAATGACAAATAGTGAAGCATCATTTATTACAAGCCAGGTGAATATAAATAAGTCTTACATAGCAAATGTCTCGATGGACAATAATAAGTTTATCACAAGTAAATAAACTAGCAGCGGAATATTATTCTTGAGGGCTCCATCACAGGCGTTGCCCGGGGTCTCCATGAACCTAGAAACCTTCTTCGGGTCCAAAGTCTTGGTCATTATACACCACCTCATTATCTTTACCTGAGCAGCAATATAAACCAACAAATATGCAAGGTTGAGTACCAATGGTACTCAGCAAGTGTGGGAAAATTATATCATGCATGGCTACATCAAGGAGAGGTTGAACTCATGGTTAAAGCACTACGCACTTAATACCTATCACCTTAGCTTATTAAGCACCTACATTACTACACAAGTGAAATGGTCCCAATCTTCCATACCATCATCATAATCCAATAACCATAACATCATTTCCAATGTTAAGCTCCCCGCTTAA
This sequence comes from Neostapfia colusana, assembly GCA_030760725.1. Taxonomy (NCBI): domain Eukaryota; kingdom Viridiplantae; phylum Streptophyta; class Magnoliopsida; order Poales; family Poaceae; genus Neostapfia; species Neostapfia colusana. The sequence continues at coordinate 40,455,302 of JASWHV010000007.1, read as the reverse complement.
CATCAACAACTTCCAAAACCATCGCTCCTCTAATCATGAATAAGTCCAAGCCTCCCTTGACCGTGAGCACGGCTGTCATGACAGTTTTGACTCTGCAGAGTTTGTACCACTGTACCCACATGTAGTGATTTCATCCCCCGTTGCCGGGTGGACTAAAAGAACCTCCATTATGCCAGTGGCTACGAACCACATTCACACTTCCCAGGTGTGTAGCCAGGAGATCACTACGAAGCCTTTACAAAGGGATTCCCGATGAGCGTGGGCCCACTGAGGTTTCATCCCTAACAGCATACAAGAGGCTCCAACCCCGCTGCAGTGGCCCCCTCTTGAGCCTTGCGGTTCATATGGTAGTCCAGCTGACACCTACTCCCCGCACCATCCAACAGACCCATACTACGCCGGGGATACACCTAATTAATTGGCTAATCTGCCCCATCTCAGCATGTGGTTGGCACGGTAAAGCCAGGTTACATGCTCCATGAACCGGTCCTTAGGATCCAGGCAAGTACTAAACACAAACCCGAGTCTCGTGCACCCAGCACACAACCAAAACATCCAACTTGCCTTGATCCCTACCTCTACATAACTCACAATATCTCATTCAAGAGTATGGTAAAATAAACTGATGATCTCATGTCCCAAACATCCCATTCTAAGCATGGCTAAGCATATGCATAATAATAAATGACATGATAACATAAATCCCAACCCAAGCTACAAGGAAACAGGGTAATGCAATTCTAGGGAAACTTCCTAGCATGGGTCTCATATTTCATTTGACAATGCAAATAATTCTATCTACACATCCTAGTATAGGATCAAAGTGGTCAAGGACACTTGCCTCTTTCCTGCTGCTCTTGGAATGGGTAGTCCTGATCTTGGAAAGGGATAACTTGCTCTTGAGCAGGTTCTACATCATACCATCACATATAGCAAAAGAAAAACAACAATCCATAAGACATAGTTCACACTTCCACTTCATACAAACCACACATTCATATCTATGAAAGTCATTCACCATTATATGTGTTGTGGTTACTCTATGTGTGTTGATTTGTGGCTTGCATACACTTTTAATCATGTGTATATGATTCCTACTTTGGTGTTCACATTTATACTTACATACTATATATATATATATATGAGTTTCCAATTTAAATAAATTCCTTATATTCAACTACTACACCTTTTTACTACCAAGTTTGTATGAAAGATATTTTTCTTCTCCATATGTGCCTTCAGAAATTCTACCAACCCTAAACTGAATTCTTTGGATTTTAGAGACTCCATTTATCATTTACTAGTTGCTATATTTTCAGATTTATTTTCCTATGCATACATGTGTACTTTATTATGAAATTAGTAATACACATCATCTAAACAGAATAGGTTCTGGTCCTAAATAATTTAATAACATATTTTGACCTTGGCCTCTGATGTAAACTATTTCACAATTATTTTCCCTATTTTCTAAAACTATTCATTACTTAAAAATGTGTACCTAAATGTGAATAATAAATTAAACAGATTCAATTCAGCCCAAAAATATGTTTTTATCTCACTCCAAAGTTTCCTAAATACTGAGAAAGTCTTTAATTAAATTTTGACAATATGTTTGTCCCACTTTTTAATTTTTAAACACTAGCCACATATTCAATTTCCTAAATTAAATACTAAACAGGGATAAAAAGGTAAACTCACCCCACTACAGGGTCTATAATATTATTTTCAGAATTTTCAGGGGTATAGCTACACTTATCAGAGGTGTTTTTCCTAATTTTTATTAAGTTCAGGGGTTAAAACTGATTTTTAAATGAATTTACATGATTTTATGAAGTTCCAGGAGCTAGATCAGAAGTTTCCGGGGCTAGCTCTTATTTCCCGAGAACCCAAGGGGTAGCACGTAAGATTTCCAGTCTTTATAACGCGGGGCTGACGTGGACCGTCCGATTTTAAACCGACGGCCGAGATTATAACATCGAACCGGTACGCGGGGATTTAAACCCTACAGTGCGATTTAAAATAAACGGCGCACAAGCGGCCACGTCGCTCTGATCGAGCGAGGGCGGCGCTGCCGGCGGCGCACGGCGGCGGGAAGCGGCGATCTCGCCGGAGACTTTCGGATCTTCGAGAATTCTTCCTAGAACTGTGATTTTATGGCACAGATCAGTAGAGGGGAGGTCGGGGATCTCAACTCGGGGGTTTTCTTGAGCTCGGAGGTCCTGGAAAGCGATCGGCGACGAGGTCCGAGGTGAAACCACGGCGAGGCTCGTCGGCGCTGTGTTTACACCGCAAGTCACCGAGTTTTCTGCACCTGCAAGGTTCCCCGGAGGCGGTGGATCAAGACTACCGAGTTAGATCGGAATTTCCGAGCTTAGATCGGCCAGAATTCACCGGAGAAGTCTCGGTTCTTACCGGAGGAAAACCGGCGGATCGCGTGAACGAGGCTGGGGTTTTTATAGACGGGGAAAGGCGGCGGGGTGGTTTAGATCAAGTCCGCGTCGCCTACGAACGGAATTCAGCAGGGATACGCAGGAATCCGGGTCTCTTTTGATGCGGGGTGAGAGAATCCCGGCGCGGGCGCGAGGTAGAAGAAGGGCTGGCGGGCCCCACCTGTCAGCGGAAGGAAACAGCGCGCGCGGCTGCGGGCTGGCGCGGTTGCTGGGTCGGCCGGCTGGTGGGTTTCGGCCCACTGGCCGGTTTTTTCTGTTTTCTCTTTTTCTTTTTCTATTTCTTTTCTGATTTGAGTTTAATTTGAATTCCAGTTTGAAATTGAATTTTTGCAAAACATGCAACACGTCCAAAAATTTTTAAATTCCCCTCTTAACATGATTTAGGGTCTTAACAACATTTTTGGGGTGTTACAGCTCTACCCCCCTTAAAAGAAATCTCGTCCTCGAGATTGGTGGTTCTAAGAAAACAATTCCGGAAATTGTGCCTTGAGCTCATCTTCCCGCTCCCAGGTGGCTTCCTCTTCTGAGTGATGCTTCCACTGCACCTTGCACATCCGGATTCTTTTATTTCTGGTGAGGCGTTCCATTGTCTCCAAGATCTTGTATGGTTGCTCGGCATAAGACAAATCTTCAGCTACATCCACTTCATTCATGGGTAACACCTCTTCAGGCGTTCTCAGGCATTTCTTGAGTTGTGACACATGGAACACATCGTGCACATCCGATAGACGAGCCGTAACTCTAGTTTATACGCCACTTCACCTTTCCTTTCCAGAACTTGAAAGGGTCCGATGTATCGAGGTGACATCTTCCCTTTCACCTTGAACCGACGAAGTCCTCTGATAGGGGATACCTTGAGATAAACATAGTCTCCCACGTTGAAAACGAGCTCTCTTCTTCGTACATCAGCATAACTCTTTTGGCGTGTCTGTGCTATACTCAAATTGTTGCGAATTTCCCTTACCTTCGCCTCGGCTTCTTGTAGTACTTCTGGACCAAACACTTTACTTTCCCCCGTTTGGTTCCAAAATAGGGGAGTTCTGCACTTCCTCCCGTACAAGGCTTCAAACGGTGACATCTTCATACTAGCTTGATAGCTGTTGTTATAGGAAAACTCCGCATACGGTAAGTTCTTGTCCCAACTCCTATTGTTTTTGAGTGCACATGCCCTTAGCATATCTTCAAGGATCTGATTGGTTCTTTCCGTCTGCCCATCAGTTTGGGGATGATAGGCAGAACTAAAGTTCAGATGGGTTCCCATGGTTTCGTGCAACTTCTGCCAGAACCTTGAGGTGAACTGTGTCCCTCGATCTGACACAATCTTCTTTGGCACTCCATGGTAACACATGATCCTTGGCATGTACAACTCTGCCAATTTGGATCCACTGTAGCTTTCTTTCACGGAATGAAATGAGCTACCTTAGTTAGCCTATCAATGATGACCCATATTGAATCATACCCTGATTGGGTCCTAGGCAATCCCACGATGAAATCCATGCTGATTTCTTCCCATTTCCATTCAGGCACTTTGAGTGGTTGCAATAATCCCGCGGGTCGTTGATGTTCTGCTTTCACCAACTGACATGTGTCACATAGGGCAACATGTTCCGCGACATCTCGCTTCATACTCCCAGGATGAATGGAATAGTCAGAGTCATGAGCCTCTTTCAAAATTAATTCACGGATCTCCTTTACTTCAGGCACACAGATTCTTTTTCCGTGCCACACCGTTCCTTGTTCATCCTCTCCAAAACCCGGAGCTTTATTTTCCTTGATGAGTTGTCTGATCTCTTGTATCTTCGCATCATTATTTTGACCCTCGCGTATGTCTCGCTATAGTGTGGAGTCCTCTTCCATGGTGATGGCTTCACCACTATTCACAAGGCATAGATTGAGCCTTATAACCTCGTCCTTCAATTCTACAGGCATGTCCTTCAACCTCAACTTATTGACCTGCACTTTCCGACTCAAAGTATCGGCCACGACGTTTGCTTTCCCAGGATGATAGTTGATGCCTACATCAAAGTCATTGATTAGCTCTAACCATCTCCTTTGTATGAGTTTGAGATCTGGCTGTGTGAATATGTACTTCAAACTCTTATGATCCGTATATATCGGACTGGGTCTGATCGTATGAATGAAATTCCTCCTCGATCAACATCGTAAGGGACATCGTTGGTTAAGTGGCGGGGGGAAAAGCTAGTTCTTTCTAAAAGCAAAGGATCCATAAAATGGACCAATCGAGCAACTACGGCAATGCTCGATGATACTATTGTTTAACTTGCTGCAAAGACTACTTTTACTTGCAATTGGTTCATAAAATGGTCTGGTGCTTTAGGGGGTCTGCTCCCACAATTACTTAAGATCTAGTGCTGTTCTAAAGTCTAAACCAAGGAGCAAATGAAGAATTATCTGTAGTTAGCAGTTGTGTTTTGAGAAGAGTACTTCCTTATCTGGAGATTCTAGACATTTGTTATCTGGGGAAGTTAACTAATGAACACAGAAAAGTGATTAACCTAATGGAATATTCTTATATCCTTGGTTTGTTAGCAGTTCTGGATTTTTAAGCCCTTTCTTTGATTAAATAAGAAAGGACTACATGGAAAGCGACACAGACACTGGTACATCAGGAAAACCTTTAGAACTGATGGCGCTTTGACGCCCGCACCGTCTAGAATGGAACATCTCTGGGCGTTACGGGGTTAAAAGAATCAACGTCTTTCCCTGCAACCAGAAGAATAAGAGTTTCAAGCCCCTTCTTTAGAAACGTCACCCTTTTCAAAGCCTGCTGCAGCAGCTCGGGCTCTTCCTGCGTGCCACAAATGGCCCACAAAAAAGAAGAATCCTAGAACAAAATGGGAAGTAGCTAACCAACTTCTAGGAGATACATAATTAACTGCATTGATCTCGGTAGCTACGCCACCGACGGAATTTAAAGAGCCTAAAGGAGCGTTGAGACAGCCTTGGCATCAGCCATGTTAAGTCGATGCAAGAGGTCACTGATATACTTCCTTTGAGATAAGAACAAGCCATTAGCAGTGTAGTGAGCTTCAACTCCAAGGAAATAAGAAAGCTGGCTTTATAGAGAATCGTTTGGCAAGAGTAGAGATAAAAGCATTCACTTCAGCTGCTGCGGATCCAGTGATGATTATATCATAAACATAAACTTGTATATAAATAACCGAAGAAGGGGAGTTAAGTATAAACAATGAGGAATGTGAGATGCTGAATCTTGCATCAAGCTATTCGCAAGGGCCAACTTGATCCTCTTCCCCACGGATCTCGGTCCTCTTCCCCATCAAATAGTGCCGCCAAATTTTCAACGCGTGTACCACTGCGGCTAGTTCTAGGTCATGTGTAGGATAGTTCTTCTCGTGCTTCCGAAGCTGCCGGGATGCATAAGCCACGACATGCCCTTCTTGCATGAGAACACATCCCAACCTGTTTCCAGAGGCATCGCAGTACACCGTAAAGTTCTTCTGCATATCTGGCATAACGAGCACTGGGGCTGTTGTCAATCTTTCCTTTAACTCCTGAAAACTCGTCTCGCACTGCGGTGTCCATGTGAATGTTATTCCCTTCTCAAACAGTTTGGTGAGAGGTCTCGAGATCTTACAGAATCTCTCAATAAACCGTCGATAGTATCAAGCCAATCCCAAAAAGCTTCGAACTTCCCCGACATTTTCAGGGGTCTTCCACTTCTGTATATCCTCGATTTTGGCGGGATCTACGGAGATTCCTCCCTCCGAGATTATATGTCCTAAGAAGGGAACTCTCTTCAGCCAAAACTCACACTTGCTCAATTTGGCATATAGTTGGTGTTCTTTCAGCCTCTGCAACACCAACCTTAGATGTTTCTCATGTTCTTCTTCATCTTTGGAGAAGACGAGAATGTCATCTATGAAAACCACCACAAATTTGTCCAGATATTCCATGAATACCTTGTTCATGAGATACATGAAGTATGCCGGGTCATTAGTTAGCCCGAAAGGCATGACGGTGTATTCATACAGTCCGTACCGAGATACGAAAGCTGTCTTGGGAATATCAGATTGCCTTATCTTGAGTTGGTGGTAGCCCGACCTGAGATCAATTTTCGAGAACACACAAGCGCCTCTCAACTGATCAAACAAGTCTTCAATGCGAGGTAATGGTTACTTGTTCTTGATGGTTACCTCATTCAAAGCACGGTAATCCACACATAACCTTTGGCTTCCGTCCTTCTTGGGCACAAATATCACCGGAGCTCCCCATGGTGAGGAACTAGGACGAATATACCCCTTCTCCGTCAATTCTCTCAAATGATCCTTGAGTTCTTCCAGCTGCTTGGAGTCCATCCAATAAGGTCTTTTGTAAATCGGGGCTGTTCCAGGTACTAGCTCAATTGCAAATTCCACTTCACGATCAGGAGGCATACCTGGCAACTCCTCCGGAAAAACATCTGGATATTCTCTGATGGTCCTGATTTCCTCAACTTTCACCTCAACTTGATTTAATTTAATGTCCCTCCTAGGCTCGTGTATTGTTATGAACTTTACTCTTGTGCCACTAGGGTGAGTTAGTTCCACCTTTCTGGTCGAACAATGGATGATTCCTTTATGTTTGGTCAACCAATCCATACCCAAAATAATATCTATTCCCTGTGAATCTATCACTATGAGGTTAGCAGTAAATACTTCCCCATTAATGTCTAGGTTCACTTTGGGACACACTTGTCTTGTCCTTATTTCTCCACCTGGAGAGTTTACGGCTAGCATATGGTTCATTTGTGTTGTCGCTAGGTCATGCTTCTTAACAAACCCTTGAGCAATGAACGAATGGGTAGCACCAGAATCAAACAGCAGGGTTGCAAGGTGTAAATTGGCAGGAAACTTACCAACTACCACGTCGGGTGCATCTTGTGCTTCCTCCATAGTGACGTGGTTCACCCGTCCTCTCATTACATTCTGCTGTTGTGGCTGCGCGGGCTTCTTCTTTGGGCACTTATGGGCGTAGTGCCCCACTTCACCACAGCTAAAACATTGCACCCCAACCTTAGGTGCCTGGCCTTTGTTGTCTTGGGGTTGGTTTGGGGGTCCTTGCACTGCTGGTCGAGGTGGATATGCGGGGCGAGGCTTCTGTACAAACTGACGTTGCGGCTGTGCTGGTGCTGCCGGAGGCCTGTAGTTCGGGTTGTACCCTCTTGGTGCTGAGTAGGGTACCGCAGCACGGTTCGTCTGCCCTGCTGGTTGCTGCATCAGACGGGGGCGGGTGTTGCTACCCGAGGCTTGATGTGACCAACCGGCCTTCCTCTTATTCTCATTTTCCAAGGCCTTTAGCTTCCTTTCTACCACAAATGCTCTGTCCACCATCTTTTGGAAGCTTCCATACTCATTTGAGGACATTGCACACTGCATCTCCGCGGTAAGTCCATCCACGAAACAATCTTGTTTCTGCTCATCTGTCTCTATGTCCCGTGGGGCATAAGGGGATAGTTGAGTAAATTTAGTGAGGTATTCCCTCACAGTCATGTTACCTTGCTGCAACCCCAAAAACTACATCCTATTGTTTTTGAGTTCACCTCTTGGGATGTAATGGTTGCGGAAACTACGCTTGAACTCTTCCCAAGTGATGTTCTCAGGGTCATGATGGGCGGCCACGTAGGCGGTCCACCAATCAGCAGCAGGTCCATGCAATTGATGAGAGGCAAACAGCACCCTCTCATACCCTTGGCACTGTATGATCCTCATCTTACTTTCAATGGTCTTCAGCCAATCATCTGTCTCCAGAGGTTCAGCAGCACTTGCAAACTTTGAAGGTTGAGTTCCTAGAAACTCACTCAACCTTGGTTGGCGTGGTGCAGCTTGTGGAGGTGGAACTTGATGCAAGTTGGCCACCACTTGAGTCAAGTTCTGGATGAGCTGATTCTGATTCTCCAGCATTTGGTGGAGGGGATCAACTCCTTCACGGCGACCACCCCGGTCCTGGCCTCCAGAAAGATGAGGGTTGCATGCCTCATCGTTGTTGTTGGCGGGGTTGGCAGCACATCCTTTTCCTCTTCCGGCCATCTGGTAGAATCAACCAATGTTAATTTGAAAGCATTTAGTATCATCTTACTACTTTCATTTGTTTGTACTTTGAAGTGTTGAGGCTTTGTTATACTTCTCTAAGGGTTCACGTTTCACACAAAAATGAATGCAATATTATTTCATGTGGGTTCACACATCAAAGCAAAACAATCTAAAGACGAGGCTGTGGACAATTGCTCATGGCTTCCACAACTCACGTCACACACCAAGCATTAACACACCATTAACTAAGATAACGACTCGACTATTCGACATCTTGCTAACTAAGGGAAGGATTCTACACTACTCGTTTTCTTGAGCTGGCTCCTCGGGATCTTCCTCATCATTTCGGCTGCCTTCTGACTCTGCTTTGGGTGGGGAGGCTGCTGGTGGAGAAGTGCGACGACGCCTGATCGCCCGGCGATCAGGGGAGTCAGGAGTCCATGTATCATTCGCGTTGACATACAGTTCATTCCCATCTCCCCTTTCTCTCGCCCTTAAGCAGGCTCGCAGCAACGCCTCCGTTTCCTTCAGGGTGTCTCGGACATCCTGAAGCTCTTGTTGACACTCCTGCAGTCGAGTGCTGAGCATAGCAGCATCTTCCAAGCACAAGTCCATGTGCTCATGGGAAGTCCCTTGCTGCACCGGCGGGTACTTGTACTCCGTGGTACCACTCTCAAGCTGGAGGACATACATGTACTCAGTTTTGTCCAAGTGGCGATGATAGATGTGACTCTGGCAGGTGATGGCCTCCCAGGTGACATCTTTCTCCGCATTGACCTGTGTCGCTCTACAAGCTGGAGAGTGGTGAATCTTAAGCAGCTGATTTTCGTGTATTATCCTCATCTCTGAACTTCATTCTTCCCTCTTCTCACGGATGGTCCTGGTGGAGTTATAGTGGATGATTAGCTTGCCCGTATTGCCGGCGGCTTCGAGCATACGCCGAAGACGGCGCAATAAGCCTCCTACTGCCAATCCGTAGGAAAGGTACGTCACCGGATGGCTCTCCTCTCTCTCGGCAAGGGCAACTACGGGAACTCTCCCTCCTGTGGACTTGCGAGCGGTGCGAATCATGCGAACCATCTAAAACAAAAATAATTTAAAATTAGGTTAGATAAACTCCCAAACAAAAATCCTATTTTGAATGAAAGTTGGGGTAAGATGAAGAAAGTGACTCCATTAAATAACACTTTTCAACACACCTTGTAAAATAGTTTTAAGAAAATAGGGCCCTTAGATACGTCCATTTCTACCTAGGTCCATGTTCCTACGGGCAACCTTGGCTCTGATACCACTTCTGTCACACCCGGTTTTTCCGAAGAACAACCAAGTGAATATCACATGTATGCCAGGATCATTTTCTCATACATGTGATGACAAATAGTGAAGCATCATTTATTACAAGCCAGGTGTCGAATATAAATAAGTCTTACATAGCAAATGTCTCGATGGACAATAATAAGTTCATCACAAGTAAATAAACTAGCAGCGGAATATTATACTTGAGGGCTCCATCACAGGCATTGCCCGGGGGTCTCTATGAACCTAGAAACCTTCTTCGGGTCCAAAGTCTTGATCATTATACACCACCTCATTATCTTGACCTAAGGAGCAATATAAACCAACAAATATGCAAGGTTGAGTACCAATGGTACTCAACAATTGTGCGAAAATTATATCATGCATGGCTAGATCAAGGAGAGGTTGAACTCATGGTTAAAGCACTACGCACTTAATACCTATCACCTTCGCTTGTTAAGCACCTACATTACTACACAAGTGAAATGGTCTCAATCTCCCATCCCATCATCATAATCCAATAACCATAACATCATTTCCAATGTTAAGCTCCCCGCTTAACATCCACAACTTCTAAAACCATCACTCCTCTAATCATGAATAAGTCCAAGCCGCTCTTGACCGTGAGCACGGCTGTCATGACAGTTTTGACTCTGCGGAGTTTGTACCACCGTACCCACATGTAGTGATTTCATCCCCCGTTGCCGGGTGTACTAAAAGAACCTCCATTATGCCAGTGGCTACGAACCACATTCACACTTCCCAGGTGTGTAGCCAGGAGATCACTACGAAGCCTTTACAAAGGGATTCCCGACGAGCGTGGGCCCACTGAGGTTTCACCCCTAACAGCATACAAGAGGCTCCAACCCCGCTGCAGTGGCCCCCTCTTGAGCCTTGCGGTTCATATGGTAGTCCAGCTGACACCTACTCCCCGCACCATCCAACACACCCATACTACGCCGGGGATACACCTAATTAATTGGTCAAGCTGCCCCATCTCAGCATGTGGTTGGCACGGTAAAGCCAGGTTACATGCTCCATGAACCGGTCCTTAGGATCCATGCAAGTACTAAACACAAACCCGAGTCTCGTGCACCCAGCACACAACCAAAACATCCAACTTGCCTTGATCCCTACCTCTACATAACTCACAATATCTCATTCAAGAGCATGGTAAAATAAACTGATGATCTCATGTCCCAAATATCCCATTCTAAGCATGGCTAAGCATATGCATAATAATAAATGACATGATAACATAAATCCCAACCCAAGCTACAAGGAAACAGGGTAATGCAATTCTAGGGAAACTTCCTAGCATGGGTTTCATATTTCATTTGACAATGCAAATAATTCTATCTACACATCCTAGTATAGGATCAAAGTGGTCAAGGACACTTGCCTCTTTCCTGCTGCTCTTGGAATGGGTAGTCCTGATCTTGGAAAGGGATAACTAGCTCTTGAGCAGGTTCTACATCATACCATCACACATAGCAAAAGAAAAACAACAATCCATAAGACATAGTTCACACTTCCACTTCATACAAACCACACATTCATATCTATGAAAGTCATTCACCATTATATGTGTTGTGGTTACTCTATGTGTGTTGATTTGTGGCTTGCATACACTTTTAATCATGTGTATATGATTCCTACTTTGGTGTTCACATTTATACTTACATACTATATATATATGAGTTTCCAATTTAAATAAATTTCTTATATTCAACTACTACACCTTTTTACTACCAAGTATGTATGAAAGATATTTTTCTTCTCCATATGTGCCTTCAGAAATTCTACCAACCCTAAACTGAATTCTTTGGATTTTAGAAACTCCATTTATCATTTACTAGTTGCTATATTTTCAGATTTATTTTCCTATGCATACATGTGTGCTTTATTATGAAATTAGTAATACACATCATCTAAACAGAATAGGTTCTGGTCCTAAATAATTTAATAACATATTTTGACCTTAGCCTCTGATGTAAACTATTTCACAATTATTTTCCCTATTTTCTAAAACTATTCATTACTTAAAAATGTGTCCCTAAATGTGAATAACAAATTAAACAGATTCAATTCAGCCCAAAAATATGTTTTTATCTCACTCCAAAGTTTCCTAAATACTGAGCAAGTCTATAATTAAATTTTGACAATATGTTTGTCCCACTTTTTAATTTTTAAACACTAGCCACATATTCAATTTCCTAAATTAAATACTAAACAGGGCTAAAAAGGTAAACTCACCCCACTACAGGGTCTATAATATTATTTTCAGAATTTCCAGGGGTATAGCTACACTTATCAGAGGTGTTTTTCCTAATTTTTATTAAGTTCAGGGGTTAAAACTGATTTTTAAATGAATTTACATGATTTTCTGAAGTTCCAGGGGCTAGATCAGAAGTTTCCGGGGCTAGCTCTTATTTCCCGAGAACCCCAGGGGGTAGCAAGTAAGATTTCCAGTCTTTATAACGCGGGGCTGACGTGGACCGTCCGATTTTAAACCGACGGCCGAGATTATAACATCGAACCGGTACGCGGGGATTTAAACCCTACCGTGCGATTTAAAATAAACGGCGCACAAGCGGCCACGTCGCTCTGATCGAGCGCGGGCGGCGCTGCCGGCGGCGCACGGCGGCGGGAAGCGGCGATCTCGCCGGAGACTTTCGGATCTTCGAGAATTCTTCCTAGAACTGTTATTTTATGGCACGGATCGGTAGAGGGGACGTCGGGGATCTCACCTCGGGGGTTTTCTTGAGCTCGGAGGTCCTGGAAAGCGATCGGCGACGAGGTTCGAGGTGAAACCACATCGAGGCTCGTCGGCGCTGTGTTTACACCGCAAATCACCGAGTTTTCTGCACCTGCAAGGTTCCCCGGAGGCGGTGGATCAAGACTAGCGAGTTAGATCGGAATTTCCGAGCTTAGATCGGCCAGAATTCGCCGGAGAAGTCTCGGTTCTCACCGGAGGAAAATCGGCGGATCGCGTGGGAAAAACAGAACGAGGCCGGGGTTTTCATAGACGGGGAAAGGCGGCGGGGTGGTTTAGATCAAGTCCTCGTCGCCTACGAACGGAATTCAGCGGGGATACGCAGGAATCCGGGTCTGTTTTGATCCGGGGTGAGAGAATCCCGGCGCGGGCGCGAGGTAGAAGAAGGGCTGGCGGGCCCCACCTGTCAGCGGAAGGAAACAGCGCGCGCGGCTGCGGGCTGGCGCGGTTGCTGGGTGGGCCGGCTGGTGGGTTTCGGCCGACTGGCCGGTTTTTTTCTGTTTTTTCTTTTTCTTTTTTCTATTTCTTTTCTGATTTGAGTTTAATTTGAATTCCAGCTTGAATTTGAATTTTTGCAAAACATGCAACACGTCCAAAAATTTTTAAATTCCCCTCTTAACATGATTTAGGGTCTTAACAACATTTTTGGGGTATTACATTCACTGTACCATGACGTAGAAAGAACAGGCTAGTTACATGTTAAATGTTGCTGATTGAAAGATGGACTTTGATTGTTAATGATTGCTTTAGTTTAGAGCTAATTAAAGTTCCTTTCAACTTTGGGCAAAGTACATGAGAGAAATGTGTTTCTTGTTTGATCGCGGCTCTCTCATGTGCCTTAGTGTAAGGTGCTCTACAACCTGCTGCTAAAACTTGAAAGTAAGGTTCCACTAATTAGGCGAGTCCTTTGCAATTTGTTTTATCTCATGTACCTATCACCCCTCATGTAGAATTTTCATGTTTAGGAGAGATGGGTCAGTCTTGCTGAGCCTTCGTGCTCACTGCTTGTGTTTGAAGTTTTTGCAGGGTTCTATGAGGAAGGGACTCCCGAGGAGGAGATGGAACCCCAGGAGGGGAACCCCGTCGAGTGGGAGTGGTGCACGCCGCCATATTAGTGTGCATGCGTGCTAGAGGGGACACGTTCACGAGCTGAACATGAACTCGAAGCATAGTCTACGCCCGTGAGTGTAGACTGATGTTCATAAACCTTTTTATGTAATAAAACTTTGCTTCCGCTTTGTACCTTTAATGTGTGTTATCCGGTGCTGTGCAATGCAGCACCCCTCAGCTTGATCCTGGCTCGACAAGACCGTGGGGTCGTGTCAGCGTGGTATCAGAGCTCGCTTGAGGTTTAACACTCTGAAAGGTCATCTTTTTCAAAAATTCGGTGAGGAACGAGTTAGTAGCCCATATAAGGATGTTATTAGTGTATAGAAAGTGGCAAACTAACCTATTTGTTTATGTCGGAAAATCGTGCATCTCGGGACGCTTTATGTCTTGGGGGGGTGCACGTGAGCGCTGTCCACCAGTGCGCACAAGCTGAAGGGTGGAGCCCCACGGGTGGCAGGTAACCCCACCCGCTTTAATATCCTCTACGACTCTTTATGTCATTTGGGGTATTCGAGCAGCGTCTGTCCCTGGCGTGCTTCGGGCAATTTGGGAGACCCCGTCGCATGGTCGGTAACGTAAATACGTAGCTCAAGGCGTGTTTGGCTTGGGAACATCCGGGCGAGTGATGACGCCCGGGTGTACGAACTGTATGGATACCGGGCTCGGTGTGCAGCCGAGTCTGATGATTGTGTGAGTTATCTTCAGGTAAGCTAATCACGAAACGGTAGACGTGTAGCATCTGTGTGCGAGTGATGTTTAGTGCCACTGAACTAACGAAGCCGGCTAAGTCCGCTATAGGTTATTATTTGTGAGGACGTAGTACCGACATGCTCTGGTGACGCATCGACGTCACACCCCACTAAATGAGCAACTGCATTGTAAAACTTGAAAGTTTTGATCCAGAGCACAAAAACTTGATGTAACTCCTTCCCTTAATCAGGATATTCAAAGTAAACAAGTTTTCAACTTATAGGATACTAAGGACAGAGTCCCCTGTTTTCAGCTGAAATAAGGCTGAAGTTAATCAGAGGTTAGAGGCTGAGTTCTTTCGAGGTTGGGGTCATATGATACATTTATGGAAAGCTTGGGAGAGCTTTACAACTTTTCTGTTGAGGTCTAGAGGTGTTTCATCCCTTAACCAATCGAAAAATGCAGTAGAGTTGAAACTGTCCAGAAAACAGGGCAGGGCAAACATTATCTGTAAACTCTCTGTAAATTGAGCATAACTTTCTGCATAAAAATCTAAAAGTAGAAAATGAGGTAGTTCTGAAAAGGTCATAAGATGGGTTACAACTTTGTAACAGAAAGTTTTTTCAGTTTGGGAGTAGAATTATCTGGAATTCTTGGATCAAATCAGTACCTAAGGCAGGGAGGTGCTGTCCAATTGTTTCCAGAAGTTCTATTGACTTTGACATCTCATAACTTTTGAACCAGGACAGATCTTAGGTCAAGAAAATACTTTATGGAAAGATCTTGAAGTTAAATTCAACTTTTATGTTGAGCTCTAGAATTAGTTTTGCATTTAGCATGGTCTAAATCAGGTTGGAATGGAAACTGGTCAGGGCTGTCAGGTTGGACAGCAGATCCGTAGTCAAATTTGTTTAAATTTGAACTATATTTCCAAGATTTATGGGTTCAATGACATGTTTTATGTTATAACTCAATGATTTACTGTTCAAATAAATATTTGACATTTCTCAAATATATTTTTACAGATGACAGTAGATAAACAGTTGGAGAACGGGTGGGTGGTGTCCCACTGTTCTCACCGCAGCGGCTATCCGGAAACGTTGAGGCAAATGCTTCAATATTTCGGGTACAGCGAGATGATGCAGTACCTCCCCAAGGAAGAAGGCAAGGAGGGGAACAAGACGTGGACAATCCATGTCGAAGGTCCTGCAGGGCCTACGCCAACCGGTTGGGCGCCGTTCACCATTATGGTGAGAGGTAGACAACCGGAGGGGATGTGGCAGGTGGCAGCCCGCGACACCATGTCGCGTTTCTGCCAACTACACGTGAGAGCTATGGAGAGCACTCCATATGCACTCGTTCCGGTGGAGGGACGGGCTCATATTGTGTGGGAAGGGAGGTACATGGAGGCAACAGATCCGGGTTGTCCAAGGTACAACCCCGTGGAGGCAAACCTCAGCCTCCAGATGAGGGCGGGAAAGGCCGTGATGGACAGCCAAGCTGTTCATACGCAATGTCTCGCCACAAAGATCAAGGAAAGCATCAGCCATGGAGACCATTTCGAGAGTGCTCACAGCGCACTCTGCAATGTGCTCCTTCTGACGATCAAGCGACTGAACGAACAGCATAATCAGTTGCATCGTCTGAAGAAGGCGAAGAAGAAGAGCCGTGTCGACATCGCGGCGTTGCAAGAACTGGTGCAGACTCTAACCCAGTAGAACGAGGACCTTACTCAGGAGCAGGACGACGCTATTGAGGAAGGGCAAGGCTTGGAAGAAGACTACAACCAGGCCATGGACGAGGTACACGCGTTGCAGGACCTCGTACCTCCGGTAATGGTTATACCGGTGGTAGGTGCCGTACCCGTAGTCTTGGGTCTTCCGGCAATGGGAGAACCCGAGATGGGAGAGGAGGTTGTGGACCCAGAGCCACCAGCAGAGGCACCGGAGGAGGACGACCCGCAGGAGGTCGAGTTCTACTCTGAGTAGGGGGTTACGGTTGCCAAGTAGGGCAACAAGCGTAGTGTGACCCAAAATTTTGTAATCGGTGACATGTCGTGTAGGCAGTAGCGTATGTATAGGACTGACGACATGAGCACGACTTCTCGGAGACCCGAGAATAATGTATCTTGTATAAAGTTTATGCTTTATCAATATATGTGAATGTTGTGCAAATTATTCATGCGCCACTTCAATACCTACAGTTTCATATGGAATTTTTAAGTATGACATGTGCTGATCGCTGCTGTTTTGAATTTCAGAATGACTCGTACTCGTGCCAACACGGACACTGGGGGTTCGTCAAGGGGGAGAAACCTCCCAACATCCTCCCGAGGACTCCTCGGGACAGCAACAGCAGCAACAGCAACAGCAAGCACCGTCACCGCCAAAGTTAAATTGGCCGACATCGTTGCGGCAATGGCGGGTTCTCATCAGCAGCACACGGAGTTGCTGCAAACTCTTATTGCAAATACGTCTCGACCAGAGAGGCATCATGATCGTGAGGAGCGTCAACAGAGCTCCTACTCCGACTTTCTAACGACTCATCCCCCGGTATTCTCAAGAGCGGATGAACCTCTCGATGCGGACAATTGGCTCCGCACGATGGAGATGAAGTTCGGGCTGCTCCAAGTAAGTGAGCAGTGCAAGACTCAGTTCGCGGGCCAACAGCTCCAGGGATCCGCGAGCGCATGGTGGGTGAACTACTGTGCTTCACATCCCACCGACCGAGCTATGACCTGGGTGGAGTTCCAGACGGCCTTCAGGGCCTATCATATACCGCCGGGTCTTATGAAGAGGAAGACGCGGGAGTTCTTACACCTGCAGCATGGACGCCGGAACATGCTGGAATACTCCAGGGCGTTCAACGATCTCGCGCTCTACGCGTCGTATCACGCTGATACCGGCGAGAAGTGGCGGGATCACTTCTACCAGGGGCTTAACCCGCTCCTGAAGGACAAACTGGCGATGTTCAATCACGGCAGCCTCAATGATATAATTGATGCTGCGATTGTTCAGGAGGACTCCGGCAAGGAGTTAGCGGCGGCGGAAAGAAAGCGGAGCGCGCCACAAAGAAGCGGAGAAGGAGGCTGTCCTTCTCAGTAATTTCGGATGGTGAATCGCCCACCATCGGGTCCACGCTGGCAGCCACCACAAAGACCGATGCCATTCCGCAGTCGGGTGTATTCTTCACCGGCGTTCAGGCCGACGCTG
This sequence comes from Neostapfia colusana, assembly GCA_030760725.1. NCBI lineage: Eukaryota > Viridiplantae > Streptophyta > Magnoliopsida > Poales > Poaceae > Neostapfia > Neostapfia colusana. The sequence goes on along the minus strand of JASWHV010000007.1, from coordinate 40,437,715 downwards.
CCAGCACCACCTCCGCAACAACAACAGCAGTAGCGGGCGGTGCCGCATGCGTATGCACCTCAGCAGCGCACGCCGAGCTTTCGTCCTCCAAGCACCAGACAAGCAGCTGCCACGTGCTACAAATGTTGTCGGCCAGGACACTTCGCCAGCAGTTGTCCGGAGAGGCAAGGCGGCGGAGTTGCACCACAACTTCCGGGGAGGAATCAGCCCCAGAAACCTACTAATGCGCGGCGGGCAAACCCTAGGCACGGCACCGTCCACCAGCTTGCCTTTGAGGACGTGCCGGAGGGAGAGCCAATCCTTGCGGGTATGTTCCAACTCCACCAGAATCCCGCCATAGTATTGTTTGATTCAGGCACCACGCATGGCTTCATTATCCAAGCTTTCATTGATAGATATAGCTTGCAAATACTACCCACCGATAGTCCTTATGTGATCTGTTCACCGGGTGGGAAAATTTCAGCAAGCATGATGGTTCCAAAAGCGCCATTATGCTTAGCTGGTCGAGTGTACCCTACGTCTCTCATAATTTTAGAGGGACAAAAGGTCGATGTCATCTTAGGGATGTCGTGGTTAACCCGCCACGGCGCTGTTTTAGACACCGTCCTCCGAATCGTGCACCTGAATTCAGAAGTGCACGAATCTCATTCCTTATTTCTGGACAGTCCAGAAATAAAAATTCCAAGTGTCTATCAATCCACAACCATCAGATTGGAAGATATTCCAGTGGTCCGAGAGTTCCCCGACGTGTTCCCGGATGATTTACCGGGGATGCCGCCCGATAGAGAGGTGGAGTTCAAGATTGAACTTGCACCGGGAACCATGCCAATATCCCGAAGGCCGTACAATATGGCGCCCCAGGAGTTGGCTGAATTGAAGACCCATCTAACGGACCTGCCGGAGAAGGGTTTTATTAGGCCAGGATCCTCGCCATGGGGCTGTTCGGCATTATTTGTGAAGAAGAAGGATGAGACGTTGCGGCTTTGCATGGACTATCATCCACTAAACGCCGTAACCATCAAGAACAAATACCCGTTGCCACGGATCGACATGTTGTTTGATCAGTTGGTCGAAGCAAAGATCTTTTCCAAGATGGACTTAAGATCCGTGTACCATCAGACTCAGATACGGGCTAAGGATATTCCGAAGACGGCTTTCTCGACGAGGTATTGACTTTATGAGTACCTGGTCATGTCCTTCGGCCTCACCAACGCTCCAGCTCACTTCATGTTTTTAATGAACTCGGTATTCATGCCGGAGCTGGACAAGTTTGTCGTGGTCTTCATCGATGATATACTGGTATATTACAAGTCGGAGGAAGATCACAAGAAGCATCTGCGTATAGTCTTGCAACGGCTGAGGGATCACAAGCTATACGTGAAATTCAGCAAATGCGAATTTTGGATATCGCAAGTGCCTTTTCTCGGGCATATCATCTCAGTGGAGGGCATCACTGTAGACCTGAGCAAGATCACACAAGTGCTGAATTGGAAATCCCCGAGAACTTTTCACGAGGTACGGAGTTTCCTCGGACTCGCGGGATATTATCGGAGGTTCATTCCGAACTTCTCGAAGATTGCCAAGCCTATGAGGGAGCTTCTGAAGAAGGCTACCAAATATGTTTGGAGTCCAGCATGTGAAGCAGCATTCAAGGATTTAGTCAAGCACCTAACATCAGCACCAGTTTTGGCGCAGCCAGACACAACAAGACCGTTCAATGTGTACTGCGATGCATGCGGCATTGGGCTCGGATGTGTGCTGATGCAAGACCGAAGAGTGGTTGCGTATGGGTCACGGCAGCTTAGAAACCATGAGCAGAATTATCCAACTCACGACTTGGAGCTCACTGCCATGTTAGTCGCACTCAAAATGTGGAGGCACTACCTACTCGGTAACCTCGTACATTTATATACCGACCACAAGAGCCTCAAGAACATATTCACTCAGAAGGAGCTGAACATGAGGCAGCGAAGATGGTTAGAATTGATAAAGAATTACGAAATAGAGATCCATTATCACCCCGGCAAGGCAAACATAGTGGCAGATGCGCTGAGTCGCAAGTCACACGTCAATAATCTGACCATCACACCGTTGGAAGAGTGTGAACCACCACTGCATGTTATTCCACATGGAGCTCTCTACAACTTAGCTTTAATCCTCACCGTCCGTGAAGAAATAGCGGCTGCTCAGAAACATGACAAGGGCATGTCGCATTTGCGGAGACGTATAGACAGTGGGGAGCTGAAATGTTTCCGGAAAGACGGAGAGGGTGTCCTATGGTTCAAGAACCGGATTGTCGTACCCCGTAACCCGGAGTTACAGAAGAAAATCTTTGATGAGGCTCACTTGTCAAAGTTTTTTATTCACCCCGGCAGCAACAAAATGTATCAAGAAGTCAGAAGCAAGTTTTGGTGGACACGAATGACACGGGAGATCGCAAAGTACGTATCCGAGTGTGATACATGTCGAAGGGTGAATGCAGATTATATGCGTTAACCGGGACTGCTACAACCACTGGGCGTTCCTGCCTGGAAGTGGGAGGATGTGAGCATGGATTTCATCGTCGGTTTACCCACCACCTTTCAGAAACATGATTCTGTGTGGGTGATCGTCGACCGGCTCACCAAAGTTGCCCATTTCATCCGGGTCAACACAAACTACAACGCCAAGAAGTATGCCGAGCTGTACATCTCACGGATCCTATGCTTGTACGGCGTACCCCTTACCATCATATCGGACCGGGGTACTTTATTTGTGTCCTGATTTTGAGAGCAGCTACACACTGCATTAGGGACGAAGCTGATCCGTAGTTCAGCATACCACCCGCAGACAGATGGGCAAACCGAGCGGGTAAACCAAATCTTAGAAGATATGCTACGAGCTTGCGCTATCAGCCACGGCAAGAAATGGGATGATCACTTGCCGTTAGCCGAGTTCTCGTAAAATAATGGGTACCAAGCCAGCATCAATATGGCGCCTTACGAGGCGCTATACGGGACAAAATGCCACACACCACTGAATTGGTGTGAGTCTGGCGAAATGGTTATCTTCGGGATTGATCTTGTCAACAACGCGGAGGAGAAGGTTCGGCTGATTCAAGCGAACCTAAAAGCCGCCCAATCCTGGGAGAAACAATATGCGGACCGGAAAAGGCACCCACTACAATTCGAAGTCGGGGATCACGTATATTTACGTGTGTCTCCAATGAAGGGCGTGAACAGATTTGGGGTGAGAGGAAAGGTGGCACCCCGATTCATCGGTCCATTTCAGATTACCGAAACATGTGGATTAGTAGCATAATGGCTGAAATTACCAGAAGCACTTTCCGGTGTGCACGGCGTCTTTCACATTTCCCAGCTGAGGAAGTGTCTTAAGCTATCAACTATCATTCAGCTGGAGGATATCGAATAACTGAAACCGGATCTCACGTATCGAGAGGAACCGGTTCAAGTTATTGATGAAAAGGCCCGAACGACACGCAACCATACGTTGTGGTTCTACAAAGTTATGTGGATAAATCACTCCGTGGACGAAGCGCCATGGGAGAGCGAAGGATTCCTTCGCGCTAACTACCCCGACTTTTTCACGTCGCATATACGGTAATTTTTCCACCGTCCTCTCTCTCATTTTTACCTTATAATCTCGGGACGAGATTCTTTTAAGGGGGGAGGAATGTAAGGGCCTAAGTTTTGGGCACATATTCAAAGTGTTCATCACCACACACACACCTCATTTGAAGAAAGTTGATGAACAAATTTGAAGAGCAAGTAACCACCATCAACATGATCATTAGAGAACAAACTCACACAATGCAAAAGTGGCAGTTCCCACATGCATTACCTAGGGGCTGGACATTTGGAAAGCTCCTACACCTTGCTAGGAATGTCCATGCCAAGTTTCACCCAAATTCAAAACCTTTTTGAGGTCCTTTTGGGTATAGCTAGAAAGAGGGTGGTTTGAACTCAAATTCAAATTTAAACTGTTTTTATCCCATGAATTCAAAAGTGGGAGGCATATTATTACTCAGAACATTTTTGTGAGCTCACACACCAATTTTCACTCCATTAGGAGTTGATCTTGACATGAGCTAAGTTTAGCAAATTCAAACTTTATTTGAATTACAAACTGAATATGTGCTGAAAACTTGGTCAAACCAAACCCAATTTGAATTCTAACCAATTCAAATGGCTTAGGGGTAGATAATTCAAATCACCATGGGCATTGTAGGGCTTACTGTTTACAACAGTAATATAGAGTTAAATTCAGAGGTTAAAAAGGGAGTGGGACCCACATGTCAGCCACTGAAGAAATTCAACCGACTGAATCTTCAGTGCTCGGGTCCCCGAGCTGCTTCCGAGGGCGCCACCAAGGGGAGACCGCCGCGCCACCAGCTGCTTGCCGCCTCAGCTGCTGAACCGCCTCTCGGGGCCTTTATCTACACGCCCGAGCGGTCTCCGGTGCTCCTCACCGCTGCCCCGACGCGTTCCCACCCAGAAAACTGAAACTCCTCGCCGCTCGGTTGAGCTTTCGGTTGCTCGTCGCCCGGCCGATCCGGTGGCTTCCACGGCGATCTGAGACCAGCACCGGGTGCGCCAAGTCTTCCTGGACACCCTCGCACCGGTTCCAGGCCCTGATCAATCCTCCCCGAGCTCCACCACGACGATCTTTCCTTTGCCGGTTCAACTCGAGCCACCATCGCGGGAACACTCCGTCCGGCCACCACATCCTGCCGTTCGCCGAGCCATGAACAGAAAAAAGGTTCGCCTGCAGTCCCTCTTTCATTCCGGCAAGCTCCGGTGGCATGACATAGAATGCTCACACCGCAATTTCATGATTTTGCAACGTGTGCAAAAGGGGAGCCCGAACCGATCCGCGAAATTCGTAGTCCACACTGCACCACTCATCCTTTCATGGAGGGAATCACTTCTAGGTGCCCGTACGAGTCCATAGGAGCAGGAACCACGAAGAACCATTGAGGGAAACCACTGTTCTTCGAGTTTTAGGAGAATTCCGGATTTCCGGCCTTGGTCCCACGGTGACAGCCCAACACAGTCCTTTCCGAGCTCCGTGGAGCTCATGTCGACCATTCCTAGGATCCACTGGTGCTCGACGACCTTTTGTCCGATCGGTTGAGGTACTAGGGAGGTCGGCCGACACGGCTGAAGTTCTCCCGAAGCTGCCGCTCGTCGCCGACCGAATGCCGGCCATTTTCATGACGAACCAAGCCCAGAATCATGTTCCCCGAGTGGAAGTAGGTAGGGGTGGCCAGAATCTTGAAGTTTGGAGCACCAGAGAGGCTGCCGGCGAGGTGTCGCCGTGGCATAGCGCGGGAGGGGGGGGGGGCGAGTGGTAGACGAAGGGGTGTGTCCCAGCTGTCAGCGGCTCGGATTTTAAATTGGGATCAGTCTGCGGCTTGGATCCGGTGTGCTGGCGGCAAAAATTCTGTGGACCTCGGTGTGCCATCGCCTCAGCGCCCAACACGTGTAACCATGGTCCCACCGGCAGATTTGAACTTTTCCTGGTTTTCAGATTTTAATTCAAACTTCAAATCCTCATAACTTTGGCTAGGAAACTTCAAATCGAGTGAACCAAATTTTGTTGGACTCAGCTCTCTGAGTACTTTCCAGCAAATCAAGTTTCACTTCATGAAAGTCCTTATTTATCTATAATTAATTCTTCAAATTTAAACTGTTTGGAATTTTAACTGGAGAATCCTTTGGAGGAAAATTTTGAAATTTTGCTGGGATGTTCACCAAATATCCCTGAGCTACCATAAAAATTTCAGATCCATTTGAGCTCATTTGATCCACCTAATGGTGTGATTAATTAAACTGTTCCAGAGAAAATAGAAAATGTCCAGAAACATTTTCAGAATTTCTCTGAAATTGTTTAGCTCATATCTCTAGCTAGGAACCTGCAAATTAAGTGAGACCAACTCCATAGGAACCCTCTAAAAATCTAGTTTTCAGAAAGTCATGTCTTGCTCCATGAAAATCCCTAGAACACTCTAAAGGCTCCAATTAAGGTCAAGTACATAATTATTTGTGGAGGGCTCAAATGAGCTTTGCTGCAACTAAAACTTTACCAAGTCTCTGTTTAGGTTGTATCCAAACCACAGTAAAAGTTTCAGAGTCATTGGGTCTGTCTAGAAAGACTTATAAGCTTCACAAGTTTAAATTCAATTCAAATGCATTTAAATTAATACATGTACATGTTATCTCATGTAGTTGTTAAGGTCGAGGAGGAACCCAAAGTCTTAGACTTTGTTACTCCGGAAGAGCAGCTAGCCTACGACCAAGAGCAGCAAGGCAATCTCCGGTTTGCATTAACCTTTTTACAAACTTTTATTGTTTTTAGAACTTAGTTTGAGTACCATCATTCCTTGCATTAAAGTCTTCTTTGGAAACCCAAATGCATAGCCAAGAAAACCATGGGTTGGGATTAGGATTGAAAACCCCGTTAGCTACTGCAAAGCTAAGATAGTGTAGGATTCGGTACAAGTCGAGTAGTTGGAACTACTCGCGAGCATAGGCTAGAGGCGCTCGACTCGGCTAGAGATAGCACATGAAACACATGGCAAGAAAATGAGACCGAGCGGAGAGTAAGGGCAGCAGGAATTTGGGGCCTGTGTGCTATAGCTCCGCTTGTGTCAATTGAGGACCGAGCCATGTGCGGGCCTGTTGAACAAGGTAGAACAGTACCAAAGACCTACCGGATATATGGGAACCGGGAAACCGATGTAACTCGGGTAGCTGGGTGTTGAGGCATAGCTGGTCATTCAGAGGGTAGGTTGAGAGCTCGAGGTGTAAATCGGCTGGTGGCACTGAGATGCGCGTGTAGAGAACTCTTGCTCGGGATGATTGGACCGGTTCAACATTTGGCTGACGGATGAAAGGTAGTTGCGTACGACGTCCGTGATGGTTGTTGTAAGCAACATCGAGTACGGGCATACGTGATGGGTTGTTCGGGTAACCCTGCAGGTGTAAATCGATTATAATCGCCGTCCCTCGCGGTCAGTGAGTACCACTTGTTCAATGTACCGTGACGTAGAAAGAACAGGCTAGTTACATGTTAAAATGTTGCTGATTGAAAGATGGACTTTGATTGTTAATGATTGCTGTAGTTTAGAGCTAATTAAAGTTCCTTTCAACTTTGGACAAAGTACATGTGAGAAATATGTTTCTTGTTTAATTGCGGCTCTCTCATGTGCCTTAGCGTAAGGTTCTCCACAACCTGCTGCTAAAACTTGAAAGTAAGGTTCCACTAATTAGGCGAGTCCTTTGCAATTTGTTTTATCCCATGTACCTATCACCCCTCATGTAGAAGTTCCATGTTTAGGAGAGACGGGTCAGTCTTGCTGAGCCTTCGTGCTCACTGCTTGTGTTTAAAGTTTTTGCAGGGTTCTATGAGGAAGGGACTCCCGAGGAGGAGACGGAACCCCAGGAGGGGAACCCCGTCGATTGGGAGTCCTGCACGCCGCCGTGTTAGTGTGTGTGCGTGCTAGCGGGGACACGTTCACGGGCTGAACGTGAACTCGATGCATAGTCTACGCCCGTGAGTGTAGACTGAACATATTTTGTTGTACAAATGTTCATAAAACTTTTTATGTAATAAAACTTTGCTTCCGCTTTGTACTTTTAATGTGTGTTATCCGGTGCTGTGCAACGCAGCACCCCTCAGCGTGATCCCGGCTCGACAAGACCGTGGGGTTGTGTCATCTGTTCTGATCAATTTCTAGCGTGAGGGAGCAACGAAGTGATCGGTTCTGCCTTCGATCAGGTCGGCTGCAGAGATAAGAGGGAGGGGCGACGTCGGTTGAAGCAGCTCAGACCGAGCGGGAGCTGTTCCGGCGATCAGTTCGGTGGCGCCCTCGGAGGAAGCCCGAGGAACCGAGTGCCCTGCCTTCAGTCGGTTAAATTTGATAGTGACGCTGACATGTGGGTCCCACCCAAGTTTTAACCTCTGAAATTAACTCTCCTCTACTGCTCCAAACAGTAATCCCTCTAATACCCTCTAGCATTTGAATTATCTACCAAATGCCCATTTCAAGTTGATAGAATTCAAATTGTGAAGTGTTTGAATAAATTTTCAGCCTATATGCAGTTTGAAATTCAATTTGAGTTTGAATTTGCTAAACTTAGCTCATGTCAAGATTAACTCCAAAGAGTGAAAATTGGTGTGTGAGTTCACAATAATGTGCTGAGTAAGAATATGCCTCCCACATATGAACTTATGGGATGGAAGTATTTAAATTTGAATTTGGGTTCAAACTAACCCCTTTCTAGTTATACCCCAAAAATACCCCAAAGGTTTTGGATTTGGGTAAAATTTGGCATGGGCATTCCTAGCAAGGTGTAGGAGTTTTTCATATCCCAGCCCCTATATGATGCATGTGGGAAATGCCACTTTTGCATTTTGTGAGTTTATTCTCCAATGACCATGTTGATGGTGTTTACTTGCTCTTCAAATGTGTTCATAAAGTTGCTTCAAATGAGGTGTGTGTGGTGTGATGAACACTTTGAATGTGTGCAAAAACTTTGGCCCTTACATCCCCCCCTTAAAAGAATCTCGTCCCGCGATTATAAGGTGAAAATGAGAGAGAGGACAGTGGAAGATTACCATATATGCGACGTGAAAAATTTGGGGTAGTTAGCGCGAAGATGTGAAAGTCGTACCTCGTCGAGAAAGCCGTCTTCGGAATATCCCCAGCCCGTACCTTAATCTGATGGTACCAGGATCTTAAGTCCTTCTTGGAAAAGATCTTTGCTTCGACCAACTGATCCAACAACATGTCGATCCATGGCAACGGGTACTTGTTCTTAATGGTTACGGCGTTTAGTGGACGATAGTCCACGCAAAGCCGCAACATCTCGTTTTTCTTCGTCACAAATAATGCCTAACAGCCCCATGGCGAGGAGCTCGGCCTAATAAAACCCTTCTTCAGCAGGTCCGTTAACTGCATCTTCAGTTCAGCCAATTCCTTGGGCGCCACCTTGTACGGCCTTTGGGATATTGGCATGGTTCGCGGTACAAGTTCAATCTTGAATTCCACCTCTCGGTCGGGGAACTCACGGACTACTTGAATATCCTCCAATCTGATGGTTGTGGACTGATATACACTTGGAAGTTTTATTTCTGGACTGTCCAGAAATAAAGAGTGAGACTAATGCACTTCTAAGTTTAAATGCACGACTCGGAGGACGGTGTTTAAAACAGCGCCGTGGCGGGTTAACAACGACATCCCTAGGATGACATCGACCTTTTGACTCTCTAGAACTATGAAAGAATTAGGGTATACTCTACCCTCTAAGCATAATGGCGCTTTTGGAACCATCATGCTTGCTGAAATTTTCCCACCCGGTGAACAAATTAAGTATGTACTATCGGTGGGTAGTATTTGCAAGCTGTATTTAGCAATAAAAGCTTGGCCAATGAAGCTATGCGTGGCGTCTGAATCAAATAATACTATGGCAGGATGCTGGTGGAGTTGGAACATACCCGCAAGGATGGGCTCTCCCTCCAGCACGTCCTCTATGGCAAGTTGGTGGATGGTGTCGGGCCTAGGATTTGCCCGCCGCGCATTAGTGGGGTTTCAGGGCTGATTCCTCCCTGGAAGCTGTGGTGCAACTCCTCTGCCCTGCCTCTCAGTACAATTGTTGGTGAAGTGTCCTGGGCGACCACATTTGTAGCATGTGGCTGCTGCTTGACCGGTTCTTGGGGGACAAAAGCCCTGCATGCGCAGCTGAGGTGCATACGCATGCAGCATAGCCCGCTGTTGCTGTTGTTGCTGCGGAGGTGGTGCTGGCAGTGCCAGCCTGAATGCCCGTGGAGAATATGGCCGACTGCGGAATGGCATCAGCCTCTGAGGTGGCTGCCAGCATGGACCCGATGATAAGCGATTCACCATCCAGTATTTTTGAGAAGGACCACCTCCTTCTCTGCTGCTTTACGGCGCGCTTCGGTTCCTCACTACCACCGCTAACTCCTTGCCGGAGTCCTCCTGGCAATCGGAGCATCAATAATATCATTGTGGCTGCCGCGATTGAACATCACCAGCTTGTCCTTCAGGAGCGGGTTAAGCCCCGGGAAGAAATAATCCCGCCGCTTCTCGTCGGTATCGGCGTGATACAAAGCGTAGAGTGCAAGATCATTGAACGCCCTGGAGTATTCCAGCGCGTTCTGGCTTCCTTGCTGCAGGCGTAGGAACTCCTGCATCTTCCTCTTCGTGATACCCGGCGGTATGTGATAGGTCCTGAAGGCCGGCCGAAATTCTGTCCAGGTCATAACTCGTTCGGTGGGTTGCGAGGCGCAGAAATTTTCCCACCAAGCACTCGCGGATCCCTGAAGCTGTTGGACCGTGAATTGAGTCTTGCGCTGCTCACTCACTTGGAGCAGCCCGAACTTCATCTCCATCATGCGGAGCCAGTTGTCTGCATCGATGGGTTCATCCTCCCTTGAGATTACCGGGGGATGAGTAGCCAGGAAATCGGAGTACGAGCTTTGTTGGCGCTTCTTGCGATCTTGACGCCTCTCTGGTCAAGACGTATTTGGAATAAGAGTTTGCAGCAACTCGTTGTGCTGCTGATGAGAACCCGCCATCGCTGCCACGATGTCAGCCAAAGTAACCGTTGGTGGTGGCGGTGGCGGTTGTTGCTGTTGCTGCTGTTGCTATCCCGATGAATCCTCGGGAGGCTGTAAGGAGGTCTCTCCCCCCTGACAGGAACCCCCAACGTCCGGGTTGGCACGAGTGCTAGTCATTCTGCAATTCAAAATAGCAGCGATCAGCAAATGTCATGTAAAAGCCCAAGAAAAGGGACTTGCAAAAACTTTTTTTTATTGTGGAAATCTTAGGAAATATTGTGAAGAGCAAGTAACCTCCATCAAAGGAGTGATTAGAGGGGAAAGCCTTCACTTTCACAAAGTAGGGTTTCTACACATGAACATGAGAGGTTGAGCTCACCACTAGAATTTAAAAAGTCTTGGGAAGGTTCAGTCCAAAGCTCATGCAAATTCAACACTTTTTGAGGCACTTTTGGGTTATTTCAAAAAGAGGCCAATTTGAATATAAATTCAAATTGCAGCAACTTTCATCACCCAAATTCAAAAGTTAGTTTCATATTCAAACTCAGCATATTTTCCTGAGTAGTCTCACCAATTTTCAGTCCCGTTGGACTTCATCTCGTCGGGAGCCGAATTAGTGACAATTCAAACTGAGTTTGGATTTTCAAATTTAAATATGAAGGGAATGTGGCCAAACCAGTTTGAAGTTGATGAATTCAAATTCTACCTCTGAGTTGGTTGCTAAATTCCCTTTTCAAGTCTGAGTAGGTGGGATATTTGCACAACAGAGATGATTAGGGGGGAGAAGAGGGCCCACCAGTCAGCTAGACTTCGGCCCTAAATCAACACCGAGCGGACTCGGTTTACCGGGCCTCGGCAGAGCTCGACACCGAGCCGACCGAGCAGCCACCTCGCCCCCCCTCCGCACGCGCTGGCGACCAGCTTGCCGGCTCCGCCGCCTCAACCCGATCGTTAACCCGGGAGCAAACAGCAGCACGCTGCCTTCTTCATTGATCGCACGCTCGCTGTTTCCCTCACCCCGCACTAAACCGGAGCTCACCGCACGCTCTCCTTTCCCGATCGCCGGCAGCAACCGAGCCCCGTTTGCTCGTGCCAGCAGCACCAAAAAGCAGCACCCGTGCGTGCTCTACCACGACAGCCCCGCAAATCCGAGACTCCTAGCCTGTGGCGCGTGCAATTCGGCAACGATCGCCGAGGAACAGAGCACCGGCGGAAAGCCGCGAACTGCTCCCCGTGGACAGCACGCCACGGCCAGTTTCAACGCCGGACTCCTACACGAAAAAGGTGCGCTGTGCTCTCTAGATCGTGTAGATGCAAGCCGAATAGCGGTTGAACCACCGGATGAAGAGTATTTCCAGTTCTTCCGAAATGTAGTGCATTCTGGTAGAGCGCGGTCTACCCCAATATTCCTGCTACTTGTTTAGCTATTGGCCGCGCAGGCTGGCCAACACCTTCCTCACTCCCTAGCGGACCTCCTCGACCAAGAATCAAGGGAAATGACCCAGAAATGGCCGGGTTTAGGTTGTTTTTCGGGCCGCCATAGAATAACAGCTCGGTTCACCATGGAGCTCTAGGTTGCCGACCATTTCATGGGGTTTGGCGGCCATTTCCATCACCCTCGAGCTCCCGTGGTGCTCTCCGACCCTTTGCCAATCATTTTGATGCGTTGTAACGCATTCCCGACCATGCCGGAACCCTAACCGCCGCTGTCACCGTCGGGAGCCCTGTTCCGGTGAGCTACAGCCGCCGACGCCACCGACGAGTTCAGCGACGTGAGTTAGGGCGGGGCGGCAAGTTTGGGGCCGGGAGACGGCCGGGAGAGCAGTTCCGGTGACGCTCGCCAGAGTGCGCCGCCGCGGGCCCCTGTTTGGCGCGAGGAAGGGGAAGACTGCCGGGTGGGACCCACCGGCAGACATTTAAACATTTTCAAATGTGCAGTTTGTAGTTCAAACTTTGGAGGACCACAACTTGGGTTAGGAGAATCCAAAAATTATGAAACAAATTTTGTTGGATTCCTTTAACAGAGTACAATCCAAATCTGAAACCCAATTTTTATAAAACCCAATAATTAATTCTGGAAAATTCTTTAAAGCTTTTAAGCAAAAGAATTTTATAGGGAGTTTGGTTCATCCAAAAATCCCCAAATTTTGCCAGAATGTTCTTTAGGACATTAGTAAACCCCTGTAAAAGTTTCAGACCATTTGGAGTTGATTGGGTTAGAGCAATTCAAATTGGAAGGTGCTGTGTTCATTTGAATACAGAAGCATTTTCAGAGAATTTCCAAAACATGGAAATTCGGTTCTGGGCAAATCTTAACCCCAAAAATGTTAGGAAAATTCATGCAAACTCTATGAGCTATAATTGAAATTGTAGTTCATTAAGTTGAGCATGAACAGGGGTATTACCTCAGAATAAATTCTTCCTTGCTGATTTGCCAAGAGAATTATTCTGAGCAAACCACTCTATGAAAAGTGCTAATGTTTGGTCCAGAGAGTTTTCGTGTGACAAGGAACTCACACAAAAATTCTCAGCTCCATTGGAGCTCTAGATCACCCCTGTCCTGTTTAACCACTTAAGGGATTAATGTGGAAAAGGGGGAAAACCACTTAGCATTTAACCATGTGATTAAGTCCAAGCCAAACCACCAACACCAGTTCATCTTTAAATTCTTAAACAAAGTTCCAGGTGTTAGAGGCTGGTTATTAGAACTAATAGTAGAAGTCTTACTCTAAAACTCACATTTGCATCTAAATTAACATGTAGTATTTCATTAACGTGTAGCCGTTGAAGAAGAGACTCCGGAAGTGCTGGACTTCCTTCTTCCGGACGAAGAACTGACAACTGACCAGCAGCAACAAGGCAAGCCCCGGTTTGCATTAACCCTTTCATCAGTTTTACTTTGTTTACATGCGTCATATGAAGTATGTTTGTGCATTAGGTATAGGATGGATGGAACCCCACTTGCATAACCAGATTTTTTCCCTAAGAGTGAGGGTAGTGTCTAAGACCTCGAGTAGACAGGCTATGCGTAATAATTCATAGGGCTTCGGTACAAGTCGAGTAGTTGGAATCTACTCGCGAGATAGGCTTGGGACACACGGGTTCAGTTGAGTGATGTGAGATCACTTTAGTAATGAAAATGAGACTAGGCAGGGGCTAGGGCGCAGCAAGAGAGAGTCTTGTGTGCGCAGCCCTGCCCGTGTCGATTGAGGACCGATCCGTGTGCGGCCCTGCTGAACAAGTGTTGAACGTACCGAAGGCATATCGGATATGTGGGCCCCGATAAACCGATGTAGCCTAAACCTCCGGGCGTCGAGGCATAGCACACCGATTTATAGGTGTAGGTTGAGGGCAGCAAGGTGGAAATCTGCCAACGGGCATAGAGAGATGCTCCGTGTGGGGAACCTCCTGCTCGTTTCGGTGCGACCGGTTCGACGTTTGGGCTGTTGGGTGAAAGGTTGTCCCGTACGACATCGAGTGAGCGTGCTGTGCAGCTCCACGGGTGGGCGTACGTGACGTGCTCTTTGGGTTTTCCCTGCAGGTGTATATCGAGTCGGTTCGCCGTCCCTCACGGTGACGAGTACCGCTTGTTCACTGTGTCGTAACGTAGACTAATGGATGAAATATGTTGATTCAATGATGCTGATTGATATAATTGTATTGCTACATGTGTGCCACCAAATACTGCTTACTAAATTTCAGATTTCATGAACTGTTAACTTGTTGCTAAAAGATGAACTAAGGATGAACTTGTAGGCGTGTCGTTTTGCTGAAATGCTACTAACCTATGTCTTGGTATACCTCATGTAGAGTTTCATGCGTAGGTGAGTCGGTTAAGCCTTGCTGAGCCTTCGTGCTTATGGTTGCTGCTTAAGTGTTTTTCAGGTGAGGAGCCACCCACGGACTCGGAGTACGAGTCCACCGGCGAGGGTTACCCTCCGTCGGGGACCACGGCTGAGTGGGAGCCGTACACGCCGCGCTGAGCTGAGGAGTGCAGCTAGTGTGGGTTGCCCTAGGGCTGGGCAACCAACTTTTGCTAGATAGGCGGGCGTGAGTTGTGTAGTGTAGACTTCCGCTGTGTAATATAAACAATAGTTGTAACTGAAGTTTGTACCTGTTTGTACAGTTTCAGTTGTTTCCCAGGTAATATATTATGTTCTTATGACGTGTGCTGTCGGGTGTCGCATCGCGCGGCACCACCCTCTGCGATCCTGGATGAGCGGATTCCAGTCCGCCACAGCCTGGTATCAGAGCTGCAGTGGGGATAGCACAGTACTAAAGGACTGCATTATGGGAAAAACTTAGGTATACGGTGAGGATTCGGTAGTTGCCCAAGTAAGGACTATATTAGCATAGTTACTTAAAGTGGCAAAGACTAACTTATGTGTTATAATTCTGAATTTCAATTATGTAACAACGCACCTACGCTCTGGTAAGTATGGTAAGGAACGCCACCGAAAGCGGTTCAATTTCGGTTAGCTCTCCCTGACGAGGAACGTGGTTCAGGGATAAGTCTCACAGCTTGGTGTGAGACGTCAATATGAAACTCTTGGACTCTTCATGTTCCTGAGTTCATATGCAACGCTGATCCCTAGCGTGCATTAGGCAAGTAAGTGGAGACCCCATCGAGTGGTCAGTAACGCGAGAGTGTGTTCGTCTGGAAATAGCCCAGAAGGACAAACGCAACGCTTGCCATCGGCGTGCCCTGCAGGGAAGTAGGTGGTATCTGTTGGGTTGATAACATTCCCAACCGTGACGACCCGTTCATGACATACTCGGGTTCCCCGTCGTGTGGTGTTGAAACACGATCACGTACCTTTAGACGTGACCTAACTCAACGACGGCCGTATGGAAATGATACGGGCATTTGTATTTAATTTCAAAATATGGTACTGCCTGAAATGAATAACCAGTGAGTGCACCATTATTGTGTGGTCTTCTGCAGGTACTAACCACATATGTATCCGTGTAGAAAACGTGTGCGAGAGACCGTTTAGTGCCACACTTGAGACGTATATGCCGGTATGATCCGGTTAGGATTTTCTTTTGCGAGGAACGTAGTACCGAGTTATTGTAGGCATATGCATGAAAATAATGATAACAAGGAATTAAAATCTATAGGTTCAACATTTAGGACCCTGGTTGGGTATAAGAATGGGATAGTGATGATTGTAGTTCCAAAAAGACTGAAAATCAGAGTGCTCTGTTTTGGACAGCACGTTTGCTGATCTTCAACAGGGCATAACTCACGGGTCCTTTAGCCCAGAGAGGTGTGCTATATAGTTCTGGAAAGGTATTAAAGTACTCTACAACTTTGTTGTAGACTTCCAGAGCTGAAACACGCCTTAAGATGGCTGAAATCCCAGAGGAAGGTAAACTGTCCAGAACAAGGACAGAGTAGAACATTCTCTGAACTGTTTTGTTTTTCAATGATAACCCCCAGTAGAAAAATCTAAAATTGTCATGTAATACATCCTTAGAAATAGTAGAAGATGGGTGACATCTTTGCAATTCAAAGATTCTGAAATTTCAGCACAGAATGTAATAGGAATCAGGGTTGAAAACAGCCACTTCCAAGGGAGGTGCTGTTAAAATTCTTCCAGAAATTCTGCTGAATTTGAATTAGCATAACTTTTTAACCCGGGCTGATCTGAGGGCAAATGAGTACTTGATGGAAAGATACTGAAGTTAACTTTAACTTTGGTATTCAACTTGAGTCATGAAAATGCCCTGAACCAGATCAAAACTTGGAATAGGTAGAAACTGGTCATTCTGACAGAAGAATGACAGTTGAGCTCATTGGAGAGGGTGTTGTACCCTAAGGGTGGTATGCGTGATGACAACGCGAAAGTAATGTCTCGTAGTGACCAAACCTAGTTATGTTGAGCTTCCAAAGTGGAGGTTCATCAAGTTGGATTAAACTAGCTTGTGTTTGGTCTGGTAATGGTGTAGCTTGTGCAAAGTTATTACATTATCTACTTACGAGATATTTCGCATGTTTTGTTGTCATAATGTTTTTACGGCCAGTTCTATTGGACTGCATGCAAAATGTTGCGGGACTGATGTTTAATGTCGTATGGTTGAAGATGGTTCGTACTAGGACCACGCACGAGGTTGGTGGCTCTAGCCAAAAGGGAGGTGATGACTCCCAGCCACCGGCCTACCACAGCACCCCGCAGCAGCAGCCACCACCGCCGCCTCCGCTTACTCTAGCGGATGTGATAGCAGCATTGGTGGGAGGTCGTGAGGAGCAGACCGACCTGCTCCGCACGATCGTGCAGAATACGTCACAGGCGGGAGGGCGTCAAGAGCGAGGGCCTCGTGAGCCCCGCGAAGTGTCGTACTCGGATTTCATGAGTACGCACCCTCCAGTGTTCACCGAAGCTGAAGAACCACTGGAGGCTGACAACTGGCTGCGGACCATCGAGTCCAAGTTCGGGCTGCTCCAGTGTACGGAGCGGCAGAAGACACTGTTCACAGCACAGCAGCTCCACGGTGCCGCTGGTGCGTGGTGGGCGAATTATGTCGCCTCACGTCCGGCTGGCCATGCCGTGGAATGGCAAGAGTTCCGGGAGGCGTTCCGCGCCTATCACATCCCTCCCGGAATAATGAAGAGGAAGTTCCAAGAATTTTTGGAACTGAAGCAGGGCAGGAGGAGTGCCCACGACTACTCCCGTGCCTTCAACCATCTGGCGCAGTATGCGTCAGACTACATCTCCACGGAGGAGAAGAAGAGGGAGCACTTCTATCGGGGGTTACACCCAGAAATGAAGACCCACCTCGTACAGTGGAACCGCGGCACATTCAACGACTTAGTCAATGCCGCGATCATGCAAGAGGATGCTCAGCGGGAGTTGGCAGCTGAGCAGCGGAAGCGCAGCGCTCCACCCAGCGGTGGGAGTGGCGCTCCCCAGAAGTACCGTATGGTGTTTCGGACACCATCCGGGCAGCAGTGGCGTCCACCGGCGCGACCTCAACAGTTCGGGGGACGTTCGTTCCAAGCACCCCCGTTCCGTCCGCCGATGCCACCACCAAGACAGCAGCAGCAGACGGTACCCCGGGCGTTTCAACCGCCGCAACGCGCCCCGGGTTTCCGTCCACCGATCAGCGGGGGACCGCCCCGTTTCACCTGCTTCACGTGTGGCCAGGCGGGCCACTTTGCGAAGGACTGTCCCCAGGGGCAGCAGAGCAGCGGGCAAGCCCAGCTCCAGGGCGGTGCTCGAGGCCGACCTCCGGTGAAGAAGGTTGGTCAGCGGACTGGAGGCGTCCGCAACCTCGACAATTTGGACGCCCCAGAGGGAGACAACGTGCTGGCGGGTACGTTTACTCTCAACAATCAAGCCATCGTCATATTATTTGATTCTGGTGCAACCCACAGCTTTATAAGTGCATCCTATGTGGCTAAGCATCAAATTTCAAGTCTTCCCAACCGACTGCACTTATATGATCTGCTCACCGGGAGGGAAGATTTCAGCTAATATGATGATTCCAAAAGCACCTCTGTGCTTAGGTGGGAAACTATATCCCACCACCTTGATAATCCTTATGGGACAAAAGATTGATGCAATCTTAGGGATGTCATGGCTACAATACCATGGCGCTGTCCTAGAGACTCGGACACGGACGGTTCACTTAAATTCTCCATTCCACCGTCCGCATTCCATGGTGTTAGACACGCCAGTCCGGGAAGTTTTAGCAATTAATAGCGCTGAAGCTCTCAAGTTAGAAGACATCCCCATAGTCCGGGAGTATCCTGATGTGTTCCCGGATGATCTTCCGGGCATGCCACCTGAGCAGGATGTCGAGTTCAAGATTGAACTTGCACCCGGGACTACGCCCATCTCAAGGAGACCATACAAGATGGCTCCAAATGAGCTGGCTGAACTGAAAGAACAGCTCAATGATCTGTTGAGCAAGGGTTTCATTAGGCCGAGTTCCTCGCCTTGGGGATGCTCGGCGCAATTCGTGAAGAAGAAGGATGAGACCCTGAGGCTGTGTGTGGATTACCGGCCGCTCAACGCCGTCACCATCAAGAATAAGTACCCACTGCCCCGCATCGACATATTGTTTGATCAGCTTGTGGGTGCAAGTGTGTTCTCCAAGATGGACCTTCGCTCTGGATATCACCAGATAAAGATCCGGGCGGAGGATATCCCGAAGACGGCCTTCTCAACGAGATATGGAATATATGAATATCTCGTCATGTCCTTTGGTCTCACATATGCTCCAGCCCATTTCATGTATCTCATGAACTCAGTGTTCATGCCGGAGCTGGACAAGTTCGTGGTAGTGTTCATCGACGGCATCTTGGTTTACTCTAAGACAGAAGCCGAACATGCCGAACACTTGCGGATCGTTCTTCAACGATTGTGAGACCACAAGCTCTACGCCAAGTTCAGTAAGTGCGAGTTTTGGATCAGCCAAGTGCCATTCTTGGGACATATCATCTCCGCAGAAGGCATTGCGGTTGACCCAAGTAAAATAGAGCAAGTGCTGAAATGGAAAGCTCCCACTTCAGTTCATGAAGTCAGAAGTTTCCTCGGGTTAGCGGGATACTACCGGAGATTCATTCCAAGCTTCTCCAAGCTCGCTAAGCCAATGACAGAGTTGCTGAAGAAAGGGAAGAAGTATGTTTGGAACACGGCATGTGAAGGAGCGTTCCGAACATTGGTGAAGCATCTCACAACAGCCCCGGTGCCAGCTCAGCCGGATACAACAAAACCCTTCGACGTGTATTGTGACGCGTCCGGTATTGGGCTTGGCTGCATGTTGATGCAGGAAGGACGTGTGGTCGCCTATGGCTCACGCCAACTTCGGAACCATGAGCAGCACTACCCGACTCATGATCTTGAACTTGCTGCCGTGGTGTTGGCGCTGAAAATGTGGAGGCACAATCTCCTGGGGAACTTGGTGCATCTCTACACCGACCACAAGAGCTTGAAATACATTTTTACCCAGAAGGAGCTGAACATGAGGCAGAGGAGGTGGTTAGAACTGATCAAAGATTATGAGATTGAGATCCATTACCACCCCGGCAAGGCGAATGTGGTTGCCGACGCGCTGAGTCGGAAATCACATGTCCATCACCTCACCATTACACCAGGGGAGGAGGAAGAGCCAAGTTTATACTTGGTTTCTTATGGATCGCTGTACAACCTTGCCCTCGTCCCTACTATTAGGGAGGACATCATTGCAGCTCAGAAAAATGGTAAAGGCATGGCACATCTCCGGAGACGTATGGACAACGGGGAAATCAAATGTTTCCGGAAAGATGATGAGGGGACGCTGTGGTTCAATGACCGCATAGCCGTACCCCGGGACATGGAACTGAGGAAGAAGATCCTTGACGAAGCCCACTTGTCTAAATACTCCATTCATCCGGGCAGCAACAAGATGTACAAAGATTTGAAAAAGAAATTTTGTGGACACGGATGAAGCGGGAGGTAGCTAAGTACGTTTCTGAGTGCGATACGTGCCGACGAGTGAAGGCTGATCACATGAAGAAATCAGGGCTGTTGCAACTCCTGAAGGTCCCGGCATGGAAATGGGAAGATGTGAGCATGGATTTCATTGTGGGATTACCCCTAACAGCCAACAAGCATGATTCCATATGGGTAATCGTTGATCGGTTAACCAAGACGGCTCACTTCATTCCGGTAAATACACGTTACAATGCCGGCAAATATGCGGAGCTATACATAGCGAAGATTCTATGCCTATACGGGGTACCCAAGACCATTGTCTCAGATCGAGGTACATTATTTGTATCTCGCTTTTGGGAGCAGCTACACGCTGCATTGGGTACTAAGTTGATCAGGAGCTCCGCTTATCACCCCCAAACAGATGGCCAGACAGAGAGGGTGAATCAAGTTCTGGAAGTCATGTTGAGAGCATGTGCCATCCACCATGGTAGGAACTGGGATGATCACCTACCATTGGCGGAATTCTCGTACAACAACGGCTATCAGGCGAGTATCAAGATGGCACCCTACGAAGCCCTCTACGGTCGTAAATGCCGCACCCCACTAAATTGGTGCGAGTCTGGTGAAAGGGTCACATTCGGGGTTGATGTGGTGAACGACGCCGAAGAGCGCGTTCGTACCATTAAATCCAATTTGAAGGCCGCTCAATCCCGACAGAAGAGCTACGCTGACAAGAGGCGTAGACCGTTGCACTTTGACGTTGGGGAACACGTGTACCTCCGCGTGTCTCCAATGAAGGGTGTGCACCGGTTCGGTGTGAAGGGGAAGCTCGCTCCCCGTTTTATTGGACCCTACACTATCACCGAGAAGTGTGGACCAGCGGCGTATCAATTGGAACTACCGGCATCTCTTGCTGGTGTCCATGATGTTTTCCATGTTTCGCAACTGCGAAAATGTTTGAAGCATACAGCTACTGTTCCTACCGAAGACATTGGCGAGTTGAAACCGGATTTAACATATGATGAGTATCCGGTGGCCATTCTTTATGACAAAGCCCGAACCACGCGTAGCAGAACGTTGTGGTTCTACAAAATACTCTGGAGTAACCACACCGCCGATGAAGCGACGTGGGAGAGCGAGGAGTTCCTTCGCTCAAATTACCCGGAGTTCATGGTTTCTGAACACGGGTAAGTCCCTATTACATCGCTATCTCTTCTTTTGGTAATCTCGGGACGAGATTCTTTTAAGGGGGGAGGGATGTAAAAGCCCAAGAAAAGGGACTTGCAAAAACTTTTTTCTTCACCTCACAACACCACAGTTTTTATTGTGGAAATCTTAGGAAATATTGTGAAGAGCAAGTAACCTCCATCAAAGGAGTGATTAGAGGGGAAAGCCTTCACTTTCACAAAGTAGGGTTTCTACACATGAACATGAGAGGTTGAGCTCACCCCTAGAATTTAAAAAGTCTTGGGAAGGTTCAGTCCAAAGCTCATGCAAATTCAACACTTTTTGAGTCACTTTTGGGTTATTTCAAAAAGAGGCCAATTTGAATATAAATTCAAATTGCAGCAACTTTCATCACCCAAATTCAAAAGTTAGTTTCATATTCAAACTCAGCATATTTCCCAGAGTAGTCCCACCAATTTTCAGTCCCGTTGGACTTCATCTCGTCGGGAGCCGAATTAGTGACAATTCAAACTGAGTTTGGATTTTCAAATTTAAATATGAAGGGAATGTGGCCAAACCAGTTTGAAGTTGATGAATTCAAATTCTACCTCTGAGTTGGTTGCTAAATTCCCTTTTCAAGTCTGAGTAGGTGGGATATTTGCACAACAGAGATGATTAGGGGGGGAGAAGAGGGCCCACCAGTCAGCTAGACTTCGGCCCTAAGTCAACACCGAACGAACTCGGTTTACCGGGCCTCGGCAGAGCTCGACACCGAGCCGACCGAGCAGCCACCTCGCCCCCCCTACGCACGCGCTGGCGACCAGCTTTCCGGCTCCGCCGCCTCAACCCGATCATTAACCCGGGAGCAAACAGCAGCACACTGCCTTCTTCATTGATCGCACGCTCGCTGTTTCCCTCACCCCGCACTAAACCGGAGCTCACCCCGCGCTCTCCTTTCCCGATCGCCGGCAGCAACCGAGCCCTGGTTGCTCATGCCAGCAGCACCAAAAAGCAGCGCCCGTGCGTGCTATACCACGACAGCCCCGCAAATCCGAGACTCCTAGCCTGTGGCGCGTGCAATTCGGCAACGATCGCCGAGGAACAGAGCACCGGCGGAAAGCCGCGAACTGCTCCCCGTGGACAGCACGCCACGGCCAGTTTCACCGCCGGACTCCTACACGAAAAAGGTGCGCTGTGCTCTCTAGATCGTGTAGATGCAAGCCGAATAGCGGTTGAACCACCGTATGAAGAGTATTTCCAGTTCTTCCGAAACGTAGTGCATTCTGGTAGAGCGCGGTCTACCCCAAAATTCCTGCTACTTGTTTAGCTATTGGCCGCGCAGGCTGGCCAACACCTTCCTCACTCCCTAGCGGCCCTCCTCGACCAAGAATCAAGGGAAATGACCTAGAAATGGCCGGGTTTAGGTTGTTTTTCGGGCCGCCATAGAATAACAGCTCGGTTCACCGTGGAGCTCTTGGTTGCCAACCATTTCATGGGGTTTGGCGGCCATTTCCATCACCCTCGAGCTCCCGTGGTGCTCTCCGACCCTTTGCCAATCATTTTGATGCGTTGTAACGCATTCCCGACCACGCCGGAACCCTAACCGCCGCTGTCACCGTCGGGAGCCCTGTTCCGGTGAGCTACGGCCGCCGACGACGCCACCGACGAGTTCAGCGACGTGAGTTAGGGCGGGGCGGCAAGTTTGGGGCCGGGAGACGGCCGGGAGAGCAGTTCCGGTGACGCTCGCCGGAGTGCGCCGCCGCGGGCCCCTGTTTGGCGCGAGGAAGGGGAAGACTGCCGGGTGGGACCCACCGGCTGACATTTAAACATTTTGAAATGTCCAGTTTGTAGTTCAAACTTTGGAGGACCACAACTTGGGTTAGGAGAATCCAAAAATTATGAAACAAATTTTGTTGGATTCCTTTAACAGAGTACAATCCAAATCTGAAACCCAATTTTTATAAAACCCATTAATTAATTCTGGAAAATTCTTTAAATCTTTTCAGCAAAAGAATTTTAGAGGGAGTTTGGTTCATCCAAAAATCCCCAAATTTTGCCAGAATTTTCTTTAGGACATTAGTAAACCCCTGTAAAAGTTTCAGACCATTTGGAGTTGATTGGGTCAGAGCAATTCAAATTGTAAGGTGCTGTGTTCATTTGAATACAGAAGCATTTTCAGAGAATTTCCAAAACTTGGAAATTCGGTTCTGGAATCTTAACCCCAAAAATGTTAGGAAAATTCATGCAAACTCTATGAGCTATAATTGAAATTGTAGTTCATTAAGTTGAGCATGAACAGGGGTATTACCTCAGAATAAATTCTTCCTTTCTGATTTGCCAAGAGAATTATTCTGAGCAAACCACTCTATGAAAAGTGCTAATGTTTGGTCCAGAGAGTTTTCTTGTGAGAAGGAACTCACACAAAAATTCTCAGCTCCATTGGAGCTCTAGATCACCCCTGTCATGTTTAACCACTTAAGGGATTAATGTGGAAAAGGGGGAAAACCACTTAGCATTTAACCATGTGATTAAGTCCAAGCCAAACCACCAACACCAGTTCATCTTTAAATTCTTAAATAAAGTTCCAGGTGTTAGAGGCTGGTTATTAGAACTAATAGTAGAAGTCTTACTCTAAAACTCACATTTGCATCTAAATTAACATGTAGTATTTCATTAACGTGTAGCCGTTGAAGGAGAGACTCCGGAAGTGCTGGACTTCCTTCTTCCGGACGAAGAACTGACTACTGACCAGCAGCAACAAGGCAAGCCCCGGTTTGCATTAACCCTTTCATCAGTTTTACTTTGTTTACATGCGTCATATGAAGTATGTTTGTGCATTAGGTATAGGATGGATGGAACCCCACTTGCATAACCAGATTTTTTTCCCTAAGAGTGAGGGTAGTGTCTAAGACCTCGAGTAGACAGGCTATGCGTAATAATTCATAGGGCTTCGGTACAAGTCGAGTAGTTGGAATCTACTCGCGAGATATGCTTGGGACACACGGGTTCGGTTGAGTGATGTGAGATCACTTTAGTAATGAAAATGAGACTAGGCAGGGGCTAGGGCGCAGCAAGAGAGAGTCTTGTGTGCGCAGCCCTGCCCGTGTCGATTGAGTACCGATCTGTGTGCGGCCCTGCTGAACAAGTGTTGAACGTACCGAAGGCATATCGGATATATGGGCCCCGATAAACCGATGTAGCCTAAACCTCCGGGCGTCGAGGCATAGCACACCGATTTATAGGTGTAGGTTGAGGGCAGCAAGGTGGAAATCTGCCAACGGGCATAGAGAGATGCTCCGTGTGGGGAACCTCCTGCTCGTTTCGGTGCGACCGGTTCGACGTTTGGGCTGTTGGGTGAAAGGTTGTCCCGTACGACATCGAGTGAGCGTTCTGTGCAGCTCCACGGGTGGGCGTACGTGACGTGCTCTTTGGGTTTTCCCTGCAGGTGTATATCGAGTCGGTTCGCCGTCCCTCGCGGTGACGAGTACCGCTTGTTCACTGCATCGTAACATAGACTAATGGATGAAATATGTTGATTCAATGATGCTGATTGATATAATTGTATTGCTACATGTGTGCCACCAAATACTGCTTACTAAATTTCAGATTTCATGAACTGTTAACTTGTTGCTAAAAGATGAACTAAGGATGAACTTGTAGGCGTGTCGTTTTGCTGAAATGCTACTAACCTATGTCTTGGTATACCTCATGTAGAGTTTCATGCGTAGGTGAGTCGGTTAAGCCTTGCTGAGCCTTCGTGCTCATGGTTGCTGCTTAAGTGTTTTTCAGGTGAGGAGCCACCCACGGACTCGGAGTACGAGTCCACCGGCGAGGGTTACCCTCCGTCGGGGACCACGGCTGAGTGGGAGCCGTACACGCCGCGCTGAGCTGAGGAGTGCAGCTAGTGTGGGTTGCCCTAGGGCTGGGCAACCAACTTTTGCTAGATAGGCGGGCGTGAGTTGTGTAGTGTAGACTTCTGCTGTGTAACATAAACAATAGTTGTAACTGAAGTTTGTACCTGTTTGTACAGTTTCAGTTGTTTCCCAGGTAATATATTATGTTCTTATGACGTGTGCTGTCGGGTGTCGCATCGCGCGGCACCACCCTCTGCGATCCTGGATGAGCGGATTCCGGTCCGCCACATGTCATACTTAAAATTCCATATGAAACAGCAGGTATTAAAGTGACACATGAATAATTTGCACAACATTCACATATATTGATAAAGCATAAACTTTATACAAGATACATTATTCTCGGGTCTCCGAGAAGTCGTGCTCATGTCGTCACTACTAATACATACCCTACTGTCTACACGACATGTCACCGATTACAAAAGTTTTGGTTACATCACCCTTGCTGCCCTACACGGCATCGGTGACCTCCTGCGGGTCGTCCTCCTCCGCTACCTCCGCTGGTGGCTCCGGGTCCATAACCTCCTCTTCCGGTTAAGGTTCCCCCATTGCCGGAAGACCCAAAACCACAGGTACGGCACCTACCACTGG
The DNA here is from genome assembly GCA_030760725.1 of Neostapfia colusana. NCBI lineage: Eukaryota > Viridiplantae > Streptophyta > Magnoliopsida > Poales > Poaceae > Neostapfia > Neostapfia colusana. The sequence goes on along the minus strand of JASWHV010000007.1, from coordinate 40,412,040 downwards.
TATGCCCATTACCGGAGGTATGAGGTCCTGCAACGCATGCACCTCGTCCATGGCCGTGTTGTAGTCCTCTTCCCAGCCTTGCCCCTCCTCAATATAATCATCCCGCTCTTGAGTGAGGACCTCATTCTGCTGGGTCAGGGCCTGTACTTGCTGTTGTAAATCCGTGGTGTCGACGCGGCTTTTCTTTCTCGCCTTCTTCGAACGATGCAACTGATTATGTTGTTCGTTCAGTCGCTTGATCGTTGGAAGGAGAACATTGCGGAGTGCGCTGTGAGCACTCTCGAAATGGTCTCCACGGCTTGTGCTCTGTCACACCCGGTTTGTCCCAAAGAACAACCGAGTGAATATCACATGTATGCCAGGATCTTTCTCTCATACATGTGATGACAAATAGTGAAGCATCATTTATTACAAGCCAGGTGTCGAATATAAATATGTCTTACAAAGCATACGTCTCGATGGACGATAATAAGTTCATAACATGTAAATAAAACAGCAGAGGAATATAAATCTTGTGGGCTCCGTCATAGGCGTTGCCCGGGGGGACTCCATGAACCTAGAATCCTTCTTCGGGTCCGAAGTATTGATCATTAAACACCACATCATCCCCTTGACCTGAGCAGAAATTTAAACCAACAAATATGCAAGGTTGAGTACCGTTGGTACTCAGCAAGTGGGGGGAAGATTATGTCATGCATGGCTAGAGCAAGGAGAGGTTTTACTCAAGGTTAGAGCACTACGCAATTATTGCCTACCACCTTAGCTTATTAAGCACCTACATTACTACACATGTGAAATGGTCCCAATCTCCCAACCCATCATCATAACCAATTAACCATAACATCAATACCAATGTTATGCTCCCCGCTCAACATCCTCAATTTCTAAATCCATCAATCCTCTAATCATGAATAAGTCCAAGCCGCTCTTGACCGTGAGCACGGCTGTCATGACAGTTTTGACTCTGCAGAGTTTACACCACTGTACCCACATGTAGTGATTTCATCCCCCATTGCCGGGTGGACTAAAAGAACCTCCATTATGCCAGTGGCCGTGAACCACATTCACACTTCCCAGGTGTGTAGCCAGGAGATCACTACGAAGGCTTTACAAAGGGATTCCCGACGAGCGTGGGCCCACTGAGGTTTCACCCGTAACAGCATACAAGAGGCTCCAACCCCGCTGCAGTGGCCCCCTCTTGAGCCTTGCGGTTCATATGGTAGTCCAGCTGACACCTACTCCCCGCACCATCCAACACACCCATGCTACGCCGGAGATACACCTAATTAATTGGCCAAGCTGCTCCATCTCAGCATGTGGTTGGCACGGTAAAGCCAGGTTACATGCTCCATGAACCGGTCCTTAGGTTCCAGGCAAGTACTAAACACAAACCCGAGTCTCGTGCACCCAACACCAACCAAATCATCCAACTTGCCTCGATCCCTACCTCTACATAACTCATAATATCTCATTCAAAAGTAAGGTAAACAAATTGATGATCTCATATCCCAATTATCCCATTCTAAGCATGGCTAAGCATAAGTAATATGAATGAATGACATAATGAAACAAATCCCAACCCAAGCTACAAGGAAACAAGTTAATGCAATTCTAGGGAAACTTCCTAGCATGGGTTTCATATTTCAATTGACAATGCAAATAATTCTCTCTACACATCCTAGCATAGGATCAAAGTGGTCAAGGACACTTGCCTTCTTCCTGCTGCTCTGGGAATGGATAGTCCTGATCTTGAAAGGGAAGAACTTGCTATGGGGCAGGTTCTACTCATGTCAACACACATAGCAAAAGACAACAACAATCCATAAGACATAGTTCACACTTTCACTCCACACATACATACATATGATAGTTATTCACATTTCTAAGTGTTGTGGTTACTCTAGATGTGTTGATTTTTAGCCTTCATGCACTTTTAAACATATGTATATGATTTCTAACTTTTGTATTCCAGATTTCTGTTTGCACACTATATATGAATTTTCAATTTGAACAAATTCCTTCTATTTAATTAATATACTTCTTAACTACCAAGTTTGCATGGAAGGTAATTTCCTACTCCAAATGGGTTTTCAGATCTTCTACCAATCCTAAACTGATGTCTTTGGATTGGGGGACTTCATTTATTATTTTCTAGTCATGCACACCTATTTTCCTATATTTTCCAGATTTATTTTCTGTGACTAAAAGTAAATTTTAATATTAAAGAGTAGGACATATCATCTAAACAAAATAGGTTCTGATCTAAAATATTAAATAATATATTTTGGAACTTCTCCTCTGATGTGAACTGATTTAAATTTATTTTACCAATTTTCAGAATTATTTCCTATCCTAAAAATGTGTCCCTATAACTAATAAATGTGAACAATCAATAAAACAGATTCATTTCAGCTTAAAACTACTTTTAACTCATTCTAAAGTTTTCCAAGTGCTAGGAGAGTTTAAATTTGAATTTACCATGTGTTTGTCTCACCTTTTAAAATTTAAATCATAATCACATAATCAAATTCCTAAATTTAAAATCATATAGGGTTAAAAAGGTAAACTCACCCCACCACAGGGTCTATTATATTATTTCCTAAATTTTCAGGGGTCTAACTACGCATAACAGAGGGGTTTTCCTAATTTTTATTAAGTGCAGGGGCTAAAACTGATTTTTAATTGAATTTACATGAATTTCTGAAGTTCCAGGGGCTAGATCAGAAGTTTCCGGGGCTAGCTCGTATTTTCCGAGATCCCCAGGGGGTAGCGCGTAAGAATCCTGGCCTTTATAATGCGGGGCCGACGTGGACCGTCCGATTTAAAACAGACGGCTGAGATTATAACGTCGAACCGGTACGCGGGGATTTCAGTTCTACCGTGCGATTTAAAATAGACGGCGCACAAGTGGCCACGTCGCCCTGGCCATGCGCGGGCGGCGCGCGGCGGCGTGAGGCGGCGATCTCGCTGGAAAACTTCGGATCTTCGTCTATTCTTCCTAAAACTGGGATTTCATGGCGTAGATCGGTAGAGGGGAGGTCGGGGATCTCACCTCGCGGTTTTTCTTGAGCTCGGAGGTCCTTGAAGGCGGTCGGCGACGAGGTCCGAGATGGAATCGCTGCGGTGCTCGTCGGAGCTGTGCCTAGAACGCAAACCACCGAGTTTTATGCACCTGCATGATTCCCCGGAGGCGGTGGAACAAGCTCGGCGCGTTAGATCAGAAATCCCGAGCGAAGATCGAGAGAAAACGGCCGGAGAAGCTCTGGTTCTCACCGGGAGGAAAAGCAGCCGATCGTGGGGAAAAAACGGGGCGATGCCGGCGGTTTTATAGACGAGGGAGGGCGGCGTGTTTGTTTAGATCGATCCGGAGTCGTCCGGGACCGGGAGTCGGGCTGGGGACGTGGAATTCCGGGTTTGTTGCGATCGGGCGCACGCGGAAGAGTCCGGCGGTTGGCGCGAGCGGGAGGTCAGGGATGACATGCGGGCCCCGCATGTCAGTGAGAGGGAGAGGGGGGCACGCGGCTGCGGGCTGGCGCGGGGGTGGGTGGGCCGGCTGGTGGGTTTTGGCCCACTGGCCGGGGGTTTTGTTTTTTTCTTTTTCTTTTCAGTTTTGAGTTGAATTTGAATTTTTGCACCACATGCAATACGTCCAAAAATTTTTAAATTCCCCTATTAACAGGTTTTGGGGTGTTACAGCTCTACCCCCCTAAAAAAAATCTCGTCCTTGAGATTGGTGGTTCTAGGAAAACAATTCCGGAAACTGTGCCTTAAGCTCGTCTTCTCGCTCCCATGTGGCTTCCTCTTCCGAGTGATGCTTCCACTGCACCTTGCACATCCGGATTCTTTTATTTCTTGTGAGGTGTTCCATTGTCTCCAAAATCTTGAACGGTTGTTCGGCATAAGACAGATCCTCAGCTACGTCAACCTCGTTGATGGGTAACATCTCTTCAGGCGTCCATAGGCATTTCTTGAGCTATGACACATGGAATACATCATGCACGTCCGATAGGTGAGCCGGTAGTTTTAGTTGACATGCCACTTCGCCTTTCCTCTCCAGAACTTGAAAGGGTCCGATATATCAAGGTGATAACTTCCCTTTCACCTTGAACCGACGAAGTCCTCGAATAGGGGACACCTTGAGATAGACATAGTCCCCTACGTTGAAAACGAGCTCTCTTCTCCGTACATTGGCATAGCTCTTTTGTCGTGTCTGTGCTATCCTCAAGTTATTGCGGATTTCCCTCACTTTCGCCTCGGCTTCTTGTAGTACTTCAGGTCCAAACACTTTACTTTCCCCGGCTTGGTTCCAGAATAGTGGGGTTCTGCACTTTCTCCCATACAAAGCCTCAAATGGTGACATCTTCATACTAGCCTGATAGCTATTGTTATAGGAGAACTCCGCATATGGTAAGTTCTTATCCCCACTCTGATTGTTTTTGAGTGCACACGCTCTCAGCATGTCCTCAAGGATCTGATTGGTTCTTTCCGTCTGTCCGTCAGTCTGGGGATGATAGGCAGAACTAAAATTCAGATGAGTTCCCATGGTTTCATGCAACTTCTGCCAGAACCTTGAGGTGAACTGTGTCCCTCGATCTGACACTATCTTCTTTGGCACTTCATGGAAACACACGATCCTTGACATGTATAATTCTGCCAATTTGGACCCGCTGTAGCTTTCTTTCACAGGGATGAAATGAGCTACCTTGGTTAGCCTGTCAATGATGACCCATATCGAATCATATCCTGATTGGGTCCTAGGCAATCCCACTATGAAATCCATACCGATTTCTTCCCATTTCCATTCAGGCACTTTGAGTGGTTGCAATAATCCCGCGGGTCGTTGATGTTCCGCTTTCACCAACTGACATGTGTCACATAGGGCAACATGTTCCGCGACATCTCGCTTCATGCCATACCACCAATACCTGCTCTTGAGGTCATGGTACATCTTCGTACTCCCAGGATGAATGGAATAATCAGAATCATGAGCCTCCTTCAAAATCAATTCACGGATCTCCTTCACTTCAGGCACACAGATTCTTTTCCCGTGCCACACCATACCTTGTTCGTCCTCTCTGAACCCAGGGGCTTTATTTTCCTTGATGAGTTGTCGGATTTCTTGTATCTTCTCATCATTCTTTTGACCATCGCGTATGTCTTGCTCTAATGTGGAGTCCACTTCCATGGCGATGGCTTCACCACTATTCACCAGGCATAGGTTGAGTCTTATAACCTCTTCCTTCAATTCTGCAGGCATGTCCTTCAAGCTCAACCTATTGACCTGCACTTTCCGGCTTAAAGCATCTGCCACGACATTCGCTTTCCCAGGATGATAGTTGATGCCCACATCAAAGTCGTTGATTAGCTCTAACCATCTCCTTTGTCGGAGGTTGAGATCTGGCTGTGTGAAAATGTACTTTAAGCTCTCGTGATCCGTATATATCTCTGTCCTCTTCCCCATCAAGTAATGCCGCTAAATCTTCAACGCGTGTACCACTGCGGCTAGTTCTAGGTCATGTGTAGGATAGTTCTTCTCGTGTTTCCGGAGCTGCCGGGACGCATAAGCCACGACATGCCCCTCTTGCATGAGAACACATCCCAACCCATTTCTAGAAGCATCGCAGTACACCGAAAAGTTCTTCTGCATATCTGGCATAACAAGCACTAGGGCTGTTGTCAATCATTTCTTTAGCTCTTGAAAACTCGTCTCGCACTGCGGCGTCCATGTGAATGTGATTCCTTTCTCCAACAGTTTGGTGAGGGGTCTCGAAATCTTGGAGAAACCCTCGATAAATCGTCGATAGTATCCAGCCAATCCTAAGAAGCTTCAAACCTCCCCGACATTCTCAGGGGTCTTCCACTTCTGTACATCCTCAATCTTGGCGGGATCTACGGAGATTCCCCCCTCCGAGATTATATGTCCTAAAAAGGGAACTCTCTTCACCCAAAACTCACACTTGCTCAACTTGGCATATAGTTGGTGTTCTCTCAGCTTCTGCAACACCAACCTTAGATGTTTCTCATGTTCTTCTTCATCTTTGGAGAAAAAGAGAATGTCATCTATGAAAACCACCACAAATTTGTCTAGATATTCCATGGATACCTTGTTCATGAGTTACATGAAGTATGCCGGGGCATTAGTTAGCCCGAAAGGCATGACGGTGTATTCATATAGTCCGTACCGAGATACGAAAGCTGTCTTGGGAATATCAGTTTGCCTTATCTTAAGTTGGTGGTATCCCGACCTGAGATCAATTTTCGAGAACGCACAAGCTCCCCTCAACTGACCAAACAAGTCTTCAATGCGGGGTAATGGGTACTTGTTCTTGATGGTTACTTCATTCAAGGCACGGTAGTCTACGCATAACCTTTGGGTTCCGTCCTTCTTGGGCACAAATATCACTGGAGCTCCCCATGGTGAGGAACTAGGACGAATGTACCCCTTCTCTGTCAACTCTCTTAAATGATCCTTGAGTTCTCCCAGCTGCTTGGAGTCCTTCGGATAAGGTCTCTTGTATATCGGAGCTGTTCCAGGCACTAGCTCAATCGCGAATTCCACTTCACGATCGGGAGGCATACCTGGCAACTCCTCCGGAAAAAACGTCTGGATATTCCCTGATAATCCTGATCTCCTCCACTTTCACCTCAACTTGATTTAATTTAATGTCCCTCCTAGGCTCTTGTATTGTTATGAACTTTACTCTTGTGCCGCTATGGTGAGTTAGTTCCACCGTTTTGGTCGAACAATGGATGATTCCCTTATGTTTGGTCAACCAATCCATGCCCAAAATAATATCTATCCCTTGTGAATCTATCACTATGAGGTTGGCAGTAAATACTACCCCATTAATGTTTAGGTTCACCTTGGGACACACTTGTCATGTCCTTATTTCTCCACCTGGAGATTTTACTGCTAGCATATGGTTCATTTGTGTTGTTGCTAGATCATGCTTCTTGACAAACCCTTGGGCAATGAACGAGTGGGTAGCACCAGAATCAAACAACAGGGTTGCAATGTGTAAATTGGCAGGAAACTTACCAACTACCACCTCAGGTGCCTATTGCGCTTCCTCCATGGTCACGTGGTTCACCCGTCCTCGCATCACATTCTGTTGTTGTGGCTGCATGGGCTTCTTCTTTGGGCACTTATGGGCGTAGTTCCCCACTTCACCACAGTTGAAGCATTGCACCCCAACTTTAGGTGCCTGACCTTTGTTGTCTTGGGGTTGGTTCGGTGGTCCTTGTCCTGCTGGTCGAGGTTGATATGTGGGGCGAGGCTGCTGTACAAACTGACGTTGTGGCTGTTCTGGTGCTGACGGAGGCCTGAAGTTCGGGTTGTACCCTCTCGGTGTAGAGTAGGGTACCGCAGCACGGCCCTTTCCCCTTCCGGCCATCTATCATGATCAACCAGATGTTAACTTAAAGCATTACGTATTAACTTCCCAATTTGCTTGTTTTAAACTTAAAATTTTGAGACCTTATTATATTTATATTTTCTGAGGGTTTCATGTCTCACGCGAAATAAATGCACTCTTTATTCATAGGGTTCACACATCGAAGCAAAACAATCATGAAGACGAGGTTGTGGACAATCGCCCCTAGCTTCCACAACTCACGTCACACACCAAACATAATCACACCCTTAACTAAGGTAACGACTTGATTACTCGACATCTGCTAAACTAAGGGAAAGGACTCTACACTACTCGTATCACTGAGCTGACTCCTCGTGATCTTCCTCATTATTGCGTCTGCCCTCCGACTCCGCTTTGGATGGGGAGGCTGCTCGGGGAGAAGTGCGGCGACGCCTGCTCGCCCGGCGATCCGGGTAATCAGGAGTCCATGTGTCATTCACGGTGACACACAGTTCATTCCCATCTCCTCTTTCTCTCGCCCTCAAGCTGGCTTGAAGCAACACCTCAGTCTCCTTCAGGGTGTCACGTACATCCTGAAGCTCCTGCTGACACTCCTGCAGTCGAGTGCTGAGCATAGCCGCATCCTCCAAGCACAAGTCCATGTGCTCATGGGAAGTCCCTTTCTGCACTGGCGGGTACTTGTACTCTGTTGTACCACTCTGACGCTGGAGGACATAAATGTACTCAGTCCTGTCCAGGTGGCGACGGTAGATGTGACTCTAGCAGGTGATTGCCTCCCAGGTGACATCCTTCTCCGCATCGACCTGTGTCGCTCAACAAGCTGGAGAGCGGTGGATCTTGAGCAGCTGATTCTCGTGGATAATCCTCATTTCTGAACTCCACTATTCCCACTTCTCACGGATGGTTTGGGTGGAGCTGTAGTGTATGATTAGCTTGCCCGTATTGCCGGCGGCTTGGAGCATACGTCGAAGACGGCGCAACAAGCCTCCTACTGCCAATCTGTAGGAGAGGTACGTCACCGGACGGTTCTCCTCTCTCAGGGCAAGGGCAACTATGGGAACTCTCCCTCCGGTGGACTTGCGAGCGGTGCGGATCATGCGAACCATCTAAAACATAAAGCATTTAAACGTAAGTTAGATAAGATTCTAAACAAAAATCCTATTTTGAATAAAAGTTGGGTAAGATGAATAAAGTGACCCCATTAAATAAGACTTTTCAACCCACACCTTTGTAAAAATAGTTTTTAAGAAAATAGGGTCATTAAATACGTCCATTTCTACCTAGGTCCACGTTCCTACGGGCAACCTTGGCTCTGATACCACTTCTGTCACACCCGGTTTGTCCCAAAGAACAAACGAGTGAATTTCACATGTATGCCAGGATCTTTCTCTCATACATGTGATGACAAATAGTGAAGCATCATTTATTACAAGCCAGGTGTCAAATATAAATATGTCTTACAAAGCATACGTCTCGATGGACTATAATAAGTTCATAACATGTAAATAAAACAGCAGCAGAATATAAATCTTGTGGGCTCCGTCACAGGCGTTGCCCGGGGGGACTCCATGAACCTAGAATCCTTCTTCGGGTCCGAAGTCTTGATCATTAAACACCACATCATCCCCTTGACCTGAGCAGCAATTTAAACCAACAAATATGCAAGGTTGAGTACCGTTGGTACTCAGCAAGTGGGGGAAAGATTATGTCATGCATGGCTATAGCAAGGAGAGGTTGAACTCATGGTTAGAGCACTACGCAATTATTACCTACCACCTTAGCTTATTAAGCACCTACATTACTACACAGGTGAAATGGTCCCAATCTCCCAACCCATCATCATAACCAATTAACCACAACATCAATACCAATGTTAAGCTCCCCGCTCAACATCCTCAACTTCCAAAGCCATCAATCCTCTAATCATGAATAAGTCCAAGCCGCTCTTGACCGTGAGCACAGCTATCATGACAGTTTTGACTCTGCAGAGTTTGCACCACTGTACCCACATGTAGTGATTTCATCCCCCGTTGCCGGGTGGACTAAAAGAACCTCCATTATGCCAGTGGCCGCGAACCACATTCACACTTCCCAGGTGTGTAGCCAGGAGATCACTACGAAGCCTTTACAAAGCGATTCCCGACGAGCGTGGGCCCACTGAGGTTTCACCCCTAACAGCATACAAGAGGCTCCAACCCCGCTGTAGTGGCCCCCTCTTGAGCCTTGCGGTTCATATGGTAGTCCAGCTAACACCTACTCCCCGCACCATCCAACAAACCCATACTACACCAGAGATACACCTAATTAATTGGCCAAGCTGCCCCATCTCAGCATGTAGTTGGCACGGTAAAGCCAGGTTACATGCTTCATGAACCGGTTCTTAGGATCCAGGCAAGTACTAAACACAAACCCGAGTCTCGTGCACCCAGCACCAACCAAATCATCCAACTTGCCTCGATCCCTACCTCTACATAACTCATAATATCTCATTAAAAAGTAAGGTAAACAAATTGATGATCGCATATCCCAATTATCCAATTCTAAGCATGGCTAAGCATAAGTAATATGAATGAATGACATAATGAAACAAATCCCAACCCAAGCTACAAGGAAACAAGTTAATGCAATTCTAGGGAAACTTCCTAGCATGGGTTTCATATTTCAATTGACAATGCAAATAATTCTATCTACACATCCTAGCATAGGATCAAAGTGGTCAAGGACACTTGCCTTCTTCCTGCTGCTCTGGGAATGGATAGTCCTGATCTTGAAAGGGAAGAACTTGCTCTGGGGCAGGTTCTACTCATGTCAACACACATAGCAAAAGACAACAACAATCCATAAGACATAGTTCACACTTTCTCTCCACACATACATACATATGATAGTTATTCACATTTCTAAGTGTAGTGGTTACTCTAGATGTGTTGATTTTTAGCCTTCATGCACTTTTAAACATATGTATATGATTTCTAACTTTTGTATTCCAGATTTCTGTTTGCACACTATATATGAATTTTCAATTTGAACAAATTCCTTCTATTTAATCAATATACTTCTTAACTACCAAGTTTGCATGGAAGGTAATTTCCTACTCCAAATGGGTTTTCAGATCTTCTACCAATCCTAAACTGAAATATTTGGATTTGGGGACTTCATTTATTATTTTCTAGTCATGCACACCTATTTTCCTATATTTCCAGATTTATTTTCTATGACTAAAAGTAAATTTTAATATTAAAGAGTAGGAAATATCATCTAAACAAAATAGGTTCTAATCTAAAATATTAAATAATATATTTTGGAACTTCTCCTCTGATGTGAACTGATTTAAATTTATTTTACCAATTTCCAGAATTATTTCCTAACCTAAAAATGTGTCCCTAATACTAATAAATGTGAACAATCAATAAAACATATTCATTTCAGCTTAAAATCTACTTTTAACTCATTCTAAAGTTTTTCAAGTGCTAGGAGAGTTTAAATTTGAATTTACCATGTGTTTGTCTCACCTTTTAAATTTTAAATCATAATCACATAATCAAATTCCTAAATTTAATATCATATAGGGTTAAAAAGGTAAACTCACCCCACCACAGGGTCTATTATATTATTTCATAAATTCCAGGGGTCTAACTACACATAACAGAGGGGTTTTCCTAATTTTTATTAAGTCCAGGGGGCTAAAACTGATTGTTAATTGAATTTACATGAATTTCTGAAGTTCCAGGGGCTAGATCAGAAGTTTCCGGGGCTAGCTCGTATTTTCCGAGATCCCCAGGGGGTAGCGCGTAAGAATCCCGGCCTTTATAATGCGGGGCCGACGTGGACCGTACGATTTAAAACAGACGGCTGAGATTAACGTCGAACCTGTACGCGGGGGTTTCAGTTCTACCGTGCGATTTAAAATAGACGGCGCACAAGCGGCCACGTCGCCTGGCCGTGCGCGGGCGGCGCTGCCCAGCGGCGCGCGGCGGCGGGAGGCGGCGATCTCGCCGGAAAACTTCGGATCTTCATCTATTCTTCCTAAAATTGGGATTTCATGGCATAGATCGGTAAAGGGGAGGTCGGGGATCTCACCTCAGGGTTTTTCTTGAGCTCGGAGGTCCTGGAAGGCGGTCGGCGATGAGGTCCGAGATGGAATCACTGCAGTGCTCGTTGGAGCTGTGCCTAGAGCGCAAACCACCGAGTTTTCTGCACCTGCATGATTCCCCGGAGGCGGTGGAAGAAGCTCGGCGCGTTAGATCAGAAATCCCGAGCGAAGATCGAGAGAAAACGGCTGGAGAAGCTCTGGTTCTCACCGGGAGGAAAAGCAGCCGATCGTGGGGAAAAAACGGGGTGATGCCGGCGTTTTTATAGATGAGGGAGGGCGGCGTGTTTGTTTAGATCGATCCGGAGTCGTCCGGGACCGGGAGTCGGGCTGGTGACGCGGAATTCCGGGTTAGTTGCGATTTGGCGCGTGCGGAAGAGTCCGGCAGTTGGCGCGAGCGGGAGGTCAGGGATGACACGCGGGCCCCGCGTGTCAGTGAGAGGCAGAGGGGGGCACACGGCTGCGGGCTGGCGCGGGGGTGGGTGGGCCGGCTGGTGGGTTTCGGCCCACTGGCCAGGGGTTTTGTTTTTTTCTTTTTCTTTTTCTTTTCAGTTTTGAGTTGAATTTGAATTTCTGCACCACATGCAATACGTCCAAAAATTTTTAAATTCCCCTCTTAACAGGTTTTGGGGTGTTACGTGCTCTTTTTGAGCTTTGCAGCAAGACAATCCGTTTGAACAGCTTGGCTGTCCATCACGGCTTTCCCTTCCTTCAATTGGAGGCTGAGGTTCGCCTCCGTGGGGTTGTACATTTGGCAACCCAGATCTATTGCCTCCATGTACCTTTCCCCCCACACATGATCAGCTTGTCCCTCCACCGGAACGAGCGTGTATGGAGTGCCCTCCATAGCTCTCACGTGTAGTTGGCAGAAATGTGAAATGGTGTCACGGGCTGCCACTTGCCTCATTTCCTCCGGCTGTCTACCTCTCACCGTGATGGTGAACGGTGACCAACCGGGTGGCGTAGGTCCTGCAGGAACTTCGACATGGATCATCCATGTCTTGTTCTCCTCCTCGCCTTCTTCCTTGACGAGGTACTGTGGCCTCTCGACGTACCCGAAATATTGAAGCATTTGCTTCAATACTTCCGGATAACCGCTGTGGTGAGAATAGTGGGACACCACCCACCCGTTCTCCAATTGTTTATCTGATGTCATCTGTAGAAACATATTTGAGAAAGGTCAAATATTTATTTAACAGTAAACCCGTGAGTTATAACATAAAATATGTCATTGAACTCATAAAACTTGGAAACATAGTTCAAACTTAAAACAAATTTGATTGCTGGTCTACTGCCCAAACTGACAGCCCTGACCAGTTTCCATTTCAACCTGATTTAGACCATGCTAACAGCAAAACCAATTCTGGAGCTCCAGATCAAAGTTAAAGATACCTTCAATAGATTTACAGAAAGTATTGCCTAATAACTGTCCTGGTTCAAAAGTTATGACATGTGAAAGTTGACAGAATTGCTGGAGAAAATTTGACAGCACCTCCCTGCTTGAGGTACTGATTTGATCCAAGAATTCCACTTAATTATACACCAAATTTAACAGAACTATCTGTTACAAAGTTTTAACCCATCTCATGAACTTTCCAGAACTACCACATTTTCTATTTTTAGAGTTTTGTGCAGGAAGTTATGCTAAATTTACAGAGAGCTACAGAGAGTGTTTGCTCTGCCCTGTTTTCTGGACAGTTTCAACTCTACTTCATTTTTCGTTTTGTTAGGGGATGAAACACCTCTGGATATCAACAGAAAAGTTGTAAAGATCTTCCAAATCTTTCCAGAAATGGATCACATGACCCCAACCTCGAAAGAACTCAACCTCTAACCTCTTATTAACTTCAGCATTATTTCAGGTGAAAACAGGGGACTCTGTCCTTAGTATCCTATAAGTTGAAAACTTGTTACCGTTGAACATCCTGATTAAGGGAAGGAGTTACATCAAAATTTTAGTGCTCTAGATTGAAACTTTTCAGTTTTATATGGAGTTTCTCATTTAGTGGGGTGTGACGTTGATGCGTCACCAGATCATGTCGGTACTACGTTCCTCACAAAGAAAAACCTATACCGGACTTTGCCGGCTTCTTTAGTTCAGTGGCACTAAGCGTCTCTCGCACACGGATGCTACACGTATACCATTTCGTGGTTAGACTACCTGCAAATAACTCATACAATTGTCAGATTTGGCTGTACACTGAGCCCGGTATCCATACAGTTCATACACCCGGCCGTCATCACTTGCCCGGATGTTCTCAAGCAAAACATGCCTTGACTTATGTGTTCACGTTACTGACCACGTGACGGGGTCCCCCAAATTTGCCCAAAGCACACCAGGGACAGACGTTGCTCGAATACCCCAAACGACACGAAGAGTTGTAGTGGATATTAAAGCGGGTCGGGTTACCTGCCACCCGTGGGGCTCCACCCTTCAGCTTGTGCGCACTGGTGGACAGCGCTTACGTGCACCCCCCAAGACATAAAGCGTCCCGAGATGCACAATTTTCCAACATAAGCAAATAGGCTAGTATGCCACTTTCTATACACTAATAACATTCTCAAATGGGCTACTAACTCGTTCCTCACCGAATTTTTGAAAAAGATGACTTTTGTAGTGTGTTAAACCTCGAGCGAGCACGGATATCACGCTGACACGACCCCACGGTCTTGTCGAGCCAGGATCATGCTGAGGGGTGCTGCGTTGCATAGCACCGGATAACGCACATCAAATATACAAAGCGGAAGCAAAGTTTTATTACATAAACCAGTTTATGAACATTTTTACAATAAATAAGTCCAGTCTATACTCATGAGCGTAGACCCTGCATCGAGATCGCATTCAGCCCGTGAACGTGTCCCCGCTAGCACGCACACAAAATAACATGGCGGCGTGCACGACTCCCACTCGACGGGGTTTCCCTCCTGGGGTTCCGTCTCCTCCTCGGGAGTCCCTTCCTCATAAACCATGCAAAAGCTTCAAACACAAACAGTGAGCACAATGGCTCAGCGAGACTGACCCGTCTCTCGTATACATGAAACATCTACATGAATGGTTTTAAGGTACATGAGGTAAAATAAGTTGTAAAGGACTGACCTAATTATTTGAACCTTACTTTCAAGTTTTAGCAGCAGGTTGTGGAGAACCTTACGCTAAGGCACATGAGAGAGCCGCAATCAAACAAGAAACACCTTTCTCTCATGTACTTTGCCCAAAGTTGAAAAGAACTTTAATTTGCTCTAAACTACAACAAGACATTAACAAACAAAGTATACCTTTCAAATCAGCAAACTTTTAACATGTATCTAGCCTGTTCTTTCTACGTCACAGTACAGTGAACAAGTGGTACTCACTGACCGCGAGGGATGGTGATTATAATCGATTTACACCTGCAGGGTTACCCAAATAACCCGTCATGTACACCCATACTCGATGTTGCCTACAGAAACCATCACGGACATCGTACGCAACCACCTTTCACCCATCAGCCAAGTGTTGAACCGGTCCAATCGTCCCGAGCAAGAGGTCTCTGCGCGCGCATCTGTAGTGCCACCAGCTGATTTACACCTCGAGCTCTCAACCTACCCTCTGAACGACCAGCTATGCCTCAACACCCAGCTACCAGAGTTACATCGGTTTCCCGGTTACCATATTGCCGGTAGGTCTTTGGTACTGTTCTAGCTTGTTCAACATGCCCGCACACGGCTCGGTCCTCAATCGACACCGGCAGAGCTATGGCACCCAGGATCCAAAGTCCTGCTGCCCTTATTCTCCGCTCGGTGTCCTTTTTATTGCCATGTGTTTTATTTGATATCTTTACCCGAGCGATGTGCCGCTAGTCGATTCTCGCGAGCAGTTCCAACTACTCGACTTGTACCGAATCCTACACTATCTTAGCATTGCAGTAGCTAACGAGGTTTTCAAACCTAATCCCAACCCAGGGTTTTCTTGGCTATGCATTTGGGTTTCAAACAAGACTCTAATGCAAGAAGTAAGTGGGGGCTCAAAGTAAGTTCTCAAAACAGTAAAAATTTGTAAAAAGGGTTAATGCAAACCAGAGCTTGCCTTGCTGCTCTTGGTCGTAGGCTAGCTGTTCCTCTGGAGTGACGAAGTCTAAGACTTTGGGTTCCTCCTCAACCTTAGCGACTACATATGAATAATACAAATATGTGTCAATTTAAATGCATTTGTATTGAAGTTAAACTTGTGAGAGTTATAAGTCTTGCTTGACATACCCAATGACTATGAAATTTTTACTATGTTCTAATGATTTTCATGGAGCAAGCCATGAATTTATGAAAACTAGATTTTCATATGGTTCTAATGGAGTTCATTTCACTTAATTTGAAGGTTCCTAGCTAAAGATATGAGCTAACCAATTTCAGAGAAATTCTGAAAATGTTTCTGGACATTTTATATTTTCTCTGGAACAGTTTCATTAATCACACCATTTGGTGGATTATATGAGCTCAAATGGATCTGAAATTTTTATGGTAGCTCTGGGATATTTTGGTGAACATCCCAGCAAAATTTCTGAATTTTCGTCCAAAGGGTTGTCCAGTTAAAATTCTAAAGATTTTAAATATTGAAGAATTAATTCTGGAGAAATAAGGATTTTCATAGAGTGAAACTTTATTTGTTAGAAAGTACTAAGAGGCTGAATTCAACAAAATTTGGTTCACTTGATTTGGAGTTTCCTATCCAAAGTTATGTGGGTTTGAAGTTTGAACTAAATCTGAAAATCAGGGAAATGTTTAAATTGCTGCGCGTGGGACCGGGGCTACGTGGCCACTTCTCAGCGGTCGACACACGGGGCTACAGAGTCTCTCGCGCGCAGCCACACCAGATCCGGTGCCATAGCTAATCCCAGGTTTAAAATATCGGCCACTGACACGTGAGACCGGGGGCTTCGTCTACCTCCGGCCTCCCGCGCTCGGCCGCCGCGAAACCTCCCTGGAGCGCTCGGCAGTGGCCTCTGCGTGTACCAAACTCCATGATCTTGTCTGCCTCTGCCTAATTCCACCTGGTGAACACAATGCTGGGCTCAGCTCGTTGTGACAATCATCGGAACACGGTCGGCGACGAGCAGCGGCTTCGGAAGAACTTTGGCCGTGTCAGCCGGACTTCATATCACCCCAAACGATCGAGCTATCGGTCGTAGAGCATCAGTGCATCCTAGGGAAGCTCGGCATGGGCTCAAAGAAGCTTGGGAGAGGTCCTATGTAAGCCCTCACTGTGCACCCCATGCTTCCCGAATAAGCCGCCATTGGCAAGCATGGAAATACGCCATGTACAGGGGTTCACATGCTAGGTGTTGTGAAGCCAACTTGTGTGCCACTAAGTCTAGTTCCTATGTGCAAAGTTCTGTGGAATTTAAACGAGAACCAAACGGGAATTTCCAAGTTTCTCACCCGAAGGTGACATTGCACCAGC
Source organism: Neostapfia colusana (assembly GCA_030760725.1). Taxonomy (NCBI): domain Eukaryota; kingdom Viridiplantae; phylum Streptophyta; class Magnoliopsida; order Poales; family Poaceae; genus Neostapfia; species Neostapfia colusana. The sequence continues at coordinate 40,395,140 of JASWHV010000007.1, read as the reverse complement.
TGGAAGCAAACTGCAAAATTCGCCATCGATGCTGAACCTCTTGGCTCAAGCTTCGGAGGTGAGCTGTAGGAGGTCCTTGCGCGTCCGGAAACAGCCTTGCCCAGCCGTGACAAGCCCGGGGTGAGGCTGCCCACGAGAGCACCTCTTCTCGGCTTTGTAGCGACCGCTGAGGAACGGTGTGGTTGTCGGTGTATGGAGCACGAGCTCACTCGGTGAGGGTGTGAGAGGGTTGTGCGGAATCCTACGGTGCCATTTTGCAGCTCAGCCTAAGCTCACACGTGAGTTTTTGCTCGTGGCCGAAGATCGGAGGAGCAGCGGCTGTTCTGATCAATTTCTTGCGCGAGGGAGCAACAAAGTGATCGGTTCTGCCTTCGATCGGGTCGGGTGCAGAGATAAGCGGGAGGGGCGACGTCGGTTGAAGCAGCTCAGACCGAGCAGGAGCTGTCCCGGCGATCAGCTCTGTGGTGCTCTCGGAGGAAGCCCGAGGAACCGAGTGCCCTGCCTTCAGTCGGTTGAATTTGGTAGTGAGGCTGACATGTGGGTCCCACCCAAGTTTTGACCTCTGAAATTAACTCTCCTCTACTGCCCCAAACAGTAATCCCTATAATACCATCTAGAATTTGAATTATCTACCAAATGCCCATTTGAAGTTGATAGAATTCAAATTGTGAAGTGTTTGAATAAATTTTCAGCATATATGCAGTTTGAAATTCAATTTGAGTTTGAATTCGCTAAACTTAGCTCATGTCAAGATTAACTCCAAATGGAGTGAAAATTGGTGCATGAGCTCACAAAAATGTGCTGAGTAAGAATATGCCTCCCACTTTTGAACTTATGTGATGGAAGTAGTTTGAATTTGAATTTGGGTTCAAACTGACCCCTTTCTAGTTATACCCCAAAAATACCTCAAAAGGTTTTTGATTTGGGTGAAATTTGGAATGGGCATTCCTAGCAAGGTGTAGGAGTTTTTCATATGCCCATACCCTATATGATGCATGTGGGAAATGCCACTTTTGCATTTTGTGTGTTTATTCTCCAATGACCATGTTGATGGTGTTTACTTGCTCTTCAAATGTGTTCATAAAGTTTCTTCAAATGAGGTTTGTGTGGTGTGATGAACACTTTGAATGTGTGCAAAAACTTAGGCCCTTACAGATGACGCCCAACCGAGAGGTGGAGTTCAAGATTGAACTTGCACCGGGAACTATTCCAATATCCTGAAGGCCGTACAAGATGGCACCCGACGAATTGGATGAACTGAAGATGCAGTTGACGGACCTGCTAGAGAAGGGTTTTATTAGGCCGAGCTCCTCGCCATGGGACTGTTCGGCATTATTTGTAAAGAAGAAGGTTGAAACGTTGCGGCTTTGCATGGACTATCGTCCACTAAACGCCGTAACCATCAAGAACAAGTACCCGTAGCCACGGATCGACATGTTGTTTGATCAGTTTGTCGAAGCAAAGATCTTTTCCAAGATGGACTTAAGATCCGGGTACCATCACATTATGATATGGGCCGAGGATATTCCGAAGACGGCCTTCTCGACGAGGTATGGACTTTATGAGTACCTGGTCATGTGCTTCGGCCTCACCAACGCCCCAGCTCACTTCATGTACTTGATGAACTCGGTATTCATGCCGGAGCTGGACAAGTTTGTCGTGGTCTTCATCGACGACATATTGGTATATGCCAAGTCGGAGGAAGAACACATGAAGCATCTGCGTATAGTCTTGCAACGGCTGTGGGATCACCAACCATACGCGAAATTCAGCAAGTGCGAATTCTGGATATCACAAGTGCCTTTTCTCGGGCATATTATCTCAGAGGAGGACATCGCTGTAGACCCGAGTAAGATCACACAAGTGCTGAATTGGATGTCCCCGAGAACTGTTCACGAGGTACGGAGTTTCCTCGGACTCGCTGGATATTATCGGAGGTTCATTCCAAACTTCTCAAAGATTGCCAAGCCTATGACAGAGCTGCTGAAGAAGGCTACCAAATACGTTTGGAGTCCAGCATGTGAAGCAGAGTTCAAAGCATTAGTGAAGCACCTAACATCAGCACCGGTTTTGGCGCAGCCAGACACAACAAAACTGTTCGATGTGTACTGCGATGCATCTGGCATTGGGCTCGGATGTGTGCTGATGCAAGACCGAAGGGTGGTTGCATATGGATCACGGAAGCTCAGGAACCATGAGCATAATTATCCAACTCATGACTTGGAGCTCGCTGCCATGGTACTTGTGGCGGACCGGGATCTTCTCGTCCAGGATCGCAGAGGGTGGTGCCGCACGATGCGACACCCGACAGCAGACATCATAAGAATGATATTGTATTACTAGAAAACCAACTGAAATGTAAAATTAGTACAATACTTCAGTTACAAACTAGTGTTTATATTACAACAGCAGAAACTAAGTTTGTACAACTTACGCGCATCTACTTAGGAAAAGTCGGTTGCCCAGCCCTAGAGCAACCCACACTAGCTGCACTCCTCCAGCTCATCGCAGCGTGTACGGTTCCCACTCAACCGTGGTCCCCTCCGACCGAGGGTAGCCCTCGCCGGTGGACTCGTAACCCGAGTCCGTGGGATCCTCCTCAGCTGAAAAACACTTGTAGCACCAACCATGAGCACGATGGCTCAACAAGACTTAACCGACTCACCTAGGCATGAAACTGTACATGCAGTTACACGAACATGGGACGGTAAATTTCAGCAAACGGACACACGTACAAGTTCATCCTTAGTTCATCTTTTAGCCACAAGTTAACAGTTCATGAACCTGAAACTTAGTAAGCAATATTTGGTGGCACACAAGTAGCAATACAATTTCATCATAACAGCAATATTGAATCATCACATTTCATAGATTAACCTACGTCACGACTCAGTGACGAAGTGGTACTCTTCACCGTGAGGGACGGCGAATCAACTCGATATACACCTGCAGGGACCCCCGAAGAGCGCATCATGTACGCCCACCCGTGGAGCTGCACAGCACGCTCACTCGATGTCGTACGGGACAACCTTTCACCCAACAGCCCAAATGTAGAACCGGTCGCACCGAAACGGGCAGGAGGTTCCCTACACGGAGCATCTCTCTATGCCCGTTAGCAGATTTCCACCTTGCTGCCCTCAACCTACACCTATAAATCGGTGTGTTATGCCTCAACGCCCGGAGGGTTAGGATACATCGGTTTACTGGGGCCCATATATCCGATATTCCTTCGGTACGTCCAAACCTGATCAGCATGGGCCGCACACGGATCGGTCCTCAATCGACACGGACAGGGCTGCGCACACAAGACATCCTCTTGCTGCGTCCTAGCCCCTGCTTAGTCTCATTTTCATTACTAAAGTGATCTCACATCACTCGAACAAATCTCGTATGTCACAAGCCTAACTCGCTAGTAAATTCCAACTACTCGACTTATACTGAAGTCCTATGAATCATTAAGTATAGCCTGTCTACTCGAGGACGTAGACACTACCCTCACTCATGTGGGAAAATCTGGTTATGCACTTGGGTTTCATCCATCCTACACCTAATGCACATCCATACCACATACTAAGTATTCATAAAGCAAAACATTGTAAAATTGGTTAATGTAAACCGGGGCTTGCCTTGTTGCTGCTGGTCAGTTGTTAGGGCTTCGTCCGGAAGAAGAAAGTCAAGCACTTCCGGAGCTTCCTCGCCTTTAGCGACTACACGTAAGCCATATGCTATATGTTAATTTAAATGAAATGTTTAGAACTGAATAAGTAATTACCATAACTATAGCTAGCCCTCCCCTTTGGCTCTGAAATTGCTATGGTGGCTTGGTAGGGTACTAACCAGAGTCTTTACCAAGTTTCATTTGAACAAAGTTCATTTGAGCTTTGTACAAATAAAAGCCTATTTGGTCAATATTATAGCCTCTAAGGAATTCCAGGGGTTTTCATGGCCCCAACCATTACTTTCTGGAAACTAGAATTTGAGATGGTTCTAATGGAATTGGTTTCATGTCATTTGAAGAATTCTAGATGAAGTTATGCCCTAAAGAAGATTTTAGAAAATCTGAAAAATGTTTCTGTACATTTTTCTATTTTCTCAGGGCAGTTCACTTAATCACACAATTAGGGGGAATAAATTAACTTGGATGGATCTAAAAATTTTACTGTGACTCAAGGTTTTTCCAATGAACCTCCCAGCAAAATTTCAGAATTTTTCATAAAGTAATTCGCCAGATAAAATTCCCAACAGTTTAAACTTTAGGGAATTAATTCTGGAAAACATTAAGTTTCATGAGTTGAAATTTGTGTTGCTGGAAAGTACTCAAAAATCTGACTTCAGCAAAATTTAGTTCACTAAATTTGGAGCTTCCTAGCAGAAGTTACAGGCACTTGAAGTTTGAACCATATCTGAAAATTCAAATAAAGTTTAAACCGGTTGGTGGGGTCCCCGGGCGACGTGTCAGCGCCGAGCCAAACCATACAGGTGTCCGTGGGCTAGGGCTAAAACGGCCGTGATCGGAAATATTTCGAAGAACAACAACCCTAGTCCATGGTTTTCGCCGGTTTTTTATCCTAGGTGGCCGTGGACAAGTGCAGATGTATGTGTATCTTGGAATCCTCTATATTGAACTACCCATTACGAATTTCCGAGTTTTGAACTATTCGGTCCTTTGAACACCGAATGACTAACCGGACAACTTCTACCGCGGCGAAGCACGAGAGGAGGAGTGGTTGGCACGAGCGTGTCAAGCATCTTAGAGAGGACCTTTTTTGCGTAGCTCGTCGGACACGAAACGGCTTCTAGCTCATGGACGCCGGGGAGCAGAGGAGGTCGGCTGGCGATCGTTTTCTTCATGCGCGGGAGCAAACGCAGCAACGCTGGCTGGTGGAGAAAGCGAAGTCGGTTTGTGCAGCGTACGTGGGAGACGGGAATGCGCGTGGTCGCGAGAGGGTGAGGTAGCAGCGTTCCCGGCAGCCGACCGAAGCAGTTGAGGCGGTTCTCTCCTCTTCAGTCTCTGACCAGTGGGCCCTCTTCTCCCCTATAATCCCTTCTCCCCCTTCTCCTGCAAATATCTCAACCACTCAGAATTGAATGGTAGACTTTGCCAAAAAGGCATGGGATGAAATTTGAGTTCTTCAACTGAATTTGGTTTGGACTGATTTGCTGCCCATTTGAATTTGAAATTCAAATTCAGTTTGAATTATTGCAAATTTGGCTCCCGACAAGATGAAGTCCAATGGGGATGAAAATTGGTGGACTAACTAAAAAATGTGCTGAGTTCGAATATGAAATCAACTTTTGAATTCAAGTGATGAAAGTGGCTGCGATTTGAATTTGCATTCAAATTGGCCCTTTTTGAATTGTCTCCAAAAGTGCCTCAAAAAGTATTGGATTTGCATGAAATTTGGCCTTAGACTTCCCAAGAATATATAAGGTCTAGGGTTGATCTCAACCTTTCATGTTTATGTGTAGAAATCCCACTTTTTGAAGTTAGGGCTTTCCCCTCTAATCACCCTTTTGATGGTGGTTACTTGCTCTTCACAAGTGTTCATGAGATATCCATCACAAGAGCTGTGGTGTTGTGAGGTGATGAACAATTTTTTTTGCAAGTCACTATCTTGGGCTTTTACATCCCTCCCCCCTTAAAAGAATCTCATACCGAGATTACAAAAGAAGATACAGCGATGTAATAGGAACTCACCCGTGATGAGACGCCAATGACTCCGGGTAGTTTGAGCGAAGCAATTCCTCGCTCTCCCACGTCGCTTTTCCGCGGTGTGGTTGCTCCACAGTATCTTGTAGAACCACAACGTTCGACTACGTGTGGTCCGAGCCTTCTCATCAATAATTGCCACCATATATTCCGCATACGTTAAATCCGATTGCAACTCGCCAATGTCTTCGGTGGGAACAGCAGCCATATACCTCAGACATTTCCGTAGTTGTGAAACATGGAAAACGTCATGAACACGAGCGAGAGATGCTGGTAGCTCCAGTCTATACGCCACTGGTCCACGCTTCTCGGTGATAGCTGACACGACCCCAACGGTCTTGTCGAGCCAGGATCACGCTGAGGGGTGCTGCGTTGCACAGCACCGGATAACAAACATCAAAGGTACAAAGCGGAAGCGAAATTTTATTACATAAACAAGTATATGAACATGTTTACATCAAAATAGTTCAAATCTACACTCACGGGCGTAGACTACGCATCAAGTCCACGTTCAGCCCTTAAACGTGTTCTTTCTAGCACACACACGCACACTAACTCTGCGGCGTGCACGACTCCCACTCGACGGGGTTCCGTCTCCTCTTCGGGAGTCCCTTCCTCATAGAACCCTGCAAAAGCTTCAAACACAAGCATTGAGCACGAAGGCTCAGCATGTCTGATCCGTCTCACCTAAACATGGAACTTCTACATGAGGGGTGATGGGTTACATGAGGTAAAAATCATTTGCAAGGACTCGCCTAATTAGTAGAACCTTACTTTCAAGTTTTAGCAGCAGGTTGTGGAGAACCTTACGCTAAGGCACATGAGAGAGCCGCAATCAAACAAGAAACGCATTTCTCTCATGTACTTTGCCCAAAGTTGAAAAGAACTTTAGTTAGCTCTAAACTACAGAAATTCATTAGCAATCAAGTACATCTTTCAATCAGCCACCTTTTAACATGTAACTAGCCTGTTCTTTCTACGTCACGGTACAGTGAACAAGTGGTACTCACTGACCGCGAGGGACGGCGATTACAATCGATTTACACCTGCAGGGTTACCCGAACAACCCGTCACGTACGCCCGTACTCGATGTTGCCTACAACAACCATCACGGACGCCATACGCAACTACCTTTCACCCGTTAGCCAAATGTTGAACCGGTCCAATCGTCCCGAGCAAGAGGTCTCTGCATGCGCATCTCAGTGCCGCTAGCCGATTTACACCTCGATCTCTCAACCTACCCTCTGAAGGACCAGCTATGCCTCAACACCCAGCTACCCGAGTTACATCAGTTTCCCGGTTCCCATATAGCCGGTAGGTCTTCGGTACTGTTCTAGCTTGTTCAACAGGCCCGCACACGGCTCGGTCCTCAATCGACACAAGCGGAGCTACAGCACACAGGCCCCAAAGTCCTGTTGCCCTTACTCTCCGCTTGGTCTCATTTTCTTGCCATGTGTTTCATGTGCTATCACTACCCGAGTCGAGTGCCTCTAGCCTATGCTCGTGAGTAGTTCCAACTACTCGACATGGACCGAATCCTACACTAACTTAGCATTGCAGTAGCTAACGGGGTTTGCAATCCTAAACCCAACCCATGGTTTTCTTGGCTATGCATTTGGGTTTCCAAACAAGACTCTAATGCAAAGAATAATAGTATTCAAGGATGTGCTCAAAACAATAAACATTTGCAAAAAGGTTAATGCAAACCGGAGCTTGCCTTGCTGCTCTTGGTCGTATGCTAGCTGTTCCTCCGGAGTAACGAAGTCTAGGACTTCGGGTTCCTCCTCGACCTTAGCGACTACATGATAGAAGTAATACATGTATTAATTTAAATGCAGTTGTATTTACTTTTAATCTTGTTAAGTCTATAACTATTACTAGACAAGCCCAATGACTGTGAAACTTTTACTGTGGCTTGGTGACAACCTAAACAGAGACTTGGTCAAGTTTTAGTTGCAGCAAAGCTCATTGGAGCCCTCCACAATTAATCATGTACTTGACCTTAATTGAAGGTTTTTAGGGTGTTCTAAGGATTTTCATGAAACAGACTATGACTTTATGAAAACTAGATTTTCAGAGGGTTCTAATGGAGTTGGTCTCACTTAATTTGAATGTTCCTAGCTAAGATATGAGCTAAACAATTTCAGAGAAAATTCTGAAAATGTTTCTGAACATTGTCTATTTTCTCTGGAACAGTTTCACTAATCACATCATTAGGTGGATCAAATGAGCTAAAATGGGTCTGAAATGTTTATGGTAGTTCAGGGATATTTTGGTGAACATCCCAGCAAAATTTCAGGATTTTCCTCCACAGGATTCTCCAGTTAAAATTCCTAACAGTTTAAACTTTGAGGAATTAATTCTGGAGAAACAATGGTTTTCGTGAAGTGAAACTTGATTTGCTGGAAAGTGCTCAGAGAGCTGAATCCAGCAAAATTTGGTTCACTCGATTTGGAGCTTTCTAGCCAATGTTATGAGGATTTGAAGTTTGGAAGAATTCTGAAAATCAAGGGAAAAGTTTAAACTCGTGGGGGCCCGCGGGGACACGTGTTGAGCGCGGAGGTGTCCGGCACACCGAGGCCCACAGGGTATTTGCGCGCCAGCACAGTCGATCCCGGCCGCAGCCCGATCCCTATTTAAAATATTGGTCGCTGACAGCTGGGGTCCACCCCCTTCTTCAACCTTGCGACGCCCGCGCTCTGCCGCCGGAGAACCTCGCCGGAGAGCTCACCGCCGGCTTCTGTAAAGCTTCAAACTTCATGATATTGGCCGCCTCTGCCTATTTTCTCTCAGGGAATAGGATTCTCGGGCCAGCTCGCCATGAAAATGGCCGCCACATGGTCGGCGACAAGCCACAGCCTCAGGAGAACTTCGGTCGCATTGTCCACCCGCCGTAGCACCTCCCCCGATCAAGCTAAGGGTCGTCGAGCATCAGTGGACCATAGGAAAGGTCGACGTGAGCTCCACGGAGCTCGGGAAGGGCTGTGTTGGGCTGTCACCGTGCGACCTAGGCCGGAAATTGGGATTTCTACTAAAACTCGAAGAACAGTGGTTTCTCTTCATGGTTCTTCGTGGTTCCTGCTCCTATGGACCCGCACGGGCTACTAGAAGTGATCCTCTCCATGAGAGGACGAATGATACAGTGTGGCTTACGAATTTCTTGGATCGGTGCAAACCTCACTTTTGCACACCGTCGTGAAAACATGAAATTCCGGCTTGAGGAGCGCTTGTCACGCCGCCGGAGCTTACTGAAAAGAAAGAGGGGTTGAAGGCGAACCTCTTTGCTGTTTACAGCTCCGTGAACGGTGGGCTGTGGTGGCCGGAAGGGCAGTTCCCGCAGCGGGGCTCGAGCTGAACCGGCAGGGCAAAGATTGCCGCGGTGGAGCTCGGGGAAGGCTGCGCAGGGTCTGGAACCGATGCGAAGGTGTTGAAGGTGGCTTGGCGCACCCGGTGCTGGTCTCAGATCGCCGGGAGGGTCACTGGATCGGCCGGGCGATGAGGGACCAAAAATTCACTCGGGCGGCGAGGAGTTTCAGTCTGTTGGACGAGAGCGCGTCGGGGTAGGGATGGGGAGCACTGGCGGCTGCTCGGACGCCTAGATAAAGGCCCCGGGAGTCGGTTCAGCGACCGTGGGCGGCAAGCAGGTGGTGGCGCGGTGGCCTCCCCTCGGTGGCGCTCTCGGGAGAAGCTCGGGGACCCGAGTACTGAAAGTCCACTCGGTTGATCTTCTTCAGTGGCTGACATGTGGGTCCCACTTCCAATTTTAACCTCTGAAATTTACTCCTAATCACTGTTGTAAACAGTGAGTCCCAAAATACCCATGGTGATTCAAATTATTCACCCATGAGCCATTTGAATTGAGTAGAATTCAAATTGGGTTTGATTTGAATGAATTTCAGCACAAGTTCAGTTTTGAATTCAAATAAAGTTTGAATTTGTCCCACTTAGCTCATGTCAAGATCAACTCCAAATGGAGTGAAAATTGGTGTGTGAGCTCACAAAAATGTGCTGAATAAGAATATGCCTCCCACTTTTAAATTCATGGGATAAAAACAGTTTGAATTTTGATATGGTTTCAAACTGCCCTCTTTCTAACTATACCCAAAATGACTTCAAAAAGGTTTTGAATTTGGGTAAAACTTGGCATGGACATCCTTAGCAATGTGTAGGAGTTTTCATATGTCCAGCCCCTCTATATCACATGCGGAAAATACCACTTTTGCAATATGTGAGTTTGTTCTCTAATGAGCATGTTGATGGTGGTTACTTGCTCTTCATTTGTGTTCATCAACTTTCCTCAAATGAGGTGTGTGGTGTGGTGATGAACACTTCAAATATGTGTCAAAAACTGAGGCCCTTACATTCCTCCCCCCTTAAAAGAATCTCGTCCTGAGATTATAAGGTGAAAATGAGAGAGAGGACGGTGGAAAGTTACCGGATATGCGACGTGAAAAAGTCAGGGTAGTTAGTGCGAAGGAATTTTTCGCTCTCCCATGTCACTTCGTCCATGGAGTGATTACTCCATAGAACCTTGTAGAACAACAACGTACGGTTGCGTGTGGTTCGGGCCTTTTCATCGATATTCTGCACCGGTTCCTCTCGATAGGTGAGATCTGGTTGCAGTTCTTCAATGTCTTCCAGCTTAATGGTAGTTGATAGCTTGAGACACTTGCTCAGCTGGGAAATGTGAAAGACTTCGTGCACACCGGAAAGTGTTTCTGGTAATTCAAGCCGGTATGCCACTGATCCACATCGTTCGGTAATCTGGAATGGACCGATGAATCGTGGTGCCAACTTTCCTCTCACCCCAAATCTGTTTACGCCCTTCATTGGAGACACACGTAGGTATACGTGATCCCCGACTTCGAATTGTAATGGGCGTCTTCTCCGGTCCACATATTGTTGCTTCCGGGATTGAGCGGCTTTTAGGTTCACTTGAATCAGTCGAACCTTTTCTTCCGCGTTGTTGACAAGGTCAACCCCGAAGGTAACCCTTTCGCCAGATTCACACCAATTCAGTGGTGTGCGGCATTTCCGCCCGTATAGCGCCTCATAGGGCGCCATCTTGATGCTGGCTTGGTACCCATTGTTGTACGAGAATTCGGCTAATGGCAAGTGATCATCCCAATTCTTGCCGTGGTTGATAGCTCAAGCTCGCAGCATGTCTTCTAAGATCTGATTTACCCGCTCCGTTTGCCCATCCGTCTGCGGGTGGTATGCTGAACTACGGATCAGCTTCGTCCCCAAGGCAGCATGCAGCTGCTCCCAAACACGGGACACAAATAAAGTGCCCCGATCCGATATGATAGTACGGGGTACGCCGTACAAGCATAGGATCCGTGAGATGTACAGTTCAGCGTACTTCTTGGCATTGTAGTTGGTGTTGACCGGGATGAAATGGGCAACTTTGGTGAGCCGATCGACGATCACCCACACAGAATCATGTTTATGCAAGGTGTTGGGTAAACCGACGATGAAATCCATGCTCACGTCCTCCCACTTCCAGGCAGGAATGCCAAGTGGTTGCAGCAGTCCCGGTTTCCGCATATGATCTGCCTTCACCCTTCGACATGTATCACACTAGGACACGTATTTTGCAGTCTCACGCTTCATCCGTGTCCAACAAAACTTGCTTCTGAGTTCTTGATACATTTTGTTGCTGCCGGGGTGAATAGAAAATTTTGATAAGTGAGCCTCATCAAAAATGTTCTTCCGTAACTCCGGGTTTCGGGGTACGATGATCCGGTCCTTGAACCATAGGACGCCGTCTCCGTCCTTCCGGAAACATTTCAGCTCCCCACTGTCTACACGTCTCCGCAAATGTGACATGCCCTTGTCATTCTTATGGGCTGCCGCTATTTCTTCACGGATGGTGGGGATCAAAGCTAGGGTGTAGAGAGCTCCGTGTGGAATCACATGCAGTGGTGGTTCGCTCTCTCCCAACGGTGTGATGGTCAGATTGTTGACGTGTGACTTGCGGCTCAGCGCATCTGCCACTACGTTTGCCTTGCCCAGATGATAATGGATCTCTATTTCGTAATCCTTTATCAATTCTAACCATCTTCGTTGCCTCATGTTCTGCTCCTTCTGAGTGAATATGTACTTGAGGCTTTTGTGGTCGGTATATAAATGTACGAGGTTACCGAGTAGGTAGTGCCTCCACATTTTCAGTGCAAGTACCACGGCAGCGAGCTCCAAGTCGTGGGTTGGATAATTCTGCTCATGGTTTCTAAGCTGCCGTGATCCATACGCGACCACTCTTCGGACTTGCATCAGCACACATCCGAGCCCAATGCCGGATGCATCGCAGTGCACATCGAACGGTTTTGTTGTGTCTGGCTGCGCCAAAACCGGTGCTGATGTCAGGTGCTTGACTAAAGCCTTGAATGCTGCTTCACATGCTGGACTCCAAACATATTTGGTAGCCTTTTTCAGCAGCTCTGTCATTGGCTTGGCAATCTTCGAGAAGTTCGGAATGAACCTCCAATAATATCCCGCGAGTCCGAGGAAACTCCGTACCTCGTGAACAGTTCTCGGGGATTTCCAATTCAGCACTTGAATGATCTTGCTCGGGTCTACAGCGATACCCTCCGCTGAGATGATATGCCCGAGGAAAGGCACTTGCGATATCCAGAATTCGCATTTGCTGAATTTCGCGTATAACTTGTGGTCCCGCAGCCGTTGCAAGACTATACGCAGATGTTTCTTGTGATCTTCCTCCGACTTGGAATATACCAGGATGTCGTCGATGAAGACCACGACAAACTTGTCCAGCTCCGGCATGAATACCGAGTTCATCAAGTACATGAAGTGAGCTGGAGCATTGGTGAGGCCGAAGGACATGACCAGGTACTCATGAAGTCTGTACCTCGTCGAGAAAGCCGTCTTCGGAATGTCCTCAGCCCTTATCTTAATCTGATGGTACCCGGATCTTAAGTCCATTTTTGGAAAGATCTTTGCTTCGACCAACTGATCAAACAACATGTTGAACCGTGGCAACGGGTACTTTTTCTTGATGGTTACGGCATTTAATGGACGATAGTCCATGCAAAGCCGCAACGTCTCATCCTTCTTCTTGACAAATAATGCCGAACAGCCCCATGGCGAGGATCTCGGCCTAATAAAACCCTTCTCCAGAAGGTCCGTGAGCTGAGTCTTCAGTTCAGCCAACTTTTTGGGCGCCATCTTGTACGGCCTTCGGGATATTGGCATTGTTCCCGGTGCAAGTTCAATCTTGAACTCCACCTCTCTATCAGGCGGCATCCCCGGCAAATCGTCCGGGAATACATCAGGGAACTCTCGGACCACTGGAATATCTTCCAATCTGATGGTTGTGGCTTGATAGACACTTGGAAATTTTATTTCTGGACTGTCCAGAAATAATGAGTGAGACTCGTGCACTTCTGAGTTCAAGTGCACCACTCGAAGGACGGTGTCTAAAACAGCACCGTGGCGGGTTAACCCCGACATCCCTAAAATGACATCGACCTTTTGTCCCTCTAAGATTATGAGAGACGTAGGGTAGACTCTACCCTCTAAGCACAATGGTGCTTTTGGGACCATCATGCTTGCTGAAATTTTCCCACCCGGTGAACAGATCACATAAGGACTATCGGTGGGTAGTATTTGCAAGCTATATTTATCAATGAAAGCTTGGCTAATGAAGCTATGCGTGGCGCCTGAATCAAATAGTACTATAGCGGGATGCTGGTGGAGTTGGAACATACCAGCAAGGATTGGCTCGCCCTCCGGCACGTCCTCAATGGCAAGCTGGTGGACGGTGCAGGGCCTAGGGTTTGCCCGCCGCGCATTAGTAGGGTTCCGGGGTTGATTCCTCCACGGAAACTGCGGTGCCACTCCGCCGCCTTGCCTCTCCGGGCAACTGCTCGCGAAGTGTCCTGGTCGACCACACTTGTAACATGTGGCCGCTGCTGGTGTAGTGCTCGGGGGATGAAAGCCCGGCATGCGCTGCTGAGGTGCATATGCACGCGGCATCGCCTGCTGCTTCTGTTGTTGCGGAGGTGGTACTGGCAGTGCCGGCCTGAATGCCGGTGAAGAGTACGGCCGACTGCGGAACGGCATGGACCGCTGTGGTGGCTGCCAGCGTGGACCTGATGGTGGGCGATTCACCATCCGAAACTTCTGAGAAGGACCGCTTCCTTCTCCGCTGCTTTGCGGCGCGCTTCGCTTTCGCTCCGCCACCGCTAACTCCTTGCCGGAGTCCTCCTGAACAATCGCAGCATCAATGATGTCGTTGAGCCTGCCGCGATTGAACATCGCCAGCTTATCCTTCAGGAGCGGGTTAAGCCCCTGGTAAAAATGGTCCCGCCGCTTCTCGTCGGTATCGGCATGATATGACGCATAAAGTGCGAGATCGTTGAACGCTCTGGAGTACTCCAGCGCGTTCCTGCTCCCTTGTTGCAGGTGTAGGAATTCCTGCGTCTTCCTCTTCATCAGACCTGGCGGTATGTGATAGGCCCTGAAGGCCGTCCGGAACTCCGTCCAGGTCATCACTCGGTCGGTGGGCTGTGAAGCACAGAAGTTGGCCCACCACGCGCTCGCGGATCCTTGGAGCTGCTGGGCCGCGAACTAAGTCTTGCGCTGCTCACTTATCTGGAGCAGCCCGAACTTCATCTCTATGGCGCGGAGCCAGTTGTCCGCGTCAAGTGGTTCATCCGCCCTTGAGAATACAGGGGGATGAGTTGCCAGGAAGTCGGAGTAGGAGCTCTGTTGACGCTCCTCACGATCTTGACGTCTCTCTAGGCGAGACGTATTGGCAGTAAGCGTTTGCAGCAACTCCGTGTGCTGCTGATGTGAACCCGCCATTGCCGCGATGATGTCGGCCAATGTAACCGTTGGCAGTGGCGGTGGCGGTGTTTGCTGTTGCTGTTGCTGCTGTTGCTGCTGCTGTCCCGAGGAGTCCTCGGGAGGCTGTTGGGAGGTCTCTCCCCCTTTACTAGTACCCACAACATCCGGGTTGGCACGAGTACGCGTCATTCTGAAATTTGAAACAGCAGCAGTTAGCACATATCTTACTTAAAAATTTCCATATGCAACAGTAGGTATTGAAGTGACACATGATTAATTTGCACAATATTCACATATATTGATAAAGCATAAACTTTATACAAGATACATTATTCTCTGGTCTCCGAGAAGTCGTGCTCATGTCGTCACTACCTATACATACGCTACTGTATACACGACATGTCACCGATTATAAAATTTGGGCTACACTACCCTAGCTTCCCTACATGGCAACTGTAACCCCCTACTCGGAGTAGAACTCGACCTCCTGCGGGTCGTCCTCCTCCGGTACCTCTGCTGGTGGCTCTGGATCTACCACCTCTTCTCCCATCCTGGGTTCTCCCATTGCTGGAAGACCCAAGACCACCGGTACGCCCAATACCGGAGGTACGAGGTCCTACAAAGCATGCACCTCGTCCATGGCCTGGTTGTAATCTTCTTCCCAGCCTTGTCCTTCCTCAATAGAGTCGTCCCGCTCTTGAGTAAGTTCCTCTTTCTGCTGGGTCAGATTCTGTACCAGTTCTTGTAATGCCGTGATGTCGACACGGCTTTTCCTCTTCGCCTTCTTCAGACGATGCAACTGATTGTGTTGTTCATTCAGTCGCTTGATCGTCGGAAGGAGCACATTGCAGAGTGTGCTGTGAGCACTCTCGAAATGGTCTCCACGGCTCGTGCTCTCCATGAGCTTTGTGGTGAGATACTCCGTATGAACAGCTTGGCTGTCCATCACAGCGTTTCCTGCCCTCATCTGGAGGCTAAGGTTTGCCTATGTGGGGTTGTACCTTGGGCAACTCGGGTCCGTTGCCTCCAGGTACCTCTCTTCCCACACATGCTGAGCCCGTCCCTCCACCGGAACGAGCGCATATGGAGTGCCCTCCATAGCCTGCATGTGTAGTTGGCAGAAACGTGACATGGTGTCACGGGCTGCCACCTGCCACATCCCTTCCGGTTGTCTTCCTCTCACCGTGACGGTGAACGGCACCCAACCGGGTGGCATAGGTCCTGCAGGGACTTCGACATGGATTGTCCACGTCTTGTTCCCCTCTTCGCCTTCTTCCTTGGTGAAGTACTGCGGCATCCTGTCGTACCCAAAATATTGGAGCATTTGCCACAATGCTTCCGGGTAGCCGCTACGGTGAGAACAGTGGGAAACCATCCACCCGTTCTCCAACTGTTTATCTGCTGTTATCTGTAAAAATATATTTGAGAAATGTCAAATATTTATTTAAACAGTAAACCAATGAGTTATAACATAAGACATGTCATTGAACCCATAAAACTTGGAAACATAGTTCAAATTTTAAACAAATTTGACTGCTGATCTGCTGTTCCCCTGACAGCCCTGACCAGTTTCCATTTCAACCTGATTTAGGCCATGTTGAAGGCAAAACCAATTCTGGAGCTCGACATCAAAGTTAAAGCTAACTTCAATAGCTTTCCAGAAAGTATTTGCTTGGCCTAAGATCTGTCCTGGTTCAAAAGTTATGAGATGTCAAAGTTAACAGAATTCCTGGAGAAAATTGGACAGCACCTCCCTGCTTTAGGTACTGATTTGATCCAAGAATTCCAGTTAACTCTGCTCCTAATATGACAAAACTTCCTGTTGCAAAGTTGTAACTCATCTCATAAGCTTTCCAGAACTACCTCATTTTCTAGTTTTGGATTTTTATGCAGGAAGTTATACTCAATTTACAGAGAGTTTACAGAGGGTCTTTGCTCTGCCCTGTTTTCTGGACAGTTTCAACTCTACTGCATTTTTCGATTGGTTAAGGGATGAAACACCTCTGGATCTCAACAGAAGAGTTGTAAAGCTCTTCCAAATCTTTCCAGAAATGTATCATATGACCCTAACCTCGAATGAACTCAACCTCTAACCTCTGATTAACTTCAGCCTTGATTCAGCTTAAAACAGAGTGCTCTGTCCTTAACAACCTATAAGTTGAAAACTTGTTAACTTTGAATATCTTGTTCAAGGGAAGGAGTTTCATCAAGTTTTACTACTATAGATCAAAACCTTCAAGTTTTAAATGAAGTTTTTCATTTAATGGGGTGTGACGTCGATGCGTCACCGGATTATGTCGGTACTACGTCCTCACAAAGAAAAACCTATACCGGACATAGCCGGCTTCGTTAATCCAGTGGCACTAAACGTCACTCGCACACGGATGCTACACGTCTACCGTTTCGTGGTCAGGCTACCTGCAGAAACTTAAATAATCATCAGACTCGGCTGCACACCGAGCCCGGAATCGACACAGTTCGTACACCCGGCCGTCATCACTCGCCCGGATGTTCTCAAGCCAAACACGCCTTGAGTTACGTGTTCACGTTTCAGACCACGTGACGGGGTCTCCCAAGTTGCACCACGCACGCCAGGGACAGAAGTTGCTCGAATACCCCAAACGACATGAAGAGTCATAGAGGATATCAAAGCGGGTCAGGTTACCTGCCACTCATGGGGCTCCACCCTTCAGCTTGTGCGCACTGGTGGACAGCGCTTACGTGCACCCCCCAAGACATAAATGTCCCGAGATGCACGATTTTCCGACATAGACAAATAGGTTAATATGCCACTTTATATATGCTAATAACATCCTTATACGGGCTACTAACTCGTTCCTCACTTGATTTTTGAAAAAGATGACCTTTGTAGTGCGTTAAACCTCAAGCGAGCTCTGATACCAACGCTGACACGACCCCAACGGTCTTGTCGAGCCAGGATCACGCTGAGGTGTGCTGCGTTGCACAGCACCGGATAACACACATCAAAGGTACAAAGCGGAAGCGAAATTTTATTACATAAACAAGTATATGAACATGTTTATATCAAAATAGTTCCAGTCTACACTCAAGGGCGTAGACTACGCATCAAGTCAACATTCAGCCCTTGAACGTGTCCTTGCTAGCACACACACGCACACTAACTCTGCGGCGTGCACGACTCCCACTCGACGGGGTTCCCCTCCTGGGGTTCCGCCTCCTCTTCGGGAGTCCCTTCCTCATAGAACCCTGCAAAAGCTTTAAACACAAGCAGTGAGCATGAAGGCTCAGCAAGTCTGACCCGTATCACCTAAACATGGAACTTCTACATGAGGGGTGATGGGCTACATGAGATAAAATCATTTGAAAGGACTCGCCTAATTAGTAGAACCTTACTTTCAAGTTTTAGCAGCAGGTTGTGGAGAACCTTACGCTAAGGCACATGAGAGAGCCGCAATCAAACAAAAAACGCATTTCTCTCATGTACTTTGCCCAAAGTTGAAAAGAACTTTAGTTAGCTCTAAACTACAGCAATTCATTAGCAATCAAGTACATCTTTCAATCAGCCACCTTTAAACATGTAACTAGCCTGTTCTTTCTACGTCACGGTACAGTGAACAAGTGGTATTCACTGACCGCGAGGGACGGCGATTATAATCGATTTACACCTGCAGGGTTACCCGAACAACCCGTCACGTACGACCGTACTCGATGTTGCCTACAACAACCATCACGGACGCCGTACACAACTACCTTTCACCCGTTAGCCAAATGTTGAACCGGTCCAATCGTCTCGAGCAAGAGGTCTCTACACGCGCATCTCAGTGCCACCAGCCGATTTACACCTCGAGCTCTCAACCTACCCTCTGAACAACCAGCTATGCCTTAACACCCAGGTACCCGAGTTACATCAGTTTCCCGGTTCCCATATAGCCGGTAGGTCTTCGGTACTGTTCTAGCTTGTTCAACAGGCCCGCACACGGCTCGGTCCTCAATCGACATGAGCGGAGCTACAGCACACAGGCCCCAAAGTCCTGTTGCCCTTACTCTCCGCTTGGTCTCATTTTCTTTCCATGTGTTTCATGTGCTATCACTACCCGAGTCGAGTGCCTCTAGCCTATGCTCGCGAGTAGTTCCAACTACTCGACTTGTACCGAATCCTACACTAACTTAGCATTGCAGTAGCTAACGGGGTTTGCAATACTAAACCCAACCCATGGTTTTCTTGGCTATGCATTTGGGTTTCCAAACAAGACTCTAATGCAAAGAATAATAGTATTCAAGGATGTGCTCAAAACAATAAACATTTGTAAAAAGGTTAATGAAAACCGGAGCTTGCCTTGCTGCTCTTGGTCGTAGGCTAGCTGTTCCTCCGGAGTAACAAAGTCTAGGACTTCGGGTTCCTCCTCGACCTTAGCGACTACATGATAGAAGTAATACATGTATTAATTTAAATGCAGTTGTATTTACTTTTAATCTTGTGAAGTCTATAACTCTTACTAGACAAGCCCAATGACTGTGAAACTTTTACTGTGGCTTGGTTACAACCTAAACAGAGACTTGGTCAAGTTTTAGTTGCAACAAAGCTCATTGGAGCCCTCCACAATTAATCATGTACTTGACCTTAATTGAAGGATTTTAGGGTGTTCTAAGGATTTTCATGAAACAAACTATGACTTTCTGAAAACTAGATTTTCAGAGGGTTCTAATGGAGTTGGTCTCACTTAATTTGAAGGTTCCTAGCTAAAGATATGAGCTAAACAATTTCAGAGAAAATTCTGAAAATGTTTCTGAACATTTTCTATTTTCTCTGGAACAGTTTCACTAATCACACAATTAGGTGGATCAAATGAGCTCAAATGGGTCTAAAATTTTTATGGTAGTTCAGGGATATTTTGGTGAACATCCCAGCAAAATTTCAGGATTTTCCTCCACAGGATTCTCCAGTTAAAATTCCTAACAATTTAAACTTGGAGGAATTAATTCTGGAGAAACAAGGGTTTTCATTAAGTGAAACCTGAGATGCTAGAAAGTGCTCAGAGAGATGAATCCAGCAAAATTTGGTTCACTCGATTTGGATCTTTCTAGCCAAAGTTATGAGGATTTGAAGTTTGGAAGAATTCTGAAAATCGGGGGAAAAGTTTAAACTCGCGGGGGCCCGTGGGGACACGTGTTGAGCGCGGAGGTGTCTGGCACACCGAGGCCCACAGGGTATTTGCACGCCAGCACAGCCTATCCCGGCCGCAGCCCGATCCCGATTTAAAATATTGGTCGCTGACAGCTGGGGTCCACCCCCTTCTTCAACCTCGCGACGCCCGCGCTCTGCCGCCGGGGAACCTCGCCGGAGAGCTCGCCGCCGGCTTCTGTAAAGCTTCAAACTTCATGATTTTGGCCGCCTCTGCCTATTTTATCTCGGGGAACAGGATTCTTGGGCCAGCTCGCCATGAAAATGGCCGCCACATGGTCAGCGACGAGCCGCAGCCTCGGGAGAACTTCGGTTGCGTTGTCCACCCTCCCTAGCACCTCCCCCGATCAAGCTAAGGGTCGTCGAGCATCAGTGGACCATTGGAAAGGTCGACGTGAGCTCCACGGAGCTCGGGAAGGGCTGTGTTGGGCTGTCACTGTGCGACCTAGGCCGGAAATTGGGATTTCTACTAAAACTCGAAGAACAGTGGTTTCTCTCCACGGTTCTTCGTGGTTCCTGCTCCTATGGACCCGCACGGGCTACTAGAAGTGATCCTCTCCACGAGAGGACGAATGATACAGTGTGGCTTACGAATTTCTTGGATCGGTGCAAACCTCACTTTTGCACACCGTCGTGAAAACATGAAATTCCGGCTTGAGGAGCGCTTGTCACGCCGCCGGAGCTTACTGAAAAGAAAGAGGGGTTGAAGGCGAACCTCTTTGCTGTTTACAGCTCCGTGAACGGTGGGCTGTGGTGGCCAGAAGGGCGGTTCCCGCAGCGGGGGCTCGAGCTGAACCGGCAGGGCAAAGATTGCCGCGGTGGAGCTCGGGGAAGGCTGCGCAGGGTCTGGAACCGATGCGAAGGTGTTGAAGGTGGCTTGGCGCACCCGGTGCTGGTCTCAGATCGCCGGGAGGGTCACTGGATCGGCCGGGCGATGAGGGACTAAAATTCACTCGGGCGGCGAGGAGTTTCAGTCTGTTGGACGAGAGCGCGTCGGGGTAGGGATGGGGAGCACTGGCGGCTGCTCGGACGCCTAGATAAAGGCCCCGGGAGTCGGTTCAGCGACCGTGGGCGGCAAGCAGGTGGTGGCGCGGTGGCCTCCCCTCGGTGGCGCTCTCGGGAGAAGCTCGGGGACCCGAGTACTGAAAGTCCACTCGGTTGATCTTCTTCAGTGGCTGACATGTGGGTCCCACTTCCAATTTTAACCTCTGAAATTTACTCCTAATCACTGTTGTAAACAGTGAGTCCCAAAATACCCAGGGTGATTCAAATTATTCACCCATGAGCCATTTGAATTGAGTAGAATTCAAATTGGGTTTGATTTGAATGAATTTCAGCACAAGTTCAGTTTTGAATTCAAATAAAGTTTGAATTTGTCCCACTTAGCTCATGTCAAGATCAACTCCAAATGGAGTGAAAATTGGTGTGTGAGCTCACAAATGTGCTGAATAAGAATATGCCTCCCACTTTTAAATTCATGGGATAAAAACAGTTTGAATTTTGATATGGTTTCAAACTGCCCTCTTTCTAACTATACCCAAAATGACTTCAAAAAGGTTTTGAATTTGGGTAAAACTTGGCATGGACATCCTTAGCAATGTGTAGGAGTTTTCATATGTCCAGCCCCTCTATATCACATGCGGAAAATACCACTTTTGCAATATGTGAGTTTGTTCTCTAATGAGCATGTTGATGGTGGTTACTTCCTCTTCATTTGTGTTCATCAACTTTCCTCAAATGAGGTGTGTGGTGTGGTGATGAACACTTCAAATATGTGTCAAAAACTGAGGCCCTTACAATAGCATAGGGTCCAATAAATCTGGGGGTGAGCTTCCCTTTCACGCCGAATCGGTGCACGCCCTTTATCGGAGATACACAGAGGTACACCTGCTCCCCGACATCAAAGTGCAGAGGCCTACGCCTCTTGTCAGCATAGCTTTTCTGTCGGGATTGAGCGGCCTTCAAGTTGGCTTGAATCATCCGAATGTGCTCTTCGGCATCGTTCACCACATCAACCCCCAACGTGACCCTTTCACCGGACTCGCACCAGTTTACTGGGGTGCGGCATTTGCGACCATAGAGAGCCTCATAGGGTGCCATTTTGATACTCGCTTGATAGACATTGTTGTACGAGAATTCCGGCAACGGTAGATGATCATCCCAGTTTCTACCGTGGTGGATGTCACACGCTCTCAACATGTCTTCTACTACTTGGTTCACCCTCTCAGTCTGTCCATCTGTCTGAGGGTGATAGGCGGAGCATATAATCAGCTTAGTACCCAAAGCAGCATGCAACTGCTCCCAGAAACGAGATAAGAATAGTGCCCCTCGGTCTGAGACTATGGTCTTGGGTACTCCATGCAAGCATAGGATTCTTGCAATATACAACTCCGCATATCTGTTGGCATGGAAATGTGTATGCACGGGAATGAAGTGAGCCGACTTGGTTAATCGGTCAATGATTACCCAAATGGAATCATGCTTGTTAGAAGTCAGGGGTAATCCCACAATGAAATCCATGCTCACATCTTCCCATTTCTATGCCGGGATTTTAAGGGGTTGCATGTAAGGGCCTAAATTTTTGGCACATATTCAAAGTGTTCATCACCAAACACACCCTTCATTTGAAGAAACTTGATGAACACATTTGAAGAGCATGTAACCACCATTAACATGCTCATTAGAGAATAAACTCACAAAATGCAAAAGTGGTATTTCCCACATGCACCATATGGGGGCTGGGCATATGAAAAACTCCTACACTTTGCTAGGAATGTCCATGCCAAGTTTCACCCAAATTCAAAAACTTTTTGAAGTCTTTTTCGGGTATAGCTAGAAAGAGGGTGGTTTGAACTCAAATCCAAATTCAAACTATTTCCATCCCATGAATTCAAAAGTAGGAAGCATATTATTACTCAGCACATTTTTTGTGAACTCACACACCAATTTTCACTCCATTTGGAGTTGATCTTGACATGAGCTAAGTTTAGCAAATTCAAACTTCGTTTGAATTTCAAACAGCATATATGCTGAAATTTGGTCAAACACTTCACAATTTGAATCCTACCAATTCCAAATGGGCATATGGCAGATAATTCAAATCCTAGGGGGTATTAAGGGGATTACTGTTTGTAGCAGTGAGATAAAGTTAATTTCAGAGGTTAAAAGGGGGTGGGACCCACATGTCATAGAGTGGCAGATCAACACTTGCACCTGAAGCAAAGGACTTTGCCTCTGTTCTGTTCGAAGCCACCGAGGGCTGCTCGTGTGCCAGCGAGGGGAGCCAGGTGCCACCAGCTGCTTCATGCCTCCACGCGCTGGCGCCCAGGGTCGGTCCCGAGCCCTTCTTAACGTGCTCCATACCCTCTGCCGAAGCAAACCCCGTTTGCCTTCTCCTCCTGGCGTGCAAACACCGAGCGGTGGTCTCCTTCCTCCGCTACCTCGGCTCGATCGGGAAACCGGCCAAATCGACCGCGCCTCTCCAGCTGAGCTGCAAAACGGCACGGTGCACTCGCTGCTCGCATCCCTGACCCAGAAACGAGTGAGCTTCAGCCTCCCTTGCCCCTCCACAGTTCACTCCGCTGCAACCAAGCATCGGCCGACGATCGGGCGCTTGTGGACAGCCCTCCACAGAGGTTTTCACGGCCGAGCAATCACGGCTACGGGAGCGTGCTATGGTGGTGCTACTCTCCTCCAAGTCTTGGAGCAGACCGTGCAGCATCGACGATGAATTTGAAGATTTGGCTCCGGCGAGTTCAACCCAAGCAGCCGGTACGATTTCTGCAAATTCTCCCTCTCTGATTCTCCATAGGTCCTCAAATTTTGCATGTATCAGCTAGACTAGCCGGCGATCAAAACCCCTTTAGAATACGTTGCATGAAAACCCATCGGGGGGACGTAATCCGAGGGTGTTCTTCACGGACTCATTCAGTCGCACGGTGAGACCGTATTTGCGGCCACTTCCGAGCTAGTTTGCGGTTGTGCCAAGCTTCCTGGTCATACCCTCGTGCTGTAGAGCTAGTCGGTGGAGCTTTTGACGGGCTGAGAACCCCGGCCGACACTGCCGAAGCTCAACCGAAGCCGCCGCACGTCGCCGGCCATCTTTCGGTCACCGGCAGCCCTAGATAACCCCATCACCGTGTTCCTTGATGGCGCAAACCCCCTGGCGGCGAACTTCAGCTCGATCGGTGGCCGTAACCGGCGAACCGGCGAGTGGCAGTTAGCTCCAGCGAGCTGAGCGCAAGGGCGCGCGAAAAACAGCCAGAGGAAGAAGAAGCCGGTGGGTCCTGGCTGTAAGCGGTGGAAATTTAAAACTGGGATCTGCTGTGGCACCAGATCGGGTGCGACTGCGTGCAAAGGACTCAGTAGCCACGTGTGCCGACCGATGAGGAGCTGACGTAGCCCCGGGTCCCACGTGCAGTGGTTTGAACTTTTCCCGATTTTCAGATTTTGTTCAAACTTGAAATCCACATAACTTTGGCTAGGAAACTCCAAATAAAGTGAACCAAATTTTGTTGGATTCAGCTCTCTGAGTACTTTCCAGCAAATCAAGTTTCACTTCATTAAAATCCTTATTTCTCCAGAATTAATTCTTCAAAATTTAAACTATTTGGAATTTTAACTGGAGAACCCTTTGGAGGAAATTTCTGAAATTTTGCTGGGAGGTTCACCAAAATATCCCTGAGCTACCATAAAGATTTCAGATCCATTTGAGCTCATTTGATCCACCTAATTGTGTGATTAATAAAACTGTTCCAGAGAAAATAGAAAATGTCCAGAAACATTTTCACAGTTTTTCTGAAATTGTTTAGCTCATATCTTTAGCTAGGAACCTTTAAATTAAGTGAGACAAACTCCATTAGAACCCTCTGAAAATCTAGTTTTCAGAAAGTCATGGCTTGCTCCATGAAAATCCCTATAACACCCTAAGAGCTCCAATTAAGGTCAAGTACATAATTATTTGTGGGAAGCTTAAATGAGCTTGGCTGCAAATTAAACTTGACCAAGTCTCTTTTTAGGTTGTATCCAAACCACAGTAAAATTTCAGAGTCATTGGGTCTGTCTAGTATGACTTATAGTCTTCGCAAGTTAAATTCAATTCAAATGCATATAAATTGAAACATATTTATATTTCTCACATGTAGTCGCTAAAGTTGAGGTGGAACCCGAAGTCTTAGACTTTGTTACTCCAGAAGAGCAGGTAGCCTATGACCAAGAGCAGCAAGCTAAGCTCCGGTTTGCATTAACCTTTTTAAAAATTTTATTGTTTTGAGAACTTACTTTGAGTACCATTCCTTCTTGCATTAGAGTCTTGTTTTAAAACCCAAATGCATTGCCAAGAAAACCATCGGTTGGGATTAGGATTTAAAACCCCATTTAGCTACTGCAATGCTAAGGTAGGGTAGGATTCGATACAAGTCGAGTAGTTGGAACTACTTGCGAGGATAGGCTAGAGGCACTCGACTAGGGTAGAGATAGCAAATGAAACACATGGCAAGAAAATGAGACCAAGCGGAGAGTAAGGGCAGCAGGACTTTAGGGCCTGGGTGCTATAGCTCCGCTTGTGTCACTTGAGGACCGAGCCATGTGCGGGCCTGTTGAAGAAGCTAGAACAGTACCGAAGACCCACCGGCTATATGGGAACCGGGAAACCGATGTAACTCGGGTAGCTGGGTGTTGAGGCATAGCTGGTCGTTCAAAGGGTAGGTTGAGAGCTCGAGGTGTAAATCTGCTGGCGGCACTGAGATGCGTGTGCAGAGACCTCTTACTCGGGACGATTGGACCGGCTCAACATTTGGCTGACGGGTGAAAGGTGGTTGCGTACGACGTCCGTGGTGGTTGCTGTAGGCAACATCGAGTATGGGTGTACGTGACGGGTTATTCGGGTAACCCTGCAGGTGTAAATTGATTATAATCGCCATCCCTCATGGTCAGTGAGTACCACTTGTTCACTGTACCATGACGTAGAAAGAACATACTAGATACATGTTAGAAGGTTGCTGATTGAAAGATGGACTTTGATATTTAATGATTTGCTGTAGCCTAGAGCTCACTAAAGTTCTTTTCAACTTCAGGCAAAGTACATGAGAGAAATGCGTTTCTTGTTTGATTGCGGCTCTCTCATGTGCCTTAGCGTAAAGTTCTCCACAACCTGCCGCTAAAACTTGAAAGTAAGGTTCCACTAATTAGGCGAGTCCTTGGAACTTGTTTTATCTCATGTAACCTACAACCCTCCATGTAGAAGTTTCATGTTTAGGAGAGACGGGTCAGTCTTGCTGAGCCATCGTGCTCACTGCTTGTATTTGAAGCTTTTGCAGGGTTCCATGATGAAGGGACTCCCGAGGAGGAGACGGAACCTCAGGAGGGGAACCTCGTCGAGTTGGAGTCGTGCACGCCGCCATGTTAGTGTGTGTGCGTGCTAGCGGGGACACATTCACGGGCTGAACGTGATCTCGATTCGAGGTATACGCCCGTGAGTGTAGACTGAACATATTTAGTTTTACAAATGTTCATAAACCTCTTTATATAATAAAACTTTGCTTCCGCTTTGTACCTTTGATGTGTGTTATCCGGTGCTGTGCAACGCAGCACCCCTAAGCTTGATCCTGGCTCGACAAGACCGTGGGGTCGTGTCAGCGTGGTATCAGAGCTCGTTTGAGGCTTAACGCACTAGAAAGGTCATCTTTTTCAAAAATTCGGAGAGGAACGAGTTAGTAGCCCATATAAAGATGTTATTTGTGTATAGAAAGTGGCATACTAACCTATTTTCTTATGTCAGAAATCGTGCATCTCGGGACGCTTTATGTCTTGGAGTGTGCACGTAAGCGCTGTCCACCAGTGCGCACAAGCTGAAGGGTGTTGCTACACGGGTGGCAGGTAACCCGACCCGCTTTAATATCCTCTACAACTCTTCGTGTCGTTTGGGGTATTCGAGCAACGTCTGTCACTGGCGTGCTTTGAGCAATTTGGGAGACCCCGTCACGTGGTCAGTAACGTGAACACATAGCTCAAGGCGTGTTTGGCTTGAGAACATCCGGGCGGGTGTACGAACTGTATGGACACCGGGCTCGGTGTGCAGCCGAGTCTGACAATTTTATGAGTTATCTGCAGGTAGTCTAACCATGAAATGGTAGATGTGTAGCATCTGTGTGCGAGTGACGCTTAGTGCCACTGAACTAATGAAGCCGGCTAAGTCCGGTATAGGTTTTTTCTTTGTGAGGACGTAGGACCAACATGCTCTGGTGACGCATCGACGTCACACTCCACTAAATGAATAACTTCATTGTAAAACTTGAAAGTTTTAATCCAGAGCACTAAAACTTGATGTAACTCCTTCCCTTGAACAGGATATTCAAAGTTAACAAGTTTTCAACTTATAGGATACTAAGGACAGAGTCCTGTGTTTTCAGCTGAAATAAGGCTGAAGTTAATCTGAGGTTAGAGGTTGAGTTCCTTCGAGGTTGGGGTCATATGATACATTTCTCGAAATCTTTGGAAGAGCTTTACAACTTTTCTGTTGAGGTCCAGAGATGTTTCATCATCTAACCAATCGAAAAATGCAGTAGAGTTGAAACTGTCCAGAAAATAGGGCAGAACAAACACTCTCTGTAACTGTCTGTAAATTGACCATAACTTCCTGCATAAAAATCCAAAAATAGAAAATGAGGTAGTTCTGAAACGTTCATGAGATTGGCTACAACTTTGTAACAGGAAGTTTTGTCAGATTGGGAGTAGAATTAACTGGAATTCTTGGATCAAAACAGTACCTAAAGCAGGGAGGTGCTGTCCAATTTTCTCCAGAAATTCTATCAACTTTGACATCTCATAACTTTTGAACCAGGACAGATCTTAGGTCAAGAAAATACTTTCTGGAAATATTTTGGAGTTAACTTTAACTTTTATGTTGAGCTCCAGAATTGGTTTTGCTTTAGCATGGTCTAAAGCAGGTTGAAATGGAAACTGGTCAGGGCTGTCATAGGGGACAGCAGATCAGCAGTCAAACTTGTTTAAGTTTGAACTATGTTTCCATATTTTATGAGTTCAATGACATGTTTGATGTTATAACTCAAAACTTTACTGTTCATGGGCATACCGGTGGTAGGTGCTGTACCTGTGGTCTTGGGTCTTCCTGCAATGGGAGAACCCGAGCCGGAAGAGGAGGTTGTAGACCCAGAGCCACCAGCAGAGGTACCGGAGGAGGACGACCCGCAGGAGGTCGAGTTCTACTCCGAGTAGGGGGTTACTGTTGCCAAGTAGGGCAGCAAGGGTGATGTAACCCAAACTTTTGTAATCGGTGACATGTCGTGTAGACAGTAGTGCATTTATAGGTAGTAACGACATGAGCATGACTTCTCGGAGACCCGAGACTAATGTATCTTGAATAAAGTTTATGCTTTATCAATATATGTGAATGTTGTGCAAATTATTCATGTGTCACTTCAATACCTACTGTTTCATATGGAATTTTAAGTATGACATGTGCTGATCGCTGCTGTTTTGAATTTCAGAATGACTCGTACTCGTTCCAACCAGGATGTTTGGGGTTCCAGTCAGGGGGGAGAGACCTTCCAACAGCCTCCTGAGGACTCCTCGGGACATCAACAGCAACAACCGCCACCGCCACCGCCAACGGTTACATTGGCTGACATTGTGGAAGCGATGGCTGGCTCCCATCAGCAGCACACGAAGTTACTGCAGACCCTCATTGCAAACACGTCTCGACCAGAGAGGCATCAAGATCGTGAGGAGCGCCAATAGAGCTCCTACTCCGATTTTCTTGCTACTCATCCCCCGGTATTCTCAAGGGCGTATGAACCCCTCGATGCGGACAACTGGCTCCGCACGATGGAGATGAAGTTCAGGCTGCTCCAAGTGAGTGAGTAGCGCAAGACTCAGTTCGCAGTCCAACAACTCTAGAGATCCGCGAGCTCGTGGTGGGCAAATTACTGTGCTTCGCAGCCCACCGAGTGAGTTATGACCTGGGCGGAATTCCGGACGGCCTTCAGGGCCTATCACATTCCGCCGGGTCTCATGAAGAGGAAGACGCTGGAGTTCTTACGCCTGCAGCAAGGAAACCGGAACGCGCTGGAATACTCCAGAGCGTTCAATGATCTTGCGCTCTATGCTTCGTATCACGCCGATACCGATGAGAAGCGACGGGATCATTTCTACCAGGGGGTTTAACCCGCTCCTGAAGGACAAGCTGACAATTTCAATCGCGGCAGCCTCAACGATATAATTGATGCTGCGATTGTTCAGGAGGACTCTGGCAAGGAGTTAGATGTGGCGGAAAGGAAGCGAAGCGCGCCGCAAAGAAGTGGAGAAGGTGGTCCTTCTCAGAAATATCGGATGGCGAATCGCCCACCATCAGGTCCACGTTGGCAGCCATCGCAGAGGCCGATGCCATTCCGCAGTCGGCCCTATTCTCCACCGGCATTAAGGCCGGCACTACCAGTACCACCTCTGCAGCAACAACGGCAACAGCGTACGATGCGGCGTGCGTATGCACCTCAGCAGCGCATGCCAGGCTTTCGTCCCCCAAGCACCGGACAAGCAGCAGCCACATGCTACAAGTGTGGTCGTCCAGGACACTTCGCCAACAATTGTCCTGAGAGGCAAGACGGCGGAGTTGCACCACAACTTCCGGGGAGGAATCAGCCCCGGAACCCCACTAATGCGCGGCGGGCAACCCTAGGCCCGGCACCGTCCACCAACATGCCATAGAGGACGTGTCAAAGGGAGAGCCAATCCTTGCGGGTATGTTCCAACTCCATCAGCATCCCACCATAGTATTATTTGATTCAGGCGCCACGCATAGCTTCATTAGCCAGGCTTTTATTGCTAAATACAGCTTGCAAATACTACCCACCGATAGTCCATACTTGATTTGTTCACCGGGTGGGAAGATTTCAGCAAGCATGATGGTCCCAAAAGAGCCATTATGCTTATAGGGTAGAGTATACCCTACGTCTCTCATAGTTCTAGAGGGGCAAAAGATCAATGTCATCTTAGGGATGTCATGGTTAACCCGCCACGGCGCTGTTTTAGACACCGTCCTCCGAATTGTGCACTTGAACTCAGAAGTGCACGAATCTCAATCCTTATTTCTGGACAGTCCAGAAATAAAACTTCCAAGTGTGTGTCAATCCACAACCATCAGATTGGAAGACATTCTAGTAGTCCGTGAATTCCCTAACATGTTCCCGGATGATTTACCGTGGATGCCGCCCGACAGAGAGGTGGAGTTTAAGATTGAACTTGCACCGGTTACCATGCCAATATCCCGAAGGCCGTACAAGATGGCGCCCAAGGAGTTGGCTGAACTAAAGACTCAGCTAACGGACCTGCTGGAGAAGGGTTTTATTAGGCCGAGCTCCTCGCCATGGGTCTGTTCGGCATTATTTGTGAAGAAGAAAGATGAGACGTTGTGGCTTTGTGTGGACTATCATCCACTAAATGCCGTAACCATCAAGAACATGTACCCGTTGCCACGGATCGACATGTTGTTTGATCAGTTGGTCGAAGCAAAGATCTTTTCCAAGAGGGACTTAAGATCCGTGTACCACCAGATTAAAATATGGGCTGAGGATATTCTGAAGACGGCTTTATCGACGAGGTACGGACTTTATGAGTACCTGGTCATGTCCTTCGGCCTCACCAATGCTCCAGCTCATTTCATGTATTTGAGCTACACTGATCAACTATTGAATTTTTCTACCTAACCAGGGTCCTAAATGTTAACTACTTGGTGATTTTAGTTCCTTGTTATCATTATCTTTCATGCACATGCCTATGATATGTCGGTACTACATTCCTCAGAAAAAGAAAATCCTAACTGGATTTCACCGGCATATACGTCTCAATTGTGGCACTAAACGGTCTCTCGCACACGTATACTACACGGGATACATACGTGGTTAGTACCTGCAGAAGAACACCCAATAATGATGCACTCAAAGGTTATTTTCATTTCAGGCAGGTCCATATTTGAAAATAAATACAAACCCCATATCATTGCCATACGGCCATCCTTGAGTTAAGCCACGTCCCAAGATACGTGATCGTGTTTTAACACCCCACGACGGGGAACCCGAGTAGAGCGCGAACGGGTCGTCACGGTTGGGAATTTTATCACCCCAACAGATATCACCTACTACCCTGCAGGGCACGCCGATGCCAAGCGCTGCGTATGTCCTCCTGGGCTATTTCTAGACGAACATACTATCGCATAACTGACCACACGATGGGGTCTCCACTTGCTTGCCTAATGCATGCTAGGGATCAGCGTTTCATATGTACTCAGGAACATGAAGATTCCAAGAGTTTCATATTAACGTCTCACACCAAGCTGTGAGACCTATCCCTGAACTACATTCCTCGTCAGGGGAGCTAACCGAAATTGAACCGCTTTCGGTGGCATTCATTACCATTTTTACCTGAGCGTAGGTGCGTCGTTACATAATCAAAATTCAGAATTATAACATATATGTTAGTCTTGCCACTTTAAGTAACTATGCTAATATAGTCCTTACTTGGAAAAACTAGCGAATCCTCACCGTAAACCTAAGTTTTCCCGTAATACAGCCCTTAATTAATGTGCTATCCCTAATGCGGCTCTGATACCAGCCTGTGGCGGACCGAGATCTGCTCGTCCAGGATCGCAGAGGGTGGTGCCACACGATACGACACCTGACAGCACACATCATAAGAACGATATTGTATTACATAGAAAACCAACTGAAATATACAAAGTAGTATAATACTTCAGTTATAAACTAGTGTTTATATTACGACAGTGGAAACTATGTTTCTACAACTCACGCCCATCTACCTAGCAAAACTCAGTTGCCCAGCCCTAGGGCAACCCACATTAGCTGCACTCCTCCAGCTCAGCGCGGCGTGTACGGTTCCCACTCAACTGTGGTCCCCGACGGAGGGTAGCCCTTGCCGGTGGACTCGTAACCCGAGTCCGTGGGATGCTCCTCACCTGAAAAACACTTATAGCAGCAACCGTGAGCACGATGGCTCAACAAGACTTAACCGACTCACCTAGGCATGAAACTCTACACTACAGGAAACGACGAATAGGGTGTCGGTTTATCTATATGTGTCGGCCCCGATGCATTTAACACGTCTAGGGGTGTCGGTTTAAGCGAACCGACACCCATAATTTAGAGGCATCGGTTTTTCTGGATCCAACCGACGCACATATTAAATGCGTCGGCCAAACCGATGTTTATGTGAAATGTGTCGGCTAAACCGACGCTCATACGGCGGGCCCGGCTGGCTCAGGCTCTAAGAGTGTTGGCCCTGGCGAAACCGACACTCTTAAGCGGGCCACACGAGAAACCTAATCCCTTCGCCCCCGCCCGCGCGCCTTCTCGCACGGGCCCCCGCCCGCCGCCGCCACCAGCCCGCCGCCACCCTGCCGCCTCGCCGGCGTCCCTGCCCGTCGGCCGGCCGGCGTCGCCTCCGCCTCCCCGTCCATCCCCCCCTCCGCCCCCTTGTCCAGCGCCCCCGTCCGCCTCGGCCGCCGGCGCCCCCGGCGCCGCAGTCCGCCTCGCCCGCCGCCTCGCCAGCGCCCCTGCCCGTCGGCCGGCCGCCGTCCCCTCCGCCTCCCCCGTACGCCCCCTGTCCGGCGCACCCATCCGCCTTGGCCTCCGGCGCCCACGGCACCCCTGTCCGCCTCGCCCGCCGGCGCCCGTTCCGGCAGTCGTTTGGCGCCCCGGCGCCCCCGTGCACCCCTGCGTTGGCGCCTCTTTGCGGCCAGCGCCCCCGTCACCCCGGCAACTTTCATCCGGTTCAATTGGTGAAGCATCTCATAACAGCCCCGGTCTTAGCTCAACCGGATACAACTAAGCCCTTCGACGTTTATTGTGATGCGTCCGGCATCGGGCTCGGCTGCGTGTTGATGCAAGAAGGACGTGTGGTCGCATATGGCTCACGCCAACTTCGAAACCATGAGCAGCATTATCCAACTCATGATCTTGAGCTTCCTGCTGTGGTTTTGGCGTTGAAGATGTGGAGGTACTATCTCCTGGGGAATTTGGTGCATCTCTACACCGACCACTAGAGCCTGAAGTATATTTTCACACAGAAGGAGCTGAATATGAGGCAAAGGAGGTGGCTAGAACTAATCAAAGATTATGAGATTGAGATTCATTACCACCCCGGCAAGGCGACTGTAGTTGCCGACGCTCTGAGTCGGAAATCACATGCCCATAACCTCACCATTACACCGGTGGAGTGGGAAAAGCCGAGTTTATACTTGGTTCCTTATGGATCACTCTACAACCTTGCCCTCATCCCTACCATTATGGGGGACGTCATTGCAGCTCAGAAGATTGACAAGGGCATGGCACATCTCCGGAGACGGATAGACAACGGGGAAATCAAATGTTTCCGGAAGGATGATGAGGGGACGCTGTGGTTCAATGACCGCATAGTCGTACCCCACAATATGGAGCTGAGAAAGAAGATTCTTGA
This sequence comes from Neostapfia colusana, assembly GCA_030760725.1. Taxonomy (NCBI): domain Eukaryota; kingdom Viridiplantae; phylum Streptophyta; class Magnoliopsida; order Poales; family Poaceae; genus Neostapfia; species Neostapfia colusana. The sequence continues at coordinate 40,361,973 of JASWHV010000007.1, read as the reverse complement.
TGAAGCTCACTTGTCTAAATACTCCATTCATCCGGGCAGTAACAAAATGTACCGAGATTTGAAAAAGAAATTTTGGTGGACACGGATGAAGCGGGAAGTGGCTAAATACATATCGGAGTGTGATACGTGTAGACGAGTGAAAGCTGATCATATGAGGAAATCAGGGCTGCTGCAACCCCTGAAAATCCCAGCACGGAAATAGGAAGATGTGAGCATGGATTTCATTGTGGGATTACCCCTGACTTCCAACAAGCATGATTCCATTTGGGTAATCGTTGACCGATTAACCAAGACGGCTCACTTCATTCCTGTGCACACACGTTACAATGCCGGCAAATATGCGGAGCTGTACATAGCGAGAATTCTATGCTTATATGGGGTACCCAAGACCGTAGTCTCAGATCGAGGTGCAATATTTGTATCTCGTTTTTGGGAGCAGTTGCACTCTGCTTTGGGTACTAAGCTGATTAGAAGCTCCGCCTATCACCCTCAGACAGACGGCCAAACCGAGAGGGTGAACCAAGTACTAGAAGACATGTTGAGAGCGTGTGCCATCCACCACGGTAAAAACTGGGATGAGCATTTACCGTTGGCGGAATTCTCGTACAACAATGGCTATCAAGCGAGTATCAAGATGGCACCTTAAGAGGCTCTCTACGGTCGCAAATGCCGCACCCCATTAAACTGGTGCGGGTCCGGTGAAAGGGTCACATTCGGGGTTGATGTGGTGAACGACGCCAAAGCGCGCGTTCGGATGATTCAAGCAACTTGAAGGCCACTCAATCCCAGCAGAAAAGCTATGCTGATAAGAGGCGTAGGCCGCTGCACTTTGACGTCGGGGAGCACGTGTACCTCCGTGTACCTCTGATGAAAGGCGTGCACCGGTTCAGCATAAAGGGGAAACTCGCTCCCCGATTCATTGGACCCTATGCCATCACCGAAAAGTGTGGACCAGTGGCGTATAGACTCGAACTACCGGCATCTCTTGCTAGTATTCATGATGTTTTCCATGTTTCACAACTGCGAAAATGTCTGAAGTATACAGCTGCTGTTCCCAACGAAGACATCGGCGAGGTGTAACCGGATTTGATGTACGATGAATATCCGGTGGCAATTATTGACGAGAAGGCTCGGACCACATGTAGCCGAATGCTGTGGTTCTACAAGATACTCTGGAGCAACCACACCGCCGAAAAAGCGACATGGGAGAGCAAGGAATTTCTTCGCTCAAACTACCCGGAGTTCATGGCGTCTCAGCACGGTTGAGTCCCTATTACATCGCTGTCTATTCTTTTGTAATCTCGGGACGAGATTCTTTTAAGGGGGAAGGGTTGTAAAAGCCCAAGAAAGGGACTTGCAAAAGGGATCATTTTCATCACCTCTTAACACTACAGCTCATCTTGTGGATGTCTTGTGAACACTTGTGAAGAGCAAGTAACCACCATCAAAAGGGTGATTAAAGGGAAAAGCACTAACTTCCAACAAGTGGGATTTCTACACATGAACATGAAAGGTTTATCTCACCCCTAGAACTTAAATAGTCTTTGGAAGGCTGAGGCCAAATTTCATGCAAGTCCAATACTTTTTGAGGCACTTTTGGAGGCGTTTGAAAAAGGGGCCAATTTGAATGTAAATTCAAGTTGCAGCAACTTTCATCACTTGAATTCAAAAGTTGACTTCATATTCAAACTCAGCACCTTTTTCTGAGTTAATCCACCAATCTTCATCTCCATTGGACTTCATCTTGTCGGGAGCTAAATTTGCATTAATTCAAAACTGAATTTGAATTTCAGTTCAAATGTGAAGCAAATTTAGCCAAACCAATTTCAAATTTAGGAAATCAAATGCAAACAATGACTTGGAGGCTAAGTGTCACATTCAATTGTGAGTAGCTGGGATATTTTCAGTGAAAATAGAGATGAAAAATTAGAAAAAGAATTAGAAGGGAGGGTCCCACTGGTCAGCAGCCTTAACACTGAAGCACTCTTAGCTGATTTTTCTCACTCGGCCGAGAGCGCGGGCCAGCTCCCGACGTCGGCGCCCGACCACCTCGCCTTTGCCACCTCCTGCTCGGTGGCTGAGAACGCCGGGTGCAGCACTCGAGTAAAACGCCGGGCCACGTGATTCCTCCCTCATCCTCTTCGTTCTGCCCCACACACAGCCGAAACGAAACACCTCGCCGGCCGCTCTCCTTGGGTCCTCTGTGCGCCGCTGATCCAGGCACTCTCGTGACCGACGATCAACAGCAAAGGGACGCGCCAGAGGCTGCTCAAACTCAAGGTGAAAACCCTACCTCCTTTCATGCCCTGTAGGGAAAGAATTTCCACGTTTAGTCCTCGGTGTTCAAAGAACCGAGCTAGCAAAGAATAAAAAATTCATGGTGATCGGTCCACCACCGCGTAAACCCAGCTAAGCACATGTTCTACACGTCCCCACAGCCTCCTAGGATCAAAGACCATCGAAAACCCTCGAGTCTTGGCGCTGCTATTCAAGTTTTTGGAGCATCCGCCGTGTTAGCCCTAGGTCGACGGTGAGGTCCTAGCTCCGGCCATTTCCATGGTAAACCGAGTTCATTTTTGTGCTCAGCGTGCAACAGCGGATCTGTAGGAGCAAACCGTTCCAAAAATAAGGCCCTGAGTAGCTCGGGCCACATCGCCGGAATGGGGATCACCGCTGTCACCGTCGCAAGCGTGGTTCCGGCCATCGCCGAGCTTCAGTGAGCGCACCAACGTGTTCTCCGAGCAAATTGGGCATGGGCGGCAAAATCCATTGAAGGTCGTGTGGTGAAATGGACGGCGGCAAGTTCTCCGGCAAAGCACCGCCGCGGGAGTCGCCGGAGATCGCGTGGTAGACGATGGGGGTGCCGGGTCCACCGGTCAGTCCCTGTTCTCTCGTGTGGACCCAGTTTGCGGCCGGGATCTGGTGCCGTAGCGCGGGTAAAACCCCGTGGGCTGCGGTGTGGCCACGATCTCAGTGGGCGGGTTTAAAGAGTGGGGCCCACCCGCAGAGTTTAAACATTTTGGGATTTTCCAGTTTAGTTCAAACTTCAAATGCATATTACTTTTGCTAGGAAGCTCAAAATTTAGTGAACTAAATTTTGCTGAACTAAGATTTTTAAGTACTTTCCAGCAACACAAATTTCAGCTCATGAAACTTAATGGTTTTCCAGAATTAATTCCTTAAATTTGAAATTGTTAGGAATTTTATCTGGAGAATTACTTTATGAAAAATTCTGAAATTTGGCTGAGAGGTTCACTGGAAAATCTTTGAGTCACAGTAAAATTTTCAGACCCATCCAAGTTCATTTAGTCCCCCTAATAGTGTGATTATGGGAACTGCCCTGAGAAAATAGAAAAATGTACAGAAACATTTTTCAGATTTTCTCAAATCTTGTTTAGGGTATAACTTCATCTAGAATCCTTAAAATGACATGAAACCAATCCCATTAAAACCATATCAAATTCTAGTTTCCATAAAGTAATGGTTGGAGCCATGAAAACCCCTGGAATTCCTTAAAGACTCTAATATTGACCAAATAGGCTTTTATTTGTACAAAGCTCAAATGAACATTGTTTCAAATGATACTTGGTCCACACTATGGTTAGGACACTACCAAGCCACCATAAAAATTTCAGAACCAAAGGGGAGGGCTAGCTAGAGTTATGGTAATTACTTATTCAGTTCTAAACATTGCATTTGAATTGACATATAGTATACCGTTGACGTGTAGTCGCTGAAGGCGAGGAAACTCCGGAAGTGCTCGACTTCCTTCTTCCGGATGAAGCCTTAACATCTGACCAGCAGCAACAAGGCAAGCCACGGTTTGCATTAACCCATTTTCAAAGTTTTGCTTTATGAATACTTAGTGCGTGGTATGAATGTGCATTACGTATAGGATGGATGAAACCCAAGTGTATAACCAGAATTTTCCTATAAGAGTGAGGGTAGTGTCTATGTCCTTGAGTATTCATAGAACTTCGGTACAAGTCGAGTAGTTGGAATCTACTCGTGAGTTAGGCTTGGGACACACAGGATTGGATCGAGTGATGTGAGATCACTTTAGTAATGAAAATGAGACTAGACAGGGGCTAGGGCACAGCAATAGGAAGTCTTGTGTGTGCAGCCCTGTCCGTGTCGATTGAGGACTGACCCGTGTGAGGCCATTCTGAACAAGTATTGAACGTACCGAAGGCATATCGGATATATGGGCCCCGATAAACCGATGTAACCTATACCTCCGGGCGTCGAGGCATAACGAACCAATTTATAGGTGTAGGCTGAGGGCAGCAAGGTGGAAATCTGCCAACGGGCATAGAGAGATGCTCCGTGTAGGGAACCTCCTGCTCGTTTCGGTGTGACCGGTTCGACGTTTGGGATGTTGGGTGAAAGGTTGTCCTGTACGACATCGAGTGAGCGTGCTGTGCAGCTCCACGGGTGGGCGTACGTGACGTGCTCTTTGGGTATCCCTGCAGGTGTATATCGAGTCGATTCGCCGTCCCTCGCGGTGACAAGTACCGCTTGTTCACTGTGTCATAACATAGATAAACTATGGAATGTTATGATTCAATTCTGCTGATATGTATAATTGTATTGCTACATGTGTGCCACCAAATATTGCTTACTAAATTTCAGATTCATGAACTGTTAACTTGTGGCTAAAAGATGAAATAAGGATGAACCATTTGCTGAAATTACCATCCCATGTTCATGTAAACTGCATGTAGAGTTTCATGCCTAGGTGAGTCGCTTAAGTCTTGTTGAGCCATCGTGCTCACAGTTGCTGCGATAAGTGTTTTTCAGGTGGGGAGCATCCCACGGACTCATGTTACGAGTCCACCGGCGAGGGCTACCCTCCGTCGGAGACCACGGCTGAGTGGGAGCCATACACGCCGCGCTGAGCTGAGGGGTTCAGCTAGTGTGGGTTGCCCTAGGGCTAGGCAACTGACTTTGGCTAGATAGATGGGCGTGAGTTGTACAAATTTAGTTTCCGCTCTATAATATAAACACTAGTTTATAACTGAAGTATTGTACTACTTTGTACATTTCAGGTTGTTTTCCATGTAATATAATGTTTCCTTATGATATGTGCTGTCGGGTGTCGCATCATGCGGCGCCACCCTCTGTGACCCTGGATGAGCGGACTCTGGTCCGCCACACATTGCTTAATCTATGGGATACGGGAAGCTGATTTAAACCATGGTTAGCTACTGCACTCATACGAAAAATGATAATGAGAACTGATAATACTGAGTATGGAATCGGGGTGAGCTAGGCAAGTTTGTTTCGTGGACGTTGCTGAATGAGATGGTGGTTTACTTGCCGTAGATCTAAGGACCGGTTCATGCCAGCACATACCAGGAAAACAGTGCCACCACAAGGCCAAATATGGGTGCAGCTTAGCTGACTAATTAGGTGTGTTGCTAGCTTGTTATGGACTGTGGATGGCGCGGGGAATGGGAGTCAAGAGGGACTGCCCTAGGAACTGCATGGCACAAGAGGGGGCTCGTGGGTGGGAGAATGGTGATTCGAGCCTGCCGGTGAAATCTCAGTGAGTCCATACATCTAGTAGCCCCTTTGAAAAGACTATTTTGTGATCTCTTGTCCATACACCGATGGTTGTGTACTGGTATAATGGAGGTTCTACAGTCGCCGATGGGTGACGAAATTGCAAACTTGTAGGTAAAGTGGTGCCACCTCTGCAGAGTGTAAAACTATCATGATAGCCGTGCTTCCAATCACAAGCACCTGGCCAACTCACATGATTAGAGGGAAAATAGAGAAGAAAAATCTTTGGAAACTAAATTAGTGTTTAAATCCGCCGTTTGAGTTGGCCAGGTGCTTGTGAGTTGGCCACGTGCTCTCGGACATCCATCCCATGTTTTCCCTCTAATCATGCGAGTTGGCCAGATGCTTGTGATCGTAAGCACGACTATCATGATAGTTTTACAGTCTGCAGAGGTGGCACCACTTTACCCACAACTTTGTGATTTCGTCACCCATCGGCGACTGCAGAACCTCCATTATACGAGTACACAACCATAGGTGTATGGCCAAGAGATCACAAAATAGCCTTTACAAAGGGGCTACTAGATGAATGGACTCTCTGAGGTTTCACCGGCAGGCTCGAATCACCATTCTCCCACCCACGGCCCCCTCTTGTGCCATGCAGTTCCCAGGGAAGTCCCTCTCCACTCCCATTCTCCGCGCCATCCATTGTCCATAACAAGCTAGCAACATACCTAATTAATCAGCTAAGTCGCACCCATATTTGGCCTTGTGGTGCCACTGTTTTCCTGGCATATGCTAGCAAGAACTGGTCCTTAGATCTACGGCAAGTAAACCACCATTTCATTGAGCAACATCCACGAACCAAGCTTGCCTAGATCACCCCGATTCCATGCTCATTATTATCATCAAGTTCTCATTATCATTGTTCACATGAGTGCAGTAGCTAACCATGGTTTAAATCAGCTTCCCGTATCCCATTGATTAAGCGAAGCAAAAAAGGAAAAACGACCATACCCGACTCATCAACTTTCCTGGCGACAAGGATGGTTACCAAAACTAGTTAAACTCCTATAAAAGGGTTTCCCATCAAGTCGACTCAAGCATACAAGTTTTTGCAAACAAAACAGTTTCAAAACATGGGATCAATATGGTCAAGGGGCACTTGCCTTGTTCCCGTGGCTCTTGTTGCTCAAGCGTCTCGAAGTCTTGGTGCTGTAGTTGTTCGTAGATGGCTTCCTGAGCTTTTCCTTCTACTCACAACCACACACATACAAAATTTACAGCAATCAAACATGATGCACAAACTTTACTCATGATGCAATGGTGTAGATGAATGCAAATCCTATGGTGCTGTTTTATTAAACCAGTTTGTACGTGTTGTTGCATGTTTTAATGGGCTTTCATGGGGTTTTATGATGAACAAGGGTGTAGGGATCAAGTGTGGACGTGGTGATGATCTTGACTCAAGATCTAGATCAATTCCACCATAAAAAACCGATCAAAACGTGATCTGTCCACACGAAAAAGTTTCTGTTCGAAGGGAGCGAAGAAAACGGATGCGTAGAAACAGCGACGACGTCATAAGATGGGTAACGGAGACATACCTCACTTCTTTTTGGTGGCAGGACCTTCTTCCTAGCAATGGAAGCAGCGGGGAATTTTTCCATGGAGGATTAGGGCAGGAAAGATTGTCGGCTCTTTTCCAGCGGGGGGGGGGGGGGGGGGTCCAACTCTGGGAGTTTGGGGCTAGGGCCTCCAAGTCGCCGACTTGAGAGGGGGGGAAAGGGAAAGGGGTTGCGGCCAATGGAGGGTTTGGGATCTATTTATAAAGGGGGGGGGGAAGAATCCTACTTTAATTGGAGCTTAAATAAGAGTCCTATTCAATTTGTTTTTGATCTTAACAAACTTATCTCTTGTGGTGCAGCAGCCTTGGGGATTTTATTCCCAAAATGTGGGGAAAATTCCCCTTTTTGGGAATTGGGGAATTTATAAATTTTGGGGGAGATTGTGCCGGTACCCTCAGTACCGGTTACCCCTGCGCACAGGAGGAAAAACCCACCTTAGGATCTCGCCCTCCTCCGCAGAGGTGAGCTCCAAAGGCGCCACGTATCCAGTAAGGCCGGGCCTCCCCTCTCCTCAGAGGCGAGCCCCGGGCCTGCCACACGGCCAGCAGAGCCGGGCCTCGCCCCCTCCCCCTCCGCAGGGGCGAGCTCTGAGGGTGCCACGTGTCCAGCGGGGTCGGGTCTCCCCTCTCCTCGGAGGAGAACTCCGAGGGTGCCATGTGTCCAGTGGGGCCGGGCCTCCTCCGAGGGTGCCACGTGTCCAGCGGGGCCGGTCCTCCCTTCTCCTCAGAGGCGAGCTCCAAGGGCGCCACATGTCAAGTGGGGCCGGACCTCACCCCCTCCGCAGGGGTGAGCTCCGAGGGTGCCACGCATCTAGCGGGGCCGGAGAAAATGTCGACAGCGCACTTCGATAAATTGGAATTGGCTCATTTCAGCTATCTATTTCCCATTCCCACAATTTTTATGATTCTTTCTCTATTTCTATGGTTCCTTCCTCCATTTATACGGTTCTTTTCTCCATTTGTACTTCTTTTATAAAGTTTCTCTATATTAAAAATGTATGCAATACATGGAAATGAATTTGAGGGTGTTACAAACATCTCTTCAATCGGCGCCACCCCTACCTTATCATGAATCGCCTCATTCCTTATTCGGTCTCTTCTCGTGTGCCCGCACATCCACCGTAGCATGCGCATCTCTGTGACACTCATTTGTTGGACAAGTTGCCATTTAGTTGGCCAATATTCCGCCCCATAAAGCATCGCGGGTCTGATCACCGTCCTATAGAACTTCCCTTTTAGCTTTTGTGGGACCTTCCTATTACATAGGATTCTAGTGGCTTGTCTCCATTTCATCCACCCTACCTTGATCCTGTGGCAAACATCCTCATCAATATCACCATTGCTTTGTAACGTTGATCCTAAGTATCGGAAAGAGTCCCTTACAGGTACTATTTGTCCTTATAGACTAACATTTCCCTCTTTACGAGCAACACCACTAAAGTCACACCTCATATACTCGGTCTTGGTCCTACTAAGTCTAAACCCCTTGGACTCTAAGGTTTCTCTCCATAACTCTAATTTCTTATCAACACCATCCCTAGTTTCACCTACCAGCACTACATCATCGGCAAAGAGCATGCACAATGGGATATCCCCTTGTATATCCTTCGACACCTCATCCATCACCAAGGAAAAGATGTATGGGCTCAAAGCTGATCCTTGATGTAGTCCTACCATGATAGGAAATGCATCAGTCTCACTATCACTTATGCGCACACTTGTCCTAACATTATTGTACATATCCTTGATAAGGGTAACGTACTTTGTTGGCACTTTATGTTTCTCTAGTGCCCGCCACATGACTGACCCTGGTATCTTATCGTACGCCTTCTCCAAGTCAATGAACACCATATGCATGTCCTTCTTCTGCTCCCTATATCTCTCCATAAGGTGACAAAGCAAGAAAATCGCCTCCATTATAGACCTCCCAGGCATGAAACCAAACTGGTTTTTAGTGACATTGGTCACTTGTCTCAGCCGGTATTCAATCACTCTCTCCCAAATCTTCATAGTATGACTCATAAGCTTAATCCCTCGACAATTAGTACAACTTTGAATATCTCCTTTATATTTGAAGATAGGTACTAATATACTTTTCCTCCATTCTTTGGGCATCTTGTTTGACTGAAAAATGTGGATGAATAGCTTTGTGAGCCATACTATTGCCACGTCCCTAAGGCATCTCCACACCTCAATAGGGACATCATCATGGCCGAGAGCCTTTCCTCCTTTCATCCTTTGTAAGGCCTCCTTAACCTGAAACTCTTGTATCCTCCGCACGAGCCGCCTGTTGGAGTCATCAAAGGAGTCATCCAACTCAACCATAGTGCTCCCATTCCCATCATTGAATAGCCCATTAAAGTATTCCCGCCATCTATTCTTAATCTCTTTATCCTTCACTAGAATGCGGTCAGTCTCATCTTTGATGCATTTAACTTGATTGAAATCACTCATCTTTCTCTCGTGGTTTTTTTGCTATCAAGCGAGGGTTAACACCACAGTAATAAAACTCAAACTTTCAAAAATTTCTACAACGATTGAATTTGAATTTTTGGGGCCACTGTTGTGTGGCGGGGAGGCCTCAGTGGGACCCGGAAGTCAGTGAACAGAGACAACACTTGAGTTTGCTTCTGTATCAGCTCAATACCGAGGCGCCGGAAATCTTCCACCGAGCAGTGTGTGCCTCTGCTTCTCGCGTCGGTTTGATCCCCTCCTTCAGCTGCCGGTAAACATCAGTGCACAAACGGTTGACTACTTCCCCTGCTCGTATGAACACAGCCACAACACAACCCTTACGCGTGCACTCACGGAAGGAAAAACGCCGCCTCCTCTCGGTTGATCATCGTCGATCGCCTCCAACCGCGTTGGAGCCCGGTTCAACCACCCAGGAGCTGCACCGTCCACTCCTCGAAGTTTTCCACCGCTCCTTGGCTCTTGCCCAGCCTTCCGCGATCGGCGGCAACCTTTCTTCCTCCGCAAAACAGAGCACGAAGCCGCTTCACTGCTACTCGACGTCCGGCCGGCTCTGACCCTCCCCGGCACGATCAAAACCGCACAAAGGTTCGTAATGTGATGGCTCTCTAGGATCATAGACTGGCCCCACATACCACCACTCGTCTTTTCTGCGCACTTTGTCCTCACTCGTGCGCACCCGGGAAGACTTACCGGTCGGTCACCCATCCCCAAATTCCTCCGGGCCAAGCACGCTTAACCCCGGAGTCCTTTGCAGGTGGGCTTCCGGAAAAGAAGGTATACCTTGGTGGTATGAGTACTCTATCAATACTTTTAAGCCGGGAGTCAGGATATCACACAATCCACCCCTCTTAGAAGACCGACGTCCTCGTCGGTCAACACCAAGACAGGAACATCCCCTCTTAGCCACGTCCATATGTTCAGTACTGGCATATGCATAACGTACGTCCGGTTAGCAGCATACGTACCATATCGTGTCCCACACAGAGGACCCACACGTCATGCTTACGCACCTGCGTCCCTGACCCGTACGCTACCGTATCCTTTTCACTGACCCGTACGAACCCGTGAAACTGCGAGGGTCGGCTCTGATACCATTTATGATGGCTCTCTAGGATCATGGCCTGGCCCGACATACCACCACTCGTCTTTTCTGCGCACTTTGTCCTCACTTGTGCGTACCTGGGAAGACTTCCCGGTCGGTCATCCATCCCCAAATTCCTCTGGGCAAAGCACGCTTAACCCCGGAGTCCTTTGCAGGTGGGCTTCCGGAAAAGAAGGTATACCTTGGTGGTATGAGTACTCTATCAATCCTTTTCAGCCGGGAGTCAGGATATCACACGTAATGAAGTCGAGATCATCATGCTGGAACTTCCTGGCTCTTTCCCACCGCCGGCTAGCCGGAATTCGGGATTTGGTGCCGGAGTACTTGAAGAACCGACGTTATTTAATTCTTGAAATTCGCCCAAACTGCTTGACCAACGCTCATGCAATTCAAACCACAGCAACCTTGAACCCTAGCAACCCCCAAGGCTAAAGAATGAAGGAAACCGTCCCTCCTACACCCAGGGCGATGAGAAATAATCGCCAGCAGCAAAAACGGCTCGGCTCACCGTCGAGCTCCCATTTGCGGACATTTTCGACTCGGGTTAGGGGTGGAATCTTGTTCTATGTGATCTAGTGATGGTGTGCAGCAGTTTTGTTCACCGGAAGAGGCATGGGACGCACCGTCCCTCATCAGCGCCGCGCCGCCGAGTGCCGCCTCCGGTGCCGATTGGTTTTCGGCCGTTTTCAAGCGGGGAAAGCTTGCCCGGCTGCTAGGTTTTGTTGTGAGGAATATGTAGCACAAAACCGCATAAGAAATGGTTGAGAAACGGGGAGAACGGGATGTGCCACCCCGCTGTTCCGGCGCACGCGCGAGCTCTGTCGGGAGGTTGAAGAAGACTCAGCCGAGGGCCCACTGTCGGCCGGTGAAGGATTTTTCTGTGGAGAATTAAATCCAGAAAATGGTGCAACTTTGCAAGCCCATAACTTGGTGTAGAAAGCTCCAAAATTAGTGAGACAGATTTTGTTGGATTCCTTAGAAGGGGTACTTTGCAGAGAAACAAATTTCTAGCTCTGAAAATGCCTAGTAATTTCTGTAGAATTCTTTTTGCTTATTCCTTTGGGGATTAGTTCCAGGAATATGGGTTTATGAAATATTCCAATTCTTAGTCAGAAAATTCTTCTCCTAGTTCCTGAGCTCCAGTAAAAATCTTAGAATTTTTGGAGATGATTAAGAGGGCCTAATCAGTTTTACCATAACCCTATCATGAGATTAGAAAACTACTGTAAAAATTTCAACCACAGAATCATGTCTTCATAGGTTTTGCTTCTGTATTTTTTTATATAGCACATTATTTCATAATGTGACACATCGTTATTTGATCATTTCGGTAGAGGGAATTCCTGCGAGGACTTCGGAGGTCGCTAACTTGCTTATATTGACAGAAACTTTAGTCGCGATCAACAATAAGGCAAGCCTCGGATTGCATCTAAATTTACAAGCATCTATTTGTGTACACTTTATATTGTCTAGAATATTAGTTTTGCATTATTGCTAGGTTTGTATGACACTCCACATGCATGACCCAATAAATCCCTGGAGCTTTATTTAGAGTAGGTTTTCACGTAATTACAACAGTTGTGATTAAGTTCAGAAAAGTGTCTCTAAAAGAGGTGTAACTCGAGTAGGCCGTTTCCTACTCGTGAACAGGGATTAAGGGGGATCAATCGGAATAATTGGGAATTGATCCACTTAATTGGGGAATAGAGACCGGGCAATTTGGATGGAAGGCTCAAGGACTTGGTCCTGCGAACCTAGTCTCTGTCTGAGTCAATTAAGGTTTTTCTCGTGTGCGGCCCTGCTGGACAAGTTTGAATTGTGTACCGGATGCATGCTGGCCACATGGGACCCAGGAAACCGATGTAACATGTTAACCTTGGTGTCGAGTCAATCCCCACCATCTTATTCAGATGCTGAAAGGAGAGAGAAGTCGGCTCTATGAGGGTTTTCCATAGTGACACTTACTCCAAGATGGTGGGACCGGTTCGACATTTAGGTGTCGTGTGTAAGGTTTCCACATACGACGTTGAGGGGATTGGTTGATCACCTGTCTCGGACGGGCGTATGTGCCGTTTTTCCATGTTATTTTGATTCAAATCACCATCGGTTGCGGTAGTGAGCATACTTGTTCTCTGCGTCGTGACGTAGTAATAAGCTGGAGGAAAAGAAATATGCTTCATGACTAAATTTACTTTCTACTTTGGGCTAGTGGCGTCAAGACAAAGCGTTTCTTGTTTAATTCTGGAGTCTCGACGTTGATGGTGCAAGGTATGTATGGGTCTAGGGTAGCTCACTAAATTTACCTTCTCCTTGGGCAAGTGGCATCGAGATCAAGCGCTTCTTGTTTGATTGTGGAGTCTCGATATAAATTGTGCAAGGATTATAAAAGTTGCTTAAAACTGGAAGTAAGGACTCTATGTTAGCTCAAGTTCAACTTTTATGCAGCCTTCTTTATTCAGCCATCTATTTGCAGCATTAAGAGTTTCATGTGTATGTTTTCAGTTAATTCTTGCTGATCATAAGCTCACGGTTTGTTGATCCATTGTTTTGCAGGTAACGTTCATAAGGCAACCTTAGGGAGGAAGGGAGATCCTAGCAGGGCAGCACCGAATGAGGGGTGTGAGTCCCACTTGGAACCCTGCACGCAGCCGTGTTTGGGTGTAATGCTAGTGTGGAGCATCTGCGGGCAGGATGGCTTCCTTTTGCTTAACCTAGGCTATAGCTCGTGAGTTGTATTCTTATCTTCCGCTGCAATGTACGCTGTACATTATTTGAAAAATGTGACAATAATATTTATTGAAGACATATATTGTTGTGTATGTGTGTTTTTCGGATGTGTGTTGCTGGGTGCCACATCACACGGCACTACCCAATGCTATTTCTTGACTGTTGGGACGGGGTCCCCACATTATTTCAATAGAGGGCTGCCTTCACATAGCCCCGATACAAATCTTGACGACCTTAACTATATTCTAAGTTTAAACTCTAAACTTCCTAAACTTTATCTTATATATAAGGCACATATACATGAAAGTATCATGCAGACACCTTCTAGAACATTGACACAACGGAAATATAAAAAGTGACATTATTTGTATCCACCCGAGAATTACTAAGTCCCGCTCCGGCCTTTGCATCTTGCGTTTTAGCTCGTTTATCTTGCGGTCGAGAAGTAAATTTGGTTTCCTGACTGGCTCTCTACCTGGGTGCCCATATCTTAGGTTTTCAAGGTAAAACTGCCTCCCGCAGGCCGAACTCCGGGTTCCGACAGGTTCTCCTACTGGGACGTCCGCACCTTGAGTTTCCAAGATAAGATGGCCTCCTGCAACCTGTTTTTTGGCATTTCTCACCTGCAAAACACACAATCGTTTATACACCCAACACATGTCCCTCTGTTTTTGGGCAAACGGAGTATGCCAAAAAAACATCCTTTTAGCCATGATTCATCAAGTAAATTGATCGTTTTACCTTGCAAATTCTAGTTGTTTCAACTTTCATGTCACATACTCGGATGAAATTCCTTCAAGTATCTTCCGTTTATAGGTTTACTCGAATTTTCTCCTTGCAAGGTCTCTACAAAGTATGCATTCCCAGGGACGATTCCTACAATCTTGAAATGTCCCTTCCAACTTGGTGACCATTTGCCAAACTTCTTGTCTCGAGTTCCTAAGGGCAAAATCATTTTTCATACTAAGTGTAAGAATTGGTACGATTTCTCTTGAACTCTTTAGTTGTGAGTCTTGACCACCCTGATCTTTTCCTTGTCAATTTCTCTCTAGGCTTCCATTAAGATCTCGGATGCTTCATCTATTTTGTCCATCATCAGCTCTTGATATTCCACAGCCAAAAGGTTATCTTGTTGGGATACTCGACATGCTTGCAACTTGATTTCCACCGGTAATACAGCTTCTTGTCCATATACAAGCTGAAAAGGAGTTTCCTTGGTGGTGCTGTGCTTGTATACTCTATGAGCTCATAGAGCTTCGTTCAATGTCTCGTGCCACCGTCTTGGGTTCTCTATAATCTTCTTCTTGATGAGCTTGATCAATATTTTGTTGCTAGCCTCAGCTTGCCCATTGGTTTGAGCATAGTATTGTGAAGAGTATGACAGTTTTATATTAAATGATTTGCAACCTCTCAAAGTTGAGAGGATATCAACGCTCCTCCAAGATCCATAATTAAAGTTTGTGGAACACCGAATCTATGAATGATATGGTCAAGTACAAAGTTGGTTACCTCTTTGTACGTGTTGCTCTTTAGAGGAACGACCTCTATCCACTTGGTGAAGTAATCCGTAGCAACCAACACAATGTGATGCTTCTTCGACAACGCAAGTTGTATCTCCCCGATGAAGTCTAGACCCCATCCTCTAAACGACCATGGCTTTACTATAGGATGTAACATGCTAGCCGGGGCTTGTTGGATGTCTCCGAACCTCTGGTAGGCTTCACACACCTTGTAATACTTGAAACAATCCTCTTGCATGGTTGGCCAATAGAATCCTGCTTGTTTGAGCATCCACTTCATCTTGTGAGTAGACTGATGCGTCCCACAAAGCCCTTTGTGTACCCCTCCCATGGCTTCCTTTGCTTGATCCTTATCTAAGCATCTCAGCAAGTGTCCATCAATAGTACGACAATATAACTGATCATTGATAAGCGTATACTTCAAAGCCTGGCACCGAACCTTCCTATCCCTGCACATACTTGGGTCTTTGATGCATTCTATGATCACTGGCCTCCAGTCTTTGATTGCCAACACGTTGATTTTGACCGAATTGTTCTGTTCTTCTATAATTGCATCATTTTTGGACAATATCGGCCTTGTGTTTACATGGAACTTCCCTATCTTTATCTCATATCTTGATGCCTGTTGTGCCAAGATGTTTGCTCCCCAATTTTCCTCCCTAGGGATGTGTTTGGCACAGAATATATCTATGGTTTTGATGATGTCCAGGCATCATTCTTGGTGATCATTCAAAATCCTATCGTAGCATTGGCTTTCACCACTAACTTGTTGAATGATGAGCTTGGAGTCATTGAAGGCTTCGATATTCTTGGTTCCCATATCAATCAGCTTCTCTAAACCGTTCAACAGAGATTCATATTTGTCTTGGTTATTGGTGCATGCAAAACTTAACTGAAAAGAGAACTCATATGTTGTATTCGTGGGTCAAACCAACACGTACGTGATCCCTTGACCTTTTTCACAAACCGATCCATCAAAAAATAGCTTCCAAGGACATACCTCAACCAAGCATTCTTCCTCGAATTGCACATCATGCTCCACGATGAAGTTAGCTATGACTTGGCCCTTCGTACTCCGGAGGGGCTCAAACACCAAGTCGTATTCCACTGAAGAGTACACTCATTTGCCTATCCTGCCACCTAGAATCGGTTGTTGCAACATGTGTTTGATGATGTCGTGTTGACATGTAACAAAACAAGTACTAGGGAGAATAAAATGTTGAAACTTACAACAGCATAGTAGAGTGATAAGCATAGTTTTTCAATGAAAGCATACTTGATCTCAACATCTATGAGTATTCTACTCAAGTAGGCTATGGAGTACTCCTTACCTTAACTTTCTTTAGTTAAAGCGGCTCTGATAACTTGTCCTTGAGCAGCTACATAGAGCTTAAAAGGTTGTCTCATCTTTCCCCCAAGTGAACTTCTCGTGCTTGAGCTTCAAGAGAGGCATGAATGCCCCAATCTTGCCGTCCAAGATTGCAATGAATCTTCTTAAGTAGTTTATCTTCTCTAGTAGGCTTTGAACATCCTTCTTGTATGTCGGCTCTCTTATTCTCTTGATACCTTACATTTTATTGGGGTCGATCTCTATACCATGCTCATGCACGACGAAACCCAAGAAATGTCCAGCCAACACACCAAATGCACATTTGAGAGGATTCATGTTGAGTCCGTATTTTCTCATCCTCTCAAAGGTCACCCTCAAATCAGCCATGTATCCTTGGAAACTGGCCAATTTTACCACAAGGTCAACGATGTACACGTCAAGGATATCTACCAACAGATCGTAGAAGATCAGGTACATGGCCCTCTGGTACGTTGCACCGGTGTTCTTCAGCCCGAAGGTCATAACGATCCGTTCAAAGAGTCTCACGACCCCTGGGCAACAAAAAGTCATCTTCGATGTGTATTCCTTGGCCATTAAGATCTGGTTGTACCCCGCATTGCCATCCAAGAATTTGATCATCTTGTGCCCTGAGGCATTTTGGATCAACACGTCGGTAATGGGCATGGGGTACTCATCCTTGGGTGTAGCCCGGTTGAGATCTTGGAAGTCTATGCAAATCCTTAGTTTTCCTGTGTTTTTCTTATCTACAGGGACTATGTTTGAAACCCACTCGGCGTATCTACACGGACGAATGGAATTAGCTTGGAGTAGGCAATTTACCTCTTCTTTGATCGTGTCGTGTATGGTTGGGTTAAATTTCCTAAAGGGATGCTTGTGGGGTCTGATACCTGGACTAATCGGAAACTTGTGCTCCACGAGGTCTCAGCTTAGCCTTGGCATTTCGGTGTACTCCCATGCAAAGAAATATATGTATTCTTTGAGGAGTTTATTCAGATCTACCTTCTTAGAATGACCGAGGTTCGTATTGATGAAAGTTGGTCGTCGTACCAATCCATCACCAAGGTCTACCTCTTCTAACTCGTCCATAAAAAAAAACCCCTGCCCATGTTTTCCCATGTCATCGAGGTCCTCGACCATTTCACTGATATCGTTTTTACCCAAACGATATCGCTCGGTTTTCTCCCGCAGCCAAGTTAAATGGCCATGTTTATCTAAGATCCTCAAGTTATATTGTTAAGCCGAGTGATGTCAGTTGGCTTTACACACAAGGGTACATACCCATCCCTTCCAACACTTACAAAGTCATAGTCGGTGAGGTCCCGGCCTGTAAGACATCTAATGTCATTTTTTTTGAGGTCGGATGACTCGGCCATCGCCACACAAGCCGAGTTGTCAGCTTCAATCAACTCTACTTCGTCGCTGACCCATTAGACGAGGCACTGGTGAAGCGTGGATGGGACACACTCTTTGGCGTGTACCCAGTCTCACCCAAAAAGTAGGTTGTATCTACTCCGAACATTGACGACAAAAAAGGCCATGGGTATTGTCTTGCGTCCTACAGTGAGCTCCATGGGAAATACCCCCTTAGATCCTGTTGGGTCTCCGGCAAACCCAATCAGCGTCTTGTTGGTCTTGATGAGATCACCTTTCCGATACTCAAGTCTTTCAAACGTGGTTACAGGCATGATGTTCACACCGGCTCCTACATTGACCAACATATGTCTAACTTGTGTTCCATCAACCATCCCACGAATGCAGAGGGGTTTCATGTGTTGCCCGAGCTTCTCTGGTCCCTCAAAGACAACATTCTTGGCTTCTGGATCAAGCTCGGCCATCTCGGTCTCTAAAATGTAGAATTCGTCCGGTAGATGAAACACCGTGTTACCTTAAACTTGGTTTTCATTCTTGCCCGGAATGTCTTCCTCTATTTCATCGTTCCCAACTTCTTCCCGGGCAATCCATTTCTCTTTCCAGGTCTTCTTGGTGATCATTGGTCGTGCATGGTTGAACTAGTTGTCCATTTGCTGCTCTTTTCTTTTCTCAGCATGTTCAAGGGCTCAGTCTTTATTCACGCCTGTTCTGAGTCTTGTTAAGTGAATGTGGCCTAGAGGGGGGGTGAATAGGCCTTTAAAGAATTCCTGCACACTTAATAAAGTTGTTAGAAATTTGACTGACCGGACTAGTCCGGTTGTGTGGGCGGACTAGTCCGGTGTGCTGAATTGTTTGAGTTGATTAAGTGTGTCTCACAAGTTTTATCTTATAGCAGCGGAATAAGAACAACAGTTTTTATAACTTAAGTTTATAGTATGGATGCACGTGCAAACTTGTAAAGAACTCAAATGATGACTAGCAAACTAGTAATCTAATGTGTCAAGATGTAAACCAAATGAGAGACAAAAGACACGAATTTTTACCGAGGTTCGATCTCACCAAGAGATCTACGTCCTCGTTGAGGAAGCTCACACAGAGCCGGGTTCTCAACCGTTTGCCTCTTCAAGTCACCACACAGGCCGACTTGGCTTCACTATCAAGTGTAATCACCGTTTTTATGGGGCTACCTCACACGTTGAGGGCTCCCACAAGAATTACAATGAGAGGTTGATCAAATACACTCAAAAAGATTACAATTAAGAATATGAGTGTAGAGAGATCAAACCCCAAGAGCTCACAACGAAGGA
This sequence comes from Neostapfia colusana, assembly GCA_030760725.1. NCBI lineage: Eukaryota > Viridiplantae > Streptophyta > Magnoliopsida > Poales > Poaceae > Neostapfia > Neostapfia colusana. Next base: position 40,342,988 of record JASWHV010000007.1, on the reverse strand, counting down.
ACGACGATCTCCCAATCCCAAATCCAAGTATTTTATTGATCTTCACCTTTTTGCACCTTAGATGTGTGGGGAGATGTGTTTTTGGGCTCTTGGGACAGGTGGCGGCGCTAGGGTTTCGAGTTTTGACAGTATGAGTCGTGTCTTCTTGGGGAAAAGCCGAAGGACCTCTTTTTATAGGCTTTTCCAAAAAGTTTCCGTTGTTAAACCTACTACCGGACTAGTCCGGTATATGATCGGACTTGTCCGGCTTACTTCCAGTGGGTTAACCGGACTAGTCCGGTCCACAAACCGGACTTGTCCAGTACTATGTGAGATGGGTTTTCAGAAACTTTAGCGGACTAGTCCTGTTGCTGGATGGACTAGTCCGTAGTCCTCTAAGGAGGATAACAGAGACATGACCGGACTAGTCCAATCTAAAACCGGACTTGTCCGGTTGCGTTCCAGTGAGCTGACCGGACTAGTCCGGTTCACAAGGCGGACTAGTCCGGTGCACTATGTTTGCATCTTTCAGAAAGTTAAACGGACTAGTCCGGTCCATGAACGGACTAGTCCGGTTTTCAGTGGATTTTAGTTGATTTTTAAACCCCTTACCCCTACGCAAAGTCATGAGCTCTTGGGATGTGTCAATCTCACACACCACCTATACATTTATATCTACTTTGCTTCTCTAAATTTCACTAACTTCTTCCTTTTCGGGCACCACTCTATTTTTCACCTTTTTCTGTGTGTGCCGAGCCAGTTCACTTTGTTTATTCTGCAATCATCTTAATAGTTTCATTAGGATCTCATATGTTCGTCATCAATTAGCCAAAACCCACAAGGGATATCCTAGATGCACTTACAATCTCCCCCTTTTTGGTGATTGATGACAACCATTTGAGATATCACAATTGAGAATAAAAGGTTGATTTTCATAAGGTGCGTACACATGAGAACAATAAAGAATTCACAAAAAAAACTTCTCACATATGTACACACCTTATGGTGGGGTGCCTCACAGGTGTGTGATAAACAAAATGTGCTAAATTAAAGACAACCAGTAGTGAACATGTAAGTGGGCATTAGAGCATAGTACTTCACACATAGGAAAAGAAATAGTGCATTACAAGATTAGGTACATGTCCTTGATCACACAAGATCTTAATGACTAATACTAGATAGAAAAATAGTCCAAGTCTAATCTCAATCTTCCATCTCAATCTCTCCCCCTTTGGCATCAAGACACCAAAAAGAGAAAAATTGAGGGAAGCCACTCATCGCTGCCTCCTCCGTCAGTCTCAGTCTGATCTTCATCTTCATCATCCACGGGAGCAGGATCTTCCTCTGAGTCCTCGGAGGCAGGCGGTGATCCAACAGGCTCAATCTCAAGCTTTGCACAGATAGACTTGATATTTGCATTGACGTACTGTTGATGTCTCTTCCTTGCAAGCTTTTCTTTGCGTTGCCTGTCTTCGATCTTACGGCAGCAGGCAAAGATAGAGGAGAGCATCTTGATGATGCCGCTAGATGATTCTTGGGCAGGTGGAGAGCCAGGAGGAGCAGCTGCAGACCTAGTGTCATCATGAGCTTGCTTTGATCTCCTCTCCACTGGTGGAGAGGACGGGGCAGCTGGAGCCGGAGGGAGAGTGTACTCGGTGGGTTTTTGCGGCTTCAACCCCGTATGCTTGACATCCTTGACAAACACGAGTCCTGTCACCTTCTCAATCATGTACATGATATACGGTGCGTATCCACAGGACCTATTGGGGGTAATTGAGATGTTCACAATGTCATTGTAGATATACTCAAAGACATTGAATGGTCTCCTCCCACTAATGACTTTCATGAGAGTTCTCAAGGTTCCTTGTATAGTTCCTGCATCTCCATCCTTCGGAGCTATCGTCTTTCTCAAGACTCTGTTTAGAACCACAAAGAAGGGCTTTAGATATTTGATGGTTGGAGGGACATATGGCATCCTTGTGTCATAGAGAAATTCAAGTTCCTCCTTCTCCAGGGGTTTCAGATTGTGAATGACCAGTTCGTGATCCAAAGTGTTTTGGAGGTGAAGAATCCTAGCAAATTCATCATAAGTGACACTGTACCTTGAACCATGAGTCATCCAAGTAAGACTGTCTCCATCATCCCGAGCAAAGTAGAGAGTGGAGTAAAACTGAGTAATGACTTCATTGTTCCAGTCATACTCAAAGGATAGCAGGTCCGTCAGACCGTGCCCCTCTAAGGCCTCCACCATCTCACGAAATGCGGGATACTTCTTCGACTTCAGGTAGTCAACATTCATCCATTGACTCTCTACTACGGGATTCTTCATCTTCATGTACACGTGCTCGTAGTAGTCTGCATGGAAGTTGCTCCAGAACCTAGGATCAAAACATTGTTTAGGTCGTCCATACACTTCAATCTTTCTGAAGTTATCAGCTAGCTCATTCCCTTTTCCAGTGAAATCTTCACTTGAAGGCTGCCTGTTGCAATGAACGGGATTTTTCAATTTCAAGGGCCCAATGGGGCCACTAGCAAGTCCCTTCCCTTTATTGAGAACTCTTCTTGGCCCTGATGAGCCCTCAGCAGTATCTTTCCTTTGAGGCCTTTTGATAATGACTTTTCTCTTCTTAGGAACATTGTCGTCGGAGGGTGGAGAGTGAGCATTCACGTCATGTCTTTTCTTCATCACTCCCTCCTTAGCTCTCCTCACTCTTTCACGTTGAACTTCTTCGTCAATGTGAAAAGAGCTGTCATCTGATCCTGAAGACATGATGCCTGACAAGGAGTTTAAGGATTAGATGCAAACGGACACCTTATCCACTTCAAATGGGAATGTAGGAGTTCAGCTGTCAGAGACCGGACTTGTCCGGTTTCAGAGTGCGGACTAGTCCGGTGGACCGGACTTGTCCGCATCTGGACGCCGGACTAGTCCGGCCTAGCATAAGAACCCTAACTTAAGTGTTTTATTTGAAGCAAATCTCCTATCTATGGATACAAGGGTAGGAAAGTGGTGGAAATACATCTATTTATGCAATGTACATCCTTTTGAAATCAAAGGAAACTAGCTAGAGCTAGAAAAATTGAGATTTTGGGTTTTGGGGGGATTTACCAAGATTTGAAGATTCGCGTTGAAGGAGTGGAAATCAATCTGGATGTGTCCGGAAAGTAGGATCCCCTCGTCGAGAAGAGGCTTTTTCACGGAGAAAACTCCGAGTTTGAGGGCTCAACTCGAAAATCACTTTGAGAGCTAGGGTTTAGGAGAGAGGGTGTTGCAAAGTGATTATGAGTGGAGAGGGAGGCGTTTGGTCCGGCTGACTGCTTCTACATCCGACTGACCGGACTAGTCCGGTCCTGGTAGCGGACTAGTCCGGTACCCCTGAGTTTAACCTAATTGTTGTCTGTCCGGACTAGTCCGGTTGGGAATCGGACTAGTCCGTTTTCAACAGACTTGATATATATATATATAACTAATAGTGATCCAAGGACAACAATTTTGCAAGTAGTCTTGGTGATTATGACCAGTATACAATCAACAATCAAACAATGGTCATAATCCACAAGATTTATTCATTAAGAATAGTTTTCTGAGTACAAAGGAGAGGAGGATCATTTTTGACAGTACGGAGGAACAATTTTAGTTGCAACCAGGTATGCAATGTTTCAAGCCACATTTCGAGAGTCAAGAATGTTTAGCTCATTTCTTAGTTCACAGAACCTTTTCTCATCTAATGGTTTGGTAAAAATGTCTGCAAGTTGTTTTTCAGTCCTAACATGTGAAATAGCTATGTCACCTTTTAATGAATGATCTCTAAGAAAGTGATGACGGATGTCTATGTGCTTAGTTCTTGAGTGCTCTACCGGGTTGTGTGCAATTTTTATAGCACTTTCATTATCGCATAGAAGCGGGATATGACTTAGATTGTAGCCGTAGTCCCTAAGAGTTTGTTGCATCCAGAGCAGTTGCACACAGCAACTACCGGCTGTGGAAAGAGCAATGGAGTTTTGCTTTTTAGATGACCAAGAAACTAGGGACCTACCAAGAAATTGACAAGTCCCTGACGTGCTCTTTCTATCGACTTTGCATCCCGCATAGTCAGCGTCGGAGTACCCTATCAAGTTAAACTTGGATCCTTTGGGATACCAAAGGCCCAAGTTGGGTGTGTGACAAGATACCTTAGGATTCTTTTTACAGCAATTAAGTGACACTCTTTGGGTGCGGCTTGAAACCTTGCACACATGCAAACACTAAGCATAATATCTGGCCTAGATGCACATAAGTATAGTAAGGAACCAATCATGGACCGATATACCTTTTGGTCCACATTTGGACCATCTTCATTGAGGTCGAGATGTCCGTTGATGGCCATGGGTGTCTTGATGGGCTTCGCTTTGTCCATATTGAATTTCTTGAGAATGTCTTGTGTATATTTAGTTTGGCTTATAAATGTACCTTCTCTCAGTTGCTTCACTTGAAATCCCAAGAAGAACTTCAATTCACCCATCATTGACATCTCAAACCTGTCTGTCATTATTTTGCTAAATTCTTCACAGAAGGACTTGTTAGTGGATCCAAAGATAATGTCATCAACATAAATTTGACATACGAATAAATGATCATCAAAATGTTTAGTAAAGAGTGTATAGTCAGCTTTACCAATTTTGAATCCATTTTGAATCAGAAAATCTCTAAGGCACTCATACCAGGCTCGAGGAGCCTGTTTGAGGCCATAGAGATCCTTACGCAGTTTATAGACATGGTTGGGATACTTCTGATCTTCGAACCCCGGTGGCTGCTCCACATAGACTTCCTCCTTTATCGGACCATTCAGAAAGGCACTCTTGACGTCCATTTGATACAACTTAAAATTATGGTGAGTAGCATATGCCAATAAAATGCGAATGGACTCAAGTCTAGCTACAGGAGCGAAGGTTTCATCGAAATCCAAACCTTCCACTTGAGAATAACCTTTGGCCACCAACCTTGCTTTATTTCTTGTCACTACTCCATGTTCATCTTGTTTGTTCCGAAAGACCCATTTGGTTCCAACGATGTTCGCCCTTGGTCTTTCCACCAGCTCCCACACTTCATTTCTTTTGAAGTTGTTCAGCTCCTCTTGCATCGCAATCACCCAGTCTGGATCCCTTAAGGCTTCTTCTACCCTGTATGGCTCCAGAAAAGACACAAAAGAATAATGTTCACAAAAATTTGCAATTTGAGATCTAGTAGTTACTCCCTTGGCAATATCTCCAATGATATTGTTGATAGGATGGTCCCTTTGCACACACTGATGTACTCTTGGGTGTGGATTTTGTATAGTTGTTTGTTCTTCATTGTCTTCATGTGTCATGTCTCCCCCTAGATCATTGCTTCCATGATCATCTTGATTTTCTTGATCTTCCTCAACTTGATCTTGTGTAGGAGCTCCCCCTTAATCATTGCTTCCTTGATGAAATTCATCTTGTGTCTCCTCTCGTGGTAGGATATCACCAAGTGCCATTTTCTTCAGGGCTTCACATGGAGCTTCCTCCATATCTAGCATAGACTTATCGACTTGCTCCACTTGTGAGCCGTTAGTTTCATCGAACACTACGTCACGTGCTACTTCAACAAGGTCGGACACTTTGTTGAAGACACGATAGGCGTAGGCGTTCGATTCATATCCGAGCAAGAATCCTTCATCGGACTTCGAAGCAAACTTCGAGGCCCTTGGTTTCTTGTTCAGAATAAAACATTTGCAACCAAAAACTTTGAAATAAGAAACGTTAGGCTTTTTACCCGTGAGAAGCTCATATGGAGTTTTCTTCAGAAGTCGATGAAGGTACAACCGATTTGTGGCATGACAAGCGGTATTCACCGCTTCTGCCCAAAACCGGTCTGACGTCTTGTATTCATCCAACATTGTTCTCGCCATTTCGATCAATGTTCGGTTCTTCCTTTCGGCTACCCCATTCTGTTGAGGAGAATAGGGTGCCGAGAATTCATGCTTTATACCTTCTTCATTGAGATATTCTTCAACTTGGGTGTTCTTGAATTCTGTCCCATTGTCACTTCTGATATTCTTTACTGTTGATGAGAATTCATTTTGAGCTCTTTTCAAGAACTTCTTGAGGATTCCTTGAGTTTCTGATTTATCATACAAGAAAAATACCCAGGTAAATCTTGAAAAATCATCAACAATTACTAGACCGTATTTGTTACCGCCGATGCTGATGTACGCAATTGGACCAAAGAGATCCATGTGGAGAAGTTCCAGCGGTTTAGCGGTGGTCATCACATTCATGGCGGGGTGTAGTGCTCCAACCTGTTTTCCTGCTTGACAAGCGCTGCACGGCCTGTCTTTTTCAAAAACCACATCCTTAAGACCACGGATGTGACCACCTTTTAGAAGTTTCTGCAGATTTCTCATTCCAACATGGGCTAGCCGTCTATGCCACAACCATCCCATGTTGGTCTTAGCAACCAAGCAAGTGTTGAGTTCGGCTTTCTTTGTTGAAGTCAACAAGATAAAGCTTTCCCTTCAACAATCCCTTGAATGCAATCGAGCCATCGCTTCTTCTAAAGACGGTCACACCCTCATTAGTGAATAAACAGTTGTAACCTTGGTCGCATAGTTGAGATATTGATAAAAGATTATAATCTAGAGAATCTACATGTAAAACATTAGATAAGGTGTGTTGAGAGGATATTTCAATGTTACCACTACCAAGGACCTTTCCTTGGCTGTTATCTCCAAAGTATATTCCTTCACTTGGATCCTTGTTGCACTCGTATTCCACAAACATACTTCTCTCTCCGGTCATATGATTTGTGCATCCGCTGTCTAGCACCCACTTAGATCCACCGGAGGAGTAAGCCTGCAAAATAGAATTATTTCTGGGTTTTAGGTACCCAAGCTTGCTTGGGTCCTCTCAGGTTAGTCACAAGAGTCTTGGGCACCCACACACAAGTTTTTAAGTTCTTGTGGCGTGGCCCTGTATATTTAGCAATGACTTTTCCATACTTGTTTTTCATGAGAACATAAGAAGCATCAAATGTATGGAATAATGTTTGTAGCTCAGATTCATGGGATTTTTCTTTAACAAAAATGATTCTATTCTTAGCATGATTAGAGGTAGACATGTGTCTATTCCTGTCGAAGCCAAGTCCATCTTTGACATTGGAAGGTCTAGTGATCATATATGCACTTCTTGCATATTTGATCTTCTCCTTATCAAAGATGCCGTTTTGAGAAGAATGCATGTCATGTGGGGTTAAAGCATTAGAAATTACATTCTTCTTACTAGAGCAAGTGCAGGTTCTTACTGTTGTCGAGCGCATATCTTTGGAGGAAGAGCTCTTGGAGGAAGAGGAGTCACTTTGTTTGAGGGACTCAACTTGCACCTCAAGGATTTTGTTAACTTTTGACAAGTTAGCAAGTTCTTCCTTGATTGCAATGTGCGAGTTCTCTAACTTTGAGTAAGTTTCCTTACTCAAGGTTAGCTCTAACTCAAGTGACTCATTCTTCTCTCTTTCAAGCTCAAGAAGCTTTTCAACTTCTTGATATCTCTTCCTCTCACGGATGAGCATATCTTCTTGTCGGTTGACAAGTTCCTCCTTTTCAAAGATTTCGTTCGACAACATTTCCATTTTCTTTAAAGCAATTTTACTTAGCCCTCTAAATAATTCTTCATTATCACTAGAGCTATCAAAGTCATCAATGGAGGAATTTAGTATAGGAGGAGTAAGTCTAACCTTTTTCTTGCCTTCCTTAGCCATAAGACAAGTATGGATGTTCATGTCCCGTCCTCCCATGTTCGGAAAGAGTGTGGCTCTCATAGTTGGTTTCTTGACTGCGATTGTGGCCACCTCTTCTTCTTCATCGGAGGAGGACTCATCGTTTGAGTCCCACTCCTTCCCAATGTGAGCTTGATGGGCTTGTCTTCTTTTTCTGAAATTTTTCTTTTCTTGAGATCTTGTTTCCTTCTTCTTTTTGTTTTCCTCATAAGTACAGTCCACCATGAAGTGACCATACTCTCCGCAGTTGTAGCAAGTGCGTCGAGCCTTGGATTTTCCTTTATCCTTGCTTTTGCCTTCATGTGAATTGTTGCCGTGTCTTCTCTTCATCATGCGTTTGAACTTTTTGATGAAGAGTACCATTTCTTCGTCATCAAGATCGGTGCTTTCATCGCTTGTATCTCCATCGTCTTGGTCTTCACGAGTTTCTTTGAGTTTGGATCTGCACGTTGCTTTGAGGGCAACTTCTTTCTTTTTAGAAGAGGTGAGCTCGGCTAAGTCTTTGACGTATTGAGCCTCTTTCTCCATCATTTCATGATTTATGATCTTTCCCAATAACTCATCGGGAGTCATTTTGTGAAACCCGGGGCTTTCTCTAATCATTGAGCAAAGTGTGACGTTTCTTGGCATGAAGGCTCTAATCATTCTTTTGACCACTTCGTGATCTGTCCATTTTTTACTTCCATACGCACGAATTCTGTTGATGAGTGCTTTCATCCGGTTGTACATGTCTTGAGGTGATTCGCCTTCTTCAATAGCAAATCTTCCCAACTCTCCTTCAAGCATTTCGATTTTGGCTTCACGAACTGACCTATTTCCTTCGTGAGCTGTCTTGAAGGTATCCCAGATTTCTTTTGCACTTTCTAACCCATCGATCTTGGTGAATTCCTCTCTGCTTAGTGATGATGTGATCACGGCGACGGCTTGTGCGTTTCTGTGAATCTCCTGTTCTTGTTCTGGGGTGAGTTCATCACCCGTGTCCGGAATATCGATGCCTGTGCAAACAATGTGCCACAGACTAGGGTTCAGGGATATCAGATGCATCTTCATGTTGTACTTCCACATGGTGTAGTCACTTCCATCAAACTGTGGAGGCCTTCCCATAGGAATAGAGAGATAATGATTATTTGAATTGAGTCGGTTGTAGTTATAAGGATACCGGGAGTAGTCGCGATGACCACTCCCCATCGTCTTTTCTTCCTCTTTTCCTTTTTGTGCCATCAGTTTCTTTCTCAGGAGTGCTTTTAGCTGCCTCACTTCTTCATCGTCATGTGGGTTTTCTTTCAGCACATCGAAGGATTTGGCTTCTTGCTCCTCATCGTTGTTGCTCGTCTTCGGGATATCGTTGTTCTTCTCAGAGGCCATTGATCTCTCCGAGATGTGAGTCTCGTTGATGGAGAACTTGGCTCTGATACCAATTGAATGTGGCCTAGAGGGGGGTGAATAGGCCTTTAAAGAATTCCTGCACACTTAATAAAGTTGTTAGAAATTTGACTGACCGGACTAGTCCGGTTGTGTGGGCGGACTAGTCCGGTGTGCTGAATTGTTTGAGTTGATTAAGTGTGTCTCACAAGTTTTATCTTATAGCAGCGGAATAAGAACAACAGTTTTTATAACTTAAATTTATAGTATGGATGCACGTGCAAACTTGTAAAGAACTCAAACGATGACTAGCAAACTAGTAATCTAATGTGTCAAGATGTAAACCAAATGAGAGACAAAAGACACGAATTTTTACCGAGGTTCGATCTCACCAAGAGATCTACGTCCTCGTTGAGGAAGCTCACACAGAGCCGGGTTCTCAACCCTTTGCCTCTTCAAGTCACCACACAGGCCGACTTGGCTTCACTATCAAGTGTAATCACCGTTTTTATGGGGCTACCTCACACGTTGAGGGCTCCCACAAGAATTACAATGAGAGGTTGATCAAATACACTCAAAAAGATTACAATTCAGAATATGAGTGTAGAGAGATCAAACCCCAAGAGCTCACAACGAAGGAACGACGATCTCCCAATCCCAAATCCAAGTATTTTATTGATCTTCACCTTTTTGCACCTTAGATGTGTGGGGATATGTGTTTTTGGGCTCTTGGGACAGGTGGCGGCGCTAGGGTTTCGAGTTTTGACAGTATGAGTCGTGTCTTTTTGGGGAAAAGCCGAAGGACCTCTTTTTATAGGCTTTTCCAAAAAGTTTCCGTTGTTAAACCTACTACCGGACTAGTCCGGTATATGATCGGACTTGTCCGGCCTACTTCCAGTGGGTTAACCGGACTAGTCCGGTCCACAAACCGGACTTGTCCGGTACTATGTGAGATGGGTTTTCAAAAACTTTAGCGGACTAGACCTGTTGCTGGATGGACTAGTCCGTAGTCCTCTAAGGAGGATAACAGAGACATGATAGGACTAGTCCGGTCTAAAACCGGACTTGTCCGGTTGCGTTCCAGTGAGCTGACCGGACTAGTCCGGTTCACAAGGCGGACTAGTCTGGTGCACTATGTTTGCGTCTTTCAGAAAGTTAAACGGACTAGTCCGGTCCATGAATGGACTAGTCCGGTTTTCAGTGGATTTTAGTTGATTTTTAAACCCCTTACCCCTACGCAAAGTCATGAGCTCTTGGGATGTGTCAATCTCACACACCACCTATACATTTATATCTACTTTGCTTCTCTAAATTTCACTAACTTCTTCCTTTTCGGGCACCACTCTATTTTTCACCTTTTTGTGTGTGTGCCGAGCCAGTTCACTTTGTTTATCCTGCAATCATCTTAATAGTTTCATTAGGATCTCATATGTTCATCATCAATTAGCCAAAACCCACAAGGGATATCCTAGATGCACTTACATTAAGCCCTGTGGGATACCATTGAGGTTCTGGTTTCATTCCCGGAGCCACGGTCGTGATCGTGTTTTGCTTTACTTCACCTGGCTTTACGTCCAACTTGCTGAGTCATTTTCGAGCTGCCTTGGTTTGGCCAGTTGACGTCTTGAGTTGTTGTGGTTGTACACGTTCAACAGACATTTGTATCTTGTCTTTGAGTATTGTCGTAATGCCCGGAATAACGATGATCCTACCTTCTGGAGACATCAACCGAGAACGCTTGACATGAGGTCCTGGGTCAGCTTTGGCCCTCTTGGTTTCTTTTACGCCAACATCAGTTTTCATAATGGAGCTCCCGGCCTCATGTCGCTTACCCGGGCCCTGCCTGGTGAATTGGCCATCACTTCACGAGTTGCCAGTGACCAAATCATCTTGGATGATACGAGGTACCGACCCGATCATCAGCACATGGTGTCTCGGTTTTGTGTTTTCCTCGGTCCGGGTTTTGTCGACATGTCTCTGAGGTGAAGTGGGAGCACCAGCATCATCTATAGGTTTTTGCTTCGGTTTCCATGCTGTGTGTCGTGCCCACGCCCTTCCGCCCGATGCTCCCGCGTCCATGCTTCCCGAGCCCCTTGGGAGGGCCATTTATCTTGAAAAACTATCGGTTTCCCAAGGTGCTGATAGTTCCGGGGCCGTGCCGCCAGAGCCCCTTGGGAAAGCTGTTTATATTGGAAAATCATCGATTTTTCTAGATGCTGATGGCTCCCAAACCCGGTTCTGCCGAGAGTTCTCCCAAGACTCCTGTTGATGTATGTCGAGGATCCATCATAGTTGCAGCTTCTAAGTCTGTGGAAAACACTTCTCTCCTGCCCCCTTATCAAGTACTTGCCGATCAGGAACTCGGAGCTTGGCTTGAATAGAGTAGTTTTTCTTGGTTCATTAAGTTTCCAAATGCCAACTTCAGGGTTTCTCGGCTTGATCATCTTTCTGCGCAGATCATTGGACACGATCACGTCTCCCATTTGGTTGTAGCTGCATGATCGGTCCTTACGAGGATCTTCTATCCCTTCAAGCTCACCATGTTGACAGGGAAGGGATCAGTGTCAAGTTTCATTCGGTGGCCATCACCGAGTATGTGACGCCCTCAATTCTGTGGAAAACCACGGAACCGAGAACTAATGCATATGTGTGCCCAGGATGTTTATCACACATACACATACGTTCCACAAACCGAATTCAGATTATATATTACCACGAATAACAGAGTTTATTACAGCACCTCATGAGTCTTGGACTCATGCTCAGAACAGAAGTCCTTATTTCTACGCAGCGGAATTCTTATTTAAATGCGGAAGCAGAAACTAATGCGGAAGCAAAACTAAGCAGAAGTGGCTCCATCTCTATTCCCTCCACAGGCAAGGTTGAGAACAGATCACACGCCATAATGCTCTACCCGGTCTTCATAGTAGTCTTCTCTTGCTGTTGATGGAGAAATAATAATGCAAGTTTGAGCACAATGATGTATTCAGCAAGTGCGGGAATAACACATGATATGCAGCTTATAAACAAGGTAGGTAGAAAAGGCTTATTTGCAGAAAAGCAAATTTATAAAACCATTGATAAAACAGCAACTTAACTTTAGATGAATGTAGTCTCAGCATGTGTTAAATTACCAACATACCTCCATCACTTCCCGTGTTCCATCCGAACATTAACCAATCCTTTACTCATACTCACGAATACCTCCTCGTATTCGCTACCATCTCATCTTATAAAACAACCTCGTCTCGCACCGAGACCAATCTCATGTCATGACCCATTAGTCATGCAACCATCTTATCTCCCGAACTCACAGTCCCAAACCATAATCAATGATCATGACCAAGAACCTTCCCAATACCCATTCCAATAACCATCCCAATAATCATCCCATCTAATCATGTCAGTTTAGCCAGGTGCTCATGACCGTAAGCTCGGCTATCATGATAGTTTTAATAACTCTGCAGAATTTGCACCTCTTTACCCACAAGTTTGTGATTTTGTCACCCGTCGGCGACTGCAGAACCTCCATTATACCAGTACACAACCGTCGGTGTATGGTCAAGAGATCACAAAATAGCCTTTACAAAGGGGTTACTAGATGTATGGACTCACTAAGGTTTCACCGGCAGGCTAGAATCTCCAATTCTCCCACCCACGGGCCCCCTCTTGTGCCATGCAGTTCCCAGGGCAGTCCTCACTCGACTCCCATTCCCCGCGCCTTCCACAGTCCATAACACTCTAGCAACTTACCTAATTACTCAGCTAAGCCGCACCCATACTTGGCCTTGTGGTGGCACTGTTATCCTGGCATGTGCATGCATGAACCGGTCCTTAGATCTACGGCAAGCAAAACCACCATCTCATGCTACCACATTCACAAACCCAGGCTTGCCTAGATCTCCCCCCGATCCATGTTCATTATTAACATCAGTTTTCTCGTTATTATTATGAGTGCAGTTAGCTAGATACATCTATCTCGCCTCCCAATCCCATGGACTCAGCGAAGCATAAAACAAAAACCATACCCGACTCATAAAACTTCCCAGGTGACAAGGATGGTTTAATCAAAACTAGTAAACTCCTATAAAAGGGTTTCCCATCATGTTTGACTCAGCACACACACATTTTCGCAAAACAAAATCGTTTTACCCAAAACATAGGATCAACATGGTCAAGGAGCACTTGCCTTGTTTTTGCGGTTCCGGTTGTTCTTGATTCTCAAAACCTTGTTGCTGCAGCTCGTCGTAGACAGCTTCCTGAACCTGTCCTGCTATGTAGGATTCACGTGCATACAAGATTCACAGCAATCAATATTATTCACAAAACCCTAAACTAGATGCGATGATGTACATGCATGCTATCCTATGATTAGATTGATCTGTCCGTGTTCTTGCATGGCTTGCATGGACAGAGGTATTCGGATCAAAGGTGGTCGTGGTGATGATCTTGTCTTTAGATCAAACTGATCATCGAGTGATCTGCCCACGAGAAAGCTTCTGTTCGAAAGGAATCGAAGAACAGATGCAAGAGATGAACAACATGATGTCGTAAGGTGGTATTGAAGTCCTACATCACGCTCTTCTTGTCTTCGAGGTCCTCCTCAGACCGCTCGGATCTTCTCCGATGATCTCCCTTGTTGCGCTTCGGCGATGTTTTGCTCGGCGAGTTAGGGCTAGAGCTCTAAGTCGTCGGCTTAGGAGTTGAAAGAGAAGTTCGTGATTTCGGCCAGAGGTTTTGGGTTCTATTTATAATCGGGAAGAGAAGAGTCCTAATCTGATTGGATCCCGAATAAAAGTTTTATTCAGATCTTGTTGGATCCTGACGTCTTATCTTTGGCAACATTGTGGAGTTTGGATCGGTTCCCGTTGTCTACCGGTGCCCTTACGCGTAACAGCTGCTCCAGAATTTGTTACCTCCGGGATGATGAGCTCCGGAAACTCCACGTGTCCTCCGGGCCTGGTATCTCTTCATCCGCAGAGACGAGCTCCGGTCATGCCGCGTGTCAATCGATCGAGACCTCCCTCTTGTTTGGAGGTGAGCTCCACGCACGCCACGTGTGGGCGCCGGTCTTTCCGCCTTTCCTTCCCTCAGGGACATGCCCCGAGGTCGACACGTGTTTAGCAGCGACGGACCTCCGGAGATAAGCTCCGGTGGCGACGCGTGTTCAATATATCCGGACTTCTCAGAGATGGGTTCTGAAATTAACACATATCCCGTGCGACTGGTCCCCTAACTTCCGCGAGGACTAGCTCCGTTGATGACACGTGTCCTGCGAAAATGCCTTTGCTTCTTCCGCAGAGGCTAGCTCCGTGGGCAACACGTGTCCCACAGGGTCGAGCCTTTTTTCCAATTGCGAAGGTGTCCCCTGAGCCTGCCACGTATCCAGTTTAGCGTCGGACCTCTCCAATCTCTTCGGGGATGAGTTCCGAACACACCACGTGGTCTGCTGGTCGTGAAAGTTGCCTTCGGTGCTCTCAGAAAGCTTTACTGGCTATCCTTTTGATACTTGTTTCTGTTCCCTCTTTTCTAAAAAATGTTCTTCTTCTTCATAAACATGAACATATGCTGACACCCGAGATGATGGTGTCACAAATCTACCCCCCTTAAATTGAATCTCGCCCTCGAGATTCGTTAGTAGAAAATAGATAGGGGAATTCAGCCTTAATATCCTCTTCACGCTCCCATGTGGCCTCAGCTTCAGTGTGATGGCTCCATTGTACCTTGCACCATCGAATCACTTTGTTTCGGGTGACCCTTTCTTTTACGTCCAAGATTCGGATAGGGTGTTCTGCGTAAGTCAGGTCCTCTTGAAGTTTAAGTTCTCCCATTGATACTTGTTCCTCTGGTATTCTCAAGCACTTCTTGAGCTGGGATACATGAAACACGTCATGTACGTCGCAGAGGTGGTTTGGGAGCTGTAGTTGATAGGCTACTTCTCCTCGCTTATCCAAAATCTTAAATGGTCCGATGTAGCGAGGTGCTAGCTTGCCTTTGACATTAAAACGTTTTTGGCCTCGGATAGGCGATACCTTAAGGTATACGAAGTCTCCAACTTCAAAGGTCAACTTCCTTCGCCTGTTGTCCGCATAGTCTTTCTGTCGTGACTGAGCAGCCTTTAAGTTCTCCCGTATCGTTTGGACTTGCTTTTCAGCCTCTTGTAGTACTTCGGGTCCAAACACCTGGTTCTCTCCAGTCTCGTTCCAGAACAGTGGCGTTCTACACCGTCTACCATATAAGGCTTCGAAAGGCGACATCTTCAAGCTAGCTTGGTAGCTGTTGTTATAGGAGAACTCGGCATACGGTAAACTCCTATCCCAACTACGCCCACGTTTCAAGGCGCAAGCTCTCAGCATGTCCTCCAAAATTTGGTTCGTCCTCTATGTTTGCCCATCTGTTTGTGGGTGATAGGCAGAGCTAAAATCTAGTCGTGTACCCATGGCTTTCTGCAGCTTCCTCCAGAATCTAGAGGTAAACTGAGAACCTCGATCTGAGACTATCCTCTTCGGAACTCCATGATGGCACACGATCTGCTCCATGTACAACTCTGCCAACTGTGTAACGTTGTAACTGGTCTTTACCGGAAGAAAATGGGTGGTTTTCGTCAATCGGTCCATAATGACCCAGATGGAGTCGTATCCTGACTGAGTTCTTGGCAATCCGACGATAAAGTCCATACTGATGTCCTCCCATTTCCATTCAGGTATTTTCAAAGGTTGCAACAATCCAGCGGGTTTTTTGATGTTCGGCTTTTACCCGTTGGCATGTGTCGCATAGGGCAACGTATTCGTCTATATCCCTTTTCATACCATCCCACCAATAGCAAGTTTTCAAGTCCTTGTACATTTTGGTGCTCCCCGGATGTATGGAATAGGGTGAATCATGTGCCTCCCTTAATATCATGTCGCGAAGGTGTCTTAGGTTTGGCACACAAATCCTTTTTCCTAGCCAAAGCGTACCCTTTTCATCCTCTTTGAAATCCTTCTCTATCCCTTGTCGGATTCTTTCCTTGATTTCCTTGATCCCCTCGTCCGTTTCTTGTCCCTTTCTTATTTCTTGCTCCAATGAGGAGTGGATCTCCATCATTTCCATGCTATTCAAGAATCCGAGGTGTAACCGTTCAAACTCCTTTCGAAGTTCGGGTGGTAGCTCCCGAACCGTGAGTTGGTGGCATGCTCCCTTTCTGCTCAATGCGTCAGCGACTACATTGGCATTCCCGGGGTGGTAGTTGATTCCCACATCATAATCCTTTATAAGTTCTAACCATCGACGTTGCCTCAAATTCAAGTCCGTTTGTGTAAATATGTACTTGAGGCTTTTATGATCCGTATAGATCTCACATCGATGACCAAGGATATAATGTCTCCAAATCTTCAATGCATGCACCACTGCTGCTAACTCCAAATCATGTGTAGGATAGTTAAGCTCATGCTTCTTTAATTGTCGTCAGGCATAGGCTACCACTTGTCCTTCCTGCATGAGTACACACCCGAGCCCTTGTCTGGATGCGTCACAATATATGTCAAAGCTCTTGCTTACGTCTGGCAATACCAGAACTGGTGCTGTGGTTAGCCATTTCTTGAGTTCCTCAAAACTTTCTTGGCAGGCTTGTGTCCATTGAAAGACTTTTCCCTTCATTAGCAACTCCGTCATAGGTTTTGCTATTTTAGAGAAGTTTTAATGAAG
Source organism: Neostapfia colusana (assembly GCA_030760725.1). Taxonomy (NCBI): domain Eukaryota; kingdom Viridiplantae; phylum Streptophyta; class Magnoliopsida; order Poales; family Poaceae; genus Neostapfia; species Neostapfia colusana. Next base: position 40,326,187 of record JASWHV010000007.1, on the reverse strand, counting down.
CGCCGATAGTATCCTGCCATCCCAAGGAAACTCCGAATATCCCTCACGCTCTTCGGTTGGTCCCACTTCAGAACATCTCTCACCTTTCCAGGATCAACCGATACCCCTTCCTTGGAGATGATGTGGCCTAGGAAGGATATTTCCTTAAGCCAAAATTGACACTTGTTGAGCTTGGCATACAACTGATGCTCACGCAACTTCTGCAAGGTCAATCTCAGATGTTCTTCATGCTCCTCCTTACTTTTTGAATACACCATAATGTCGTCGATGAAAACCACGACGAACTTGTCCAAGTACTCCATGAAAACCTTATTCATAAGGTACATGAAGTATGCGGGTGCATTCGTTAATCCAAAGGACATAACGGTATATTCATATGAACCATACCGCGTCCGAAAGGCTGTCTTAGGTATATCGGAGGGCTTAATCTTCAGCTGGAAATATCCTGACCGAAGATCAATCTTGGAGAACACTTGGGCTCCTTTCATTTGATCGAACAGGTCCTCTATACAGGGCAGAGGGTATTTATTCTTGATTGTTACTTCATTGAGAGACCTGTAGTCCACGCACATTCTTTGGGTTCCGTCCTTCTTGTCCACGAAAAGTACCGGGGCTCCCCATGGTGACGAACTTGGCCGGATAAAACTGTGGCGGACCGGAATCCGCTCATCCAGGATCGCAGAGGGTGGTGCCGTGCGATGCGACACCCGACAGCACACATCATAAGAACATAATATATTACATGGGAAAAACAGCTGAAACTGTACAAACAGGTACAAACTTCAGTTACAACTATTGTTCTATTACACAGCGGAAGACTACACTATACAACTCACGCCCGCCTATTTAGCAAAAGTGGGTTGCCCAGCCCTAGGGCAACCCACACTAGCTGCACGTCTCAGCTCAGCGCGGCGTGTACGGCTCCCACTCAGCCGTGGTCCCCGACGGAGGGTAACCCTCGCCGGTGGACTCGTACTCCGAGTCCGTGGGTGGCTCCTCGCCTGAAAAACACTTAAGCAGCAACCGTGAGCACAAAGGCTCAGCAAGGCTTAACCGACTCACCTAAGCATGAAACTCTACATGAGGTGTACCATGGACATAGGATAGTAACATTTCAGTAAAACGACACGCCTACAAGTTCATCCTTAGTTCATCTTTTAGCAACAAGTTAACAGTTCATGAAATCTGAAATTTAGTAAGCAGTATTTGGTGGCACACATGTAGCAATACAATTATATCAATCAGCATCATTGAATCAACATATTTCATCCATTAGTCTACGTTACGATACAGTGAACAAGCGGTACTCGTCACCGCGAGGGACGGCGAATCGACTCGATATACACCTGCAGGGAAAACCCAAAGAGCACGTCACGTACGCCCACCCGTGGAGCTGCACAGCACGCTCACTTGATGTCGTACGGGACAACCTTTCACCCAGCAGCCCAAACGTCGAACCGGTCGCACCGAAACGAGCAGGAGGTTCCCCACACGGAGCATCTCTCTATGCCCGTTGGCAGATTTCCACCTTGCTGCCCTCAACCTACACCTATAAATCGGTGTGCTATGCCTCGACGCCCGGAGGTTTAGGCTACATCGGTTTATCGGGGCCCATATATCCGATATGCCTTCGGTACGTTCAATACTTGTTCAGCAGGGCCGCACACGGATCGGTCCTCAATCGACACGGGCAGGGCTGCGCACACAAGACTCTCTCTTGCTGCGCCCTAGCCCCTGCCTAGTCTCATTTTCATTACTAAGTGATCTCACATCACTCAACCGAACCCGTGTGTCCCAATGCCTATCTCGCGAGTAGATTCCAACTACTCAACTTGTACCGAAGTCCTATGACTCATTAAGCATAGCCTGTCTACTCGAGGTCCTTAACACTACCCTCACTCTTTTAGGAACCTTTGGTTATGCAAGTGGGTTTCATTCATCCTATACCTAATGCACATACATACTTCATATGACACATGTAAACAAAGTAAAACTTTTAAAAAGGGTTAATGCAAACCGGGGCTTGCCTTGTTGCTGCTGGTTAAGAGTTAGTTCTTCGTCCGGAAGAAGGAAGTCCAGCACTTCTGGAGTCTCTTCTTCAACGGCTACACGTTAATGAAATACTATATGTTAATTTAGATGCAAATGTGAGTCCTAGAGTAAGACCTCTACTATTAGTTATAATAACCAGCCTCTAACCCCTGGAACTTTGTTTAAGAATTTAAATATGAATTGGGGTTGGTGGCTTGGCTTGAACTTAATCACATGGTTGAATGCTAAGTGGTTTTCCCCCTTTTCCATATTAATCCTTTAAGTGGTTAAACAGGACGGGGGTAATCTAGAGCTCCAATAGAGCTGAGAATTTTTGTGTGAATTCCTTGTCACAAGAAAACTCTCTGGACCAAACATTAGCACTTTTCATGGAGTGGTTTGCTCAGAATAATTCTCTTGGCAAATCAGCAAGGAAGAATTTATTCTGAGGTAATACCCCTGTTCATGCTCAACTTAATGATCTACAATTTCAATTATAGCTCATAGAGTTTGCATGAATTTTCCTAGCATTTTTGGAGTCAAGGTTTGCCCAGAATTGAATTTCCAAGTTTTGGAAATTCTCTGAAAATGTTTCTGCATTCAAATGAACACAGCACCTTCCAATTTGAATTGCTCTGACCAAATCGACTCCAAATGGTCTGGAACTCTTACAGGGGTTTACTAATGCCCTAAAGAACATTCTGGCAAAATTTGGGGATTTTTGGATGAACCAAACTCCCTCTAAAATTCTTTTGCTGAAAAGCTTTCAAGAATTTTCCAGAATTAATTAAAGGGTTTCATACAAATTGGGTTCTACATTTGGATAGTACTCTATCAGAGGAATCCAACGAAATTTGTTTCACAATTTTTGGATTCTCCTAGCCAATGTTGTAGCTATTCAAAGTTTGACTAAAAACTGAAATTCCCCAAAATGTTCAAATACTGGCTGTGGGTCTGGGGACAGGTGTCACGCGTCGAGGCAAGCCACACGAGGCTACAGGTTATTTCCCGCGCCTCCACACCAGATCCCTGCGCCACAGCTGATCAAATATTTGAAAAACCGTCGCTGACGGGCGGGACCCACCGGGTCGTCTTCTACCTCCGGCCACCCGCGCCTGCGCGCCGCCGGGCTCGCCGGAGTTCGACGGATTCCGGCCTCCCGGCCATCCCCCGAGCTCTCCCTCGCCGCTAGGGCCTAATTTCCTGTGCTGAACACGATGGAACACTCTTCCCCGGTCGGCGATGGCTCTAACCTAGCTGGCCACGGTGCGGCGGCTCTGGACCGGTTCGGCAACGTCGCCCGGTCACCCTAGCCTGCCCAGACCTCGGTGGAACGGCGCTACAGCACCAGTGGACCAAAGGGATGCTCGACCTAGCCTCAAAACTGCTCGGGACCGGCGGCTAATGGTGTCTCACCGTGCACCCGAAACCTCCTCCGCGTTTGAGGTCGGAAATTCTGGATTTCATGCGGTCTACGTGCATATTTCCAACTAGGGTTGTGAAGGACTACTGATCGCCGGTTAGTGGCGGTCCTGTGTGCAAGGTTTCACGGCCTAAGAACGAGAGGGACGATCGAATTTGGTATTACCGTATCAGAAGGTCGGATGGTGCCCGACGGCGATCTTTTCCCAAATTCGAGCCTGGTAGATCATCTCATGGCTTGAGCCTCGGGGACGAGCATCAGGGGCTCCCAGCGCATCCGAGGGTGCTCTAGCTCGGGCCTGAGAAGCTCTGGGTGGGTCTGTCCACGTGAGACCAGCTCCGGTTCTCCGCCGGACAGCTCTGTTTTCTCGGTGCCGTTTGCCGAATTGTGCGTGTCACAGGCTAAGGCCTTTGGGGTTGCGGGGCTGGTGTTGTAGAGCAGGCACAGGCGCTGCTTTTCTGTACTGCCGGTGCGCCGATCCAAGGTTTGGTTGAGGCCGGCGATCGGGGAGAAAGGAGTGCGGCGGTGAGCGCCGATTGCCGTTTGCGCGTGGGAAGAACAGCTAGCGCGCGATCAAAGCGAAGATGGCAACGTGCTGCAGCCGGTTTCCGGGGTAAGGAGCAGGCCAGCGCGAAATGGGAGCAGGAGGTGGAGCCTCGGTCGACTGGGGCGGCCGCTCGGTGTCGCCCCGGGGTTACACCTCGGTGGAGTGAAGACCAGAGAGAAACTTAAGTGTTAAGTATACTCATTCCTATGACATGTGGGCCCCACAACTCAGTACCTCTTTTCCTGAAAATATCTCCAAAGTTTGACAATTATCCAACCCAATTGTTTGAAAATTGGAAACTGAGCTCATTTGACAAGTTTGGACAAATTCCATGCAAATTCAAATATTCATTTGAATTCTTTGCACATTTGACTTCCTTTGGAAAAATGGGCAGCAAGACTTTTCAAAAATTAATGAAACTTTGCCTCCCCACTAATTTGGACCTAAGGAATCCAAATATGCCACTTGATCCTTGTGTTAGCTGCTGCAAACAATAGTTTGGAAACAACAGTTTTGAATTCCTCATTGTGTGATCATATGTGTATAAACCCTACTTTGTGAAAGTGAAGACTCTCCCCTCTAATCACTCTTTTGATGGAGGTTACATGCTTTTCACAACATTTCCTAAGGTGTCCACAATGAAAATTGTGGTGTTGTGAGATGAAGAAAAGTTTTTTACAAGTCCCTTTTCTTGGGCTTTTACATCCCTCCCCCCTTAAAAGAATCTCGTCCCGAGATTATAAAAAAAAGAGATAGCGATGTAATAGGGACTTACCCGTGTTGAGAAGCCAAGAACTCCGGGTAATTTGGGCGAAGGAACTCCTCGCTCTCCCACGTCGCTTCTTCGGCGGTGTGGTTGCTCCAGAGTATTTTGTAGAACCACAACGTTCTGCTGCGTGTGGTCCTGGCTTTCTCATCAAGAATTCCCACCGGATACTCATCATATGTTAAATCCGGTTTCAGCTCGCCGATGCCTTCGGTAGGAACAGCAGCTGTATGCTTCAAGCATTTTCGCAGTTGCGAAACATGGAAAATATCATGGACACCAGCCAGAGATGCCGGTAGCTCCAATCGATACGCTGCTGGTCCACACTTCTCGGTGATAGCGTAGGGTCCAAGGAAACGGGGAGCGAGCTTCCCCTTCACACCGAACCGGTGCACGCCCTTCATCGGAGACACGCGGAGGTACACGTGTTCCCCAACGTCAAAGTGCAACGGCCTACGCCTCTTATCAGCGTAGCTCTTTTGTCGGGATTGAGCGGCCTTCAAATTGGCTTGAATTGTCCGAACGCGCTCTTCGGCGTCGTTCACCACATCAACCCCGAATGTGACCTCTCACCGGACTCACACCAATTTAATGGGGTGCGGCATTTACGACCATAGAGGGCTTCGTAAGGTGCCATTTTGATACTCGCCTGATAACCGTTGTTGTACGAGAATTCCGCCAATGGTAGGTGATCATCCCTGTTCCTACCATGGTGGATGGCACATGCTCTCAACATGTCTTCCAGAACTTGATTCACCCTCTCTGTCTGGCCATCTGTCTGAGGGTGATAGGCGGAGCTCCTGATCAACTTAGTACCCAATGCAGCGTGTAACTGCTCCCAAAAGCGAGATACAAATAATGCACCTCGATCTGAGACAATGGTCTTGGGTACCCCGTATAGGCATAGAATCTTCGCTATGTATAGCTCCGCATATTTGCCGGCATTGTAACGTGTATTCACCAGAATGAAGTGAGCCGTCTTGGTTAACCGATCAACGATTACCCATATGGAATCATGCTTGTTGGCTGTTAGGGGTAATCCCACAATGAAATCCATGCTCACATCTTCCCATTTCCATGCCGGGATCTTCAGGGGTTGCAGCAGCCCTGATTTCTTCATGTGATCAGCTTTCACTCGTCTACACGTATCGCACTCGGATACGTACTTAGCTACCTCCCGCTTCATCCGTGTCCACCAAAATTTCTTTTTCAAATCTTGGTACATTTTGTTGCTGCCCGGATGAATGGAGTATTTGGACAAGTGAGCTTCATCGAGGATCTTTTTCCTCAACTCCATATCTCGGGGTACGACTATGCGGTCATTGAACCACAACGTCCCCTCACCATCTTTCTGGAAACATTTGATCTCCCCATTGTCAATTCGTCTCCGGAGATGTGCCATGCCTTTATCATTTTTCTGAGCTGCAATGATGTCCTCCCTAATAGTAGGGACGAGGGCAAGGTTGTACAGCGATCCATAAGGAACCAAGTATAAACTTGGCTCTTCCTCCTCCACCGGTGTAATGGTGAGGTGATGGACATGTGATTTCCGACTCAGCGCGTCGGCAACCACATTCGCCTTGCCGGGGTGGTAATGGATCTCAATCTCATAATCTTTGATCAGTTCTAACCACCTCCTCTGCCTCATGTTCAGCTCCTTCTGAGTGAAAATGTATTTCAAGCTCTTGTGGTCGGTGTAGAGATGCACCAAGTTCCCCAGGAGATAGTGCCTCCACATTTTCAGCGCCAACACCACGGCAGCAAGTTCAAGATCGTGAGTCGGGTAGTGCTGCTCATGGTTCCGAAGTTGGCGTGAGCCATAAGCGACCACACGTCCTTCCTGCATCAACACGCAGCCGAGCCCAATACCGGACGCGTCACAATACACGTCGAAGGGCTTTGTTGTATCCGGCTGAGCTAATACCGGGGCTGTTGTGAGATGCTTCACCAGTGTTCGGAACGCTCCTTCACACGCCGTGTTCCAAACATATTTTGTACCTTTCTTCAGCAACTCTGTCATCGGCTTAGCGAGCTTGGAGAAACTTGGAATGAATCTCCGATAGTACCCCGCTAACCCGAGGAAGCTTCTGACTTCATGGACTGAAGTGGGAGCTTTCCATTTCAACACTTGCTCTATTTTGCTTGGGTCAACCGCGATGCCTTCAGCTGAGATGATATGTCCCAAGAACGGCACTTGGCTGATCCAAAATTCGCATTTGCTGAACTTGGCATAGAGTTTGTGGTCTCGCAATCGTTGAAGAACGATCCGCAAGTGTTCGGCATGTTCAGCTTCGGTCTTGGAGTAAACCAAGATGTCGTAGATGAACACTACCACGAACTTGTCCAGCTCTGGCATGATCACCGAGTTCATGAGATACATGAAATGGGCTGGAGCATTTGTGAGACCAAAGGACATGACGAGATATTCGTATAAGCCGTATCTCGTCGAGAACGCCGTCTTCGGGATATCCTCCGCCCGGATCTTGATCTGGTGATATCCAGAGCGAAGGTCCATCTTTGAGAATACACTTGCCCCCACCAGTTGATCAAACAAGATGTCAATACGGGGCAGTGGGTACTTATTCTTGATGGTGACGGCGTTGAGCGGCCGGTAATCCACACACAGCCTCAGGGTCTCATCCTTTTTCTTCACGAATAGCGCCGAGCATCCCCAAGGCGAGGAACTCGGCCTAATGAAACCCTTGCTCAACAGATCATTGAGCTGTTCTTTCAGTTCCGCCAGCTCATTTGGAGCCATCTTGTATGGTCTCCGTGATATGGGCGTAGTCCCGGGTGCGAGCTCAATCTTGAACTCGACATCCCGCTCAGGTGGCATGCCCGGAAGATCATCCGGGAACACGTCAGGATACTCCCGGACTACGGGGATGTCTTCTAACTTGAGAACTTCCGCATTATTAATTGCTAAAACTTCCCGGACTGGTGTGTCTAACACCATGGAATGCGGACGGTGAAATGGAAAATTTAAGTGAACCGTCCGTGTCCGAGTCTCTAGGACAGCGCCATGGTATTGCTGCCATGACATCTCTAAGATTGCATCAATCTTTTGTCCCATAAGGATTATCAAGGTGGTGGGATATAGTTTCCCACCCAAGCACAGAGGTGCCTTTGGAATCATCATATTAGCTGAAATCTTCCCTCCCGGTGAGCAGATCATATAAGTGCAGTCGGTTGGGAAGACTTGCAATTGATGTTTAGCCACATAGGATGCACTTATAAAGCTGTGGGTTGCACCCGAATCAAATAATATGACTATGGCTTGATGGTTGAGAGTAAACGTACCTGCCAGCACGTTGTCTCCCTCTGAGGCGTCCTCATTGTCGAGGTTGCGGACGCCTCCAGTCCGCTGACCAACCTTCTTCACCGGAGGTCGGCCTCGAGCACCGCCCTGGAGCTGGGCTTGCCCGCTGCTCTGCTGCCCCTGGGGACAGTCCTTCGCGAAGTGGCCCGCCTGGCCACACGTGAAGCAGGTGAAACGGGGCTGTCCCCCGCTAATCGGTGGACGGAAACCCGGGGCGCGTTGTGGCGGTGGAAACGCCCGGGGTACCGTCTGCTGCTGCTGCTGTCTTGGTGGTGGCATCGGCGGACGGAACGGGGGTGCTTGGAACGAACGTCCCCCGAACTGCTGAGGTCGCGCCGGTGGACGCCACTGCTGCCCGGATGGTGTCCGATACACCATACGGTACTTCTGGGGAGCGCCACTCCCACCGCTGCTAGGTGGAGCGCTGCGCTTCCTCTGCTCAGCTGCTAACTCCCGCTGAGCGTCCTCTTGCATGATGGCGGCATTGACTAGGTCGTTAAATGTGCCGTGGTTCCACTGTACGAGGTGGGTCTTCATTTCGGGGTGTAACCCCCGATAGAAGTGCTCCCTCTTCTTCTCCTCCGTGGAGATGTAGTCTGACGCATACTGCGCCAGATGGTTGAAGGCACAGGAGTAGTCGTGGGCACTCCTCCCGCCCTGCTTCAGTTCCAAAAATTCTTGGAACTTTCTCTTCATTATTCCGGGAGGGATGTGATAGGCGCGGAACGCCTCCCGGAACTCTTGCCATTCCACGGCATGGCCAGCCGGACGTGAGGCGACATAATTCGCCCACCACGCACCAGCGGCACCGTGGAGCTGCTGTGCTGCAAACAGTGTCTTCTGCCGCTCCGTACACTAGAGCAGCCCGAACATGGACTCGATAGTCCGCAGCCAGTTGTCCGCCTCCAGTGGTTCTTCAGCTTCGGTGAACACTGGAGGGTGCGTACTCATGAAATCCGAGTACGACACTTCGCGGGGCTCGCGAGGCCCTCGCTCTTGACGTCCTCCCGCCTGGGACGTATTCTGCACGATCGTGCGGAGCAGGTCGGTCTGCTCCTCACGACCTCCCACCAATGCCGCTATCACATCCGCTAGAGTAAGCGGAGGCGGCGGTGGTGGCTGCTGCTGCGGGGTGCTGTCGTAGGCCGGTGGCTGGGAGTCATCGCCTCCACCTTGGCTAGAGCCACCAACCTCGTGCGTGGTCCTAGTACGAACCATCTGCAACCATACGACATTAAACATCAGTCCCGCAACATTTTGCATGCAGTCCAATAGAACTGGGCGTAAAAACATTATGATAACCAAACATGCGAAATATCTCGTAAGTAGATAATGTAATAACTTTGGACAAGCTACACCATTACCAGACCAAACACAAGTTAGTTTAATCCAACTTGATGAACCCCCTCTTTGGAAGCTCACCATAACTGGGTTTGGTCTCTACGAGACATTATTATTGCGTTGTCATCACGTATAACACCCTTAGGGTACGACACCCTCTCCACTGAGTTCAACTGTCATTCTTCCGTCAGAATGACCAGTTTCTACCTATTCCAAGTTTTGATCCCTTTATGGGCATTTTCATGACTCAAGTTGAATACCAAAGTTAAAGTTAACTTCAGTATCTTTCCAACGAGTACTCATTTGCCCCCAGATCAGCTTTGATTGAAAAGTTATGCTAATTCAAAGTTAGCAGAATTTCTGGAAGAATTTTAACAGCACCTCCCTTGGAAGTGGCTGTTTCAACCCTGATTTCCAGTAAATTCTGTGCTGAAACTTCAGAAACTTTGAATTGCAAAGATGTCACACATCTTCTACTCTTTCTAAGGATGTATTATATGACAATTTTAGATTTTTCTACTGGGAGTTATATTTGAAAAACAGATCAGTTCAGAGGATGTTTTACTCTGCCCTGGTTCTGGACAGTTTACATTTCTCTGGGCTGTAAACCATCTTAAGGTGAGTTTCAGCTCTGGAAGTCTACCACAAAGATGTAGAGTACTTCAATACCTTTCCAGAGCTATGTAGCACACCTCCCTGGGCTAAAAGACCTGTGAGTTATGCCCTGTTGAAGATCAGCAACCTTGCTGTCCCAAAACAGAGCACTCTGTTTTTCAATCTTTTTGAACTACAATCATCACTATCCCATTCTTATACCCAGCCAGGGTCCTAAATGTTGAACCTATAGATTTTAATTCTTTGTTATCATTATACCTACGTGGTTAGTACCTGCAGAAGACCACACAATGATGGTGCACTCAAAGTTTGTTCATTTCAGGCAGTTCCATATCTAAAAGTAAATACAAACGCCCGTATCATTGTCATACGGCCGTCCTTGAGCTAAGTCACGTCTCAAGGCACGTGATCGTGTTTCAACACCACACGACGGGGAACACGAGTATGTCATGAACGGGTCGTCACGGTTGGGAATGTTATCAACCCAACAGATACCACCTACTGCCCTGCAGGGCACGCCGATGGCAAGCGCTGCGTATGTCCTCCTGGGCTATTTCCAGACGAACACACTCTCGCGTTACTGACCACGCGATGGGGTCTCCGCTTACTTGCCTAATGCCCGCTAGGGATCAGCGTTTCATATGAACTCAGGAACATGAAGAGTCCAAGAGTTTCATATTGACGTCTCACACCAAGCTGTGAGATCAATCCCTGAACCACGTTCCTCGTCAGGGGGAGCTAACCGAAATTGAACCGCTTCCGGTGGCGTTCCTTACCATACTTACCAGAGCGTAGGTGCGTCGTTACATAATTGAAATTCAGAATTATAACACATCAGTTAGTCTTTGCCACTTTAAGTAACTATGCTAATATAGTCCTTACTTGGGCAACTACCGAATCCTCACCGTATATCTAAGTTTTTCCCATAATGCAGTCCTTTAGTACTGTGCTATCCCCACTGCCGCTCTGATACCAGGCTGTGGCGGACCGGAATCCGCTCATCCAGGATCGCAGAGGGTGGTGCCGCGCGATGCGACACCCGACAGCACACGTCATAAGAACATAATATATTACATGGGAAAAACAGCTGAAACTGTACAAACAGGTACAAACTTCAGTTACAACTATTGTTCTATTACACAGCGGAAGACTACACTATACAAATCACGCCCGCCTATTTAGCAAAAGTGGGTTGCCCAGCCCTAGGGCAACCCACACTAGCTGCACGTCTCAGCTCAGCGCGGCGTGTACGGCTCCCACTCAGCCGTGGTCCCCGACGGAGGGTAACCCTCGCCGGTGGACTCGTACTCCGAGTCCGTGGGTGGCTCCTCACCTGAAAAACACTTAAGCAGCAACCGTGAGCACAAAATCTCAGCAAGGCTTAACCGACTCACCTAAGCATGAAACTCTACATGAGGTGTACCATGGACATAGGATAGTAACATTTCAGTAAAACGACACGCCTACAAGTTCATCCTTAGTTCATCTTTTAGTAACAAGTTAACAGTTCATGAAATCTGAAATTTAGTAAGCAGTATTTGGTGGCACACATGTAGCAATACAATTATATCAATCAGCATCATTGAATCAACATATTTCATCCATTAGTCTACGTTATGACGCAGTGAACAAGCGGTACTCGTCACCGAGAGGGACGGCGAATCGACTCGATATACACCTGCAGGGAAAACCCAAAGAGCACGTCACGTACGCCCACCCGTGGAGCTGCACAGCACGCTCACTCGATGTCGTACGGGACAACCTTTCACCCAACAGCCCAAACGTCGAACCGGTCGCACCGAAACGAGCAGGAGGTTCCCCACACGGAGCATCTCTCTATGCCCGTTGGCAGATTTCCACCTTGCTGCCCTCAACCTACACCTATAAATCGGTGTGCTATGCCTCGACGCTCGGAGGTTTAGCCTACATCGGTTTATCGGGGCCCATATATCCGATATGCCTTCGGTACGTTCAATACTTGTTCAGCAGGGCCGCACACGGATCGGTCCTCAATCGACACGGGCAGGGCTGCGCACACAAGACTCTCTCTTGCTGCGCCCTAGCCCCTGCCTAGTCTCATTTTCATTACTAAGTGATCTCACATCACTCAACCGAACCCGTGTGTCCCAATGCCTATCTCGCGAGTAGATTCCAACTACTCGACTTGTACCGAAGTCCTATGACTCATTAAGCATAGCCTGTCTACTCGAGGTCCTTAACACTACCCTCACTCTTTTACGAACCTTTGGTTATGCAAGTGGGTTTCATTCATCCTATACCTAATGCACATACATACTTCATATGACACATGTAAACAAAGTAAAACTTTTAAAAAGGGTTAATGCAAACCGGGGCTTGCCTTGTTGCTGCTGGTCAGGAGTTAGTTCTGCGTCCGGAAGAAGGAAGTCCAGCACTTCTGGAGTCTCTTCTTCAACGGCTACACGTTAATGAAATACTATATGTTAATTTAGATGCAAATGTGAGTCCTAGAGTAAGACCTCTACTATTAGTTATAATAACCAGCCTCTAACCCCTGGAACTTTGTTTAAGAATTTAAATATGAATTGGGGTTGGTGGCTTGGCTTGAACTTAATCACATGGTTGAATGCTAAGTGGTTTTCCCCCTTTTCCATATTAATCCCTTAAGTGGTTAAACAGGACAGGGGTAATCTAGAGCTCCAATAGAGCTGAGAATTTTTGTGTGAATTCCTTGTCACAAGAAAACTCTCTGGACCAAACATTAGCACTTTTCATGGAGTGGTTTGCTCAGAATAATTCTCTTGGCAAATCAGCAAGGAAGAATTTATTCTGCGGTAATACCCCTGTTCATGCTCAACTTAATGATCTATAATTTCGATTATAGCTCATAGAGTTTGCATGAATTTTCCTAGCATTTTTGGAGTCAAGGTTTGCCCAGAATTGAATTTCCAAGTTTTGGAAATTCTCTGAAAATGTTTCTGCATTCAAATGAACACAGCACCTTCCAATTTGAATTGCTCTGACCAAATCGACTCCAAATGGTCTGGAACTTTTACAGGGGTTTACTAATGCCCTAAAGAACATTCTAGCAAAATTTGGGGATTTTTGGATGAACCAAACTCCCTCTAAAATTCTTTTGCTGAAAAGCTTTCAAGAATTTTCCAGAATTAATTAAAGGGTTTCATACAAATTGGGTTCTACATTTGGATAGTACTCTATCAGAGGAATCCAACGAAATTTGATTCAAAATTTTTGGATTCTCCTAGCCAATGTTGTAGCTATTCAAAGTTTGACTAAAAACTGAAATTCCCCAAAATGTTCAAATACTGGCTGTGGGTCCGGGGACAGGTGTCACGCGTCGGGGCAAGCCACACGAGGCTACAGGTTATTTCCCGCGCCTCCACACCAGATCCCTGCGCCACAGCTGATCAAATATTTGAAAAACCGTCGCTGACGGGCGGGACCCACCGGGTCGTCTTCTACCTCCGGCCACCCGCGCCTGCGCGCCGCCGGGCTCGCCGGAGTTCGACGGATTCCGGCCTCCCGGCCATCCCCCGAGCTCTCCCTCGCCGCTAGGGCCTAATTTCCTGTGCTGAACACGATGGAACACTCTTCCCCGGTCGGCGATGGCTCTAACCTAGCTGGCCACGGTGCGGCGGCTCAGGACCGGTTCGGCAACGTCGCCCGGTCACCCTAGCCTGCCTAGACCTCGGTGGAACGGCGCTACAGCACCAGTGGACCAAAGGGATGCTCGACCTAGCCGCAAAACTGCTCGGGACCGGCGGCTAATGGTGTCTCACCGTGCACCCGAAACCTCCTCCGCGTTTGAGGCCGGAAATTCTGGATTTCATGCGGTCTACGTGCATATTTCCAACTAGGGTTGTGAAGGACTACTGATCGCCGGTTAGTGGCGGTCCTGTGTGCAAGGTTTCACGGCCTAAGAACGAGAGGGACGATCGAATTTGGTATTACCGTATCAGAAGGTCGGATGGTGCCCGACGGTGATCTTTTCCGAAATTCGAGCCTGGTAGATCATCTCATGGCTTGAGCCTTGGGGACGAGCATCAGGGGCTCCCAGCGCATCCGAGGGTGCTCTAGCTTGGGCCTGAGAAGCTCTGGGTGGGTCTGTCCACGTGAGACCAGCTCCGGTTGTCCGCCGGACAGCTCTGTTTTCTCGGTACCGTTTGCCGAATTGTGCGCGTCACAGGCTAAGGCCTTTGGGGTTGCGGGGCTGGTGTGGTAGAGCAGGCACAGGCGCTGCTTTTCTGTACTGCCGGTGCGCCCAACCGAGGTTTGGTTGAGGCCGGCGATCGGGGAGAAAGGAGTGCGGCGGTGAGCGCCGATTGCCGTTTGCGCGTGGGAAGAACAGCTAGCGCGCGATCAAAGCGAAGATGGCAACGTGCTGCAGCCGGTTTCCGGGGTAAGGAGCAGGCCAGCGCGAAATGGGAGCAGGAGGTGGAGCCTCGGTCGACGGGGGCGGCCGCTCGGTGTCGCCCCGGGGTTACACCTCGGTGGAGTGAAGACCAGAGAGAAACTTAAGTGTTAAGTATACTGACACGACCCCACTGGTCCTGTCGAGCCAGGATCACGCTGAGGGGTGCTGCGTTGCACAACACCGTATAACACACGTCAAAGGTACAAAGCGGAAGCGGAAGCTTTATTACATAAACAAGTTTATCAACATGTTTACATCAAAATAAGTTTAGTCCACACTCGCGGGCGTAGACTAAGCATCAAGTGCACGTTCAGCCCTCGAACGTGTCCTTGCTAGCACACACGCACACTAACTCTGCGGCGTGCACGACTCCCACTCGACGGGGTTCCCCTCCTGGGGTTCCGTCTCCTCTTCGGGAGTCCCTTCCTCATAGAACCCTGCAAAAGCTTCAAACACAAGCAGTGAGCACGAAGGCTCAGCAAGTCTGACCCGTCTCACCTAAACATGAAACTTCTACATGAGGGTGATGGGTTGCATGAGGTAAAAATCATTTGCAAGGACTCGCCTAATTAGTAGAACCTTACTTTCAAGTTTTAGCAGCAGGTTGTGGAGAACTTTACGCTAAGGCACATGAGAGAGCCGCAATCAAACAAGAAACGCATTTCTCTCATGTACTTTGCCCAAAGTTGAAAAGAACTTTAGTTAGCACTAAGCTACAACATATCATTAACAATCAATATCCAACTTTCAATCAGCAACATTTTAACATGTAACTAGCCTGTTCTTTCTACGTCACGGTACAGTGAACAAGTGGTACTCACTGACCGCGAGGGACGGCGATTATAATCGATTTACACCTGCAGGGTTACCCGAACAACCCGTCACGTACGCCCGTACTCGATGTTGCCTACAACAACCATCACGGACGCCGTACGCGACTACCTTTCACCCGTTAGCCAAATATTGAACCGGTCCCATCGTCCCGAGCAAGAGGTCCCTGCACGCGCATCTCTGTGCCGCCAGCTGATTTACACCTCGAGCTCTCAACCTACCCTCTGAACGACGGGCAATGCCTCAATACCCAGCTACCCGAGTTACATCAGTTTCCCGGTTCCCATATAGCCGGTAGGTCTTCGGTACTGTTCTAGCTTGTTCAACAGGCCCGCACACGGCTCGGTCCTCAATCGACACAAGCGGAGCTACAGCACACAGGCCCCAAAGTCCTGCTGCCCTTACTCTCCGCTCGGTCTCATTTTCTTGCCATGTGTTTCATGTGCTATCTCTACCCGAGCAATGTGCCTCTAGCCTATTCTCGCGAGTAGTTCCAACTACTCGACTTGTACCGAATCCTACTCTATCCTAGCAATGCAGTGGCTAACGGGGTTTGCAATCCTAAACCCCAACCCATGGTTTTCTTGGCTATGCAGTGGGGTTTCCAAACAAGACTCTGATGCACAACATAAAGAAAACAAGTATGTGCTCAAAACAATAAAAATTTATAAAATGGTTAATGCAAACCGGGGCTTGCCTTGCTGCTCTTGGTCGTAGGCTAGCTGTTCCTCCGGAGTAACGAAGTCTAGGACTTCGGGTTCCTCCTCGACCTTAGCGACTACATGATAAGAACAATGTATGTATTAATTAAATGCTTTTGTATTAACTTTGAAGTTGTGAAGTCTATAACCTTTACTAGATAGACCTAATGACTGTGAAACTTTTACTGTGGCTTGGTTACAACCTAAACAGAGACTTGGTCAAGTTTTAGTTGCAGCAAAGCTCATTTGAGCCCTCCACAAATAATTATGTCCTTGACCTTAATTAAAGGCTTTTAGGGTGTTCTAGGTATTTTCATGAAACAAACTATGACTTTCTGAAAACTAGATTTTCAGAGGGTTCTAATGGAATTGGTCTCACTTAATTTGGAAGTCTCTAACTAAAGATATGAGCTAAACAATTTCAGAGAAAATTCTGAAAATGTTTCTGAACATTTTCTATTTTCTCTGGAACAGTTTTACTAATCACACCATTAGGTGGACTAAATGAGCTCAAATGGATCTGAAATTTTTATGGTAGTTCAAGGATATTTTGGTGAACATCTCAGCAAAATTTCAGGATTTTCCTCCAAATGATTCTCCAGTTAAAATTCCTAACAGTTTAAACTTTAAGGAATTAATTCTGGAGAATTAAGGAATCTCATGAAGTGACACTTGATTTTCTGGAAAGTACTCAAAGAGCTGAATCCAGCAAAATTTGGTTCACTCAATTTGGAGCTTTCTAGCCAAAGTTATAAGGATTTGAAGTTTGAAGGAAATCTGAAAATCGGGGAAAAGTTTAAACTCGCGCGTGGGCCCAGGAGACACGCGTCGCACGCCGAAGCGACAGCACACCGCGGCCCACAAGGCTTTTGCGCGCCAGCACACCCGATCCCGGCCACAGCCGGATCCCGATTCAAAATATCGGCCGCTGACAGCTGGGGTCCACCCCCTTCTTCAACCTCGCGACACCCGCGCTCCGCCGCCGAGGGACCTCGCCGGAGAGCTCGCCGCCGGCTGCTGTACAGCTTCAAACTTCTTGATTCTGGCCGCCCCTGCCTACTTTTACTTGGGGAACATGATCCGAGGGTCAGCTGCTCATGACAACGGCCGGAGCATGGTCGGCGACGAGCCGCCATATCGGAACGACTTCGGCCATGACGGCTGACGCTCCTAGTACCTCAGCTACTTGGGAAATCGGTCGGGGAGCATCAGTGGACCTCAGAGAAGGTCGACATGAGCTCGAGGCAGCTCGGGGAAGGCCCGAAATAGGTCCTCACCGTGCGCCCGATACCCCCCGTGCGTTCCGCCATCAGTAGACCTTGAATTACGCCGGGCACAGAAGTCCTCCGGCCCAGAGTTGTGAAGGCAACTTGTGCGTCACCGTGTCTAGTTCGTGTGGGAGTGGCCTGAGGCCCTCTAATCCTTTCTAGAGCACGAATTAAACAGAATCGTACCCGAGGGTCGTTCTGCACACAGAAAGGGGAAAAGTGGAAATTCGCCGCCGGTGAGCAACCACTCGAGCTGTGGCTCGGGGATGAGCAGCACCGATCACTTGCGCGTCCAAGGGTGCCTTGGCTCGGGCGTGACAACGCCCAGGTTGGGCTGTCCACGAGAGCCCGAGGTGCGGCGGTTTCCAGTTCCGAGTTTGATCTTTCGGCACAGCCGATATCACTCGGTTTCAATCGATTTCTATCAATGGAAAGGATGGAGGATGGTTGCTAGTACCTTGCTGGGACCTTGGAATGGACAGAGGAAGCTGCGATCAGCTCGATCCAGCAGGAACTCGAGCGCCGGTGATGGCAGTGGAGAAATGGATCGTGCACGTCGGCAGCTCGGGGAATGGCGACTGAAGCACGCCGGGGAGGGAATAAATAGGCCGGTCGGCCGGTCTCCGGCTTGGGGCACGCAGCAGGAGCTGGCGCCGGCTGCCCCCTTCGGTGGCGCGCGCGCACAACAGCCGGGAACCGACTGAACTGTGGTTCAGTCGGTTTGCTTTGAGGCTGAGGCTGACATGTGGGTCCCACTCCTCTTTTAACCTCTGAAATTTATTCCTAACAGCTGTGGTAAACAGTGAACCCTATTCTACCCTTGGCAACTCAAATTATTCACCCAAGAGCCATTTGAATTGATCAAAGTTCAAATGAGGTTTGGTTTGAATGAATTTCAGCACAAGTGCAGTTTGAAATTCAAATAAAGTTTGAATTTCTCCCCCTTAGCTCATGTCAAGATCAACTCCAAATGGAGTGAAAATTGGTGTGTGAGCTCACAAAAATGTGCTGAGCAAGAATATGCCTTCCACTTTTAAATTCAGTGGGTGAAAACAGTTTGAATTTGAATATGTTTTCAAACTGCCCCTTTCCTATCTACACCCAAGATGACCTCAAAAATGTTTTGAATTTGGGTGAAACTTGGCATGGACATCCTTGGCAAAGTGTAGGAGTTTTCATATGTCCAGCCCATCTATATCACATGTGGGAAGTACCACTTTTGCAATGTGTGAGTTTGTTCCCTAATGAGCATGTTGATAATTGTTACTTGCTCTTTATTTGTGTTCATCATTTTTCCTCAAATGAGGTGTGTGGTGTGGGGATGAACACTGCAAATGGGTGTCAAAAACTGAGGCCCTTACATTCCTCCCCCCTTAAAAGAATCTCGTCCCGAGATTATAAGGTGAAAATGAGAGAGAGGACGGTGGAAAAATTACCGGATATGCGACGTGAGAAAGTCGGGGTAGTTAGTGCGAAGGAATTCTTCGCTCTCCCATGTCGCTTCATCCATGGAGTGATTACTCCACAGAACCTTGTAGAACCACAACGTACGGTTGCGTGTGGTTCGGGCCTTTTCATCAATAATCTGCACCGGTTCCTCCCGATAGGTGAGATCCGGTTGCAGTTCTTCAATGTCTTCCAGCTGAACGGTAGTTGATAGCTTGAGACACTTCCTCAGCTGGGAAATGTGAAAGACGTCGTGCACACCGGAAAGTGCTTCTGGTAATCTTAGCCGGTATGCCACCGATCCACATCTTTCGGTAATCTGGAATGGACCGATGAATCGGGGTGCTAACTTTCCTCTCACCCCAAATCTGTTTACGCCCTTCATTGGAGACACTCGTAGATATACGTGGTCTCCAGCTTCGAATTGTAACGGACGCCTTCTCCGGTCCGCATACTGTTTCTGTCGGGATTGAGCGGCTTTTAGGTTCGCTTGAATTAATCGAACCTTTTCTTCCGCGTTGTTGACAAGATCAATCCCGAAGGTAACCCTCTCGCCAGACTCACACCAATTCAATGGTGTGCGGCATTTTCTCCCGTATAGCGCCTCGTAGGGCGCCATCTTGATGCTGGCTTGGTACCCATTGTTGTACGAGAACTCGGCTAACGGCAAGTGATCATCCCAGTTCTTGCCGTGGTCGATAGCGCAAGCTCGTAGCATGTCTTCTAAGATTTGATTTACCCGCTCCGTTTGCCCATCCGTCTGCGGGTGGTAGGCTGAACTACGGATCAGCTTCGTCCCCAAGGCAGCGTGGAGCTGCTCCCAAAAACGGGACACAAATAAAGTGCCCCGGTCCGATACGATAGTACGGGGTACGCCGTATAAGCATAGGATCCGTGAGATGTACAGTTCAGCGTACTTCTTGGCGTTGTAGTTGGTGTTGACCGGGATGAAATGGGCAACTTTGGTGAGCCGATCGACGATCACCCACACAGAATCATGTTTCTGTAAGGTGGTGGGTAAACCGACGACGAAATCCATGCTCACGTCCTCCCACTTCCAGGCAGGAATGCCCAGTGGTTGCAGCAGTCCCGGTTTCCGCATGTGGTCTGCCTTCACCCGTCGACATGTATCACACTCGGACACGTATTTTGCAGTCTCTCGCTTCATCCGTGTCCACCAAAACTTGCTTCTGAGTTCTTGATACATCTTGTTGCTGCCGGGGTGAATAGAAAACTTTGATAAGTGAGCCTCATCAAAGATTTTCTTCCGTAACTCCGGGTTTCGGGGTACGACGATCCGGTCCTTGAACCATAGGACGCCGTCTCCGTCCTTCCGGAAACATTTCAACTCCCCACTGTCTACACGTCTCCGTAAATGTGACATGCCCTTGTCATTCTTCTGGGCTGCCGCTATCTCTTCACGGATGGTGGGGATCAAAGCTAGGTTGTAGAGAGCTCCGTGTGGAATCACATGGAGTGGTGGTTCGCTCTCTCCCAACGGTGTGATGGTCAGATTATTGACGTGTGACTTGCGGCTTAGCGCGTCTGCCACAACGTTTGCCTTGCCCGGATGATAATGGATCTCTATCTCGTAATCCTTTATCAGTTCTAACCATCTTCGTTGCCTCATGTTCAGCTCCTTCTGAGTGAATATGTACTTGAGGCTTTTGTGGTCGGTATATAAATGTACGAGGTTACCGAGTAGGTAGTGCCTCCACATTTTCAGTGCGAGTACCACGGCAGCGAGCTCCAAGTCGTGAGTTGGATAATTTTGCTCATGATTCCTAAGCTGCCGTGACCCATACGCGACCACCCTTCGGTCTTGCATCAACACACATCCGAGCCCAATGCCGGATGCATCGCAGTACACATCGAACGGTTTTGTTGTGTCTGGCTGCGCCAAAACCGGTGCTGATGTCAGGTGCTTGACTAAAGCCTTGAATGCTGCTTCACATGCTGGACTCCAAACATATTTGGTAGCCTTCTTCAGCAGCTCTGTCATTGGCTTGGCAATCTTCGAGAAGTTCGGAATGAACCTCCGATAATATCCCGCGAGTCCGAGGAAACTCCGTACCTCATGAACAGTTCTCGGGGATTTCCAATTCAGCACTTGCGTGATTTTGCTCGGGTCCACAGCGATACCCTCCGCTGAGATGATATGCCCGAGGAAAGGCACTTGCGATATCCAAAACTCGCATTTGCTGAACTTTGCGTATAACTTGTGATCCCGCAGCCGTTGCAAGACTATACGCAGATGTTTCTTGTGATCTTCCTCCGACTTGGAATATACCAGGATGTCGTCGATGAAGACCACGACAAACTTGTCCAGCTCCGGCATGAACACCGAGTTCATTAAGTACATGAAGTGAGCTGGAGCATTGGTGAGGCCAAAGGACATGACCAGGTACTCATAAAGTCCGTACCTTGTCGAAAAAGCTGTCTTTGGAATGTCCTCAGCCCTGATCTTAATCTGATGGTACCCGGATCTTAAATCCATCTTGGAAAAGACCTTTGCTTCGACCAACTGATCAAACAACATGTCGATCCGTGGCAACGGGTACTTGTTCTTGATGGTTACGGCATTTAATGGACGGTAGTCCACGCAAAGCCGCAATGTTTCATCCTTCTTTTTGACAAATAATGCCGAACAGCCCCATGGCGAGGAGCTCGGCCTAATAAAACCCTTCTCCAGAAGGTCCGTGAGCTGAGTCTTCAGTTCAGCCAACTCCTTGGGCGCCATCTTGTACGGCCTTCGGGATATTGGCATGGTTCCCGGTGCAAGTTCAATCTTGAACTCCACCTCTCTATCGGGTGGCATCCCCGGCAAATCATCCGGGAATACATCAGGGAATTCTCGGACCACTGGAATGTCTTCCAATCTGATGGTTGTGGCTTGATAGACACTTGGAAGTTTTATTTCTGGACTGTCCAGAAATAATGAGTGAGAACCGTGCACTCCTGAGTTTAAGTGCACGACTCGGAGGACGGTGTCTAAAACAGCGCCGTGGCGGTTTAACCACGACATCCCTAGGATGACATCGACCTTCTGTCCCTCTAAGATAATGAGAGACGTGGGGTACACTCTACCCGCTAAGCATAATGGTGCTTTGGAGACCATTACGCTTGCTGAAATCTTCCCACCCGGTGAACAAATTAAATATGGACTATCGGTGGGTAGTATTGGCAAGCTGTGTTTAGCAATGAAAGCTTGGCTAATAAAATTATGCGTGGCGCCTGAATCAAATAGTACTATAGCCGGATGCTGGTGGAGTTGGAACATACCCGCAAGGATTGGCTCGCCCTCCGGCACGTCCTCAATGGCAAGCTGGTGGACAGTACCGGGCCTAGGGTTTGCCCGCCGCGCATTAGTAGGGTTCCGGGGTTGATTCCTCCCCGGAAACTGTGGTACCACTCCGCCGCCTTGCCTCTCCGGGCAACTGCTCGCGAAGTGTCCTGGACGACCACACTTGTAACATGTGGCCGCTGCTGGTGGAGTACTTGGTGGACGAAAGCCCGGCATGCGTTGCGGAGGTGCAAACGCACGCGGCATCGCCCGCTGCTGCTGCTGTTGTTGCAGTGGTGCTGGCAGTGCCGGCCGGAATGCCGGTGAAGAATACGGCCGACCGCGGAACGGCATCGACCGCTGTGGTGGCTGCCAGCGCGGACCTGATGGTGGGCGATTCACCATCCGAAACTTCTGAGAAGGACCGCCTCCTTCTCCGCTGCTCTGCGGCGCGCTTCGCTTTCGCTCTGCCGCCGCCAACTCCTTGCCGGAGTCTTCCTGAACAATCGCAGCATCAATTATGTCGTTGAGGCTGCCGCGATTGAACATCGCCAGCTTGTCCTTCAGGAGCGGGTTAAGCCCCTGGTAAAAGTGGTCCCGCCGCTTCTCGTCCGTATCTGCGTGATACGACGCGTAGAGTGCGAGATCGTTGAACGCTCTGGAGTACTCCAGCGCGTTCCGGCTCCCTTGTTGCAGGTGTAGGAATTCCTGCGTCTTCCTCTTCATCAAA
The DNA here is from genome assembly GCA_030760725.1 of Neostapfia colusana. Classification (NCBI taxonomy): domain Eukaryota; kingdom Viridiplantae; phylum Streptophyta; class Magnoliopsida; order Poales; family Poaceae; genus Neostapfia; species Neostapfia colusana. Next base: position 40,303,472 of record JASWHV010000007.1, on the reverse strand, counting down.
CCGGGCGGTATATGATAGGCCCGGAAGGCCGTCCGAAACTCTGCCCAGGTCATCACTCGGTCGGTGGGTTGTGAAGCACAAAAGTTGGCCCACCACGCGCTCGCGGATCCTTGGAGCTGCTGGACCGCGAACTGAGTCTTGCGCTGCTCGCTGATTTGGAGCAGCCCGAACTTCATCTCTATGGCGCGGAGCCAGTTGTCCGCGTCAAGTGGTTCATCCGCCCTTGAGAATACAGGGGGATGAGTCGCCAGGAAGTCGGAGTAGGAGCTCTGTTGGCGCTCCTCGCGATCTTGACGTCTCTCTGGGCGAGACGTATTGGCGATGAGAGTCTGCAGCAACTCTGTGTGCTGCTGATGCGAGCCCGCCATTGCCGCGACAATGTCGGCCAATGTAACCGTTGGTAGTGGCGGTGGCGGGGTTTGCTGTTGCTGCTGCTGCTGCTGTCCCGAGGAGTCCTCGGGAGGTGGTTGGGAGGTCTCTCCCCCTTGGCTAGTACCTCCAACATCGGGGTTGGCACGAGTACGCGTCATTCTGAAATTCAACACAGCAGCAATTAGCACATGTCTTACTCAAAATTCCATAAACAGGAGTAAGTATTGGAGCGACGCATGATTAACTTGCACAACATTCACATATATTGATAAAGCATAAACTTTATACAAGATACATTATTCTCGGATCTCCGAGAAGTCGTGCTCATGTCGTCACTACCTATACATACGCTACTGTCTACACGACATGTCACCGATTACAAAAGTTGGGTTACGCTACCTTAGCTGCCCTACTTGGCAACCGTAACCCCCTACTCGGAGTAAAATTCGACCTCCTGTGGGTCGTCCTCCTCCGGTACTTCTGCTGGTGGCTCTGGATCTACCACCTCTTCTCCCATTCCGGGTTCTCCCATTGCTGGAAGACCCAAGACCACCGGTATGCCTAACACCGGGGGCACGAGGTCCTGCAATGCATGCACCTCGTCCATAGCCTGGTTGTAGTCCTCTTCCCAGCCTTGTCCTTCCTCAATAGCGTCGTCCCGCTCTTGAGCAAGGTCCTCATTCTGCTGGGTTAGGGTCTGCACCAGCTCTTGCAACGCCGCAATGTCAACACGGCTCTTCTTCTTTGCCTTCTTCAGACGACGCAACTGATTGTGTTGTTCATTCAGTCGCTTGATCGTCGGAAGGAGCACATTGCGGAGTGCACTGTGAGCACTCTCAAAATGATCTCCACGGCTTGTGCTCTCCTTGAGCTTGGTGGCGAGATGCTCCGTATGAACAGCTTGGCTGTCCATCACAGCGTTTCCCGCCCTCATTTGGAGGCTGAGATTTGCCTCCGCGGGGTTGTACCTTGGGCAACTCGGGTTTGTTGCCTCTAGGTACCTCTCTTCCCACACATGCTGAGCTCGTCCCTCCACCGGAACGAGTGCGTATGGAGTTCCCTCCATAGCCTGTACGTGTAGTTGGCAGAAACGTGACATAGTGTCACGGGCTGCCACTTGCCACATCCCTTCCGGTTGTCTTCCTCTCACCGTGACGGTGAATGGCACCCAACCGGGTGGCGTAGGCCCTGCAGGAACCTCGACATGGATCGTCCACGTCTTGTTCCCCTCTTCGCCTTCTTCCTTGGCGAAGTATTGCGGCATCTGGTTGTACCCGAAATATTGGAGCATTAGCCACAATGCTCCCGGGTAGCCGCTACGGTCAGAGCAGTGGGAAACTACCCACCCGTTCTCCAACCGTTTATCTGCTGCCATCTGTAAAAATATATTTGAGAAATATCAAATATTTATTTAAACAGTAAACCATTAAGTTATAACATAAGATATGTCATTGAACCCTTAACACTTGGAAACATAGTTCAAATTTTTAAACAAATTTGACTGCTGATCTGCTGTTCCCATGACAGCCCTGACCAGTTTCCATATCAATCTGATTTAGGCCAGGTTAAAAGCAAAACCAGTCCTGGAGCTCAACATCAAAGTTAAAGTTAACTTCAATAGCTTTCCAGAAAGTATTTGGTTGGCCTAAGATCTGCTCTGGTTCAAAAGTTATGAGATGTCAAAGTTAACAGAATTTCTGGGAACAATTGGACAGCACCTCCCTGCCTTAGGTACTGATTTGATCCAAGAATTCCAGTTAATTCTGTTCCTAATCTGACAAAACTTTCTGTTACAAAGTTGTAACCCATCTCATAAGCTTCCCAGAACCACCTCATTTTCTATTTTTGGATTTTTATGCAGGAAGTTATGCTTAATTTACAGAGAGTCTACAGAGAGTCTTTGCTCCGTCCTGTTTTCTGGACAGTTTCAACTCTACTGCATTTTTCGAGTGGTTAAGGGATGAAACACCTCTGGAACTCAACAGAAAAGTTGTAAAGCTCCTCCAAAGCTTTCCAGAAATGTATCATACGACCCCAACCTCGAAAGAACTCAACCTCTAACCTCTGATTAACTTCAGCCTTGATTTAGCTGAAAACAGAGTGCTCTGTCCTTAACATCCTATAAGTTGAAAATTTATTAACTTTGAATATCCTGTTCAAGGGAAGGAGTTACATCAAGTTTTACTACTTTGGATCAAAACCATCAAATTTTAAATGAAGTTGTTCATTTTGTTGGGTGTGACGTCGAGGCGTCACCAGATTATGTCGGTACTACGTCCTCACAAAGGAAAAACCTATACCGGATTTAGCCGGCTTCGTTAGTTCAGTGGCACTACTCGTCACTCGCACACGGATGCTACACGTCTACCGTTTCGTGGTAAGGCTACCTGCAGAAACTCAAACAATCATCAGACTCGGCTGCACACCGAGCCCGGAATCCATACAGTTTGTACACCCGGCCGTCATCACTCGCCCGGATGTTCTCAAGCCAAACACGCCTTGAGTTACGTGTTCACGTTTCAGACCACGTGACGGGGTCTCCCATGTTGCACCACGCACGCCAGGGACAGACGTTGCTCGAATACCCCAAACGACATGAAGAGTCGTAGAGGATATCAAAGCGGGTCGGGTTACCTGCCACCCGTGGGGCTCCACCCTTCAGCTTGTGCGCACTGGTGGACAGCGCTTACGTGCACCCCCCAAGACATGAACGTCCCGAGATGCACGATTTTCCGACATAACAAATAAGTTAATAAGCCACTTTCTATATACTAATAACATCCTTATACGGGCTACTAACTCGTTCCTCACTGGATTTTTGAAAAAGAAGACCTTTGTACTGTGTTAAACCTCAAGCGAGCTCTGATACCACGCTGACACGACCCCACTGGTCCTGTCGAGCCAGGATCACGCTGAGGGGTGCTGCGTTGCACAACACCGTATAACACACGTCAAAGGTACAAAGCGGAAGCGGAAGCTTTATTACATAAACAAGTTTATCAACATGTTTACATCAAAATAAGTTTAGTCCACACTCGCGGGCGTAGACTAAGCATCAAGTGCACGTTCAGCCCTCGAACGTGTCCTTGCTAGCACACACGCACACTAACTCTGCGGCGTGCACGACTCCCACTCGACGGGGTTCCCCTCCTGGGGTTCCGTCTCCTCTTCGGGAGTCCCTTCCTCATAGAACCCTGCAAAAGCTTCAAACACAAGCAGTGAGCACGAAGGCTCAGCAAGTCTGACCCGTCTCACCTAAACATGAAACTTCTACATGAGGGTGATGGGTTGCATGAGGTAAAAATCATTTGCAAGGACTCGCCTAATTAGTAGAACCTTACTTTCAAGTTTTAGCAGCAGGTTGTGGAGAACTTTACGCTAAGGCACATGAGAGAGCCGCAATCAAACAAGAAACGCATTTCTCTCATGTACTTTGCCCAAAGTTGAAAAGAACTTTAGTTAGCACTAAGCTACAACATATCATTAACAATCAATATCCAACTTTCAATCAGCAACATTTTAACATGTAACTAGCCTGTTCTTTCTACGTCACGGTACAGTGAACAAGTGGTACTCACTGACCGCGAGGGACGGCGATTATAATCGATTTACACCTGCAGGGTTACCCGAACAACCCGTCACGTACGCCCGTACTCGATGTTGCCTACAACAACCATCACGGACGCCGTACGCGACTACCTTTCACCCGTTAGCCAAATATTGAACCGGTCCCATCGTCCCGAGCAAGAGGTCCCTGCACGCGCATCTCTGTGCCGCCAGCTGATTTACACCTCGAGCTCTCAACCTACCCTCTGAACGACGGGCAATGCCTCAATACCCAGCTACCCGAGTTACATCAGTTTCCCGGTTCCCATATAGCCGGTAGGTCTTCGGTACTGTTCTAGCTTGTTCAACAGGCCCGCACACGGCTCGGTCCTCAATCGACACAAGCGGAGCTACAGCACACAGGCCCCAAAGTCCTGCTGCCCTTACTCTCCGCTCGGTCTCATTTTCTTGCCATGTGTTTCATGTGCTATCTCTACCCGAGCAATGTGCCTCTAGCCTATTCTCGCGAGTAGTTCCAACTACTCGACTTGTACCGAATCCTACTCTATCCTAGCAATGCAGTGGCTAACGGGGTTTGCAATCCTAAACCCCAACCCATGGTTTTCTTGGCTATGCAGTGGGGTTTCCAAACAAGACTCTGATGCACAACATAAAGAAAACAAGTATGTGCTCAAAACAATAAAAATTTATAAAATGGTTAATGCAAACCGGGGCTTGCCTTGCTGCTCTTGGTCGTAGGCTAGCTGTTCCTCCGGAGTAACGAAGTCTAGGACTTCGGGTTCCTCCTCGACCTTAGCGACTACATGATAAGAACAATGTATGTATTAATTAAATGCTTTTGTATTAACTTTGAAGTTGTGAAGTCTATAACCTTTACTAGATAGACCTAATGACTGTGAAACTTTTACTGTGGCTTGGTTACAACCTAAACAGAGACTTGGTCAAGTTTTAGTTGCAGCAAAGCTCATTTGAGCCCTCCACAAATAATTATGTCCTTGACCTTAATTAAAGGCTTTTAGGGTGTTCTAGGTATTTTCATGAAACAAACTATGACTTTCTGAAAACTAGATTTTCAGAGGGTTCTAATGGAATTGGTCTCACTTAATTTGGAAGTCTCTAACTAAAGATATGAGCTAAACAATTTCAGAGAAAATTCTGAAAATGTTTCTGAACATTTTCTATTTTCTCTGGAACAGTTTTACTAATCACACCATTAGGTGGACTAAATGAGCTCAAATGGATCTGAAATTTTTATGGTAGTTCAAGGATATTTTGGTGAACATCTCAGCAAAATTTCAGGATTTTCCTCCAAATGATTCTCCAGTTAAAATTCCTAACAGTTTAAACTTTAAGGAATTAATTCTGGAGAATTAAGGAATCTCATGAAGTGACACTTGATTTTCTGGAAAGTACTCAAAGAGCTGAATCCAGCAAAATTTGGTTCACTCAATTTGGAGCTTTCTAGCCAAAGTTATAAGGATTTGAAGTTTGAAGGAAATCTGAAAATCGGGGAAAAGTTTAAACTCGCGCGTGGGCCCAGGAGACACGCGTCGCACGCCGAAGCGACAGCACACCGCGGCCCACAAGGCTTTTGCGCGCCAGCACACCCGATCCCGGCCACAGCCGGATCCCGATTCAAAATATCGGCCGCTGACAGCTGGGGTCCACCCCCTTCTTCAACCTCGCGACACCCGCGCTCCGCCGCCGAGGGACCTCGCCGGAGAGCTCGCCGCCGGCTGCTGTACAGCTTCAAACTTCTTGATTCTGGCCGCCCCTGCCTACTTTTACTTGGGGAACATGATCCGAGGGTCAGCTGCTCATGACAACGGCCGGAGCATGGTCGGCGACGAGCCGCCATATCGGAACGACTTCGGCCATGACGGCTGACGCTCCTAGTACCTCAGCTACTTGGGAAATCGGTCGGGGAGCATCAGTGGACCTCAGAGAAGGTCGACATGAGCTCGAGGCAGCTCGGGGAAGGCCCGAAATAGGTCCTCACCGTGCGCCCGATACCCCCCGTGCGTTCCGCCATCAGTAGACCTTGAATTACGCCGGGCACAGAAGTCCTCCGGCCCAGAGTTGTGAAGGCAACTTGTGCGTCACCGTGTCTAGTTCGTGTGGGAGTGGCCTGAGGCCCTCTAATCCTTTCTAGAGCACGAATTAAACAGAATCGTACCCGAGGGTCGTTCTGCACACAGAAAGGGGAAAAGTGGAAATTCGCCGCCGGTGAGCAACCACTCGAGCTGTGGCTCGGGGATGAGCAGCACCGATCACTTGCGCGTCCAAGGGTGCCTTGGCTCGGGCGTGACAACGCCCAGGTTGGGCTGTCCACGAGAGCCCGAGGTGCGGCGGTTTCCAGTTCCGAGTTTGATCTTTCGGCACAGCCGATATCACTCGGTTTCAATCGATTTCTATCAATGGAAAGGATGGAGGATGGTTGCTAGTACCTTGCTGGGACCTTGGAATGGACAGAGGAAGCTGCGATCAGCTCGATCCAGCAGGAACTCGAGCGCCGGTGATGGCAGTGGAGAAATGGATCGTGCACGTCGGCAGCTCGGGGAATGGCGACTGAAGCACGCCGGGGAGGGAATAAATAGGCCGGTCGGCCGGTCTCCGGCTTGGGGCACGCAGCAGGAGCTGGCGCCGGCTGCCCCCTTCGGTGGCGCGCGCGCACAACAGCCGGGAACCGACTGAACTGTGGTTCAGTCGGTTTGCTTTGAGGCTGAGGCTGACATGTGGGTCCCACTCCTCTTTTAACCTCTGAAATTTATTCCTAACAGCTGTGGTAAACAGTGAACCCTATTCTACCCTTGGCAACTCAAATTATTCACCCAAGAGCCATTTGAATTGATCAAAGTTCAAATGAGGTTTGGTTTGAATGAATTTCAGCACAAGTGCAGTTTGAAATTCAAATAAAGTTTGAATTTCTCCCCCTTAGCTCATGTCAAGATCAACTCCAAATGGAGTGAAAATTGGTGTGTGAGCTCACAAAAATGTGCTGAGCAAGAATATGCCTTCCACTTTTAAATTCAGTGGGTGAAAACAGTTTGAATTTGAATATGTTTTCAAACTGCCCCTTTCCTATCTACACCCAAGATGACCTCAAAAATGTTTTGAATTTGGGTGAAACTTGGCATGGACATCCTTGGCAAAGTGTAGGAGTTTTCATATGTCCAGCCCATCTATATCACATGTGGGAAGTACCACTTTTGCAATGTGTGAGTTTGTTCCCTAATGAGCATGTTGATAATTGTTACTTGCTCTTTATTTGTGTTCATCATTTTTCCTCAAATGAGGTGTGTGGTGTGGGGATGAACACTGCAAATGGGTGTCAAAAACTGAGGCCCTTACATATACTCATTCCTATGACATGTGGGCCCCACAACTCAGTACCTCTTTTCCTCAAAATATCTCCAAAGTTTGACAATTATCCAACCCAATTGTTTGAAAATTGGAAACTGAGCTCATTTGACAAGTTTGGACAAATTCCATGCAAATTCAAATATTCGTTTGAATTCTTTGCACATTTGACTCCCTTTGGAAAAATGGGCAGCAAAACTTTTCAAAAATTAATGAAACTTTGCCTCCCCACTAATTTGGACCTAAGGAATCCAAATATGCCACTTGATCCTTGTGTTAGCTGCTGCAAACAATAGTTTGGACACAACAGTTTTGAATTCCTCATTGTGTGATCATATGTGTATAAACCCTACTTTGTGAAAGTGAAGACTCTCCCCTCTAATCACTCTTTTGATGGAGGTTACATGCTTTTCACAACATTTCCTAAGGTGTCCACAATGAAAATTGTGGTGTTGTGAGATGAAGAAAAGTTTTTTACAAGTCCCTTTTCTTGGGCTTTTACAAAAACCCTTCTCCAACTGTTCTTGAATTTGCTTCTTTAGTTCAACTAACTCGTTGACGGGCATCCTATACGGTCTCTTAGCTATGGGTGCAGTTCCAGGTACCAAATCTATGGCAAACTCAATATCCCGGTCAGGTGGCATACCTGGAAGTTCTTCCGGGAATATATCCGAAAATTTCTGAACCACTGGAATGTTGTCCAATGCTACTCCTTCAACATGGTTCAGATCCGCTCGTTCGGTCGCCTGCGGGCTGACTCAAACTCGACACAGGTACCGTGTTCGTTTGTCAATTGAACGCTTCTCTCAGCGCATTGGATTACTCCATTGTGCTTACTTAACCAGTCCATTCCGAGTATGATGTCAATTCCATGGGAGTCCAAGACAATAAGGTTGGCAAGGAAATCTACCCCCCTTATTTTAAGGCTTACCTTAGGACATACTATACTAGTCCTCATTTCTCCTCCGGGAGAATTAACTAACTAGCACATTCTAGGTGGGATACGGGTAGATGATGTTTGGCAACATATTTGGATGATATGAAGGAATGCGATGCTCCGGAATCAAATAAAATGGTGGCTGGGTTGGAGTTGGCAAGGAACATACCAATTGCGATGTCCTCAGCCTGTTGTGCTTCCTCAGCAGTGACATGGTTAACGTGGCCACGAGCATAGTTCTGTGGTCCTCGGTTCCCTTGGTTGTCCCCTCCGTTTGGTCGCTGATTCTGCTTGGGCATGTTACCTTGCTGTCCAGGGCCTCTCTTCGGGCACTGGTTAGCGAAGTGGCCTACTTCCCCGCATGCAAAGCATGCCCTGTTGCCTACGGCAGCAGGTACGTTGGGGCGGGGGTTTTGAACAGGAGCGCCATTGTTAGGCCGGGGCGCAGGAGGCATGGGCACACGAGGTGCTGGTGCAACGGGCCGTTGCTGTGGTGGCTGACCAGGGCGGTACGTAGGAGTGGTCGATCCATACTGCGGTGCAGGGGGCATGTATCTAGGTCGTACATTGCTCCCTTGGGGCTGGTATGGGATCTTCCTTTTGCACTCGCGCTCGATCTCTCGGATCTTGTTTTCAACCACAATAGCCTTATCAACCAGCTTCTGGAAGCTTACGTAGTCATTGTTGAGGAGCTGAACTTGGATCTCATTGTTCAACCCTCTCATGAACAGGTACTGCTTCCTCTGATCTGAGTTGACATCTTCGGGGGCATACCGAGACAGTTGTATGAACTTGTTGAGATACTCGTTCACACTTTTCTGCCCTTGGCGGAGACCTTCAAACTCCTGCCTCTTGATCATCATTACGCCAACAGGGATGTAGTGGGAGCGGAAACTTTCCTTGAACTCAGTCCAAGTGATTGTCTCCGGGTTGGCATGGGCGTTGCTCAAGGCATCCCACCAGTCAGCAGCTGCTCCCATCAGTTGGTGTGATGCAAAGAGAACCTTCTCTCGGTCGTTGCACTGAACAATGGCAAGCTTCTTCTCCATGGATTTCAACCAATCATCGGCCTCCATTGGATCGCTTGCTTGAGCAAAGGTGGGTGGTCGAGTCCTCATGAACTCTCCCAGCCCGTCATGAGCCGCTGGTGGTGGTGGCGGTGGTGCCGGAACGGGGTGTTGGTTGGCCTGCAACTGACCCAAGGTTTAGATCATGGTTTGCATAAGCTGGTTTTGCATGGCCATCAACCTTTCTAGGTTGTTTTCGCCAGCTCCGGGGTTAGCAGGAACTTCCTCGTGGTCATCTTCCTGGACGTTCCTTCGGCTGGCGTTTCCTCTCACCATCTGTGAGGGGGAACGAAATAGAATAGAAAGTTAGAAGATTAGGTAGGTCTTATATGCATCAAGGTGAGTTGGACTATATATATTAGCCCTTATGAGGATGTGATCAAGTGCCGAAGCATTTCACTCCTCTTTCTTCTTACGTGTGGATATGGACAACGTTTTTGAGACGTCCCACCACTTACACTAAGCACATATTCACAATTAATCATTACAAGGGCCCACTCAACTCCTATTCAAGGATGGTTCCCTATGCCAATGGTGGTTTCAAAGCCTAATCTAAGTTATTCACCCTAGGATGCTTCCCTTGGTCAGTGTGGCTTAGCTACCTATGACTTCTATTCAGGGGTGTAACTTGCTGTCCACCCGTGGCTCTAATATCAATCTAAGGCTTCTATCTTAGGCGTGTAACCTACTGTCAACCCGTGGCTCTGATACCAATCTGTGACGCTCTCAATTCTGTGGAAAACCACGGAACCGAGAACTAATGCATATGTGTGCCCAGGATGTTTATCACACATACACATACGTTCCACAAACCGAATTCAGATTATATATTACCACGAATAACAGAGTTTATTACAGCACCTCATGAGTCTTGGACTCATGCTCACAACAGAAGTCCTTATTTCTATGCAGCGGAATTCTTATTTAAATGCGGAAGCAGAAACTAATGCGGAAGCAAAACTAAGCAGAAGTGGCTCCATCTCTATTCCCTCCACAGGCAAGGTTGAGAACAGATCACACGCCATAATGCTCTACCCGGTCTTCATAGTAGTCTTCTCTTGCTGTTGATGGAGAAATAATAATGCAAGTTTGAGAACAATGATGTACTCAGCAAGTGCGGGAATAACACATGATATGCAGCTTATAAACAAGGTAGGTAGAAAAGGCTTATTTGCAGAAAAGCAAATTTATAAAACCATTGATAAAACAGCAACTTAACTTTAGATGAATGTAGTCTCAGCATGTGTTAAATTACCAACATACCTCCATCACTTCCCGTGTTCCATCCGAACATTAACCAATCCTTTACTCATACTCACGAATACCTCCTCGTATTTGCTACCATCTCATCTTATAAAACAACCTCGTCTCGCACCGAGACCAATCTCATGTCATGACCCATTAGTCATGCAACCATCTCATCTCCCGAACTCACAGTCCCAAACCATAATCAATGATCATGACCAAGAACCTTCCCAATACCCATTCCAATAACCATCCCAATAATCATCCCATCTAATCATGGCAGTTTAGCCAGGTGCTCATGACCGTAAGCTCGGCTATCATGATAGTTTTAATAACTCTGCAGAATTTGCACCTCTTTACCCACAAGTTTGTGATTTCGTCACCCATCGGCGACTGCAGAACCTCCATTATACCAGTACACAACCGTCGGTGTATGGTCAAGAGATCACAAAATAGCCTTTACAAAGGGGTTACTAGATGTATGGACTCACTAAGGTTTCACCGGCAGGCTAGAATCTCCAATTCTCCCACCCACAGGCCCCCTCTTGTGCCATGCAGTTCCCAGGGCAGTCCTCACTCGACTCCCATTCCCCGCGCCTTCCACAGTCCATAACACTCTTGCAACTTACCTAATTACTCAGCTAAGCCGCACCCATACTTGGCCTTGTGGTGGCACTGTTATCCTGGCATGTGCATGCATGAACCGGTCCTTAGATCTACGGCAAGCAAAACCACCATCTCATGCTACCACATTCACAAACCCAGGCTTGCCTAGATCTCCCCCCGATCCATGTTCATTATTAACATCAGTTTTCTCATTATTATTATGATTGCAGTTAGCTAGACACATCTATCTCGCCTCCCAATCCCATGGACTCAGCGAAGCATAAAACAAAAACCATACCCGACTCATAAAACTTCCCAGGTGACAAGGATGGTTTAATCAAAACTAGTAAACTCCTATAAAAGGGTTTCCCATCATGTTTGACTCAGCACACACACCTTTTCGCAAAACAAAATCGTTTTACCCAAAACATAGGATCAACATGGTCAAGGAGCACTTGCCTTGTTCTTGCGGTTCCGGTTGTTCTTGATTCTCAAAACCTTGTTGCTGCAGCTCGTCGTAGACAGCTTCCTGAACCTGTCCTGCTATGTAGGATTCACGTGCATACAAGATTCACAACAATCAATATTATTCACAAAACCCTAAACTCGATGCGATAATGTACATGCATGCTATCCTATGATTAGATTGATCTGTCCGCGTTCTTGCATGGCTTGCATGGACAGAGGTATTCGGATCAAAGGTGATCGTGGTGATGATCTTGTCTTTAGATCAAACTGATCATCGAGTGATCTGCCGACGAGAAAGCTTCTGTTCGAAAGGAATCGAAGAACAGATGCAAGAGATGAACAACATGATGTCGTAAGGTGGTATTGAAGTCCTACCTCACGCTCTTCTTGTCTTCGAGGTCCTCCTCAGACCGCTCGGTTCTTCTCCGATGATCTCCCTTGTTGCGCTTCGGCGATGTTTTGCTCGGCGAGTTAGGGCTAGAGCTCTAAGTCATCGGCTCAGGAGTTGAAAGAGAAGTTCGTGATTTCGGCCAGAGGTTTTGGGTTCTATTTATAATCGGGAAGAGAAGAGTCCTAATCTGATTGGATCCTGAATAAAAGTTTTATTCAGATCTTGTTGGATCCTGACGTCTTATCATTGGCAACATTGTGGAGTTTGGATCGGTTCCCGTTGTGTACCGGTGCCCTTACGCGTAACAGCTGCTCCAGAATTTGTTACCTCCGGGATGATGAGCTCCGGAAACTCAACGTGTCCTCCGGGCCTGGTATCTCTTCATCCGCAGAGACGAGCTCCGGTCGTGCCACGTGTCAATCGATCGAGACCTCCCTCTTCTTTGGAGGTGAGCTCCGCGCACGCCACGTGTGGGCGCCGGTCTTTCCGCATTTCCTTCCCTCAGGGACATGCCCCGAGGTCGACACGTGTTTAGCAGCGACGGACCTCCGGAGATAAGCTCCGGTGGCGACACATGTTCAATAGATCCGGACTTCTCGGAGATGGGTTCCGAAATTAACACATATCCCATGCGACTGGTCCCCTAACTTCCGCGAGGACTAGCTCCGTGGATGACACGTGTCCTGCGGAAATGCCTTTGCTTCTTCCGCAGAGGCTAGCTCCGTGGGCAACACGTATCCCACAGGGTCGAGCCTTTTTTCCAATTGCGGAGGTGTCCCCCGAGCCTGCCACGTATCCAGTTTAGCGTCGGACCTCTCCAATCTCTTCGGGGATGAGTTCCAAACACACCACGTGGTCTGCTGGTCGTGAAAGTTGCCTTCGGTGCTCTCAGAAAGCTTTACTGGCTATCCTTTTGATACTTGTTTCTGTTCCCTCTTTTCTAAAAAATGTTCTTCTTTTTCATAAACATGAACATATGCTGACACCCGAGATGAGGGTGTCACAGAGTATCAACCGGCCGTCGTTGAGAGCCGATTGTACTTATCAACGAAAGAAGTTGCAATCATTAGTTGAATGCGAGTATGAGTCATGCCACTTACAATAACTCTTGTTATCTAGTTGCTTAGGTGATGGGATAACATGGCCATTCTTGAGCCTGATCACCTGTTTTGTAAGAGCACATCAAAGAGCTTATCGCATTTTGTCACGTCGAAGGTGAACTTGATCTTTTCTTTCTTCCTGGGGCTGGGTATCAAGAATGCAAGCCAGGGGCTTGCTCTTGTTGTTTTTAACCCACTCGGCCATGTAAACATCCATATCATCCTCACTGGCCGAGTCTTCCTTGAGGTTGTTGATGTGTTGCTTCCCTCGATCTCTTTGGTTCACTTCCTTGAACTGGCCATGTGCTTTGACCTCTTTGGCTCGGTTTTTATGCGCCATAGCTCTTTGGAGGACTTGGTTGACATCACGGAACTTGATGTCTTCCATCATTTCCCTGAGGTATGGTAGAAGTCCTGGAAATGTTAGATCGGCCAAGTATTTTTCCCCTATAGTTAAGCTGAAGCATTTGTTGCGGGTTTCCCTAATCCTTTTAATATACTCAGTCACGAGTTCATTATACTTTTTCCTGACTGTTGTTAGGTGAAACAATCTAAGCTCGGTCTCCCCATTGTAAAAGTTCTCATGAGACTTTTGTTCTAAGCACGGCCATGTGGTGATAGAGTTGGGAGGCAGTCAGGTGAACCAGTTGAAGACCGTCCCGGTTAGTGTAACACCGTCAATTTCACTACCATGCATTGCATATATTTTTGATTTAGAGGAGCATTTAAAAAGAAGAAGAAATGAAGAAAAAATATAGAAGCCACTAAAATGGTAAAAGGAAATAGAAATGAAAAATGATGAAGATAAAATAGCCAAATTGAGTCACCCCAATTTTCCACAATTTTTCCAAAAAATTTCCCAATTTTTTCTGATTTTTCCCAAATTCACCAAAATTCCCCTATGGGAATTTTCCCCCATATTGGCCGCACCAAATTAGGGGGGAGACCCCTTGGCCGCAGCCCTTGAAGGGGGAACCCTAGTCCCCCGCCTCTAGGACTCTTGGGTTAGGTCCCCTACCTCTAGGACTCTTTGTTTCCGCCCCTAGGACTCTTTGGTTGAGTCCGCCACCTCTAGGACTCTTTGTTTCCACCCCTAGGACTCTTTTTCCGCCTTATAATATATAACCCTCACCCCCTAGCCTCACCCATCCCCCTTTTGTCCACCACCCCCTCTGCCCCAAGTCGCCGAGTCCCCCCCAACCTTTGCTGCCAAGTCACCGAGACCTCCCCCCCTTGCCGGAGTTTGGCCGCCGTCGAGCACCGTCACGCCTCGCAATCGCCGGAGAAGAAGCTCGACGTTCTGCCCTAGCCATAATTCTCCATGGAAAAATCCCCCGCTGCTTCCATTGATAGTAGGGAGGCACTGCCACAAGGAAGAAGTGAGGTATGTATTCATGACCCCTCTTACGACATCGCCGCTGTTTCTACACACCCGTTTTCTTCGCCCCCTTTGAGCAGAAACTTCTGCGTGTGGACAGATCATGTTTTGGTCGATTTCTGACGGTGGAATTGATCTACATCTTGTGTCAAGATCATCACCACGTCCACATTTTCTCCCAGCACCCTTGTTCATCATAAAACCCCATGGAAGCCTACTAAAACAAGCAAGAACACGTACAAACTGGTTTTATAAAACTGCACTATAGGATTTGCACTCATCTACCCCGTTGCATCTTCAGTAAAGTTTGTGCATGACAAATGATTGCTGTAAATTTCATATGTGCGTGGTCGTAAGTAGAAGGACAAGCTCAAGAGGCCATCTACGAGGAGCTACAGCACCAAGACTTCGAGACGCTTGAGCAACACGAACCACAGGAGCAAGGCAAGTGCCCCTTGACCATATTGATCCCATGTTTTCGAAACTGTTTTGCTTGCGAAAATTGTATTCTTGTGTCAACTTGATGGGACACCCTTTTATAGGAGTTTACTAGTTTTGTTAACTATCCTTGTCACCGGAAAAGTTGATGAGTCAGGTATTGTCTGTTTTCCTTTTTCCATCGCTTAACTTATGGGATACGGGAAGTTGAACTAAAACTTGGTTAGCAACTGCACTCATAAGATTTAATATGATGAGAACTTTATGATTTTAATGATCATGGAATCGGGGCGATCTAGGCGAGCTTGGTTCATGAATATTGCTGAATTAGATGGTGGTTTGCTTGCCGTAGATCTAAGGACCGGTTTATGCGAGCACATGCCAGAAAAACAATGCCGCCACAAGGCCAAATATGGGTGCGGCTTAGCAGACTAATTAGGTGTGTTGCTTGCTTTTTATGGACCATTCGACGGCACGGGGAATGGGAGTCGAGAAGGACTGCCCTGGGAACTGCATGGCACAAGAGGGGGGCCGTGGGTGGGAGAATGGGGATTTGAGCCTGCCGGTGAAAGCTCAGTGGGTCCGGACATCCTACTAGCCCCTTTGTAAAGGCTATTTTGTGATCTCTTGGGCACACACCGACGGTTGTGTACTGGTATAATGGAGGCTCTTTCTAGTCGCCGACGGGTCATGAAATCACGAACTTGTGGGTAAAATGGTGCCACCTCTGCAGAGTGTAAAACTATCATGATAGCCGTGCTTCCGGTCACAAGCACCTGGCCAACATCCATGATTAGAGGCAAAACTTGGGATGGTTATTCGGTATGGTTGTGGTATGGTCATTGGGATTGGTTTTGTGACTGTTTTGGGTCATGACAATGAGTTTGGCTTCGGTTATATGAAAATGAGATGGTTATGAATATTTATGAGCATGAGATGAACTTGAGAAAGATCATTGGCTTGTTGAGACTTGATAAATGGTGAATTATGATGAAGGAATGTTGATGAAATACTTGGTTATGATGGTATTAAACTTACCTAGAGATAGTTTCTGTTTTTAACGTGTTTGTGAAATAAAATTTGCTTGCTGCAATGAGCCTTTTTATCGCCTACCTTGTTGTAAGCTATATGTCATACTTTTCCAGCACTTGCAGAGTACGACATGTAATCACCCTTGCATTCTCACATATACATCTGCTACAGGAGAAAAGTACTTCAAGGAACATGTGGAGTACTAGGCGTGCGCACTACCGTCAACATGCCTGTGGAGTTGAAGTTGGAGCCTGCTGTCTTAGCCATTTTCCACTGTCTTTTAGAATCTTCCACTGCAAGAATAAGTTAGATATTCATGAATGAGACTTTGAGTTAATGTAATAAAGTACTTAAACATTATTTGTACATGGTTATATTCTGAATTTCAGTATGTGGAATACATGTGTTTGTGTGATGAACATCCTGGGCACACATATGCATTCACTTGGTTCATTTTTGGAACCGGGTGTCACAGTTAGGGATAGGGGAAATAACCTAATCTTGTGTATGTCTATGATCCCTACGTCGCTAGACTGGATCAAGAACTGGCTGATGTGTTCTTGTTTGGTTTTTACATCTTCCCCGTTGAATTTGGCGAAGTCAGGCACTATAAACCCTCTAGGATATGGGAAGGTGTCAAAGTAGTCGGGGTAGGGCTTTTGATGAGCTCTGATGTATCCCTTGGTTTTTACTCCGAGCTTCCTGAGCATCCTAGTTACTTGGTCCGGGGAGGGTCGGGCAAGTTGCAAGGTGCAACTTCTGGTTGTGCCAGGGGTGAAAGAATGCGTCGGGTACTGACCCGAGCGGTACATTACTCCCTGTGGGGGATAAGGCAGGACCATATGTGACGGTTTGGTAGTATGGACACATATTTGAAATTTTCATCACCACACCACACACCTCATTTGAGGAAAGTTGATGAACAGAAATGAAGAGCAAGTAACCACCATCAACATGTTCATTAGAGAACAAACTATCATATTGCAAAAGTGATATTTCCCACATGTGATATAGGTGGGCTGGACATATGAAAACTCCTACACTTTGCTAAGGATGTCCATGCCAAGTTTCACCCAAATCCAAAACCTTTTGAGGTCATTTTGGGTATAGTTAGAAAGAGGGCAGTTTGAAACCATATTCAAATTCAAACTGTTTTTATCCCATGAATTTAGAAGTGGGAGGCATATTCTTACTCAGCACATTTTTGTGAGCTCACACACCAATTTTCACTCCATTTGTAGTTGATCTTGACATGAGCTAAGTGGGGGAAATTCAAACTTTATTTGAATTCAAAACTGAACTTGTGCTGAAATTCACTCAAACCAAACCCAATTTGAATCCTATTCAATTCGAATGGCTCAGGGGTGAATAATTTGAATCACCAAGGGTATTATGGGGCTCACTGTCTACAACAGTGAATGGGAGTAAATTTCAGAGGTTAAAACCCCGGGTGGGACCCACATGTCGTAGAGGGAAGAAGGAGAAGCTTGCACCCAAAGTCGGAGTCTCGGTGGGAAATTCCACCGAGCAACTGTCGGCTGTGACACCGAGCAGCTACCGGCGCCACCAGCTGCTTCCCTCTCCGCGCGCTGGCGCCCAGGGCGGCTTGCTTGCACCCCCATGCGACCGGCACCGCCTCAACCGAGCAGGAGTCGGCCGGCTTTATCTTCTCGCGGGCAAACCCGAGCAGCGGCATTGTCTCTCGCCGCAGCTCTCTGCTCAATCGGGAAAACCAGCAAAACCATCTCCTCCTTCGTCCCTGAGCTGCTAGACAGCCACCTGAGGTCGCACCCCACCTCCCCAACATCAGAAACCCCGAGTTCCGACCTCCTTTGCCCGAGGGCGATCGCCACAGCGGCGACTCAACCACAGCCGAAGGTCAAGCGCCCGTGGACGGCGTTTTCACGGTCCAGCAAGAGAGGCAACAGGAGCGCGCGACCACCGTGCTGCTCTCCTCCAAGTTTGGAAGCAAACCGTGAAGAATCCATAGAGAATTTCCAGTTTTTGCTCCGGCAACCGTAAACCGAGCTTCCGGTACGGTTTCTTTATATTCTCGCTCTATGATCTTTCGGAGGTCATCAAATCTTGCACATAGACGCTGGCCTAGCCGGCGATCAGGTTCTTTTCTGCATCCGTACCGTGAAACTGTCTAGGAGTGACGAATTTCGAGCTCGATCGAGGGCGGTCATGGCGGACACGATCGGTCACACGGTGCCGACCGACTTGCCGCCATCCCTGAACCCTTTTGACACCTTGTCGAGCTTCCTAGAGGTACACTGATGCTGTAGGACAGTTTGTTTGAGGTGTTGGCGGGTTTAGAAACCACGGTCGACGGTGTCGAACCTCAACCGAGGCCGCGGCACGTCGCCGAGCTATTTCCGGTCACCCCCAGCCCGACCTGACACCACCGACGTGTTCCTCGACGTCGACAACCCCCTGGCGGCGAGTTTCAGACCATGGGAGGTCCGGCAGCGGCGAGCCGGCGGACCCCGAGTCTGCTCTGGCATGGTCGGCGGCGCGGGCGCGAGAGAACGGCGGGAGGAAGACGAAGCCGGCTGGCCCACGTGTCAGCGACTGAAGAATTTAAATCGGGATCGGGTGTGGCCGGGGATCGGCTGTGCTGGCGCGCAAATACCCTGTGATCCCCGGTGTGCCGGACACCTCCGCGCTTGACACGTGTGGTATCCCCGGTGTGCCGGACACCTCCGCGCTCGACGCGTGTCCCCACGGGCCCTGAGAATTTAAACTTTTCCCCGATTTTTAGCATTCTTCCAAACTTCAAATCCTCATAACTTTGGCTAGAAAGCTCCAAATCGAGTGAACCAAATTTTGTTGGATTCAGCTTTCTGAGCACTTTCCATAAAATCAAGTTTCACTTCATGAAATTCCTTATTTTTCCAGAATTAATTCCTCAAAATTTAAACTGTTTGGAATTTTAACTGGAGAATCCTGTGGTGGAAAATCCTGAAATTTTGCTGGGATGTTCACCAAAATATCCCTGAACTACCATAAAAATTTCAGACCCATTTGAGCTCATTTAATCCACCTAATGGTGTGATTAGTGAAACTGTTCCAGAGAAAATAGAAAATGTTCAGAAACATTTCCAGAATTTTCTCTGAAATTGCTTAGCTCATATCTTTAGTTAGGAACTTCCAAATTAAGTAAGACCAACTCCATTAGAACCCTCTTAAAATCTAGTTTTCATAAAGTCATAGTTTGTTTCATGAAAATACTTAGAGCACACTAAGAGTTCCAATTAAGGTCAAGGACATAATTAATTGTGGAGGGCTCAAATGAGCTTTGCTGCAACTAAAACATGACCAAGTCTCTGTTTAGGTTGTAACCAAGCCACAGTAAAAGTTTCACAGTCATTGAGTCTGTCTAGTGGGACTTACAAGCTTCAGAAGTTCAAACTTAATATAAATGCATTCAAAATAATATATGTATGTCTTATATCATGTAGTCGCTAAGGTCGAGGAGGAACCCGAAGTACTAGACTTCGTTACTCCGGAGGAGCAGCTAGCCTACGACCAAAAGCAGCAAGGCAAGCTCCGGTTTGCATTAACCCTTTTACAAGTTTTTATTGTTTTGAGCACATACTTGATTACTTTATTCTTTGCATTAGAGTCTTGTCTGAAAACCCAATTGCATAGCCATGAAAACCTTGGGTTGGTTTTAGGATTTCAAACCCCGTTAGCTACTGCCATGCTAAGGTAGTGTAGGATTCGGTACAAGTCGAGTAGTTGGAACTACTCGCGAGCTTAGGCTAGAGGCACTCGACTCGGGTAGTGTTAGCACATGAAACACATGGCAAGAAAATGAGACCAAGCGGAGAGTAAGGGCAGCAGGACTTTCGGGCCTGTGTGCTGTAGCTCCTCTTGTGTCGATTGAGGACCGAGCCGTGTGCGGGCCTGTTGAACAAGCTAGAACAGTACCGAAGACCTACTGGCCACATGGGAACCGGGAAACTGATGTAACTCGGGTAGCTGGGTGTTGTGGCATAGCTGGTCGTTCAGAGGGTAGGTTGAGAGCTCGAGGTGTAAATCGGCTGGAGGCACTCAGATGCGCGTGCAGAGACCTCTTGCTCGGGATGATTGGACCGGTTTAACATTTGGCTAACGGGTGAAAGGTAGTCGCGTACGGCGTCCGTGATGGTTGTTGTAGGCAACATCGAGTACGGGCGTACGTGACGAGTTGTTCGGGTAACCCTGCAGGTGTAAATTGATTATAATCGCCGTCCCTCGCGGTCAGTGAGTACCACTTGTTCACTGTACCGTGACGTAGAAAGAACAGGCTAGTTACATGTTAAAATGTTGCTGATTGAAGGATGGACTTGATTGCTAATGAATTGCTGTAGTTTAGAGCTAACTAAAGTTCTTTTCAACTTTGGGCAAAGTACATGAGAGAAATGTGTTTCTTGTTTGATTGCGGCTCTCTCATGTGCCTTAGCGTAAGGTTCTCCACAACCTGCTGCTAAAACTTGAAAGTAAGGTTCCACTAATTAGGCGAGTCCTTTGCAAATGATTTTACCTCATGTACCCATCATCCCCTCATGTAGAAGTTCCATGTTTAGGTGAGACGGGTCAGTCTTGCTGAGCCTTCGTGCTCACTGCTTGTGTTTGAAGCTTTTGCAGGGTTCTATGAGGAAGGGACTCCCAAGGAAGAGACGGAACCCCAGGAGGGGAACCCCGTCGAGTGGTGTATGTTCGCTATAGGTTGCCTAGCTGGGATGAACTGTGGCAGCAAGCAAGGTGACGAGGTACTGGCTACGTTCGCTGTCGTGTTACTTGTGTTAGAATATAAGCGTTTACCCCCATCTCATCCTAAACTTGTTGTATGGTAGATCGGATCTGCCGATGTAGGTTCCTATGTTTTACTCAACATCGGTCTTAAACGTGTCAAATGAACTCTTGATTCCATCCACTACCATAGATGCCATCTCTCAACGTCCGTGCCATATTTGCTAGCTACCGATACATCTACAAGGTGTACAAGATCTTCAAGGGAGACTTCTGTGCTTACCTTGTGTGTAGACGCCTCACGTGTGTCGGCATTTTGGACAATGCCTCCCTGAGTCTTTTGGAATCACACCGACTTGGACTGCAGTTGCGCCATGTTCTCTTCTTGGATCTCCCGCTCCTACTCTTCTTGGATGCGTTCGCAGTCCTCCTGCAAGAGATCTTCGAGCTGCACGTCGATGACGTTGCTCACGTCTATGGCCTTGCCATCGGCTTTCCTCTTGGATGCATCTGCCATGTTCTTCATGAGTTGATCAGTGTGAAACGTGCCAATCGTCGAGTAGGAACGTAGCTTGATGCGGTTGACATTGTTCCCCACCAGAGTCGCCAATTCTGTTGGTGTTTTTGGCAGTGATCATCGAGAACTTAGATGAAACACAAAGTTTCTTAGATGAAACTAGGTAGGTTCTCCTTTAGGGGAGAAGGGCCAAATACTTTTCTCGGCAAAGTATCAAAGAAGCTAAGAACTAATCTATTAACTAGATAAAAATAAGAGAACGAAGAGTTTTGGTTTTGATTCGGATGTTTTTTTAATAGAGGCTTGCCATTATATAGCCCTGATACAAATCATGACGATCTTAACTATTCTAAGTTTAAACTCTAAATGACCTCTAAGGCATGTATACATCAAAGTATCTTGCAGACACCTTCTATAACATTGACACAACAAAAATATAAAAATGACATTATTTGAATCCACCCGAGAATTACTAAGTTCCGCTCTGGCCTTTGCATCTTGCGGTTTAGCTCATTTATCTTGCGGCCGCAGGGTAAATTTGGTTTCCCGACTGGCTCTCCATCTGGGTACCTGTATCATGGGTTTTCAAGATAAAACGACCTCCCGCAGGCCGAACTTTGGGTTCTGGTAGGTTCTCCTGCTGGGATGTAGGCACCTTGAGTTTCAAAGATAAAATGGCCTCCTGCAACCTGTTTTTTGGTGTCTCTCACCTGCAAAACTCATAACCACTTTGCACACCCAACAATAGGGACGCTGCAGACGCAGCCCATTCCAACCGTGGGCTCATCCCTATCGCCCCTGTGCGTCTCCCTCCTTTAGCCCGTGCTACACTCGCTTCTCCACATCGATCCACCGCTCTGCGCGTCTCCTCCGCGTCGACCCGCCGCCCGCACGCCTCCTCCGTGCCAACACGCTGCCCCTACCACTCCCTCCTCCGTTCCGTGTCGCACCATGGCTTCCTCCCTGCCCCCTGCGCGCCCCCTTCTCCGCCACAACCCACGCCCCCCCATGCACCTCGTCCTTCGAGCCCGTGCGCCGCCCCTACCACCCCCTTCTCTGCCCCACACCATGCCCCCTTCTTTTTATCGACCCACCGCCCCGCGTGCCTGCTCCGCATCGATCTGCCGCCCCACACACCTCCTCCGTGCCCAGACACTGTCATTTAGAGGTTGGGGCTTGAACTTCTTTGGTGAGATACATCAAGCATCGTTTTGTATTGGTTGCAAGAGATTATTTCACCAAATGGATAGAGGTTGTCCCATTGAAGAACAATACCTACAAAGAGTTAATTAGCTTTGTCTTGGAGCATATCATACATAGATTTGGCATTCCACAAAATTTGATTACAGATCAAGGAGGATCTTTCTTGTCATATCAGTTTAGAGAATTTGCCGAGCCTTTTGGGATCAAGTTATTGAATTCTTCGCCATATTATGCTCAAACAAATGGACAAGCCGAACCTAGTAACAATATCTTGATCAAGCTGATTAAGAAGAAGATAAAGGAGAATCCAAGGAGGTGGCATGAAACTTTGAGTGAGGAATTGTCACACCAGGTTCCGAAAATGTACCAAGTGAATGCGCATGTGTGCCCAGAATGTTCATCACACATACATATGTACTTCACAAACTGAATTTCATAACATAACCACGTACAAATAGTGTTTAAATACTCTATTACAATAACTCAATGTCTCACTCATGGAATCTATATTCTGCAGCGGAAGACTCTAAACGACAGCGGAAAATAACTAAAGATGATGGACTCCAACTTCAACCCACAGGCATGTTGACAGTAGTGCGCATGCCTAGTACTCCACCTGCTCCTCAAAGTATTCTTCTCCTGTAGCTGAAGTATATGTGGGAATGCAAGGGTGAGTACATGTCGTACTCAGCAATTCCGTTTAAAGTATGACATGTAGCTTAAGACAAGGTAGAAAATAAACAGTTTCATTGCAGCAAGCAAGTTTTATTTCAAAATCATGATAAAACAGCAACTATCTCTAGGTGAGTTAAATGCCAACATAACCAAGTAAATCATCATCCCTCCACCATAATTCATCATTAATCAATTCTCAACGAGCCAATACTCTTTCTCAAGTTCATCTCATACTCATAAATGCTTATGAACAACACATATTCATATAACCGAATCCATTCTCATATTCATGACCAAAACAGTCCCAAACCCAGTCCCAATGACCACACCATAACCATACCGAATAGCCATCCCAAGTTTTGCCTCTAATCATGGAAGTTGGCCAAGTGCTTGTAACCGGAAGCACGGTTATCATGATAGTTTTACACTCTACAGGGGTGGCACCACTTTACCCACAAGTTTGTGATTTCTTCACCCGTCAGTGACTAGAGAGAACCTTCATGATGCCACTACACAACCGTCGGTGTATGGCCAAGAGATCACAAAATATCCTATACAAAGGGGCTACTAGAATGTACGGACCCACTGAGGTTTCGCTGGCAGGCTCGAATCTCCATTCTCCCACCCACGGGCCCCCTCGTGTGCCATGCAGTTCCCTGGACAGTCCTCCTCCACTCTTATTCCCCGCGACATCCAATGGTCCATAACAAGCTAGCAACACACCTAACTAGTCAGCTAAGCCGCAACCATATTTGGCCTTGTGGTGGCACTGTTTTCCTGACATGTTCTCGCATGAACCGGTCCTTAGATCTACGGCAAGCAAACCACCATCTCATTAAGCAAAATCCACGAACCAAGCTTGCCTAGATATCCCTGAATCCATGCTCATTTAAATCATAATGTTCTCAACATCTGTAATCTATATGAGTGCAGTAGCTAACCAAGTTTTATTTCTGTTTTCCCGTGTCCCGTAAGTTAAGCGAAGCAAAAGAAAAACGATCGTACCCAACTCAACATGATTCCCGGCGACAAGGGTAGCTAGCAAAACTAGTAGACTCCTACTAAAGGGTTTCCCATCAGGTTGACACAAGCATGCAGTTTTCACAAGCAAAACAGTTTGAAAAACTTAGGTTCAACATGGTCAAGGGGCACTTGCCTTTCTCCCGTGGTTCGTGTTGCTCGAACGTCTCGAAGTCTTGGTGTTGTAGTTCTTCGTAGGCGGCCTCTTTAGCGTGTTCTTCTACTCACGACCATGTACATACAAATAATACAGCAATAAAACGTCATGCACAAACTTTAATCAAGATGCAACGATGTGGATGCATGCAAATTCTATAGTGCAGCTTATAGAAATCAGTTTTCACGTGTTCTTGTAAGTTTTAGTAGGCTTTCATGGGGTTTTACGATGGATGAGGCTGCTGGAATTAAGTGTGGACGTGGTTATGATCTTAACTCAAGTTGTAGATCAATTCCACCGTCAAAACTTAGCCGGAACGTGTTCTGCCCACGTGCAGAAATTCCTGCTCGCAGGGGGTGGAGAAAAAGGGGTGCCTAGCAACAACAGCGACGTGGTAAGAGGGGTGATGGGGACCTACCTCTCTTCTTCCTCCTCTCCTCCATGCGTCTGGACCTTTTCCTTGCAATGGCAGCAGCTGGGGTTTTTCCTCGGGGAAGAATGGAGCTACGGCTAGGGCAGGACGTCGGGGTCTTCTACTCCAGCGATGGCGAGGCGGGGCAGAGCTTCGACGGCGGCCAAATCCCAGCAGGGGCGACGACCAGGGATTGGCAGCAGGGAGAGGGCGGCTGCCAAAGTTTCTGGCACAAAGGTGGCGGCTAGGAGAGGGGAGGATTTTATTTATAAGGGGAAAAAATAGCCAAGGAGGCTAGGATTTTAGCAACTATTTTAATCAAGGGCTGAGATTTAATATGAGGCAAGTTGGGAGCTAGGGGCTGAGATCTATTCAAATATTTTCCACCAAGGGCTGAGATTATTTGAGGAAAAGAAAATCCCCCAAAAAAGAAAAATGTGAGCGGCTAGGGTTTCTCCCCCTTATGGGGTGCGTCCAAGGGGGAGAAGAAAATCCCCCAAAGTGGGGAAAATTTTCCTATGGGGGACTTTAGGGTTAAAATTAGGCGGGGATTTTAGGGGGGAATTTGGGGCGGCCAGGTTTTATTATTTTTATTATTTTCCTTTTTTATTTTATTTCTTTTGTTTTCTATTTATTTTTATAATTTACTATTTTTATTTCCTTTTATTTATTTATTTAATTATTTGTTTCTATATTCCTTCCTTCCTTTTCTTCTTCTTTTTAAATGCTTCTCTACATGAAAATGGATGCAATGCAAGGTGATGAATATGAGGGTGTTACAGGCATTGTGTACTCACAGAATCTCCAAGCATGGTGCCACCAAGGTAAATCCTTTTGAGCTTGTGTATGGGCAAGTTGTACTCCCGGTTGAGATCAAGTTGCAAGTTTGTAGAGTGGCCTAACATACTAATCTTTTGGCTATGGAGAATCAAGAACTATGATGTATATGATAGATGAAGTACCTGAGAGCCAATTATAAGCTTTAAGAGAAATTAAGAAGGAAAACCTCACGGTGGCCAAGATGTACAATAAGAAAGTCAGAGAGAAATCATTTCAACTTGGAGACTTGGTGTGGAAAACCATTTTACCCATAGGAGTTAGGGATAAAAAGTTTAGGAAGTGGTCACCAAGCTGGGAAGGGTCATTAAAGATTGTTGATATTATTCCAGGAAATGCATACTTCGTGGAAACTTTGCAAGGAGAGGACTCAGGCAAAGCTATTAACGGGAGGTACTTGAAAAAGTATTATCCTAGTGTATGACAGGAAGGGTGATTTTTTTCTTCAATTTCGAGGTTTATATAGAAGTGGCAAGTGTCACACCCGGTTTTTCCGAAGAACAACCAAGTGAATATCACATGTATGCCAGGATCATTTTCTCATACATGTGATGACAAATAGTGAAGCATCATTTATTGCAAGCCAGGTGTCGAATATAAATAAGTCTTACATAGCAAATGTCTCGATGGACAATAGTAAGTTCATCACAAGTAAATAAACTAGCAGCGGAATATTATTCTTGAGGGCTCCGTCACAGGCGTTGCCCGGGGGTCTCCATGAACCTAGAAACCTTCTTCGGGTCCAAAGTCTTGGTCATTATACACCACCTCATTATCTTGACCTGAGCAGCAATATAAACCAACAAATATGCAAGGTTGAGTACCGATGGTACTCAGCAAGTGTGGGAAAGTTATGTCATGCATGGCTAGAACAAGGGGAGGTTGAACTCATGGTTAAAGCACTACGCAATTAATACCTATCACCTTAGCTTATTAAGCACCTATATTACTACACAGGTGAAATGGTCCCAATCTCCCATCCCATCATCATAATCAAATGACCATAACATCATTTCCAATGTTAAGCTCCCCGCTTAACATCCAAAACTTCCAAAACCATCAATCCTCTAATCATGAATAAGTCCAAGCCGCTCTTGACCGTGAGCACGGCTGTCATGACAGTTTTGACTTTACAGAGTTTGTACCACTGTACCCACATGTAGTGATTTCATCCCCCGTTGCCGGGTGGACTAAAAGAACCTCCATTATGCCAGTGGCTACGAACCACATTCACACTTCCCAGGTGTGTAGCCAGGAGATCACTACGAAGCCTTTACAAAGGGATTCCCGACGAGCATGGGCCCACTGAGGTTTCACCCCTAACAGCATACAAGAGGCTCCAACCCTGCTGCAGTGGCCCCCTCTTGAGCCTTGCGGTTCATATGGTAGTCTAGCTGACACCTATTCTGTCACACCCGGTTTTCCGAAGAAACAACCAAGTGAATATCACATGTATGCCAGGATCGTTTTCTCATACATGTGATGACAAATAGTGAAGCATCATTTATTACAAGCCAGGTGTCGAATATAAATAAGTCTTACATCGCAAATGTCTCAATGGACACTAATGCTTCATCACAAGTAAACAAACTAGCAGCGGAATATTATTCTTTAGGGCTCCATCACAGGCGTTGCCCGGGGGGACTTCATGAACCTAAAAACCTTCCTCGGGTCCAAAATCTTGGTCATTATACACCACCTCATTATCTTGACCTGAGCAGCAATATAAACCAACAAATATGCAAGTTTGAGTACCAATGGTACTCAGCAAGTGTGGAAAAATTATATCATGCATGGCTAGAACAAGGAGAGGTTGAACTCATGGTTAAAGCACTACGCAATTACTACCTATCACCTTAGCTTATTAAGCACCTACATTACTACACAGGTGAAATGGTCCCAATCTCCCGTCCCATCATCATAATCCAATAACCATGACATCATTTCCAATGTTAAGCTCCCCGCTTAACATCCACAACTTCCAACAACCATCACTCCTCTAATCATGAATAAGTCCAGGCCACTCTTAACCGTGAGCACGGCTGTCAAGATAGTTTTGACTCTGCAGAGTTTGTACCACTGTACCCACAAGTAGTGATTTCATCCCCCGTTGCCGGGTGGACTAAAAGAACCTCCATTATGCCAGTGGCTACGTTCCACATTCACACTTCCCAGGTGTGCGGCCAGGAGATCACTACGAAGCCTTTACAAAGGGATTCCCGACGAGCGTGGGCCCACTGAGGTTTCACCCCTAACAGCATACAAGAGGCTCCAACCCCGCTGCAGTGGCCCCCTCTTGAGCCTTGCGGTTCATATGGTAGTCCAGCTGACACCTATTCCCCGCACCATCCAACACACCCATACTACGCCGGGGATACACCTAATTAATTGGCCAAGCTGCCCCATCTCAGCATGTGGCTGGCACTGTAAAGCCGGGTTACATGCTCCATGAACTGGTCCTTAGGATCCAGGCAAGTACAATACACAAACCCAAATCTCGTGCACCCAGCACACAACCAAAACATCCAACTTGCCTTGATCCCTACCCCTACATAACTCACAATAGCTCGTTCAAGAGTATGGTAATATAAACTGATGATCTCATTTCCCAAATATCCCATTCTAAGCATGGCTAAGCAAAGGCGTGTAAATAAATGACAAAATAAATCCCAACCCAAGCTTCAAGGAAACAAGGTAATGCAATTCTAGGGAAACTTCCTAGCATGGGTTTCATATTTAACTTGACAATGCAAATAATTCTATCTACACATCCTAGCATAGGATCAAAGTGGTCAAGGACACTTGCCTCCTTCTTGCTGCTCTTGAAATGGGTATTCCTGGTCTTGGAAATGAATAACTTGTTCTTGAACAGGTTCTACTTCATACCATCACACATAGCAAAAGAAAAACAACAATCCATAAGACATAATTCACACTTACACTTCATACAACCCACACATTCACATTTATGAAATTCATCCACCATTATATGTGTTGTGGTTACTTTATGTGTGTTAAGTTGTGGCTTGCATGCACTTCTAACCATGTATATTTGATTCCTACTTTTGTGTCCACATTTATACTTGCATACAATGTGCCTTCACAATTTCTATCAACCCTAAACTGAATTCTTTGTATTTTAGAAATTCCATTTATCATTTACTAGTTGCTATATTTTCAGATTTATATTCCTATGCATAATTGTGTATTTTATTATGAAATTAGTAATACACATCATCTAAACAGTATAGGTTTTGGTCCTAAATAATTGAATAACATATTTTAACCTTTGCCTCTGATGTATACTATTTCATAATTATTTTCCCTATTTTTCTATAATTATTCTTTACTTCAAAAATGTGTCCCTATACTAATAAATGTGAATAATAGATAAAACAGATTTATTTCAGCCCAAAAATCTATTTTTACCTCACTCCAAAGTTTTCTAAGTACTGAGAAAGTTTTTAATTAATTTTGACAATTAGGTTTGTCCCACTTTTAAATTTTTAAACACTAGTTACATATTAAATTTTCTAAATTAAATACTAAACAAGGCTAAAATAACGAGTTCACCCCATTACAGGGTCTATAATATTATTTTCATAATTTCCAGGGGTCCAGCTGCACTTATCAGAGGTGTTTTTCCTAATTTCTATTAAGTCCAGGGGCTAAAACTGATTTTTAAATGAATTTACATGATTTTCTGGAGTTCCAGGGGCTAGATCTGAAGTTTCCGGGGTTAGCTCTCAATTCCAGAGAACCCCAGGGGGTAGCACGTAAGAATTCCAGTCTTTATAATGCGGGGCTGACGTGGACCGTCCGATTTTAAACCGACGGCTGACATTATTACATCGAACCGGTACGCGGGGTTTTAAAGTCTACCGTGCGATTTAAAATAAACGGCGCACAAGCGGCCACGTCGCTCTGATCGAGCGCGGGCGGCGCTGCCGGCGGCGCACGGCGGCGGGAAGCGGCGATCTCGCCGGAAAGTTTCGGTTCTGGGAGAATTCTACCTAGAACTGTGATCTTATGGCATAGATCGGTAGAGGGGAGGTCAGGGATCTCACCTCGGGGGTTTTCTCGAGCTCGGGGGTCCTGGAAAGTGATCGGCGGCGAGGTCCGAGGCAAAACCACGGCGAAGCTCGTCGGCGCTGGATTTACACCGTAACTCTCCGAGTTTTCTGCACCTGCAAGGTTCCCCGGAGGCGGTGGATCAAGACCAGCGAGTTAGATCAGAGTTTCCGAGCTTAGATCGGCCAGAATTCACCGGCGAAGTCTCGGTGCTCACCGGAGTGAAAATCGGCGATCGCGTGGGAAAAACTGATCGGATCGGGGGTTTTTATAGCCAGGGGAGGGCGGTGGGTCTGTTGTGATCGAGTTGGAGTCCTCTGGGATCAGAATTCGGGCGACGGGACGCGGTTTCCGGTCGGTTGCGATTTCGCGCGCTCGGGGGAAAAGTCCGGGGTCGCGGGGGCTCAGGGTTAGGGATGACATGTGGGTCCCACCCGTCAGTGAGAGGCAGCGCGGCGCACGCGGGGGCGGGCTGGCGCGGGGAAGCTGGGCCGGCTGGCGGGTTTCGGCCCACTGGCCGGTTTTTTTCCCGTTTCTCTTTTTCTTTTTCCATTTCTTTTCTGTTTTGAGTATAATTTGAATTCCAGTTTGAATTTGAATTTATGCAAAACATGCAATACGTCCAAAAATTTTTAAATTCTCCTCTGAACATGGTTTAGGGTTTTGAATCAAAATTTGGGGTGTTATAGCTCTACCCCCCTTAAAAGAAATCTCGTCCTCGAGATTGGTGTTTCTAAGAAAACAATTCCGGAAATTGTGCCTTGAGCTCATCTTCCCGTTCCCAGGTAGCTTCCTCTTCTGAGTGATGCTTCCACTGCACCTTGCACATCCGGATTCTCTTGTTTCTGGTGAGGCGTTCCATCGTCCCCAAAATCTTGTATGGTTGCTCGGCATAAGACAAATCTTCAGCTACATCCACTTCATTCATGGGTAACACCTCTTCAGGCGTCCTCAGACATTTCTTGAGTTGTGACACATGAAATACATCATGCACGTCCGATAGATGAACCGGTAACTCTAGTTGGTACGCCACTTCGCCTTTTCTTTCCAAAACTTGAAAGGGTCCGATGTATCGAGGTGACAACTTCCCTTTCACCTTGAACCGACGAAGTCCTCTGATAGGGGACACCTTGAGATAAACATAGTCTCCCACGTTGAAAACGAGTTCTCTTCTTCGCACATCAGCATAACTCTTCTGGCGTGTTTGTGCTATCCTCAAGTTGTTGCGAATCTCCCTCACCTTCGCCTCGGCTTCTTGTAGCACTTCTAGACCAAACACTTTACTTTCTCCTGTTTGGTTCCAAAATAGGGGAGTTCTGCACTTCCTTCCATACAAAGCTTCAAACGGTGACATTTTCATACTAGCTTGGTAGCTGTTGTTATAGGAAAACTCCGCATACGGTAAGTTCTTGTCCCAACTCCTATTGTTTTTGAGTGCACATGCCCTTAACATATCTTCAAGGATCTGATTGGTTCTCTCCGTCTGCCCGTCAGTTTGAGGATGATAGGCAGAGCTGAAATTCAGATGGGTTCCCATGGTTTCATGCAACTTTTGCCAAAACCTCGAGGTGAACTGTGTCCCTCGGTCCGATACTATCTTCTTTGGCACTCCATGGTAACATACAATCCTTGACATGTACAATTCTGCCAATTTGGATCCGCTGTAGCTTTCTTTCACAGGGATGAAATGAGCTACCTTGGTTAGCCTATCAATAACGACCCATATTGAATCATACCCGGATTGGGTCCTAGGCAATCCCACGACAAAATCCAGGCTGATTTCTTCCCATTTCCATTCAGGCACTTTGAGTGGTTGCAATAATCCAGCGGGTCGTTGATGTTCAGCTTTCACCAACTGACATGTGTCACATAGGGCAACATGTTCCGCGACATCTCGCTTCATGCCATACCACCAATACCTGCTTTTGAGGTCCTGGTACATCTTCGTACTCCCAGGATGAATGGAATAGTCAGAATCGTGAGCCTCTTTCAAAATTAATTCACGGATCTCCTTTACTTCTGGCACACAGATCCTTTTCCCGTGCCACACCGTTCCCTGTTCATCCTCTCTAAAACCAGGAGCTTTATTTTCCTTGATGAGCTGTCTGATCTCTTGTATCTTCTCATCATTCTTTTGGCCCTCGCGTATGTCTTGCTCGAGTGTGGAGTCCACTTCCATGGCGATGGCTTCACCACTATTTACTAGACATAGATTGAGCCTTATAACCTCGTCCTTCAATTCTGCGGGCATGTCCTTCAAGCTCAACTTATTGACCTGCACTTTCCGACTCAAAGCATCGGCCACGACGTTTGCTTTCCCGGGATGATAGTTGATGCCTATATCAAAGTCATTGATTAGCTCTAACCATCTCCTTTGTCTGAGGTTGAGATCTGGCTGTGTGAAT
Organism: Neostapfia colusana; assembly: GCA_030760725.1. Classification (NCBI taxonomy): domain Eukaryota; kingdom Viridiplantae; phylum Streptophyta; class Magnoliopsida; order Poales; family Poaceae; genus Neostapfia; species Neostapfia colusana. Next base: position 40,271,474 of record JASWHV010000007.1, on the reverse strand, counting down.
ATGTACTTCAAACTCTTATGATCCGTATATATCTCTGTCCTCTTCCCCATCAAATAGTGCCGCCAAATTTTCAACGCGTGTACCACTGCGGCTAGTTCTAGGTCATGTGTAGGATAGTTCTTCTCGTGCTTCCGAAGCTGCCGGGATGCATAAGCCACGACATGTCCTTCTTGCATGAGAACACATCCCAACCCATTTCCAGAGGCATCGCAGTACACTGTGAAATTCTTCTGCATATCTGGCATAACCAACACTGGGGCTGTTGTCAATCTCTTCTTTAGCTCCTGAAAGCTCGCATCGCACTGTGGCGTCCAGGTGAATGTGATTCCCTTTTCCAACAGTTTGGTAAGAGGTCTCAAGATCTTGGAGAATCCCTCAATAAACCGTCGATAGTATCCAGCCAATCCCAAAAAGCTTCGAACTTCCCCGACATTTTCAGGGGTTTTCCACTTCTGGATATCTTCGATTTTGGCGGGATCTACGGAGATTCCTCCCTCCGAGATTATATGTCCTAAAAAGGGAACTCTCTTCAGCCAAAACTCACACTTGCTCAACTTGGCATATAGTTGGTGTTCTCTCAGCCTCTGTAACACCAACCTTAGATGTTTCTCATGTTCTTCTTCATCTTTGGAGAAGACGAGAATATCATCTATGAAAACCACCACAAATTTGTCCAAATATTCCATGAATACCTTGTTCATGAGGTACATGAAATATGCCGGGGCATTGGTTAGCCCAAAAGGCATGACAGTGTATTCATACAGTCCGTACCGAGATACGAAAGCTGTCTTGGGAATATCAGATTGCCTTATCTTGAGTTGGTGGTACCCCGACCTGAGATCAATTTTCGAGAACACACAAGCTCCCCTCAACTGATCAAACAAGTCTTCAATGCGGGGTAATGGGTACTTGTACTCCGTGGTACCACTCTCACGTTGGAGGACATACATGTACTCAGATTTGTCCAAGTGGCGACGATAGATGTGACTCTGGCAGGTGATGGCCTCTCAAGTGACATCTTTCTCCGCGTCAACTTGTGTTGCTCGACAAGCTGGAGAGTGGTGAATCTTAAGCAGCTGATTCTCGTGTATAATCCTCATCTCCGAACTCCATTCTTCCCTCTTCTCACGGATGGTCCTGGTGGAGTTATAGTGGATGATTAGCTTGCCCGTATTGCCGGCGGCTTCGAGCATACGTCGAAGACGGCGCAACAAGTCTCCTACTGCCAATCCGTAGGAAAGGTACGTCACTGGACGACTCTCTTCTCTTTCAGCAAGGGCAACTATGGGAACTCTCCCTCCTGTGGACTTACGAGCGGTGCGAATCATGCGAACCATCTAAAACAAAAAGAATTTAAAATTAGGTTAGATAAATTCTCAAACAAAAATCCTGTTTTGAATGAAAGTTGGGGTAAGATGAAGAAAATGACTCCTTTAATAACACTTTTCCACCCACACCTTGGAAAATAGTTTTTAAGAAAATAGGGCCCTTAAATACGTCCATTTCTACCTAGGTCCACGTTCCTACGGGCAACCTTGGCTCTGATGCCACCTCTGTCACACCCGGTTTTTCCGAAGAAACAACCAAGTGAATATCACATGTATGCCAGGATCGTTTTCTCATACATGTGATGACAAATAGTGAAGCATCATTTATTACAAGCCAGGTGTCGAATATAAATAAGTCTTACATCGCAAATGTCTCAATGGACACTAATGCTTCATCACAAGTAAACAAACTAGCAGCGGAATATTATTCTTTAGGGCTCCATCACAGGCGTTGCCCGGGGGGACTTCATGAACCTAAAAACCTTCCTCGGGTCCAAAATCTTGGTCATTATACACCACCTCATTATCTTGACCTGAGCAGCAATATAAACCAACAAATATGCAAGGTTGAGTACCAATGGTACTCAGCAAGTGTGGAAAAATTATATCATGCATGGCTAGAACAAGGAGAGGTTGAACTCATGGTTAAAGCACTACGCAATTACTACCTATCACCTTAGCTTATTAAGCACCTACATTACTACACAGGTGAAATGGTCCCAATCTCCCATCCCATCATCATAATCCAATAACCATGACATCATTTCCAATGTTAAGCTCCCCGCTTAACATCCACAACTTCCAACAACCATCACTCCTCTAATCATGAATAAGTCCAGGCCGCTCTTAACCGTGAGCACGGCTGTCAAGACAGTTTTGACTCTGCAGAGTTTGTACAACTGTACCCACAAGTAGTGATTTCATCCCCCGTTGCCGGGTGGACTAAAAGAACCTCCATTATGCCAGTGGCTACGTTCCACATTCACACTTCCCAGGTGTGCGGCCAGGAGATCACTACGAAGCCTTTACAAAGGGATTCCCGACGAGCGTGGGCCCACTGAGGTTTCACCCCTAACAGCATACAAGAGGCTCCAACCCCGCTGCAGTGGCCCCCTCTTGAGCCTTGCGGTTCATATGGTAGTCCAGCTGACACCTATTCCCCGCACCATCCAACACACCCATACTACGCCGGGGATACACCTAATTAATTGGCCAAGCTGCCCCATCTCAGCGTGTGGTTGGCACTGTAAAGCCGGGTTACATGCTCCATGAACCGGTCCTTAGGATCCAGGCAAGTACAATACACAAACCCAAATCTCGTGCACCCAGCACACAACCAAAACATCCAACTTGCCTTGATCCCTACCTCTACATAACTCAAAATAGCTCGTTCAAGAGTATGGTAATATAAACTGATGATCTCATTTCCCAAATATCCCATTCTAAGCATGGCTAAGCAAAGGCATGTAAATAAATGACAAAATAAATCCCAACCCAAGCTTCAAGGAAACAAGGTAATGCAATTCTAGGGAAACTTCCTAGCATGGGTTTCATATTTAACTTGACAATGCAAATAATTCTATCTACCCATCCTAGCATAGGATCAAAGTGGTCAAGGACACTTGCCTCCTTCTTGCTGCTCTTGAAATGGGTATTCCTGGTCTTGGAAATGAATAACTTGTTCTTGAACAGGTTCTACTTCATACCATCACACATAGCAAAAGAAAAACAACAATCCATAAGACATAATTCACACTTACACTTCATACAACCCACACATTCACATTTATGAAATTCATCCACCATTATATGTGTTGTGGTTACTTTATGTGTGTTAAGTTGTGGCTTGCATGCACTTCTAACCATGTATATATGATTCCTACTTTTGTGTCCACATTTATACTTGCATACAATGTGCCTTCACAATTTCTATCAACCCTAAACTGAATCCTTTGTATTTTAGAAAATCCATTTATCATTTACTAGTTGCTATATTTTCAGATTTATATTCCTATGCATAATTGTGTATTTTATTATGAAATTAGTAATACACATCATCTAAACAGTATAGGTTTTGGTCCTAAATAATTGAATAACATATTTTAACCTTTGCCTCTGATGTATACTATTTCATAATTATTTTCCCTATTTTTCTATAATTATTCTTTACTTCAAAAATGTGTCCCTATACTAATAAATGTGAATAATAGACAAAACAGATTTATTTCAGCCCAAAAATCTATTTTTACCTCACTCCAAAGTTTTCTAAGTACTGAGAAAGTTTTTAATTAATTTTGACAATTAGGTTTGTCCCACTTTTAAATTTTTAAACACTAGTTACATATTAAATTTTCTAAATTAAATACTAAACAAGGCTAAAATAACGAGTTCACCCCATTACAGGGTCTATAATATTATTTTCATAATTTCCAGGGGTCCAGCTGCACTTATCAGAGGTGTTTTTCCTAATTTCTATTAAGTCCAGGGGCTAAAACTGATTTTTAAATGAATTTACATGATTTTCTGGAGTTCCAAGGGCTAGATCTGAAGTTTCCGGGGTTAGCTCTCAATTCCAGAGAACCCCAGGGGGTAGCACGTAAGAATTCTAGTCTTTATAATGTGGGGCTGACGTGGACCGTCCGATTTTAAACCGACGGCTGAGATTATTACATCGAACCGGTACGCGGGGTTTTAAAGTCTACCGTGCGATTTAAAATAAACGGCGCACAAGCGGCCACATCGCTCTGATCGAGCGCGGGCGGCGCTGCCGGCGGCGCACGGCGGCGGGAAGCGGCGATCTCGCCGGAAAGTTTCGGTTCTGCGAGAATTCTACCTAGAACTGTGATCTTATGGCATAGATCGGTAGAGGGGAGGTCAGGGATCTCACCTCGGGGGTTTTCTCGAGCTCGGGGGTCCTGGAAAGTGACCGGCGGCGAGGTCCGAGGCAAAACCACGGCGAAGCTCGTCGGCGCTGGATTTACACCGTAACTCTCCGAGTTTTCTGCACCTGCAAGGTTCCCCGGAGGCGGTGGATCAAGACCAGCGAGTTCGATCAGAGTTTCCGAGCTTAGATCGGCCAGAATTCACCGGCGAAGTCTCGGTGCTCACCGGAGTGAAAATCGGCGATCGCGTGGGAAAAACTGATCGGATCGGGGGTTTTTATAGCCGGGGGAGGGCGGTGGGTCTGTTGTGATCGAGTTGGAGTCCTCTGGGATCAGAATTCGGGCGACGGGACGCGGTTTCCGGTCTGTTGCGATTTCGCGCGCTCGGGGGAAAAGTCCGGGGTCGCGGGGGCTCAGGGTTAGGGATGACATGTGGGTCCCACCCGTCGGTGAGAGGCAACGTGGCGCGCGCGGGGGCGGGCTGGCGCGGGGAAGCTGGGCCGGCTGGCGGGTTTCGGCCCACTGGCCGGTTTTTTTCCCGTTTCTCTTTTTCTTTTTCCATTTCTTTTCTGTTTTGAGTATAATTTGAATTCCAGTTTGAATTTGAATTTATGCAAAACATGCAATACGTCCAAAAATTTTTAAATTCTCCTCTGAACATGGTTTAGAGTTTTGAATCAAAATTTGGGGTGTTACATATTCCCCGCACCATCCAACACACCCATACTACGCCGGGGATACACCTAATTAATTGGCCAAGCTGCCCCATCTCAGCATGTGGTTGGCACGGTAAAGCCAGGTTACATGCTCCATGAACCGGTCCTTAGGATCCAGGCAAGTACTAAACACAAACCCGAGTCTCGTGCACCCAGCACCAACCAAAACATCCAACTTGCCTTGATCCCTACCTCTACATAACTCATAATATCTCATCCAAGAGTATGGTAAAATAAACTGATGATCCCATATCCCAAATATCCCATTCTAAGCATGGCTAAACATATGCATAATAATAAATGACATGATAAAATAAATCCCAACCCAAGCTACAAGGAAACAAGGTAATGCAATTCTAGGGAAACTTCCTAGCATGGGTTTCATATTTCATTTGACAATGCAAATAATTCTATCTACACATCCTAGCATAGGATCAAAGTGGTCAAGGACACTTGCCTTCTTACTGCTGCTCTTGGAATGGGTAGTCCTGATCTTGGAAAGGAAGAACTTGCTCTGGAGCAGGTTCTACTCATACCATCACACATAGAAAAAAAAAATAACAACAATCCATAAGACATAGTTCACACTTCCACTTCATTCAAACCACACATTCACATTTATGAAAGCCATTCACAAATTCTATGTGTTGTGTTTTCTCTATGTGTGTTGATCTTTGGCTTACATGCACTTCTAATCATGTGTATATGATTCCTACTTTTGTATTCACATTTATGCTTGCATACTATATATATGAGTTTCCAATTTAAATAAATTCCTTATATTCAATTACTACACCTTTTAGGTACCAAGTATGCATGAAAGGTATTTTCCTACTCCATATGTGTCTTAAGAACTTCTACCAACCCTAAACTGAATTCTTTGGATTTTGGAAACATCATTTATCATTTTCTAATTATTTATACCTAGCTTGCTATATTTTCAAATTTACTTCCTATGCCTAAACGTGTACTTTATTATGAAAATAGTAAGACACATCATCTAAACAGAATAGGTTCTGATCCAAAATAGTTAATAATATATTTTTGATCTTTTCCTCTGATGTAAACTATTTTACATTTATTTTTTCTAATTTTCAGAATTATTCTCCACTTAAAAATGTGTCCCTATTACTAATAAAAGTGAATAATTAAATAAAAAATTCATTACAGCTAAAAATCTATTTTTATCTCAGTCCAAAGTTTTCCAAGTACTAGGAAAGTTTTAATTTGAATTGACAACATGTTTGTCCCATCTTGTAAATTTTAAATACTAACCACATATTCATGTTCCTAAATTTAATATCAAATAGGGTTAAAAAGGTAAACTCACCCCACTACAGGGTCTATAATATTATTTTAAGAATTCTCAGGGGTCTAGCTACACATAACAGAGGGGTTTTTCCTAATTTTTATTAAGTCCAGGGGCTAAAACTGATTTTTAAATGAATTTACATGATTTTCTAAAGTTCCAGGAGCTAGATCAGAAGTTTCCGGGGCTAGCTCTTATTTCCCGAGAACCCCAGGGGGTAGCGCGTAAGAATTCCAGCCTTTATAACGCGGGGCTGACGTGGATCGTCCGATTTAAAACAGACGGCTGAGATTATAACGTCGAACCGGTACGCGGGGATTTAAATTCTACCGTGCGATTTAAAATAGACGGCGCACATGCGGCCATGTCGCTCTGATCGAGCTCGTGCGGCGCTGCCCGGCGGCGCACAGCGGCGGGAGGCGGCGATCTCGCGGGAGAGTTTCGGATCTTCGTAAATTCTTCCTAGAACTGTGATTTTATGGCATAGATCGGTAGAGGGGAGGTTGGGGATCCAACCTCGGGGGTTTTCTTGAGCTCGGAGGTCCTAGAAGGCGGTCGGCGATGAGGTCCGAGGTGAATTCACGGCGAGGCTCGTCGGCGCTGTGTTTGAACCGCAAACCACCGCGTTTTCTGCACCTGCGAGGTTCCCCCGAGGCGGTGGATCAAGACCAGCGAGTTAGATCGGAATTCCCGAGCGTAGATCGGGCAGAATTCGCCGGAGGGGCTCGGGTTCTCACCAGAGAGAAAATCGGCAGATCGTGGGGAAAAACGGGACGATGCCGGGGTTTTTATAGACGGGGGAAGGGCGGCGTTCGGTTGTGATCGAGTTTGCGTCGCCCACGAACGAAATTCGACTAGGATACACAGGGATCCGGGTCGGTTTTGATTCGGGGTGAGAGAGTCCGGCTGAGCGCGGGCGCGAGCGCGAGGAAGAAGAAAGACTGGCGGGCCCCACATGTCAGTGGGAAGAAGGGGGCGCGCGCGGCTGCGGGCTGGCACGGAATCGGTGGGCCGGCTGGTGGGTTTCGGCCCACTGGCCGTTTTTTTTTCTGTTGTCCTTTTTCTTTTTCTATTTCTTTTCTGTTTTGAGTTTAAATTGAATTCCAGTTTGAATTTAAATTTTTGCAATACATGCAACACGTCAAAAAATTTTTAAATTCCCCTCTTAACAGGATTTTGGGGTGTTACAGCTCTACCCCCCTTAAAAGAAATCTCGTCCTCGAGATTGGTGGTTCTAAGAAAACAATTCCGGAAATTGTGCCTTAAGCTCATCTTCTCGCTCCCAGGTGGCTTCCTCTTCTGAGTGATGCTTCCACTGCACCTTGCACATCCGGATTCTTTTATTTCTGGTGAGGCGTTCCATTGTCTCCAAAATCTTGGATGGTTGCTCGGCATAAGACAAATCCTCAGCTACGTCAACCTCATTCATGGGTAACACCTCTTCAGAAGTTCTCAGACATTTCTTGAGCTGTGACACATGAAATACATCGTGCACATCCGATAGGCGAGCCGGTAATTCTAGTTGATACGCCACTTCGCCCTTCCTCTCCAGAACTTGAAAGGGTCCGATGTATCGAGGTGACAACTTCCCTTTCACCTTGAACCGACGAAGTCCTCGGATAGGGGACACCTTGAGATAAACATAGTCTCCCACGTTGAAAACGAGCTCTCTTCTTCGTACATCGGCATAGCTCTTTTGGCGTGTCTGTGCTATCCTCAAGTTGTTGCAAATTTCCCTCACCTTCGCCTCGGCTTCTTGTAGTACTTCGTTACCAAACACTTTACTTTCCCCTGTTTGGTTCCAAAATAGGGGAGTTCTGCACTTCCTCCCGTACAAAGCTTCAAACGGTGACATCTTCATACTAGCTTGATAGCTGTTGTTATAGGAGAATTCTGCATACGGTAAGTTCTTGTCCCAACTCCGATTGTTTTTTAGTACACATGCCCTCAGCATATCCTCAAGAATCTGATTAGTTCTCTCCGTCTGCCCATCAGTTTGGTGATGATAGGCAGAACTAAAGTTCAGATGGGTTCCCATGGTTTCGTGCAACTTCTGCCAGAACCTCAAGGTGAATTGTGTCCCTCGATCCGACACTATCTTCTTCAGCACCCCATGGTAACACACGATCCTTGATATGTACAACTCCGCCAATTTGGATCCACTGTAGCTTTCCTTCACGGGGATGAAGTGAGCTACCTTGGTTAGCCTGTCGATGATGACCCATATTGAATCATATCCTGATTGGGTTCTAGGCAATCCCACTATGAAATCCATACCGATTTCTTCCCATTTCCATTCAGGCACTTTGACTGGTTGCAATAATCCCGCGGGTCGTTGATGTTCTGCTTTCACCAACTGACATGTGTTACATAGGGCAACATGTTCTGCGACATCTCGCTTCATGCCATACCAACAATACCTGCTCTTGAGGTCCTGGTACATCTTCGTACTCCCAGGATGAATGGAATAGTCGGAATCGTGAGCCTCGTTCAAAATTAATTTACGGATCTCCTTTACTTCAGGCACACAAATCCTTTTCCCGTGCCACACCGTACCTTGTTCGTCCTCTCTGAAACCAGGAGCTTTATTTTCCTTGATGAGTTGCCTGATTTCTTGTATCTTCTCGTTATTCTTTTGACCCTCGCGTATTTCTCGCTCTAGTGTGGAGTCCACTTCCATGGCGATGGCTTCACCACTATTCACAAGGCATAGATTGAGCCCTATAACCTCGTCCTTCAATTCTGCAGGCATGTCCTTCAAGCTCAACTTATTGACCTGCACTTTCTGACTTAAAGCATCTGCCACGACGTTTGCTTTCCTAGGATGATAGTTGATTCCCACATCAAAGTCATTGATTAGCTCTAACCATCTCCTTTGTCTGAGGTTGAGGTCTGGCTGTGTGAAAATGTACTTCAAACTCTTATGATCCGTATATATCTCGGTCCTCTTCCCCATCAAATAGTGCCGCCAAATTTTCAACGCGTGTACCACTGCGGCTAGTTCTAGGTCATGTGTAGGATAGTTCTTCTCGTGCTTCCGGAGCTGCCGGGATGCATAAGCCACGACATGCCCTTCTTGCATGAGAACACATCCCAACCCATTTCCAGAGGCATCGCAGTACACCGTGAAGTTCTTATGCATATCTGGCATAACCAGCACTGGGGCTGTTGTCAGTCTTTTCATTAACTCCTGAAAACTCGTTTCGCACAGTGGCGTCCATGTGAATGTGATTCCATTCTCCAACAGTTTGCTAAGGGGTCTCGAGATCTTAGAGAATCCCTCAATAAACCGTCGATAGTATCCAGCCAATCCCAAAAAGCTTCGAACTTCCCCGACATTTTCAGGGGTCTTCCACTTCTGTATATCCTCGATTTTTGTAGGGTCCACGGAGATTCCTCCCTCCGAGATTATATGTCCTAAGAAGGGAACTCCCTTCAGCCAAAACTCACACTTGCTCAACTTGGCATATAGTTGGTGTTCTCTCAGCCTCTGCAACACCAACCTTAGATGTTTCTCATGTTCTTCTTCATCTTTGGAGAAGACGAGAATGTCATCTATGAAAACCACCACAAATTTGTCCAGATATTCCATGAATACCTTGTTCATGAGATACATGAAGTATGCCGGGGCATTAGTTAGCCCGAAAGGCATGACAGTGTATTCATACAGTCCGTACCGAGATACGAAAGTTGTCTTCAGAATATCAGATTGCCTTATCTTGAGTTTGTGGTATCCCGACCTGAGATCAATTTTCGAGAACACACAAGCTCCCCTCAACTGATCAAACAAGTCTTCAATGCGGGGTAATGGGTACTTGTTCTTGATGGTTACCTCATTCAAGGCACGGTAATCCACGCATAACCTTTGGGTTCCGTCCTTCTTGGGCACAAATATCACCGGAGCTCCCCATGGTGAGGAACTAGGACGAATATACCCCTTCTCCGTCAATTCTCTCAAATGATCCTTGAGTTCTCCCAGCTGCTTGGAGTCCATCCGATAAGGTCTCTTGTATATCGGGGCTGTTCCAGGCACTAGCTCAATTGCAAATTCCACTTCACGATCGGGAGGCATACCTGGCAACTCCTCCGGAAAAACATCTGGATATTCCCTGATGGTCCTGATCTCCTCAACTTTCACCTCAACTTGATTTAATTTAATGTCGCTCCTAGGCTCGTGTATTGTTATGAACTTTACTCTTGTGCCACTAGGGTGAGTTAGTTCCACCGTTTTGGTCGAACAATGGATGATTCCTTTATGTTTGGTCAACCAATCCATACCAAAGATAATATCTATCCCTTGTGAATCTATCACTATGAGGTTAGCAGTAAATACTACCCCATTAATGTCTAGGTTCACTTTGGGACACACTTGTCTTGTCCTTATTTCTCCACCTGGAGAGTTTACGGCTAGCATATGGTTCATTTGTGTTGTTGCTAGGTCATGCTTCTTAACAAACCCTTGAGCAATGAACGAGTGGGTAGCACCAAAATCAAACAGCAGGGTTGCAATGTGTAAATTGGCAGGAAACTTACCAACTACCACGTCGGGTGCCTCTTGTGCATCCTCCATAGTGACGTGGTTCACCTGTCCTCTCATTACATTCTGCTGTTTGGCTGCGTGGGCTTCTTCTTTGGGCACTTATGGGCGTAGTGCCCCACTTCATCACAGCTAAAACATTGCACCCCAACCTTAGGTGCCTGGCCTTTGTTGTCTTGGGGTTGGTTTGGAGGTCCTTGTCCTGCTGGTTGAGGTTAATATGTGGGGCGAGGCTGCTGTACGAACTGACGTTGTGGCTGTATTGGTGCTTCCGGAGGCCTGTAGTTCGGGTTGTACCCACTTGGTGCTGAGTAGGGTACCGCAGCACGGTTCGTCTGCCCTGCGGGTTGCTGCATCAGACGTGGGCGGGTGTTGCTCCCTGAGGCTTGATTTGACCATCCGGCCTTCCTCTCATTCTCATTTTCCAAGGCCTTCAGATTCCTTTCTACCACAAACGCTCTGTCTACCATCTTTTGGAAGCTTTTATACTCATTTGAGGACATTGCACACTGCATTTCTGCGGTAAGTTCTTCCACGAAACAATCTTGTTTCTGCTCATCAGTCTCTATGTCCCGTGGGGCATAACGGGAGAGTTGAGTAAATTTAGTGAGGTATTCCCTCACAGTCATGTTACCTTTCTGCAACCCCAAAAACTCCTTCCTCTTGTTTTTGAGTTCACCCCTTGGGATGTAATGGTTGCGGAAGCTACGCTTGAACTCTTTCCAAGTGATGTTCTCAGGGTCATGATGGGAGGCCACGTAGGCGGTCCACCAATCAGCAGCAGGTCCATGCAATTGATGAGAGGCAAACAGCACCCTCTCATACCCTTGGCACTGTATGATCCTCATCTTGCTCTCAATGGTCTTTAGCCAATCGTCTGCCTCCAGAGGTTCAGCAGCAATTGCAAACTTTGAAGGTTGAGTTCCTAGAAACTCACTCAACCTTGGTTGGCGTGGTGCAGCTTGTGGAGGTGGGACTTGATGCAAGTTGGCCACCACTTGAGTCAAGTTCTGGATGAGCTGATTTTGATTCTCAAGCATTTGGTGGAGGGGATCAACTCCTTCACGGCGACCACCCCTGTCCTGGCCTCCAGAAAGATGAGGGTTGCAGGCCTCATCATTGTTGTTGGCGGGGTTGGCAGCACGACCTTTTCCTCTTCCAGCCATCTAGCATGATCAACCCAATGTTAATTTAAAGCATTACTTATTACCTTGCTACTTTCACTTGTTTGTACTTTAAAGTGTTGAGGCTTTGTTATACTTTTCTGAGAATTCATATCTCACACAAAAATAAATGCAATATTATTTCATGTGAGTTCACACACCAAAGCAAAACAATCTGAAGACGAGGCTGTGGACAATTGCTCATGGCTTCCACAACTCACGTCACACACCAAGCATTAACACACCATTAACTAACGTAACAACTCGACTACTCGACATCCTTCTAATTAAGGGAAAGACTCTACGCTACTCGTATTTTTGAGCTGGCTCCTCGGGATCTTCCTCATTATTGCGGCTTCCTTCTGACTCTGCTTTGGGTGGGGAGGCTGCTGGTGGAGAAGTGCGACGACGCCTGATCGCCCGGCGATCTGGGGAGTCAGGAGTCCATGTATCATTCACGGTGACACACACAGTTCATTTCCATCTCCTCTTTCTCTCGCCCTTAAGCAGGCTCGCAGCAACGCCTCCGTTTCCTTCAGGGTGTCCCGAACATCCTGAAGCTCTTGCTGACACTCCTGCAGTCGAGTGTTGAGCATAGCAGCATCCTCCAAGCACAAGTCCATGTGCTCATGGGAAGTCCCTTGCTGCACTGGCGGGTACTTATATTCCGTGGTACCACTCTCACGCTGGAGGACATACATGTACTCAGTCCTGTCCAGGTGGCGACGATAGATGTGACTCTAGCAGGTGATGGCCTCCCAGGTGACATCCTTCTCCGCATCAACCTGTGTTGCTCGACAAGCTGGAGAGCGGTGGATCTTGAGCAGCTGATTTTCATGGATAATCCTCATTTCTGAACTCCATTCTTCCCGCTTCTCCCGGATGGTCCTGGTAGAGCTATAGTGTATGATTAGCTTGCCCGTATTGCCGGCGGCTTCGAGCATACGTCGAAGACGGCGCAACAAGCCCCCTACTGCCAATCCGTAGGAAAGGTACGTCACCGGGCGGTTCTCCTCTCTTTGGGCAAGGGAAACTACGGGAACTCTCCCTCCTGTGGACTTGCGAGCGGTGCGAATCATGTGAACCAACTAAAACAAAAAGCATTTAAACTTAGGTTAGATAAACTTTTAAACAAAAATCCTATTTTGAATGAAAGTTGGGGTAAGATGAAGAAAGTGATTCCATTAAATAACACTTTTCAACACACACCTTGTAAAATAGTTTTTAAGAAAATAGGGCCTTAAATACGTCCATTTCTACCTAGGTCCACGTTCCTACGGGCAACCTTGGCTCTGATACCACTTCTGTCACAACCGGTTTTCCGAAGAACAACCAAGTGAATATCACATGTATGCCAGGATCATTTTCTCATACATGTGATGACAAATAGTGAAGCATCATTTATTACAAGCCAGGTGTCGAATATAAATAAGTCTTACATAGCAAATGTCTCGATGGACAATAATAAGTTCATCACAAGTAAATAAACTAGCAGCGGAATATTATTCTTGAGGGCTCCGTCACAGGCGTTGCCCGGGGGTCTCCATGAACCTAGAAACCTTCTTCGGGTCCAAAGTCTTGGTCATTATACACCACCTCATTATCTTGACCTGAGCAGCAATATAAACCAACAAATATGCAAGGTTGAGTACCGATGGTACTCAGCAAGTGTGGGAATGTTATGTCATGCATGGCTAGAACAAGGGGAGGTTGAACTCATGGTTAAAGCACTACGCAATTAATACCTATCACCTTAGCTTATTAAGCACCTATATTACTACACAGGTGAAATGGTCCCAATCTCCCATCCCATCATCATAATCAAATAACCATAAATTCATTTTCAATGTTAAGCTCCCCACTTAACATCCACAACTTCCAAAACCATCAATCCTCTAATCATTAATAAGACCAAGCCGCTCTTGACCGCTCTTGACAGTTTTGACTCTGCAGAGTTTGTACCACTGTACCCACATGTAGTGATTTCATCCCCCGTTGCCGGGTGGACTAAAAGAACCTCCATTATGCCAGTGGCTATGAACCACATTCACACTTCCCAGGTGTGTAGCCAGGAGATCACTACGAAGCCTTTACAAAGGGATTCCTGACGAGCGTGGGCCCACTAAGGTTTCACCCCTAACAGCATACAAGAGGATCCAACCCCGCTGCAGTGGCCCCCTCTTGAGCCTTGCGGTTCATATGGTAGTCCAGCTGACACCTATTCCCCGCACCATCCAACACACCCATACTACGCCGGGGATACACCTAATTAATTGGCCAAGCTGCCCCATCTCAGCATGTGGTTGGCACGGTAAAGCCAGGTTACATGCTCTATGAACCGGTCCTTAGGATCCAGGCAAGTACTAAACACAAACCCGAGTCTCGTGCACCCAGCACCAACCAAAACATCCAACTTGCCTTGATCCCTACCTCTACATAACTCATAATATCTCATCCAAGAGTATGGTAAAATAAACTGATGATCCCATATCCCAAATATCCCATTCTAAGCATGGCTAAGCATATGCATAATAATAAATGACATGATAAAAAAAATCGCAACCCAAGCTACAAGGAAACAAGGTAATGCAATTCTAGGGAAACTTCCTAGCATGGGTTTCATATTTCATTTGACAATGCAAATAATTCTATCTACACATCCTAGCATAGGATCAAAGTGGTCAAGGACACTTGCCTTCTTCCTGCTGCTCTTGGAATTGGTAGTCCTGATCTTGGAAAGGAAGAACTTGCTCTGGAGCAGGTTCTACTCATACCATCACACATAGCAAAAAAAAAATAAATAACAACAATCCATAAGACATAGTTCACACTTCCACTTCATTCAAACCACACATTCACATTTATGAAAGCCATTCACAAATTTTATGTGTTGTGTTTACTCTATGTGTGTTGATCTTTGGCTTACATGCACTTCTAATCATGTGTATATGATTCCTACTTTTGTATTCACATTTATGCTTGCATACTATATACATGAGTTTCCAATTTAAATAAATTCCTTATATTCAATTACTACACCTTTTAGCTACCATGTATGCATGAAAGGTATTTTTCTACTCCATATGTGTCTTCAGAACTTCTACCAACCCTAAACTGAATTCTTTGGATTTTGGAAACTTCATTTATCATTTTCTAATTATTTATACCTAGCTTGCTATATTTTCAAATTTACTTCCTATGCCTAAATGTGTACTTTATTATGAAAATAGTAAGACACATCATCTAAACAGAATAGGTTCTGATCCAAAATAGTTAATAATATATTTTTGATCTTTTCCTCTGATGTAAACTATTTTACATTTATTTTTTCTAATTTTCAGAATTATTCTCTACTTAAAAATGTGTCCCTATTACTAATAAAAGTGAATAATTAATTAAACAAATTCATTACAGCCAAAAATCTATTTTTATCTCACTCCAAAGTTTTCCAAGTACTAGGAAAGTTTTAATTTGAATTGACAACATGTTTGTCCCATCTTGTAAATTTTAAATACTAACCACATATTCAATTTCCTAGATTTAATATCAAATAGGGTTAAAAAGGTAAACTCACCCCACTACAGGGTCTATAATATTATTTTAAGAATTCTCAGGGGTCTAGCTACACATAACAGAGGGGTTTTTTCCTAATTTTTATTAAGTCCAGGGGCTAAAACTGATTTTTAAATGAATTTACATGATTTTCTAAAGTTCCGGGGGCTAGATCAGAAGTTTCCAGGGCTAGCTCTTATTTCCCGAGAACCCTTGGGGGTAGCACGTAAGAATTCCAGCCTTTATAACGTGGGGCTGACGTGGACCGTCCGATTTAAAACAGACGGTTGAGATTATAACATCGAACTGGTACGCGGGGATTTAAATTCCACCGTGCGATTTAAAATAGACGGCACACAAGAGGCCACGTTGCTCTGATCGAGCTCGGGCGGCGCTGCTCGGCGGCGCACGGCGGCGGGAGGCGGCGATCTCACCGCAGAGTTTTGGATCTTCATAAATTCTTCCTAGAACTGTGATTTTATGGCATAGATCGGTAGAGGGGAGGTCGGGGATCTCACCTCGGGGGTTTTCTTGAGCTCGGAGGTCCTGGAAGGCGGTCGGCGACGAGGTCTGAGGTGAATTCACGGTGAATAGTGGTGAGGCCATCACCATGGAAGTGGACTCCATATTGGAGCAAGACATACGCAATGGTCAGAAGGCTGACGAGAAAATACAAAAGATCAAAAGACTCATCAAGGAGAATAAAGCTCCTGGGTTTAGAGAGGATGAACAAGGTACGGTGTGGCATGGGGAAAGAATATGTGTACCATAGGTAAAGGAGATCCGTGAGCTAATTCTGAGAGAGGCTCATGATTCTGATTATTCCATTCATCTTGGGAGTACGAAGATGTACCATGACCTCAAAAGTAGATATTGGTAGTATGGCATGAAGCGGGATGTTGCGGAGCAAGTTGCCCTATGTGACACATGTCAGCTAGTAAAAGCAGAACATCAAAGGCCCGCCTGATTGTTGCAACCACTCAAAGTGCCCGAATGGAAATGGGAGGGAATAGGTATGGACTTCATAGTGGGACTGCCTAGGACCCAATCAGGATATGATTCGATATGGGTCATCATCGACCGGCTGACTAAGGTAGCCCATTTCATCCCCGTGAAAGAAAGCTATAGCGGATCCAAACTGGCAGAATTGTACATGTCAAGAATCGTGTGTTTCCATGGAGTACCGAAGAAGATAGTGTCAGATCGAGGAACACAATTCACCTCAAGATTTTGGCAGAAGTTACATGAGACAATGGGGACTCATTTGAATTTCAGCTCCGCGTACCATCCACAGACTGACGGGCAGACTGAAAGGACCAATCAAATCCTTAAGTAAATGTTGAGAGCTTGCGCACTCAAGAACAATAGGAGTTGGGATAAGAACTTACCGTATGCGGAGTTCTCCTATAACAACAGCTATCAGGCTAGTATGAAGATGTCACCCTTCAAGGCGTTGTATGGGAGGAAGCGCAGGAATCCATTGTTTTGGAACCAAACTAGGAAAAGCAAAGTGTTTGGGCCAGAGGTACTACATGAAGCCGAGGCGAAACTGAGGGAAATCCGCGACAACTTGAGAATAGCCCAGACCCGACAGAAGAGTTATGCCGACATACGAAGAAGAGAGCTCATTTTCAACGTAGGGGACTATGTCTATCTCAAGGTGTCTCCTATCAGAGGGCTTCGCCGGGTGAAAGGGAAGCTATCCCCTCGGTATATTGGACCTTTCCAGATTCTAGAGAGAAAAGTTGAAGTGGCATATCAGCTAGAACTACCAGCTCGCCTATCAGATGTGCACGATGTATTCCATGTGTCACAACTCAAGAAATTCTTAAGAACACCCGAAGAGAGGTTACCCATGAATGAGGTGGACGTACGAGAAGACCTTTCATATGCTGAACAGTCGGTCAAGATCCTAGATACAATGGAACGCATCAAAAGGAATAAAAGAATCCGAATGTGCAAAGTGCAGTGGAAGCACCACTCGGAAGCAGATGCCACATGGGAGCGAGAAGACGAGCTCAAGGCACAATTTTTGGATCTGTTTTCCTAGAGTCACCAATCTCGAGGACGAGATTTCTTTTAAGGGGGTAGAGTTATAACACCCCAAAATGTGGCAAAATATGAATTCAAATTTATTGGACGTGATGCATGTTCAAGGAAATTTCAAATTCAAACCGGAATTCAAATTTGAAGCAAAAACAGAAAAAGAAAAAGGAAAGGAAAAAGAAAAATGGCCAAATGGGCCGAAACCCACCAGCCGGCCCAGCAACCCGCGGCCTATTCCCCTCCTCCTCTCTCTGCCGTGCGGTACCCACCTGTTGGCACCTTCTTCTCCAACCGCCGCCCGGCCTTTTTTCCGCTCCGAGCAACCGCCACGCGCCCCTGTCCGGATTCGCCGCTTGCACCCACGATCTGCGGCCCCTCTCGGTGCAGCACGAACCCCACTCGCCCCTGCCGCCCGCTCGCCCATTTAAACAACGAGGTCCGTCCCTTTTTTCTCCCCGATCGACTGAAGCTCCCATCGCCGTTTTCCTTTGAATTTCTCCCGTTTTCTCCGATCTAACGCGTGTAGTGTGTGCCACCGCCGCCGGGGAGTCTTGCAGGTGAAGAAGTCACCGTGTTTTGCGCTCTAGCCACAGCTCCGGTGAGCGCCGCCGAGCTTCCCCCTCGGACCTCGTCGCCGACCGACTTCCAGGGCCTCCGAGCTCAAGAAAACCACCGAGGTGAGACCCCCTACCTCCCCTCTTCCGTTCTATGACAAGAAATACAAGTTTTAGCAAGTGTAGACGAAAACCCGGAACTCTCCGGTGAGATCGCCGCCTACCACCGCCGCGCGCCGCCGGGCAGCGCCGCCCACACACGGCTAGGGCGATGTGGCCCTCTATGGCCTGTCCATTTTAAATCGGGTGGATGAAAACAGAACCCCCGCGTACCCCTTCGCGATCTAATGTCAGCCCTCCATTTAAAATCCAACGGCCCACGTCAGCCTCGCGTTATAAAGTCCGGGAATCTTGCGGGCTACCCTCGGGGTTCTGAGGAAAAAGGATCTAGCCCCGAAAACTTCTGATGTAGCCCCTGGACCCTTAGAAATTCATGTAAATGCATTTAAAAATCAGTTTTAGCCCATGGACTTAATAAAAATTAGGAAAACCTCTCTGTTTTGCACACTTAGACCTCTGAAAAATAATAAATCGGACCCCACTGCAGTGTGTATTTGCACATCAGCCCCTGGGAAGTATTAAATTCAGGAAATTGAACATATAAATGGAATTTAAATGCAAGTAAGCATTTCAAACACTTGTGCAAATATAATTCAAATTTTCCTAGCACTTGGAAAACATTTAGAATGAGTTGAGGACTGATTTTAGGCTGAAATGAAATCTGACTAAGGGCTATTTACTTTTACTATTGCTGGAAATTCATTTTTAGGCTAGAAATAACTCTGAAAAATAGGTAAAACAAATATAAATTGATCCCATCAGAAAGGAAATTAAAAGATATTTTGTTGGACATTTTAGATCAAAATATATTCTGTGTAGGTGATATATCTTGCTATTTTAGTATTATAGTTCACTTTTAGGTTTGGGAGATAAATCTGAAAATATAGGAAAATAGGTATACAAAGTTAGAAAATATCAAATGAGGTCCCCACATTTAAAACTTCAAGTCAAGAATAGTGTAGAAGATCTGAAAATCCAATTGGAGTAGGAAATTTTGTTTCATGCAAATTTTGTGGCTAATAAGTGTATTATCTCATATAGAAAATTTTTTTCAAATTGGAAATTCATATATAGTGTGCACTTAGAAATCTCAATATTAAAGTTAAAGGTTGAATATATGTTTAAAAGGGCATGTATGCATAGAAGCAACCTATCTAGGATAAACACAACACTTAAATATGTGTATGACTTTAAATGGGTATGCATGTATGACTTGCATGAATGTATGTGTGGACTATTGCTTATGGATTGTGGTTTTTTTTGCTATGTGTGTATTGGCATGAGTAGAACCAGCCCCAGAGCAGGTTCTCACCTTTCAAGATCAAGACTTTCCATTCCCGGAGCAGCAGGAAGAAGGCAAGTGTCCTTGACCATTTTGATCCTATACTAGGATGTGTCGTTAGAATTTAATTGCATTGTCAATTTGGAATAGTACACCCAAGCTAGGAAGTTTTCCTAGAATTGCATTATCTTGTTTCTTTGTAGCCTTGGGTTGGGAGTTACTTTATTATATCTTTCATTTATACTACTCATGCTTAGCCATGCTTAGAATGGGATACATGAGATATGAGATCATCACCTTGATTACCTTACATGTGAATGGATTACTATGAATGATGTAGAAGTAGGGATCTAGGCAAGTTGGATGCTTTGGTTGGTGCTGTGTGCACGAGACACGAGTTTGTGTTTAGTGCTTGCCTGGATCCTAAGGACCGGTTCATAGAGCATGTAATCTGGCTTTATCGTGCCAACCACATGCTGAGATGGGACAGCTTGGCCAATTAATTAGGAGTATCCCCGGCGTAGTATGGGTGTTTGGATGGTGCGGGGAATAGGTGTCAGCTGGACTACCATATGAACCGCAAGGCTCAAGAGGGGGCCACTGCAGCGGGGTTGGAGCCTCTTGGATGCTGTTAGGGGTGAAACCTCAGTGGACCCACACTCGTCGGGAATCCCTTTGTGAAGACCTCGTAGTGATCTCCTTGCTACACACCTCTGAAGTGTGAACGTGGTTGGCGGCCACTGGCATAATGGAGGTTCTTTTAGTCCACCCGGCAACGGGGGATGAAATCACTACATGTGGGTACAGTGGTGCAAACTCTGCAGAGTCAAAACTGTCATGACAGCCGTGCTCACGGTTAAGAGCAGCTTGGACTTATTCATGATTAGAGGATGATGAATTGGGAAGTTGAGGATGTTAAGCGGGAAGCTTAACATTGGAAATGATGTTATGGTTACTTGATATTGATGATGGCTTAGGGGATTGGGACCATTTCACATATGTAGTAATGTAGGTGCTTAATAAGCTAAGGTGATAGGTATTAATTGAGTAGTGCTTTAACCATGAGTTCATCCTCTCCTTGCTCTAGCCATGCATGACATAACTTTCCCACACTTGCTGAGTACCTATGGTAGTCAAGCTTGCTTTTCTGTTGGTTTTAAATTGCTGCTCAGGCCAAGGGAATGACGTGGTGTACAACGACCAAGACTTCAGACCAAAGAAGGATTCTAGGTTCACGGAGTCCCTTGGGCAACGCCTGTGACGGAGCCCACAAGACTTATCTTCCGCTGCTGTTTTATATACATGTTATGAACATATTATCGTCCATCGAGACGTTGTGTTATGTAAGACTTATTTATATTCGAACACTTGGCTTGTAATATAATGATGCTTCACTTTTTGTCATCACATGTATGAGAAAATGATCCTGGCATACATGTGATAGTCACTCGGTCGTTCTTCAGAAAAACCGGGTGTGACAACTCTTATAGGCTTTTATTTTCTAGTTAAATCCTAGCCATTGGATGAAAATAAATAATAAAATCCCAGCCCCTAGCTCCCACCTCTTTTAAAATTAAATCTCAGCCATTAGATATTTGATTTACTAAAATCCTAGCCACCCTAGCTCTTTCCCCCCTTATAAATATAACTCCGCCACCCCTTAGCCGCCCACCCCTTTTTCTTTTTTTGGCTGCCGCCCACCATGCTTCCAAGCTGCGCCCCCTTGCTGCCAAGTCGCCGACCCCCCCTTGCTGGAATTTTAGCCGCCGTCGAGCTCCATCACGCCTCGCCATTGCCGGAGAAGAAGCCCCTGACGTTCTGCCATAGCTGCAGCCCCATAATTCCCCCTAGAAAATCTCCCGCTGCTGCAATTGCAATAAGGGAGGCCCTGTTACAAGGAAAAAGTGAGGTAGGTCTTCGTTGCCCCTCGTACAACGTAGCTGCTGTTTCTACGCAGCGTTTTCTTCACCCCCTGCGAGCAGAAAAATTCTGCATGTGGACAGACCATGTTTCGGTCGATATTTGACGGTGGGATTGATCTACAAAGTGGGTCAAGATCATCACCACGTCCACACTTGATCCCAGCAACCTTGATCATCACAAAACTCCATGGAAGCCTACTAAAACATGCAAGAACACGTACGAACTGGTTTTATAAAACTGGACCATAGGAATTGCATTCATTCACCTAATTGCATCTGGAGGAAAGTTGTGCATGATAATTGATTGCTGTAAATTTTGTATGTGCGTGGTCGTGAGTAAAAGGACAAGCTCAAGAGGCCATCTACGAGGAGCTGCAGAACCAAGACCTCGAGACGCTTGAGCAACACGAACCATGGGAGCAAGGCAAGTGCCCCTTGACCATATTGATCCTATGTTTTCGAAACTGTTTTGCTTGCGAAAACTCGTATGCTTGAGTCAACTTGATGGGACACCCTTTTATAGGATTTTACTAGTTTTGTTAACCATCCTTGTCGCCGGGAAAGTTGATGAGTCACGTATGGTCGTTTTTTCCTTTTTGCTTCACTTAACTTATAGGATACAGGAAGCTGAAATAAAACTTGTTAGATACTGCACGCATGATATTAAAGATGATGATAACTTGATGATGTTGATGAGCATGGAATCGGGGAGATCTAGGCAAGCTTGGTTCGTCGATGTTGCTGAATGAGATGGTGGTTTACTTGCCGTAGATCTACGGACCGGTTCATGCGAGCACATGCCAGGAAAACAGTGCCACCACAAGGCCAAATATGGGTGCGGCTTAGCTGACTAATTAGGTGTGTTGCTAGCTCATTACGGACCGTTGGATTTTGCGGGGAATGGGAGTCGAGAGGGACTGCCCTGGAAACTGCATGGCACAAGTGGGGGGCCGTGGGTGGGAGAATGGAGATTCGAGCCTGCAGGTGAAACCTCAGTGGGTCCGTACATCCTACTAGCCCCTTTGTAAAGGATATTTTGTGATCTCTTGGCCATAGACCGACAATTGTTTACTGGTACAATGGAGGTTCTTTCTAGTCGCCGACTGGTGACGAAATCACGAACTTGTGGGTAAAGTGGTGCCACCTCTGCAGAGTGTAAAACTATCATGATAGTTGTGCTTCCGGTCACAAGCACCTGGCCAACTTCCATGATTAGGGGCAAAGTTTGGGATGTTTATTCGGTTATGGTTATGGTATTGTCATTTGGATTGGTTTTGGGACTGTTTTGGGTCATGACAATGAGTTTGATTTCAGTTATATGGAAATGAGATGGTTACTAATATTTATTAGTATGAGATGAACTTGACAATGAGTAATGGCTGGTTGAGACTTGATAAATGATGAATTATGATGAAGGAATGTTGATGAATTACTTGGTTATGATGGGATTAGACTCACCTAGAAATTATTGCTGTTTTTACCATTTTGGGAAATAAAATTTTCTTGCTGCAATCAGCCTTTTTATTCACTACCTTGTTGTAAGTTACATGTCATACTTTTCCCGAACTTTCTGAGTATGACATGTACTCACCCTTGCATTCCCACATATACATCAGCTACAGGAGAAGAGTACTTCAAGAAACATGCGGAGTACTAGGCGTGCGCACTACCGTCAACATGCCTGTAGAGTCAGAGTGGAGCTCCATCGTCTTAGTCATTTTTCGCTTTCGTTTAGAGTCTTCCGCTGCTAAGTAAGTTGGATATTCATGAGTGAGACATTGAGTCATTATAATAAAGTACTTAAACACTATTCATACGTGGTTATATTCTTAATTTCAGTTTGTGGAATACATGTGTATGTGTGATGAACATCCTGGGCACACATATGCATTCACTTGGTTCATTTTCAGAACCGGGTGTCACAAATTGGTACCAGAGCCACATTGACCGTAGGACGCAAGCCTAGGTAGAATGGACACTCTAAAACACGTAGGAACACCCCTCTAAACTGCTATTTTCGAAAATTCCTTCCTGCTGCACTTTACTTGTCAATTCAGCCACCGCAAAGTGCTATTTTCAGACCCTCTTTTTCTCTTCTTTGGGACACCAACACTTTTGTTTTCTTGCTTCATAGCTTCTAAAGTTTTGGAGTTATTTTCTTCTTCTCTAAAGTTTCTCATGTCTTATTTATAGATGCCGGTGACTAGGAGCACAGCATGCATAAGGACTCGTCTGTAACATCCTCAATTTCACTATCATGCATTAAATACATTTATTCATGTAGAGAAGCATTTAAAAAGAAGAAGAAATGAAGAGAGGAATATAGAAGCTAATACAATAATAAAATTAAATGGAAATGAAAAATAATTAAAATAAATAGAAAAGAAAACGAAATAAGAATAAAAACTGAAAGAAAAAAATAAATAAAATAGCCAAACTGGGCCACCCCATTTTTCCCAAATTCCCAAATTTTCCCCCAAAATCTCCTCTCCCCTAATTTCCCAAATTTTTTCCAACTTTTTTCCCAATTTTCTAGATTTTCCACGAATTCCCCAAAATTCCCCTAGGGGGGAATTTTCCCCACATTTGCCGAGAATTTTCCCCCTATTTTGGCTGCAACAAATTAGGGGTGGGAACCTTAATTGAGCCCCACCCCCCTTGGCTGCAGCCCATTAGGGGGGTACCCTAGCTCCCCCGCCTTTAGGACTCTTTGAGCTTTTATTCTCTAGTTAAATCCTAGCCATTGGATGAAAATAAATAATAAAATCCCAGCCCCTAGCTCCCACCTCTTTTAAAATTAAATCTCAGCCATTGGATATTTGATGTGCTAAAATTCTGGCCACCCTAGCTCTTTTCCCCCTTATAAATATAACTCCCCCCCCTTAGCTGCCCACCCGTTTTTCTTTTTTGGCCGCTGCCCACCCTGCTGCCAAGCAACGGCCCCTTGCTGCCAAGTCGCTGACCCCCCCTTGCCGGAATTTTGGCCGCCGTCGAGCTCCGTCACGCCTCGCCGTCGCTGGAGAAGAAGCTCCCGACGTTCTGCCCTAGCTGCAGCCCCGTAATTTCCCCTAGAAAATCTCCTGCTGCTGCCATTGCAAGGAGGGAAGCCCTGCCACAAGGAAGAAGTGAGGTAGGTCTTCGTTGCCCCTCTTACAACGTAGCCGCTGTTTCTACGCACTGTTTTCTTCACCCCCTGCGAGCAGAAAAATTCTGTGTGTGGACAGACCATGTTTTGGTCGATTTTTGACGGTGGGATTGATCTACAAAATCGGTCAAGATCATCACCATGTCCACACTTGATCCCAGAAACCTTGATCATCATAAAACCCCATGAAAGCCTAATAAAATATGCAAGAATATGTACAAACTGGTTTTATAAAACTGCACCATAGGAATTGCATTCATTCACCTCATTGCATCTTGAGTAAAGATTGTGTATGATAACTGATTGCTGTAAATTTTGTATGTGTGTGGTCGTGAGTAGAAGGACAAGCTCAAGAGGCCGTCTACGAGGATCTACAGCACCAAGACTTCGAGACGCTTGAGCAACACGAACCACGGGAGCAAGGCAAGTGCCCCTGGACCATATTGATCCTATGTTTTCGAAACTGTTTTGCTTGTGAAAACTCGTATGCTTGAGTCAACATGATTAGAAACCCTTTTATAGGAGTTTACTAGTTTTGTTAACCATCCTTGTCGCCGGGGAAGTTGATGAGTCAGGTATGGTCGTTTTTCCTTTTTGCTTCGTTTAACTTATGTGATATGGGAAGCTGAAAATAAACACGGTTAGCTACTGCACTCATAAGATTTAATATAATGAGAACTTGATGATGTTAATGAGCTTGGTATCGAGGAGATCTAGGCGAGCTTGGTTCGTGGATGTTGCTGAATGAGATGGTGGTTTGCTTGCCGTAGATCTAAGGACCGGTTCATGTGAGCACATGCCAGGAAAATAGTGCCACCACAAGGCCAAATATGGGTGCGGCTTAGCTGACTAATTAGGTGTGTTGTTAGCTTGTTATGGACCATTAGATGGCGTGGGGAATGGAAGTCAGGGAGGACTTCCCTTGGAACTGCATGGCACAAGAGGGGGCCCGCGGGTGGTACAATGGAGATTCGAGCCTGCCGGTGAAACCTCAGTGGGTCCGTACATCCTAGTAGCCCCTTTGTAAAGGCTATTTTGTGATCTCTTGGCCATAGACCGATGGTTGTGTACTGGTATAATGGAGGTTCTTTCTAGTTGCCAACTCGATACAAAATCACAAACTTGTGGGTAAAGTGGTGCCACCTCTGCAGAGTGTAAAACTATCATGATAGCCGTGCTTCCGGTCACAAGCACCTGGCCAAATTCTATGATTAGAGGCAAAACTTGGGATGGATATTCGGGTATGGTCATTGTGATTGGTTTTTTAGGACAGTTTTGAGTCATGAAAATGAATTGGGCTTCGGCTATATGAAAATGAGATGGTTATGAATAATTATGCGTATGATATGAATTTGAGAAATATTAATGGCTGGTTGATACTTGATAAATGTTGAATTATGATGAAGGAACGTTGTTGAATTACTTGGTTATGATGGGATTAAACTCACCTAGAAATAGTTGCTGTTTTTACCATGTTTATAAAATAAAATTTGCTTGCTGCAATGAACCTTTATATTGTATACCTTGTTGTAACCTACATGTCACACTATTCCCACACTTGCTGAGTACAACATGTACTCACCCTTGCATTCCCACATATATATCATCTATACGAGAAGAATACTTCGAGGAACAGGTGGGGTACTAGGCGTGCGCACTACCGTCAACATGCCTGTGGAGTCAAAATGGAGCCCCGTCGTCTTAGTGATTTTCCGCTGTGGTTTAGTGTCTTCCGCTGCAAGAATAAAGTTAGATATTCATGAGTGAGACAATGAGTCAATGTAATAAAGTACTTAAACACTATTTAGAAAATGAGTAAAATCATCAAGAATGACTAAGTAATATTTATAGCCTGTGACACTTTCAATTGGAGAAGTCCAGAGATCACAATGAATAAGTTGAAAAGGAAAATATGTTACACATAGTAACTGAGAAAAGGGAAGTCTAGTCTGACGCCCTTTTTGACAAGCATCACAGATGTGTGATGAATCTTTATTGACAGCAATGGAAAATTCAGAGATAACATGTGCTAAGTTTTGATGGCCTGGATGCCCAAGTCTCCTATGGCAA
The DNA here is from genome assembly GCA_030760725.1 of Neostapfia colusana. Lineage (NCBI taxonomy): Eukaryota > Viridiplantae > Streptophyta > Magnoliopsida > Poales > Poaceae > Neostapfia > Neostapfia colusana. The sequence goes on along the minus strand of JASWHV010000007.1, from coordinate 40,244,848 downwards.
AGAGTAGTGGATGAAGCAATGAAAGCACTGTCTGATGAAGGCCTGCTAGAACTGAAGAATGCGTAAAGGTCCCCTTGGCTATTGCACCTCATGATCTCTGTTCTGCAGGGAAGAGCCTTGATGGAGAAACCATGTGGGTCAAATTCAATAGAACAGCAGTTATCGGTGGTAAAGCGTCGCACGGAAATTAAATTTTTGATTAATTTAGGAATGTGCAAAACTCTGGGCAAATGAAAGGTTGTATGTGGTGTGTGCAGAGGTACTGAACCAGTACCCGTGACAGGCATTGTTGATCCATTGCCAACTGTAAGGGCCTCAGTTTTTGACACATAATTGAAGTGTTCATCACCATACACACACACCTCATTTGAGGAAAGATGATGAACACAAATGAAGAGCAAGTAACCACCATCAACATGCTCATTAGAGAACAAACTCACATATTGCAAAAGTGGTATTTTCCACATGTGATATAGGTGGGCTGGACATATGAAAACTCCTACACATTGCTAAGGATGTCCATGCCAAGTTTCACCCAAATTCAAAACCTTTTTGAGGTCATTTTGGGTATAGCTAGAAAGAGGGCAGTTTGAAACCATATTCAAATTCAAACTGTTTTTATCCCATGAATTCAAAAGTGGGAGGCATATTCTTATTCAGCACATTTTTGTGACCTCACACACCAATTTTCACTCCATTTGGAGTTGATCTTGACATGAGCTAAGTGGGACAAATTCAAACTTTATTTGAATTCAAAACTGAACTTGTGCTGAAATTCATTCAAACCAAACCCAATTTGAATTCTACTCAATTCAAATGGCTCATGGGTGAATATTTTGAATTACCAGGGGTAGTATGGGGCTCACTGTTTACAACAGTGTTTATGAGTAAATTTCAGAGGTTAAAATTGGAAGTGGGACCCACATGTCAGCCACTACTTCAAAACAAACCGACTGAAACACAACTCACTCGGTTCCCGGGTGCAGTGCGCGCGAGCCACCGGGGGTCAGCCGACGCCAGCTCCTGCTGCGTGCCCCAAGCCGGGCTTCTTATCCCCTCCCCGGCGTGCTCCCATCACCCATTCCCCGAGCTACCGACGCACTCGGCCTGTTCTTCCACTGCAACCGCCGCCGCTCGAGCTCACGCTTGATCAAGTCCGATCACTCGCGAGCACAGCCTCCTCCACAGCAAAACGGCACCGGGAGATCATGAGCAACCTCCTAGACCCCGTGTTGGCCAGTGAGCAAGCGTCCTCGAGCTATACCAAACCGTTTCTCCGGCAGACCGAGCATCGCCGCCGATCAGGCTCTCGTGGACAGCACAACACAGCTGTTGTCACGTCCTCTTCTCTACACAAGAAAGGTGCGTGATTGTATGTAGATGGAGTAGCCGAAAGCCGTTTGGCGATTGATCAACCCTCGTCCGAGAATTTCCAAATTTACTCTTGATCAGTTCATAAGGACTGAGCTCACCTTCGGCTGAAATTCGTGCTCTATACGCGAGGGTTGGACAAGCTCGTTACCTAGTAGCTTCTACGCACGATAGCGCCCACGCTCCAACTGGAATCAGAGAAAACCATCGAGAATCAGCCATGATATGGCCGTTTTCCCCGCCGCCAAGGCTGAGCACCTCGGCTCACCGTCGAGAGCATAGTTGCCGGTATTTCTAGATTCCACCCAGCCCTGGTTCGTGTTCCCCATGCTCTACTGATGCTCTCCGCCCGATTTCCGATCGATTTGCTGCACAGGAGACCGGGACCGACCTCACCGGAACCCTAGCAGGTGCTGTCACCGGTGCGCACGGGTTTCCGGTCATCACCGGTGGCCAGCGATCCCACCATTGAGTCCAGGTTGTCAGTAAAGGGGCAGGCGGCGAGTTTCGGGCCGGGGGTGGCCGGGAACTCAATTCCGGTGAAGATCACCGGAGATCGCCGCCGCCGCGCAGTTGGCGCGAGGAGGGAGACGACGCACTGTGTGCCTTGCCTACGAGCAGGAGTTTAAATTTTTCCCCGATTTTCAGAATTCTTCCAAAATTCAAATTCTCATAACTTTGGCTAGAAAGCTCCAAATCGGGTGAACCAAATTTTGTTGGATTCAGCGCTCTGAGCACTTTCCATCAAATCAAGTTTCACTTCATGAAAAATCCTTATTTCTCCAGAATTAATTCCTCAAAGTTTAAACTGTTTGGAATTTTAACTGGAGAATCCTTTGGAGGAAAATTCTGAAAATTTTCTAGGATGTTCACCATAATATCCTTGAACTACCATATAAATTTCAGATCCATTTGAGCTAATTTGATCCATCTAATGGTGTGATTAGTGAAACTGTTCCAGAGAAAATAGAAAATGTTCAGAAACATTTTCAGAATTTTCTCTGAAATTGTTTAGCTCATATCTTTAGCTAGGAACCTTCAAATTAAGTGAGACCAACTCCATTAGAACCCTCTGAGAATCTAGTTTTCAGAAAGTCATTGTTTGTTTCATGAAAGTCCTTAGAACACCCTAAGAGTTCCAATTAAGGTCAAGGACATAATTAATTGTGGGGGGCTCCAATGAGCTTTGCTGCAACTAAATCTTGACCAAGTCTCTGTTTTGGTTGTAACCAAGCCACAGTAAAAGTTTCATAGTCAGTGAGTCTGTCTAGTGGGACTTATAAGCTTCACAAGTTCAAACTTAATACAAATGCATTTAGATTGATACATGTACCTCTTCTATCATGTAGTCGCTAAGGTCGAGGAGGAACCCGAAGTCCTAGACTTCGTTACTCCGGAGGAAGAGCTAGCCTACGACCAAGAGCAGCAAGGCAAGCTCCGGTTTGCATTAACCTTTTTACAAATGTTTATTGGTTTGAGCACATCTTTGAATACTATTATTCTTTGCATTAGAGTCTTGTTTGGAAACCCAAATGCATAGCCAAGAAAACCATGGGTTGGGTTTAGGATTACAAACCCCGTTAGCTACTGCAATGCTAAGATAGAGTAGGATTCAGTACAAGTCGAGTAGTTGGAACTACTTGCGAGAATAGGCTAGACGCACATCGCTCGGGTAGAGATAGCACATGATACACATGGCAAGAAAGATGAGACCGAGCGGAGGGTAAGGGCAGCAGGACTTTGGGGGCCTGTGTGCTGTAGCTCCGCTTGTGTCGATTGAGGACCGAGCCGTGTGCGGACCTGTTGAACAAGCTAGAACAGTACCGAAGACCTACCGGCTATATGGGAACCGGGGAACTGACGTAACTCGGGTAGCTGGGTGTTGAGGCATAGCTGGTCGTTCATAGGGTAGGTTGAGAGCTCGAGGTGTAAATCGGATGGCGGCACTGAGATGCGCGTGCAGAGACCTCTTGCTCGGGACGATTGGACCGGTTCAACATTTGGCTAACGGGTGAAAGGTAGTCGCGTACGGCGTCCATGATGGTTGTTGTAGGAAACATCGAGTACGGAAGTACGTGACGGGTTATTCGGGTAACCCTGCAGGTGTAAATCGATTATAATCGCCGTCCCTCGCGGTCAGTGAGTACCACTTGTTCACTGTACCGTGACGTAGAAAGAACAGGCTAGTTATATGTTAAAATGTTGCTAATTGAAAGATGGACTTGATTGCTAATGACTTGCTGTAGTTTAGAGCTAACTAAAGTTCATTTCGACTTTGGGCAAAGTACATGAGAGAAATGCGTTTCTTGTTTGATTGCGGCTCTCTCATGTACCTTAGCGTAAGGTTCTCCACAACCTGCTGCTAAAACATGAAAGTAAGGTTCTACTAATTAGGCGAGTCCTTGCAAATGATTTTTACATCATGTAACCCACCACCCCTCATTTAGAAGTTCCATGTTTAGGTGAGACGGGTCAGACTTGCTGAACCTTCGTGCTCACTGCTTGTGTTTGAAGCTTTTGCAGGGTTCTATGAGGAAGGGACTCCCGAAGAGGAGACGGAACCCCAGGAGGGGAACCCCGTCGAGTGGGAGTCGTGCACGCCGCAGAGTTAGTGTGCGTGTGTGCTAGCAAGGACATGTTCAAGGGTTGAACGTGGACTTGATGCATAGTCTATGCCCGTGGGTGTAGACTGGAACTATTTTGATGTAAATATGTTCATAAACTTGTTTATGTAATAAAATTTCGCTTCGGCTTTGTACCTTTGACGTGTGTTATCCGGTGCTGTGCAACGCAGCACCCCTCAGCGTGATCCTGGCTCGACAAGACCTTTGGGGTCGTGTCAGCGTTGGTATCAGAGCTCGCTTGAAGTTTAACGCACTACAAAGGTCATCTTTTCAAAAATCCAGTGAGGAACGAGTTAGTAGCCCGTATAAGGATGTTATTAGCATATATAAAGTGGCATACTAACCTATTTGTCTATGTCGGAAAATCGTGCATCTCGGGACGTTTATGTCTTGGGGGGTGCACGTAAGCGCTGTCCACCAGTGCGCACAAGCTGAAGGGTGGAGCTCCACGGGTGGCAGGTAACCCGACCCGCTTCGATATCCTCTACGACTCTTCATGTTGTTTGGGGTATTCGAGCAACGTCTGTCCCTGGCGTGCGTGGTGCAACTTGGGAGACCCCGTCACGTGGTCTAAAACGTGAACACGTAGCTCAAGGCGTGTTTGGCTTGAGAACATCCGGGCGAGTGATGACGGCCGGGTGTACGAACTGTATGGATTCCGGACTCGGTGTGCAGCCGAGTCTGATGATTGTTTAAGTTTCTGCAGGTAGTCTGACCATGAAACGGTATACGTGTAGCATCCGTGTGCGAGTGACGTTTAGTGCCACTGAAATAACGAAGCCGGCTAAGTCGGGTATAGGTTTTTCTTTGTGAGGACGTAGTACCGACATAATCTGGTGACGCATCGACGTCACACCCCATTAAATGAACAACTTCATTTAAAACTTGATGGTTTTGATCTAAAGTAGTAAACTTGCTGTAACCTCTTCCTATAATCAGGATATTCAAAGTAAACAAGTTTTCAACTTATAGGTTGTTAAGGACAGAGCACTCTGTGTTCAGCTGAATCAAGGCTGAAGTTAATCAGAGGTTAGAGGTTGAGTTCTTTCGAGGTTGGGGTCATATGATACATTTATGGAAAGCTTTGGAAAAGATTTACAACTTTTCTGAAGAGGTCCAGAGGTGTTTCATCCCTTAACCAATCGAAAAATGCAGTAGAGTTGAAACTGTCCATAAAACAGGACAGAGTAAAGCTCTCTGCAAACTCTCTGTAAATTGAGTATAACTCCCTGCATAAAGTTCTAAAAATAGAAGATGAGGTAGTTCTGGAAAGTTTGTGAGATGGGTTACAACTTTGTAACAGAAAGGTTTGTCAGATTGGGAACAGAATTAACTGGAATTCTTGGATCAAATCAGTACCTAAAGCAGGGAGGTGATGTCCAATTTTCTCCAGAAATTCTGTTAACTTTGACATCTCATAACTTTTGAACCAGGACTGATCTTAGGCCAAGCAAATACTTTCTGGAAATATATTGAAGTTAGCTTTAACTTTGATGTTGAGCTCCAGAATTGGTTTTGCCTTTAACATGGCCTAAATCAGGTTGAAATGGAAACTGGTCAGGGCTGTCATGGGAACAGCAGATCAGCAGTCAAATTTGTTTAAAATTTGAACTATGTTTCCAAGTTTTATGGGTTCAATAACATGTATTATGTTATAAATCAGTGGTTTACTGTTTAAATAAATATTTGAAATTTATCAAATATATTGTTACAGATGACAGCAGACAAACAGTTGGAGAACGGGTGGGTGGTATCCCACTGTTCTCACCGTAGCGGCTATCCGGAAGCATTGAGGCGTATGCTTCAATATTTCGGGTACAACCAGATGCTGCAGTACTTCGCCAAGGAAGAAGGAGAAGAGGGGAACAAGACGTGGACAATCCATGTCGAAGTCCCTGAAGGACCTACACCACCCGGTTGGGTGCCGTTCACCGTCACGGTGAGAGGAAGACAACCAGAAGGGATGTGGCAAGTGGCAGCCCGTGACACCATGTCACGTTTCTGTCAATTACACATGCAGGCTATGGAGGGCACTCCATACGCGCTCGTTCCGGTGGAGGGACGGGCTCAGCATGTGTGGGAAGAGAGGTACCTGGAGGCAACGGACCCGAGTTGCCCAAGGTACAACCCCGCGGAGGCAAATCTCAGCCTCCAGATGAGGGCGGGAAACGCCGTGATGGACAGCCAAGCTGTTCATACGGAGCATCTCGCCACAAAGCTCAAGGAGAGCACGAGCCGTGGAGACCATTTCGAGAGTGCTCATAGCGCACTCCACAATGTGATCCTTCCGACGATCAAGCGACTGAATGAACAGCACAATCAGTTGCATCGTCTGAAGAAGGCGAAGAAGAAGAGCCGTGTTGACATCACGGCGTTGCAAGAACTGGTACAGAATCTGACCCAGCAGAACGAGGACCTTGCTCAAGAGCGAGGCAACGATATCGAGGAAGGCCAAGGCTGGGAAGAGGACTACATCCAAGCCATGGACGAGGTGCATGCATTGCAGGACCTCGTACCTCCGGTGTTAGCCGTACCGGTGGTCTTGGGCCTTCCAGCAATGGGAGAACCTGGGATGGGAGAAGAGGTGGTAGATCCGGAGCCACCAGCAGGGGTACCGGAGGAGGACGACCCACAGGAGGTCGAGTTCTACTCCGAGTAGGGGGTTACAGTTGCCATGTAGGGCAGCTAGGGTAGTGTAGCCCAAATTTTGTAATCGATGACATGTCGTGTAGACAGTAGCGTATGTATAGGTAGTGACGACATGAGCACGACTTCTCAGAGACCCGAGAATAATGTATCTTGTATAAAGTTTATGCTTTATCAATATATGTGAATGTTGTGCAAATTAATCATGTGTCACTTCAATACCTACTGTTACATATGGAATTTTAAGTAAGACATGTGCTAATCGCTGCTGTTTTGAATTTCAGAATGACGCGTACTCATGGCAACCATGATGTTGGGGGTACCAGTCAAGGGGGAGAGACCTCCCAACCACCTCCCGAGGACTCCTCGGGACAACAGCAGCAGCAACAGCAAACACCGCCACCGCCACTGCCAACGGTTACATTGGCCAACATCGTCGCGGCAATGGCGGGTTCACATCAGCAGCACACGGAGTTGCTGCAAACGCTTATCGCCAATACGTCTCACCCAGAGAGACGTCAAGACCGGGAGGAGCGTCAACAGAGCTCCTACTCCGACTTCCTGGCGACTCATCCCCCGGTATTCTCAAGGGCGGATGAACCTCTTGACGCGGACAACTGGCTCCGCGCGATAGAGATAAAGTTCGGGCTGCTCCAGATAAACGAGCAGCGTAAGACTCAGTTCGCGGTCCAGCAGCTCCAAGGATCCACGAGCGCGTGGTGGGCCAACTTCTGTGCTTCACAGCCCACCGACCGAGTGATGACCTGGACGGAGTTTCAGACGGCCATCAGGGCCTATCATATACTGCCAGATTTGATGAAGAGGAAGATGCAGAAATTCCTACACCTGCAACAAGGGAGCAGGAACGCGCCGGAATACTCCAGAGCGTTCAATGATCTCGCGCTCTACGCGTTGTGTCACGCAGATACTGACGAGAAGCGGCGGGACCACTTTTACCAGGGGCTTAACCCGCTCCTGAAGGACAAGTTGGCGATGTTCAATCGCGGCAGCCTCAACGACATCATTGATGCTGCGATTGTTCAGGAGGACTCCGGCAAGGAGTTAGCAGCGGCGGAGAGAAAGCGAAGCGCGCCGCAGAGCAGCGGAGAAGGAGGCGGTCCTTCTCAAAAGTTTCGGATGGTGAATCGCCCACCATCAGATCCACGCTGGCAGCCACCACAGCGGTAGATGCCATAACGCAGTCGGCCGTACTCTTCACCGGCATTCAGGCCGGCACTGCCAGTACCACCTCTGCAACAACAGCAGCAGCGGGTGATGCCGCGTGCGTATGCACCTCAGCTGCGCATACCGGGCTTTCGTCCCCCGAGCACTACACCAGCAGCAGCCACATGTTACAAGTGTGGTCGTCCAGGACACTTCGCGAGCAGTTGCCATTTGAGGCAAGCGGCGGAGTGGCACCGCAGTTTCCGGGGAGGAATCAACTCCGGAACCCTACTAATGCGCGGCGGGCAAACCCTAGGCCCGACACCGTCCACCAGCTTGCCAAAGAGGACGTGCCGGAGGGCGAGCCAATCCTTGCGGGTATGTTCCAACTCCACCAGCATCCCGCTATAGTATTGTTTGATTCAGGCGCTTCGCATAGCTTCATTAGCCAAGCTTTCATTTAAAAATATAGCTTGCAAATACTACCCACCGATAGTCCTTATGTGATCTGTTCACCGGGTGGGAAAATTTCAGCAAGCATGATGGTCCCAAAAGCGCCATTGTGCTTAGAGGGTAGAGTTTACCCTACGTCTCTCATAATATTAGAGGGACAAAAGGTCGATGTCATCCTAGGGATGTCGTGGTTAACCCGCCACGGCGCTGTTTTAGACACCGTCCTCCGAGTTGTGCACTTGAACTCAGAAGTGCACAAGTCGCACTCATTATTTCTGGACAGTCCAGAAATAAAGCTTCCAACTGTCTATCACGCCACAACCATCAGATTGGAAGATATTCCAGTAGTCCGAAAGTTCCCTGATGTATTCCCGGACGATTTGCCGGGGATGCCGCCCGATAGAGAGGTGGAGTTCAAGATTGAACTTGCACCGCGAACCATGCCAATATCCCGAAGGCCGTACAAGATGGCGCCCAAGGAATTGGCTGAACTGAAGACTCAGCTCACGGACCTTCTGGATAAGGGTTTTATTAGGCCGAGCTCCTCACCATGGGGCTGTTCGGCATTATTTGTCAAGAAGAAGGATGAGACGTTACGGCTTTGCATGGACTATCGTCCATTAAATGCCGTAACCATCAAGAACAAGTACCCGTTGCCACGGATCGACATGTTGTTTGATCAGTTGGTCGAAGCAAGGATCTTTTCCATGATGGATTTAAGATCCGGGTACCATCAGATTAAGATAAGGGCTGAGGACATTCCAAAGACAGCTTTGAATGTGGCCTAGAGGGGGGGTGAATAGGCCTTTAAAGAATTCCTGCACACTTAATAAAGTTATCAGAAACTTGACTGACCGGACTAGTCCGGTTGTGTGGGCGGACTAGTCCGGTGTGCTGAATTATTTGAGTTGATTAAGTGTGTCTCACAAATTTAATCTTATAGCAGCGGAATAAGAACAACAGTTTTTATAACTTAAATTTATTGTATGGATGCACGTGCAAACTTGTAAGGAACTAAATCGATGACTAGCAAACTAGTGATCTAATGTGTCAAGATGTAAAACAAATGAGAGACAAAAGACACGAATTTTTACCGAGGTTCGATCTCACCAAGAGATCTACGTCCTCGTTGAGGAAGCTCACACAGAGCCAGGTTCCCAACCCTTTCCCTCTTCAAGTCACCACACAGGCCGACTTGACTTCACTATCAAGTGTAATCACCGTGTTTATGGGGCAACCTCACACGTTGAGGGCTCCCACAAGAATTACAATGAGAAGTTGATCAAATACACTCAAAAAGATTACAATGCAGAATATGAGTGTAGAGAGATCAAACCCTAAGAGCTCACAACGAAGGAACGACGATCTCCCAATCCAAAATCCAAGTATTTTATTGATCTTCACCTTTTTGCACCTTAGATATGTGGGGAGACGTGTTTTTGGGCTCTTGGGACAGGTGGAGGCGCTAGGGTTTCAGTTTTTGACAGTATGAGTCGTGTCTCTTCAGGGAAAAGATGAAGGACCTCTTTTTATAGGCTTTCCCAAAAAGTTACCGTTGTTAAACCTACTACCGGACTAGTCCGGTATATGATCGGACTTGTCCGGTCTACTTCCAGTGGGTTAACCGGACTAGTCCGGTCCACAAACCGGACTTGTCCGGTGCTATGTGAGATGGGGTTTCAGAAACTTCAACGGACTAGTCCTGTCGCTTGGATGGACTAGTCCGTAGTCCTCTAAAGAGGACAACAGAGACATGACCGGACTAGTCCGGTCTAAAACCGGACTTGTCCGGTTGCATTCCACTGAGCTGACCGGACTAGTCCGGTTCACAAGGCGTACTAGTCCGGTGCACTATGTTTGCGTCTTTCAGAAAGTTAAACGGACTAATCCGGTCCATGAACGGACTAGTCCGGTTTTCAGTGGATTTTAGTTGATTTTTAAACCCCTTACCCTTACACAAAGTCATGAGCTCTTGGGATGTGTCTCTCTCACACACAACCTATACATTTATATCAACTTAGCTCCTCTAAATTCCACTAACGTCTTCCTTTTCGGGCATCACTCTATTTTTCATCTTTTTGTGTGTGCCGAGCCAGTTCACTTTGTTTATCCTGCAATCATCTTAATAGTTTCATTAGGATTTCATATGTTCATCATCAATTAGCCAAAACCCACAAGGGATATCCTAGATGCACTTACAATCTCCCCCTTTTTGGTGATTGATGACAACCATTTGAGATATCACAATTGAGAATAAAAGGTTGATTTTCATAAGGTGTGCACATATGAGAATAATAAAGAATTCACAAAAAGCTTCTCACATATGCACACACCTTATGGTGGGGTGCCTCACAGGTGTGTGATAAACAAAATGTGATAAATTAAAGACAAACAGTAGTGAACATGTAAGCATAGTACATCACACATAAGAAAAGAAATAGTGCATTACAGGATTTTAAAAATAGGTACATGTCCTTGATCACAAAAGATCTTAATAACTAATACTAGATAGAAAAAGTCCAAGTCTAATCTCAATCTTCCATCTCAATCTCTCCCCCTTTGGCATCAATGCACCAAAAAAGGGAAAAATTGAGGAGAATCACTCATCACTGCCTCCTTCGTCAGTCTCAGTCTGATCTTCATCTTCAGCATCCATGGGAGCAGGATCTTCCTCTGAGTCCTCGGAGGCGGGCGGTGATCCAACGGGCTCAATCTCAAGCTTTGCACAGATAGACTTGATATTGGCATTGACGTACTGTTGATGTTTCTTCCTTGCAAGCTTTTCTTTGCGTTGCCTGTCTTCGATCTTACGGCAGCAAGCAAAGATGGAGGAGAGCATCTTGAGGATGCCGCTAGATGATTCTTGGGCAGGTGGAGAACCAGGAGGAGCAGCTGCAGACCTAGTGTCATCATGAGCTTGCTTTGATCTCCTCTCCACTGGTGGAGAGGACGGGGCAGTTGGAGCCGGAGGGAGAGTGTACTCGGTGGGTTTTTGCGGCTTCAACCCCGTATGCTTGACATCCTTGACAAACTCGAGTCCCGTCACTTTCTCAATCATGTACATGATATACGGTGCATATCCACAGGACCTATTTAGGGTAATTGAGATGTTCACAATGTCGTTGTAGATATACTCAAAGACATTGAATGGTCTCCTCCCACTAATGACCTTCATGAGAGTCCTCAAGGTTCCTTGTATAGTTCCTGCATCTCCATCCTTCGGAGCTATCGTCTTTCTCAAGACTCTATTTAGGACCACAAAGAAGGGCTTTAGATATTTGATGGTGGGAGGAACATATGGCATCCTTGTGTCATAGAGAAACTCAAGCTCTTCCTTCTCCAGGGGTTTCAGATTATGGATCACCAGTTCGTGATCCAAAGTGTTTTGGAGGTGAAGAATCCTAGCAAATTCATCATACGTGACACTATACCTTGAACCATGAGTCATCCAAGTAAGACTGTCTCCATCATCCCGAGCAAAGTAGAGAGTGGAGTAAAACTGGGTAATGACTTCATTGTTCCAGTCATACTCAAAGGATAGCAGGTCCGTCAGACCGTGCCTCTCTAAGGCCTCCACCATCTCACGAAAGGCAGGATACCTCTTCGACTTTAGGTATTCAACATTTAGCCATTGACTCTCTACTACGGGATTCTTCATCTTCATGTACACATGCTCGTAGTAGTCTGCATGGAAGTTGCTCCAGAACCTAGGATTAGAACATTGTTTAGGTCGGCCATACACTTCAATCTTCCTGAAGTTATCAGCTAGCTCATTCCCTTTTCCAGTGAAATCCTCACTTGAAGGCTGCCTGTTGCGGTGAACGGGATTTTTCAATTTCAGAGGCCCAATGGGGCCACTAGCAAGTCCCTTCCCTTTATTGAGAACTCTTCTTGACCCTGACGAGCCCTCAGCAGCATCTTTCCTTTGAGGCCTTTTGATAATGACTTTCCTCTTCTTAGGTAGATTGTCGTCGGAGGGTGGAGAGTGAGCATTGACATCATGTCTCTTCTTCATCACTCCCTCCTTAGCTCTCCTCACTCTTTCACGTTGAACTTCTTCGTCAATGTGAAAAGAGCCGTCATCTGATCTTGAAGACATGATGCCTGATAAGGAGTTTAAGGATTAGATGCAAACGGACGCATTATCGACTTCAAATGGGAATCTAGGAGTTCAACTGTCAGAGACTGGACTTGTCCGGTTTCAGAGTGCGGACTAGTTCGGTGGACCGGACTTGTCCGCATCTTAACGCCGGACTAGCCCGGCCTAGCATAAGAACCCTAAATTGAATGTTTCATTTGAAGCAAATCTCCTATCTAAGGACACAAGGGTAGGAAAGTGGTAGGAATACATCTATTTATGCAATGTACATCCTTTTGAAATCAAAGGAAACTAGCTAGAGCTAGAAAAATTGAGATTTTGGTTTTGGGGGGGGGATTTACCAAGATTTGAAGATTCGCGTTGAAGGAGTGGCAATCAGTCCGGATGAGTCCGGAAAGTAGGATCCCCTCGTCGAAAAGAGGCTTTTTCACGGAGAAAATTCCGAGTTCGAGGGCTCAACTTGAAAATCACTTTGGGAGCTAGGGTTTTGGAGAGAGGGTGAGACAAAGTGCTTATGAGTGGAGAGGGAGGCGTTTGGTCCGGCCAACTGCTTCTATATGCGACTGACCGGACTAGTCCGGTCATGGTAGTGGACTAGTCCGGTACCCCTGAGTTAACCTAATAGTTGTCTGTCTGGACTAGTCCGGTTGGAAATCGGACTAGTCCGTTTCCAACAGACTTGATACATATATAGATAACTAATAGTGATCCAAGGGCAACAATTTTGCAAGTAGTCTTGGTGATTACGACTAGTAGGCAATCAGCAATCGAACAATGGTCATAATCCACAAGATTTATTCATTAGAAATAGTTTTCTGAGTAGAACGGAGAGGAGGAGCATTTTTGACAATACGGAGAAACAATTTAAGTTACAACCAGGTCTGCAATGTTTCAAGCCACATTTCGAGAGTCAAGAATGTTTAGCTCATTTCTTAGTTCACAGAACCTTTTCTCATCTAATGGTTTGGTAAAAATATCCGCAAGTTGTTTTTTAGTCCTAACATGTGAAATAGCTATGTCACCTTTTAATGAATGATCTCTGAGAAAGTGATGACGGATGTCTATGTGCTTAGTTCTTGAGTGCTCTACCGGGTTGTGTGCAATCTTTATAGCACTTTCATTATCGCATAGAAGCGGGATATGACTTAGATTGTAGCCGTAGTCCCTAAGAGTTTGTTGCATCCAAAGCAGTTGCGCACAGCAACTACCGGCTGCAACGTACTCTGCTTCCGCTGTGGAAAGAGCAATGGAGTTTTGCTTTTTAGATGGCCAAGAAACTAGGGACCTACCAAGAAATTGACAGGTCCCTGACGTGCTCTTTCTATCGACTTTGCATCCTGCATAGTCGGCGTCAGAATACCCTATCAAGTTAAACTTGGATCCTTTGGGATACCAAAGGCCCAAGTTGGGTGTGTGCACAAGGTACCTTAGGATTCTTTTTACAGCAATTAAGTGACACTCTTTAGGTGCGGCTTGAAACCTTGCACACATGCAAACACTAAGCATAATATCTGGCCTAGATGCACATAAGTATAGTAAAGATCCAATCATGGACCGATATACCTTTTGGTCCACATTTGGACCGTCTTCATTGAGGTCGAGATGTCCGTTGATGGCCATGGGTGTCTTGATGGGCTTGGCTTTGTCCATATTGAATTTCTTGAGAATGTCTTGTGTATATTTAGTTTGGCTTATAAATGTACCTTCTCTCAGTTGCCTCACTTGAAATCCCAAGAAGAACTTCAATTCACCATCATTGACATCTCGAACCTGTCTGTCATTATTTTGCTAAATTCTTCACAGAAGGACTTGTTAGTGGATCCAAAGATAATGTCATCAACATAAATTTGACATACGAATAAATGATCATCAAAATGTTTAGTAAAGAGTGTATAGTCAGCTTTACCAATTTTGAATCCATTTTGAATCATAAAATCTCTAAGGCACTCATACCAGGCTCGAGGAGCCTGTTTGAGGCCATAGAGAGCCTTACGCAGTTTATAGACATGGTTGGGATACTTCTGATCTTCGAACCCCGGTGGCTGCTCCACATAGACTTCCTCCTTTATCGGACCATTGAGAAAGGCACTATTGACGTCCATTTGATACAACTTAAAATTATGGTGAGTAGCATATGCCAATAAAATGCGAATGGACTCAAGTCTAGCTACAGGAGCAAAGGTTTCATCGAAATCCAAACCTTCCACTTGAGAATAACCTTTGGCCACCAACCTCGCTTTATTTCTTGTCACTACTCCATGTTCATCTTTCTTGTTCCGAAAGACCCATTTGGTTCCAACGATGTTCGCCCTTGGTCTTTCCACCAGCTCCCACACTTCATTTCTTTTGAAGTTGTTCAGCTCCTCTTGCATCGCAATCACCCAGTCTGGATCCCTTAAGGCTTCTTCTACCCTGTATGGCTCCAAAAAAGACACAAAAGAATAATGTTCACAAAAATTTGCAATTTGAGATCTAGTAGTTACTCCCTTAGCAATATCTCCAATGATATTGTTGACAGGATGGTCCCTTTGCACACACTGATGTACTCTTGGGTGTGGAATTTGTATAGTTGTTTGTTCTTCATTGTCTTCTTGTGTCATGTCTCCCCCTAGATCATTGCTTCCATGATCATCTTGATTTTCTTGATCCTCCTCAACTTGATCTTGTGTTGGAGCTCCCCCTTGATCATTGCTTCCTTGTTGAAATTCATCTTGTGTCTCCTCTCGTGGTAGGATATCACCAAGTGCCATTTTCTTCAGCGCTTCACATGGAGCTTCCTCCTTATCTAGCATAGACTTATCGACTTGCTCCACTTGTGAGCCGTTAGTTTCATCGAACACTACGTCACGCGCTACTTCAACAAGGCCGGACACCTTGTTGAAGACATGATAGGCGTAGGCGTTCGATTCATATCCGAGCAAGAATCCTTCATCGGACTTTGAAGCAAACTTCGAGGCCCTTGGTTTCTTGTTCATAATAAAACATTTGCAACCAAAAACTTTGAAATAGGAAACGTTAGGCTTTTTACCCGTGAGAAGCTCATATGGAGTTTTCTTCAGAAGTCGATGAAGGTACAACCGATTTGTGGCATGACAAGCGGTGTTCACCACTTCTGCCCAAAATTGGTCTGACGTCTTGTATTCATCCAACATTGTTCTCGCCATTTCGATCAATGTTCTGTTCTTCCTTTCGGCCACCCCGTTCTGTTGAGGAGAATAGGGTGCCGAGAATTCATGCTGTATACCTTCTTCATTGAGATATTCTTCAACTTGGGTGTTCTTGAATTCTGTCCCATTGTCACTTCTGATATTCTTTACGGTTGATGAGAATTCATTTTGAGCTCTTTTCAAGAACTTCTTGAGGGTTCCCTGAGTTTCTGATTTATCATACAAGAAAAATACCCAGGTAAATCTTGAAAAATCATCAACAATAAGTAAACCGTATTTGTTACCGCCGATGCTGATGTACGCAATTGGACCAAAGAGATCCATGTGGAGAAGTTCCAGCGGTCTAGCGGTGGTCATCACATTCTTGGCAGGGTGTGATGCTCCAACTTGTTTTCCTGCTTGACAAGCTCTGCATGGCCTGTCTTTTTCAAAAACCACATCCTTAAGACCACGGATGTGACCACCTTTTAGAAGTTTCTGCAGATTTCTCATTCCAACATGGGCTAGCCGTCTATGCCACAGCCATCCCATGTTGGTCTTAGCAACCAAGCAAGTGTTGAGTTCGGCTTTATCTTTGTTGAAGTCAACAAGATAAAGCTTTCCCTTCAACAATCCCTTGAATGCAATCGAGCCATCGCTTCTTCTAAAGACGGTCACACCCTCATTAGTGAATAAACAGTTGTAACCTTTGTCGCATAGTTGAGATATTGATAAAAGATTATAATCTAGAGAGTCTACATGTAAAACATTAGATAAGGTGTGTTGAGAGGATATTTCAATGTTACCACTACCAAGGACCTTTCCTTGGCTGTTGTCTCCAAAGTATATACCTTCACTTGGATCCTTGTTGCACTCGTATTCTACAAACATACCTCTCTCTCCGGTCATATGATTTGTGCATCCGCCATCTAGTACCCACTTAGATTCACCGGAGGAGTAAGCCTGCAAAATAGAATTATTTCTGGGTTTTAGGTACCCAAGCTTGCTTGGGTCCTCTTAGGTTAGTCACAAGAGTTTTGGGCACCCACACACAAGTTCTTAAGTTCTTGTGGCGTGGCCCTGTATATTTAGCAATGACTTTTCCATACTTGTTTTTCATGAGAGCATAAGAAGCATCAAATGTATGGAACAATGTTTGTAGCTCAGATTCATGTGATTTTTCTTTAACAAAAATGATTCTATTCTTAGCATGATTAGGAGTAGACATGTGTATGTTCCTGTGAAAGCCAAGACCATCTTTGACATTGGGAGGTCTAGTGATCATATATGCACTTCGTGCATATTTGATCTTCTCCTTATCAAAGATGCCGTTTTGAGAAGAATGCATGTCATGAGAGGTTGAAGCATTAGAAATTACATTATTCTTGCTAGAGCAAGTGCAGGTTCTTATTGTTGTCGAGCTCATATCTTTAGAGGAAGACCTCTTGGAGGAAGAGGAGTCACTTTGTTTGAGCGACTCAACTTGCACCTCAAGGATTTTGTTAACTCTTGACAAGTTAGCAAGTTCTTCCTTGATTGCAATGTGCGAGTCCTCTTACTTTGAGTAAGTTTCCTTACTCAAGGCTAGCTCTAACTCAAGTGACTCATTCTTCTCTCTTTCAAGCTCAAGAAGCTTTTCAACTTATTGATATCTCTTCCTCTCACGGATGAGCATATCTTCTTGTCGGTTGACAAGTTCTTCCTTTTCAAAGATTTCGTTCGACAACATTTCCATTTTCTTTAAAGCAATTTTACTTAGCCCTCTAAATAATTCTTCATTATCACTAGAGCTATCAAAGTCATCAATGGAGGAATTTAGTATAGGAGGAGTAAGTCTAACCTTTTTCTTGCCTTCCTTAGCCATAAGACAAGTGTGGTTGTTCATGTCCCATCCTCCCATGTTCGGAAAGAGTGTGGCTCTCATAGTTGGTTTCTTGACTGCGATAGTGGCCATCTCTTCTTCTTCATCGGAGGAGGACTCGTCGTTTGAGTCCCACTCCTTCCCAATGTGATCTTGATGGGCTTGTCTTCTTTTTCTGAAATTTTTCTTTTCTTGAGATCTTGTTTCCTTCTTCTTTTTGTTTTCTTCATAAGTACAGTCCACCATGAAGTGACCATACTCTCCGTAGTTGTAGCAAGTACGTCGAGCCTTGGATTTTCCTTTATCCTTGATTTTGCCTTCATGTGAATTGTTGCCGTGTCTTCTCTTCATCATGCGTTTGAACTTTTTGATGAAGAGTACCATTTCTTCGTCATCAAGATCGGTGCTTTCGTCGCTTGTATCTCCATCGTCTTGGTCTTCACGAGTTTCTTTGAGTTTGGATCTGCACGTTGCTTTGAGGGCAACTTCTTTCTTTTTAGAAGAGGTGAGCTCGGCTAAGTCTTTGACGTATTGAGCCTCTTTCTCCATCATTTCATGATTTGTGATCTTTCCCAATAACTCATCGGGAGTCATTTTGTGAAACCCAGGGCTTTCTCTAATCATTGAGCAAAGTGTGACGTTTCTTGGCATGAAGGCTCTAATCATTCTTTTGACCACTTCGTGATCTGTCCATTTCTTACTTCCATAACCACGAATTTTGTTGATGAGTGCTTTCATCCGGTTGTACATGTCTTGAGGTGATTCGCCTTCTTCAATAGCAAATCTCCCCAACTCTACTTCAAGCATTTCGATTTTGGCTTCACGAACTGACCTATTTCCTTCGTGAGCTGTCTTGAGGGTATCCCAGATTTCTTTTGCACTTTCTAACCCATCGATCTTGGTGAATTCCTCTCTGCTTAGTGATGATGTGATCACGGCGACGGCTTGTGCGTTTCTGTGAATCTCTTGTTCTTGTTCTGGGGTGAGTTCATCATCCGTGTCCGGAATATCGATGCCTGCACAAACAATGTTCCACAGACTAGGGTTCAGGGATATCATATGCATCTTCATGTTGTACTTCCACATGGTGTAGTCACTTCCGTCAAACTGTGGGGGCCTTCCCATAGGAATAGAGAGATAATGATTATTTGAATTGAGACGGTTGTAGTTGTAAGGATACCGGGAGTAGTCGTGATGACCACTCTTCATCGTCTTTTCTTCCTCTTTTCCCTTTTGTCCCATTAACTTCTTTCTCAGTAATGTCTTTAGTTGTCTCACTTCATCATCGTCATGTGGATTTTCTTTCAGCATATCGAAGGCTTTGGCTTCTTGCTCCTCATCGTTGTTGTTCGTCTTCGGGATATCGTTGTTCTTCTCAGAGGCCATTGATCTCTCCGAGATGTGAGTCTCGTTGATGGAGAACT
This sequence comes from Neostapfia colusana, assembly GCA_030760725.1. NCBI lineage: Eukaryota > Viridiplantae > Streptophyta > Magnoliopsida > Poales > Poaceae > Neostapfia > Neostapfia colusana. The sequence continues at coordinate 40,226,060 of JASWHV010000007.1, read as the reverse complement.
TCGCTCTGATACCAATTGAATGTGGCCTAGAGGGGGGGTGAATAGGCCTTTAAAGAATTCCTGCACACTTAATAAAGTTATCAGAAACTTGACTGACCGGACTAGTCCGGTTGTGTGGGCGGACTAGTCCGGTGTGCTGAATTATTTGAGTTGATTAAGTGTGTCTCACAAATTTAATCTTATAGCAGCGGAATAAGAACAACAGTTTTTATAACTTAAATTTATTGTATGGATGCACGTGCAAACTTGTAAGGAACTCAATCGATGACTAGCAAACTAGTGATCTAATGTGTCAAGATGTAAAACAAATGAGAGACAAAAGACACGAATTTTTACCGAGGTCCGATCTCACCAAGAGATCTACGTCCTCGTTGAGGAAGCTCACACAGAGCCGGGTTCCCAACCCTTTCCCTCTTCAAGTCACCACACAGGCCGACTTGACTTCACTATCAAGTGTAATCACCGTGTTTATGGGGCAACCTCACAAGTTGAGGGCTCCCACAGGAATTACAATGAGAAGTTGATCAAATACACTAAAAAAGATTACAATGCAGAATATGAGTGTAGAGAGATCAAAGCCCAAGAGCTCACAACGAAGGAACGACGATCTCCCAATCCCAAATCCAAGTATTTTATTGATCTTCACCTTTTTGCGCCTTAGATATGTGGGGAGACGTGTTTTTGGGCTCTTGGGACAGGTGGCGGCGCTAGGGTTTCAGTTTTTGACAGTATGAGTCGTGTCTCTTCAGGGAAAAGATGAAGGACCTCTTTTTATAGGCTTTCCCAAAAAGTTACCGTTGTTAAACCTACTACCGGACTAGTCCGGTATATGATCAGACTTGTCCGGTCTACTTCCAGTGGGTTAACCGGACTAGTCCGGTACACAAACCGGACTTGTCCGGTGCTATGTGAGATGGGGTTTCAGAAACTTCAGCGGACTAGTCCTGTCGCTTGGATGGACTAGTCCGTAGTCCTCTAAAGAGGACAACAGAGACATGACCGGACTAGTCCGGTCTAAAACCGGACTTGTCCGGTTGCATTCCAGTGAGCTGACCGGACTAGTCTGGTTCACAAGGCGGACTAGTCCGGTGCACTATATTTGCGTCTTTCAGAAAGTTAAACGGACTAGTCCGGTCCATGAACGAACTAGTCCGGTTTTCAGTGATTTTAGTTGATTTTTAAACCCCTTACCCTTACGCAAAGTCATGAGCTCTTGGGATGTGCCTCTCTCACACACAACCTATACATTTATATCAACTTTGCTCCTCTAAATTCCACTAACATCTTCCTTTTCGGGCATCACTCTATTTTTCATCTTTTTGTGTGTGCCGAGCCAGTTCACTTTGTTTATCCTGCAATCATCTTAATAGTTAGGATCTCATATGTTCGTCATCAATTAGCCAAAACCCACAAGTGATATCCTAGATGCACTTACAAGCTTTCTCGACAAGGTACGGACTTTATGAGTACCTGGTCATGTCCTTCGGCCTCACCAATGCTCCAGCTCACTTCATGTACTTAATGAACTCGGTATTCATGCCGGAGCTAGACAAGTTTGTCGTGGTCTTCATCGACGACATCCTGGTATATTCCAAGTCGGAGAAAGATCACAAGAAACATCTGTGTATCGTCTTGCAACGGCTGCGGGATCACAAGTTATATGCGAAATTCAGCAAATGGGAGTTTAGGATATCGCAAGTGCCTTTTCTCGGGCATATCATCTCAGCGGAGGGTATCGCTATAGACCCGAGCAAGATCACTCAAGTGCTGAATCGGAAATCCCCGAGGACTGTTCACAAGGTAGGAGTTTCCTCGGACTCGCGGGATATTATCGGAGGTTCATTCCGAACTTCTCAAAGATTGCCAAGCCAATGACAGAGCTGCTGAAGAAGGCTACCAAATATGTTTGGAGTCCAGCATGTGAAGCAGCATTCAAGGCTTTAGTCAAGCACCGGACATCAGCACCGGTTTTGGCGCAGCCAGACACAACAAAACCGTTCGATGTGTACTGCGATGCATCCGGCATTGGGCTCAGATGTGTGCTGATGCAAGACCGAAGAGTGGTCGCGTATGGATCACGGCAGCTTAGAAACCATGAGCAGAATTATCCAACCCACGACTTGGAGCTCGCTGCCGTGGTACTTGCACTGAAGATGTGGAGGCACTACCTACTCGGTAACCTCGTACATCTATATACCGACCACAAAAGTCTCAAGTACATATTCACTCAGAAGGAGCTGAACATGAGGCAACGAAGATGGTTAGAACTGATAAAGGATTACGAAATAGAGATCCATTATCATCCGGGCAAGGCAAACGTAGTGGCAGATGCGCTGAGCCGCAAGTCACACCTCAACAATCTGACCATCACACCGTTGGAAGAGAGCGAACCACCACTACATGTGATTCCACACGGAGCTCTCTACAACCTAGCTTTGATCCCCACCATCCGTGAAGAGATAGCGGCAGCTCAGAAACATGACAAGGGCATGTGGCATTTGCGGAGACGTGTAGATAGTGGGGAGCTGAAATGTTTCCGGAAGGACCGAGACGGCGTCCTATGGTTTAAGGACCGGATCGTTGTACCCCGTAACCCGGAATTACGGAAGAAATTTTTTGATGAGGCTCACTTATCAAAATTTTCTATTCACCCTGGCAGAAACAAGATGTATCAAGAACTCAGAAGCAAGTTTTGGTGGACACGGATAAAACGGGAGACTGCAAAATACGTGTCCGAGTGTGATACATGTCGAAGGGTGAAGGCAGACCATACACGGAAACCGGGACTGCTGCAACCACTGGGCATTCCTGCCTGGAAGTGGGAGGATGTGAGCATGGACTTCATCGTCGGCTTACCCACCACCTTGCAGAAACATGATTCTGTGTGGGTGATCGTCGATCGGCTCACCAAAGTTGCCCATTTCATCCCGGTCAACACCAACTACAACGCCAAGAAGTACGCTGAACTATACATCTCACGGATCCTATGCTTGTACGGCTTACCTGTAACACCCAAAAAAAATCTTGTTAAGACCCTAAGTCATGTTAAGAGGGGAATTTAAAAATTTTTGGACGTGTTGCATGTTTTGCAAAAATTCAAATTCTAACTGGAATTCAAATTAAACTCAAAACAGAAAAGAAATAGAAAAAGAAAAAGGAAAAACAGAAAAAAACCGGCCAGTGGGCCGAAACCCACCAGCCGGCCGAACCAGCCCCCGCGCCAGCCCGCAGCCCCGCGCGCCTCTTCCTCCCACTGACAGGCGGGGCCCGCCAGCCCTTCTTCTACCTCGCGCCCGCGCCGGGATTCTCTCACCCCGAATCAAAACCGACCCGGATTCCTGCTCATCCCCGCCGAATTCCGTTCGTAGGCGACGCGAACTCGATCTAAACCACCCCGCCGCCCTCCCCCGTCTATAAAAACCCCGACCTCATTCTGTTTTTCCCACGCGATCCGCCGATTTTACTCCGGTGAGAAACCTAGCCTTCTCCGGCGAATTCTGGCTGATCTAAGCTCGGAAATTCTGATCTAACTCGCAGGTCTTGATCCACCGCCTCCGGGGAACCCTGCAGGTGCAGAAAACTCGGTGACTTGCGGTTCAAACACAGCGCCGACGAGCCTCGCCGTGGTTTCAATTCGGACCTCGTCGTCGATCACCTTCCGGGACCTCCGAGATCAAGAAAACCCCCGAGGTGAGATCCCCGACCTCCCCTCTGCCGATCTATGCCATAAAATCACAGTTCTAGGAAGAATTCTCGAAGATCCGTAAGTCTCCAGCGAGATCGCCGCTTCCCGCCGCCGTGCGCCGCCGGCAGCGCCGCCCGCGCTCCGTTAGAGTGACGTGGCCGCCTGTGCGCCGTCTATTGTAAATCCCACGGTAGACTTTAAATCCCCGCGTACCGGTTCGACGTTAAAATCTCAGCCGTCTGTTTTAAATCGGACGGTCCACGTCAGCCCCGCGTTATAAAGACTGGAATTCTTACGCGCTACCCCCTGGGGTTCTCGGGAAATAAGAGCTAGCCCCAGAAACTTGTGATCTAGCCCCTGGAACCTCAAAAAATCATGTAAATTCATTTAAAAATCAGTTTTAGCCCCTGGACTTAATAAAAATTAGGAAAAACTCCTCTGTTATGTTTAGCTAGACCCCTGAAAATTGTTAAAATAAAATTATAGACCCTGTAGTGGGGTGAGTTTACCTTTTTAGCCCTGTTTAATATTTAATTTAGGAAATTGAATATGTGGCTAGTGTTTAAAATTTAAAAAGTGGGACAAACATATTGTCAAAATTAAATTAAAAACTTTCTCAGTATTTAGAAAACTTTGGAGTGAGATAAAAATATATTTTGGGCTGAAATGAATCTGTTTAATTTATTATTCACATTTAGGGACACATTTTTAAGTAAAGAATAGTTCTGGAAAATAGGGAAAATAATTGTAAAATAGTTTACATCAGAGGAAAAGGTCAAAAATATATTAGTAAATATTTTAGATCAGAACCTATTCTGTTTAGATGATGTGTCTTGTTATTTTCATAATAAAGTTCATATTTAGGCATAGGAAATAAATCTGAAAATATACCAACTAGTAAATGATAAATGGAGTTTCTAAAATCCAAAGAATTCAGTTTAGGGTTGGTAGAAATTCTGAAGACACATATGGAGAAGGAAAATACCTTTCATGCATACTTGGTAGCTAAAAGGTGTAGTAATTGAATATAAGGAATTTATTTAAATTGGAAACTCATATCTATAGTATGTAAGTATAAATGTGAACACAAAAGTAAGAATCATATACACATGACTAAAATTGCATGCAAGCCACAAATCAACACACATAGAGTAACCACAACACCTATAATTGTGAAGGACTTTAATAAATATGAATGTGTGGTTTGTATGAAGTGGAAGTGTGAACTATGTCTTATGGATTGTTGTTTTTCTTTTGCTATGTGTGATGGTATGATGTAGAACCTGCTCAAGAGCAAGTTAATCCTTTCCAAGATCAGGACTACCTATTTCAAGAGCAGCAGGAAGGAGGCAAGTGTCCTTGACCACTTTGATCCTATACTAGGATGTGTAGATAGAATTATTTGCATTGTCAAATGAAATATGAAACCCATGCTAGGAAGTTTCCCTAGAATTGCATTACCCTGTTTCCTTGTAGCTTGGGGTTGGGATTTATATTATCATGTCATTTATTATTATGCATATGCTTAGCCATGCTTAGAATGGGATATTTGGGATATGAGATCATCAGTTTATTTTACCATACTCTTGAATGAGATATTGTGAGTTATGTAGAGGTAGGGATCAAGGCAAGTTGGATGTTTTGGTTGGTGCTGGGTGCACGAGACTCGGGTTTGTGTTTAGTACTTGCCTGGATCCTAAGGACCGGTTCATGGAGCATGTAACCTGGCTTTACCGTGCCAACCACATGCTGAGATGGGGCAGCTTGGCCAATTAACTAGGTGTATCCCCGGCGTAGTATGGGTGTGTTGGATGGTGCGGGGAGTAGGTGTCAGCTGGACTACCATATGAACCGCAAGGCTCAAGAGGGGGCCACTGCAGCGGGGTTGGAGCCTCTTGTATGCTGTTAGGGGTGAAACCTCAGTGGGCCCATGCTCATCGGGAATCCCTTTGTAAAGGCTTCGTAGTGATCTCCTGGCTACACACCTGGGAAGTGTGAATGTGGTTCGTAGCCACTGGCATAATGGAGGTTCTTTTAGTCCACCCGGCAACGGGGGATGAAATCACTACATGTGGGTACAGTGGTACAAACTCTGCAGAGTCAAAACTGTCATGACAGCCGTGCTCACGGTCAAGAGCGGATTGGACTTATTCATGATTAGAGGATTGATAGTTTTGGAAGTTGTGGATGTTAAGCGGGGAGCTTAACATTGGAAATGATGTTATGATTATTTGGTTATGATGAAGGGATGGGAGATTGGGACCATTTCACCTATGTAGTAATGTAGGTGCTTAATAAGCTAAGGTGATAGGTATTAATTGCGTAGTGCTTTAACCATGAGTTCAACCTCCCCTTGTTCTAGCCATGCATGATATAAATTTTTCCCACACTTGCTGAGTACCATTGGTACTCAACCTTGCATATTTGTTGGTTTATATTGCTGCTCAGGTCAAGATAATGAGGTGATGTATAATGACCAAGACTTTGGCCCCGAAGAAGGTTTCTAGGTTCATGGAGACCCCCGGGCAACGCCTGCAATGGAGCCCACAAGAATAATATTCCGCTGCTAGTTTATTTATTTGTGATGAACTATTTATCGTCCATCGAGACATTTGCTATGTAAGACTTATTTATATTCGACACCTGGCTTGTAATAAATGATGCTTTACTATTTGTCATCACATGTATGAGAAAATGATCCTGGCATACATGTGATATTCACTCGGTTGTTCTTCGGAAAAACCGGGTGTGACAGAAATGGTATCAGAGCCAAGGTTGCCCGTAGGAACGTGGACCTAGGTAGAAATGGACGTATTTAAGGGCCTTATTATCTTAAAAACTATTTTTACAAGGTGTGTGTTGAAAAGTGTTATTTAATGAGTCACTTTCTTCATCTTACCCCAATTTTCATTCAAAATAGGATTTTTGTTTAAAAGGTTATCTAACCTAAGTTTAAATGCTTTTTATTTTAGATGGTTCGCATGATTCGCACCGCTCGCAAGTCCACAGGAGGGAGAGTTCCCGTAGTTACCCTTGCCGAAAGAGAGGAGAGCCGTCCGGTGACGTACCTTTCCTACGGATTGGCAGTAGGAGGCTTGTTGCGTTGTCTTCGACGTATGCTCGAAGCCGCCGGCAATACGGGCAAGCTAATCATCCACTATAACTCCACCAGGACCATCCGTGAGAAAAGGGGAGAATGGAGTTCAGAGATGAGTATTATACACGAATATCAGCTGCTTAAGATCCACCGATCTCCAGCTTGCAGAGCGACACAGGTGGATGCGGAGAAGGATGTCACCTGGGAGGCCATCACCTGCCAGAGTCACATCTATCGTCGACACCTGGACAGGACTAAGTACATGTATGTCCTCCAGCGTGAGAGTGGTACCACGGAGTACAAGTACCCACCAGTGCAGCAAGGGACTTCCCATGAGCACATGGACTTGTGCTTGGAGGATGCTGCTATGCTCAGCACTCGACTGCAGGAGTGTCAGCAGGAGCTTCAGGATGTTCGTGACACCCTGAAGGAAACCGAGGCGTTGCTTCGAGCCTGCTTGAGGGCGAGAGAAAGAGGAGATGGGAATGAACTGTGTGTCACCGTGAATGATACATGGACTCCTGACTCCCCAGATCGCCGGGCGATCAGGCGTCGTCGCACTTCTCCACCAGCAGCCTCCCCGCCCAAAGCAGAGTCAGAAGGCAGCCGCAATGATGAGGAAGATCCCGAGGAGCCAGCTCAGTGATAACGAGTAGCGTATAGTCTTTCCCTTAAATTAGAAGGATGTCGAGTAGTCGAGTCGTTACGTTAGTTAATGGTGTGTTAATGCTTGGTGTGTGACGTGAGTTGTGGAAGCCATGAGCAATTGTCCACAGCCTCGTCTTTAGATTGTTTTGCTTTGGTGTGTGAACCCACATGAAATAATATTGCATTTATTTTTGTGTGAGAAATGAACCCTCAGAAAAGTATAACAAAGCCTCAACACTTCAAAGTACAAACAAGTGAAAGTAGTAAGATGATACTAAATGCTTTCAAATTAACATTGGTTGATTCTGCTAGATGGCCGGAAGAGGAAAAGGACGTGCTGCCAACCCCGCCAACAATAACGATGAGGCATGCAACCCTCATCTTTCTGGAGGCCAGGACAGGGGTGGTCGCCGTGAAGGAGTTGATCCCCTCCACCAAATGCTGGAGAATCAAAATCAGCTCATCCAGAACTTGACTCAAGTGGTGGCCAACTTGCATCAAGTTCCACCTCCACAAGCTGCACCACGCCAACCAAGGTTGAGTGAGTTTCTAGTAAGTCAACCTCCAAAGTTTGCTAGTGCTGCTGAACCTCTGGAGGCAGATGATTGGCTTAAGACAATTGAGAGCAAGATGAGGATCATACAGTGCCAAGGGTATGAGAGGGTGCTGTTTGCCTCTCATCAATTGCATGGACCTGCTGCTGATTGGTGGACCGCCTACGTGGCCGCCCATCATGACCCTGAGAACATCACTTGGGAAGAGTTCAAGCGTAGCTTCCACAACCATTACATCCCAAGAGGTGAACTCAAAAACAAGAGGAAGAAGTTTTTGGGACTGCAGCAGGGAAACATGACGGTGAGGGAATACCTCACTAAATTTACTCAACTATCCCGTTATGCCCCACGGGACATAGAGACTGATGAGCAGAAACAAGATTGTTTCGTGGAGGGACTTACCGCAGAAATGCAGTGTGCAATTTCCTCAAATGAGTATGAAAGCTTCGAAAAGATGGTGGACAGAGCGTTTGTGGTAGAAAGGAAGCTAAAGGCCTTGGAAAATGAGAATAAGAGGAAGGCCAGGTGGTCACATCAAGCCTCAGGGAGCAACACCCGCCCCGTCTGATGCAGCAACCTGCAGGGCAGACGAACCGTGCTGCAGTACCCTACTCAGCACCAAGAGGGTACAACCCGAACTACAGGCCTCCGGCAGCACCAGCACAGCCGCAACGACAGTTTGTACAGCAGCCTCACCCCGCATATCCACTTCGACCAGCAGTGCAAGGACCCACACACCAACCCCAAGACAATAAAGGCCAAGCACCTAAGGTTGGGGTGCAATGTTTTAATTGTGGTGAAGTGGGGCACTACGCCCATAAGTGCCCAAAGAAGAAGCCCGCGCAGCCACAACAGCAGAATGTGATGCGAGGACGGGTGAACCACGTCACTATGGAGGAAGCGCAAGAGGCACCCGACGTGGTAGTTGGTAAGTTTCCTGCCAATTTACACCTTGCAACCCTGCTGTTTGATTCTGGTGCTACCCACTCGTTCATTGCTCAAGGGTTTGTTAAGAAGCATGACCTAGCAACCACACAAATGAACCATATGCTAGCCATAAACTCTCCAGGTGGAGAAATAAGGACAAGACAAGTGTATCCCAAAGTGAACCTAGACATTAATGGGGTGGTATTTACTGCTAACCTCATAGTGATAGATTCACAAGGGATAGATATTATCTTGGGTATGGATTGGTTGACAAAACATAAAGGAATCATCCATTGTTCGACCAGAACGGTAGAACTAACTCACCCTAGTGGCACAAGAGTAAAGTTCATAACAATACACGAGCCTAGGAGGGACATTAAATTAAATCAAGTTGAGGTGAAAGTGGAGGAGATCAGGATTATCCGAGAATATCTAGATGTTTTTCCGGAAGAGTTGCCAGGTATGCCTCCCGATCGTGAAGTGGAATTTGCAATTGAGCTAGTGCCTGGAACAGCCCCGATATACAAGAGACCTTATCAGATGGACTCCAAGCAGCTAGAAGAACTCAAGGATCATTTGAGAGAATTGACGGAGAAGGGGTATATTCGCCCTAGTTCCTCACCATGGGGAGCTCCGGTGATATTTGTGCCCAAGAAGGATGGAACCCAAAGGATATGCGTGGATTACCGTGCCTTGAATGAGGTAACCATCAAGAACAAGTACCCATTACCCCGCATTGAAGACTTGTTTGATCAGTTGAGGGGAGCTTGTGTGTTCTCGAAAATTGATCTCAGGTCGGGATACCACCAACTCAAGATAAGGCAATCTGATATTTCCAAGACAGCTTTCGTATCTCGGTACGGACAGTATGAATATACTGTCATGCCTTTCGGGCTAACTAATGCCCCGGCATACTTTATGTATCTCATGAACAAGGTATTCATGGAATATCTGGACAAATTTGTGGTGGTTTTCATAGATGACATTCTCGTCTTCTCCAAGGATGAAGAAGAACATGAGAAACATCTAAGGTTGGTGTTGCAGAGGCTGAGGGAACACCAACTATATGCCAAGTTGAGCAAGTGTGAGTTTTGGCCAAAGAGAGTTCCCTTCTTAGGACATATAATCTCAGAGGGAGGAATCTCCGTAGATCCCGCCAAAATCGAGGATATAGAGAAGTGGAAGACCCCTGAAAATGTCGGGAAAGTTCGAAGCTTCTTAGGATTGGCTGCATACTATCGACGGTTTATTGAGGGATTCTCCAAGATCTCGAGATCTCTCACCAAACTGTTGGAGAAGGGAATGACATTCACATGGACGCCGCAGTGCGAGACGAGTTTTCAGGAGCTAAAGGAAAGATTGACAACAGCCCCAGTGCTTGTTATGCCAGATATGCAGAAGAACTTTACGGTGTACTGCGATGCCTTTGGAAACGGGTTGGGATGTGTTCTCATGCAAGAAGGGCATGTCGTGGCTTATGCATCCCGGCAGCTTCGGAAGCACAAGAAGAACTATCCTACACATGACCTAGAACTAGCCGCAGTGGTACACGCGTTGAAAATTTGGCGGCACTATTTGATGGGGAAGAGGACCGAGATATATACGGATCATAAGAGTTTGAAGTACATATTCACACAGCCAGACCTCAACCTCAGACAAAGGAGATGGTTAGAGCTAATCAATGACTTTGATGTAAGCATCAACTATCATCCTGGGAAAGCAAACGTCGTGGCCGATGCTTTAAATCGGAAAGTGCAGGTCAACAAGTTGAGCTTGAAGGACATGCCTGCAGAATTGAAGGACGAGGTTATAAGGCTCAATCTATGCCTGGTAAATAGTGGTGAAGCCATCGCCATGGAAGTGGATTCCAAACTCGAGTGAGACATACGCAAGGGTCAAAAGAATGACGAGAAAATACGAGAGACCAGACAACTCATCAAGGAAAATAAAGCTCCTGGTTTTAGAGAGGATGAACAAGGAACGGTGTGGCATGGGAAAAGAATCTGTGTGCCAGAAGTAAAGGAGATCCGTGAATTGATTTTGGAGAAGGCTCATGATTCTTACTATTCCATTCATCCTGGGAGTACGAAGATGTACCAGGACCTCAAGAGCAGGTATTGGTGGTATGGCATGAAGCGCGATGTCGCGGAACATGTTGCCCTATGTGACACATGTCAGTTGGTGAAAGCAGAACATCAACGACCCGCGGGATTATTGCAACCACTCAAAGTGCCTGAATGGAAATGGGAAGAAATCAGCATGGATTTCATCGTGGGATTGCCTAGGACCAATCAGGTTATGATTCGATATGGGTCATCATTGATAGGCTAACCAAGGTAGCTCACTTCATCCCCGTGAAGGAAAGCTACAGTGGATCCAAATTGGCGGAGTTATACATGTCAAGGATCGTGTGTTACCATGGAGTGCCGAAGAAGATAGTGTCGGACCGAGGGAAAAAGTTCACCTCGAGGTTTTGGCAGAAGTTGCATGAAACCATGGGAACCCATCTGAATTTCAGCTCTGCCTATCATCCCCAAACTGACGGGCAGACGGAGAGAACCAATCAGAACCTTGAAGATATGCTGAGGGCATGTGCACTCAAAAACAATAGGAGTTGGGACAAGAACATACCGTATGCGGAGTTTTCCTACAACAACAGCTATCAAGCTAGTATGAAGATGTCACCGTTTGAAGATTTATACGGAAGGAAGTGCAGAACTCCCCTATTTTGGAACCAAACGGGGGAAAGTAAAGTGTTTGGTCCAGAAGTACTACAAGAAGCCATGGCAAAGGTAAGGGAAATTCGCAACAATTTGAGGATAGCACAGACACGCCAAAAGAGTTATGCTGATGTACGAAGAAGAGAGCTCGTTTTCAACGTGGGAGACTATGTCTATCTCAAGGTGTCCCCTATCAGAGGATTTCGTCGGTTCAAGGTGAAAGGGAAGTTGTCACCTCGATACATCGGACCCTTTCAAGTTCTGGAAAGGAAAGGAGAAGTGGCGTATCAACTAGAGTTACCGGCTCATTTATCGGATGTGCACGATGTATTCCATGTGTCACAACTCAAGAAATGCCTGAGGACGTCTGAAGAGGTGTTACCCATGAATGAAGTGAACGTAGCTGAGGATTTGTCTTATGCCGAGCAACCATACAAGATTTTGGAGACAATGGAACGCCTCACCAGAAATAAAAGAATCCGGATGTGCAAGGTGCAGTGGAAGCAACACTCAGAAGAGGAAGCCACCTGGGAGCGGGAAGATGAGCTCAAGGCACAATTTCTGGAATTGTTTTCTTAGAACCACCAATCTCGAGGACGAGATTTCTTTTAAGGGGGGTAGAGCTGTAACACCCAAAAAAAATCTTGTTAAGACCCTAAATGTAAGGGCCTCAGTTTTTGACACCCATTTGTAGTGTTCATCCCCACACCACACACCTCATTTGAGGAAGAATGATGAACACAAATGAAGAGCAAGTAACAATTATCAACATGCTCATTAGGGAACAAACTTACACATTGCAAAAGTGGTATTTCCCACATGTGATATAGATGGCCTGGACATAGGAAAACTCCTACACTTTGCTAAGGATGTCCATGCCAAGTTTCACCCAAATTCAAAACCTTTTTGAGGTCATCTTGGGTATTGATAGGAAGGGGGCAGTTTGAAAACATATTCAAATTCAAACTGTTTTTATACCATGAATTTGAAAGTGGAAGGCATATTCTTACTCAGCACATTTTTGTGAGCTCACACACCAATTTTCACTCCATTTGGAGTTGATCTTGATATGAGCTAAGGGGGAGAAATTCAAACCTTATTTGAATTTCAAACTGAACTTGTGCTGAAATTCATTCAAACCAAACCTCATTTGAACTTTGATCAATTCAAATGGCTCATGGGTGAATAATTTGAATGGCCAAGGGTAGTATAGGATTCACTGTTTACCACAGTTGTTAGGAGTAAATTTCAGAGGTCAAAAGGAGGGGTGGGACCCACATGTCAGCCTCTGCTTCAACACAAACCGACTGAAACACAGTTCAGTCGGTTCCCGGTTGCCGTGTGCGCACGCCACCGAGGGGGCAGCCAGCGCCAGCTCCTGCTGCGCGTCCCAAGCCGGAGACCAGTCGCCGGGCTACTTATCCCCTCCCCGGCGTGCTCCGATCACTCATTCTCCGAGCTGCCGGCATACTCGGCCGTTTTTCCACTGCCATCACCGCCGCTCGAGCTCACGCTTGATCAGGCCGATCACCCGCGAGCACAGCCTCTCCTCCACAGCAAAACGGCGCCAAGAGGTCGTGAGCAACCTCCTAGACCCCGTGTTGCCCAGTGAGCAAGCGTTCTCAAGCTGTACGAGCCATTTCTCCGGCGAGCCAAACATCACCGCCGATCGGGCTCCCGTGGACAGCACGGCACAGCCGTTGTCACGTCCTCTTCTCTACACAAGAAAGGTGCGTGATTGTATGTATATGGAATAGCCGAAAGCCGTTTGGCGATTGATCAACCCTCGGCCGAGAATTTCCAAATTTACTCTTGATCAGTTCATAAGAACCGAGCTCACCTTCGGGTGAAATTCGTGCTCTATGCACGAAGGTTGGACGAGCTCGTTACCTAGTAGCTTCTACGCACGATAGCGCCCACGCTCGAACTGGAATTAGAGAAAACCATCGAGAATCGGGCATGATATGGCTGTTTTCCCCGCCGCCATGGCTGAACACCTCGGCTCACCGTCGAGAGCCTAGTTGCCGGTATTTCTAGCTTCCACCCAGCCCTGGTTCGTGTTTCCCATGCCCTACTGATGCTCTCCGACCGATTTCCGGTCGATTTGGTGCACGGGAGAGCGGGACCGACCTCACCGGAACCCTATCAGGTGCTGTCACCGGTGCGCACGGGTTTCCGGTCATCGCCGCCAGCCGGCGACCCCACCATCGAGTCCAGGGGGTCGAAAAAGGGGCAGGCGGCAAGTTTCGGGCCGGGGGGTGGCCGGGAACTCAGTTCCGGCGAGGGTCGCCGGAGAACGCCGCCGCCGCGCAGTTGGCCCGAGGAGGGAGACGACGCACTGTGTGCGGGGCCCATAAGCCAGAGTTTAAACTTTTTCCCCGAATTTCAGTTTCAGTTCAAACTTCAAATCCTTATAACTTTGGCTAGAAAGCTCCAAATTGAGTGAACCAAATTTTGCTGGATTCAGCTCTCTGAGTACTTTCCAGAAAATCAAGTTTCACTCCATGAAATTCCTTATTTTTCCATAATTAATTCCTCAAAGTTTAAACTGTTAGGAATTTTAACTGGAGAATCCTTTGGAGGAAAATCCTGAAATTTTGCTGAGATGTTCACCAAAATATCCTTGAACCACCATAAAACTTTCAGATCCATTTGAGCTCATTTAATCCACCTAATGGTGTGATTAGTGAAACTGTTCCAAAGAAAATAGAAAATGTTCAGAAACATTTTCAGAATTTTCTCTGAAATTGTTTAGCTCATATCTTTAGTTAGAGACTTCCAAATTAAGTGAGACCAACTCCATTAGAACCCTCTGAAAATCTAGTTTTCAGGAAGGCATAGTTTGTTTCATGAAAATTCCTAGAACACCCTAAGAGTTCCAATTAAGGTCAAGGACATAATTAATTGTGGAGGGCTCAAATGAGCTTTGCTGCAACTAAAACTTGACCAAGTCTTTGTTTAGGTTGTAACCAAGCCACAGTAAAAGTTTCACAGTCATTAGGTCTGTATAGCAAGGGTTATAGACTTCACAAGTTCAAAGTTAATACAAATGCATTTAAATTAATACATACATTGCTCTTGTCATGTAGTCGCTAAGGTCGAGGAGGAACCCGAAGTCCTAGACTTCGTTACTCCGGAGGAACAGCTAGCCTACGACCAAGAGCAGAAAGGCAAGCCCCGGTTTGCATTAACCTTTTTACAAATGTTTATTGTTTTGAGCACATCTTTGAATATTGTTCTTTGCATTAGAGTCTTGATTGGAAACCCAACTGCACAGCCAAGAAAACCATGGGTTGGGTTTAGGATTGAAAACCTCGTTAGCCACTGCATGGCTAGGATAGAGTAGGATTCGGTACAAGTCGAGTAGTTGGAACTACTCGCGAGAATAGGCTAGAGGCACATTGCTTGGGTAGAGATAGCACATGATACACATGGTAAGAAAATGAGACCGAGCGGAGAGTAAGGGCAGCAGGACTTTGGGGCCTGTGTGTTGTAGCTCCGCTTGTGTCGATTGAGGACCGAGCCGTGTGCGGGCCTGTTGAACAAGCTAGAACAGTACCGAAGACCTACCGGCTGTATGGGAACCGGGAAACTGATGTAACTCGGGTAGCTGGGTATTGAGGCATTGCCCGTCGTTCAGAGGGTAGGTTGAGAGCTCGAGGTGTAAATCGGCTGGCGGCACAGAGATGCGCGTGCAGAGACCTCTTGCTCGGGACGATGGGACCGGTTCAATATTTGGCTAACAGGTGAAAGGTAGTCGCGTACAGCGTCCGTGATGGTTGTTGTAGGCAACATCGAGTACGGGCGTACGTGACGGGTTGTTCGGGTAACCCTGCAGGTGTAAATCGATTATAATCGCCGTCCCTCCCGGTCAGTGAGTACCACTTGTTCACTGTACCGTGACGTAGAAAGAACAGGCTAGTTACATGTTAAAATGTTGCTGATTGAAAGCTGGACATTTATTGTTAATGATATGCTGTAGCTTAGAGCTAATTAAAGTTCTTTTCAACTTTGGGCAAAGTACATGAGAGAAATGCGTTTCTTGTTTGATTGCGGCTCTCTCATGTGCCTTAGCGTAAGGTTCTCCACAACCTGCTGCTAAAACTTGAAAGTAAGGTTCTACTAATTAGGCGAGTCCTTGCAAATGATTTTTACCTCATGCAACCCATTTCCCTCATGTAGAAGTTCCATGTTTAGGTGAGACGGGTCAGACTTGCTGAGCCTTCGTGCTCACTGCTTGTGTTTGAAGCTTTTGCAGGGTTCTATGAGGAAGGGACTCCCGAAGAGGAGACGGAACCCCAGGAGGGGAACCCCGTCGAGTGGGAGTCGTGCACGCCGCAGAGTTAGTGTGCGTGTGTGCTAGCAAGGACACGTTCGAGGGCTGAACGTGCACTTGATGCTTAGTCTACGCCCGCGAGTGTAGACTGAACTTATTTTGATGTAAACATGTTCATAAACTTGTTTATGTAATAAAATTTCCGCTTCCGCTTTGTACCTTTGACGTGTGTTATACGGTGCTGTGCAACGCAGCACCCCTCAGCGTGATCCTGGCTCGACAGGACCAATGGGGTCGTGTCAGCGTTGGTATCAGAGCTCGCTTGAGGTTTAACACAGTACAAAGGTCTTCTTTTTCAAAAATCCAGTGAGGAACGAGTTCGTAGCCCGTATAAGGATGTTATTAGTATATAGAAAGTGGCTTATTAACCTATTTGTTATGTCGGAAAATCGTGCATCTCGGGACGTTCATGTCTTGGGGGGTGCACGTAAGCGCTGTCCACCAGTGCGCACAAGCTGAAGGGTGGAGCCCCACGGGTGGCAGGTAACCCGACCCGCTTTGGTATCCTCTACGACTTTTCATGTCGTTTGGGGTATTCGAGCAACGTCTGTCCCTGGCGTGCGTGGTGCAACATGGGAGACCCCGTCACGTGGTCTGAAACGTGAACACGTAACTCAAGGCGTGTTTGGCTTGAGAACATCCGGGCGAGTGATGACGGCCGGGTGTACCAACTGTGTGGATTCCGGGCTCGGTGTGCAGCCGAGTCTGATGATTGTTTGAGTTTCTGCAGGTAGCCTGACCACGAAACGGTAGACGTGTAGCATCCGTGTGCGAGTGACGTTTAGTGCCACTGAAATAACGAAGCCGGCTAAGTACGGTATAGGTTTTTCTTTGTGAGGACGTAGTACCGACAAAATCTGGTGACGCATCGACGTCACACCCAACTAAATAAACAACTTCATTTGTAAAAACTGGAAGGTTTTAATCCAAAGTAGTAAAACTTGATGTAACTCCTTCCCTTGAACAGGATATTCAAAGTTAACAAGCTTGCAACTTATAGGATGTTAAGGACAGAGCACTCGGTTTTCAGCTGAATCAAGGCTGAAGTTATTCAGAGGCTAGAGGTTGAGTTCTTTTGAGGATGGGGTCGTATGATACATTTCTGGAAAGCGTTGGAAGAGATTTACAACTCTTCTGTTGAGGTCCAGAGGTGTTTCATCCCTTAACCACTCGGAAAATGCAGTAGAGTGGAAACTGTCCCGAAAACAGGACAGAGCAAGGACTCTCTGTAAATTAAGCATAACTTCCTGCTTAAAAATCCAAAAATAGGAAATGAGATACTTCTGGAAGGCTTATGAGATGGGTTACGACTTTGTAACAGAAAGTTTTGTCAGATTGGGAACAGAATTAACTGGGATTCTTGGATCAATTCAGTACCTAAAGCAGGGAGGTGCTGTCCAATTGATTCCAGAAATTCTGTTAACTTTGACATCTCATAACTTTTGCACCAGGACAGATCTTAGGTCAACCAAATACTTTCTGGAAAGCTATTAAAGTTAACTTTAACTTTGATGTTGAGCTCCAGAATTGGTGTTACCTTTAACATGGCCTAAATCAGGTTGATATGGAAACTGGTCAAGGCTGTCATGGGAACAGCAGATCAGCAGTCAAATTTATTAAAAATTTGAACTATGTTTCCAAGTTTTATGGGTTCAATGACATGTTTTATGTTATAACTCAGGGGTTTTCTGTTTAAATAAATATTTGACAATTCTCAAATATATTTTTACAGATGGCAGCGGATAAACAGTTGGAGAACGGGTGGGTAGTTTCCCACTGTTCTGACCGTAGCGGCTACCCGGGAGCATTGTGGCAAATGCTCCAATATTTCGGGTACAACCAGATGCCGCAATACTTCGCCAAGGCAGAAGGCGAAGAGTGGAACAAGACGTGGACGATCCATGTCGAGGTTTCCACAGGACCTACGCCACCCGGTTGGGTGCCATTCACCGTCACGGTGAGAGGGAGACAACCGGAAGGGATGTGGCAAGTGGCAGCCCGTGACACTATGTCACGTTTCTGCCAACTACATGTGCAGGCTATGGAGGGTACTCCATACGCACTCGTTCCGGTGGAGGGACGAGCTCAGCATGTGTGGGAAGAAAGGTACCTGGAGGCAACAGACCCGAATTGCCCAAGGTACAACCCCGCGGAGGCAAACCTCAGCCTCCAAATGAGGGCGGGAAACGCTGTGATGGACAGCCAAGCTGTTCATACGGAACATCTCGCCACCAAGCTCAAGGAGAGCACAAGCTGTGGAGATCAATTCGAGAGTGCTCACAGCGCACTCCACAATGTGCTCCTTCCGACGATCAAGCGACTGAATGAACAACACAATCAGTTGCGTCGTCTGAAGAAGACAAAGAAGAAGAGCCGTGTTGACATCGCGGCGTTGCAAGAGCTGGTGCAGACCCTAACCCAGCAGAATGAGGACCTTGCTCAGGAGCGGGACGACGCTATCGAGGAAGGCCAAGGCTGGGAAGAGGACTACAACCAAGCTATGGACGAGGTGCATGCCTTGCAGGACCTCGTGCCCCCGGTATTGGGCGTACCAGTAGTCTTGGGTCTTCCAGCCATGGGAGAACCCGGAATGGGAGAAGAGGTGGTAGACCCCGAGCCACCAGCCGAGGTACCGGAGGAGGATGACCCACAGGAGGTCGAGTTCTACTCCGAGTAGGGGGTTATGGTTGCCAAGTAGGGCAGCTAGGGTAGCGTAACCCAACTTTTGTAATCGGTGACATGTCGTGTAGACAGTAGCGTATGTATAGGTAGTGACGACATGAGCACGACTTCTCGGAGATCCGAGAATAATGTATCTTGTATAAAGTTTATGCTTTATCAATATATGTGAATGTTATGCAAGTTAATCATGCGTCGCTTCAATACCTACTGCTGTTTATGGAATTTTGAGTGAGACATGTGCTAATTGCTGCTGTGTTGAATTTCAGAATGACGCGTACTCGTGCCAACCCTGATGTTGGAGGTACTAGCCAAGGGGGAGAGACCTCCCAACCACCTCCCGAGGACTCCTCGGGACAGCAGCAGCAACAGCAACAGCAAACACCGCCACCGCCACTGCCAACGGTTACATTGGCCGACATTGTCGCGGCAATGGCGGGCTCGCATCAGCAGCACACAGAGTTGCTGCAGACTCTCATCGCCAATACGTCTCGCCCAGAGAGACGTCAAGATCGTGAGGAGCGCCAACAGAGCTCCTACTCCGACTTCCTGGCGACTCATCCCCCTGTATTCTCAAGGGCGGATGAACCACTTGACGCGGACAACTGGCTCCGCGCCATAGAGATGAAGTTCGGGCTGCTCCAAATCAACGAGCAGCGCAAGACTCAGTTCGCGGTCCAGCAGCTCCAAGGATCCGCGAGCGCGTGGTGGGCCAACTTCTGTGCTTCCCAGCCCACCGACCGAGTGATGACCTGGGCGGAGTTCCGGACGGCCTTCAGGGCCTATCATATACCGCCCGGTTTGATGAAGAGGAAGACGCAGGAGTTCTTACACCTGCAACAAGGGAGCCGGAACGCGCTGGAATACTCCAGGGCGTTTAACGATCTCGCGCTATATGCGTCGTATCATGCTGATACCGACGAGAAGCGGCGGGACCATTTCTACCA